>JAVANC010000016.1:18577845-19874512 GCA_033319125.1 Parnassius glacialis
ATTTTACGCTGGTATTCTGTGAGAGCGTGGTCCTTCCCCGGTCGAGCAATTCGTGGTACAACTATACTATTAATATAGATGCAGCATGGCTCTACCACGTATAAAAGTTATTTTTATCCCGGTTTTAATGTTACAGTAATTATCTACAAATAAAAACATGCGCGTGTATCGTGGAACATTTGGTTAGAACGAAGTTCTTTTCGTAGTGTATTATTATTGATAAACGTATTATGTTATTAACAAATACAAATAAATGAATTACAAGCGTCTATTAAAATGAGCGTCATTCAAAATAATATTTCTTTCATGGCAAGATAAGAAAAACTGCGACGGAGATGGATATAATTCCATCTCGCTCGCATTATAGAAAGTGGGTCGTGACGGAAAAATCTTACACTTTTTGTTGCCTAGCCCCCATCCGTCTAATTCGTACCATGCGATAAGGAACTTCGTTCCAGTAATATTTGTGATCGTTTACTTTCATATTCAATAATTTATTTATCTTTTAATCCTATAAAACTATATTATAAACTATATTCATGCTTGACCAAAAGACTACAAATTGGAAACACGTTACTTCATATGAACACATTACTTCATTGCAGATTATTAATATTGACTTTGATACGTATATGACTAGACCGGGAAGGATAACATTTTAATAGAGCTGTTGCTGTTTCAAAATGTCCAGAACCTGTAATTAATTAATTGGTTTTTTATAATATACTAACTTCTGTCCGCAGCATCACTCGCCTTGAAGCAGGAACGCATGTGGTACATGGTAGATTAACAATGCCAAATTCAAACAACGTCTGAGCATTTAAAAAAAATTAGAAAAATTGATATTTGAATTTTTAAAATTTGGCTACTTTGGAAAATTAACCAAACACATATACATACACATATGTGTGTGTATGTGTGTGTGTGTGTGTGTGTTTGTGTATACAAATATATAAGTGTGCCTTCGAATCAGTGAATATGATAGAGTATGATAACAATTGGAGATCTGTGCGATAAAGCTAAACGTGCGTAGTAGATCAGTAGTTATGTTCAGTGTTTACATGCCTACAAACTCGTATGATAACCTTTCCGAGTTTACTGCGTGTTTTTGTGCCATTCGCTCTATAATTATAACTTATCTTCACGCACAATCCCTGACGGGGTAGCCAGAGAGAACAGATCGCCAAGTGTCACGATCCTTACATACCTCTTTCGCTTCTTTCAGATTCATTATCTTCTTCATACATGCACGTCTAGGTATCCGAGTACTCTTGACCCTCCCCTCTTCGAGCAGTTTGCTCACATGGTCTTCGAAAGTTAGTCTCGGTCTACCTCGACACCTTTTAATATTACGAGTAACTTTCGCGCTATATATTTTCTTCACCATTCGGTCTTCACTCATTCGCTCAACGTGCCCAAACCATCGAAGCACGCCCTTATCAATTTTTATAATTATAATATAGAAGAACAATGGAGTATCGGCTTTTTATATTTTAGGAGATTTTAATGCACACCCTAGTGAATTATTTTATAATGTAATGTTGGATTTCTGTGCGGATCTAAATTTGACTTGTGTAGATTTAAATATGTGTTCCAGTAATACATATATTTATTGTAGTCCCGGTTGATAGATGCTTGGACCACCGCATTATCACAGAGACGGCGCTGAATACAATCGTTAGCCTAACGGTAAAATAAGACGTGTATTGGTCCGACACTATGAACGTAGCCAAGTTAAATATAGAACGATCCAAAAACCGCTTTATGTGGGGGGAGAGACAGCAGCAGCAAATTTTCCAATACCATGACCTCCGTCGTGCTAAGTTAAGACTGATAGAATTTCCACAGCAACACGTTGTGATGAGTTTTGTAATAACAAGAATCATCACTCAGTCTCGATAAGTTATTAATAGATGTTAAAAATATATTGTGAAAGGCAGTTATCCCAAACGTACAAAGTTAAGCGTCGAAAGAAGGTAAGTTTTTTTTATAGGATAAGGGTGACAAACGAGCACAGTCCACCTGATGGTAAGTGGTTGCTGCAGACCATAGACATCTATATCTATCCTTCTTTGCGAATCAAAATGCAGATGCGTTGTCACCCATGAGGACTAAAATGGAATGCCTCATTTCCAGTAAAGAGGGCCTCCGGCCACCTGCACTCACCAAGCGAAACGCAGAGGTAAACCTCTACTTCACGCTGGTATTCTGTGAGGTCGTGGTACCACCCCGGTTCGAGCCGGCCCATCCGTGCGACAGGAAAAGCTGCCGCGTGGCTCTACCACTGTTAAGTCAAGTTGTTATTGGATGGAATAAGCATGTTGCGGGAACCCACCTGGAGGCAATGCTAAAATCGCAATTGTGGAATTTAGCCTGGCGACCAGCTAGTGGTCGGATTTTTAATGATATGTCAAAGGCAAGGAGAAATTTCCAAGCAAAACTAAAATGGTGCCACGACAGGCAAGAGCAACTTAAAACTTAAAATGTAAATCACCTTGCTTCCGACCACTCTTGGAAGAAGTTTAAAAATTTCTAGACTCTCACAGAAATAAAATTAATATAAGGCTGTGCTCCTTGTGGATATCGGTGGTGCTTGTGACATTGTGGATGTTTTTAGAAAACAATTCACCATACAGTCACTCTTAAATCAAGTAAGTGTATAGGGAGATGAACGATAATGAGAGCATCGTGAGGGAAAGTAATGTAACCTTAACCGTGGTAGAGCCATACTGCAGCTAATAGTATAGTTGTAGTACGAATGGGTCGGCTCGACCGAGGAAGAACCACACTCTCACAGAATACCTACGTAAAATAGTAGCTTAATGCTGCTGTGCTTCGTATGGTGAGTGTAGAGAACCGGAGACCCATTTTACTGGAAAAGAGGCATTCCATCTTAGTCCTCACGGCTGACAACGCATCTGCATTTTAATTCGTGAACGAAAATAGATGTATATTCCGATTATTGAGAGAATGCAGCGTGGGAACGAACTCGGGTCACGATGTTCAGTATTGAACATTTTAATTACGCAAGGATCCATTTACCACAAGTTCTCTCCATGCTTTTTACCCAGTATCTAGGTCACTCTTATCTACCCGAGGGGCTGATGCGAATAATAGTGGTCCCGATTATTAAAAACAAGACAAGTGATGCATTTGATATTTGCAACTATCGGCCTATCTCGGCATAACTTGCTGCCACCGCGGCGAAAATACTTGACAGTTTATTAAATGGTTGCCGCATAAAACAGATAGATGTTAGATATTACACGGCTATTGGGACGCCGGTATACATGTGTTTCCTCGACTTGTCCAAGGCTTTCGACTTGGTCACTTGTAACATATTATGTAAGTTAAGGGACGCAAGTGTGCCGGCAGATTATATTTCTCTGATAAAGTACTGGTAGTAATGTTAAAAAACAGCTGAGATGGGCTGGCCAGACAGACTGGTGCCAGACAGGGCGGTCTATCCCTTGTTATTTAATTTATATATTACACGTGTCGTCTGTCATATTGACAAGACATGTGTTAATACTAAGAAGCTATGCAGACGACATGGTGCTCCTCAATTCATCTATAGGCGGGTTAAGAAAGTTATTGTCGATTTGCGAGAAATACGCGGAGGACCACGGCTTGAAATACAACTCAAAAAAACTGGCCAAGTACGTGTCGGGACACGCACAATGTAGAGGCAGGGTTCCGTAGTTGCCCGTCACAATACGCGGGCTTCTAAGTGAGTTCTCGGTTTGAACGCTATAACAGCTAAAAAAATTTGGACCCAAATAGGATGATCGTAACTGAAGGACTTATTTTCAAATTAGCCTAATAGGGAGTTGTATTCAAAAAAGATTAAAAAAACTTTACGATTTTGATAATAATACCCTATCTGTACCGCAAATGTAAAATTAAAGCTAATAGTAGTAATGCATATAAGTCGTTTTCTTCATTAAATGTTTTTTTTAAGTTTACAATTTAAAAGCAAAACATTACAAAGTTATTAATTTCCTATGGATTTGTAACGAAATGTTTACCAATCTAAGTGCATTTTATAAATTGGTCGATTACTCGTTAACTTCGTAATTCTACTTAGCTGCGATAGTTTTTCTTTTAACTTCATTATATATTTTATACTATTGTGTATACATTTTCACATTTCCAAAAACAGCGGTTCAGTTGGTAGAGGGGAGAAGGGGGGACACATGACTAATGAAAAATACCACTTCAAAGCTAAATATATCGCAAACAGACCCCTTGATCAAAAAAATGTTGTTCCACACCCCCAATGTTTTTGAAAGACCTATCCAACGATACCCCACATAAGACGGGAAAAAAATCATCCTCCATTTACTTGTATGACAAGTAGCCAAAATAAAAATGTATTTTTAAGATTTTATTTCATAGTTTTTTTAGGCGTAATTATCTTTAACTATGGCAATTTACAGATTTGTAGCACCTAGGGTCTCTGAGCAAGACCGCGGATGAACGGACTGACGGCCGGATGGACATGGCGAAACTATAAGGATCCTTGTTGTGTAACTACGGAACCCTAAAAAGAGTGAAATTCTTGTTCTTACAGCACATGAACAGCGGCCTCGTCATGTTCCTCCCGTATACTCCAGTGGTATAGACCTAAATATTATTAATACTTTCAAGTATATTGGTTATCATACCAAGCGATTTAAGGGATGATTGTCATGATGACAAACAAAAACACAGTCCACTTGATATAAGTGGATGCTGTGGCCATAGACATCTAGATTTATCTTCAATTAAGAATCAAAATGCAGATGCGTTGTTTCCAGTAAAAAGGGTCTGCGGTTGTCTACACTCACCATACGATTAAGCAGCATTAAACTGGTATTTACGCTGGTATTCTGTGAAAGCGTAGTCCTTCCCTGGTCGAGCCGACCCAATCGTGCTACAATCATAATACAGCTGCAGCGTGGCTCTACCACGTAAAAAATTGAGAGGGAGCGTAGGGCTCTAGCAGTTAGGAGCGATATGCTCATCTACAGGTTTGCTAAATGTACAAATTACATAAAAGGTACTCTATTGAAAGCATTCTACCAATTTTTTACTCAAACGGCCTGTGGTTATAGAGACGACGAGCTTACAGCGCTCTTCGCATTCAATACAATAACACTTTTAGGATCCTGTTGCGGCTGCAAAGGCGCTGTAGCGCGTCGAAAATGTTCGCGGATGCTACGATTGATAGATTTCATGCGAAAGACATCAGTCTCAATGTTACAGCTTCTGCGAAACAGTAACAACAGCATTCTGGAAATTATCTCGTCAAGGCCAGCCACTTTCAGCGACACTGGCTGAGTAGATATGGTATAGATATGGCAATAGGATTGAAATGATAATAAATTGCATATTATCCCTATATACAAAAATCAATTGCTATCTGTTAGTCTCGCAAAAACTCTAAAATGGCTGGACCGATTTTGATAAAAAAAATTGTGTGTGCTTGAGTGGATGATCTAAACGATTCACAATTGGACCCGGTAGGTGGCACTATTGCCAAGATCCAGAAATCATCCGTGTGAACCCCGGCGTATCGCTAGTGTAAGTATAAATATTAACATTTCTAAATTTAATTTCTGAAATAGTTATTTAAATCTTGTATATATATAATATCTCCCATGAAAGTCGTCACAGAGTGATGATAACACACTAACATCATTCTTTATCAAGATTTTTGTCACCTTCCGGTAGGCTGTGATTTATGCTCTATAGCACACAAATTTTTACAATTCTAATTTACAGGTGACAGTGATAATTATTTTTAAAATATCAACGGACTTATTCTTGCACGAATGTTGTCGCAAAACGTCCATCGTCACCATAATGTTCATTAGGGGCGTCCGGTTATAAATACGACTGTAGTAAAAAAAGTGCGGTTCTAGTAGAGCGTTATATGACGTACAGATGACAGATGAACTGAAATTGTTTTAATACATTAATATTTAACTCGAACAAGTAACTTCTACCATTACTTTTCATTACCAAACTCGTTTTTTATTTGGATGTTAATGCAAAATATGAAATGCAGTAATAAATTTTACCCTCATTGCTAACACAAACACTCTAATTTTATTTGATTGTTATTGGATATTAAGAATACAATTGAATGAATATTAAAATATTAAAGTTATTATTAGAAATTAAGTGCTTGGCTCGATGCTTTTAATGCCATCCGTTGGATTTTATAATAACACATATTAAGAGTTGCTATAAAATTTTACGATATTTCTGTTCACATAATTTGTTGTAATTTTAACGTTATATTTGTATCAAAGGCCTGTTAAATAAAATTATATTATAAGAATTTTTAATCGTTTGGAGATTTCAAAATAACGCAATTTTTACGTGGTAGAGCCGTGGTAGCACGAATGGGTCGGTTCGACCGGGGAAGGACCACGCTCTCACAAACTACCAGCGTAAAATAGCAGCTTAACGCTGATGTGTTTCGTATGGTGAGTGTAGAGAACCGGAGACCCTTTTTACTAGAAAAGAGGCATTCCATCTTAGTCCTCACGGGTGACAACGCATCTGCATTTTGGTTTTTTATTGAGGATAGATGTAGATCTCTTTGCGTCCCAACAACCATTTACCATCATGTGGACTGTGTGCTCATTTGTCACCCTATCCTATAAAAATATATATCATACAGAATTTACTATTTAATTTGCCGTATTACCAACTATTTCTATTAATCTCACAGAATACCAACGTAAAATAACAGCTTAATATTGCGGCCTTTTTACTGAAAGCGAGGCACCCCATCTAAATATATCGTTATCTTAAGATAAATCTAAATATCCATATCCACTTACCATCAGGTAGCTGTGTGCTCGTTTGCCAACCATATTTTATAAAAGAAAATGTTATGTTTACATGTCAGTTTACAAATATAAATTAAAAATACAAGCGTTCGTATTTGTGTTTTTATTATCTGAATACGGAAACCTAAATAAATTACGGTAGCCTTGCCCTACCATAATTAACGCGTCACTTAACACCAACTTTTTAAGACTAGTAAGCCGATTATGATGTTTACATTCAATAAAACGCTTTAAACGGGTCCGTTTGCTTAGAGCGGTTTGAGTAATTTTCTTACAAAAATGTTGAAATAACTCTTTAAAGAGATCAAATTGGGCCGTGGTAGCTCAGGGGTTATGCGCTCATAAATTTCGAAGTAAGCAAGCAACCCGAGTTCTATCCCAGCCGATACTAATAAAATTTTAATGTAAAATTTGAAGCATAGATTTAACACGTGCTCAGCGGTCAAGGAACCATGAGGAGTCCTGCATGTCTGAAGAAAAATAATAAGACGACCTGAACTTCACAGGTCATCTAATTATTTTCTATTACTACATGCACTAGAACAGCGCTGCGGACTAATTGTTTCATAACTCTCAAAAATGAGAGAAGGCCAGTGGACAGTAGTGGCGAGTATATAATAAGCTAGACTTCAACTTTACTTATTAATTTTTATAGTTCAAAAAAATAATGTTACGTGGTAGAGCCATTGCTGGTGCTATATTACTGGTATAGTTATAGCACGATTCACCGGGAAAGGATCACGCTCTCACAGAATACCAGCGTAAAATAGTAGCTTAAAGTTGCTGTGTAGAGAACCGGATACCCTTTTTACTGAAAACGAGGCATTCCATCTTAGTCCTCAGGGGTAACAACGCATCTGCATTTTGATTCGTAATCGAGGCTAGATGTGGATGTCTATGGGCCACAGCAACCACTTACCATCACGTGGACTGTGTGCTCGTTTGTCACCCTTATTCTATGGAAAAAAAAGATAAGAATAATAATCTGCAACAACGAGGGTATCCACGCCTTTTTCTGCCACCAGGGTGGTGTCACTTAAAAACAAAGTGTAATATTTGACATTTTATAGCGGAAAAGTTAATTTGTTAGAAAAATATAAATGTTTCTTTCTGTACTTTTAGTTATATTCTATATTTGTTAGATTAAAAATAAATAAATCAAACCACAGATATTCATAAAAGTATAAAAATTATAAAAAGAAGTTAAAAATGAGAGCAAACCATAGAATACTATAATACATTGTAGTATTTCTATGGAGCAAACCAATGAGGCATTGTTTTGTGTATTAATATAACTTAGAAACTGATAAACCAAAAACTTCACCTCAGTATCACCTAGCGACATCTGGTGAGCGAAAGATTATTAGCCCTCGTTGAAAGAGCTATGTAGAAACAAAAAATCTAACATGTTACAAAAATAAATTGTAATATAGAATCTATTAACTAGGTACGATATAAATTTTCTTAATTGTGGGTAATATTTCCATTCCGCCTGTTTCCATATTTTTTGTATATATATGAAGGTAAATAAGTAGGTATTTATGCGGTAAGATCAAAAGCCGGTTGAGACATAGTATCAGTGCCATAAATAATCACTGCTCAGTCAAGATCGACGTTAATGTGTACGTTTTACGTGGTAGAGCCACGTTAGTGATGACCGTGGTAAAATCACGCTAGCTGACCACGTTAAGATAGCTGTGCTATAGCAGACAGCAAGAAATGGAAATGAAACAGATAGGCAGCAGTATCTTATTATAAATGATTAAAAATTAAAGAAAAATCTTCAATTGCCAAATGTGGCAACTACGGCAATACCCCTACCAACCCTTTTGAGGCAGGCTCGGAATAGGTCTATGTTTAGCAGTGGATTTTTGAGGCTGTAATTAATGATGAATGAATGGGTCACAGTATCCACTTACCGTCAGATCATATGTTAGTGACAAGAATCGGAGACCCTTTTTACAAGTAACGAGGCATTCCATATTAGTTCTCAGGATAAGCGCATCTGTATTTTGATTACCACAGCAGTTAGATTGTTGCTCGTTATTCATCCTTCAATTCAAACGAATTAACCTGCAGATCTTAAATACTGGACTTTTGGCAAGTTATTTCAATTATTAACAAACCGTTTCAACTCGGTTTTTGCTACTATCTCGAAAACTATGTACGATATGGATATGGGATAAAGTTTTGAAATAAAAATTGAAGATCCATTAAACTCACCTATTTATTATTTATTACCTTATTAACCACCTGCCGATTTTTAAACAAATTTTTAGAAAAATTGAATTGTTCGGACTAATTCCAGCCGCTCAATTTCACCATCGCACATCGCGACAAAACTCGCGTTACCATCCATACCATCTGGATGATTGGCGGTCCACCACTGTGCGATTTAGAAGAAGTTTTCTCCCTCGCACGACTTTCTTGTGGAATCAATTACCACCAGCGAATTTTCCGGACCGATACGACTTAGGAACCTTCAAGAAAAGAGCTTACACCTTTCTAAAAGGTCGGCAACGCATCTGCAATTCCCCTGGTGTTGCGGTTGTCCATGGGCGGCGGTAGTCACTTACCATCAGGTGAGCCGCATGCTCGTTTGCCCCCTATTCTATAAAAAAAATTATAATATAAGTAATCTGATCATGTTTGCCCACATTTGTTGTTAAATGATTAAGGTTTATTTAGATTAGATTTTGTTCACTGATTCAATTTATTTTTTAATTGATTACATTATCTGACATATTTTCCTTTAAACTGATTATATTTGACCTTATTTTTAATATTATATATTTAATTTATTTTGTTTATTATAGAGGTTTTTCATAATTAACTATTCATGCGCTGACATTTTTAATTTATTTTATTTGTAACGTCATATAATATAATGGATCTTTTCCCGTGTAGTGGCGGGTAAGAATACTCACTACACCATATCTTCCCGTGGGTGTCGTAAGAGGCGACAGAGGGAAACTTAGGCAGAAGATGGGCAGCAGCATCTTTCTGATAACAGCAAACCAACAATAAAAACAGCGGTTGCCAACCCGCTCGCCAAGCGTAGCAACTATGGCAATATACCCCCCCCCCCCCATGAGCAATTACATTAATATACGGCCCCCAGTCCCCGGCGACCCCGCTACTCCTGGCTACGGTGACGACCATGGTAACGGCGGGGCAGGGGGTGCTAAGAATCTCCGGTGGAGGTTCGGTTGACACCTACGACGACTTGATCTGGCAACTTATGACGCACGCACCCTGAGGACTGACGAGAAGATCCTGGAGATGGAAGAAGAGGTAGACAAGTTGCGCTGGAATGTCATAGGATTATCCGAGGTCCGAAGAGAGGGGGAGGACACGGTAATCCTCGAATCTGGCAACTTGTTCTATCACCGGGAGTGTGACCATCCGTCCCAAGGAGGTGTAGGATTTTTAGTCTACAAGTCTCTCGTTAACAACGTTGTAAAGATTGGGAGTGTGTCGACGAGGATTGCGTACCTTATACTCAGAATCACCAAACGGTATTCGCTGAAGGTCATACAGATTTACGCACCAACCTCGGCAAACCTCAATGAGGAGGTGGAGGAAATGTATGAGGGTATCTCTAAAGCCATGCATTCCTCCAAAACCCACTATACGGTGTTAATGGGTGACTTCAACGCAAAACTAGGCATAAGAGAGAACGGTGAGCTCAAAGTAGAAAAATTTGGAATAGGGCAACGGAACCCAAGGGGCCAGCAGCTGGCCGACTTCATGGAGAAAGAGGGACTCTTTATGATGAACTCTTTCTTCCAGAAGCGGCCCCACAGGAAGTGGACCTGGTTGACCTGGTTGACCCCATTTCGACAAAAAATGAAATCATCATTATGACGACCAGACGACTACTGTTCAGTGGTGTCTCAGTGATCGCGAGGGTGAAAACCGGCAGCAGTCACCGAATGGTGAGAGGCACACTGAACCTAAACGTTAAGTTGGAGAGGTCACGTCAAATGAAGTCAACGCTCCGTCCCCCTCGTGCTCTAATCAAAAGTCCCGAAACCTTTCAGCTCGAGCTACGAAACCGTTTTCAGTATCTAGAAGATTGCAATACAGTGGACGATATGAATGACAAGCTCGTGGAAACTGTCCATGCGGTCTGAGCTAAGTTTTGCAAGACCCGCCGCAGAAGAACACAAAAACTCTCCGATCACACTCTTAATCTCATGGCTGTTAGACGGGATATGAAGCTGCAGTCTTCAGTAGATTTGACAGCATACAGGCAACTGAACAGACAGATCTCCAAATGCATGCGGCGGGACTTATTGACGTATTGAAGAAGCGATTGAGCGGAACCAGGACTCAAAAGTCTTTGCTAAAGATCTATCTGCCAGAAAGAGCCAACTATCGACGCTGAAGACCGAGTGTGGTGGCGTCGTTTCCGGGACACCTGAGATTTTGAGTGAGATTGAGAGGTTCTATGGGCAGCTGTACACATCATCGTTGGAGCCACACGTAAGTGTGAGTAACGATCTAAGAGAGAGTCTTATCCGACACTATTCCGATGATATTCCGGACGTCAGTCTGAGCGAGATTAGAATGGCTCTCCAGCACCTTAAAAACGGCAAAGCTCCAGGCGAGGATAGAATTACAGCGGAGCTTCTGAAAGCGGGTGGAAAACCGGTACTTGAAGTCCTTAAGAAGCTCTTTAATTCCGTCCTCCATGGTGGCATTACACCGGATGCGTGGAGCAGAAGTGCGGTGGTCTTGTTCTTCAAGAAAGATGACAACGCTCTCATGAAGAACTACACACCGATTTCCCATCTGAGCCGCGTCTACGTGTTGTTTTTGAGAGTCATTACGAATCGTCTCGCGCGCAGACTTGACGACTTCCAGCCTCCCGAACAAGCCGGTTTGCGAAAAGGTTTTAGTACCATAGACCACATACACACCCTTCGGTAAATTATACAGAAGACAGAGGAGTATAATCTGCCACTTTGCCTTGCGTATGTGGACCATGAGAAAGCCTTTGATTCCGTCGAAATTTGGGCGGTGCTGTAGTCCCTTCAGCGATGCCAAGTTGACTGTCGGTATATCGAAGTGTTGAAGTGCTTGTAAAGTAGGGCTACGATGGCTATCCGAGTACAGAACCAGAGTATGAAACTTATCCAATTGCAGAGAGGTGTAAGACAGGGTGACGTTATATCCCCGAAACTCTTCACCGCTACATTGGAAGACGTTTTCAAGCTACTGGACAGGAAAGGATACGGTATTAACATCAATGGCGAGTACATCACCCACCTTCGATTTGCCGACGATATAGTCCTTATGACCGAATCGCTGGAGGACCCAAGCACTATGCTCAATAACCTCAATAGTATTTCCCAACGGATTGGTCTTAAGATGAACATGGACAAAACAAAGATCATGTTTAATGTCCATGTCACACCTATGCCGGTAGTTGTTGGGAGCACTAAGCTCGAAGTTGTTGACGAGTATGTTTACCTGGGACAAATAGTCCGACTAGGTAAGTCTAACTTCGACCGAGAGGTCAATCGACGGATTCAAATCGGTTGGGCAGCGTTTGGGAAATTACGGCACATCTTCTCGTCAGGTATACCTCAAAACTTGAAAACGAGACTATACAACCAGTGCGCGTTGCCAGTGATGACCTATGGTACTGAGACGTGGTCCTTCACTGCTGGCCGGATGAGGAAACTCAAGGTCACTCAGCGAGCTATAGAGAGGGCTATGCTCGGAGTTTCTCTGCGAGATAAACTTAGAATAGAGGATGTCCGCAGTAGAACCAGAGTGACCGACATAGCCCAACGGATTAGTAAGCTGAAGTGGCAATGGACCGGCCATATAGCTAGAAGAACCGACATTTGATGGGGAAAGAAGGTTCTCGAGTGGCGGCCTCGTACCGGCGGACGAAGTGTAGGGCGTCCCCCCACTAGATGGAGTGACGACCTGGTAAGATATGCAGGAAGTCGATGGATGCAGGTGGCTCAGGACCGTGCTGGGTGGCATTCTTTGGGGGAGGCCTATTTTCAGCAGTGGATTTGTGAAGGGCTGTAATGATGATGATGATGATGATGATAATGGATCTTTGTTATCTGAGAATAAATGAAATGAATAATTCTCATGTAAAAAAGCTTATCATCTTATCATTTAGTTTTGTTTAAAATGATGTTAAAGTAAATAATGTTAAAAAATGATTTTACATCAAAACTTCAGAGATAGACGGCTCCGTGGCGCAATGGCTTAGCAATGAGTTGTTGCGGGGGCCGCGGGTTCGAATCCCGCACGGAACAATTATTTGTATGGCCTACAAAATTCTTTGTATAAAATTCGCAAACCAAAAAAGAGAAAGTCATTAAAAAAACATACACCTTGGCAGTCGGGTAAAAACACTATTTTAATCAGTTTTTCGATTTTACAATTAAAAATCCTGCATGTTTTTCAGATAAAATAGATCATTGATCCTCTCTTGCATTGCTCTTTATCTTTTTCTAAAGTTTCACCACATTCAGTCGGACAGACCAGATAAATAGACAAAAATTAAAAAATATGTTGTTCATGTCAAATAAATGACACCAACATTTTATTTATATGTAATAGATGATATTTTGACTAGGATTTAAGCCCAGAACTCACGACACAAATAATAGTAAGCCCCTTTAAGCGCCATGCCTGTAATGGATTAGCGTTCGCAGTACCAGATGTTTCACGTCTGACGCTGCTCTTCATCACCGTATTTTACGTCTGGCGTAAACTACTAGATGGAGACTAGTTATACCATTATGCATAATGCCATGAGACCTGTTTGGGTTTTCCCACAGTCACCTCTTATGACACCTACGGGGCGAAATGGATGATCTTCTTACACCACCAAAAATACATAATATTACTTCATTTTTACTTTTTTTTTATAGGATAAGTGTGACAAACGGGCACACAGTCCACCTGATGGTAAGTGTTTGCTGCGGCCCATAGACATCTACATCTATCCTCGTTTGCGAATCAAAATGCAGATGCGTTGTTGTGAGGCCCAAGATGGAATGCCTCATTTCCAGTAAAAAGGGCCTCCGGCCACCTGCACTCACCAAGCGAAACGCAGAGATAAACCTCTACTTCACGCTGGTACTCTGTGAGGTCGTGGTACCACCCCGGTTCGAGCCGGCCCATCCGTGCGACAGCAAAAGCTGCCGCGTGGCTCTACCACTGTTAAATAAATGTGGATGAATGTATATTTTCAGTAATTTAATTTTTTGGTTTTTCTAATGAACTTTTCCTGCGTCCTTAGGAGGAAACGGGTGTGATGAATTGACTAAGGCCATAACACATCCATTACAGACACACATTATAACTTAACATCAAAAACTTACTGCAATATACATTTTAACCGACTTAAAAAAGTAGGAGGTTCTCAATCCGAGTGAATGTTTTTTTGTGTATGTTACGCGATATCTTCGCAGGTTCTGAACCAATTTTGATGATCCCTTTCCTATCAAATTGGTTATACTTCAAAGGTAGTCCATATAAATGTGGAGAAAAAAATTTCACCCCTAAGGGTAACAAATATTAATTTCTTTTTTAGCCATTTCAAATCGGTTTTTACTTTTTGTTAATAGTTACAATTATGTGATAAAAGTTTCGAGATTCGCGATCAAGAAAAATACTACTATTAGTATTTTTCAACCATGCTATTTTATTTTTAACCCCCGACAAAAATAGCCTGTCTGTGGCATTATAACTACTGAACGGATGAACCGATTTGATTAACTGTTTTTCATTTAAAAAGCGTCTTAATCGAGTGTTCTTACCTACGTTTCATTAAAATCTGTTCATGCGTTTAGAGGCCGTTAGCTCTTTTTGTTTCAGGTTTATTTAATTTTATAATGTAAGTTATAAATGGATTAACTACTAACGCTATTTGTATATCATATATTTGAACTGTCAGTTTGCATCAACTTTATTTATGCTGTTTAGTGTTATACAGGTTACCACTTTTCCGATTTAGATACTAGACTGACTGTCTGTTGTCCCAACGTCAAACAAAAGAGCCTACAGAGGTGTTGTCAGTCCTAAGAACTATGAATGTATACACAGCAAATTAATGTTACCATTACAGCCTAATAAGTCCACTGCTGAACATAGGCCACACTCATAGATTGTCTCATAGGGGGAGGCCTATGTTATTTGCCATAGTTACCACGCTTGGCAAGCGGGTTGGCAACTGCAGTTTATTTCATAGTCGTTATTAGGAAGACGCTACTGCCCATCTCCTGATTTGTTTCGCTCTGTCACCTCTTACGACACCCACGGTGTGATATGTGGTAGTAGACATTCTTACACCGCTACTACTCGGTAAACATTGCAAATTATTTTTCTGCCGACTTCCAAACAGGAGACGATACTCAATTCGACTGTATGTTTTTTTATGTGTGTTATCTCATAACTTTGTACTAGGTGAACCGATTTCGATGATTCTTTTTTTATATGAAAGCTGATAGTTCTCGTGTGGTCCCATATGAATTTGATCAAGGTCAGATCAATAATTTTTGAGTTATTCTTAAATAACTTATATTGAAGTCGGCTGTACAAAATTTTTAATTTTAAATTATCTTATTTAACAAACTTTTCGTTTTAACCAAACATAACATATAGTCTCACGCCTGTTTAGGGGACTACCATTTGACACGATCCTAACACACCTCTCTCGCTTATTTCACATCCATATATCTACGCATATATGCTCGTCTGTTAAAGGTAATAATAATGTCCTCCAGACCGAATAGAAGTCACGGCGGCCAGACTAAAAAGACTAGCCATCTGCACCGGCAGGAATATAGAACCCGAGTGTATGCGCAATGACAGGTGCACTCGCTATTTCCTCACTCTCATAGTCGGATGAAACGACAACCGACAAGGCGAGACGACGAGACGACGAGAGAGATCAGGCGCTGGACCGTACTTTCCGAGACACGGGGGTGAAACACCGCTAACTTCTTGACACCGGGCTGCTGCTGGGTATTTATTGACAGACAAACTCAAAAACTGATTTAGGCCTCACCCGGGACGCGTACCCGGCAATTTATGCCTTACCTGTAAAAGCAAGTGATGTAATCTTCGAAATCTGGGTGAAGTAATGTCTCGACATATCGAGACTGAAATAATGATTCTGAATATAAAATTCATTTGCTGACAAAGTTTCCGCAAGTTTACTTTCACACGTGTAATGATTTAATTATAGGAAAATCACGATGAAAATTAATTATATGATTAAATTATACACTACTAATAAATTATAATATAATTGATAGAATCAGACGTTGGCCTCCTCAGAGTCTACTTCACCCGAGGATGCCTCGTGTAGAGGCGAAACACGTGTCGTATTTTCGAGAGTGGAGTGTCCTGCCTAGTGTGGTGGTGCTGAGGATGGTAGTGCTGGGATTGACGGCGACGGGTATAGTGCGCGCGATTGAGGGAGGGTGGGAGGTCCCCCTTAAAGCTGGGCTGGACACATCATTTTCTTTCTTTACGCGGAATCAAGCAAATTAATTTATAACAACCCCATCAAATTATAATAATCTATTAGCTATAATATCTATTGTCTATATCTGTTGTTAATATCTATTGGTTCTCGTTAACCAACATATATATTTTTTTAAAAGGTATACAACACGCGACATATGTTACAAGTAAGGTTTGTACGTAGTAGAGCCATGCTGCAGATATATTTGTAGTATAGTTGTAGCATGAATGGGTCGGCTCGACCGGGGAAAGACCACGCTCTCACAGAATACCAGCGTGAAATAGCAGCTTAACGCTGCTGTGTTTCGTATGGTGAGTGTAGAGAACTGTAGACCCGTTCTACTGAAAACGACGCATTCCATCTTAGTCCTCACGGGTGACAGCGCACCTGCATTTTGATTCGTAATCGAGCATAGATGTAGATATCTATGGGCCACAGTAACAACTTACCATCAGGTGAACTTTGTGCTAGTTTGTCACCCTTATCCTATAATAAAAAAAGCTTCATCAATAAGCTAGTTTTTGGATTAATAAAATTGTGACAATTCCCCTCATTAGTTATTATATAATATAATAAAGTTAATAATTGATTGCATCTACTTAAATAATTTTAAGACATAATATGTCCATCCGTATTTTAATAATGACTAGAAAAAAAACAGTTTTATCGTAAATAAACAGAAATAACTCAAAAAGCAGATTATGACCTAAAATCCTGAGACACGAATTACAATAATCCCAGAATATTTTAAAATGTAAATCTCAAACAGTGTGATATCAGCTAACCTGAATGACAATCAAGGTCAAGGAATGAAAAAACGACTTTGATTCATACATAAAATATTGAGGGACGACCAGCTGTGTTGGTCGAAAGTATGAAATGGAGAATAGAAAAAATACAGCCAGATAAGAAATAGCCAGAAATACTTACTTTAAAAGTAAAAACTGCTCAGAAGACGCCGTGCAGTTTTATTAATGCACAATGAAGTGGAACGCTGTTTTATTTAAAATCGCTTTATTACATGAGTAAAATAAACTGCAAAAACATACCTAATATTTGATGAAACACGTCTGTCAGCACCGTCTCATAATCTACATCTTTATCTACATTATCTTTGAATGAGTAAGGCAGCCGGGAACTCAATAAATACCTTCCAAACACGCTTCAACTATAAACTAGAACTAAAAAATTTAATGCTCTTATTTAAGTCGAAAATTCCAGGATAGAAAGTGGATATGATACGATTTGAATAAAATAATAATAATAATAATTTGCGCCTGAACTAAGCATTGAGCTTGTATCTCAGGCAACAGTGCTCTTTCTTATGGGACAATTTTACAAAAATCTTTCATTTTGAAAGAAATGCACATCATTATAAGATTTCTATGTATAAAACGAAGGCTACTGATGGGACTTATTAAAAAGTTAAAAAATTTATTTTCATTAATTTAATTCGAGACTAAAATAAATGTGAAAGGGTTTTTATCTGGAATAATAATTTTCATAAAAATAGCATAAGCTTATAAAAGTCATACACACGGTCAATCATACTGAAGGTGATAAATTTTACTATAAAATATTTAATAGACTATTTCCAGTATAAAGACCCAAATATCATCATTAATGTATGACTGGCACACTTTAAACTTTTATCAGATGGCTAAATGATTAACTATCATATATACGATAAAGTCATGCTTTTTTATAAAAATATGCAAGAAATTTTAAATCACGTACCTCTTGTTTTGTTACACTATTCACTTAATTAGCGAAAAACAAGATGGACTATTCTCAAAGTTTACTTTCTTGAGTAAAAAGTGCTATTTAGAATTTTATGCAGACGATAATTAAAGTTTCTATGTAAATAGGTGTAACATAGAAGATATTATATTCATTGGTAGTGGCCATCCATATTTGAAACAGTTTTCCACAGCACTACGCCTACGAATTATTTCACATAAGAAATACCAAAAACAGCATCATTTTCTGTACAGAACCCGGCAAAGTGTTGCTCAAGGCACTAAGAATAAAGCAGCTGATAAAAATGTTATACTCATAACTCTTAACAAAAATTGTTACTACAAATGGCCTTATAATAATTTAAAATTAAAAATTTTGTACAGCCGACTTCAATATAGGTTATTTGAGAATAACTCAATAACCATTGGTCTGACCTTGATCAAATTCATATGGGACCACACGAGAACTATCAGCTTTCATATAAAAAAAGAATCATCGAAATCGGTTCGCCCAGTACAAAGTTATGAGGTAACACACATAAAAAAAAACGAAAACAAAAAAAAAAAAACATACACTCGAATTGAGTACCGTCTCCTTTTTGGAAGTCGTCAGAAAAAACATTCCGCCGTGTAAGGTGCACGAGCTATTATTACAAGTAGAAGAGGTAAAATTTTGTTTTAGAGCTGCGCAATCAATATTATTATGCCTGAAATTTTACATAAAATCAAAAATAATTTCAGCCAAAGAGTACAACTGGCATTATACGCAGGCCCGTCAATTAGTATGGAAAAAATTAACCAGGTTTGCAAAAATCAATCAAAATTCAAAAATAATAAAATCAAAAAATGTAGATCTGTATATCTATACATACATATATTGAAACTGACGGTAACTCAGTACCTATATAACACCTTACATTCACGCCGAAGCTAAGAGGAGAGAATCACTGTAGAAAACGTAATAATTTATTGCGAAAATTGTGTGATAAAATAAAAAAAAATTACAAACTTATCCAAGATTACAGAAAAAAATATAATGAACTAATAAACTAATGATAAAGGTTACAAGATACTAAAAAATAATGTCAAAAAAATTTCAGGATCTAATTGACGATATACAACTGACACTTAATCATGCTTTTGGAAACCATGCCAGTTGTAAACAATACTTCTGTGAAAAATTGTGTACACAAGAGAATTAAGAACAGACAAAATATTTCTTTCCAAATTTCAGCCGGGTTGTAAGTAGAAGTATATTTTATATGAAGTGATCTTAACTACGTCCCATCAATTAAAAATGAGAACAGCGATTTAGCAATAGTGTTTACAAGAAACACTATCAGTTGATCATTGCAGCTTATTCCTTATTTTTATTATAAATACCTATTAATGTATATATTATTAATAAATAATTCCCATAATATTTTGTATTATTTCTTATTTTGACCTATCTGAAACGTTCGAAATTCTATAGAAAATGTGGCGTATGAAATGACTGACAATCGCTAGAAAACTTTATCTGTGTACAAAAATGTTTTACGTTTTCGTGGTCTCCACGTGATGTTTTTTTCAGCATTAGGTACCCTACTGTATCTGAAACGAATATGAATATTGCATATGTATACGATACAAAAGTAAAGTAACGGGCTATAAAGTCTCTGTCCTGGGCGCAGAACTACTTATTTCTGAGAGGGTTTTAGGGCAAAGAAATGTCCGCCACGCGTGCTGCGTGTTGGCGAACTTCACATGATTTCGAATTTTTTTTTCTTATTCCGCAGACATGCAATTTTCTCGTGCTAATACAGTACTTAAAATTGTAATTAAAAATTTCATTGGTGCTGCCGGGGATCAAACCTGGGTGAAATTTACAGCGTGCGATTAGACTCAGAGCTACTAATACGTCACAAATAAATACGATTTAACATACTTAATAAAAACTCTTACGTACTTAAAACTTAAACATTTGATAGCTCGTGATGCCTACCGTACGAAGCTACAGCAGCATACCGTACAATGTAATTGAAGATGCTTAACCTTGACATAACTCTCAGAGACGCGCAAGCATAATAGGCAATATATCACTTATGTACTTGTCACCTCTGCAGTCTATTAATCTTTACACTTTTTTAAGTAATACAGAACGTAATCGCTAGACGGTGTTGAAGTCGGCCGTTTAGTCAAGGTCATTCAGGCTTCTTAAAGCCTTAAATCGACTTCTACAATTGAAGAAGTTCTCAATCTTCGTGAATAAATGTAGATGTCTATGGGTCACAGCATCCACATACCATCAGGTGAACTGTGTGCTCGTTTGTCACCTTTATTCTATAAAAAAACGACTGTCTCCCTTTTTTGGATGTATGTTACGCTCTATCTTCGTCAACTGTGAACTGATTTTGGTGATTCTTTTTTTATTCATCATTTTCATCACTACAACCTTTCACAAGTCTACTGCTGAACATAGGCCAAACGCAAGGAACGCCACAATGCACGGTCCTGAGCCACCTGCATACATCGACTTCCTGCATATTTTACCAGGTCGTCACTCCATCTAGTCCTACCGGTACGAATCTGCCACTCGAGAACCTTTCTTCCCCATCGGTTGACGGATCTTCGAACTATATGACCGGCCCATTGTGACTTCAGCTTACTAATCCGTTGGGCTATGTCGGTTACTCTGGTTCTACTGCGGATATACTCATATTTAAGTCTATCATGCAGATAAACCCCGAGCATAGACCGTTCCATAAGTCTCTAAGCGACATTGATTCATCATACTGTCAGCAGTGAAGGACCACGTCTCAGATCCATTAGTCATCACTGGAAACACGCACTGGTTGTATAATCTTATTTTCAGGTTTTAAGGTATACCTGACAAGAAGATATGTCGTAATCTCCCGAACGCTGCCCAGCAGAGTTGAATCCCTCAACCTCCCTTGACCTTTCGGTTGAAGTTGGGCTTGCCTAGTAGTACTATTTGGCCCATGTAAACATACTCGTCGACAACTTCGCTCCCACTAGTGCCAACTAGTGCTCCCAACGACCACCAGCATAGGCGTTACACATGAGCTTTGTTTTTTACATGTTAATTTTAAGACCTGTCCGTTGGGAGACACTATTGAGGACATTGAGCGTAGTACTTAGGACATCCAGCGATTCTGCAATAACGATTATATCGTTGGCAAATCGTAGATGAGTGATCTACTCGTCATTGTTGTTAATGTCGTATCATTTCAGACCAGTAGCTTGAAAACTTCTTCCAATAAAGCGGTGAAGAGTTTCGGGAATATAACGTCACCCTGACTTACACCTGTCTGCAGTTGGATGCGTTTCGTACTCTGGTTCTGTCCATTCCGTCCTCCACGGTGGCACTACTCCGGAGGCAAGGAGCAGAAAGGCGGTGGTCTTGTTCTTCAATAAAGGCGACAACGCTCTCTTGAAGAACTATAAACCAATTTCTCTTCTGAGCAGCGTCAAGTGCTGTTTTCGAGTCTTTACGAATCCAAAACAACAATCCAGAACAACTCTGTTTCCGAAAAACCTTTAGTACCATAGAACACATACATACTCTTAGGCAAATCATGCAGAAGACCGAAGAGTATAATCTGTCACTTTGCCTTGAGTATGTGGACTACGAGAAAGCCTTTGATTCCGTCGAAATGTGGGCGGTGCTTCAGTGCCTTCAGGGGTGCCAAGTCGACTGTCGGTATATCCAAGTGCTGAAGTGCTTTTACAGTAGGGCTAAGATGTTTTTTTATTGAATAAATAAATTCAGGGATGGTCCCACATATTTTATATATGGTAGAACTAAGCTTGTCGTATGTTGTCGTACGAAAGGATCAGCTCCACCGGGGAACGACCACGCTCTCACGGAATACGAGCGTAAAATAGCATCTTGAAATGTTGCTGTGTTGAAATGACAACTGAAGATCATTTATTACTTCCGGGATAACAACGTGTCTGCATTTTGATTCTTAATCTAGAACAAATGTAGATATATATGGGCCACAGTATCCACTTACCATCAGGTGGACTGGGTGCACGTTTGTCACTCTTATTCAATAAAAAAAATATAAATTTGGAGACAGAATCCATCCCTTTTACATGGTGAATAATACCAAGTAGATAATTAAAAATATAAGCACATGTTCGAAGCTAAAGTACTTATCATTATTAAAAGTAATTTCGTTAATGAAAAATTTACACTGTTGATTAATGAAAATTGAAATAAATTTTCAACGATATGTTGCTTTTTATATTATATATTTTAGCAAAATAATATTTTAGAGTAATGAAATTTGAACATATCATTATTCAAACTCTATATTATTGCCATGCCTCATTATAACATTTTTTTTGTATTATTTTAGAAAGATAACAATCGAGCCATCAATCTTTCTATTGGTAAGTGGCAACTGCAACAAGGACACATAAAACAAACTTCTAACAAAGAAGGTTACAAACATATTCTGTGTGCCGTACTTTTTTAAGTGAGATGAAATATTACAAAAACTTAATATTATACTGGCTCTCTTATCCTTCAAATTAAAATTTACTTTAGGTCTTGGATTTAAATAATATGTATTTTTATATAATTGTATTTAAAAAATATATAAATACATTTTTGAATACCGAATATACGTCTCCGCTGTGTTACCGATGTTACATTCGGACCTTCGCAGTGAGATAAATAATAATGTACTCCGGACAGAATTTCGATCACGGCGGCCAGTCTCAACGGAGACTAGCCATCTGCGCAGGACAGGGTTATAGTGCCCAAGTATATGCATAAGCACAGGTATACTCTCTATTCTCTCGCTCTCATAATCCAAAGATTCCAAAGGGACGGTAATCCGACACGACTGAGGAGGGATCTGGCTTAAGATCAACGTTACGCGCTTTCCGAGGCACGAGGGTGAAACACCGCCAACTTCTTGACTCCTGCTCCTGAGAATTTCTTGACTGAAAACCCAATAACTGATTTTGGCTCAACCAGAACTGGAACCTGGAACCTCGTGAGTAGCCATCGCATTTACGACTACTAACCCAACGAGGCAATCAAATAGTGAGATTATACAATGCTACGTCTTCGAAATCTTCCATGCGTTTATCTTATTGTATTCAGTTTTTACGTTATTACTATATCTCTTATCAGTTACAGTGTTAACGAGCTTCAAAAGAATAAGTAAAAACTTAAAAAGTAAAAACTGACTTCAAATTGCTAAAAAAGAAGTTATTTATTTGCTACCCTTAGGGGTGGACATATTTCTCAAAATTTCTATGAGATAACCCTTGAATTATAACCAATTTAATAAGAAAGAAAAGAATCATCAAAATTGGTTCACAGTCGCAGTTCACAGAGCATGCGGCTCACCTGATGGTAAGTGACTACCGCCGACCATGAACAACCGCAACACCAGGGGAAGTGCAGATGCGTTGCCGGCCTTTTAGAAAGGTGTAAGCTCTTTTCTTGAAGGTTCCTAAGTCGTATCATAGTATAAGACGGAAATTTCGCTGGTGGTAATTGATTCCACAAGGAAGTTGTGCGAGGGAGAAAACTTCTTCTAAATCGCACAGTAGTGGACCGCCAATCATCCAGATGGTATGGATGGTAACGCGAGTTTTGTCGCGATGTGCGATGGTGAAATTGAGCGGCTGGAATTAGTCCGAACAATTCCTCAGAGCACTCCCCGTGGTAAATGCGATAAAACATAAATACAAAAAACATACATACAAAAAAAAAACATACACTCGAATTGAGAACCTCCTCCTTTTTGAAGTCGGTTAAAATTAAGAAGCAATAGTAAAGTTTGTCGCTATTCGATAATTGGAGTCATGAAAGCACTGATTAAGCTTCGAAAATATGATAAAATTTCAAATAATGTCGTAGTATAATATTTTTGACTACTACCACTAGATACAGTAGTAGCTACCAAAAATATCTACTAACTAGCCGTAACTAACACCGAGAGCGACTCTCTAGCCCTAGCCTTCAGACCAATAAAGAAGCCCTAGCCTTGCAAATGTCCTAAATATGAACTATGATCAAAGGAATCCCTCCTATAAATTATAGGAGCGCATGCAGTGTCAGGAACAATAGTACACTAATTACTACGACCAGGTTCGAAAACTACAAATATGCTGAATGTATATCACAGTCGTCATATTATATTATGATGTGTTCTCGGATAATAAAATTGTTTTGAAAATTATCTACATATTTATTTCATTATCTGCAATAATGACATTAATTGCCAAAGATAATATAATTGTACTATGATTAGGCAAAATGTAGATATACCAGTAGCTATAAGATATATGTATATTTAGACATACTTAAAATATTAACAAATATTGCTTATAAAACATTTTAAATGCTTTTATCTTTCGTACATAGATGACTCTATGTCTAGCTTACTTTATGTCTAGGTTAAACATCTCAGACCATAGAATACTATTTTATTCATTCGGTTGAAATTTGTTATACAGCTCCTATGAACTTCAAAACATATTACTAGTTGCAAAGCGAAACCACTAAAAATAAAACCGACAAGAAATTACTAGGTTTATTTCTTTGTTCAGTTTTTATCTTTTTTTGAGAAAATAGTAGTCTTATTATTTCAAAATATCGGTATGAAATAAGAGAAATAGATGTACAGGCATGATGATACCATAAAAAAAACCTTTATCCATTCCGCGGATACTGCAAAATCGGAGTAAGCACTAGAATAATCTTGAAGCTATGGCTGATTGTCAAATAGCAATCTTAATCTCAACATCATTATCTTTTATAAGCATGCGTTCCAGATGATGGTGGAAATATTATACGCCGTGGATTACCGTTACCAGTACCAGTAGTCCTGCACATTTGACATAGCTTCCCGTCGCCGGTCTAAGTTACTCGTAATTTTACATAAATCTAGTAGAAAGTCTACCTATACTAAATTATAATAATATTATATAATTACAATAACCAGTGAATTTGTATTAATGTTTGTACTTTTTGATTTTTTTTTTATTTGTATTTGATGATTATCTTTTATAATTTAAGTCAAGTCGATTGATGCGTTTGGAGTCACAAACTCCTCTTATGAATCCACATATTATAATTTCTATTCCTACTATGATAGAATAGAGTCTTATTTAATACCATATAACATCGACCTACTTTACCACTATACTTTTACGTCCACAGCTGGACTTGAAGTGGTCGTCTATTACTGCTAAAACACTGGAATGGTACCTCCATTGTTCATATATAATAATATATGCAGTGAAATTGAAGTCATGGGCATCCATCTCATAACTATTTATATTTCAAAGAAAATTAAATTAGTAACAACGCAGAAAAAGTGACATTAAAAAAAACTAAAAATAAGGAAAGTAGATACTAAGACGTCGCGATCCCTGGCGAGTATTGCTCGAAGGCACTTACGTTTCTTATTTAATTTGTTCCGAATACATGCGACCTTGAATATGCCTTTTCCTTGACCATTATCCCTGGCCGATAAACTGTATTTGCAGATTGGACTTATTGGTTTCTATTATTTATTTTGTTGAAATTATTTACAATTATTCATTTTCAAGTGATCATTATTAAAAAAAATCAATAATGATGAATTTAAAATTTCTAGTACTATTATTAAAATATTCCTTACATGTAATATCTATTTCATATTATTAATAATTATTTCCAGTTTTACACGATTTGTTTGTCCCTCAATATCTGAAATGCAAATTTCAGTACCGTAAAGATTCTCATAATCGTTGTCTCCGTGCTACGGAAAAATTTAACCCCCATGTCGTCACTCTAGCTTTTGCAGGAGTAGTTTGTGGATTTCTATTTCTTTTTATATCCTTACATTCCAGCTTTTCCCTTTTCCTGTTTTTATTTTACATATTTATAGGAGTTTGCTTAATTATGTATGTACCATGTATGTGTATATATATATGCACGAGGGGAGGTCAAAAAGATCGCGGAATGGCGGGGTTGACGAGGGTGAGTTTACTCATCCAGGTAGTCGCTAGTTGTTTGACTCATTATTAGCATATATACCAAGTTTCAGCCTAATCGGGTCACTAGCTTTCGAGTTATCAACGAGTAAATAAGTCAATCGGGAAGAAACTAGCCACTATGGAAAAAAAATAATATCGCGCCCTTTATTAAGTTTCTCACCAAACAAGGAAAGATACTTTAAACCATTTTTGAAGAGATGTCAGCTGTTCCGTTAACTCCGCTCCTGGGAAAACCACGATTTATAAATGGCACGGCCTTTTCAAACAAGGGAGGGACTGCATTGAAGACGACCTCCGACCTGGACGGCTGATTGAGGCTACCACGCCAGAAATTGTGTGTTATAAACGTGTATCGGAAGATGCCCGTCTAAACACAGCTTGCAGCATTAGTTGGAGTATCAGAAACAGCTATTTTAATCATCCTACATCAACACCTTGGCATGACTAAAGTCTGTGCAAGATGGGTTCCGAGAATGCTTTCTGCGCATCAAAAACACAAGCGCGTCGAAAGATGTCGCGAGTTTTTGGACCGCTGTGGAGAACAAAGGGAGGAAGTTATGGTCTATATAAGTTGAACTGGCGATGAAACTTGGGTTCATCATTATGAACCTGAGTCAAAGCAACAGTCGATGCAGTGGTAAATAAAAGGCACACCCCCTCCTAGGTAGTATAAGGTGTCTCAATCGGCCGGAAAGATCATGGCGTCGAGATTTTGGCATACAGAAGGTATCCTTTTGATTGATTATAAGGAACGTGGTATTTCCATAACCGGAGAATACTACGCTTCCTTACTAGATGAATTAAAAAAGCTATTAATGAAAAAAGGCGAGGAAAGCTTACAAAAGGTGTGCTCCTTTTGCACGACAATACGCCCGTGCACACAAGCCATGTTGTGACGGCTGCCATTCACCGGTGTGGTGTTGAACAATTGCGCCATCCACCCTACAGCCCTACAGACCTGGTCCCAAGTGACTATTATTTGTTTCCAAAAGTGAAGAAAGAACTGCGTGGAAAAAAATTTGGCAACGACGATGAAATTAAGTCGGCAATTTCGGCCTATTTTCACGCACAAGAGAAATCTTTTTTTTAGACGGTATTAATAAGTTATTTGACAGATCTATAAATGTATTAGGGTTAAGAGAGAATACATTGAAAAGGAAATATGGTTTAATGTTTCATTTCATTATCCTTCTCTGTCATTCTACGAACTTTTTGACCTCCCCTCGTATGTGTGTATACTCGTATATATTGTATTAAGTAAATATATGTATATATTTATACATATTGTATGTATATATATTTAAGACGATTTTAGAGTCTGTGAGTAGATAGTATGGTCTCTTTATTAAATTATATTTTTCGAGGATAGACCCAAAGTACGACTCTGGCTCTGCCATGTCGCATAACACGTGTTACAAATATTACTATGCCATTACTTGCACTAATTTTGAAAATTTAACATATGTCAAAAATCATTTCAAAATACGAGTATATATCTACAAACTAAATTATTAAAAATAGTTTCATTTAAACTTTTAGCTCTAAGTCTAGTCAACGTCAATTATAATGTCGTTTGAAGATACGCTAGTCTCCTTGTCAACATTCCAGAAGATAATAAGAAAGTTGTTTGTGGATTTGGATGTACACTTTAACTTCAGGAATTTAGAGTTCATTATTTCCGCGTCGAACTTTGAAATGTGACATAATATCATGAAAGGCGACAGCGAGTCGGTAACGTGAAGTCGTGTGCGCGACACATGAGTAATGGCAACAACGCAGTGGCGTATGTCGTCTCCCAGTTGTAAGACTAAATGAACAGATCGTAGGAGTTATGCAAGCAGTAGATAAAATATTCACAGTTCGTAGGAAATATTAACAAAAGCTGCGGCCTAGATTGCCTCGGAAAATTTGAAACGAGAAACGTCAACACGTTTCTCCTTCCTATTCATCAAATTACTCTTAAAAATTATTTATTTCTGTATGCTCATCACACCGGCGTAAATGTATGTTAAAAGTATTCTTTTGTTTTCCTGATACGTAGCCAACACATGTATAAATTAGTAACGGCAGTGAAAAGTGAGCCCCAACCACATTAGGGTCAATTAACGTCTGGCTAACAACCTAACAAATAAAAACGTGCGCAGATCATACCTACATGTTTTAAGAATAGAGCACGCGGTTCAAAAAAGTTTTTTATTAAAAAAAGTTACGTAAATAACAGTCAATTAAAATACTCAGTCACCCTAACTTTAGTATACTCGTACCTAATCGCAAAGCATGCTATGCAAGCAAACCAAATAAACCACAATTCAGCCGTTTATTGCTCGCTAAAGGTAGACGCTGCTCGATCGCTTTTAGTTTTTTTTTTTATCCTGATTTATATCTGACTAAAGAAGCGTTAGCGTGTGCTCTATCTTATTTATTTGTAGACTACCCAAATAAACAGCGAAACGAAACGTAACCAGTCCCTAAAGCCATCATTTTCTCTAATACAACAACCGCATACGCTTTGCGAGAGGGATCATATTGCGATTTGCGGTAATGCGGTCGTCTTACCACCCCCTGTGTATGCTTTTCTCTTTGACCACTTGCTAAATCTTTTCGCTGCAGATCGCGCCTCGCAAACCTATTTTAGAATAAACCAGTAATCAAAAGAGCTATTTTTACTCATCATAACTTTAATGTAAATTTGTCCCAAGCAAATTAAAATACATAACTTCATTAGATTGAATCATGATTGCTAAGGGATCGGGTGCTCACTTCAAATATCATAGTACGCTAGTAACGCAAATTCGATCCCTTGTGCCTCAAAGGTTAATTGCTATTTAGTCAGCTTAAAATCATATTACTTGCGATGATAAAGAAAATCGCGATAAACCCCCATTTCAAGGAGAAAATAGTAAATAGTCTTAAAATAATAGTATAAATAATAATACTTAATTAAATTCGTTTTAGGTACCGTGAAACCTGGCAACTTTGCCATATTTGGAAGGACTTAAAAGTTTAGGATCAATTTTCCAACAAAAAATGTACTGTCACACTGGGAGTCAATGTTAAATGTAACATTATATTCTTCATAGATTTGGTATTTATTAGTGATTGAAACAAATAATAACATTAAATAGACAAAATACTTAAAAAAAAGAAAATGGCAAAGTTAACCTGACTTTGTGGCAACTTTGCCATCGGGGTTTATAATGAAAATAATAGGATTTGACTTCAAGGCTGAAGGTAAGTTTACCTCATAATATAATACACAATACTCAGAGTTATGATTTGCTCCTTTAATTATGTTGTAAATAGCAAAGTTTACTTTTGTGGCAAAGTTGCCCTCCCATTTTTCAATATTTCATACAAACTTGAAGATATGTGTCAGGGTTGTCAAAAATCTTAATTACGTACTGTACTTAAATTCTTTATTTCAATATTGTCACAACAATTTTAGGAGGTATACGTTTTTTTTTTAATTGAATTCTCAATAATTATAAATAAATAAACATAAGAATAATTATGAATAATTTTCTTTGCTAGAGTCATCGTCACTATCAAGAAATTCAACTTTTCGCCTTTTCGTCGGCGTTATGCTTTTATTAGACAATTTCCGCTTCACCGTTAGAGTATTATTATTGTTAAGTCTAGATGTGCTCGCCATAGGGTTTTCATATAGATCAAAACCTTCCTCATCTACTGTAATACCAGTAGACGATTTTTGACAAATGTCAAAATTTAAATCCATTCTGTTTAATGCTATTGAACCATATTGTGACAAGTCAAAACATTTTTTGTTCTTTAGTGTCTTTTAACATCAGATAATATAGTTACTACTTTGGTGACCCATTTTCCTAAAGTGATCTCATTTTATTAAGATAAGGATTTTTTTATAAACAACCTTTATTTTTTTAGAGGATAAGGGTGACAAACGAGCACACAGTCCACCTGATGGTAAGTGGTTGCTGCGACCCATAGACATCTACATCTATCCTCGTTTGCGAATCAAAATGCAGATGCGTTGTCACCCGTGAAGACTAAGATGGAATGCCTCATTTCCAGTAAAAAGTGCCTCCGGCCACCTGCACTCACCAAGCGAAACGCAGAGGTAAACCTCTACTTCACGCTGGTATTCTGTGAGGTCGTGGTACCACCCCGGTTCGAGCCGGCCCATCCGTGCGACAGCAAAAGCTGCCGCGTGGCTCTACCACTGTTAAAAAATTTTAATTTCCAACAATAGCAAAACTAGTTAAGGTATAAGTAAGCGATTAAAATGAAACTGTTCTTTGGGTACAAATTATATTAATACTCTAAGTTGAAAATATGAAAAATACTAAAAGTAATAATATTATTAATACCCGACAACGCAGTAAAATAATATAGATTTCTCTTTTCTTTTCCTTTCTTTTAATAAAAATGAATCGATTAAATGTCGATCCATTCATTTTTAGTAAAAATAAAATCGGTCCAATAGTCTGCTACGGTGAAACATCTATACAAACATACATACATAGATTGATAACTTGAATCGCCATAGTCGGGTCAAAGTATAAACTAAAAGTGACAACCCTTGGTAGTAGCAAAACATGGCAAAGTAACCGTCACATCGTGAAATCACTAGTATGGTAACTTTGCCAAGTTAGTTTTATAGACAAATATTAACTACTATATTAAAAACGAAATGTTACATTTCCTAACCGTTAATATTACGTCATTACAAAGATATAGGTACGTACATTATTGCCAAATTGAAAATAACGCTGTTAGTTAGTTATTAAATTTTCATACAAAAAATGACAAATCTCAAAAAACGTTACGTTTTCCATGTTAATCGTAATTTTGTACCAGTACACCACTGATGGCAAAGTTACCTTCCATTGGTAAAGTTGCCAGACTTGACTGTACTGCAATACGTGATTTATAGATAGCCTCAAGCTTAACCTATGGTTTAAGAATTATGGTTTATAAGCATTATTGATAAGTTAATAGTGCGACTATAAATAAACCACGTCTGATTAAATCTGCACACTCGAAAAAGAGCAGTTAATCATGCACTAACGGTTAGATGCAATACTGATGTTTTGAATATAACAACAACCTTTTTAAGTTTATTTGTTTGGACGAAGACTTCAAATCACCTAGAGTAATAGGTGCTTCAAAACTCTTTAAAGCATCTAAATAGGTACCACGGTGAACCATCTCCATCACTAATCTTTGACAGTTCGGTGTTTTGAAGTCATCCGCCATCAATCAACCACCAGAAACTTGTAGAAAGGAGAACATTTGGGTGCCAAAAATTTTTTTTTAGGTTTTTACTGTAATACACATGGAACAATTTTTGTAGAAAAAAATGTCTTCTTTAACTTGCTTCAAATTTGAAGTTTTATTATCAAGAAAAGTCTGTGTATCAAAATAAATAATGACATTACGTTCGTTATGTACTAGTTTTTCAATAATGGCAAATATTTTGATATCTATTACAAAAGGTAATTTTCCTAATTTTATTGCTGTTGAGTTGAAAGCATTTTTTTATAGAATTAGGTTGACAAACGAGCACACAGTCCACCTGATGGTAAGTGGTTGCTGCGAGCCATAGACATCTACATCTATCCTAGATTAGGAATCAAAATGCAGATGCGTTGTCACCCTTGAGGACTAAGATTGAATGCCTCATTTCCAGTAAAGAGGGTCTCCGGTTCTCTACACTCACCATAGAAAACACAGCTGCATTAAACTGCTATTTTACGCTGGTATTCTGTGAGAGCGTGGTCCTTCCTCGGTTGAGCCGACCCATTCGTGCTACAACCATAATATAGCTGCAGCATGGCTCTACCGCGTACAAAGCGTCCAAAAAAACATTCATGTTTTGGACTTTAAAGTAAGTATGTCAATAAAAATGTTTATATATCAGAATCAACAATTCAGCTCTTTTAGTGCAAATTAATACAGCATGCGATTTTACTCACAAAATTGTCACTATTCTCGTAAAATACTACTCGATAGCAATAACTTGAGATAGCAGGTAAAAACAAAATTGCTTTCTGCGCGTATAAATAGACACCAACTGATTTATTATATTTCGAAAACTCCACTGAGACTAAGTGTGTTGATATAGTCCCATAGTGACAACTTGCGGTTATGTAACAACAACGAAAAATTTGAAGTCAATTTATATCAATATCTACGCGTATGCGTGTCTTTCGTATATATATATATATATATATATATATATATATATATATATATATATATATATATATATATATATATATATATATATATTGATTCATATAACCTTCAAATTTAGAAAAGTAATAGTTACCAATGCCATATCTATTCTGTGCCAATACTTTCTGAAATATTAATTTGTAAAACAAAATCATGTAAATACTAAAAGTTGTTTCCGAGGATGCATTGCTCGCATTGCGCGAACGCGAGACGGCAAACAATCGCCATCATAATAAGCGTAACGAGTCCAGTGCCGGTCCCGTTCTCATCTGCATTGTGTTGGACCACGCAACGGCCTTAAGCAACGACTACTTCTCTAACTAATTATGCCAAAGAAAATTTAATTCTCCGCCATCATTAGTTGCGGTCGATTTCATCATAGTTGGAGTCAAAGTGCAATATCTGATTAGTGCAATGACCTAGCAACGGTTTATAATGATTATTCATTTGTTATTACTTATATTTACTTGTGAATTACGAAATTATTTATCCTCCTTCTCAAATATAACTAACATAACTATATTACTATATATCTAAATTACATTAACATCTCGGTATTTACACTCAAAGACAAGATTTTATTTAGTTCATAATACAAAAAGAAAACCCATTAACTTCAGTAAAATGCACGATATTTTATTCATTTATATTTCGTTTGCCTAATTATTTACTACCATCGTATATATTTTATCCCATAGTTAAAACATATTTAATTGTATTACGTGTTAAATTGATTGAAATCTTGAAATGTCAACCAGTGCCAAATGCATATTGTTCGTTATTTATTTCTGTAATGTTAAATCGGACTGAGGACTGAGTGGATATCTACGAGTCAGCGTGTCAATGATATGTCAGGCGCGCGAAGTGAGCCAGTTAATGGAACTCAACCTTTTGTCTACTGACTACCTACTTGCTGTGAAACGGCTTATGCTCATAGCACTGAAATAATGAGTTCTCCTTTACAAACAAAGTTAGAATAATAAGCTCGTTCCAGTTTGCAAGTGGATTTCCATTTAAATATTGTCACAAAAAAGGTACGAATTTCAAAGACACGTAATGTCAACTTTACAGCGGCCGCTGGCGTAGAAAGCGATCTTCCGGCGAATTTAATACTGGTCTTTAAAATGTAACATAAAGCATTTTTATGTAAAAAAATGGCTGTTATAACATCGTATTATTATGAAACAGCATAACCCTAAAAATGGTAGTTTCATCTTTTCATCTTGTGGTAATGGAATTCCATTATAATTTCCTTTATTATTATTATATTATTTAAATTTAAATTTTAATGAAATAAAAAATGAATATTCATATACTACATTCTTTTCTACCTCGTAAATTTTTTAAACTGTGGAACGTTTTATAAGCCTGATAATGTCATTAACTCGTCAATTTTATCAGCCAGATATGATTGACTTTTTTTTTTAAAAGACCATCCCAAAATAGAACGAATATAATATTTTTAACTGTAAAGATTAGGATAAGGGAAACCGATATAGCTCTTATCGAACGATCGTTCAACAGTTTGCGATATTTTTTTCACAACATATGTAGCGCCAGAGAGGTGCAAACATCTCATGCAAACATTTCATTTTAATAGACTAATTTTACGCGAATACGCCAACGAGTTAAAAACGGTGTTGTTTACGAGGCGCAAATGATAATAAAAATTCAATAGACTTAAACACTTAGCTTGTTGTTATTCTTTTAATAAACTGTCACAAAGAGTCGAGCAGCGCTCAAGTAGCGTTTGGCAGTAAGCCATCAAATATTCAGTCAGATCCACGGGAAATGGCTACCGAAGGCATTATTTCATAAATGAAAGCAAAACTTCACCGTATAACTCGGCTTTATAATGCTTTATAATAATGTAATGGAGAAGAATTTCCTGATTTTTACACAGTATTGTTTTTTGTAAATAAAAGTTTTATCAATGATAAATAACTGTCAAAAATATACAATCGCCCTAGATATCCCCAGAAAAGAATAAAGTTGGCATAGATATAGGGGAACAAAGTGCGTTGTAGGCGCACGGCCCAATACCGCTAGACCAGAGATTCTTAAACTGGGTTCGCGGAACCTAAGGGTTCCGTGGGAAAGTCACCAGGATTCCGAGTAATTATTGTTACATATTTTCATACATTTCATATATACTATGTGATGGAAATAACCAATTACTGTTATATAGGTACGTGAGTAGTTAGCGAGAATTATATTATAATATTAAATTGTAATGTCTATATTAAATTATTTAATGTAGGGTTCCATAAAATACAATTGATTTGCTGAGTGTTCCATTATCTTAAAAGTTTGGGAATCCCTGCACTAGACGGTATAGGTATTACTTGCGCACGCGCACCGGACCTTTTACAAAATTCAATAAATAATGATTTCTTATATTTACGCGAACACTACACATTTAAATAAAACTAATTTTACGGATTTTATCGCGTATATTAACTTATTTTACATTTCCGACGTTTCAAGCACTTTACAGCACCCATGGTCACGGGGGGGACTGAGGTGTATGACGTCCCAATGTCATAGTTAACCACGGCTACCTCCAGATTAAAAATTATTTCAATAAATAGCTAAGTATTGTAGTTATGTTTTAAGACTGAGATCATAGCTGTTCATCTTTTTTATTTTAGTTATACATACTACAGTCTACATCAATTAAAGGATATTTCAATATTTTTTTAATAGTATTTTAAACCAACGTTACATTTTTTACCCAATATGAGCTAAGCTACGATTGCCTTCACGGGATAGGAATAAAACAAGCTTGACGATTTGTTTATGTATTTCAAAATTTACATGATAGCACCAAATACAATTTTATTACTTATTGCCAATTGTCATTAGTAATAGCCGTAATCGGACCGGTGCGTGTCGTGCTCTACGTACTTAAGTTTAAGGTTATGTTGTGATAACTCTTTAGAACAACAGCCGGTGACGCTTTGTTGAAATAGAAATTTCCACTGAACTTGCAAAACCGTAAGGATCATTTTCGCTTAAAGCTTAAAATCGAGCATGTCAGAGCGACGACAGCGAATGCGCGCGCACCCGGCATGGCCGCCACCGCACACCTGACTACCGATACACCTTGACATCTTAACTGAATTACAGCATGATATAATATAATGAATTAACTATCATTTCGTTTCTCTTGACGCACATATTAAATCGCAGTTTTCGCGTGCTACTTAATGTTCCTAACAACAACAATATCGAGAAGCTACTAAACAGCTGATTACCAAACTTTCGTGATGTTTATGTACGACTTTTATTTTATCACAGAAAACTGCTACGAATTGCATCTTCCGCTTCACGGTCGGGCGGGAAAAAGACGGAGGTCTAAGCGGGATGTCAGCCGCCACCGGCAAGTGCATCGAATGCACTTCCGCCGACGGCGTGGCCGGAGTGCGGCCTGTGGCCGACATGCGTACCTGGACTAGTCTGCCAACTGAGGCCCCCGACGAACATCTTCCTGCAACACAAACATCACCATTAGACGAGGAAATGCTTTCGGAGTAACGATTTGGGGGACGGTGAAACATACCCCGGGTCATTGGGCACCTCGGCGGGGCTCTGGGCAACATCCTGACTTTGGGTTTCCATGGGATCGGGCGCCGGCGGCGTGGGGCGGGCCGATGGGCGCACTACGACTACGAGCGAGCGACGACGCGGCGGGGACGGCTCCCAGAGTCGCTCGGCTGCACTACCGACTACCGGCACGAGACTGCCGCGCCGCGGCGCACCCCTCCACGCAGCACCGCCGCCCGCTCCCTCCCCCCCGCCCCCGCGCCGACACACCGCCCGCGCCGCACCGCATCGATTCATTCACTCCGTACACAATTATTCATACTCGCGACACGATGGACGCGAGGAACGGCGCGCTGGCCACCACCACGTGAGCGCGCGACACGTGCTCGCGCTCCCCCCTCCCCCTCGCCCCCGCGGCCAGACATAGCTCCGCGCCCGCCCCCGCGAGCACGCCCACCGCGCGCCCACACTTCCACACTTAGACAACCACCCCTCACCCTTCACCCCGCATTCACCACACACACATACATAAGAACTTACAAAACTTTATGAAAACAAAATACTCATAATTACATTACGTGTCGCTTCTAAGCTATTTCAATTCGATAGAAATCAACTCTATTATTATTAAATATCTAGTGAAACTTCCAAAGAACAACCTTCTTTATACAAACTCTTTTTTTTTATTTACACCTTTATTGCAATATTGGCAAGATACTTCGTAACGTTCGCGACCCAGAGTTAATAAACGTGATCTCGAATGTCGTAAACAAAGATAATCATTCGAGTGACAGAGAGCGAACAAACATTGCGAAATAGGTGTAGCAAGAAAACATGTGACGTCACGATAAGGTATCGCGTAGCAGCGGCTACGAAACTTCTACGCTCGTCATCAATATGCGCGTTTTGTCTTAATAAAGAATCGCAATGAATTTAAAGGCATCAGTATCAAATAAATTCTACGATAATGTAACAAAATTAAGTCCAATTACCTTAGGTATCTTTTTAAATAAATAAAAAATATACATGAATTAGGTTAAACACATTTATTATCTTACATTCTAACGACAAGAATCGATAAGTTTTAAGTACACTCAGAAACGTAAAAATTGTAAACAAAGTTGTAATTAGGCTAAAGAAAACGTGAAAAATCATTATTTTTGATTAGATATTATAAATTAATAAAAATACTTACAGTAACGTTGCAATCAATATTACCGTATAATAAATAGCGAACCGGAGAATGCGGCCGGATATCTGCATGCAAGGGGATAATATAGTAATTAATATAATATATAATATATAAAAAATATAATAATATATATAATAATACACCGCCAACTTTTTGCCTCTGGGCTGCTACTGAAATCTTGCAGAACCCAATAACTGATATTAGCCCGAACTGGGGTTCAAAGCCGAGACCTCATGATCAACAAAAATTAATTATTTTTTATTTAAACGTTGTAGTTATTTTATATAAACTTAATAAAAAAAAAGAAATATGTATATATAATAAATAGCATACAATTTTATTTCTAGAACATTTCCGAAATACGTTATTTTTATTTTTCTTTTCAAAAATAAATTTAAATAAATACAAGTATGTACTGTACAAATTACAAATATAGTGCAAAGTAAAAAAATGTGAAGATGTCTTTTAATTAGTGATTGCTTGATTATTTAATGTAGAACGAACCAAGAGACATTATCATTGTATGAATATTAAGAAAACTTTCTGATTTTATTTATGTCAACTATCTAGGTACATATTTTAAGCTTAGACACAACACTCGAAGAAGTATTCAAGATTGTACACCGTTCATTATATTCAAATTTACGCTTAATTAGTAATAATGCAGAGAAAAATCAGAATCGTTTTACATAAAAGTGAAGAACAAAATCTTTTGACTTTGGTTCCAGCATTTTCGAATGAGTTTATCACCATTTCTTGTTTGTCAAAAGCTTGTTATCAAAATGCACTCCATAAATTGGAAGCATTAAAAAAAATTAAGATATCTCTCTTACAATAGGAAAAAAATTACATCATAAGTAGATTACTTTAGATTATTTCAGTCTTATTTCAAAACATGGTTTGTTAATAGTCTCTGGTAAAACTATAGTGCAAAAGTCCTCACGAAAGAAGTCCCTTAACCGCAACGCAAGTTTTCGTGAAATTGACATTTTTGCTGTCAAATTTCAATTTTAGGTCGTATTTCAGTGATATTGAATGTTCAAACTTGAGCCAATTATAAACTATTTTTGTAGTAAGGCGGTCAGTCACAACTGTTTTACATTTTAAGTTGATGTCCGTCGTGAATCATGTCATAAAAGTTTCAAAACAAATAAATAAGGCTTATATTCCTCGTTCTTATAGTAGCGTACAACTTAATGTCTGTGTTTGCGCTATTTGGTTGTAAGCTGGAAAATATATCAATAACACCTTTCAAGAATTTTCACCAGTACCTATATATATTTTAACCCAAATGCAGCCGCAGTCAAAAACTAGAGTGAAATTTTAGAAGTTTACTCCTTCAGAATCGATTTTCATTTATACCCCACGCTACACAAATTAGATAGGGAGCGAAATCGTGTGTTAACAAATAGTCAAACGCATGAACGCATGTAATGATGACTTCTTTCTTCAACATAAACCAATAACATCACTCTATTCGTATAAATAATAGTTTAAAAAAAATCTAAAAAGACACTCTTTCGTAACCGAACTAAGAAGTAGAAAATAATTTTCAATAAGTTTAATATAAAAAAATAGTGATTTCTTTTTTACTACTATCCGTTTCCTATGTTAGTAACTCCCTAACTAACTAGTCGTATGAATTTGAAAAATGAATCTCAATCTATTTGTTAAAGTTGCTCGAGTAACGTGGACTATATGTCGTCAGCATAACATAAATATGGCGGACATGAACTGTCAAAATTTGTTTGGTAAACTGTGAGTTAGTAACGCCTATTAAATACTTGGCTACCTACTAGCGGTAAATAGCAGGTATCAGCTTAGATGTAGTTAAATTTTAGATACAGATATGAAATACCGTGGTTGATTAACCCTTGGCTAAGAGTGAGATGCACATACACATACAATACAAGTGAACTAATCTTCATTCATTACTTACCTATAGATATTAGATACAATTTGATACTGTTACATCTGCCCCTGACATTAAGTCCCGAAATTTTTAACAGTGGTAGAGCCACGCGGCAGCTTTTGCTGTCGCACGGATGGGCCGGCTCGAACCGGGGTGGTACCATAACCTCACATAATACCAGCGTGAAGTAGAGGTTTACCCCTGCGTTTCGCTTGGTGAGTGCAGGTGGCCGGAGGCCCTTTTTACTGGAAATGAGGCATTCCATCTTAGTCCTCACGGGTGACAACGCATCTGCATTTTGATTCGCAAACGTGGATAGATGTAGATGTCTATGGGTCGCAGCAATCACTTACCATCAGGTGGACTGTGTGCTCGTTTGTCACCCTTATCCTATAAAAAAAATGAATACTTAGTACATTAATACAAGTAATCTAATTGAATTTATATTTATTTGTACAGAATTCATTTACCGGTACATATTCAGCCCGCGAATTATTAACGCATTTGTTGCGTTTTCCAAAACATGCATTTGTAAAATTTGTAGTTAAAGTAGGTATCTATGTATTTATAGCGTGTGCATAGAGCAACATGGATCACCGGCGGACCGGGGAGTAACCATAGGTTATTTTCCCGATAGAGAACTGTCTATCATTTTTTGGGGGTGGAAATCTACGCACACAAAAATAATCGTCTGACACTACGACACTCACACATAACGATTAAAACAGTAAACTAACAATTTGACACACACATAGATATATACATTATAACAGTATCGCTCGGTGACAGCGACAACTAGGGTACAGACTAGGATCAGTCACTCGACCGATCTGCATATTGTATGAAGGCGAGTGGCCTGTGTTGGTAAACAAATCCGAAACCACACGACTGTTATTGATTGTAATTTTTAAGTTTAAAAAGATGTAAATATCAATAATGTGATCAAACATTACTTAGGTAACGCCATATTTTTGTATATTTGACGTGACAGATCACTTTTTTGCAGCAAAAAAACTAAACAATTCGGTATTTCGGCAGTTTGTACACAGGACCGCATGGACTTTGACGTAGGGGAACGCCTGCGTATGGGTACTCCCCTCCGGTCCGCCGCGCCGGTGCGGTGGCCCGTGTTGCTCTATGAACGTGTGCCAATATTAACAAAAAAAAAGGAAAATGAAAAGCAGGATAAATTTTATTTTCTACAAACAACACCTCTCTGTATGTTCTTTTTCTTCTACTGTAACAAATATATTTATAACGAAACGATGATGATCTTAATGATATTTCCTTGGCCAATTGCAAAGGCGCATTTGATATACAAAACGGCACTTATGTCAATTTCTAATCAATTGTTTGTATTTTTTTTATTTGTATACGACTGCTTGTTGCCAAAATAAATAAATAAATAGATATATGAATATGCATGTGTACAAATTATTATTCTATTACTTTAAAAATCAAAAAGTAATAATTTTTAAATATCGTATTGTTTCGTACAATGTTGTAAAATGTAAAATAAACGTACTTTCTTTTAAATGGTCAAAAATGTCTTCGTGTGGATATACAAATATTACTAAAATACCTTCCAGTGAGAACGGCTTAAATTAGTACTTAGTTAACAATTTAAGTGAAATGTCAGCCGGGTTCCATTTGGTAACTCTAAATTCGAAGCGTTCCATTTCTCAAATAGAACCTGCTCGTTCGGTTGCGAGTTGAAACGTGTTACAGAGAGATTGCTTTTGTATGTCAAAGGCGCTCAAAATAAAACTCCCTATTTTCATACAAAACGAAGCAAATTAAGTAAACTCTGTGTAATACATTTTCATTTTTTATACTTTTCTATAACTTTAATATGATACCTCACTATCCACGTTATGGTAAGTGACTCCAAACTAAGAAAGCACAAAAAATAGATTTCGGAGTACATAAAGCATAGAATTAAATAATTCTATGACATAAAGCTATTTAATTGCTTTGCCACCATTTTCTTTTTTACCACCTATCACACACTAGATTAGAGGAACTTAAAATTTCAAATAACTATTACAAATAATAACGAAACAAAATTGTTCTGTATTATAAAACATTGCGCATTTGGCCTACGTCAGTTATTAATTTCGCAAACTTAAGAGTTAAATTTAAATATTCTGTTGCCATTAAATTCGTGCAATTTTATAGCAACTTTATGCAGAAGTAACAAAAGTCCGAAATAGAATTTTATTTAAATTCATTGTAAAAATTAATAAAATAATCTGACAAAGTATATACATAACGATTATTATTTACAAAATTCTGTTCTATGCACCGATCCAATTCGACATGTAAAATTCCATGTTAAAAGTGGATAAATTATCAAGAACGAATGAACCTTTTACAAATTTGGTCGCCTTAGATATGAAAAATTTATCATATGAGATTTTTACATTACGGCAAAAATATTTTAATTATTATTATTCTTCAAATTGATCGTGATTTAAAACAATATTTCTATTTTCAATTAAAATATTATGTACTTACATAGATATTTTTTAAAAACTTTAAAATACACATACCTATATTATATTCCTTAAAGTCGGTTCCTACAAAAAAAATTACAACTCGCATTTTAGAATTAGAAATTGCATATAATGATTGCGGTACGAATATATGAAAATTGTTGTCAGGTTTTGACGATAAGAGGCCTCTGCGCTTTACAACCTGCTTGTCCCGTATGTAGTAGAGTAGTGGAGTAAAAAAAAGCCCGAAAACTCGTTTTATAAATTTACTCCTGGGTCTACTCCACTTCTTTTCCCTATCAGTTGTCGTTTCTTAAAGCGACATATATGACCAGCCAATATAGAATTAAGCTACCAATATTTTACTACTAATTTATTTAATACTTTTCCAAAACAACATAAAAGATTCAAAAATATGTCGAAAAGAATAATATAAAATACAGCTACGTTATTTTAGCATGTTACAACGTTTAAAAACAAAATAATCTAATTTGTCAAAATCTATAAAGTATTACCAATATTGGTTATTGGATTACGAAGGATGAACGTGGTTGTGTCTGATGGTAAAGTGGGGAGGGAGGAATTAAATCAATGGTGTTAGCACGAATGTGTCGGCGCGGCCGGGGAAAAACCACGCTCTCACAGAATACCAGCGTAAAATAGGATCTTAATGCTGCTGTGTTTCGTATGGTAAGTGTAGAGAACCGGAGACCCTTTTTAGGGATCCATACCCAAAGGGTAACCAACGGGAACCTATTACTAAGCCGCCGCTGTTCATCCGTCCGTCTCTCGGTCAGCTGGCTGTATCTCATAATCCGTAATTGATAGACAGTTGAAATTTACACAGAATGTGTATATCTGTTGCCGCTATAACAATAATAAAAATTAATTAAAAATTAAAGGGGGATCCTCTACCAGAAACGTGTTTTACGATAGTATTACTATAATCGTGGTATTCAATCTTAGTTCTTAGGGGTAACAACGCATTTGCATTTTGATTTTTAATCGAGGATAAAAGTAAATCTCTATGGGCCTCATCATCCACTTGCCTTCAGGTGGACTGTATGCAAGTTTGTCACCCTTATTCTATAAAAATCCTGTGCAATCTCCGGAATAGGGTATGGTTCCGGCTAGTAAGCCTCTCAGTATTAATACCGAAGAGCTAGCTGCTCTGCGCCTGTGTTCGAGGCACAAAAGGAAGTAATTGTGTTGTGATAAGCCATCAGTCAGTCTGAGCGAGATTAGAATGGCTCTCCAGCACCTTAAAAACGGCAAGGCCCCAGGCGAGGATGGAATTACAGCGGAGCTTCTGAAAGCGGGTGGAAGACCGGTACTTGAAGTCCTTCAGAAGCTCTTTAATTCCGTCCTCCATGGTGGCATTACACCGGAGGCGTGGAGCAGAAGTGCGGTGGTCTTGTTCTTCAAGAAAGGTGATAACGCTCTCTTGAAGAACTACAGACCGATTTCCCTTCTGAGCCGCGTCTACGTGCTGTTTTCGAGAGTCATTACGAATCGTCTCGCGCGCAGACTTGACGACTTCCAGCCTCCCGAACAAGCCGGTTTCCGAAAGGGCTTTAGCACCATAGTCCACATACATACCCTACGGCAAATTGTACAGAAGTCCGAAGAGTACAATTTGCCACTATGTCTGGCGTATGTGGACTATGAGAAAGCCTTTGATTCCGTCGAAATTTGGGCGGTGCTGCAGTCCCTTCAGCGATGCCAAGTTGACTGTCGATATATCGAGGTGCTGAAGTGTTTGTACAGTAGAGCTACGATGGCTATCCGAGTACAGAACCAGAGTACGAAACCTACCCAAATGCAGAGAGGTGTAAGACAGGGTGACGTTATATCCCCGAAACTCTTCACCGCTGCATTGGAAGACGTTTTCAAGCTTCTGGACTGGAAAGGATACGGAATAAACATCAATGGCGAGTACATCACTCACCTTCGATTTGCCGACGATATAGTCCTCATGGCAGAATCGCTGGAGGAACTAAGCACTATGCTCAATGACCTCAATAGGGTCTCCCAACGGATAGGTCTTAAGATGAACATGGACAAAACAAAGATTATGTTTAATGTCCATGTCACACCTATGCCGGTAGTTGTTGGGAGCACTAAGCTCGAAGTTGTTGACGAGTATGTTTACCTGGGACAAATAGTCCGACTAGGTAAGTCCAACTTCGACCGAGAGGTCAATCGACGGATTCAACTCGGCTGGGCAGCGTTCGGGAAGCTACGACACATCTTCTCGTCAGAAATACCTCAAAACCTTAAAACAAAATTGTACAACCAGTGCGTGTTGCCAGTGATGACTTACGGAACTGAGAAGTGGTCCTTCACTGCTGGCCGTATGAGGAAGCTCAAGGTCGCTCAGCGAGCTATGGAGAGGACTATGCTCGGAGTTTCTCTGCGTGATAAACTTAGGAATGAGGATATCCGCAGTAGAACCAGAGTAACCGACATAGCCCAAAGGATTAGTAAGCTGAAGTGGCAGTGGGCCGGCCATATAGCTCGAAGAACCGACAACCGATGGGGAAGAAAGGTTCTCGAGTGGCAGCCTTGTACCGGTAGGCGAAGTGTAGGGCGTCCCCCCACAAGATGGAGTGACGACCTGGTAAGACATGCAGGAAGTCGATGGATGCAGGTGGCTCAGGACCGTGCTTTGTGGCATTCTTTGGGGGAGGCCTATGTTCAGCAGTGGACTTGTGAAGGGCTGTAATGATGAATGATGGTGATGATGAAGCCATGACACGGATATTCAATATACGTTCCATAAAAGTATGATTTGAAAACATTATAAACAAGGATGAAATGTAAATGTAGTTTAGAGAAAGGACTTCTTTGTATTAAAACAATAATATACATTCTAAATTATATCCAGGATAATTAACAAAATTTAAAAAAAAAGGAAATTTGTACTCAAAAATAAATCTTATTCATCACACAAAAGGTACAGATTTCAAACAGTCGAGTAATGTAAAACAAAAATAAAACTTACTTATTACATCTTTATCCCATAATATAATAATCAATTATTAAATCATACCATAGTTTCACTTCACACACCGCGACTATTAATTAAGCCACGTATTCATCGTAAACATTGGTTGAGCACCGGTTTCATTTAAATATTTGAGGAATAATTCATTTATGTTCCTTATAGCTATTTGTTTCGGATTTCGGTTGTAGGATATATATTTTATTTCAATAAACTTAATAATTGCGAAATTAAGAGTTATAGGAAGCTTTTATAATTTGCCGTCGTACACCATAAACGGGTATGGCGAGAACATCCAGGGCATGCTGTGCCAGCAAAACCAGTGAGTGCTTTTATAATTCACCAGTAAAATAATTTGTGTTTTGGGCGTTCAAAGTGCACACGTGTTCCCTATAAAATATAAAGGATATTAATTCTTAATTTGTTATATTTAAGACGCAAAAGAAGACAATAAATTGTATAATTCATATTTAGATCGTACATGCATGTAAACGTCAAAATATGAGTATGAGTACGACTTAAATCGTACATCTGACAACCCTGGACGGCACGAGCGGCGGACTACGCACGTACAGAACAAATCATTATACGTATGTACACTCGTCACTTTCAAGAACGCCGCGACAATATCGTGAGGTGCTTGGCGTACTACTTTGACGGAACGTTATGTCGTTGACGCTCACGGCATGTCGTTATCGCCGACGATAAATTAAAAGCGTCTGCATATTATACATTTTGCTTTATTATTGCACTGTGAAAGTAAATCGTGCCAAACCGTTGGCCCGTTGAAAGGTAAAATAATAATAGAAATCTTAAAGAATGAAATGGATCACCGACCTTAGATTGTTACATGGATCTGTTATGTATAAATATTTTCTTTTAAAAAAAAGTCGTACAGATTCCTATTAAAATTAATTTGCTCTCACTAATCGGCAACGTGTTGCTCAACAATTATTTACCATGAATACGTGGAATTATGACAACAAAAATAAAATAGGTGTTTGAACACAAAGAATTTTAAGTACTAAAACATAGATAGAAAATGTAAACAAATAAAAAATAATGAAATTCGGGATAAACCCACAGTTAATGATATCAAGAATATTACTAAACAGTTAAAAGCTGAAGCACATAATATAACGAAAAAAGCAAAAAAAAAAACACTAAGAATAAAAACAGATTTTAACAATTAAAACGTTATAAAACCTATTCTAATTTAAACAGTCGACCAGTTGAACAAGTCATTATTAACAATAGCACAGCCTTTATAAAAAGAAAATATATAAAAATAGGTTTTTAAAAAAATTGCACGTAAGCAACGCAAAAAGCAAAACAATATAAATTATTGCAGTTATACTTAAACCTGACATACAAATTAAAGCTCAGAAAGCATTGCAACATAATTTATTAAGTCGTAGTATACACAACGGATTTTATTAAACTTAAGACGACAAGAAAATGTGCGGGCCCCATCGAACAAATACAATGGCGGTCTTTGGTAAGAAACGTGCTAGTGTAGTTAATGTTAAAATAGTCACATTTAACTTTTTAACTTAAAAGATACTAATAATTTCGATAGACTTAAATGTTAATGACTTCTTGATAATGGAAGTTTTTATGAGTTACTTACAGCCCACATAATATTATGTCCTACTAATGAGCATATGACTGCTTTAATTTCCGAGAAGATAATGGAGCAATTAATCTGCCGCACTGCTCCAAACAAACTTCATAATATGTACTCGATATATTTTTCCTCTCAGTTAGGCATCAGGTTTTCTCACGGTGTTTTCATATACTCAAATTGTGTAACCTAGGAAAACCTTCGGGGCTAATTTCTGATTCGTACGTATTCCCAGCATGTAAATGCAGTAACTAAACTTTGATATAGAACAATGTTAAAAAATCATCAGTTCCAACCGGAATGAGAATAACACGTTACATACACTACGACTTCTGTCCTAATTTAAAAAGCGCTTAAATTGCCCATATAAATACCAAAAAACCTAAATAAATAAGTATCATTAAGTCATAACACTCTAAAATTGGACATTATTCAGAAGCACAACATTCGACTTTGTACCCTGCTAATTCAATTAAGTAAAACAAAAAAAAGTGTTACAACGATCTAAAACACTTATAAATAATACAAGACATAAGTATATATAGTATGTAAATATTACAACCAATTCAGTGTACAATACAATACAATACAATACATGTACAAAATATGTATATGTTAGTGCATTAACGCAGTTTTTGTAATAAGAATAGATTTAGTTAAAAAAAGTTTAAAAATCGGCGTAACAAAAATTTTATATATTGCTAATAAAAATTAAACTTTAAAAAATAAATAATTTGTTTTCAAAATGTTTGATACATATACAGCCGCACTGAATAAAACCTGTCCATAAAACGTAATAAATGCAAAAACCCGTATTCTTACATAGTGTACTTGATTTTTTTTTTGTAATTTAACAGTGCTAAGAAAAATATATGGAACAATAATGTGAAATTATGCAGTCTTATATAATTATTTAAAACACATATTTTCAACCACAGTACCGTATCTCTTAAGGATTTTGTTTCTTCTCATTTAACGATGTAATAATACAAACCTTATCTTCAAAAGATGACTTCAAAAAAATCCAATAACTAATCTGCAACACCATTATACAAAATAGCAATTATCGATATCTTCTGATCGCAAAGAAATTGATGATGACGAGAGATTCGCATGATCTCAAAAAAAGTTTCTGATTGTTTATTTAATCGGTTTCAGCCAGGTGGACTGATCAAGTAAGAAATATTACTTATTTTTAAAACATTTTAAAATTAATGAACATGTTTTATACCTAATATTTTTAAATGACGTTTCTGATAGAAAACCAAGCTACACAAGAAATACCGATTCCTTAAAAATAACATTTAATGTATTAATAACACCGTACCTAAAAACTAAAAACATCTAACGGCTGAGCAGCTACAAAAATTATAAAAACATATAATATTATGTCGATGCCAAAGACATAGAGAATGGACTGAGCGTTAGCCTCACAAAAGTGACCATTCTCTAGAAAGAGACAAATCGACTGTGCGGCCAATACCTCTTTCCTGGAAACATGATTAGTCCACGTCCTGTAAGCCAGTGACGTGGACCAATCAGAATTTGACGTGGACCAATCAGAATTCTAGAAAGAGACCACTACTGGCCACACATTCGCTTTGTCTCTCTCGCACTTTTCGGTCTGTATTCACTGCACAACTGAATACGAAACGCTATTACTCTATGTCTATGGTTGATGCAGTTTATGTGTCAGTTGAAGTGGACAGTATTTTTTTTAATTAACACATTTGCATTATTTAACATTATTCCAATAACATGTCTTCCTTCTCTCCTATATCCTGCGACAAAATAAACAAAAGAATCCATTATAAACCCAAATGGAGATGATATCACATACATTAAGATTAATTTTATAAACTGATACGCCATTACACGGTTACGTCATAAACACCTAGAAGAGCAATTGATGAAGTAGTTTCAGAAGATAAAAAGAGGTAAATTTATTTATATGCACAGTTTTACCATTTTTAATACACTTTTCTAATAAACTTTTAAAGATGACATAAGACTGAGAATTGCATTTCTAGTATAGAAGACACGAAAGCGGTGCGAAATCGAAAACGTAAAGCAATGTTCGCTACATTATACTATCCATCTCCTGTAGTGACAGATCTACTACACGAAATGGATAAGAACTGTCTGAAAAGTCTGAACGGTACACCGGATGCGAACAGAATCCAGTTTGGTGTCGGACAACATGTTGATATTTTTAAAATCTTTCTTGAGGCAAAACACTAGTCTTATCTTATTTGTCAAACTGCCATGATTTCAATGTGCATTCGGTATACCGTTCAGACAGATTCACTACGCGAAATGGAAACGAAAATGTAGCGATCACTGCGTTAAGTTTTCTTTCCACTTTCGTGTCTTCTATATGCTAGAGGCGTAATACCTAAAATTTTCCAAAATATTTTATATTGATTGATTTTTACCACATACATAGAAATAAACGATATTCTATTTTATTCGTCATATCTTACAATACGCTATTATATTTAGGAAATATTAATATTCAAACTACAGAAGCTGAAAGCCTATCTTTCCACATCACATGTATGTTTATTTAAATTAAAATACATACAATAATAATTATATGAGTAACCTCACTTAACAATTAGGATATTACTTTAAATATTTTAATATATCACATAAGTAATACTGATTTAATACAATTGATCAAGAAAAATGTATCATTATCATGATCAAATAATCACAACCACAACATCTAATGCAAAAGTGAAAATATTATCAACAAACAAATGGTGCATCTCTAGGCTCCATAGACAATTATTTTATATTTTATTATTTTGCTTTTACTATTGCCTATGTAAAGCTTAAAAATGGTTTTAACAGAAATATTTATAATACTGTAATATGTGTTTTAACTAACAAGACATCATAAATAATACTTAACACAAGATTTTGAGCCAGCAACTATTACACGTTTTGTACCCATTACCACTTAATGTAAGTAATAATAAAGCTTCAAAAAATAAACTATAATTTAATACACAGAGGTCTGTGGCGCGACAGACGACCATAACTAACTTAGCTCAGTCAGGTAACAGAAGAGGTAGATAAAATTGATACCTATATATAAACCTTTACACAGTCATATTACAGAGAACTTCAAGCTTTGTCTCTATTAAATGCTACTTGCTAACATCAATTTCTCATACAGGGTTATTTTGCAATAACCGGCCAAATTTGCAGAGAAGGTTCAGAATAAGTAATATAGATATGATGAAGAAAACTTATTTAAAAAAAATTCAAACATTCTGTCCTTTTTATCTTTTAAATTCAAAATGCGTGGTAATGCATTGTTTTAACTGATTGTCTACTATTTTACAACGCACGCACACATTTGTAAGGATCGATCGGTCGGCAAAAAAGTTGTGAATCGAATCGCACAAATAAGAGTGTACGTACGCGTATTTGTTGCCCATAAATCACATTCAATTTGGTATAATTTGAAATAAAAATAACAGCCTTATTTACTCGTATTTTCAAAAACTGCGATAACAACTTAAGTTTAAAATTTGGCTACTCTGAAAAATAACCCTGTATAATTAAAAAATCATTTTAAATACGACACATTTAATGACGAACAAGATTAAGTGATAAGATCATATTATCAGTTGTATTTTATTTTATGTGTATGAGTAAAAGTAAGCTTATGGCAAGACATTACAAGTGAGATCAATACCGACACGAAAAATACCTTTATCATTTACAGGTATGAGACTGATATCAATTTTTATTACACTGCGCGTTTTCTGCATTCGAAGCTAACAAAGCTGATAACGTGGCATGTGTAGCACTTAAATTAGCGGACGTAGGGCAAACTATGTTAGGCGAACCATTCCCAATGTTGTTATTCAATATCCCACCACTCGTACCGGAGCTTACAATTGTAACATTTGGCGGAGGAGTCACTCCATTAGCAAAACCAGTTGATAGAACTTTCTGGGTATTGTGCATCATAAAGGACTTGTTCGCAGCAGAACTCCCAAGCGTAAGAACTTTCTTTAACATTACTGAAGAGCTGCATGCATTGTCTATCATATCTTTGGCCGTAGATATGCTGTCGAAGTCACTTGAACTGGCGGTGACCGCCGTACTTATTTTTGGGGAGGTTGTATGCATTGCAGATCTCACTGCAGTCACATTGAAAGGGGCACTCGATGTAGTCGTATTTAAATTGCGGTTTATTATGTTTCTTGAGACAATAGCATTGTGCAATATGTTTCCAGTAGGGAAAGCTTTTGACGACACATTGATATATTGAGTTGGTGTACCAATGACTGTGGCATTCGATGTGCGAGTACCGAAGCCAATTATGGTGCTTGCTGTGCCTTGCGACATTACAGTGCTGATTGTTCCTGACTTTGTGTTTATTGGTATTCTGCAACGAATTAACACTCGGTCAAAAGTATATATAACATGTTTAAATAAAATAGTAATTGTATATAAAATAGTAATAGTGTATGTAGATTTCTAAGAAACAATCCAGATAACGTGTCTATGTGGGATTCGTAGCTAAAAGAAGATCGCTCCTTTTAGCTACGAACCCGACACGCTTGTGTTAATTTTTTTTATATAGGATAGGGTGACAAACGAGCACACAGTCCACCAGATGGTAAGTGGTTGCTGTGGCCCATAGACATCTACATCTATCCTCGTTTGCGAATCAAAATGCAGGTGCGTTGTCACCCGTGACGACTAAGATGGAATGCCTCTTTTCCAGTAAAAAGGGTTTCCGGTTCTCTACACTCACTATACGAAACACAGCAGTGTTAAGTTGCTATTTAACGCTGGTATTCTGTGAGAGTGTGGTCCTTCCCCGGCCGAGCCGACCCATTCGTGCTACAACTATACTACTAATATAGCTGCAGCATGGCTCTACCACGTTCATAAAATTGTTATCACCCAAATTGAAGACACTCTTTGGCATTGAATTCATTTCGATTGTCGCCTTACACCTCTCTAAAACTGCGCTATCGTCGGCACATAGGAGTTGTCCGTATTTTAAGCGCTGGACAACTTTTGAACTGATTGTGTACTTCGAAGTCACATGGAGCAGATGGTGTCTGCGCCGTGTGACTTCGAAGTACACTTACGACTAAATAATACCTATCAAGCAGCGGGGTTAATGTTGGCGCCGCCGCATACCTCCCTACGAGCGGTTCCTCCTTCATAATTGTGCTACTGTCAGCACATTGGAGTCAGCCGAGTTTTAAGCACCGTTGTCCGGTGCTTAAAACTTGGCCGACTCCAATTATTATATGAATTATTATCATTAAAATCACCAATACAACCCTGTAAGTTCATATTAGCCATAAGTTCTTAATTTTTGGAAAAACTCATTCAAAGGGCTAATATGAACTTACAAGGTTGTATTGGTGATTTTAATGATAATAATTCTGTAAACACATAATCGCTACGGTCGCGAATCATATTTTGTTAAATATACAACCTAACCCTGACCTGCAAATTCCGAAAAACGCAAGAAAATTAGAATTTCGCGGGCCACCCTGGAGCTTCCACCTTAAGAGAAGAGAAACTTTTCAGAAGTTGTGAAAAAGCGAATTCATGTGCAAAACGTCAGAGGCGTTAGTCGTCTTAGGTTCTGAAGAACAGCCCTCAAGGTCTGGGAAAGACAATTATATAAAAAGTTCTTAAAATAGCCAATCAGTCCAAAGAATAAATCATAAGCTGGAAGCTTGCCTTAACGTTTAAGTAATGCATTAAATGTCTTAAGTCTAAGTAACTAATGTGTCATATCCATTAAATCATATACTAGCTGATATCCGGCGCGTTACAGCCGCAGATTAGAAGAAATAATTGTGGAAATATCGTTTGAACATTTGGAACAGTAAAGGTGAACGCACAGTTATCAGCACCGTACGCGCAGCACGCCTCATATGTGCCGCATTTACTGATGGACACCCGTGCGCAAATCTTTGGTATTGCCAACAAATTTTGCAGTTTTTTCTAACCACTGATGTGAAACGGTATAAGTGACATTGATTAAGCTATGGCAAAGATATTATAGCCTGCTTATTGGCAGAGGAAGAAGAAAATTAAATTCAAAGAAAAATCAGATTCTGGATTCACAATATTCATTAAAAAGGCATGTGCATGTCTTGCCTGACGAATCATTGTTGCCTACACTAAAAGTAAATACTCCTGAAATTAAGTAAAAATATATTTCGAAACGTGTAAGTGGCTTAATATTGGAGTCACCTTGCCACTAATTGAAACTTAATTCTAATGAACCACTAGAAAAAACACCAGCCACTAAAAGCAATATTTCTCCACTAGAATAAGAGTCGAAACCACCAGTTTTAGGGAACATCCACTAAATTGGCAACATTAGGCAACACTGAGTATCAGCACACACCGAACGCGCCGCATTATATGACGTAATCAGCATGCCTCCTTCAATATTCGAATACCTACCGCTTTTTATAAAATACTGCGCGTACGGTGCTGGTGAAATGGGCGAGGTGTCATATGATTTCATACAATGAATTCTAAATTACGGCGCGTACGGCGCGTGTTGCGCGTAAGGTGCTGATAAATGTGCGTTCACCTTTATATTGTTTAATTAGTAATAGAATGATATTCATTGATGTTTATTGAGACATTCAAATACATTTGTCGGTACTGTACGCGCACCACCTACTGTAAGTTAATTGCCTATAACAAGTACAAGCAATAACTTGACAAAGTTTTACCGCAATCTGATTAACGTTATGGCAGCACATAAAATACGACCATACATTATTTTTTATATAATATATTAAACTAGCTGGTACCCGGCGCATTGTTACTGCAGAAGAAATAATTGTGGAAATGCCGTTTTTAATTTGAAGAGTTAGTATATTGTTTAATTAGGAATACAATCATTGAAATTGAATGATATATTATGACTCAAATAGATTTGGTGGTTCAATACGTGCGCCATCTACTGTAAGTTAATTGTACTATGCCTATAACCTTCGTCCAAGTGCAAGCAATAACTTGTCAAAGTTTTACTGCAATCATGAACGGTATGGCAGCGCATAAAATACGAACAAACTTTAATTTGTATATATGTATTAGATTAGTATATTATGTAAGTTGATGAAATACTACAAACATTTATATGCGAAACTCTTTATATAACTTTTCAGTAATGATGACATAATACGAACTTTTTAGATTTATATTTAACTCTAATTTTTTACTTGTTTCATAATTTTAAATGGACAGAAAAAAAACTAACGCGGAATATAACACAAGCATTTTAAGCTTTACTTGGATTTAAATTAAACTAATTTTTTCACGGATTTTATCGCGTTTAATTTAACTTAAAGTTTCGGGTGCTTTCAGCACCCATGGTCACGGGAGGGACTGAGATGTTTGACGTCCCGATGTCATAGTTAATCCGGCTACCTTCAGTTTTTGAATTTTAATTTTAAAATTTTTGGTCCGATCTACGCAGAATGAACTTACAGTATCTTGAAGTTTGGCAGTGGTATAATTGGGTTTGGATTTAATTGTATTAATTATAGGATCCCAAGCAGATGGCAGCACCCATCCATCTTCTCTGTTGAAATTAGGATGTTTTTAATTTCAATAGCCGCGCGTATCATCTTTGTTAGGAATCGGTGTTCTTTTGCGAGGATTTGTGGTCTATCTAATCAAATCTAATGGCGGGGACGATCTTGAACATATTCACACACTGCAGACTTTCCGGAACGTCGGTGCTTCAAGTTAGCTATATGTTCTTTCACGCGGGTTTTTATAGATCTTTTTGTTTGTTCTATGTAAGAGAGACCACATTCACAATCCAGCTTGTACACTTCCAATCCAGCTTGTGTCCTGCATCTTGTAGAGGTATACACTTATAGTAGTATAGTAGTAGTAGATCAGACCAAAAATTTATATTCAAAAACTGAAAGTAACTATGACATTGGGACGTCAAACACCTCAGCCCCCCCCCCCCCCATGGGTGCTGTAAAGCACCCGAAGCGTCGGTAATTAAAAAATTAAATTAAACGCGATAAAATCCGTAACTTGGATTAGTTAAAAGGTAGTAGTAATTTCGTATTTAGTAATGTTCATAATGGTATTATTTTTAAAATATACATTAACAACAACTTAAATTCATGAAAATATCTCGGTATCTTGAACGATCACAATTGGTATTGGGACAGATTAACAAAAATATAACATTATTTACCCTCTGATCATTTGGGATGTAGATCCTGGAATGCTCTGTATAGTAACAGTGGCTTGTGGCAAATGGTGTATTGTCCTTTGTCCAGTTGGTGGGACGGTAGAACTAGTATAATAATGTACAGTACTGCCTGTAATGCGAGGCGGCGCTGCAATGTGTGCCACAGGCACGCTGTGGACCATACCGCTAGTAGTTGATGCAACTGTTATGCACTTTGTATTTTGATTACCAGTAAACTGAAAAAAAATATACACCAAAATGTCATGATTGTATTTTAGACTATTATAGCAGCATTTTGTAATAATACAATATTAAATAATACAAATAACAAAAGGACGCCACAAAAACTAAGGACAATACAAAAAATATCAGCAGTTTTTAAGAATGAGTTATGTTATGACACAGTTGCACCGCTTTATACGTAAGTATTTTAGGGCAAATATTTCAGAAAAAATTTAACCTTAAAAAACTACGATTGTGGTCCTCTTATCTCATACCGAACTTAATAAATATGACCAAAAAATTACAAGGTATAGGACCATGAAAGAAAATATTCATATCAATGTTAAGAACATCGTCATAGGTAGTGCATTTTTGCGGCGGTGCTTGAATAATATTCTGCCGATTGATGACAAGTAAAACGTCTTTTAGTTTGGAATTTCTGGTCTTATTTTCTTTCTTTCCAAACGTGACGAATACGAAAAATCCATCCAACTTATTTAGCAACAAGGGACTATTAAAGGGCAGTGGATTATGTAACAGTTTGAAAAGTACGCCAGAGCTAAGTCAATCATGAATTTAGAAAAAAAAACTAATGCAATCTGAAAATAGAACCATTGACAACAGCAAATGCTTATTTAAAAAAAAATTGTTGCAAGCATAGCAAATAAAATAGATACTACTTGTAACTTAGGAAATAAATAATAAAACGTACACAAAGTAAGCAATGTAAATATTATATATGTACATTATCTGTATTAAGTGTAGTCCCCAAATCAAATTCGTCTCCAACTAAGGTAATCGTGTCTGGATTAGCGCCTGTTAGTTTCTCAATTGTCTTTCTTGCATCAGCATCACTTTCTATATTGCCCAAATTCCTGCTTAGAAATTCTATATCGGCTTCAAGTAAACCATCAACTAAATTATTTTGGTCATCAGCCGCCTGTTTACAAAGAGAAAATGCATCATCATTTTCAAGTTTAATATCCTCCACTTTTATGGCTTCTACATTTATATCATCAATATTTTCGACTTTGATATCATTCACATCTAAATCTTCCACTTTGATTCCATCAACTTTCATTTCATCAAGATCTTCAACTTTAATACCATCTACTTTAATGTCATCGATATCTTCTTCTTTAATATCGGCAAAATCTGTATCTTCTTTGAGCATATTTGAAACGTCTGTGTACTGTCTGCCTGTATCAGGATTAGTCATGTATTGACTGGCATTGAAATTATTACTATCGAAATTGTCATGGCTCTCTAGTTTTATATCGTCAACCTTGTATTTATCTTCTTGGTCACTACTAGTAGAAGGTTGAGGACTGTTAGCATTGCTTATATCACCACTGAGTGCTTTTTTTAGAACATATGCTTTTATTTTTCTTAACATAAAAGGAGGAACTTTGAATCCAGTCAATTCACCAAGCATTGGTAAGGAACTGTGTTTATAGGCATCACTGTTCGCAAGCTCTTCAATGTCTTCTAATACCTGAAATTACGAAAAAATAAATATATTCAAAAGAGAATAGTTTCAATTTTATTATCTTTATCTTTAATCGAGCAGCGCCAACATAAAGACAACTAAAATAAATAAGCTCTTAATTTACGTCAATCATTGTTAGATCTTTGCTTACCATTATGTAAGTTTTCCCACCAACAGCATTAACCAAATTATGACTAGCAATCCATTCCTTATCGGCAGTATCTGCCGGATATCTGAGCAGACCAGCATGTCTGGTATATAAACGTCCTCTCGAATTACCCAATCCCAGAACCTAAAATCCAAGCACTATATTATTATATTTGTGTTTACATAATATATTTATTCTATTTTTAATTAGAAGAAAAAGTCGTTAAAGCCACAGTAATCACCTTGTGAGCATGGGACCCCATAATAAAAAGAGTGTCTTGGGTTAATCTCGCGGGATTCCATTTCTCAGGATCTCTTAGAGCTGGTGCAGGAATAGGTGATGAAACACTATCAGAAATCTGTTCCTGCTTGATTTTTTTACATTTCAAGTCAGAGTCTAATTCTGTTTCTTTTCTTTTACACTGCAATGGAGTTTGCAACTGGAAATTGTATTATACCGTTTAAAATACTAATGAACACAAGTGTAATTAATAATTATATATTTAATTATTTATGTATTTGTTTTAATAAAAGGAAAACACTTACACTGGTTTGCTTAATAAGTCTTGAATCAACTGTAGATTCTGATTCACTAGTCTCATTTGAAGATACAGGGCGCGATGGTGTTGTATATAATAAGCGAGTTGCATCTAACATTGCACGGCATACTGCTCTCACCTAAACAATGAAAACATTTGTCGTCATCTAGGGCCAACATTTTCGAGAAAATACAGGCTATTTAGAAAGACAACAGTGTTTACGGTATATTTAATGATCTTTTTAAAGTTGTTTTGAAGGGAATCAAATCGTCGTCAAACAATATAATAATAATAATATATTTATTTGCTTAAAACATGGTATGAAAAGGTTTTACAAATATTATACAATTGAACAACATGTTTTGCTACAGTTACATATAGCATGCAATGGTTTTGTTTTGTACATTAAGGGTTATGATTAAAAAAGTCTATAATGCTGTAGAAATTATTCTTAGTTAGGTATTCTTGTAATTTAGATTTAAATAATTTAGTATTAAACATTTTTAGATTATTTGGTAACTCTTTATAAATACGTACACACATAGATAGACAACTTTTATTATATTTACTTATTCTAGGTATGTTACTTAAAATGAGCTTGTATGGATTTCGCCGGTTTCGAGGATTTGCATCATTTCCCGTGTTAAATAAATATTTATGCTTCCATACGAACATCCATATTTCATAAATATAAAGACACGGGAAGGGTAATAAGTCAAGTTTTTTAAAAATTTGTTGACATAATTCAGTTGGTTTAAGCCCACATATTGCTCTGATGCATTTTTTTTTGTGCACTAAATGCTCTATTTTGATCCGTGCTTTTACCCCAGATTATAAGTCCATAGCGCAGTATTGACTCTACGTATGCATGGTAGGACAGAACAGCCGTTTTTATGTTTGTAACGTTTTTTAAATGTTTAAGGGCGTATGCAAACTTATTTAATCTCGTAGATACATCGTTTACATGCAATTTCCAGTTTAAATTTTCGTCTATAGTTATTCCTAAAAATGTTTTATTTGTTACTGCTTTTATTTTTGGTATGTTAAGATTAAAATTATATTTCTTATTATTACATTTATTGAATTGTATATACACAGATTTGTCAAGATTTATTTTCAAATTGTTTATGTCAAGCCAATCAATTAAATTATCTATAGTATTATTTATGTCAGTCTCGTGGTCATTAATAGTATTACATTTTTTATTAGAGGTCACAACTATTGAAATGTCATCCGCGAATAATATGCATTTATGATTTGTTACATTAACAATGTCATTTATATATAATAGAAATAAAATAGGACCGAGCACACTTCCTTGTGATACGCCATACCTATTGAATCTATATTCAGACGAATACGATATGAGATCCTTATTTTCATCTATTTTCATGACCGTAACACATTGCTGTCTGTTACTGAGGTATAAACATAAGAAAAGAAGAAGAAGAGTAGGTCCTCTAATCCCAAGCTTTTCGAGTTTTTGTAGCAGGAGGTCATGTGAGACCAAGTCAAAAGCTTTAGATTGGTCAAAAAATAGCCCTGTAGTTAAATGATTACTAATTAAATTTTCCAGTATTATTTTTAGGAGAGAAAAAATGGACAACGTTGTAGATTTGTCTTTTTGAAATCCGTATTGTTCGTTAATTATAATATTATATTTGTTGCAGGATTCGATTATTCTTTTGTACATACACTTTTCATATATTTTGGACATAATAGGTATCAACGTTATTGGGCGATAATTGTTGACTATATATTTCTCTCCTTTTTTAAACAGTGGTTTAACAATGGATAACTTAAGTGCATCTGGAAAAGTTCCACACGAAAAAGATACGATTTATTAAATAAGTCAAGATTTCTATAATTTCGTTGATACAAATTTTTATAATTTTTGTACCTATGTCGTCATAGCCCGCAGAATTAGTATTTTTAATGACATTGACTCTCTTTTAACTTCGTCTTTTGACATAGGTTTGAGAAACATAGACTTAATATTATGATAACTGTTACTTAATAAGTTTTTTTCTTTTTGTGTGTGTTGTCTCGTGTGTTGAATTAAGAGCCTATACTATCTCAGCTCAAATTCTAATTTCGCCCCCACTTCCCCACGCCACTTGTTCTAACACTACTGCTCCCTGTCACGCGGGAACACGAGGTCAAAGCGATTTTGTTAGAGAAAAGAGAGTAGAGAGTACTAAGTAATAAAATAATCAATCATAACTTGTCATTATATGATTAAATAGTCGTTTCTCTGTAATATCGCCAAACATAGGTCCGTCCTGCAACGGATGCCGCAGCAGACTGATTGAACAAATGGAAAAGGATAGCGCTATTACTAACTTGTGCAAAATAAGAGACAGAAAGAGTGTGCTCGCTTAGAATAAAATGACGCAAGCGCCAAATCACATAATTGCTAATTACGAGAAGATCACGTAGAAAAATAAAAAAATAAATCGTCACGACTTGAGATAATATTATTGCCTATATATTAGGTTAAAAATCATCATTCAATTCCATAAAGTTTCAGAGATCTAACTCAAAATAAGTGCAAAACAAGGTTTTTTCTTCTTTTTTCTTAATCGAGAATTTTTTATCGGATCGTGTTTTTGCTTCAACAGATTTGAAGATTATAAGTCCAAGTTTGATGTGTACAAATAGCAAACTCTTATGTCTTATAGATACCGAGATCCAGATCGCTCATTATCACCAAAACTGCATTATATGTACTCTTAATATAGTGATTTTTAAACGCAGAGGCTATTTCTATTGGGTTAGTGATAACTGCGTTATTAATTATAATTTTTTCTATGTTATTTTTGCTATGTAAGCTACCTGTTTCATTTTTAATAATGTTCCACGCGGCCTTACACTTGTTGTAATTGTTATTAATAAACTTTATGTTGGATTTTTTTTTGAATTATAAATACATTTTCTTAATAATTTGGAATATGTCATATATTTTGCTTTATTAACAGCATTTGTATTTCTATAGTATTTATATCTTAGGATTCGTTTGGTTTTAGAACTTGTTTTGATTCCTTTACTTATCCAATTTTGTTTCTTATTACTATTTATATCTACTTTAATTCGTACTTTTGGAAAACAAAGATTATATGAAAGACAGAATACGTCATGAAAACTACTGAAAGCGACGTTAGCATCATTTGCCGTATACGCTTCAGACCAATACATTTTTTTAGACATTCTTTAAATTTCCTAATATTATCTAAGTTGTAATCTCTTTTATAAATATAGTATATCGCTTGTTTTTGTATATCACGTTTTAAAGGAAAGCTTAACAATTGTGCTGTGTCGTGATCAGATAGATAAAGTGGTAACACTGTTGCAGCTGCATGCGGAATATTACCCAAAATATGATCGATGCAAGATGACTTACGCGTAGGTACATCAATGTGTAAGTTCATTTGTGATATAACCTCTTTTTAATGTGTTTAAGTTAAAGTCACCAGCCAATACTATACGTACTCTAGATTTGTATTTCATAGTTAAATCGTGTAAGAGATTATTTAGTTTAGATAGAAATGGGGTCGGATCTGATTGGGGTGTTCTGTAGAGACAAACAGTTATTAATTTAATACACGTTAGTTCTATGCCGCAAACTTCAAACGTATTCTGGGACGCATATTTTTTTATAAATAACAGTTCATTAAAAATCAATCCTTTTTAACTAAGATGCAAGTTACCTCTCTTTGCTTTTCTCTGCAGAAATTAGCGGCCATTACATAACCGCTTATTCCTAAAAATTCTCATAACCTTTTTTTATAAAAGTTTCCGAAAGACATATGACATCCGGATTATTGTTTCTATCCCATAACTCCTGTATAGTTATTTCTATTAAATCATGTTTCAACAAAGCACTGGCAATATTTTGATGTAAAATTTTAAAATTATATGCAGTAGTAATTTGGTTTTTACGGTCGAAAAAATGTATTATTCTTTTTTTAATACGGGAAAATAATATGGTATAGTTCCTCTTTTAAAAATTTCAACTGATTTTGTGTACTTTTCAGTTTGTTTTTTAAAGTAAAAGGGGATTGTACCTTTTTTGGGTTCGTTTAAGATTTTAAAACTTGACTTATTACTTGTATGTATATGTTTACTGATTTCGATAGGATTTAAGTATTTTTTTGCATAATCATTACAGTCAACAACATAATTAATTAATTTACAAATTTCCGAACGATTAGTTTTTACAATCCAAAAAATGACAAATTTTATATTTCTTACATATATTCCTCATAAGATAATTAAATTTGTTAACGTTTATATACATATTTTCAATAACATTTAGCACAATTATCGTATTATTACTAAAGGTGTCTAGTATAAATTGTAGTTGTGATAGAACTAGCCTTATATTATAATCATTTTCACAAATAATGAGTTTATCATCTGGTTTTAGTGTCATGTTTTGGCAGTTTTTTATTATTTCGTAGCTTGGTGCATATGGCTTCGTTTAAGCAGTAACTTTATAGTTTTCGTATTGAGTCATGTGTTTTGAATGTGATATAGCTGCAGCCAGGCCGACGCATTGTTGGGAACCGATAATGTGATTTTTTTTTACAGGGTCGGGTTTATGTTGTACAGTAAGATATGAGGTCTTATTCAGTTTTTCTATCGAGTTTTTAAAGTATATTTTTTGTGTCAGATTCTTTATTTTTTCCGTAAGACCTGTGATCTCTTTTTCTGCTTCCTTAAGTTGTTTTTGCAAGTCGCTTATTTTTTGTTGCAGGCACAATAGTACTGTGTTAGTGTGAGAATTGACGTGTGACTTCATTGTTGGTGAAGATGGTACAGAGGACACGCTAGGAATTAATAAGGAGTTTCTTTTCTTCTTATTTTTATTAAAAATTCCAGGACTACCTTCTATTGCTGTAGGAGAATGGCAGAGTGATTTTAATTTTTTTTTTTCCGATGTTAATTTATGTATTTGTCTGTGCAGATCATTATTTTCTAATATCAAATTTTCTAATTCATTTTGAGTACTTTCAAGTGTACAGGTTAATTGAGATATCGTTATTTTCATATCTGAGATTGATGTTATGTCAGTAACGGTCCCGTCTACACTTTTAGACAGTTTACTACTAGGCGTGGTAAATGACTCATTTGATATATTGTAATCGGTAAGTATGTGAGAATCCAGCACGTAAGAAGTATTCTGGTCCGATAACTGTGATGATTCAAAACATTGTAATTTATTTACATTACACAGTTTTTCTGGTGAAGGCGAAGTACATTGTTTTGTGAGATTAGGTTTCTTTCTCGTTGTGATATTATGTATGTCGCTGTTGATGTCTTTTTTTATTTTTAATACACATTTTATATCGCCACTTCTTTTTGCTGCCTGATCCAATAGGCGGTATGTTTTTTCCGGATATCCATCACATTCTAATTCATACCTATTTTTACATATTGAACATAACGCAGTTTGTTTTATGTCAACTATGTTTTTCATTTGTAACATGTTACTACTGCCGGCATCTTGTGGCCGCTATTGGTAGTTTTCGGTTTGATTTTAGACGTCATACTGTGAATTTACGTAGTTCAATGTTAGTTATACTAAGCACAAAGAATTTCCTCTGTCCTTCAAAAGATGTCACTGTTATTGATATGTATATGACTGTATCTTCAAAATTTAAATTAACGGTTCTATATAATATTTATATTTGAAGTTTTTCCAATAAGATTTGTTTAGTTAATGAATTGATAAATTGAAATGTTTAATTGTTACTTAAATAAGACTTAACTTAGTACACCCTCCAATGAATGTATAATTGTGTTTTCTATTATTTTGCACTACTTGTTTACACTTCACTTTTAATCGTTTGTTACTTTTGTTAAGTTTAAGTTTTTTCACAGATAACAGTATATAGTTTATATCAACACTAACTATTCACAACTATTACACGAATTACGCTATTATATTATCATTGTAAAACTAATTTTTTTACTGTTTTTAAACACGAGCTCGATGTTTACCGTGTCACTAGCGACATCTGAATCACACAAACCACTAAAGCCTACATTGGTATCGGAAAGCCCAGAAAGACCTCATGGCCTTCGATAGGTAACGGTATACCCCATCTCGTATAAAAGTATTAAGTTACAGCCTACCCCATCTCCTATAAAGGTTAAAGTTACAGCCTTATTACGCCGGGCACAGAACTCTTCTCATTTCTAAAAGGGTTAGAGTGCAAGGAATTGGCCGCCACGTTGCTCCAAAGCGTTTTAGCGAACTTCACATGTCTTCGAAATATGTTTTTTCTTATATCTCAGACATGCAGGTTTCTTCACGATGTTTTCCTTCACCGCCGGGCACGTGGTAAATACGCACTTAAAATTGCAATTAACAATTTCATTGGTGCCGGCGGGGATCGAATCCGGTTCGCGTACTGTGAAATTTAATGCGAGCGCTTAGCTCTTGAGCTACCACGACTCTTCTATACCCGACATCTCGTAAATACCAGGCATAAAATGCACAGACTAACATTAGGAGCTACGTTAAAGGGGCGAGACACTTCGATCGCCTATCCGTCTGCTAAGCATGGTGTATAAGAGCTATGACCGCCTTGTTGGTCTAGTGGTCGTAAAAGCGGTTGCTGATCATGAGGTCTCGGGTTCGTACCCCGGGTCGGGCCAAAATCAATTTTCTGTCGAGAAAATCTCATTAGCAGCTTGGAGTGCGGAAGTTTTTTTTTATAGAAGAGGGGGCAAACGAGCATGCGGCTCACCTGATGGTAAGTGACTACCGCTGCCCATGAACAACCGCAACACCAGGGGAATTGCAGATGCGTTGCCGGCCTTTTAGAAAGGTGTAAGCTCTTTTCTTGAAGGTCCCTAAGTCGTATCGGTCCGGAAAAATCTCCGGTGGTAAACAATTACAGAGAGAAGTTGTACAAAGAAGAAAACTCTTAGTAAAACGCACAGTCGTGAACCGCCAAGCATCCAGATGGTGAGGATGGTACCATGAATTTTGACGCGATGTGCGTTCGTGAGTTGGCAGTCGAAGCAGTTGAAGTCGTGTCGGTTTACCATCCCATCGGACCATGAGAGTGAGGGAATAGAGGGGTGTGCACTTGTGCTTGCGCATACACTCAGACACTATAATCTTGTGCGCAGACGGCTAGTCTTGTGACAAACTAACAAATAAACGGCACAAAAGCAAAAGCAGAACAAATAGTACATGCTCAAAGTCAAAAGCAAAAACACATCTGATTTTCTGCCCTGGGTATTGTGATTGACTTTGTTCTGTTTGGTTTTGCTTTATTTTGAAAATGTATCAGTATATATTTTTAGGCGATATCTTTTTTTAAGGTATATTTATAACTTATTTACAAGTAGTTTACGTTGTATTATCATAATAAAAAACATAATGTAATAAGCGGAGTGATTTCCACTGGCAACATTTCTGAGCAGAGTTACACAACCCCACTGCAGTAGTTTTATTAAGAAGGTAAAGTATTAAGGAAAAAGAATTTTTAAGACTCTTACCTGGTCTTCACTAACAGATTCATCTCCTAAGTTCAATCTTATGTTATTAACTGCAGGAACAAAGAATTTCTGCAACCATAGATTAGCAAAGTTAATCATTATCTTGAACTTGTAACAAGACTTGTAAAATCATTGCAATTTACTATAGGTAGAAGATGTGTTTAAACAGTGGTAGAGCCACGCAGCAGCTTTTGCTATCGGACGAATGGGCCGGCTCGAACCGGGGTAGTACCACGACCTCACAGAATACCAGCGTGAAGTAGAGGTTTACCTCTGCGTTTCGCTTGGTGAGTGCAGGTGGCCGGAGGCCCTTTTTACTGTAAATGAGGCATTCCATCTTAGTCCTCACATGTGACAACGCATCTGCATTTTGATTTGTAATAGAGGATAGATGTAGATGTCTATGGGCCGCAGCAACCACTTACCATCAGGTGGACTGTGTGCTTGTTTGTCACCCTTAGCCTATAAAAAAAATGTAGTAAGTGTAGAACATATACAGGTGGTAGGTCTCTTTTTCTGGTGAAGGATAAAATCCAGAACAGACAATAGGAAGAAAGGAGTCCCTATTACCTAGATGGAACATTTTAATAAAAACTAACTTTCTGATTGTCACATGAAATTTAGACATGTAAAACCAAATTAATTTGTTAATGCTTTATATTTTAGCCTTATTCTGCGGTACTGAGTGTAATACAAAAATACCTTCGATGACTTGCAGTTGATAAGCTATACGCATAACTTTAATTGATTTTTTTAAGTTACAGCCTATATACATCCCACTCCTCTCATTTCTGAGGGCTTTTTTTAATTTTGATTAATAACGCTTATTTCATAAACACTATACTAGGGCTAATCCAAAATTAATGATAATGAATATTAAACACGGTTAGTTAAAATTCCCTTAGGATGTTTTTTTATCTTAACTTTCCAAAAAAACCTCAACAGCGTCCATCACTTCGCTATTGTCTCCAAATTTCCTGCCTCGAAGGTGTTCCTTGAGCCGAGAAAATACGAATAGGGCGGGTGTTCGAGCAGTTCAAATCCCGTTTCTTGGATGGCAGTCATCGTAACTGCGGCTTTGTGAGCTGGAGAATTGTCTTATTGAAACATCATTCCAGCTCGCAGTTTGCCGCGTCTTTTTTCCTTAATAGCCTCCCGCAACCTTCTTATTTGGTCTGCGAAGTAAGAACCCGAAATAGGGGCTCTCTTTTCCAAATATCCCACCATAACTATTCCTTCAGCATCCCAAAAAGCGGACGCCGAAACCCTTCCCGCCGAACTTGACACTTTCAATTTCTTCGGCATCAGTGAGGAGGCACGTTTCCAAACCATTGATTGTTGTTTGACTTCAGGATCAAAATGGTGGATCTAGGTCTCGTCCATGGTCATGAAACGTGATAAAAAAATTCCTGATTTGTTTGGAACCTTTCAAGATACACCCTCGAAATGTCAACTCACTTTTTCTTATGCTTATTGGTTAACATTCTCGGAACTCGACCTTTTTCATATATAATCATTCGCAAGGATTCATACTTTAAACACTACCATATGTGGTCCCTAAGGGGTGTGCATGTGTGTGTGATGTTCATCTTCCGTGGATGTTCTGCCCAGCTTAAACTCTTTGGCCCAACAACTTGTTGAAACTGTGGAATATGGAGAACCAGAGTCCCCCAATATTTCCACCGAGTCACTGTGTATGTGGACAGAGGTATTTGATGACAGCTATAATTTGGTTTTTCTCCTATATATATGGTAGACTATTTATATGAATTTTTTGCTTATCTAGTGGGTACATAAATAATAGATTTTTTTTTGTATTTTTATATGCACTGGAAATAACCAAACCATTACTTTTGGATCAACCCTCGCATATCATGAGATTGTTGTCAATTTTTTTTAAATATGTGACAAAAAGACACACCGTCCACCTGGTAGCTATTGCCCATTGATACCAATGTGTATGCTCGATTAGAATAAAAAATGTAGGAGCATTGTTGTACCCCTAAAGGCCAAGACGGAATGCCTCATTACCAGTAAATAGGGTCTCCTGTTCTCTACACTCACCATACGAAACACAACAGTATTAATAAAGCTGCACGGCTCTACCAATTAAAAAAAAATATTTCGCAATTTATGTGAAACACTTGTTAAAATCAATTGTTAAATTTCATTGAAATGTATTGTTTACAGAATATGGGTAGATTGATTTCCATACGTACCTCCAGATACTTTTTAATAACTTGATCAATTTCCCTTGTAACAGCTGACTGGATTGTTTGACGCAACATGTCCAATGATTTGTTGGCACTAGCACGAAACTCAGCTATTGGTCTAGAGTGTGGCTGCACAGGCCCTGGGAGGCTGAAGCGCCTATGCATAGTTGCTAGAGTATTTATTGCAATTTGCCTTGAAATGGGCTGTTTCTGTAATATATCATTTTGCAAATAAATATAATAAATACTACAGGTAATAAATCACTACAAAAAGTGAGGAATTTTAAAATTTAAGAATATACTAGGTTGATTAATAAGTTTTCGGAATAGGACACGTATCAATGAGTAATAAGAATGCGTTCTATTTTTTCGAACCTTAAATTCGTTAGTAGCCAAGGCCAGAAAAAGCTATATTAAAAACTATGCCTATAATTAATTTTTTCAAATTTTTTTGTGCATTACTAAATATTTCTGCCTGAATTTTTTTTACAAAAAATGTTTTTGCAGAACTGCAGTCTACTTTGACAGACAATGCTCCAGAATTGAAGAAGATTCAGAATCTTTTTGCACTTGTTTCTAACTGTAGATGAATCAATGAAACCATTTTGACCGCGAGACGAAAAACCAAAATAAAGTGTGGAAAAGATCATCTTCCCCGCCAGTCAAGAAATTCAAGGTGTCTGCGACCGTTAGAAAAATAAAAGTATTTGTCTTCTGGGATGCGGAAGGTATAATAATAATGATCGGCTATTTAAGTAAAGGGGAGGCAATAACCGGAAATTATTACATAACATTAATTTAAAAAAAAGACTGTGATAAACAAAAGAATAATCGTTGAAGAAAATTGCGCACTGGAGTGCTTTTTCATCATGATAATGCACCTGCCCATCGATCTGATGCTCATTGTTTAAGGGTACTCTTAATTTAGTCGATAAACTTTCGTCTAGGGTATCCCTTCCCAACTTTGCCGCTCACTTCTTTGCACTTTTGTAAATTTGCTTTGTCACTCTTTCCTCATTTGTTCTTTCTACCTGACCAAACCACCGAAGCATTCTTTTCTTAATCCTGGTCACAACATCATTTTGCAAACCACACTCTTCTCTTATCACACAATTTCTCATCCTATCATTCAGATTCAGCCCTAACATATGACCACATTTATTACTAATAACCCTATAGATATACAGTTTGCTTTAAGTGAATTTGTTTGAGTTCAATCTGAGTTGTTTACAATTCCTTTTTTTAATCAGGGATATTTTTTCATGTGTGTATGTGGATTATTTGTTTATGATATATTGTAGTTCCATTGTTGTTTATAATATTGTTACAGATGAGACTCAGCTAGAAGTCAACGATATTTAAATAATAAAAGCAAGAAAAAAGATCACAAATACAAAAAAAAAGCATTAAAAACTAACCCCTAACAGCAAAGAAGAACAAGTGATGAATTCTCCAAGTGCCAAAAACAATAAAGAAAAAAATACAGTTTATAGAAATACTCATCAACAATTAAAAGAAAATTATTCTACTTTACAAAAGGAAAAATGATTTTTAAAAGTTATAAGTGGGAAATTAATAATTAAATATGGAATAGACACTACCAAACAAAAAAGAATGAAACCTTTGAAAAAATTAGAAAAAGTATGATTGATGGAAAATAAATGTTAAGTGAAAACAAGCTATTGAACTTACAAAAATAACTAGTATTCTTGATTATAGTTGATTAAAGAATATTTTATTATTTATCGAAGGTACAATGTGCCCCAAGTCATGAGCTCGCTTCGCTCGCTCTTGTACTCAATAAAACAGCAAAGTATTAACTTTTATAATTACTATAATATATAAACATAATTTTTACAAAAGGTGTTTTTACAAAAACCCCTATCTTTTTTCAGTAAGTTTGAAAAATGTCATAGTCATTGTCTAATTATCCATGTTTTCGTGATATCCCTAGATTTTTGCAGAATATACGGTTTATCAAATTATCCTACAACATACACATTTATCAAAAAAAGTAGATCTTTCGAACACTAGTTACTGGAAAGTGCTAACTTTGGGTAGATAATCGAAGCATAAGCCCTGTTGAATATTATGTACCCTGTATCAATATATATTTATTTATTCATTAAGATTTCTTTATTCTAGTAGGCTCAGCACTGCCAACACTACTCTGTTAATCACACTACGTATCACGAAAATAAGTAATTTATTAACTATAAAAATGTAGTAGCACCTACCAAGTCTATTTTTTACTGCATATAAGCTCTAAATCTAAAGGTCAATTTAAATATTTCATAAATGGAAAGCTTACCGTTTGCATATTAGATGTTGGATTTGTTCTATTGATTAGTGTTTTAATTGGTGCGTGAAAATTCCAAGAACTATTTAGTGAGTTTTCAGTATTAGTATTATTTGACACTTCAACATTATTCCAAGTCTTCTGAATAACCATTTCGAACTATTTACATAAAGCTAAAAGTGAATAGGAATAGCTTGATACGCATTAACAAATGGAGGTTTGTAATTTTGGAAAAACATTAACATTTTTATTCATCAGAAAGAAAATCCCATATCCCATTTCGATTTTCGATTCGATTTTTGTTTGATCTAGATTTCCACAGAGTATAGAACTATAAAAAAAAACTAGAGTATAGATAATACCACAGAACACAATTACTTGGATAATACTCATAGAACTGGCCATAGACTAATTAGTAGAAAACTAGCCTATGCTATGCCCCCTATATGGAGTGTAGACTGTAGAGTACAAGGAGGACCATCTCTATGTGTTAATTTTCGTAGATAGAGGATTGACTAGATAAAGCATTCGCGTATGCTTTTGAGATAGAAATAGGCGGGAGGTACTTTCACTGGGTTACCAGATATTGTTCCATTTCCCCCGTTATGGGTTTATTTATATTCACAGCACTTACATTCATACAAAAAACTAATTTGTTACCATAAAAAAATGTTCTTTTATAATTCAGATGATTAATTAATTTCTCTTGAAAATACATTCTGTGACAAAAACTACGTGCGGAAACGGCGTAAAAACAGAATCATCATTCTGTATTCAACGGCGCATCGACGATTTTACTGACCATTCAATAAACTCTTTGGATTTCGACGGCACTAAGTGAAGGCGCTTATAGCACAAAGTGTGATATCGCTAATAAATATCAATATGTTATGTATGTACTTAAATATTAATTGAGAATAAAAATATTAAATAATAAACAAAAATTTCCTTGTCGAGTTTTGTTTTTACAAAAAAAAAACAATTTTGTTTTAATATACCATTCCATCACGAGTTCAGTGCTGAACAGAGACCTTCGAAAGGAAAGGGTTTTGTAGTACAAAAACGGTTATGAGCCTACTCCTGCGATTTCCCGCATGTTTTGCTAAGTTAGTGTCTTGTGTGCGGCAAGTTGTGGCGTACAAAAGAATTTGTCTGTACACGGGGATGTTATTACCCCGCATTGTAGGCAATAATATAAGATGGGGATGGGGCAGCAGCACTTTCGATTGTCTTTTAAGATTATCTGCTACCTCATATCATTCCATGGGTGGTGTATGAGGCGACATAGGGAAACATCAAAGAAGATAAACAGCAGCATTGTCTGATAACAACTAAATAATGGTTGACAACCCGCTTTCCAAGCGTTGAAACTATGCCAAATAACTATATTCATGTTTATGTTCAACAGTGGACTTTTGATAGACTGTAAAGATATATATATTCTATTTAAATGAAAGTATATTGAAATTTAAAAAGGAAAAAGAACTAAATTTTGTGTACTAACACAACATTTAGAAATATTAACAATGTTACATTAAGTAAAACAAATGAAAACACAATTATATATTAAATATAATTCAATAAAATTAAAATAAACAAACGATTATTTAATTATTTATCATCACATTAATAAACAACAAATTTAATAAAATTTTTGTCTTCTTTCTAGAGCATTCCTTGTAATTCTTGGTTTAAGTAGCCTTAGAATTTCTCAAAAATATTCATTTGTAAACTTGATTTATACTTTTGCATGGCTGGGTGCTGGTCGTTAGAATCAGATTAGAGGGAGTGCATATATATATATATATATATATATATATATATATATATATATTATTTGCCTTGTATTTTAATGGCATAAATAATAAGTTACAACTCCTAAACTATACTTAGATAGGTAATACTTATCTCTTGTGAAAAACATCTTTATTACATTATTTTTATGACAATTAAATAGAAATTATCATAATTATTACATTTATTTCTTAATTTATTTACACATTAATGTTTATAACACCTTTATAAAAGGGATTAAGGGTGGACTAAATGTCCCATTGGTAGGCATTCCCAGTCAGTTTTACAATTATTATTGCATAATAAATTATTCATTTGTATATTTAGGTCAGGACTTTAAATTACTTATTTATTTATTTTATTTAAATCTTTATTTGCATAAAACATGGTAGTACAGATAAAGTTCCAACATTTGTAAATGAGGATTCATGTTTAATCAATACATCTATAAGTAAATATTTTGTCATTGTCATGCCACCCAATTATTACAAGTCATAATAATACAGAATATCAGCATTTGAAAATAAAATAAGCAATGCTAGTCAATTTTTAATACATACAGAACAATGTCAAAAATCATAACTACCAACAAGATCAAACTTATATCACTTATGGAGAAACAACAAGATACAACAAGAAATTATAACATTTAAAAAAAATATCTTAATTATATAATAAATTACATAAGTTTTATATTTAGTCCACCTAAGACAATGAGGCTTAAAATGTTTTGAGCATACACTGCTAAGTTTTGTTGGTTGCACTACCAGTAGCGATTATCCAACTGTTACGGATAGCTGATTCCTTAGGAAAGCTGTGAAATAATATATTTAAAAGAAATTAATATATTAAATATATAGTACACTTTATATCACGGTATTTAACAAAAAAAATCTAGTATGTGTATCTGTGCATAAATACAATACCTATAACAATTAAAACAATATCAATTGATTTAATTAAATAGCAAGTATTATGTAAATGTAATGATAATATTATTCATACCAAACATTTAAAAAAATTATGTACATATTAAGCTTTAGATATTGTTAATTAATACATTTACAGCCTAACAAATATCCTCCACCGGTGGACATAGACCTGCCACATAGTTTGTCTCCAAATAACTGCAGTTGCCAATTCTCGTGCCAAGCTAGGCAACTATTACAAAACCTATAACTTTGATACTGACTAATGGTAACTGTAAGTATATTATCATAAAATTTTTTCTACATCATTAATTGAGAATATTATCTTATGTTGTTGTGTTATTGTGTACCTTAAGATTAAGACTTATTTATTTATTTATTTATTATTTTATCTATTTTTATATTTATTTTTATATTAGCATGACATATTTTTTTAAATAAATATTGTAATGTAATTGTTGCTAATGTATAATAGAATTAATGGAATGCAATAAAGTTTTGTGCATCTGATTTCAGGCAATACATATTTTGTGAAATTAAATATACTTTGCCCAATATTTACCTTACTTGATTCCAAACATGTTTTCAGGTTGATACTTACATATTATTTGTGATGTCTATGTAATATGGAAAACGATTGAAGAGTTGTAGGGTAATAAGGAGTTTCCTTTAAAGCTGAACATAAAAGTGTATGTATATGTATAACATTATGTGATTCATATTTATGGACATAACTACTAATCACAATAACAATTATTATTGAACAATGCGAAAATATTATTGTACTCGCTGATATCCCTAAAGTTTCTATAATCCTACCAAATCAAAAAGTACACGTTTGTTATGACTTTAAGCTTTCGAATGACCGTTCAAATTAAGGAGCATTATCATGAAGAATTTACAATTTGGGAGTCCAAATATTTGACAAAATACATCACAAAGTTCATTAAAAACATGAAATGTTACACTTTATATTCAAAACAATAGATATTAATCAGTACAAGTAGCAAACGTAAGCACAAAACAAACTTACCGATGAAAGGTAATATTATCAATTTTTCGTTGACTGATGCTGTTGCATCCTAAAATGCTACAACTTACCATCTTTTTCACCTTAGCTAATAACTAAGATCCACAAAAAAACACTAAATTCAATTACCTCTTTGCTTATAATATCAATATTATTTAAAAGAGCTTGACATCGTTAATGTCAAATAAAGGAGGGAAAACAATCAAAAACGCATACCTAGAAAAAGACAAGAAATATAGATTTGCTTCTCCCTTACTCTTATGTCTAACTATATACGTGCATTCCTTTCACACGCTGATGACGTCACTGAATGTTTAGTCTATAAGATACTATGTCTATGGTTAATTTTACACTTGATCAAACGAAATGTGCGGATACTAGATAAAAAATTATCGGTAAAAAATCGAAAAAACAATGTGTTCATTTTACACTTGATCAAACTAAATGTGCGGATACTAGATAAAAAAGTATCGGTAAAAAATCGAAAAAATTTTTTTTATGTAAACTATTTAAAAAATAAAAGCATTTTAATTTTTTTGGTTAATTTTTGGTCTGGAACTTCATAACTAGTGCGTTGAGATAACCTTTTTAGCATGTTTTATTAAACTACGTAGCTTACTGTACAATTCTCCAAAATAATATGCGTTTTATCTCTTTTCGTGATTAAGATAATCACTAAAAATAAGGTAGGTAATCTGAGCACAAAATTCAAAAGTGATTTAATAATTATTTAATTGACAAAATTATGGAATAAAACAAAAAAAAACCGTAGAAAAATGATTTAATTTATTAAATTTGCAAAATGACCACCATTTTACATACAGTTGCACGTAATGCCACACTACGTACTGTTTTTTTTAATACAGTACGATTTTATTTTATTTGACTAGCGGCAGCCATTATTTTTGTAACAGTTCTTCTCTTGTACTAATTGGAGTACTGTACACAATCTGTTTCATGTGGCCCCACAAAACAAATCTAGGGGGGTCATATCAAGGCTTCGTGCCGGCCACGCTACTGGTTCGCCTCGTCCAATCCATCTGTCTCCGTATCGTTCGTTTAAATAGCCACGCACGATGGTGCTGAAGTGAGCTGGAGCGCCGTCATGCTGAAACCACATCCTCCTCTTTGTTTGTAGATCCACATCACTCATCAGTTCAGGTAACTCTTCTTGTAGAAATGTTAGGTAAGCTGGGCCTGTCAACCTTGACGGAAGAATAAATGGTCCGATTAAGTAATCACTTATCATTCCAGCTCAAACATTAATCGAAAATTCGATTTGAAAGGACGCTGGCTGAACTGCTAAGGGATTTTTTTCCTCCGGCATCCACAAGGGAAGGTTTTGAAAATTTGTGATTCCAGTTCTGTTAAAATTTGCCTCATCGGTCCACAAAATACAGTCACAGAAGTTAGGGACTAATCGTCTTTGCCGCAATAGCCACGAACAGAAAACACTTCTTCCGACGAAATCTGGCTCGTGCAAATTCTGCACTCTTCGAAAATGAAAGGGGTACAAACATTCCTTTTTCAATATTTTCCACACTTGGACGTGATTAATCCCCAATTGGAGTGCTATTCGTCGAGTACTAATTGTGGGGTCTTGGTACACCAAACGCAACACTTGTTCATCCACATCCACCGGTACAGTAGGAGCACGTTCACGATGTGAGCGATGCAGTCCATTTTCACTTAATTCTCGATGTACTGCTAAGAAAACCCTGTAGTCAACGGCAGGTCTTGTCGGGAATTAGGAACAAAAACATTTACAACAAACATCTTATTATTTTTTTGACAAATTTCCTGCTTGATATCGTAGGTTTTTTTTTAATTTTTATTACTAGCTAATCTTTCTAACTTTCAAATAAAACTACTTTGAAAAAAATACACCGTTTACTTAAAGAGAAAATAATTTAAAACCGAAGGATGAGAATTTTACCAAAAAAAAAATTAAAATGCTTTTATTTTTTAAATAGTTTACATAAAAAAAAATTCGTTTTTTTACCGATAATTTTTTGTCTAGTATCCGCACATTTCGTTTGATCAAGTGTAAAATTAACACACATTATATGAAAAGTGTCCCTAAAAACGTGTCCAATAAGGGTGGCGCTGCAGTATCATAGGATAAATTTTAAAAAAGCGCCAAAATTAATTAGAATAAGATGGAGAAATAAACAAGTACCGACCAATCCGCTTGGTTTTGTACAAGTACAAGTTGTGTGGTTTGATTTCTGCGGCAACATCAAAGGAATACGCTTGTTGCAAACATTTGTTCCCTCGGTGGAGACGCTTGTTGGCAACATTTGTGGCGACATCGGAAACAAGTGTCGGTCTTTTGTTGAGTTGTAAACAGTTGAAAACATAAATGTGGTCAACATTTTTGGTGGATACGTGGCTTAAGGTGAAAGCTCTAGGGTGACCCGCGAAATTCAAATTGTCTTACGTTTTTTGCAATTTGCAGGTCAGTGTCAGGGTGTATGTTTAAGGCGGGCTCCAGACTCCTGTGTGATTCACGGCGTGAATTCACGCCGTAATTTTGCCGCGAAATCGTCGCGAAAAACATGTCCCTCCACATTCGCTATCGTTCACAGTTTAGTTCGCGCGCTCGTCAAGAATGGACGCCGAAATATGCACTGCTATCGCCGTGACGCTATGCGCTTTGGCTCACTACAATTAAGTGTATATAAAAGATAAAAAAGAAATAGAGAAGACGAAGATGGTGGATGACAAAGATACATTTTATCAGTCACTTCAATACTCATTATTTCCTTTATTGGCATCCATGCGTCATGTACTTTCATTTTATTTTATGATCTTTGTGTTTAGCATCCCATAAAATGGGTTCGGCATGATAACACTCGATCAACATGAGTTCTTGCTCGTTCGTCCAACTGACGCTCATTTTGACCCACCGCCCTCCGTAAACAAGTCTTATACGTGTTAGAGCCATGCTGCAGCTATATTAGTAATATATTTGTAGCACGAATGGGTCAGCTCGACCGAGGAAGGACCACGCTCTCACGGAATACCAACGTAAAATAGCAGCTTAACACTGCTGTGTTTCGTATGGTGAGTGTAGAGAACCGGAGACCATTTTTACTGGAAATGAGGCATTCCATCTTAGTCCTCACGGGTGACAACGCATCTGCATTTTGATTCGCAAACGAGGATAGATATAGATGTCTATGGGCCACAGCAGCCACTTGCCATCAGGTGGACTGTGTGCTCGTTTGTCATCCCATCCTATAAAAAAAATACAAATAAGCACAACCTCCCGGCACCGAGTCTCGTGCGTTACTGATTTCACGCGCGAGTGTGGATGCGCTTGCGTTCGCAGGAGGTTCGCGCCTCGTAAACCCTTTGAAGCGGGCGTAAAATACCGACACTGAACGGGGAACAAGGCGTGAACAGGCGCGAAGCCCGTGAACGGACGCGAAAGCCATCCACATTCGCGGTTCGCGGCTTTCACGGGTGTTCACGGCGCGAATGTGGAGGGCGCTTAACAAAATATGATGCGAGAGCGTAACGAGTATGTATTGACAGAATTATAATCATTATAATCATCAAAAAATGATATATATATTTTTTTTATTATTTGAAGGAGCTAAAGGCAAAGGACGTCTCAAATAATAGCCACATCCAAAATAAATTTTATTTATTGAAAATAAAACGAGTTAAATACAAATGAAACAATGTTGAAATTTCACATTTTTTTATTAGTTATTAATTTTTACTTTACAATAATTTTGTTTACAAATTTAATAATTAACTTATTAATATATACATCATTAAAAAACTAAAACTAGTAAATTAATTATCATACAGTCCTCATTTTAACTTTACAATAATTTTGGTTACAAATTTAATAATTAATTTATTAATATATAGAATATTAAAAAAACCAAATCTAATAATTATCATACAGTCCTCATTTTAACTTTACAAAAATTTATTTACAAATTTAAAATGAGACCTTTTTGTGATCCCATTTTAGCTTATTAAAACTATAATTAAAAAAAAAACTAAAATTAGTAGCTTAATCAATCACTTTCTGCAAGTTTCCTATGATAGGAAAAGATAAACTTATGACAATATTGTGGTAAGGCTATAAATTTGTAGGGTTTATTACTATATTGACTCGAATTTTATCTGTTTCAGATCACGTATTTTAGCTGAGTTAAGTTTTCGTCATGAGAATTTTGCTGATTTAAAGGAGACGGTCCATTTCTGGCCCAGTCTATGTACACTATACTGTAAAAGAGAGAAAAATTCAGGGATTTTGTTAAAAATAAAATAAGAGAATAAGTCAAACTAAATAACGTGCAAAAAATAAAAATGCTATCCTATGTTTTTGATGGTTTTACAGGATTTTTACAGGTTATACAGGAGGAGCCCTTTCAGTCATAAAAACTAAAAAGACGCGTTTATATGTCAAATGTCATTTCTGTCAAGTGCAGGGTGAGGCAACTTTGTATGAAAGCTGAAAAATCTGCACACAATCATGATTTTGTCAATGTTCATGTTGGGCTTGTTAAAATAAAGCGAGAAAAAATATCGCTGTTTCTTTCCTTCATGTTGTTTTAGATTACCACTTTAAAAATTAGATACACAAATTCATATTATATCGAAAGAAACTAAAAATGTTAATTATGTGTTAAACTTTTTTTGGTTTGCTCTTTAAAGTACGAGTATAATTACATACATATTACTGTGAGATTTGCACAATTTAATTCATTTAAATTAAATTATTTAATATTAGCAGAATTCTATCAAGAGAAGCCATGAATTAAAAGAAGAAAAAAATGACATTTATTTGTCAACGTCTTTCATATTGAAAATATTTTCTGAAATTGATTAAAATTTATTTAATAGGTTTAGATTTTAATATTTGTTATTGCTTTTTTGCTGCAATTCAGTTATTATCGGTTCAGAATACTTCATTTTCGTTTGTAATCGTTTCTTCGCGATTGTGTCTGTAAATATTTTTGTGAGATGTTGACTCTAAGAGATATTGACTATCAATTTATTATTAAAAAAATTATTCACGATGTGTGATCAGAATCGAATGTAAATTAAGCGTTGTGCAAACAAAAAGCACAAAATCATCTAATTACTTTCCGCAGGTTTCCTACAATAGTAGAAGAAAAACTTTTAACAATATTGTGGTAAGTCTTTAAGCATTTTAAATGTATTGATCGTTATTTGTAGGGATTATTACTATATTAACTCGAATTTTATTTGTTTCAGATCATGTATTTGGGCTGAGTTAAGTTTTCACCATGAGAATTTTGTTGATTTAAATTTACGTTAATGTTCTGTGAAGAATAACTCTCTGATTATATTATATATTATATATTATACATCAGTAACCAGCGTGGAAATATTACGTGCAAAAGCAATAAAAAACATCAATAATAATGTGTCGTTTATAAAACAATCTGTCTTCCAGAAAATAAAATTACATAACTATACTTATTTATAGTTTTATTTTATCCCACATACTAATCTAAAGTATATTCGGGTAATTTTGATGCAACCTCTCAAAAATATGGGAATTTACCCCATAGGTTTGTGAGGCTTGAGCCAAAATTACTCGAATAAGCCTTAAATAAAAAGTTTAAAGTTACAGAATACAAAGGTTTGAAATTCCCGCTAAAAAAGTTTTATATGGGCGTCCACCGTAGCGCTTTTCGTGTACACTCGTAAACACGTGTTTCCGTTTTTTATTATGAAGTTGGCGTTCTTCTCTTGGTAGAGAGTAATTGTGTTCTGTGGTCAAGTGATATTTTTATTTATTCCGAGCTTGGTCGTGTAGTTGTGAACTCGTGAATGCGTTTAATTGTGGATTTCTTTGGCGATTTGGTTTGTTGTTTGGACTTTGGATCTGTTTTCTACTTGTTTGGCTCGTTTCTTCGTGGATATCGGAAATCTGTATTCTGTAGAGTCACATTTTGAAACAGTAAGCAGGTATGTACTAAAGAAAGATGTTTCCTTATGTTATTAAACGCATTTGAATAACATGCTTCTGTCTGTAATCTGTTAATAATTATTAATTTCTACATAAGTTCATAATGGCTGCAAAATCTTAATATGATGTAATTATCTTTCAGTTCACCTGTTATAACATATTGCGCTGTTTAAAATGCGCTTCTGCAATAGTAGAAAATGAGCAATATTATATTGCTGGAGATATGGGTCCAGAAATCATTACCATTCTGGAAAATGCAGATCAATTGGTAGGAACACACATACTTGAATCAGATTACTTGGCAATATCTGGTCCATAGAAAATGTTAGTGTATTAAAATAAAATTGTCATGTTTTAGATGGATGAAAATGGACCAATATGTTCACAATGTTTTGCAAACGTATTGCAAGAATTATCTGTTGGTACAAATCTTGAAAATGAGCTCCAGCGCCCTAATGCTAATACTATCAATATATTGTGTACTTGGTGTCAACGAAGACTGGGTAGCGGACGTTGTCATTCTGTTTCAGAGGGGCCTGAGAGATATTATATCTCTGAAAGAATTTCTCCAAGACAAGTGAGTATTTATGTTTAGGCTTACTAATCTGAATATTCATGATCTCAGCAGTAAATAAAAAAAAACAATTATGTATCAAATGTTTATTTGTGACATACGATATATAGATGACAAACGAGCACACAGTTCACCGAATGATAATTGGATGCAGTGGCCTACAAACATAATCATTTATTTCTGATTACGAATCAAAATTCAGATGCGTTGTCACCCCTAAAGACTACGATGGAATGCCTTGTTTTCAGTAAAAAGGATCTCCGGTTCTCTACACTCACCATACGAAACACAGTAGCGTAAAGCTGGTATTTTACGCTGGTATTCTGTGAGAGCGTGGTCATTCCCCAGGCAGGCCAACCCATTATTTTCATTCATGTATTCCTTAATATTATAATAGCACTGCCTCGTTGGTTCAATGATCGTAAACGCGATTGCTGATCATCTGGTCAAAATCAGTAATTTGGTTTTTCTGTCAAGAAATTCTAAGTAACAGCTCAGAGTTAGGAAATTGACGGTGTTTCACTCCCGTGCCTCGGCCCCGTTCGAGTCCACCCAATCGAGTTACAATCATACTTTCTGCAGCGTGGCTCTACCACGTTGTAATAGGTATTATATTGTTACAGATACCTGAAGGTGCAGTGGTTTGTCATCTTTGTTGGACAAAAACTCAACAAAAATTACGTAGACAAGGAGTTTCATATGTGCCATCACCTACTTACATCACACTTGCCAACACACGCAGGCACTCAATACCAGATGGCCCAGAACGAAATGAAATTATAGCTAGGATACATCCTAGAAGAGTAATATTTTATGTATTTTCTAAGTCTATATGTACTAAGTAAAAAATACCTCTTTTTAAAAATAATCCAACAGTTAAAACTTATTGTCTTGTTTTGAACAGATATTTGAAATACTTTTCTATTTTTAGTTATTTGACAAATAAAGATAAGCTCTCTCTCTGCACTAGGGGCTTATGAAAATATGAATTACTAGCTTTTGCCGGTGACGGTTAGCTTGTCCTTGTGTAGTTTGATTTAAAATCGCTCGGCAACCCTTTGCTTTTCCAGGATTGAAAGTAGCGTAAAGGTCCTCAACTATACACAGGCATTGCTCATATAGCTCACATGGCTTTGATCATATAGCTATGTTACAGCATGATTGAATGATAAACCAACAAACAAACACATTTTCGCATTTATAATATTAGTACTTACACATTTAACAAAACTAATATTATAGAAAATAATAAAGAAAGAATACATATTCATTCATTAACGATGCCACAGACAAACGAATATACTAAAGTAACATTAATCGTGTGTGACACCACTCAGGATGGGTATTACAGCTCAGCTTTTTGCTTAGCATCATATTAAAATTAGGTTACCTCCGATTAAACCTATGTTTGAAACTAAAATATAAATATATTAAACTTAACTTAATAACTTTTTAAGCAAATGTTTTAAATCAAAAAAAAATATTGCTAAAATGTGCAACTATATTATATAGTTAATTTTTATAGAATATTCTTTTTAATCCCCTACAGATTCCTCCTGGCGGATGTGTCTGTTATGCGTGCTGGATTGCAGCGTGTAGAAATGTGCGAAGAGCTGCTAATATTGAGGAAGGGCAGCAAAATCCAGAACCTTCATATCAACATTATGGAGCAGACTGTGTTTGGTGTAAAATGCCTTTATTTCAAAGGCAAGTTCGTATTTTACGTGATGGCACTGAAAGGGATATAGTGTCAGATAGTATTTATCCCAATGAGGTAATTAAATATAGTATTTTCTACATTTTATGTAAGCATTCTAATAATTACTTTACTTAAATAAGACAGTTATGAATAAATTAAGCAATTTATTTGTATGTATGATCATTGGTGCACATTTTTATTGTACATTATTAACCCATTGCTGACCCACAACTGGGCATATGTTTCTTCTCAGAAAGGAAATGGTTTAAGCCATAGTCCACCGCGCTAGCCATGTGCAGATTGGCACACTACACACACCTTTGAGAACTGTATTGAGAATTCTCAGGTGTGTAGGTTTCTTCATGATGTTTTTCTTAAAGCAAAAGATATGTAATTGCTTAAAACACACAGATTACCCAAAGAAAAGTTAAGAGTGCATGCCAGGGATTGAACCCGATCCGGTACGCACTCCTTATTTGATCGAAGAGGCGGCTGAAATCTTAACCACTAAGACGATAGCTATACGTATTTATTACGCATATGGCTATACTGAGATATTCATATACCTACTAAGATATGTCATATTATATTGACTCACTAATTCTATCACCGCTTATGGTAAATGGTTCATTTGTATAGCTTTAGTAATTGAACATGTTGTTCATAACAAGTAGGTAAGCTTTACTTAAATATTTTTTGTTTCAGTTACCAGAACATGCCCTCTTGTGTATTGATTGCTGGGCACGGGCACAAGAACATGTGCAAATTGCTGAAGGCAGTGTAGTGCAGCCTGCTGGAACAACAAATCCTTCGATAAGCCTGGCAGATGATTATAAGCATACACCAAATTCTAGCAGACATTGTTTCGTTCCATTTTGTACCAACCCTGAGAGGCTCAATGTGCCAGATTTTTTAAGGAAGAGGATTTTGCAATCAACAAAAATATATGTCACAGAAAATTGCAGAATTTGTGCTGAACACCAAACTACCTATAATTGGGAGTTTTTAGAAGAAAATGAATTCTCAAGTAATTTCACACAAGCAGAAATAAAATCTATGTTAAACCTCAGTCTATGTCAAGATTTAACCAATAATAATTTGGACTTTGAAAGGTTTAATGAATTCGACGAGAATGTTTTTAAGTACTGGACTGGCCTCACTAAAGAAAATTATTTGATTATTTTAAATCAAATTAGTCCAGCATTGGGTTGTAAATTTCAAAAAACGGCGTTGGGTGCATATTTAATTAAAATAAGAACAGGGGATTCCCATGAAAGAATTTCCTCTCTGTTGGGTATTAGTAAAACCGAACTTGTCAGGCTACTCCAAAGAGCTCGAGAAGCATTAACAAGTTTGTTTGTGCCCCAACACTTGGGGCTTAATCACATTACTAGAGATGATCTGATAAGCAGGAATTTATTAATACCTGAGGGCTTATTCGGTAACAGAGAAGAGAGAAAGCCAATAGTCATATGCGACGGAACATACATATACTTACAAAAATCCTCTAACTATTTTTTTTAGAAAAAAACATATAGCTTGCACAAATATCGCAATCTAGTTAAACCATTTTTACTAGTAGCTACTGATGGTTATATCCTGGACATTTTTGGCCCTTACCCGGCAATTGATTCTGATTCCAGTATTATGAAAGCCTTATTCCAAAATGAAAATGGCGATTTGCGCCTGTTTTTTATGGAAAATGACATTTTCATTTTGGACAGAGGCTTTCGGGATGCTATTTCTTTTCTCGAAGAATTGGGCTATGTAATACATAAGCCATTGAATTGTGAAGAAGGAGAGACTCAATTATCGACGATTAATGCTAATAAATCCAGATGTGTCACCTTGTGTAGATGGGTAGTAGAGGTGGTGAATGGAAGATTAAAAAGAGATTTTAAATTATTCCGACAGAACCACTTCAACGCAGCTGCCACCCATCTAATGGACGATTTGCGTATTTGTGCAGCTATGATTAATGCTTTCCATCCAGTTATTGTTGATAGGCCGGATGACCAGGTGATACTAAATCGTGCACTACAAAGGCTACATATGCCAAATGAATTGGCAGAATTAATTGTAGCCAATAGAATTAACAGATATCGAGCCCATTTCACAAGAATTGACGCACAACTTCCAGAATTAGATATTTTTCCTGTAATGACTATATCTGATCTCAAAATTTTTGGATTGGGGACATACCAAATTAAGCAGGCAAGAAGCTATTATGGGGAACATATAAGACAGCATGGTTCATTTCAGGTGGAAATATCTAATGATCTGGAAGTTGTGACCCAATTAATATCATCCCAACAAGACGCTGTTTTAATAAGAGGCCGCATAAAATCTCGCCATCACTCGGGCAGAGCCTATTATACATATATACTGTTGGCGAGACAAGAAACAAGTTGGGATGAGATGATTGCAGGATATTATTGCAGTTGCACTTCTGGACAACGGACAGTGGGTTGCTGTGCCCACATAATGACCGTTGTCTGGTATTTGGGATGGGCTCGGTATCAAAATTCCATAACCGCACCGGCCTCAATTCTGGATGGCATTTTAGTAAGAGAGGATTTTGAAGTAGGATAAATAAATAAAAAATAAAAAAATTAAGCTGTTTTATTTATCTATACAAATAAATAAAATTGAAGTGTCTGTTTGTAATGTAAAAATTACAGTTTTTTTCTAAATTCATATGAAAGTAAATACGGTACTTATAACTGAAATACAATATTTAAAATTTTTGTCTGTCTGTCTGTTTGTTCCGGGTAATCTCCGAAACGGCTGGACCGATTTTGACGGGACTTTCACTAGCAGATAGCTAATTTCATAAGGAGTAACTTAGGCTACTTTTATTTTAGAAAAATAATTGGGGTTCCGCACAAAAACATAAAAACCCTAACACGCGAGCGAAGTCGCGGGGAACAGCTAGTATTACCATAAGTATTCAAAACATGATTGACCTAATGTTTCAATTTCTATAATTCATAGGACTGTTAACCTTTGTTATGACATTATCCAGGCTTCAAATGTCTGTCAAGGCTCAAGGCATACTCTAACACGCTGAGGACCTGTTATACGAAAATATTTGTACGCCGGAAACGGCAGAATATTTAGGATGCCAATTCTTTTGTAACAACTGTAATGTACCATAATATAACAAATAAATTATATTATCTATGATTGTACCCTAGCACCTCAGCAGCCCAGATAGACACATATACCTGAACAGAAATTATTATTCAGGATTATTCTGTTTATCCACCTTATAACAGCCACTCTACGGTAAAATAAGTTAAATATATTCTATAAGATTAGTGCAATAAAGTAGTATCTCACGGTGGATTTTGAGCTAATGAATGCAATGAAATCATTTTGTGCTTAGGCACCGTTGATTTATCTCAACAATCTTCTTGTCTGGAATTAGGTAGTACTTTTTACATTTGTTTTCTCCTGAACTGCATTTATGATATGCAAATATAAACAAGAACGTTAGTTGTTTGAAGACCAAAAAAGCACATACACAATCTATAATACAACTTTTTTGCCCTACTTTCCTACTAGTTTCGAGATATTTTAGCTATTTTACATAATAAATCTACCTGATAGGCTATAGGTGATATGAGTATATCACAGACTAACTAGTAGATTCTACCCGAGAGTATATTTCAGAGATGACAGCTAACGTCAAATCAAAACAACGTCAATCCGCCATTAGGGTTGCATTTATTGGTGAGAATAAAATATAATTGCACTGAAATTAAGGCGAATTCGTGGATTTGAATGATCAAAAGTGGTTTAATATTTTATTTTAATTTATTTCCATGCTTGTACATAAACTAGGCCCACGCTCCATACAATTTTGGACCGTCTCCTTTACGTTAATGTTCTGTAAAGAATAACTCCCTGACAATAACATGTGTTATATATCAGTAACGAGCGAGGAAATATTATGTGCAAAAGCAATAAAAACATCAATAATAATGTGTAGTTCATAAAACAATCTGTCTTCTAGAAAATAAAAATTACATAACTATACTTATTTATAGTTTTATTTTATCCCACATACTAATCTAAAGTATATTCGAGTAATTTTGGTGCAACCTCTCAAATATATGGGAATTCAACCCATAGGTTTGTGAGGCTTGAGCCAAAATTACTCGAATAAGCCTTAAATAAAAAGTTTAAAGTTACAGAATACAAAGGTTTGAAATTCCCGCTAAAAAGTTTTATATGGGCGTCCACCGTAGCGCTTTTCGTATACACACATAAACACCTGTTTTGTTTTTTAGTATGAAGTTGGCGTTCTTTTCTTGATAAAGAGTAATTGTGTTCTGTGAGCTTAATTATCATACACCCCGCGGTATTGCGCCAAGAACACTGGCTGCGTTTCCCCTCTGTATGGCTATACTTAGCTTTTGAGGGAGAAAAGAACTAGCCCTCTATTTAGAATTAATGGATAAGTATCAATGCCATCAAAAACATAACTTGTAAAAAAAACCAAGTCTCGCAACTCGGTTCTTCTACCGTAAAAAGTTGTGAGATCCATGTAATACCAAGTCGGTTAATTTATTCAGTCCATAGATTGATACATAGATTGACTTGGCAATCGCATGAAAACAATATATCGCACAAGTAATACATATTATATTAAATTAGATTGTTTAGTGCGATTGCCAAGTCAATCTATGTATCAATCTATGGACTGAATAAATTAACCGACTTGGTATTACGTGGATCTCACAACTTTTTACGGTAGAAGAACCGAGTTGCGAGATTTGGCTTTTTTTTACAAGTTAAGTTTTTGATGGCATCTCATTTCTTTTTGTAGATAGTTATATCTAGGTAGCTATTTACACCTATTATTCCATTATACATATATAGGTACACTGATTCATTCACTGCAAATATAACTTTGTAATACTATATGTTTATATGGCATTACAAAGTTATTTATGCAGTTGGTGTATATCGAAAACTGGACCGAAATTGTAAAATATTTTAATTTTTCCTTAATTTATATATTAAACAATAATTGCATTCCAAATTTGAAGTTTCTATGTCTGCTAGAAGTGCCTCAGAGTTTTGATGATCGGTCAGTCAGTGAGTGACAAAATTAAGAAACTTTGTCTAGTTATAATTCTTAAACTACTGGTTCAAATTTAATGAAATTTGAAACATACTGAGTTTATACAATGCCTACTTGGTTAGTAAAAATTCAACCTTCTAGTTTTATCCATAACGAAGTTATAGGGTTTCGGAAATGGCCTGAATTGCTTCGAGAAAAGGATGGTACGGCCGTGCCGCTTTTTTGCTCGACTTGGCGGGGGCACTGCCGTGCTCCAGATATAAGATTCACCAATTTCACCACTTTCATTACTTACTTCCCTTTCATGTCCTTTAAACAGACTCTTTATTTTTAATAATTGTGCACTAACATCATCTCCATAATTACAAGATGAGGGGTGAAATTTAATGAAACCAGTAATTAATAAAGATTTAAAAGCATTTATGAAATTGTGGCAACTTGGATTATTGTTCCAAAAGTTATATGATCTTATTTGACCGACAAAAATTAGATTTCATCGGAATGTATAGGTATAGTAGGGTCTCATAACCTTTATATTTTTCTTGGACAAAAACTGACACAAATTCACAGTTCTTTATACTGGGCACTGTACATACATGACCATTTTTATTAATAAATTTTAAATTTTCTAGTTTTTACAAAGCTTGCTGCCTGAATGCATGGTGTCTTAATTTTTCTGTAACAGCAATTCTTAAATCTTTCTCTCTTCTTTTTTATTTATCACCGCACTTCCATTCATACAGTCAAATAGGTAATCCATAAAAGATACTTCTGCAGTATTTTTCAGTATTTTGCTCACTGGCTGCCCATCCGAATAGTGAGCTGTAATAAATATTTGAAATATTATAAAATTTTAAATATAATTAAGTACTCTGCACAATATTTTTTTTATAGGAGAGGGTGCAAACGAGCATGCTGCTCACCTGATGCTAAGTCACTACCGCCACCCATGAACAACCGCAACACCAGGGGAATTGCAGATGCGTTGCCGGCCGTTTAAAAAGGAGTCAGCTCTTTTCTTGAAGGTCCCTAAGCCGTATCGGCCCGGAAAAATTGCTGGTGGTAATCGATTCCACAAGGAAGTTGTTCGAGGAAGAAAACATCTTTTAAATCGCACCGTGGTGGACCGCCACTCATTCAGGTGGTATGGATGGTATCGCAAGTTTTGTCGCGATGTGCGATGGTGAAATTGAGCGGTTAAAATTAGTCCCAACAATTCCTCAGAGCACTCCCCGTGGTAAATGCGATAAAATACGCAAAGAGATGCAACATCTCTACGCAGTGCCAGTGTATAGAGCTGATCAGAAAGAACTCGGTCGTCGACGATTCGAACCGCTCTGCGCTGGATGCGGTTAAGTGGAAGGAGCTGGCACTGGGGTGCCCCGGCCCAGAGATGGGAACAGTATTCCATTGGAGGCCGAACCTGCGCTTTGTAAAGTTGCAGGTGGTGTGCCGGCATGAAATACTGTCCCGCTCTGCTGAGCACGCCAAGCTTTTTAGAGGCCAATTTAGCCTTCTCTTCCAAGTGACCACGAAACTGCACACTATTCGATATGTCGACGCCGAGGATTCCGATGCTGTGGCAGCAAGGGGAGTGCCTTGAACTGAGAAGATACGACAAACGTCTTCTGGGGATTGAACTGGACTAGATTTAGTCGCCCCCAATCCGAGACTTTGTTCAGCAAAGACTCGACTTCAGACACAAGTTTGTCCCGGTACTCGGCGACGTTTTCCCGAGAAATATTGGCACCGCCGGTATATAAGGCATCACCAGTGCTGTCGTCTGCATAGCAACGAATGTTACTGGTTTGCAACATATCATTGATATGCAGGAGAAACAGCGTTGGTGGTAGCACGCAGCCTTGTGGAACACCAGCGTTGATAGGCTTGAAATCAGAGCATGCACCGTCTACTACGACCTTGATGCTCCGATCAGCAAAGAAAGTGGTGATCCAATTGCACAATTTATCGGGAAGCCCATAAGAAGGAAGCTTTGAAAGAAGCGCTTTGTGCCAGACCCGATCGAAGGCCTTCGCTATGTCCAAACTAACGGCAAATGCCTCCATCTTGGACTCTAATGCCTCCGCCGATCTATGAGTCAGGTAGACCAGAAGATCACCAGCTGATCGCCCCCGACGAAAACCGTACTGGCGGTCACTAATCAGCTGGTGATCCTCAAGGTACCTCATGAGCTGGCAGTATATAATGGATTCCATTATTTTGGAGAACAAGGAGGTGATGCTATCGCCATCATATCCTTGCCTGTTGTATGTAGCCTGTAGTTGGACGGGTCTAAGCGGTCGCCTTTTTTAGTGATCGGGTGGACCAAAGCTGTCTCCCATGATTTTGGGATTACGCCTAGGGAGTAGGAGTACCGGAAAAGACGCGTTAAAACCGGTGCCAACTCCGGAGCACACGTCTTCAGCACAATGGGAGGGACTCCATCAGGCCCACTTGGCTTGCTGACGTCCAGGGAGAAGAGTGCTTTACGAACCGAGCGCTGTGTAAATCGCACATCCGGGCATGGAGCACTCACACCGTGGTATCGTCGGCGGTGTGTTCCCCCCGTTATCTATAGTCGAGTTGGACGCAAAGAGAGAGCTTAAAATATCGGCTTTCTTATTTGCAGCATGGGCCAGTGAGTCGTCCTCTCTGTGCAGAGATGGAAGAGATGACTGATAGAAGTTCCGTTGAACAGCCTTGGCGAGAGACCAGAATGCACGGGTTCCCGAAGGAAGGCGAACTAGCTTCTCGCCAATTCTGCCGATGTGCTCAGACCTTGCCTTGGCAATGACGCTTTGGAAGGACCTGGAGGCGGAATTATACTTCTTTTTAAGTGCGCTGGTAGTTACATCCCAAGACGTTGATGCATCAGCCTAGGCCCGGTAACACTCCTGTTTATAGCGTGATGCTATTTAACAGGAGTGACCAAACCATGGCTAGGATCTGCTTCCGATGGGCACCACAGAGGATGAAATAAAAGTTCCACACCCTGAAGTTCCACATCAGAAACAGAATCGGCAACAACGCTGGAATCTTCCGGCGAGAAGCAAACCCAAGGTTACCCCAAGGCTGACCTGTAATACCAAACACGGCGGCAAGCTGCAGATCGCAACTGCGATTGAAGCGTCAGTGGCACCGTACTCCAGATCAGACAATGGTCCGAAGAGCCCAAAGGGGCATCGACGGAGACCTGATATCCGTCCGGATGAGAGGTCAGCAGAAGGCCCAACAGGGAAGGTACATGGTCTTCCACATCTGGGAACCGCGTAGGCGAAGTAACCAGTTGTGTTAGACCATATGCCAAGGCAAAGTCATAGACAGATCTACCCGCATGATCGGTTAAACGGGAACCAAGCCATTCAGCGTGGTGGGTGTAAAAATCACCGAGTATCACGATCCCTGCGGATGAGACCTGTTGTAGCACGGAGTCTGCAGCCATTTGGACGTGGTCGATAAGTCGGTCTGTGTCGGCATTACCGCTATGGGACCTATAGAGGTACCCGTAGACGCGGGGATGGTCGTCGCTGTCTACGCGCAGCCATAGGATGGACAGGTCCGTAACTTCAAGACTGCTGAGGCGTCGAAAACAGATGTCCTCTCTGACGTATACGCAAACCCCAGCCCGAGGCACAAAGGAGTGTTCTTATTTGTACCCCGGGTAGGAGACATATGAAGTATCAGCCGGAGAGGACACCTGAGTCTTGGTTAAAAAGAGCAAGGCCAGCTTCGCCGTCTTCAGATGGTAATGGAGAGCGTTAAGGTTGGGATGAAGTCCCGTGATGTTGCAAAAATTCACGGATAGCGTGACAGGGGTCGCCTGGGTCTTATTGCTCCACTTGCTCCGAGCAGTTTAAGTCGTGAGCGGAATTTTGCCCCCCCCCCCCCCCCCCCAGAATACGCGGGGCAGCCTGAGCACCCACGCTTAGTTGTGCAGTTGTTTGGCCGTGGATGCTCAGCAAGGGATTCTCCAGGGGTGCTGGTACCCTCCTGGGTTAGTCTTTTCTTAAATTCCGCTACCTTGTTGATGGGGGGGGGGGGGAGGATTGGGCCTTCGGCCACCTGCACTCACCAAACGCAACGCCCTCTGCGTTGCGTTTGGTGAGTGCAGGTTTAAACCTCTACTTCGCACTGATATTCTGTGAGATCGTAGTACCACCCCGGGTCGAGCCAGCCCATCCGTGCGTCAGCAAAAGCTGCCACGTGGCTCTACCACTATATATTTAAGTTACAGACGAAGTTAAGTATTTTTTATAGAATTAAATATGACAGGCAACCACCCATTTCTCTTGATAATAAGTGAATGCTGTGGCCCACAGACATCTACATTTATCCTCAATTAAGTATCAAAATGCAAATGCATTGTCACCCTTGAAGACAAAATAATACCTTCTTACTAGGGTCTTTGTTTCTCACCACTCACCATATAAAATACAAGTTTTATGGTGCTTTAAATTTAATAAAATAATTAATATAATAACTTACAAAATGCAGAGGTATAAATTAAGACTCCTGCCACGGTTTTACTAAATATACTTAACATAATTAACAACATTAATATAATTAACAGTGGTAGAGCCACGCGGCAGCTTTTGCTGTCGCACGGATGGGCCCGCTCGAACCGGGGTGGTACCACGAACTCACAGAATACCAGCGTGAAGTAGAGGTTTACCTCTGCGTTTCGCTTGGTGAGTGCAGGTGGCCGGAGGCCCTTTTTACTGGAAATGAGGCATTCCATCTTAGTCCTCACGGGTGACAACGCGTCTGCATTTTGATTCGTAAACGAGGATAAATGTAGATGTCTATGGACCGCAGCAACCACTTACCATCAGGTGGACTGTGTGCTCGTTTGTCACCCTTATCCTAAAAAAAAAAATATACGAACATAATTCTTAACCTTTTTTATAGAAGAGGGGGCAAACGAGCATGTGGCTCACCTGATGGTAAGTGACTACCACCGCCCATGAACAACTGCAACACCAAGGGAACCAGGGCAATTGCAGATGCGTTACCGGCCTTTTAAAAGCAGTAGGCTCTTTTCTTGAATGTCCCTAAGATAGACACCTGCAACTAATCCAAAAGAATTTGATTAAGAATAAGTTTATTCATCATCATCATCATTACAGCCTTTCATAAGTCCACTGCCGAACATAGGCCTCCCCCAAGAAATGCCACAAAGCACGGTCCTGAGCCACCTGCATCCATCGACTTTCTGCATGTCTTCAGGTCGTCACTCCATCTCGTGGAGGGTCGCCCTACACTTCGCCTACGGGTACGAGGCTGCCACTCAAGAACCTTTCTTCCCCATCGGTTGTCGGTTCTTCGAGCTATATGGCCGGCCCACTGCCACTTCAGCTTACTAATCCGTTGGGCTATGTCTGTTACTCTGGTTCTACTGCGGATATACTCATTTCTAAGTTTATCACGCAGAGAAACCCCGAGCATAGCCCTCTCCATAGCTTGCTGAGCGACCTTGACCTTCCTTACATGGTCAGCAGTGAAGGACCACGTCTCAGATCCGTAAGTCATCACTGGCAACACGCACTGGTTGTATAATTTCGTTTTAACGTTTTGAGGTATGTCTGACGAGAAGATGTGTCGTAGTTTCCCGAACACTGCCCAACCGAGTTGAATCCGTCAATTGACCTCCCGGTCGAAGTTGGACTTACCTAATCGGACTATTTGTCCCAGGTAAACATACTCGTCAAGAACTTCGAGCTTAGTGCTCCCAACAACTACCGGCATAGGTGTGACATAGACATTAAACATGATCTTTGTTTAGTCCATGTTCATCCTAAGACCTATTCGTTGGGAGACACTATTGAGGTGATTGAGCATGGTGCTTAGGTCCTCCGGCGATTCTGCCATAAGGACTATATCGTCGGCAAATCGAAGGTGAGTGATGTACTCGCCATTGATGTTAATACCGTATCCTTTCCAGTCCAGAAGCTTGAAAACGTCTTCCAATGCAGCGGTGAAGAGTTTCGTATGTCTTTGATTCATTAGTACGTGAGTACCACGTGACGCGCATTTCTTACGTACCATGGCTGCATTAATGTCTGACTAACTTCGGTTATAACAGTGCGGATCGATTACCCAAAAAATGTGGGAGATTTTATATTTCATTAATATTGACGTACCTGTTGATTCTACGAGTATAAAATGTGTGAGCGAGGCGTGTGCATTTGTGTGCGTGTGTGTATGGGGATATGGCTGGTTATGTGTGTTTTATGTAGGTACGAACATCGCACTAAAATATTGAAGATGTGTAATAAAACCTATAATTAATGTAACAATTAAAAATAAATAAAAAAGCACAGTAGATATTTATGTACGTAACACATATTTATATCCTATTATTATTAAATATATACAGAGTACTATTCTCTTGTACTGTAGAACACAAAATATTGCCGCTTTTTACGAAGACATTAATTATTTTTCAATCCTAAGTAAAATGACAAAAAAATGTAAGTTTAGCGTAATTTTCGGCCAAGAGATGGCAAATGTTTAATTTTTTAAATTGCTCCGTTCCGTTGCTGCGTGAAGGAAGGACAAAACAAATAAACAAAAAATCACACTTTCACTTTTATAATATTATATTAGTATGGATTGTCAATAATTAAAAATTTTGAAAAATTAATAATTATTAATTTTTCAAACCGGTTTACAATCGGCTTTTTGAGGGTGGAACTATACACTCGTGCTCTTTCTCGCTCTAGTAAATAACGGTTCTGAGTGACCATAAAGGATAGAAGCACAGGAAAGTGCGATTCCATGGTGCCAGATGTAGTTCAACCCTAAGCCTTAAAACGGTTTAATTCTATAGGTTTGGTAAAATCTCTAAAATTAGACCGTTTAAAACCCCTATACAGATAACCTTTTCCGGTTGATCATGAGTCATGACATTAAAAAATGGTAAACACATTTCATAGACTAGGCAACACTCGAATATTATTGCGCAGTATTATTACTTGTATTGACATTTAGCTTTCGTATTCTTTTACAAAGAAATACACCACCAAATTGTATAGTCACTTAAGAAAAGTGATGTTCTCATCCTTATCTTTTTTCGAAGAGTAATTTTTACATGATTTCACAGCACAAACAGTCATTTTGCGAAATTAAAAACACCGGTGCGTGATGTAAGTTCGCAGTGAACGTCGCTGGCGTAATGGCGGAACGATAAAACGAATACACCAGTATTGGCGGCTTTGAAATGGAAGCGTTTTAGGCGCGCGTAAACGGTGTCTGGACCTATAAAACATCTTTGTTTTATCCATAATCATTGTGTCACTGAGTGATATTATTACTGATTTACTAATAAATTTCCGTTTGGTTGCGTTGATTTATTTTCGCACTCTCTGCATTTTCTTTGCATTTACTTGTATCAACTATCAACATATACTATTGATGTGAAAAATTCGGTCACATGGGGTACCTTTTTGAAGGTTTTGACAGCAACCTGAGCCAGCAGACAGTTGGCGATAGTATCTCAAAATGCCTGAGCAGATAGACACCTTATATTGACGTTCACATCTCCATCGATTCAACGTTTTCACTAATATTTCACAAGTGCAGACATAAAAAATCACTCCTCTTTTACATATCAAAATCTACTCCAAAACATTACTTAAACAATAATACAAGAGGCATTAACCCGCTACCGGTCGAGTTATAAGTTACAACTTACAACCACAGACTACTAAAAGCATACTCCCAAATATATATATATATATAATCTGGAAGGATACTGCACATGCACAAACTAACTAAATATACTCACGCGTACACATGCTGCAATTACAACTATAAACTCAGGATATTAATAGACGGTCATAGTGAAAGTAGAGAGAAGATAATTCCTTACGGCAATATAGCAAGATGGAAAAAGATCGCAAGTGTCATGACTGCGCTAGTACTTCTTATCAGTTTGTGGACATAACTCTGTGACTGATGATGAATTACTGGTGTTGCTAACTTAGCGGATATTCAACTAAAACTAGTGGTTTCGACCCTCCTCTTAGTAGAGAAATATAGCTTTTAGTGACTAGTGGTTTTTTCTAGTGGTGAAAAGAATTCATCAGTGGAAAAATACCACTCAACTACCATATCACTTTCATGTGTTCTTCAGGGAATCCCAACGAAAGGTGTACCGAGTGAAATAGACTGTCCCTTAACTGTCCTTGGTCACTGAAATGAGGAAACTGTCCCTTATCAACTCTGACTTAGTGTGGCATTTTTTACGCAAGCTCATACATCAATATGCCGAAACCACCCTTTACACAAAAATATCGGGAGTCGGGTTTCTTGGATCGAAAATGTCACTTGGGATTCTAATTTGAAAAACTAATACTTGAAATGAGTGAAAAGGGATTACCACAAAAACATGTAGAAATAATACCAGATCGGTGTATAAAATTTAGAGTAAGTCTGCTTGAAGAAATAAAATACAGGTTGACGATAAATTGGACAACGATGGAAAAAATTCCCAAATAAGTGTTGAACAAACACAATCACAACAAAGAAAATCTAATTGACATAATAGCTCAGTTCAATAAAAGTGCCGAATTCGTAGCATAAGTCCATGATCAGTAGCAACAGATTCATTTATGGAAATGGAATGAAACCAAAGATACAAAAGAGTTTTGGAAAGAAATACTGAATTTAAAAGATGCTCAAGAACTTAGATTTGTGAAACTAGCGACCTTCACGTTTACTTTTAACACTGCCGCATTTCAATGCCGATGTTGAAAGATTATTTAGCAGTGTGAATATAATAAAAATCAAGCTTCATTATATTCATGTAAGTATAGAACGAAATAAACCTTTTATCTGCCATATTAAGAGGATGGTGAAGTGCTGATGCGTGGCGTGAGTAGGTATTTTCAAAAATGCTAACTGTTTCAAACCGTTCGCTTTGTACCCTGCAATATAGAGTTGCAAGTCTTGGAGCAATTATCTACATTTTCTTTTTAATATAGTTTCGGGCTAAAGCGTTTTCATCGCCTAAGGCCGGCCACATACATACGGAATTCCGTTTCGAGATTCCTTTTCGATATTCCGATTCGGAATCGCGAACGCAGTGAGTCCATATAAAATTTATGACCCGCCACACACGTACGGAATTTTTCCGTTTGAAATTTTGGGGGCAAAAAGGGGTTCCATATGTGTGTGGCCGACCCGTTCGGAATTCCGAAACGGAATCCCGAAACGGAATTCCGTATGTATGGAGCGGGCCTTAACCTTTACCAAATGAGACGATTTTTATCTCATTACTTTTAGTGTACCTTAATCTAGGTCTGTACATTATTTTTTAGTAGTTCAGTTTAGTTTAATAAAAACATATAAAACGCATTAAGTCAAAAAAATATATTTAGATGCTAATTACTTATATCGTATGCAATATTTCTTTAAAATAAAAACGTACGGAAGTACTTTTTTCAAAACATCTACAAAATTTCCAAAAATTATGAAAATTCATAGCTTTACAATAATTATTAGAGTGTTTGAGGTCAGTAGGATGCTACAACGACTTTGAAGTTCCAACAAATGTTGTAAAACAAATTGGTACTGAAGAATCCTTTTAAGGTGGAAGCTCCAGGGTGGCTCGCGAAATTCAAATTTTCTTACGTTTTTTGCAATTTTTAGGTCAGTGTCAGGTTGTATGTTGTAGTGTTATGGTACTTACATATCATTTTACACTATTTTAAATTTATTTTTCCATTCTGTTTTTGATTTTCTGCATTCATATTTTGCATCACCTTTATTTCCATAGGATCCTGTAACGTTTTTACACAATAACAAATCATTTTCACTTCGTATTTTCACGCTATCAGCACTTTTTAAATCGGTGTCGATGGAGTCTTACCTTTTTCGATCTTTTATTTAGTTCTCCGTAACTCTGCAATTTCGGGTTTCGTGCGCGCTGTTGCGCTATTTTTTTTCCTATATCAATAATATCTCATTTCTTACTTAAATCTTGTCGTTTTTTAATTATAAGCCTGAAACCAAAAATTGTTAGTTTTTGACATCGTTATTTATTTGGTTGTCATGGCAATTTTTATTCAAATTCGTTACCGGTCTGATGTTCTTATTTCAATATTTCCACATAAATACTCTTTTGCTCTGGGTCATTTACAAAAATTTCCTTTTAATTTAAATAATTTCCCGTTCTCTCTAAAAAGGTATAAAAGCCGAACCATCGGTGAATACAGACAGTCTCGCTTCTGCTTCCAAATGTGAAGCATCTCTTAAAGGCCTTATCCCGGGGCCGCACTGCCCCGGGATCCTGCAGGCCAGGCGCTGCTGACGTTGAGAAGATCCTCAGCTCTGTGGGTATTGAGGCAGACTCCGAGAAACTGAAGAAGGTCATCTCGGAACTCAATGGCAAGAGTGTTGAAGAGCTGATCGCGCAGGGTCGTGAGAAGTTGTCGACCATGCCCGTCGGTGGAGCAGCGCCCGTGGCCGCGGTCGCCGCTGCTGCAGCGCCGGCAGCTGAGGAGAAGAAGGAAGAGAAAGAGATCTAGAAGGAAGAATCTGACGATGAAGATATGGGCTTCGGTCTCTTCGACTAAAGCTTGCTTAATTTTCTTTATCTTTATCTTCACTTGGGAGCGGCTGACTACTCCCTTAATTTTCTTTATCTTTATCTTCACTTGGGAGCGGCTGACTACTCCCTTAATTTTCTTTATCTTTACCTTCACTTGGGAGCGGCTGACTACTCCCTTAATTTTCTTTATCTTTATCTTCACTTGGGAGCGGCTGACTACTCCCTTAATTTTTTTTCTCCACGCAGGAGTGGATGACAACTCCTTAAATAAGCCTGAATGTCCTTTCGAAAACACACTTTTAGAGTGGTGTCTCTTCGACTAATTTTTTTTTCTCCACGCAGGAGCGGATGACTACTCCTTAAATAAGCCTGAATGTCCTTTCGAAAACACACTTTTAGAGTGGTAGTCATTGAATGTGAACTACACCCTTACCTGAATGCAGATGATGAATGTAAGTGATAGTATATCTGATTTTGCCTGTTGATGTCTGTTTCTGCAAAGCTGTGTTTTTATGGTTTATTTTAGAATGTACATGTCAAAATTTTTGCTGAGTCAAAAATTTTCCAGGGTCGGGGTATAATGTAGTGTTATGGTACTTACATATCATTTTACACTATTTTAAATTTATTTTTCCATTCTGTTTTTGATTTTCTGCATTCATATTTTGCATCACCTTTATTTCCATAGGATCCTGTAACGTTTTTACACAATAACAAATAATTTTCACTTCGTATTTTCACGCTATAAGCACTTTTTAAATCGGTGTCGATGGAGTCTTACCTTTTTCGATCTTTTATTTAGTTCTCCGTAACTCTGCAATTTCGGGTTTCGTGCGCGCTGTTGCGCTATTATTTTCCTATATGAATAATATCTCATTTCTTAATTAAATCTTGTCGTTTTTTAATTATAAGCCTGAAACCAAAAATTGTTAGTTTTTGACATCGTTATTTATTTGGTTGTCATGGCAATTTTTATTCAAATTCGTTACCGGTCTGATGTTCTTATTTCAATATTTCCACATAAATACTCTTTTGCTCTGGGTCATTTACAAAAATATCCTTTTAATTTAAATAATTTCCCGTTCCGTTCCGTTTCCAAGCGCGGGGCCACACTGCTCCGGGATCCTGCAAGCCTCTGTCTTCACCTGAAGTCGTCGACGTAGCCTACTCCAAGCACGGGACTGCACTGCTCCGGGATCCTGCAAGCCTCTATCTACACCTGAAATCGTCGGCGTAGTCTATTCCAAGCGCGGGGCCGCACTGCTCCGGGATCCTGCAAGCCTCGGTCTTCACCTGAAGTCGTCGCCTAGTCTACTCCAAGCGCGGGGCAATACTGCTCCGGGATCCTGCAAGCCTCTGTCTTCACCTGAAGTCGTCGACGTAGTCTACTCCAAGTGCGGGGCCACACTGCTCCGGGATCCTGCAAGCCTCTGTCTTCACCCGAAGTCGTCGCCTAACCTACCCCAAGTGCGGGGCCGCACTACTCCGGGATCCTGCAAGCCTTCCTTCAACTGGAGTCGTCGCCTGCACCTCCACATACTAGTGCCCGTGCTATCTTTAGGCGCTGCGACTGTTTACTCCAGGCGCTGAGAGCGCCTACTCCAAGCGCTACGTGTGCCAACTCCAGACGCTGCGTGTGCCTAGACCAGGCGCTGCGTGCCACCACCGCCAAGAAACTCCAAGCTCAGCATGTGCCTACTCCTACTGCAAGCGCAGCGTGTGCCACTTTGACCTTCAGGCTCCGCTTCAATATTTTTCTATCTTTATTTTCTATCTAATTGTAATTTCACGTCACCCATCACCATCATCATACTTCATTTTTTTATATAAAATTGTAAATATCTTTTTAAGATTTTAAATATATTATTTTCTTGTTCTACTTTTGTTGTTTTGTTGTTTTAGGTTAGGTTCTTTTTTTTTAATTGTCGCTTCACGACAATGTTTAACGAAATATGATTCGCGAGCGTAACGAGTATCTATTTACAGAATTATAATCATCAACACAACCGTCTATGTTCGTATAATTCCCATGTATGGCTATTTCCAGAAAAATTTCATTCATAGGAATTATACGAACTTAGGGCGTTGTATTGGTGATTATATTTAAAATTTTCTATAAACATTAATACTGAGTCTATAAACATTAAGTAAGCTAAGGCCAACAAACAGAGATACGAAAGGTAATTTACCCTGAAAACGACTGTGGAGTTACAAACTGTTATCTCTTTCCATCTTGTGTATTTGTCGTAATATCTCGTTTTCCCGGCAAAAACATGTAAGGATCAAGACGGGTTCGCCAATTCGGGAGGCCGTTATTTGTTAAAATTTTTGTTATTTTTTGTTGTTTATTAATTATTGTTATTTTGTTTGGTTGATAATTGTGTTTTATTAAGAGTGGTTAATGATGGAGCCACAACTAAGTACGTCGAGAGATAAATCAAGAGATTTTAATTCCAAAGGTATGTATAGGAATAGGATATATATGAATGTTGTTTTACACAGACATCTGCTCCTTTTGAGCAGTATACTCGTAATGACTTAATATGTAATTTGGAATCAGTTCCAAGTAATCTAAATTAGAAAATGAGACAATAGAGGTAATCTCTAGTAGTTGTAAAAATATAAATAATTTAGAATGTAGCTTACAAATCTTTAATTGTATGACTCCACAGAGTGATAATGAAAATTGTTTACACCTGGTGCATCAAAATATACAAGGCATGATAGGCAAAGAGCTAGAAATTGAGTTGTTCTCAAATAGCAACAATATTCATATTTTGTGTATTACTGAACATTGGTTAAAAGCTTATAACTTAATGTTTAACTTCAGTAATCACCAGGTGGTCAGTTCTTTCAATAGAGAAACGGTTTTAAGAGGTGGCTCCTTAATATTAGCTAGTAAATTATTGTCATGTAAAGAACGTCAAGATATTGTGAGCCTCTCTGTTGAGCGAACTGTAGAAATGGCATGTGTTGAGTTTGAGCACCTCATTGTTGTGAGCGTCTACAGACCCCCATGTTCTATATACGATACTTATGAAAAAATTATGGAGGAAGTTTTTACTAAGCTTAATAAAGAGAATAAATCTGTTGTAATATGTGGAGATTTTAATATCAATCTCCTAGAAGCTTCCTCAATCAATATTAAATTTAGATCATTGTTTAAATCATATGGTCTTTTTAGTTTATTTTTAGAGCCAACGCGTATTGCTCAATCTAGTGCAACATGTATAGATAACATTTTTACAAATGTGAAGCCGTTGAATAAATGTATAATTCATAAATTAAGTTCTGATCACTGTGGACAAGTAGTTTCGTTACCTTATGTTCACAAAAAGCAAGTAGATAAGAAATTTGGGTTTGTTCCAGTAAATGAACGTCGCTTGGAGAAATTTAGAAGTATCATAGTGAAAAAAATTCCATCACATTCATACCAAAATTATCCAAATTTTTTGTATGGAACATTATTTAAGCTTATTTGCAATGAATTTAATAATACTTTTACTTCTAAAACATTCTCCTTGAACAGTCGGAAGTCATTTAATGAATGGGCGACAGTAGGAGTCCATAAGAGCAGACATAGGTTATATGATCTATACCATGAAAGGTCATATAATCATAGCGTCGAATTTAGGGAATATGTAAAAAAATATTCAAAAATATTTAAAAGGGTGTACTCCACAGCCAAGTCTTTGCATTTGAGCAACAAAATTAAGACCGCTTCAAATAAAATTAAAATGACATGGAGTATAATTAATAGCGAAACTGGTAAGATCAACTCTCGCAATTCAAACTACCTGTTAAGTGTTAATAACAAATTAACCGAATCAGATCAGGACGTTGCAATGGTTTTTGAAAAATATTTTACTGATATTCCGATATTAACCACTAAGTCACTGAATTCTTCTCCTGCGGTCGCCGAATCATTATTTAAACAAAATGTAAATGCGTGTACAAAGAATTTTACATTTCATAAAGTATCATCAAAAGATATTGTAAAATATTTTAAAACTATTGATGTTAAGAAAACTGCGGATCTGTGGGGATTTCCGTTAAAGTTATTGCGTCTATAATAGATACAATCGCGCCTCATTTAGCTATTATTTTTAATGCTAGTATCAAATCTGGTGTGTTTCCTGATTTAATGAAGTATGGTAAAGTAATACCTTTATTTAAATCTGGTAGTACATTAGAACCCGCCAATTTTGAACCTATTTCTGTACTACCAACACTTAGTAAGATTTTTGAAAAAATTATTCTTGGTCAAATGTTAAATTTCTTTAAAATAAATAATTTACTTCATAAAAATCAATTTGGTTTTACAACGGGTCGCTCGACAACTGATGCCGGTGTTGAGCTGATTAAATATCTATTTAATGCATGGGAGAATTCACAGGATGCTTTGGGTATATTTTGTGACCTATCCAAAGCCTTCGATTGTGTTCACCATGAAACATTAATCAGGAAACTTCAACACAACGGTGTAAGAAGTGATGCTCTTAAATTAATTATTTCATATTTAAGTAAGAGAACGCAAGAAGTTGTCAATAACAGTATGAGTTCTTCCGGGTCGATGGTACAGATGGGCGTGCCTCAAGGCTCAATTCTCGGCCCCTTTCTGTTTCTTGTATACATTAATGACTTACCTTACATAGTAGGAGATAACCATGATATAGTATTATTTGCAGATGACACTTCTTTAATTTTCAAATTAAGTCGACAATTGCTAAAATATGACGAAGTAATTAATGCTATATCTAAATTAGTAAATTGGTTCAATGTTAATAGTTTGCATTTAAATGGCACTAAAACGAAATGTATGAAATTTATGACTCCAAATGTCTAAACAATTAAATACTAATATAATTTTAAATGGGGAGAAACTGAGTCTTGTAGATACCACCATTTTTCTTGGAATCACATTAGACGCGAAACTTCAATGGAGCCCCCATATATCAAAACTAGCAAGCAGACTTAGTTCTGCAGCATATGACGTAAAAATGATTAGAAGTCTAACTAGTAACTATAATAATAAAACTTTTCTGATTTTATTAAAGATTCATGTAAGTAAAGTATGTATATCATTTTAATTTAATTTTTAACTTTAGGTGATTAGTTTTACTATTTGGTTATTAATACCTACAAACATGTTAAAGAAACTTGGCTTAATGATAAATACCCACACAGAAAAGAGATGGCTCAGAAAGCAGCTAGTATTTTAGATATCGGGGTTGCATCTGTATATAGAATCCTCAAGGACTATAAAGAACACGGCGAAAATTCTTCTTCTGTCACAACCAAACCTAGACGAACGTTAAGTGACAAAATTGATGATTTTACTAAATCTTAAGATACTCAGAAGAATCGGCGTCTGACTGAGTAAACAATGATTTCCTGAAAAAAAATATTTTTATCCTCATTTCCATAAACAATATAACATATCATTAGTTCTGTATCCCCTAACGGGTAGGCAGATATATTAACACCCACATTTTGCCTGATATATTTAGGTCCCTATGTAACAGGGGGCAAGCCTGTTACCATACACCGGGCACACAGTTGTTAGGCAAGCGATATTCAGAAACATTATTATTATTCTCGTTATTTAATTTAAATCTACATTATACAATAATTCAAATTAAAATAAAATCTATCTTTTTGGTCTCCTAGACATTTTTAAAAACTATATTGTCTACTTAAATATATAATCTAACTATCATAATGTTACGTACCCCTGCTATCCTAATAACCTTGCATTGGTTTAATTTACATTTGGAATCGCTTTTTGTTGGCCACACTTTAGACACAAAGTTGTAACAACGAGACGCTCGTTATCCATATTGAAAAGATGTACGTTGAATGAATACAGACAAATAATATGTAAACGCGTCGTACTCGTCCACGAATAACTCGGCGAGTTGTTTGTCCAAAAATCTAAACCAGAATCTAAGTGTACATTGCCAATTTTTAATTATAAGTTGACAATGCCAATGATTTATAATTTAAATTTTTAAGTTTTATCAAGTTCTAAGTCATGTCATTTCCATTTTGTCTTGTTTATATTAAAATATTAAAATAGGTATAGTTATTCTATTTCACGAAGAAGTTTTGACTTTAATTGTTGTAAGCCGTGCACATATACATTGCGTTAGTATGCGTAGGCCTCGGGAGCGCTACTCCCGAGCGCCCGCAACTCTTGGTAGAGAGTAATTGTGTTCTATGCTGCTATGGTCCACAGCCTACGCACACTAACACAATGTGTATGTGCATCATATTAACTGTTAATTACTGGTTAGGTATTGTCAATCGCTGGCGCTATGTAGGGTGACGTCGCGCCAACAACAAAGCAGAACCTCCAGTTTCTTTACAGTCGTCTATCAATTTTCTTATCCAAAGTCGTTTCTTTTTTAATATATCTTCTTTTAACATTTCCATCAACTCTTTCAATAGCAGATAGGAACATTTTCTCAACAAATATTTCAATAGTAGTAAATTCTGCTGTTTCCGTGAATTTATTTGTGCCCACTGACTTCAATAACGTGTGTACCCTCTCAAGAAGTTACCACGACTACTGACTGCATGTAAACAGTGTGAGTCCATCCTCGCCGCTAGCACTGGCACTGACCCCGTGTAAATCAGCGTTTATAGTAAATACGGGTAGGTCTTCTAAACTTGCTTCTCTAATGAGACAGCGACAGTTGAAGAAAAAATAAGGTTAAAAACTCAATAGGTATTCCAAAAGAGAGTGATGAGCAGAGTGCTTATAGATATTCACAAATGAGAGCTTATGCGTATTTCACTAGATATGACAAAAGTTCAGGACATCGTGCTAAGCGATTCCGTCTGATATACAAGCGTTTCTCCAATGAAACGGAAGAGCAACGTGCTCACCGAATCAGCGTGATACACGAATGTTTATCAAACTAATCTGAAGACCAACGATCTTACCAACTCAGGTTGATACATGAATGTTTATCAAACGAGACTGAAGAGCAACATTCTCATCGAATAAGCTTTGTTACACAAAAGTCTATCAAATGAAACTGAAGAGCCACGTCCTCACCGAATAAGCTTTGTTACATGAGAGTTTATCAAACGAAACTGAAGAGCAACGTTCTCATCGAACCAACTTCACAAACGAGAGTTTATCAAATGAAAACAGACAGGTAACATTCTCACCGAATCGGCAATCTCAAAGAGTTTATTAATAAAAGTTGCGGCACGTAAGTCTAGCGGTGGCGGTTATAGCGCATAAGTCCAAAATAAGGTAAACAGGTTGCACGGTAGGCGTGCGTATCGTTCGCACGCGCTGATTGGTTCTCCAGCCACATTTCGTCCCCCGTATTGATACATGATACGTGCGCGATAACGCGATGAGCAGCTATCCCCTCCCCGTTTCGTTCAGTGCTAGACTTGTACGCCTATGTGCCAGTGCCAAGTTACTTTAGAATCGGTTAACCGGAAGGAGGTGAAAATGAAAAATTACTTAAACAAGAGTCCAATATGAGTTTTCTTCCCCTATTTTCTACCATTATTATTAATTTTTCTTCAAAAGGAGACGGTCCAAAATTGTATGAAGCGTAGGCCTAGTTTATGTACTAGTATGGAAATAAATTAAAATAAAATATTAAACCACTTTTGATCATTAAAATCCACGAACTTTCCTTAATTTCAGTGGTATTAATATTTTATTCTCACCAAAAACTGCAACACTAATGGTGGATTGAAGTCGTTTTGATTTGACCACAGAGTAATCATCATCATCATCATTACAGCCCTTCACAAGTCCACTGCTGAACATAGGCCTCCCCCAAAGAATGCCACAAAGCACGGTCCTGAGCCACCTGCATCCATCGACTTCCTGCATGTCTTACCAGGTCGTCACTCCATCTCGTGGGGGGACGCCCTACACTTCGCCTACCGGTACGAGGCTGCCACTCGAGAACCTTTTTTCCCCATCGGTTGTCGGTTCTTCGAGCTATATGGCCGGCCCACTGCCACTTCAGCTTACTAATCCGTTGGGCTATGTCGGTTACTCTGGTTCTACTGCGGATATCCTTATTCCTAAGTTTATCACGCAGAGAAACTCCGAGCATAGCCCTCTCCATAGCTCGCTGAGCGACCTTGAGCTTCCTCATACAGGCAGCAGTGAAGGACCACGTCTCAGTTCCGTAAGTCATCACTGGCAACACGCACTGGTTGTACAATTTCGTTTTAAGGTTTTGAGGTATGTCTGACGAGAAGATGTGTCGTAGCTTCCCGAACGCTGCCCAGCCGAGTTGAATCCGTCGATTGACCTCTCGGTCGAAGTTGGACTTACCTAGTCGGACTATTTGTCCCAGGTAAACATACTCGTCAACAACTTCGAGCTTAGTGCTCCCAACAACTACCGGCATAGGTGTGACATGGACATTAAACATGATCTTTGTTTTGTCCATGTTCATCTTAAGACCTATCCGTTGGGAGACACTATTGGGGTCATTGAGCATAGTGCTTAGGTCCTCCAGCGATTCTGCCATAAGGACTATATCGTCGGCAAATCGAAGGTGAGTGATGTACTCGCCATTGATGTTAATACCGCATCCTTTCCAGTCCAGAAGCTTGAAAACGTCTTCCAATGCAGCGGTGAAGAGTTTCGGGGATATAACATCACCCTGTCTTACACCTCTCTGCAATTGGATGGGTTTCGTACTCTGGTTCTGTACTCGGATAGCCATCGTAGCCCTACTGTACAAACACTTCAGCACTTCGATATACCGACAGTCAACTTGGCACCGCTGAAGGGACTGCAGCACCGCCCAAATTTCGACGGAATCAAAGGCTTTCTCATAGTCCACATACGCCAGACATAGTGGCAAATTGTACTCTTCGGACTTCTGTACAATTTGCCGTAGGGTATGTATGTGGTCTATGGTGCTAAAGCCCTTTCGGAAACCGGATTGTTCGGGAGGCTGGAAGTCGTCAAGTCTGCGCGCAAGACGATTCGTAATGACTCTCGAAAACAGCATGTAGACGCGACTCAGAAGGGAAATCGGTCTGTAGTTCTTCAAGAGAGTGTTGTCACCTTTCTTGAAGAACAAGACCACCGCACTTCTGCTCCACGCCTCCGGTGTAATGCCACCATGGAGGACGGAATTAAAGAGCTTCTGAAGGACTTCAAGTACCGGTCTTCCACCCGCTTTCAGAAGCTCCGCTGTAATTCCATCCTCGCCTGGGGCCTTGCCGTTTTTAAGGTGCTGGAGAGCCATTCTAATCTCACTCAGACTGACGTCCGGGATATCTTCGGAATAGTGTCGGATAAGACTCGCTCTTGGATCGTTACTCACACTTGCGTGTGGCTCCAACGATGACGTGTACAGCTGCCCATAGAACCTCTCAATCTCACTCAAAATCTCAGGTGCCCCGGAAACGATGCTGCCACATTCGGTCTTCAGCTTTGACAGTTGGCTCTTTCTGGCAGACAGGTCTCTGGCAAAGACTTTGGAGCCTTGGTTCCGCTCGATCGCTTCTTGAATACGAGCTGTATTGAAGTTGCGTAAGTCCCGCCGCATGCATTTGGAGATCTGTCTGTTCAGTTGCCTGTATGCTGTCAAATCTGTTGAAGAATGTAGCCTCATCTCCCGTCTAACAGCCATGAGATTAAGAGTGTGATCGGAGAGTTTTTGTGTTCTTCTGCGGCGGGTCTTGCAGAACTTAGCTCCGACCGCATGGACAGTTTCCACGAGCTTGTCATTCATATCGTCCACTTCATTGCAGTCTTCTAGGCACTGAAAACGGTTTCGTAACTCGAGCTGAAAGGTTTTGGGACTTTGGATTAGAGCACGAGGGGGACGGAGCGTTGACTTCATCAGGCGAGACCTCTCCAACTTAACATTTAGGTTCAGTGTGCCTCTAACCATTCGTTGATCGCTGCCGGTTTTCACCCTCGCAATCACTGAGACATCACTGAACAGTTGTCGTCTGGTCGTCATAATGAAGTCAATCTCATTTTTTGTCGAACCGTCGGGGCCAGACCAGGCCCACTTCCTGTGGGGCCGCTTCTTGAAGAAAGAGTTCATCATAAAGAGTCCCTCTTTCTCCATGAAGTCGGCCAGCTGCTGGCCCCTTGGGTTCCGTTGCCCTATTCCAAATTTTCCTACTTTTAGCTCACTGTTCTCTCTTGTGCCTAGTTTTGCATTGAAGTCTCCCATTAACACCGTATATTGGGTTTTGGAGGAATGCATGGCTCTAGAGATATCCTCATACATTTCCTCCACCTCCTCATCGGGGTGTGCCGAGGTTGGTGCGTAAACCTGTATGACCTTCAGCGAATACCGTTTGGTGATTCTGAGTATAAGGTACGCAACCCTCGTCGACACACTCCCGATCTTTACGACGTTGTTAACGAGAGACTTGTGGACGATAAATCCGACACCTCCTTGGGACAGATGTTCGCCCTCCCGGTGATAGAGCAAGTTGCCGGATTCGAGGATTACCGTGTCCTCCCCCTCTCTTCGGACTTCGGATAATCCTATAATATGCCAGCGCAACTTGTCTATCTCTTCTTCCAGCTCCACGATCTTCTCGTCAGTCCTCAGGGTGCGTGCGTTGTACGTTGCCAGGTCGAGTCGTCGTAGGTGGCAACCAAACCTCCACCGGAGATTCTTAGCACCCCCTGCCCCGCCGTTACCATGGTCGCCACCGTAGCCAGGAATAGCGGGGCCGCCGGGGACTGGGGGCCGTATCTTTGTTACTCTCGTCATTGGGGGGTATTTGCCATAGTTGCCACGCTTGGCGAGCGGATTGGCAACCGCAGTTTTTTTATTATAATATTGGCTATTATCAGGAAGATGCTGCTGCCCATCTCCCACCTGTTTCCCTTTGTCGCCTTTTACGACACCCACGGGAGGATATGGGGTAGTGGATATTCTTGACCGCCACTACACGGCATACCACTACACGGCAGACCACAGAGTACCTTTATATATTGGATTTGACGTTAGCTGTCATCTCTGATATCACCTATAGCCTATCAGGTAGATTTATTATGTAAAATTAAATAGCTAAAATGTCTCGACACTAATAGGAAAGTAAGGCAAAAAAAGTATTTTTTGATCAAAACCAGGGTGAGGCAACTTTGTATGAAAGCTGAAAAATCTGCACACAATCATGATTTTGTCAATGTTCGTGTTGGGCTTGTTAAAATAAAGCGAGAAAAAATATCGCTGTTTCTTTCGTTCATGTTGTTTTAGATTGCCACTTTAAAAATTAGATACACAAATTCATATTATATCGAAAGAAACTAAAAATGTTAAATAAGTGTTACACTTTTTTTGGTTTGCTTTCTAAAGTATAATTACATACATATTACTGTGAGGTTTGCACAATTGAATTCATTTAAATTAAATTATTTAATATTAGCAGAATTCTATCAAGAGAAGCCATGAATTAAAAGAAGAAAAAAATGACATTTATTTGTCAACGTCTTTCATATTGAAAATATTTTCTGAAATTGATTAAAATTTATTTAATAGGTTTAGATTTTAATATTTGTTATTGCTTTTTGCTGCAATTCAGTTATTATCGGTTCAGAATACTTCATTTTCGTTTGTAGTCGTTTCTTCGCGATTGTGTCTGTAAATATTTTTTGTGAGATGTTGACTCTAAGAGATATTGACTATAAATTTATTATTAAAAATGTTATTCACTATGTGTGATCAGAAACGAAAGTAAATTAAGCGTTGTGCAAACAAAAAGCACAAAATCATCTAATTACTTTCTGCAGGTTTCCTACAATAGTAGAAGCAAAACTTTTAACAATATTGTGGTAAGTCTTTAAGCATTTTTAATGTATTGATCGTTATTTGTAGGGATTATTACTATTATTAACTCGAATTTTATCTGTTTCAGATCATGTATTTGGGCTGAGTTAAGTTTTCACCATGAGAATTTTGCTGATTTAAATTTACGTTAATGTTCTGTGAAGAATAACTCTCTGACAATAACATGTGTTATACATCAGTAACCAGCGTGCAAATATTATGTACAAAAACAATTAAAAACATTAATAATAATGTGTCGTTTATAAAACAATCTGTCTTCCAGAAAATAAAATTCCATAACTATACTTATTTCTAGTTTTATTTTATCCCACATACTAATCTAAAGTATATTCGGGTAATTTGGGTGCAACCTCTCAAAAATATGGGAATTTACCCCATAGGTTTGTGAGGCTTGAGCCAAAATTACTCGAATAAGCCTTAAATAAAAAGTTTAAAGTTACAGAATACAAAGGTTTGAAATTCCCGCTAAAAAAGTTTTATATGGGCGTCCACCGTAGCGCTTTTCGTGTACACTCGTAAACGCGTGTTTCCGTTTTTTAGTATGAAGTTGGCGTTCTTCTCTTGGTAGAGAGTAATTGTGTTCTGTGATCAAAACACAAATAACGTGTAATAAAGATTGTGTATGTGCTCTTTTGATCTTAAAACAACTAACGTTCTTGTTGACATTTGTAAAACAATGTAAAAAGTACTACCTAATTCCGGACAAGATTGTTGAGATAAATCAACGGTGTCTACACACAAAATTGTTTAATTGCATTCATTAGTGTATACTAATGCACACTTCAGTGCCAGGGGCATCCAGGTCTTTTTTGTTTTACATGGGGAAATGGGGCCTAAGTGTTTTGTTAGCTTTTACAAAAAATTTGTGCCAGATAGCTCAAAACCGAGAAAAGAGAGAATATGTGAATAGGTAACTCTGTTTCTCTATCCTAAAAATTCACCCTGAAATACTACTTTATTGCACTAATAATAAAGAATATATTTAACTTATTTTAATTTAGAGTGGCTGTTTTAAGGTGGATAAACAGAATAATACTGAATACTAATTTCTGTTCAGGTATATGTGTCTATCTGGGCTGCTGAAGTGCTAGAGTACAATCATAGATAATATAATTTATTTGTTATAATATGGTACATTACAGTTGTTACAAAAGAATTCGCATCCTAACTACGTTTCCGGCCTACAAATATCTTCATATAACAGGTCCTCAGCATGTCAGAGTATGCCTTGAGCCTTGACAGACATTTAAAGCCTGGACAATGTCATAACAAAGGTTAACAGTCCTATGAATTATAGAAAGTGAAACATTAGGTCAATCATGTTTTGGATACTTAAGGTAATATAAATAAAACAGCTTAATTTTTTAAATTTTTATTTATTTATCCTACTTCAAAATCCTTTCTTACTAAAATGCCATCCAGAATTGAGGCCGGTGCGGTTATGGAATTTTGATACCGAGCCCAACACAAATACCAGACAACGGTCATTCTGTGGGTACAGCAACCCACTGTCTGATGTCCAGAAGTGCAACTGCAATAATAACCTGCAATCACCTCATCCCAACTTGTCTCTTCTTTCGCCAACAGTATTTATGTATAATAAGCTCTGTCCGAATGATGGCGAGATTTTATATGGCCGCTTATTAAAACAAAGTCTTGTTCGGGTGATATTAATTGGGTCACAACTTATCTGCTACCCAGTCTTTGTTGACACCAAACATACAATATACTGATAATATTGGCATTAGGGCGCTGGAGCTCATTTTCATGATTTGTGCCGACAGATAATTCTTGTAATACGTTTGCAAAACATTGTGAACATATTGGTGCATTTTCATCCATCTAGAACAAAACAATATTACTTTAATAAACTATCTATATTGCAGAAGCGCATTTTAAACAGTACAACATGATTTAACAGGTAAACTGAAAGATAATTACATCATATTAAGATTTTGCATCCATTATGAACTTATGTAGAAATTAATAATTATTAACAGACTACAGATAGAAGCATGTCATTCAAATGCGTTTAATAGCTTAATCTGTCTGTCCTATGATGAAGACATGAGACATGAGCAGGGTGAGGCAACTTTGTATGAAAGCTGAAAAATCTGCACACAATCATGATTTTGTCAATGTTCATGTTGGGCTTGTTAAAATAAAGCGAGAAAAAATATCGCTGTTTCTTTCCTTCATGTTGTTTTAGATTACCACTTTAAAAATTAGATACACAAATTCATATTATATCGAAAGAAACTAAAAATGTTAATTATGTGTTAAACTTTTTTTGGTTTGCTCTTTAAAGTACGAGTATAATTACATACATATTACTGTGAGATTTGCACAATTTAATTCATTTAAATTAAATTATTTAATATTAGCAGAATTCTATCAAGAGAAGCCATGAATTAAAAGAAGAAAAAAATGACATTTATTTGTCAACGTCTTTCATATTGAAAATATTTTCTGAAATTGATTAAAATTTATTTAATAGGTTTAGATTTTAATATTTGTTATTGCTTTTTTGCTGCAATTCAGTTATTATCGGTTCAGAATACTTCATTTTCGTTTGTAATCGTTTCTTCGCGATTGTGTCTGTAAATATTTTTGTGAGATGTTGACTCTAAGAGATATTGACTATCAATTTATTATTAAAAAAATTATTCACGATGTGTGATCAGAATCGAATGTAAATTAAGCGTTGTGCAAACAAAAAGCACAAAATCATCTAATTACTTTCCGCAGGTTTCCTACAATAGTAGAAGAAAAACTTTTAACAATATTGTGGTAAGTCTTTAAGCATTTTAAATGTATTGATCGTTATTTGTAGGGATTATTACTATATTAACTCGAATTTTATTTGTTTCAGATCATGTATTTGGGCTGAGTTAAGTTTTCACCATGAGAATTTTGTTGATTTAAATTTACGTTAATGTTCTGTGAAGAATAACTCTCTGATTATATTATATATTATATATTATACATCAGTAACCAGCGTGGAAATATTACGTGCAAAAGCAATAAAAAACATCAATAATAATGTGTCGTTTATAAAACAATCTGTCTTCCAGAAAATAAAATTACATAACTATACTTATTTATAGTTTTATTTTATCCCACATACTAATCTAAAGTATATTCGGGTAATTTTGATGCAACCTCTCAAAAATATGGGAATTTACCCCATAGGTTTGTGAGGCTTGAGCCAAAATTACTCGAATAAGCCTTAAATAAAAAGTTTAAAGTTACAGAATACAAAGGTTTGAAATTCCCGCTAAAAAAGTTTTATATGGGCGTCCACCGTAGCGCTTTTCGTGTACACTCGTAAACACGTGTTTCCGTTTTTTATTATGAAGTTGGCGTTCTTCTCTTGGTAGAGAGTAATTGTGTTCTGTGGACATGAGAAATATGATCCCTCCAAAGAGTATATAATAAAGTAATTTAATTAATGGCCCCCTTAGAACAATAAATAAAGAGTATTCAGAACTTAGAGTACGCAAGGTATAGAGCGCGCGTATCGCTCAATGCCCATTATGCCAAGCGTAAGATTGACGCCTATGCGTTATTATACTTAAGTTATTAATTTGATTATATAAGTATTTGTAAATTTTAGGTAAGCGATAATTATAAGGTATGGTTTAGCTCAATAAAACATAGGTACGAATTTATGAAACGAGATGCGCAAAACAGTGCGTTTTAAAGTGATATAATATGACATTACATTTCGTACCGAGGAATGTTACGTTATACTATGACTCCAAACATGACGCGAAATGACGATTTTGTATATGATAACAAAATCGAGTCGAGTCTAAATCATAAAGTCGATTTTTCTTCACACTTTATCCCAATCTACTGAACTATTCAACCAAATTGGCATTCCGGGCTTATGACTGACAATAAGCACAGATTGCAATATTGATTATTGACCAATACTATGAATATTGGCATAATTAAAAACCGATTTTATTTACAGTGATTGTGTTTTTTTAAATACCTAGCGGTTTTGTTTTTATTTACATGGTATTAGCATTTTAACTACAACTAATAAATAATATTAGTACTTAATAGTTTTTTTTCTTTAGACATTCAAGAAAATGATATAGAAAGCACGAGACAACATAACGGCATCATAAAAACCTAAAATTGAATAGCATTTGAATATTTGGGCAATAAAGTCATAAATAAAGTAATACGCGATGCATAATTAAAACATCACTAGGCGGTCCGCGCTGTTAAAAAACATTAACCTTAATACATGAATAATACGATTCTAAGTCTAAATTCACTTATTTCTTAACCAGCCGACCGCCGGTTGCTCCTTCTCGCTTACACACAGCGAAAATCAACGAGATAATACGGACGCACGACTACCTGCATCTGCGAAATCGCGTTATTTTATCGCGTATCGTGTCTCTCGCGCATGTTTGTATTATCTATCTCGCTCTCACAATTATGGCGAAGTCAAATTGTTAACTTCGCCATGTTTGTGTTTATTCAATCATCATTATAATTTTTAACAAAATAAAATTCAAAAAAAACGACAATACAAAACATTTATTAATATTTAAATACATGTGATTATCAGTACACCATCTTGCTACGGTTTTTCGATGTCCATTTGTAGTGCTTCAGCGTCTTCAGGGGATTATAATTATTTTTAAAATGGCGATTGAATGATGATGAATGATTTTTAAATTGGCGGTGGACGACTTATAACTTAATACATCTTTACATTCATTACACGTTGCTTAAAAGTTTTATTGTCTTATTCAAAATGGTTCAAAAAATCGGCTTTAGCATATTGCATATTTTAGCATTTTTCGAATTTTACGTACCAGGCCAATAAAATTGAACGTATAGTTGTACAGTGGAGGAATATTCGACATACCGACTGGGAAAATAAATGTTCAACTGTCGAATTTCGGTCGGAGGTTCATGAATATAAAGACTCGGCGGATAATAATCCATTTTCGGAGTTAGCTTCTTTGGCCGTATCTATATATATTTTTTGCCACACTCGAATTCTGAGATAGAATAGAATAGAATAGGATAATTTTTATTCAATATACATTACATATGTAATTCTTATTGAAAGTAATTTTTTACCACTGGTTCGAAAAAAACCCTCTGTCCTGGGAAGAACCAGCAAGAAACCCAGCGGGACTTTTTTTAAAATAAATTTTACAATATAAATGATTACGAACTATTTACAAAATTTATTTTAGAAACTGCTTGGAAGCTACCACCTCATTCCCGGGGGTTATTATCAACCATGTATTCATTTATACTATAATAACCCTTTTTATACAGTTTCAGCTTAATAAAACATTTAAATTGGTAATAGAGAGAACTTGTACACTTTCCGGGACCTTGTTGTAATAGCGTATTCATTGCCCCAACAATGAATTACTAACTCTGTGGAGTTGAGAAACTGGCATCACTAGCTTGTGTTTGTTCCTAGTGTTTACAGAATGTATATCACTTTTTTTTTTACTAAAACTATCTTTGTTTTTGTGAACATACATTAAATTTTCGTAAATATACTGAGAGGCCAAAGTTAATATATTAATTTCTTTAAATTTATCTCTAAGAGACTCTCTCGGTTTTAGATTGTAAATAACTCTAATGGCCCTCTTCTGTAAAACAAAAATAGTTTCTGAATCAGCCGCATTTCCCCATAGCAAAATCCCATAAGACATTATGCTATGGAAATAACTAAAATAAACTAATCTAGCTGTCTCGACACTAGTGAGACCTCTAATCTTTTTTACAGCATAAGCTGCAGAACTTAGTCTGCTTGCTAATTTGGATATATGGGGGCCCCACTGCAAAATAAGCCAAATGAATATTGTAAAAACAAAATTAAGAAATCGTATGTCACTAAATACACTAAACTCGATCCTACACAGCAGATATGGCCTTAAAAGATCAGGAAAATGTTGTCATTCCTATAACGTTCCCGAACATGTTTTAAAACACATTAGAGGGATTAAAGAGTCGCTTGTGATGCCAATGACTATTGCTTTTGAAGATGGCCCTTCACAAGCACAAGCACAAGCACAAGCACACGGCGAAGCTGATATTGATGATCTACAAATATTATTTGATTTATCTTGATGATTAAATTAACTTTAAAATAGCAGAAAAAATAAAATAGAAATAGGAAATTAACTAAATCGACATCAAACTTTTGAATTTGTCTTAGAAAAGTTAAACAAAACGAACTCGATTCATTTTGAAAATGGTTTGATACATTCCCGTTTAAAATAATATCTTATTAATGAAAAATTAACTTTGAAACTTTTTCTTTTTTAATTTCATAAAAATTAAAAATATGTAATAATTTAGGTTATTTTTTTCGCAACAGCAGATGCAGATACATTTATATTTTCGGCTACAGAGCGTGTAGTACAGACTAATCATTTCAATCGAACTTAAATATAATCGGAACGTATAATTTATATATAATTTATAAATTATGGACTTTTATTTGTCATGCATACATATGACAAAATATATAGTTTATAATTTATAAGATAAGTAAAAATAATTTTAATGGACAGGTGACAAAGATATTAAAGCCATCTAGTGAGTATTAAACTAACTAAACTGAGGAAATTATGACCCGTATCACTTGATGGCGTTACTTTCTATGACCAAATGCATTACTATGGAACTGTACCCCCCCTGCACGGGTGTTGTTAAATGACAAAGCAAAAATAACTTTGTTGTTATAGGTTATAAACATGTGTTTTTTTTTTCACTAATAATATTGTATTATTACTATTATTTTTTATATTAATATTTATATTTGGATAAGAACTTAGTAGTGACTCTAAGTTATATTTACCTTCATTTAAAAAAAAATTCTTTGGCCTTATGTACTACATACTATGTACTATATACTATATACTCTTTGGCTTGACCTTAGGTCAGACTAATTTGTTTATTGAACTGTCAAGATCTCAAGTGGTTAATCTTTCTTTAGTACATACATACAGATGTCCGATATCAACGAAATCCAAATCTCATCGTAATCGTAAATCATTAAGTCCATAAAACAAAAGCAGAGTCAAAAAGTAGTAATCCAAAGTCCAAACAAAAAACCAAATCACCAAAGAAATCCACAATTAAACACATTCACGAGTTCAGAACAAGTTCGGAATAAATAAAAATATCATTTGACAGAAATGACATTTGACAAATAACCGTGTCTATGGAGTTTAGAGTACAAGGAGGACCATCTCTATATATGAAAAGTGTCCCTAAAAACGCGTCCAATAAGGGTGGCGCTGCAGTAGCATAGGATAAATTAAAAAAAGCGCCAAAATGAGGGCTAATAATCTTCCACTCACCAGATGTCGCTAGTTGTGACTGAGGTAAAGTTTATTGTTACACAATGTCAGATAATTGAGAAATTCGTTTTAAATAATAGTTTATCATTATCTAGAGTATTATATTAATACACAACACAATGCGTCAGTAATTTTAATTTTTAATTTTTTGCATTTTATATCTCTCTTAAAAAAAATCGGCTTTTAGTTATATTTATAGTTTGGTTTATTCATTTCTAATGTAATTAATATAAAATATAACTAATAATACAGAAAGAAACTTTAAAGACTACATTTTCCTAAGAAATTATCGTCCCCGCTATGAAATCTGTCAAATATTTTACCTCACTGTAAGGTGGCGCCGCCCTGGTGGCAGAAAAAGTCGTGGATGCCCTCATTAATGAGGGCATCCACGACTTACATACACTCGACTACGACGACAATACATACACTCGAATTGAGAACCTCCTCCTTTTCGAAGTAGGTTAATAAAATAGAAGTATTGATAACATTAGAATAGAATAGAATAGAAAAAACATTTATTCAGCACAAGCAGTTCATACACATGAAAGTATAAGTACATATTGAGTTTAAAATATAAAAAGGTCGCATTGTGCCGAAAAGGGGTTGGCTCAGCATGTGTTGTGTGAGTATGGCCTCACACAGCGCTGATTTTCAGCCAAGAAACCTATTCATTGGCGTCGCGAACGTAGCACAGCTGTTACTTGTAGTCTAGTCCTTCGATAAAACGAAAAAAGCCTAAACCTTCTATATAATTATAACACAAAAATTAAAACAAAGCAAAAGGCAGCAAAAAAAAATACAATATAAGACATTATATATAACCTTATACATAATTGTGTGTGGTAACAACAACTATCAATTATCAATTAAAATGGACTAGTAACTTAACTTATCTTCACGCACAATCCCTGACGGGGTAGGCAGAGAGAACAGATCGCCAAGTGTCACGATCCTTACATACCTCTTTCGCTACTTTCAGATTCATTATCTTCTTCATACATGCACGTCTAGGTATCCGAGTACTCTTGACCCTCCCCTCTTCGAGCAGTTTGCTCACATGGTCTTCGAAAGTTAGTCTCGGTCTACCTCGACACCTTTTAATATTAACTTTCGCGCTATATATTTCCTTCGCCATTCGGTCTTCACTCATTCGCTCAACGTGCCCAAACCATCGAAGCACGCCCTTATCAATTTTTGTGATAAGGTCATCTTTCAAACCTGCCATATTGCGAATCTCTTCGTTTCGCTTTCGGTCGGCCATGGTAACGCCGCACATTTTACGAAGAGATCGCATCTCCACTGCATTCAACTTGCTTTTATGCTTCTTCTGGCACACTCAGGTTTCGCTGCCATATAACAAAGTCGGTACCAACACTGCGTTATGTATTGCAAGGTGTGCACTCTTCACTATGCCTTGCCTTTTGACTAACGCAGTCAGGGCACCATTGACTTTGTTCCCGGCAGCGACACGCCTGTCCACATCTAAATCACATCTTCCATTTCGGCTAAAAGCACTCCGCAAGTATACAATTTCATTTACCTGTTCTAGACATTCCTGATTTACCCATATTTCACACTTCGTTCTCTCTTCGTCCCTTTCAAATACCAGAACCTTAGTTTTATTAGCATTCAAACGGAGACCTTTAATTTCACATTCCTCTTTCATACACGTGACTAATGCCTGCAGTTCTGCCTCTGATAGTGCAATAAGCACTGCATCATCAGCATACAGCAGACAATTTACTTTAATGTCACCCAATTTCACACCCAAACAGCTATCTTTCAGCTTCTGTAAACAGCTGTCGAGATACAGTATGAATTACAGCCAGGAAGACATGACACAACCCTGTTTTACGCCCGTTTGGACGCTAAACATGGGTGACAGGTCATGCCCTACCCGCACACAGGCTTTACAGTCACAGTAAAGTGACTGCACAGCCCTTAGCAATCGACCATCCACACCGTACCCCGGCAACAGTTCCCACATTTTCTTCCTTACAACCTTATCAAATGCTTTCTCAAGATCCACAAAAGCACAGAAAATCTTCTGGTTAGCAGCCAGAAGCTTTTCCGTGATCATGCATAGAGAAAACATTTGATCCGTGCATCCTCTTCCAGGTCTCTTTCCGCATTGTGCCTCCCATAGAAATCTTTCCGATTTCTCTTGCATCCTACGTGTCAAAACCTTCGAGTAAACTTTACTTGCTAAACTGGTCAAGCTGATCGCCCGATAGCACCCGCAGTCAAAATGTGAACCTTTGCCTTTATATAAAGGCACAATGACTGCGGATCGCCAATCATCCGGGACATCCCCCGGCCGCCAGCACAAATTGCACAGCAGATAAAAGCTGTCCCAGACGCGAGGCCCACCATACTTGACCATCCGTCCGTTACATCTAAGTGGTAAAGTAAAAAATGACTTTCAATAAGAATTACACATGTAATGTATATTGAATAAAAATTATTCTATTCTATTCTATTCTATTCATTTCAGCAGTAACTCTGTCTAGTCCCGCAGCCTTACCATATTTCAAACTTCGAATCGCACGTTCAATCTCTTTCATACTGATGACCTCAGTGTCATCAAGGTCCAGGTCTGGCGTACCAGTTACGGCGTCAGTCACGGCGTCATGGATTAATAATAATAATAATAAACAAATGACGAAAAAAAAAAAAAAGGAAAATTAAAATATGAATGCGATACTAATATGTCCATCAATACGGTTTATATTGATAAACATACCGACACAACAGAAACATACAAACAATTTTGTAAATAACCGTACAATGCGTTATAGGAAGGAGCTTTCTCGGCTGATATTGCCATGTTGTATTTGTGCATCAATAAGAATTTTTTTTAGCTTTGTTTTGAACTGGTGGAGATTTTTTAAACTCCTGATTGGAGGTGGAATATTATTCCAACATTTTGTAGCCGCATATCTAAAACTACCCCTGAAAGCTGCTGTTCTGTGACGCTGCATAGATAATTGTTGAGAACACAGTCTGTTGTTACCTTGTCTGTTTCGCGCGACCAAAGCTAGTTTGTCGTGTAAGTATGGTGGATTTTTATACTTCACGACACCAAAGAGAAGGCACGCCAGGTGGAGTTTGCGTCTAGATTTCATCTTCAATACGTAATGTTTATTAAGAAACGGTGTTAAATGACTACGCGCAGGAATTTTATAACAAAACTACTACTAGCTACTAGCACAGGCGTTCTTTTTTTTTTTAATAGGATAAGGGTGACAAACGAGCACACAGTCCACCTGATGGTAAATGGTTGCTGCGGCCCATAGACATCTACATCTATCCTCTATTACAATTCAAAATGTAGATGTGTTGTCACCCATGAGGACTAAGATGGAATGCCTCATTTCCAGTAAAAAGGGCCTCCGGCGACCTGCACTCACCAAGCGAAACGCAGAGGTAAACCTCTACTTCACGCTGGTATTCTGTGAGGTCGTGGTACCACCCCGGTTCGAGCCGGCCCATCGTGCGACAGCAAAAGCTGCCGCGAGGCTCTACCACTGTTAAAGACTCTTTGTACTAGTCGCTGTGTACGAGCTAGCAATCTGGGCCCATAAACAGTGTCTGCATAGTTCAGCTTCGAGAGCACGAGCGTTTCTACTAGCTGTTCACGTAGTTCGACACTGAGGTACGGTCTAATTTTGTAAAGTGTCTTCAATCTGTAAAAACAAGCTCGCACGCAACCTGCCACATGATTCTCGAATCGCAACCCTGCATCCATGCTCAGACCCAGATTCCGAGCTTCGTACACCCGCTCAATTGATATGCTAAGAAGCATTGGAGCTAATGCAGTCGACTGGGTTTGAATTGTAGTTAGTCCTTTTTTGTGGCCTATCAACAAGTACTTAGTTTTAGCCGGATTAAGAACAAGACTATTGTTCTCAGCCCATGTGGCGATTCGCTGTAAATCCTCATTTAATTCTATTATGGCTGTGTTCATGTTTTCCGCTTTAAAAGAGATATAAACTTGAATATCATCAGCATAGATGTGGAATTTGCATTTCCATATATGTTTAGTGATATCCGCAGAGTATAGGATGAATAATATTGAGCATAGAATTGATCCTTGTGACACTCCCCTGTTAATCGTCGCAAGCTTTGAGCGTATCGGTGAGCCGTCAGGTTTTTTTAATTCAACAACCTGTAATCTGTTAGTGAGATAACTGCTAAACCATTTAACCGTTTTAATGTCAAATCCATAGTAGCTTAATTTTTTGAAGAAAATTTTTGAGAAATCTAATAATACAAGTAACGTGCACAATCCCTGATCCTGTGCTTGTAGAATATTGTCCGTTACATCTAGTAAAGCGGATACAGTTCCTCGACCTTTTCTGAACCCAGATTGTGTCTGTGGCAATATGTCGTGTTTTTCGATGTAATCTGTTATCTGGCGGCATACAATTTTCTCTATAACCTTGGAAAGACACGGCAAAATGCTTATAGGCCTTAAATCCTTGATATCTAATGGATTACTATTTTTAGGAATTGGTCGAACTACAGCTATCTTCCATAGTTCAGGAAACTGAGAAGTCGCGAAAGATATATTTATTAAGGCTGTAATAACATCCAATGTGTCAGAGCATGTTAAAAGCAGCATATTCAATGTTATTTCGTCGTATCCTTGAGCATTGGAATGTAAACTCTTGATTACCTTAAAGACGGCTTCTGCACTAGTTGGTTCTAAGCTAAAACTGTTTTGACAATATTTATTAAATTCAAAGTAAGTTAATTGAGACAAATTAACCTTGGAACTACCGGGAATATTTAAGAAATGGTCGTTAATTTTTTCAGCGTCAGTGAAATGTAAGGGCAGCTCTTTAGATTTTTTTAAAGGTAATATAATAGATTTAAGACTTTTCCATAGATGTTTTGGTCGACTTTTTGGCTATTGATATTATTATTAAAGTAAGCAACTTTTTCGAAATATATTGTCTTATTTACTAATGAATTTAAAGTTTTAAAATATTCCTTTTTTGTAACGTCTTTAGTTTTACGGAAATCAGACAAGGCTTTATTTTTTAAAGATATCATGAACTTCAGGTTAGGTGTCATCCATGGGTAGGGTCGAGATTTGAATACGCATTTCTTATACGGTGCATGAGTATCAAAGACACAGAGGACAGATCTGTTAAATGTATTTAGAATATGATTCACGTCAGCTAATTGTGCTATTAAGTCCCAACGAATAGAATTCAGATCTTTTTTTAAATTATCATAGTAAATATCTTTTATTGGTCGCATGTAAATACATTTGTGGGTAGGTTTATCTCGGTATACGTCGAACTCGCAAAACACCATAGCGTGCCCATGCAGTGTCCCTGTTGCCTCCACGGTGACATGACGTGCGTTCAGGTCTGTGCAGATAATGTCGATCAGGGATGAGCTTGACTCGGTAAAATGTGTTGGCGAGTTTACAAGTTGCGTAAGACTGAGTGTATTCAAAAAAGAGTGTAATTTTTTTGTGTTATGATGATTGTTAAGCAACAAGTTAATATTAAAATCGTATAATATAATGATGTGGTCAAAGGAAGACATGCAAGTGATTGTGTCAGTGAGTGCATCTAAAAATAGATTTACATCGAGCCAGGGGGGCCTATAAGCTGTACCTAACGCCACTTTTTTACCACTTATAGTGGATGTTAGCCACATTTGCTCAACCATGTTATGTTTTGGATCGACAGAGTGTATATAGGTATGTGTATTAATTCCTTCTTTAATGAAGAATCCCACACCGCCACCTCGCCCTGACTTTACAATTTTTTTGTTTTGTTGGACGTGGAGTATGCCGGAATTTATATTGCGGAATCACTGGTGCGTGTTTATCCTCTCCAGCTCTCAGCCAGGTTTCGTTTATGGCCATGATATCAACCGAGAACTTAGTCATTAATGTAATAAACTCTTCACTTTTTGTTCCGAGAGAACCTGCATTGTACAAACCAACTTTGAACCCTTTATTGCTAGCCATTAGGGGTATTAATATATAATGTATTTGACTTTAACATAATTATAGTAGCAAGAAGATATAAAAAGTTATCACCACACACAATATTACTTAAGAAATAAAATGAATATAACCTAACCTTATCATTTCTTGCATTTGAAATTTTTTTCTTATAATATGACATATTCGGTTTATAATTCTTTAAAACAGTGATTTCATCTTGTGAGGGCATTAAATGGCATTTACTTATATTATATTTTATAAAATGTAATATCATTAACTTGGTTTTGGCACAACACTCCTGGTTAGGACAGTAAAAATATTTAGAAAACATTACAGTAGTATATACCGTATCAATAACCACTAATAAGTAACGAAATAACACAAATTGGAATGTTATAATATAGCGATAGCTAGGTAAACAAAATAGAGCTAGAGCTTTTTTGACATAGTTTAAGCTATGGATGTTAAGCAAACAATTTGTTAAGAAAAAATTCTTTCAATGTCCTTCAGGTCACGTATACGTTCAACAGGCTTGCCGTCATCTTTCCTCAAAAATATCTTACCGTTCCTTGTCCAGACATACTTGTAATTGTGATGACGACCAACCTCACGCACTTTGTAGAAAAGCTGTCGATAAAAACGCGTGAGGCGCTCGTTTATATACACCCGTTGAGGCGCTCCTCCCAAATCCAGGTCGGCTGATGTGATGACGCGACGTATTCGAGCTGCTTGCAAGAATTGATCGCGAATGGAGCGGCGTGCCAGGCGCATGGCTATGCGACGCGGATAAGACGGTGAAGTTCCGTTCTCATCAACCCTGTTCCGTCGAGACAACCCAACACGTTCAGCATATACGATGTCCCGTTCGTCAACATCCATTTCTAACTTTTTCGCAACCAATTTAACAAGATGAACCGGCGTTTCTCCTTTACTTTCTGGAATTCCAGCTATTTCCACGTCATTAAGGAGCAATTCCTGGTCGCGCTCTTGCAATTGAACACGTAATTCATTTACAGTATCTTGTATAGTGTTGTTTTCTATCGGAACTGTCTGCTCAAACCGTTTTTCTACAGACGAAAGTCTGTCTTTCATGGCATCAAGTCTATCCATACATGATTATAATGAAACCTTAAAATCAGTGATCTCTTGACGCATTTCTTTTATTTCATTCTTGATGTCATCTCTGGCTGCCTGGAGATCCTCCCGAAAAGAACGTATCTTTAGGGTAAGAAGATTAGTACTATCTTCTTTTGACGTCACACCTGTACTTGACATGTCGTCACCGGGTGAAGATGTTGAAAATAATCCCTTAACAGGTGTTGCGGAATTATCCCCTTCTGGTAAGCGGCTTTAACATCCAGGACAGATCCAAGTGGCACTGATTCTCGCATTATCTGCTATCTTTACGCATGCCCTATGAAAATCTGTACAGCATTTCGGACATCGAACACTCTCCATCTGGGACATAAATTTTCCACATCCCCCACATTTAGCCATTGTTTATTAAATTTTTATAAAATTTATATAACAACTTATGTACTAATTTTCAAACTTTTTCTAATGCGGGTAGCGAGCGTCGTCGTTACGGATCAGCTGTTACTTTGTCCAATGATTGTATTCTAACTTTATAATAATTGCACTGGAAAACGTTCACTATCTGTAATTGGGATATGAACTACACAATAAAGTCACTTATTCTATTAATTAACACTTAAAATATTTAAATACAGTAAATTTAAGGTGACAACATGAAGTTATAGATAAACTTCATGGGTGACAGTTACAGTAACGTGCCGCGTTCGTTACGTCAACCGTTCGTTACGTCAAACGTTACATTAGGAGTAGGACTTATTCAAAAACCATAAAGGACCAACCAAAAAGGATTGCTCCTGTGAATAATGAACCATTTAGAGCAAAGTGCACCGTATGCGACGTTAAATTATCCTCAAATAATTTTAATTTTTTTTTAAATTAATTAAGTAACTATAATGATAATAATTTTTTCCTTAAAATTTTACTCAGATTTTATGATAAGTCCATTCGCTTTCGCTATATAAAAATTAAAAAATACAAAAGTACTCTGTGGTCTGTGGTGACTGGTGGTACGTGTACTGGTGTGGTGGATGGTGGTTCTCTGAGTACAGGGCTGCCATATGTACGATTTAAATCGTACTCCTACGATTTTTTGGCGTTTTTACTTATGTACAATCGCTAAACCAAGATCGTACGGAAAGTGAACGACTTTTAAAGGTAATTTAATATTTGGAAACGTTTCATAATGAAACGAACGTGCCCCATCGACAAGTATAAGTTATGTTCCGGGAATTCCTCAACAATCTTATGAGTGCCTAGATCTTTTACTTGAATGAAGACCTTTTGTACAATCACGTAAAGACTGTATTTATTTGAATTATTATAAAAATAATTATTTTTCTCTTTCGGTAATAACTACGACTTGTCAAAAACCTGTTTTTCTTATCAGTTTAGTCTCGTTCTGTATCCTGTCCTGAGTTCTTTTTTGTGTTCATTTAATTAGTTCAAGCAAGAATGAATGAAACTACCAATGCTGCTTCCAGTATTTACAGAAATAAAGTACTTTACTTAGTACCACTTATGATACTTGTCCCAAGAGTAGTAAAACCCGACGAGATTCAAACAATTCAAGCAATAGATGATGAATGGCGCCGTTTTCCCAACATTTTAAATAAAATTGACTTAATTTTAAATATCGACGAGTTTTAGGGTGTCATCAAAAATCGTTTCAAAATTATAAAACACTGGCTCAATTCGCTTTGAATTTGTTATGTTTGCCCCATTTTAGTGCCGATTGTGAACGAGCATTTAACGAATTTAATTTAATTAAAACAAAACTTATAAAACAGTTTACCCAATGAAACACTGAATGGAACATTATTAGCCAAACAATTGATAAGAAGATGCGAAAATTGTATGAAGTTTAAGTCAACAGAAGAAATGTTGAAAATGACGACCTCAGCAAATTGGCATAACTATAATAAGTAGTTGTAATATATTTTTGATCATCGCTTAATAAATTTTTGTTAGTTTGAATAAAAGCTGTTTACTTTTAGATTGTACGATCTTTTTATTTCAAAATCTCGCTGACATACGACTTTTTTATATTTGGCGTACGATCACGCGTTTTTTTCCTACTGGCAGCCCTGTCTGAGTAGTATACAGTTATCTCAAAGAGTATAGTATAAAAAAAATATAACTGCTGTCTACACTTATTTCAGTATATAAAAAGTACTTTGTGCTTATACCATAGACTAATATATAATACTGGAGAGCAGCTTTCTCTACAGGAAGTTATCTGTGGTGGTGGTGTTTGTGTGGTATACCGGATAAGTGCTGACGCGTCTAAAATTAAAAGGTACTTAATAAGATAATATAATATATTATTACATTAGAAAAACTTTTTGAGCTTTTTAATGATATGTATAAATGGGTGATTAACATTATTATACGTTTAAAGGTACTTTATTAATTTAACTTTAAATTTAATTTAGCAATTGGAATTCACTGATTCAGACAAAATAGACTAATTTAAAATTGCTACCTAGCTTAAACTAAAACCGTTTATCTCAACTCTCCGTACCGAAACAAACTCAAATTAAACTGACTTTCGTAATACTACTGCGAAATTGCGTAAATATTTTTTTTTAATTTAGTTCTTTCTGAGTTGCTATATTTGAACTTTGTACTACCTACTTACAAGCTTTCAAGGTCTAATTTTGAATAATTATTAATCACGGTTTATTTTACTAAATCAGCGTTTTTGAAACCTCATCATTTAGGTACATAACTGCATAACAACAAACGTTGATAGTCTATATTCGTTTAAAATGACAACCGAAGATTGTCAGATAAGCGATTCTTAGGTTGTTGAATTCTAAAAAAAAAATTAAAATACCTACATGTACCTATCTAAATAGATGTAGATGTGATAGGTATTAAATTTAAAGTAAAATGATAGGTGTGTTACATTTTTTAAATTAGTTATAACTATTTAGTTTCAGTATGATATCATAGAATAAAAATTATATGTGACTATCATCTTTTTCATACATATTACAAGATATTAGTTTATTTGGGTACTGTTTTAAACAAATTCAAAGCTTAACGTAATAGGCCTAAACAATTTTTTTACTTAATTCAAGGTCTGGATAAATTTTCAAAGCATTTGATGGAGAAATAATTTTGACAAATAGTGGTGTTTCAAAAATATTAATATCTTAATGATTTCTTATATTTATGCGAACACTACACATTGAATAAAACTATTTTTTTATGGATTTTATCACATTTAATTTACTATTTTAATCCCGAATATCTTTTCCTGCAAAATGTTTAACCTTAGTAAAAATAACTCTACTAAAACAAAACTTGAACACATAATACTCAGATACACAATAACATTATTTTTTAAGTCACTGTCATCATCATCATTATTATAATCCATCCCAAAATACACTGTTCAACTTGGGCCTCCCACAAAAACAGTCCAGAGCTATTTGCCTTCATCAGCTTCCTACATAATTTACTAGGTTTTCACTCCATTTAGTTAGGGCCTCCTTAAACTCCACTTTTTTTTAACTTACAAACTTCTCAGTATGCTGCTACTACAGCTGCTACTTGTGAACTTTTCTTCCCTATTGGATGTCGGGACTGAGCTATATGGCCAGCCCACTGCTACTTCAGCCTATGGATCCCTTGGGCTACTTTGGTTACTCTGGTAGATATTCTCAATATATATTTGTATCATGCACAGAAACTTCAAGTATAGCCTTCTTTGTACCTTGTTGAGTGACTATATCCCTATGTCACTGACAACACATTCTGATTGGCGTGCATACTCATAGTGCATACTATTGTCTTCAAGTTTTGAAGTACATTCTTATATATGCATAATACATTTCTGTCATATAGTTTATTCTGGAGATAATTGACAAAAATTAAAAAAATTGTAGGACCGACTTCAATATAAATAAAACTACTGGTCAGATAACTCAAAAATTACTAGTCAGATTTGATCAAATGTATATATGGCCACATGAGAAGTATCAGCTTTCAAATAAAAAAGAATCATCAAAATCAGTTCACCTAGAAGAAAGTTCTGAGGTAACACACATTAAAAAAATACTGCATTTGTTAAAACTATAGACATCCGGTACTCGCGCACGGGGGGAGGGGAGGTTCAGGGGAAGCCCTGGGTACCCTTCCCCGTTGTGGAAATGTGTACTTTATGAGTAAATTTTTTTTTTGTAAAATCATAACCTTACCTTTCTACATGGGAATATTGACTTAAAGTTACTTCTGTAACGGCTTCGGCGCTGCGGGAAGTGCAGCCCCTTCGCCCTTGCGTAACAAATCACATGCATCCATGCTCACCTCTGCAGCTTCGGCTTGTTGGTCGCCTTAGGCGACCAGCCTCAGCCGCTACGGCTCACAAAGGTGTCTGCGATTTGCTATAGCGGGCGGGGGCTGCTCTCCCTCCGCGCCTACGGCTTTACAAAAACATTAGGGACAGGGCAGACAAGATTACGTTGAGTAGGGGCGTTCTGATTTTGTTTTAGTACAGATTCGACCTATCTTATCTATAAAGTCAGGTTGCCCTAAACTCTGCTATGATAGTGGTAAATGAAACAATGTAATGTGAATTGTTATAATTTTGTTTTCTGAAAAACCTCTTTGACTGCTCTCCACTGCGACTCAATTCATTGTGTATGAGTCCCATCGTCAGCCACAAATGGATTGTCTGGGTCCAAGTGATCAACTTTTTATGGGTGACCCGTTTCGTTATATTATGGAATTTGTAGTAATTGAAATTTATTTTTATCGTAATTAATTGAAAACACATTTCCGTAATTCAAAAACAGTATAAAAGGTTCTAGCTTAACCCTGACTATCCTGCTAAACTGAAAACATAATAAAAATCAAGTACTTGATGTTACTTCATAATACTAGACCAAATTGACATATGAGTATTTGTGTTTCGTTAACGCAATATTTATTGAAATTTATTTTTATCGTAATTAATTCAAAACGCATTTCCGACATCCAAATACAGTGTAAAAGATTAATACTTAACTATGACAAGCCTAAACTGAAAACATAATTAAAATCAAGTACTGGATGACTATAGTTAACCCATGCATTCTCTTCTTTTGAGCTCATTATCAATTTCTAAATTACTTGAGGATATTATTTAAAGAAACAAAATTTCTCATTTCTCAGTATTATATAAAACTAGAAAAATAATGCCAACATCTTTAATTTAATTTACCAATCAGAGATTGATTAAATGTACTTATGTATGAAAAAGCCTGGAAAAATTTGATTTATGTGGTTTTGTTGTGGCTTATTTAATTTTCCATCTATAACCATGAGTAAAGAGGAATATTTATGATGTAGGTACCTACATTTTAACATAAAATTCTTCTTGAGATACAAAAATATATTACTTAAATATAAATTTATTACATCATTGTTATCATAATATTTGACTTATTTACAGTACTTATCTATTTTGCAACAATAATGTGATTAAAAAGTTCAATGGTCTAATTAATAATGTTATTATGATAATCAAAATAGTAAATATATTAAATCAATAACAAAGATTATGTAAAGGAACTCATCCTTTCTACTCTCTTAAGCATTTTTATTTAACTTCTAGATAGGTGATCAATAGCAGTGTCCATTGTATAAATTATGGACAACCAACATAAAATAAGGATTTATCTGTTTGTCTGTGATTTATAGTCTTTGATTTATAAGCCATGTATAGCTCAGGAGGTAAGCTGTCTGTGATTTATAGTCTTAGATTTATAAGCCGTGGTACCTAGCTCAGGAGTTAAGCACTCACTGTAAATTTCACTGTAGGCAAGCAAACCGGGTTGAATCCCCACCGTCATCAATGATATTGGTAATTGCAATTTTACGTGCTGCTTTACCACATGCTCAGTGGTGCAGGAAAACATTGTAAGGAAACCTGCACTTTTGAGAAATTAAAAAACATCTAAGGACATGTGAAGTCCACTACTATTGGGACAGTGCGGTGGACATTTCCTTGCTCCAAGATCCTCTCGAAAATGAAAGGAAGCCTGTACCCGCCAGTGGGATTTATGTAGGCTGTAACTTTAAGGATTTATAGGAAGGGATAAATGCCTTTGTTGCCATGCTAGGAAAGCCGGTTGGTAGCCACATAGATATTTTGACAGCCTGATGTAACATGCAGGTAGGTAGTTGATGAATGCAAGGATATACTGTTTAGTAATCTTTGATGTAAATGACAAAATTTGATTTCATAGATTCAAAGATTCAAAACTTTTATTTGCATCAAACATGATAAATACAGGTGTTAATTACATACACTTTAGGCCAAACATGTTTCACCACTTGCATAGAGGCATACAAATATCAAATTTAATTCTGTGGCTAATTCAGTTACTCATTATTACGTTATTAATTACAAAATATTGCAAGATACATTGAAATTAAAATTTATATATATTTACTCATTAGATATTTATTAATTATTATTAAATAGAATAGAAATGTCAGACAATTATTAATTATTATTGAATGGGATAAAATATCAAAATAATGGTTAATTTTTATTAAATAAATAAAAAATAGTATATGCATAAAGGAAGAAAAAGGCATTAGGACCAGTAAAGTTTAGGACAGTTAGTTTTTGTAAGTTTTTGTTCACAAAAAGATATCAATGGCATATTACACCATTTAAAAATCGGGACTAGTATATGTATACAAGTCGTGTTGTAATAAAAAAAAACATTTGTATTATATTACAAATACAAAACAAAATGCAAAGTTCTACTACACAATATTAAATCAAGGTTGCTGTGTTTATAACAACTAGCAGCCTTGTAGTCTCAATTGTTTTGATTATAAATTAAGATCACTTATTGCTTCATTTGAACTTTAAATGCAAATATGTTATATAAACTGTGTTATAGTGTAGTTGTATACTACTTTATACAAAATATTACACTTGCACAAATATAAAAATATAAGAAAATGATTTGACTAAAAGTCTGAGCTCTATGAGTTTGAGTTCTGAGAGTCATGAAGCCTCCTAAATAACTGAAGGTGTATTACAGGGTAGTCTTGTGCCTGGTCGGTCATTTTAAAGAAGGTTCCGTACTAGTACATTACGGACAGTAAACTAGTTCGTTTTATTAGTTCAATTCGGTCATCAGTACTACTAACCTGTTTAAATTGTATCTATCTTTATGGAATGGTTATCTCAGTCAGTCACTGACTGAATCAGTCAACAGTCAGACTGATAGATGCGATTTAAACAGGTTATTGCAGTCAGTCTCAGTCGGGCGATATTTTCTCGAGTTGTAACGTTGTGTGATAAAAAATATTATTAACTTAAAATTTGACATAATATTTGATTTCCATACTTGAACAGGCTTAGGACTGTCATTCTAATCAATAGCATAAAGATATTATATATATACTAGCTCGCCAGGCAGACGTTGTTCTGCCCTTTCCAACGTCCCTTCCTAAAAAATCCTTAAATTCGCAATAAAAAAAATTGAGGATCATTTATCGGGATAAAAACTATCCTATCTCTCAAGGTGGACCAAAATGCACACAGTGTGCAAAATTTCATTGAAATCAGTTCAGTAGTTTAGGAGTCCATCGCGGACAAACAACGTGACACGTACTTTTTATATATAAAGATATATTTATACCTTGGACGGCAAACTTAACTGGAATAAACACATAGATAACAAAATCAACAAAGCTAGTATAACTTTCTGGCAATGCAGAAACATGACTGGCAAAAGATGGGAACTGACGCCAAAAATTACACTGTGGCTGTACAAAACTGTAATTCGGCCTATGATCACATACGGCGCTCTGGTATGGTGGACCAAGACAAATGAAGCCACCACTATAAAGACGCTTCAGCGCTATCAGAGACTGGCATGTATGGCTGCCACAGGCTGCATAAAGACTACGCCAACAGCAGCCTTAGAAGCGATGCTAGAGCTAATCCCGCTTCATCTACATATACAACAAGAAGCGACTTTAGCTGCCATCATACTCAAGACCCTAAATCTTTGGAGTAAGAATAGAGTCCCTCATACAGGCATAATTGATAGAATTCACTCAAAAATTCCTATCTTACAAGGCAAGTACGATAAGATTCTTAAACAATTTGTATTCAATAAGAAGTATAAGATACAATTAAATGAAACCAGCCAGCCGGAAGGATTAAGCCCAAAAGAGCTTAGAGTTTTCACCGATGGTTCTAAAACAAATGAAGGTGTAGGTTCTGGAACTTTCTCTGAAGACCTCAATATCCACATATACACACCGCTGGGTACCTATAACACAGTCTTTCAGGCGGAATGTATGGGTATCATTCAAGCGGCCATAGCAATAGATGCTAGGAAAGTTAATGATTTCCCCATCAGAATACTGACCGACAATAGGGCGGTACTACAAGCTCTGAGTTGCAATGTGGTGAACTCGGGACTAATATATGAATGCCATCAGCGATTAAATGAGGTATGTAAAAACAACAATGTGACTCTGCAATGGATAAAGGGACACAGTGGATCCAGAGGCAACGATGCAGCAGACGAACTAGCCGGAAGAGGATCGGCTCTGGCCACTATAAGGCCGGAACCAATCATACCAATCCCCTTTGGTAATGTTCGTTCACTGGTACGTAGACACTTCACTAATCTACACGCTCAGCTTTGGAAAAATCTAATAGACTGTAGACAAGCTAGGGAGGCCCTGCCTGAAATAAACAGGTGTTTAACCAAAGTTCTAATGAGACTGAACAAGCCGTAGATCAGGATAGTAACAAGTGTTTTCTAGATTAGTGTATTTCAGTTACTTTCATAGCGTAATGTCTTATGGAATTTTGCTATGGGGTAATGCGACTGATATTGAAGCTATATTTGTTTTGCAAAAGAGAGCCGTTCGGGCGATTTATAAACTAAATTGTAAAGAGTCCCTCAGACAAAAATTTAAAGAAATAAACATATTAACTTTGGCATCGCAATATATTTATGAAAATCTAATGTATGTACATAAAAACATAAATAGCTTTAATAAGAATAAGGATGTGCATTCTTTAAACACTAGGAACAAACATAAGCTTGTAATACCAGTTACTAGACTCCACAGAATCAGTAATTCATTTATGGGGCAATGTATACGCTTTTACAACAAAATCCCAGAACATATTCAAAGTTTATCAATAAACAAGTTTAAAAGTTTTATTAAAGAAAAACTGTACAAAAAGGGTTATTATAATATCAAGGAATACATGAATGAAAATAACCCCTGAGAATAAGGTGATCGCCACCATGCTGGTTCTATTAAAAATCATTTAAAAATTGTATAAATGAAATTATTGTTAAGTGAAATATGTTTGAAAAAAAAAGTCCCGCTGGGTTTCTTGCTGGTTCTTCCCAGGACAGAGGTATTTTCCGAACCAGTGGTAAATAAAAAATGACTTTCAATAAGAATTATGTAATAATCAATATTGAATAAAAAATTATTCTATTCTATTCTATCACAGGACACGGCAACTTTAACAAGCATTTATTTACTATAGGTGTTACAGATAGTCCCCTGTGCAGGGGACTATCTGTAACAATGACCTCCGGACATTTCAATATCAGGGATATTGAAATGTCCGGAGGTCGCTACGTACAGGGCTAAACATCTCGGCACGCCGAGATCACTCCCTGAAGTTGCATGCAACATCAAAGAACTGTTGAGCTTCTTCGGGGAGATCTCATGGCTCGAATAAGCATATTATTCCTGCCCACACGCAAAATACGCACATAGACGTGGAGTTGCGAAAATCAGCTTGTCGTAAACTAAACTAAACTAAAAAAAGATAATATTATACCATTTTTATGTATTGCAATAAAATATTTATCTATACCTACATACATTTATTGGCCACTGCGTATTATGGTAAAAGGCTAAGCAGAGAGCAGGGATTTGTTGTAAACTTACTAGGTGATTTGGGTAGCTAGCTACAGAGAGGCATTCATCGGATCTTGTCCTTGAAATAAAGATGGTTAATATATATTTTAACTGTTAAAATAATCAGTTAAAAAATAACAAATTTATTAGATAAATAAAATTAAGCGTAATTAATAAAATTATCATATTTCAGTCCATTCAAAACAATCTGCGATCGATTTCTTACCTTAGTGATTTATAATTTTATATTAAACTAGCTGGCCAGGCAGACATTGTTCTGCCCTTTCCGACGACCCTTTGTCCTATAAAAAATCCGTAAATTCGCAATAAAAATTTTTGAGGGTCACTTATCCGGATAAAAACTATCCTATCTTTTAAGTTGGACCAAACTGCACATTGACCAAAAATTTCATTGAAATCAGTTCAGTAGTTTCGGAGTCCATCGCGGACAAACAACGTAACACGTACTTTTTATATATAAAGATTTTATATTTATGCCATCTAGCGTCTTCTTTACGTGCCACCTTGAGAGTCAATTAACTTTCCTTTGACAAAATGACTTTAATACCTGTTGAATGGAGTAGATGGCGGTTTACAAAGCTGTGTTATTCGAATGAAAATATTTCTTAAAAACATCAATATAATATGTATTCTTTTGATATATGACATTAAAACTGTGGCTTCACATGTCTAAAAATAAGCATTGTAATAATTATTTAAAAGAACTGTTAGACCGATTAACAATCGGCATTCGGAAACGTTTCTTCTAGTACAGTGGCAAGATACGTTTCCTAATCGTTCATCGTTCGCGAACTACACAAGACTATTTGTATTATTTTTGCTTTGTGCACTCAGTATCTTTCTTATACTATGAATCTAGGTCTATTTTATACCTACTTCAAAAAGGAGGTATACTCAATTCGACTGTATGTTCTTTTTTATAACTTTTTTGTGGTTGAACCGATTTAGATAATTATTATTTTATTTGAAAGCTAGTGCTTCTCATGTAGTCCCATATAAATTTAGTCAAGGTCTGACCAATATTTTTTGAGTTATTTTTAATAATTTATATTGAAGTCGGTTGTATAAAATTTTTAATTTTAAATTATATAACTGAGCTCAATTGTATTATTTAGTGTGCTGTACCTTACCCCATCTTATCCCAACGCACCTTGCGTTGGGGTAAGACCGTAAGATTGAAATTTCCGACGAATTATGCTAGATTTTTAAATGCTAGCAATATGGCAGCCCGTACACACTCAATCTCGATCGCAATCGGTAATCAAAATCAACGATCGTGATCCAGATTGATAATGTACGAATTAGATTGATGGATTGATGCATCTGATCACAAAATATCTAGATATTTTGAAATCAAGACCGCAATCTGCTGATCGTGATCTAGATTGAAGTGTAAGCGCAGGATCGCATCAGTTTCGCTGTGCACTTCAATGAAAATGGGCGTCGATGACACGCGCTCCCCGTCGCCGCCGATTCAATCGGCGAATTCACCTTCGTTACCTCAATTTTTTTACCAGAAGATTTCATTATACTTTTGGAAACTTTAACAGAGCTAAGGATTTCCCAGCATAAATATAGTACAAATTATATAAATATAATAAAAATATATAGAGTTATCATTTGTAGTAACTCATCGAAACATTTTTCCCCCATCCTGAAGTAGTTTTTATAATCGTCAGTTTCAGCAGTTAGTTGAATTTATTTTAGTAGATTTAAGGGAGTGTACATTTCTGTCTTAAGTAGCCACTGTTTAACCCACTGCCTTTTTCGAATACTTTTCTTCAAAGTAAGGACCAAAACAAGTGATACTACAGCTTTAACCTCATGTAAATTCATGACTACAGAGTACTTTTTAATATGACAAGACAACAGACGTTGTTAACGCGGCGGTTACGATACACGGACCGATGAAATCAAAATTGAACGTGAAATGTTGTGCTGCGATCCCGTGATCCATGATCGCGATCAGAACTGTGTGCTTGCAATCGAGATTGAGTGTGTACGGGCTGCCTATGGTATACGACGCCATTTCATTCTGACCCGACCCCAAGTTCCCGCCATTCGCTACGGGAAGTAGGACGCGTGCTGAACGGCATTTTATAAAACAAGATAATTTTTGTATTTTTTTGTCCATCCGGTCTTTCCCTTTCGCTTTTATTTGTGATTTTTAGCGAGAATATAACTTCTTTTGTTATTATTTTGTCTGAATACTAAGTTTTATGAAGTTACAGACAGATAAAATTGATTCTAAGTGGGCTAAGATCGCTGTAGGCCGAGATCCGCTGTTTCCCCGCGCGAGTGAAGATCGGATGAATTTTATCAAATCAAATCAAATCAAATTCATTTATTTGCATAACACAGGTATAAAAGGTGTTACAGAAAATTATAATATGTACACTGTATTAACCTTATGAGGTGTGCAAATACAATATATGTTTTGTCTTAAAGACATACAAATATAATTGAGTGTTCTTTTGAAAAATCATGTCATAAAATAAAATAGAATAGAAATAATTGAAATTGGAATACTAAGGAAAATTCTACATTTATAAAATTAAATTGATTACAATAACAAAAAATAATAATATTCAATAAAAAGTAACTAGTCAAAATTGTCATTCAAGAAGTCATCAATTTTATAGTAACATTTGTCTATTAATAAGTCATTCAGCACCTTTTTAAATTTAAATAAGGTTATATTTTTTATTGAATCAGGTAGTTTATTATAAATTTGTGGGGCAATACCAAAGAAGCTTTTTTTCATTAATGATGTTTTATATTTTATGTTACATAACCTATTTATGTAGTGGGTGCGTATTGGATTCTTTCTAATATCAGATATTTTATGGAAAAGAAATGGATGCTTTTTTACAAAAATAGTAATAATATCCTATCTTTATCCGTTACAAATATGGCAGTGATTGTTAAACTTTCATTTGTCGTGTATATTCTTTCGAAGATTGCTCAAGTATCTACTCAGTGGACTTGAGTGGACTCAGTGGCGCTATCAAATCTATTGTGCCTTAATGAACCTCATTGAGCTTAATTTTTAGAATGGTTTTATTACTTTTAAATACACATTAAAAACATTGAGAATTATTCGCATTTCGCAACAATATGGTGGATGAATGACCTCAAAAATTAGAATTTTCGAAACTGTTAATATGCTGTTAACTTACGCCTTACTGAAATATTTCGTTTTATTAAATGTTACCAGCATACTTAGCTATTCATTAACTCAATAGCTTACAACAACTGATAATTACAAAACTTATTTACAACTAACCTTCGGAACTTAGTTGTCTGCCTATATATTTTGTGAGATGCCAATATATTTGCACTAGTTTATGCTGTGATGCGCTCAATGCTGCGGCCGCATTACTTACAGTAACATTTTACCCGCAGATGCTTCAAACAAGAAGCCCTAGAAATTGCTATTCAAAGAATACAAAACTTATAAGATAACGTTTATCTCATCTCATTAGATATTTATCTCATTAGATAAACTTAGAACTAATTCAGTTTCACGGGAAACTTTCGCCCCACGTTCCTTTTCCTGGTCTAGTCCACTTTGCTTTACTTTTTCCGACTTCATGCCCATATTCTGATTCTAATTAACTCTACAAATAGGCTCACGCCTGCTGATTAACACACACACACACACACAAATCTGCACACTAAATAAGGTGCGTTGGGGTAATACCGGACAGATTTTCGACTAGTTGAAAGAGTCTGGCAAAAACTTTATTTTCTCGACATCCGTATACGTCAGATTTCTGGAACATGGCGCAAATCATTAACGGTTAAATGTAGTTTAGCTATAAGAATCTTTTGCTTTTGTAAACTAAACGGTTTCTGCTTTAACCATGTGCGAAGACAAGGCATACTTTTTTATATGCATGTTGAAGAATTTGCCATCAAGGGGTAAGACCGGACTTAAATTTAAAGCTACTTCTACTGCTTGGAGAACAAAATTAATAAAAGGGATTTGTCATATCTTTAACGGTCAAAAACATATTTCAATATGGTCTTTAAATTACTAGAAACATAAATGTTCCAAAAGGTTTTCTCTTTTTTTGTTACTTGGCATCCGATCTTATCCCTGATATAAACAAATTGTAATTTTATGGTTCTCAAACTTTGTTGTGACATAAGATGGAATTATTCAATATAAGGGAAAGATCGGATGCATTTGATTTTTTTTACTAGGTAAGAAAATTCTATTTAATCAATCTACAATTTTTAAATAAAATGTAACAGTAAAGACTGGTTAAATGTCCTGGGGAAATACACGAGTAGAAGAAGATGTAAGCTTGAAGCACAAGCAGGTTGTAGTTGGTTAATTGATAAATTATTTAGTATGCAGATTTAAGTCTGTGTTAATCAGCAGGCGTGAACCTATTTGTAGAGTTAATTAGAATCAGAATATGGGCATGAAGTCGGAAAAAGTAAAGGAAAGTGGACTAGACCAGGAAAAGGAACGTGGGGCGAAAGTTTCCCGAAACTGAATTGATTCTAAGTTTATCTAACGAGATGAGATAAACGTTATCTTATAAGTTTTGTATTCTTTGAATAGCAATTTCTAGGGCTTCTTGTTTGAAGCATCTGCGGATAAAATGTTACTGTAAGTAATGCGGCCGCAGCACTGAGCGCATCACAGCATAAACTAGTGCAAATATATCGGTATCTCAGAAAATATATAGGTAGACAACTAAGTTCCTAAGATTAGTTCTAAATTAGTTTTTTAATTATCAGTTGTTGTAAGCTATTGAGTTAATGAATAGCTAAGTATGCTGGTAAAATTTAATAAAACTAAATATTTCAGTAAGACGTAAGGTAGCAGCATATTAATAGTTTCGAAAATTCAAATTTTTGAGGTCATTCATCCACCATATTGCTGCGAAATGCGAAGAATTATCAATGTTTTTAATGTGTATTTAAAAGTACCTAATAAAACCATTCGAAAAATTAAGATCAATTAGGTTCATTAAGGCACAATAGATTTGATAGCGCTACTGAGTCCCGTAGACACTTGAGCAATCTTCGAAAGAATAAACACGACAAATGAAAGTTTAACAATCACTGCCACATTTGTAACGGGTAAAGAAAGGATAAAATTCATCCGATCTTCACTCGCGCGGGGAAACGTCGGATCTCGGCCTACAGCGATCTTAGCCCACTTTGAATCAATTTTATCTGGCTGTAACTTCATAAAACTTAGTATGCAGTCAAAATAATGACAATAGAAGCTATATTCTCTCCAAAAATCACAAATAAAAGTGATAGGGAAAGACCGGATGGACAAAAAAAGTACAAAAATTATCTTGTTTTATAAAATGCCGCTCAGCACGCGTCCTACTTCCCCTAGCGAATGGCGGGAACTTGGAATCGGGGCAGAATGAAATGGCGTCGTGTACCATATTGCTAGCATTTAAAAATATAGCATAATTCGTCGGAAATTTCAATCTTACGGTCTTGCCCCATCACCGATCTTACCCCAACGTACCTTACTTAATCTACCAATTAACCAACTACTAGCTGCTTCGCCATATGAGGCTTACATCTTCGTGTATTGCCCCAGGGCATTTCCCCAATCTTTACTGTTACATTTTATTTAAAACTTCTAGATTGTTTAAATACAATTTTCTTACCCAGTAAAAAAATCAAATGCATCCGATCTTTCCCTTATATTGAATAATTCCATCTTATGTCATAACTAAGTTTGAGAACCATAAAATTACAATTTCTTTATATCAGGGATAAGATCGGATGCCAAGAAACAAAAAAACAGAAAACTGTTTGGAACATTTATGTGTCTAGTAATTTATAGATCATATTGAAATATGTTTTTCAGCGTTAAAGATACAACAAATTCCTTTTATTAACTTTGTTCTCTAAGCAGTAGAAGTGGCTTTAAATTTAAGTCCGGTCTTACCCCTTGATGGCAAATACTTCATCATGCATATAAAAAAGTATGTCTTGTCTTCGCACATGTTTAAAGCAGAAACCGAGTTTACAAAAGCAAACGATTCTCATAGCTAAACTACATTTAACCATTAATAATTTGCGCCATGTTCTAGAAATCTGACGTTTACGGATGTCGAGAAAATAAAGTTTTTGCTAGACTCTTTCAACTAGTCGAAAATCTGTCCGGTATTACCCCAACGCACCTTACACATTAATTAGTTCTTTATTATAATCTTATTCAAAACCTTGTCGTAAAGTGGTTATTTCAGATGTCTAGTAGTTCTGTAAGTTTTTAATTCATTAATTAATACATTACATCCCATGTCCACTGCTGAACATAGGTGTCCCCATAGACTGTCTCATAGAGGGATATTTGCCGTAGTTGCCACACTTGGCGGGTTGGCAACAACAATTTTTTTATTATTATTGAGTGGTTAAGAGAAAGATGCTGCTGCCCATCACATGTTTCGGTTTTTCTCTGTTGCCGGATTATATGGGCTAGTGGATTTTAGCTTTTACGCTGTTTCTCTTCGTTTCTTCATTTTCTAAAAATGAATTTTCAGACTATTAAAGTCATTATCTATTTACGATTTTCCATGCCATTCTTTTTATTTATTAATAAATCCAATCGATTTAATTGCCTTATGGCAGTTTCATTCATTAAATTATATTGATTTCATGTTATTGATAAAATACTATAATTAAATATTTTCCTTCTTGTTCCTAATTATGCGATCCTAACGCAATATTTTTTTAGTAATATAGGTAAAAATAATAACAGGCAGTGTATATAGTATACATAGTGTGCGTTTGTTTTTCTCGTAAGCGGTTAGGGTTATAGATTAGAAACAAAAGTATTTTTCTTGTACTAAATTGTTCAGTGCATCTGATGGTATAATAACATAAACTTTGCAAAAATCAACAAAAAGTTTGGGACTTATGATTGGACTGCTCAGGAGTGCGATTAATATTAGCAAGTTAGTTTATTTGACCAAGCTTTTATTTAAATTGTATTGAATTTTTTTAAATAGGACAGGGTGACAAACGAGCACACAGTCCACCTGATGGTTAGTGGTTGCTGTGGCCCATAGACATCTACATTTATCCTCATTTGCGAATCAAAATGCAGATGCGTTGTCAGCCGTGAAATGATGAAAACTTGGACAAATATACTATCAGCCGCAAATTCTATTCAAATGTTCACTATTAACATAGATTATACATCTCTCCACCACCGAAGGAGATCGATTTGGAAAAGTTTTAAACTACTAGTATTATTTGGATCTACAATACTAAATATTTATATATGAAATATAATATATAAATATATAATAGATATTATAGAAATGAATAATGTTGTTAATATAAAGTATAGAAGTCATAATTTTTAATTTTGGTTACAGATATCAAAATGTCGAAAATCAAGGCAGGACCTGTTGTTGACGTGCTTGGTGATGAGATGACAAGAATTATTTGGGATCTTATTAAAAATAAGCTTATTCTGCCATTTTTGGACATAGAGTTACATACTTACGACTTAGGTATTGAATACCGTGATAAAACTGAAGACCAAGTAACTATTGACTGTGCTAATGCTATCAAGAAATACAATGTTGGCATTAAATGTGCCACAATTACTCCTGATGAAAAGAGAGTCGAAGAATTTAAGCTGAAGAAAATGTGGAAGAGCCCAAACGGGACAATTAGAAACATTCTTGGTGGTACTGTGTTCAGAGAAGCTATCATTTGTAAGAATATTCCTCGTCTGGTAACTGGTTGGGAAAAACCAATAATTATTGGCCGTCATGCTCACGCTGATCAATATAAAGCGACGGATTTTGTTGTTCCTGGAGAAGGTAAACTGGAACTTACCTGGACCCCACCTTCTGGGGAGCCTATTAAATATGTGGTCAATGAATTTAAAGGTCCTGGTGTTGCTCTTGGTATGTTTAATACTGATGCCTCCATTGTTGATTTTGCACATTCTTCATTTAAGTTTGCTTTGGACAGAAAATACCCACTGTATCTCAGTACCAAAAACACTATTCTGAAAAAGTATGATGGTCGTTTCAAAGATATCTTCCAAGAAATTTATGAGAAAGACTACAGATCACAGTTTGAGGCTGCTGGAATATGGTATGAACATAGACTTATTGATGACATGGTTGCTTATGCTATGAAATCTGAAGGTGGATTTGTTTGGGCTTGTAAGAATTATGATGGAGATGTTCAGTCAGACTCTGTAGCTCAAGGCTATGGTTCTTTAGGTCTTATGACATCAGTCTTGATATGCCCTGATGGTAAAACTGTTGAGGCTGAGGCAGCCCATGGAACTGTTACTAGACATTACCGTTTCTATCAGCAAGGCAAGGAAACATCGACTAATCCCATTGCTTCTATATTTGCATGGACCCGAGGTCTTTTGCACCGTGCCAAACTTGATAATAATACTGAACTTAAGAAATTTGCTGAAACATTAGAAAGTGTATGCATTAATACCATTGAATCTGGAATAATGACCAAGGATCTTGCGATTTGTATCAAGGGTATGAATAATGTAAAGAGAGAAGATTATTATGAAACTTTCGAATTTATGGACAAATTAGCCGAAAATCTGAAAAAAAGTTTGGAAAAATGACTAACATGTCACAAGTGTAATTTATGAATATAATATTCTTTTTTTTAAATAATTGATCAACATAGATCATGGGATTTTAGGGGTTTTATTTTAATGCATTTATTTATTATTATTATTATTTAATTAATAAACAAGCCCAGTGTTACAATCTATATTTTTTTAAACTCCTCATCGAGAGATTCCTAATTGCTCAAACCAGACAAAATAAAGGGTTGATAAAGAAATAATGAAGAAAGATGTGTATGCGTGAGTGCGTCAAGAAGTTAAGCATGGTTTCAGGGCTCTATTTAATAGGGCACTTAAAATGTTTTAAGTCTTCAAGAAAAATGTGTGGAAAAATAGGTTAAGTTTTTTTAAATGTTTGACTCCTTTTTTTTTGTTTTACATGGGGAAATGCCTACGCATACCCGCCTTGCGGGGGCAAGGATGGGTTATGTCGGACTCGCACCGACTAAAACCCCATGGTGTTCCACCTTCGTCGCATATTGGCAGGGCCGCGGGAACGCTTCCGCACACATCCGCGGCCCTACTAGCGCTGGCCGTCCCATGGCTGCCCCTCCTCGGGAAAGGACTACTTCTCCCCCATCTCCTTCTCAGGTAAGGCGCACCAGAACACATAGAACGCCCTCTTCCGCGGCCTTCAATTTCAACTGCGCAATAAAAGCCCCCGAGTCCGATGCGCGAAGGCCATGGGGCCAGGAAAAACGGGCACTCAGAAGCACTAGCCTTCCTGGCCTCAGCGGCGGATCTGGTCTATGGCTCTGCCGCCAACTAAGATTCGGCGGCTGCGGAGGGTAGGGAGAGTGGCGCCTCGCAATACCGACACCTCTCCCCCCGTAGCCCCACCACCACCGCATCAACGTTGCGGCCCCGTCAGACTCGCAGAGGATAGGGCGAGTGGCGCATCGCTATATAAACACTCCTCTTCCTCCGCAAGTCCACCTTGACTGCAGCGGTAGAGGGAGAGGGCACCCCACTTGCCGCAGCCCAACAACACGCATCCAGTGAGCTCGCCAATCCCACTCGGAGTGGCCACCTCGGGCGGACACTACATCTCGGACCAGCCATGGTAGATTACTGCAGGTGACCAAGCCACGGCTACTAAGCCCCCCCGCCCCCATGACAGGGGGGGAACCCGTTCGAGGGGGGGGGGATGTTTGATACCTACTCCTTGTGATATAATTCCACCCAAAAGGTTAATTTATTGAAGGTTTGATAATAATTGAAGGCTTCATAAAAAGTAAAAACTGATAAAAATCAGGACTAACTATTCTTCTATACACTCATGTTTTAGCACCATCTTCAGAAGAATAAGTGGAAATTCCTAGTTCTACTTGAAGTCATTAATTTGTGATCATGATACTAGAACAATAACTTTTGTATGATTTGGAAACAAAACTGAGTGGGACGTATTCTGGTTTTACAATCGGTACGCATTACAACATAATGTCCTACACAACTGCTCAGACAGGATTATAGTGCCTAAGTGTATGCACAAGCACAGGTGCGAACTCTTTTCCTTCACTCTCATAGTCCGACGGTAATGCGACACGACCGGAGAGAGATCGGGCGCAGGACCAACGGCTTTACGTACTTTTGTTTTACTTGTTTCATCCGCCAACTTCTTGACTCCGGAATGCTACTGAGAATTTCTTGACAGAAAAAGTAAGTAATTTTGGTCCGACCTGGAATCCAGGAACTCATGATCAGCTATGCATTTACGACCACTAGACTAACGAAGCAGTCACACTCAACCCGTTCCCGATGTGCCGCTTTTACGATATTCGGGAACATTACAGAGTTTAATAATAGAGACAAGGGGACGTTACAACCCAAAACCTACACCAAACCAAGTCCACAAAGAAAGTTAACTAGTTAAGAAAGGTTAAGTTAACTACATAAAGCGACGCCGAAACCATCTTCAATTTCTTAACACGCACGCAAACTAAAAGTAAAAGTCCATTGATGTCAACGTCTGTAGTCCTTTACTAAAGCCATGTTGTTTAAAAATCTTTCTTTGTTAGTCTGAGCACAAAACCTAGTTGATCCATATTGTTGCATAAATGTTTTTTTTTTTTACTATAGGAGAAGGGGCAAACGAGCATGCGGCTCACCTGATGGAAAGTGACTACCGCCGCCCATGAACAACTGCATCACCAGGGGAATCGCAGATGCGTTGCCGGCCTTTTAAAAGGAGTGGGCTCTTTTCTTAAAGGTCCCTAAGTCGTATAGGTCCGGAAAAATCGCTGAAGGTAATCGATTCCACAAGGAAGTTGTGCGAGGAAGAAAGCATCTTCTAAATCGCACAGTGGTGGACCGCCAATCATCCAGATGGTGTGGATGGTATCGGGAGTTCTGCCGCGATGTGCATTCGTGAAATTTGGCGGTTGGGATTAATCCGAACAATTCCTCGGAGCACTCCCCGTGGTAAATGCGAAAGAAAATGCAAAGGGATGCAACATCTCTTCGCAGTTCCAATGAATCGAGCCGATCGGAAAGGACTCGGTCGTCGACAATTCGAGCCGCTCTGTGCTGGATGCGGTAAAGTGGAAGAAGCTGGCACTGGGGAGCCCCTGCCCAGAGATGGGAACAGTATTCCATGTGAGGCCGAACCTGCGCCTTGTAAAGTTGCAGGCGGTGTGCCGGCATGAAATACTGTTCCGCTCTGCTGAGCACGCCAAGCTTTTTAGCCGGTTCAGTGCGGATGGCACACCAGGCGTGCCATCGTGCCACCATACTTTTGTGTGTGGCGTATGACACACGAGTCGTGTCTTTTTAAAAATCGTTAGAACTTGCTCAATTTGCGTTTTTGGAAAATTTATCCAGATCAAAATATTCATTATTTTGCAAGTAGCTCATGCCTACGGCTTCGTTTATGGATAATTTGAAAATTTTAGGGGTTGACAACCTTTTTTTAACTTGTACATGGTACACTTTTTACTTTGTGTCAATCACGTTGTGGAAAAATAGACTAATAAGTAACAAATAACAGCACTCATTGCGATCGCTCACAAACTCAAGTTGTAAATAAATTTCTGGAAAACAAGTCTCCTGTTAAAAAAAAAGACAATGCGTTTGTCTTATTGTTTAATTTTGCTTAAAATGGTTGAACTGCCGTCTTATTACTAGGTATCATATGGTCGAATAGACCTACGAAGTACCATGTGCTCTTGTGATATAGTATAAGGTTTATTTTTGCTTGAAACCGTTCATGCATAAAAAAGTTCGCTAATAAATAGTCTTTTGTCAATCCGCCGTCGTTTGTTTCCTTTTGAAAACACTTGTTTTGCTGTTCTTACTAAATAGACGTTTCAAATCGACGTTACTTTTACATTTGTAGAATATTAAATAATATTTAACATTTGTAAATATTAATGAATCATAAACCTTTTTTTTCCAAATTAAGGTTCTTGATTGTTTGATATTTACAAATATTATTATTAGGCGAAAATTTAATTTAATAAAAACCAAGGTTTTCCAGGGTGATTTAGCTGAACCTACTTATATAAATTATTTTTTAATAAAACAAAAAATAGTACGAAATGTTTGTAATCTCTGTTAATGGGAGACTTCAACGCAAAACTAGGCACAAGAGAGAACGGTGAGCTGAAAGTAGGGAAATTCGGAATAGGACAACGGAACCCAAGGGGCCAGCAGCTGGCCGACTTCATGGAGAAAGAGGGACTCTTTATGATGAACTCTTTCTTTCAGAAGCAACCCCACAGGAAGTGGACCTAGTCTAGCCCCGACGGTTCGACAAAAATGAGATTGACTTCATTATGACGACCAGACAACAACTGTTCAGTGATTGCGAGGGTGAAAACCGGCAGCGATCACCGAATGGTCAGAGACACACTGAACCTAAACGTTAAGTTGGAGAGGTCGCGTCTAATGAAGTCAACGCTCCGTCCCGTGTTCTAATCCAAAGTCACGAAACCTTTCATCTCGAGTTACAAAACCGTTTTCAGTGCCTGGAAGACTTTTGTTTTATAGGATAAGGGTGACAAACGAGCACACAGTCCACCTGATGGTAAGTGGTTGCTGCGGCCCATAGACATCTACATCTATCCTCGTTTGCGAATCAAAATGCAGATGCGTTGTCACCCGTGAGGACTAAGATGGAATGCCTCATTTCCAGTAAAAAGGGCCTCCGGCCATCTGCACTCACCAAGCGAAACGTAAAGGTAAACCTCTACTTCACGCTGGTATTCTGTGAGGTCGTGGTACCACCCCGTTTCGAGCCGGCCCATCCGTGCGAAAGTAAATACAGCAAAAGCTGCCGCGTGGCTCTACCACTGTTTTTGTTGGTTCTTTGAACTATCTGGCCTATTACTATATAACACTTCAGCTTACTGGACCGTTTAGCTATGTCGGTTACTCTGGTTCTTCTGAGGATACCACTGTTAGTGGACGACTAGTGTAAGACTGCAATGAAGTGGACGATATAAATGATAAGCTCGTGGAAACTGTCCATGCGGTCGGAGTTAAGTTCTGCAAGACCCGCCGCAGAAGAACACAAACGCTCTCCGATCACACTCTTAATCTCATGGCTGTTAGACGGGAAATGAAATTGCTTCAACAGATTTGACAGCATACGGGCAACTGAACAGGCAGATCTCCAAATGCATGCGGCGGTACTTACGCAACTTTAATACTGCTCGTATTAAAGAAGCGATCGAGCGGAACCAGGGCTCCAAAGTCTTTGCTAGAGATCTGTCTGCCAGAAAGAGCCAACTGTCGAAGCTGAAGACCGAGTGTGGCAGCGTCATTTCCGGGACACCTGAGATTTTTGGTGAGATTGAGAGATTCCATGGGCAGCTGTACACATCATCGTTGGAGCCACACGCAAGTGTGAGTAACGATCCAAGAGCGAGTCTTATCCGACATTATTCTGATGATATCCCGGACGTCAGTATGAGCGAGATTAGAATGGCTCTACAGCACCTTAAAAACGGCAAGGCCCCAGGTGAGGATGGAATTAAAGCGGAGCTTTTGAAAGCGGGTGGAAAAGCGGTACTTGAAGTCCTTCAGAAGCTATTTAATTCCGTCCTCCATGGTGGTATTACACCGGAGGCGTGGAGCAGAAGTGCGGTGGTCTTGTTCTTCAAGAAAGGTGACAACGCTCTCTTGAAGAACTACAGACCGATTTCCCTTCTGAGCCGCGTCTAAGTGCTGTTTTCGAGACTCATTATGAATCGTCTCGCTCGCAGACTTGACGACTTCCAGCCTCCCGAACAAGCCGGTTTCCGAAAGGGCTTTAGCACCATAGACCACATACATATCCTTCGGCAAATTGTACAGAAGTCCGAAGAGTACAATTTGCCACTATGTCTGGCGTATGTGGACTATGAGAAAGCCTTTGATTCTGTCGAAATTTGGGCGGTGCTGAGGTCCCTTCAGCGGTGCCAAGTTGACTGTCGGTATATCGAAGTGTTGAAGTGCTTGTACAGTAGGGCTATCCGAGTACAGAACCAGAGTACGAAACCTATCCAATTGCAGAGAGGTGTGAGACAGGGTGACGTCATATCCCCGAAACTCTTCACCGCTGCATTGGAAGACGTTTTCAAGCTTCTGGACTGGAAAGGATACGGTATCAACATCAATGGCGAGTACATCACTCACCTTCGATTTGCCGACGATATAGTCCTTATGGCAGAATCGCTGGAGAACCTAAGCACTATGCTCAATCACCTCAATAGTGTTTCCCAACGGATAGGTCTTAAGATGAACATGGACAAAACAAAGATCATGTTTAATGTCCATGTCACACCTATGGCGGTAATTGTTGGGAGCATTAAGCTCGAAGTTGTTGACGAGTATGTTTACCTGGGACAAATAGTCCGACTAGGTAAGTCCAACTTCGACCGGGAGGTCAATCGACGGATTCAACTCGGTTCGGCAGCGTTCGGGAAATTACGGCACATCTTCTCGTCAGTTATACCTCAACACTTGAAAACGAGACTGTACAACCAGTACGTGTTGCCAGTGGTATGACATATGGAACTAAGACGTGGTTCTTCACTGCTGGCCGGATGAGTAAGCTCAAGGTCGCTCAGCGAGCTATGGAGAGGTCTATGCTCGGAGTTTCTCTGCGTGATAAACTTAGAAATGAGGATATCCGCAGTAGAACCAGAATGACCGACATAGCCCAACGGATTAGTAAGCTGAAGTGGCAACAGGCCGCCCATATAGTTCGAAGAACCGACAACCGATGGGGAAAAAAGGTTCTCGAGTGGCAGCCTCGTACCGGCAGGCGAAGTGTAGGGCGTCCCCCCACTAAATGGAGTGACGACCTGGTAAGATATGCAATAAGTCGATGGGTGCAGGTGGCTCAGGACCGTGCTTTTTGGCAATCCTTGGGGGAGGCCTACGTTCAGCAGTGGACTTGTGAAGGGCTGTAATGATGATGATGATGAAACTTAATTAGGTCTAAACAAGTGAAAAAAGCATAAAACGGATAATTAGTTTTACACATGGCTAATGGCACAATATCATCAACTGTGGTGCTTTACACGCTAGGCGTGTCATGAAATATTTGTTCGCCGCCTCAGCTAAAAGTTGTCGAAAATTGGTTTCGCAACGAATCGGTTAGAGGCCAATTTGGCCTTCTCTTCCAAGTGACCACGAAACTGCATGTAACTCGATGTCGACGCCGAGGATTCCGATACTGGCTGAGGCAACAAGGGGAGTGCCTTGAAACTGAGGAGATACGACAAAGGGGTTCTTTTTAGCGGTAAACGCGCAAATTTATTGGCCCAAGTGATTAAGATTCCTTTGTTAGGTTAAGACGGATCGTTAACTTAGTTGAATTTAAGTCTACTGTTAGACAAAGGTCTTGTCATCAGTTGGCATGTACTTGCTAGACAGTCGAGTTGGTGAGCGCAGAGACCCTCGCAAACACTGGCAATGCCGAACACCATTACCAAATTGTTTCTGCATTTTTAGATGCCATGTTGTGCAGTTGTAAGAGAATTCATTATCCCATATCAACTGTGGGTGTCATAAGAACTGACAGAGCGAAAGTGAAATAAGAGATGGGGGGAGCATCTTTTGATAATAGTTCAAAATAATAAAATCTGCGGTTGCCAAGCGTAGTAAATATGGCATACATCTCCCCTATGAGGCTATCTAGGAGGGCTATGATGATGATTTTACCACAATCAGTAGGTTCCCTAGAACGGTTGAGTAGCAAGCAACTGCGTGGAGCTAAAGTTAGATTTATGAAAAAGCATGTAAGCTTGGTATGTTTCACATTACATTTCAATGTATGTTGATGATTTGTATAATTTGATGACTTGCTTTTCAAGTATCATCGGATATAGTTTAATTTATATTGATTTTTATTTTTTCTAAAGAATACTAGATGCTAGCAACGATATTAACGTTACTAATAGGTACCCCTGTTAATAATTTCAAGTAAGCTTAAAAATGTTTTCATTAGGAGTGGTTAAGTAGTGGTTAAAGTAGCCGAATGGTGGATAGGAATCCACGACTTTCCGAGTTCGTTGTCCGCATTCCGTACCCTTGACCAATGATCATTAGGCTACTCTCACTTAAAGTTACAACCTATATACGTCCCACTTTTTTTATAGTACAAGGGCGACCACTGCTGGGCACAGACCTCTCCTCATTTTGAGAGAGTTTTAACGCAAGGAAGTGTCCGCCGCGCTGCCCCAATGCGTGTTGGCGAACTTCAGATGTCTTCGAAATAATGTTTTTTCTTATACCTCAGACATACAGGTATCCTCACGATGTTTTTCTTCCCCGCCGAGCACGTGGTAAAGCAGCACTTAAAATTGCAATTAACAATTTCATTGGTGCCAGCGGGAATCGAAGCTCCGCGATGTTAGCACCTCATGTGCGGAATTTCGATTGACCAATTATACCATCTGAAAGGTCAGAAATTGGTCATAAAAGGTCAGTTGATCTTATTAATTGGTCAGCGTTAGAAACATTTTTATTAAGGGTTAAAGTTTTTCAAGGTCATTGAGAAATTTTAGTACCTCATTCGCGAAAAATATAAAAAATAAAAATATGCGCGATTGATAAGCATTCGCTGATAATTGGTCAGCTTATATAAATATTTGGTCAGTTTAATTTAATATTTAAAAAAAAATAAGTTGGCATTGTCGTAACGCGCATGCTTTGGAACGGTTAATTGTATCAAAGCAGTGAGCACTTACGCACAGCTCTTTACTACGAACGAGACGTGGGGGGGGGGGGGGGTAATTATTATATTTTTTTTTGAGAAAAAAACTTAGACATTTTCTTCTATCAAATATATAATAGTGGAGAAAGAAATAGGATATTTTTTTAAATTACGTGAAGGTGAAACTGCATGCATGGGATTTGGGGATGATATTTAACTAGCTTATTTTATAATAATTTTATATAAACATGATTTTTAGGGTTCCATACCTCAAAAAGAAAAAACGGAACCCTTATGTCTGTCAAGACCCTTTTTCTCGTGGAGGTATGAAGCTGAAAATCATTTCAAATAGGTACTCAAGTCTACTGTCCCTTCGAGCTGTGAAAAAATCAAACTTCTAAGCCAACACAATCAAAAGATACAGCCGTTTATGCCGCAAATTTTCGACATTCGCAAAGGAATCAAAACCTACAGGGTACTTCCCGTGAACTCAGAATCTTGAAATTTGGTACAAAGCAACGTTTTATAGCACAAATAAAGGAAAAATTGCGAAAAGCATAATTTTTTATTTACATCATACAATAAAAATATTTTATTAATTTTAAACTTATATGCTTTGTTCGGAACCCTCGATGCGCGAGTCCGACTCGCACTTGGCCGGTTTTTGTAAAAATTAGAAATATTTTATTTACATAAAAAATGACCATGAAAATTAATTTCTAAAATACATTTATTATAATTTAAGTTTTTCAACTCTAACTTTATATTAATACTCTAAAATATATTAGTACAAGGCTGCTTCAAACACCGAAAATTTCTCCATTTCTTAGCAATATAGTAAGTAGTAGTTAAATAGCAATATATAATAATTGAAAAAATTTATCATAACTAAACAAAACAAAATTTAACTGCCATTTACATTCCATGACTTCCCACATAGATGAAGAGCTTTAAAAATAGATTGAGTTACAATTAACCGTCCCAAAGTATGCGCGTTACGACAATGCCAAATTATTTTTTTTTTAATATTAAATTAAACTGACCAAATATTTATATAAGCTGACCAATTATTATCAGCGAATGCTTCTCGATTGTGCATATTTTTTTAATTTTAATTTTTTTCGCGAATGAGGTGCTAAAATTTCTCAATGACCTTGAAAAACTTTAACCCTTAATAAAAAAAATTCTAACGCTGACCAATTAATAAGACCGACTGACCTTTTATGACCAATTTCTGACCTTTCAGATGGTATAATTGGTCAATCGAAATTCCGCATATGAGAAGCTAACATCGCGGAGCTGGGAATCGAACCCGATTTGCTCGCATACCATCTCAGCCACCACGACTCATAATGTCACTTATTTTATGAGAACTGCGAAAGTATTTTTACTACTGAGTACTTTACCATACTGTACACTAAGTTTAAATAAGTTAAGTTAAAAAATAAATAAAACTTATTAAATAAAAGGTAAATGTTAAATGTAAAGTAAATAAATGTGCTCAATTTCACTGATAACATATTGAAGAGATTTTATTGCGTATAATATATTATTTACATAAACGGTTGTACTATAGTGACGTAATATCAGTAAGTTGTACGAGCTATCAGTCAGTGTTATCATTTTTTTTATACACGGGCGTTTGCAAATACTGTTATTTATTATCCAATCAGAAATCATTTTGTGGTTTTTAATCTAAGTGTATTTCAAATAATCTCAGTAAATGATAAGTTAGTTAGACCCGCAGTTTATCAGTAGGTACGCTGCCAGCAACGTCACATATAAAATAATGCTCTGGGAACTCTAGGTACACCTATCACTTGTTCTTGTGATAACTTCTATAGACGAATTAATATTTTTTTAAACACACGCTACCGATTCATATAAGTTTTAAGTGCATAATTAGTCCCGCTGTTAGCCATGTAACTACGCTAACGTACGCTACCGTGTTGTCATAGTATGGTGTTGTCTTAAGCGCGGCGCCCACCTACGTAACGTAACACGTGATCTGACGCGTGATTTGACGCGTAACTTGTCACTCGCCTCAACATTCAAAGGGATTGTATGTAATAACGCCCATTTGCGTGGCGTGACGCCTCATGACGTGACGTGCCATTCAGCTTGCTACTAGTGACGCATTGAAGTGGCGCGTAACATGACACTTGTAGTGACTTGTATACGCAAAATGAAAGGCGACCTAGCTTTTAATATTAAATTCATTGATTTAGTTCATGAAAGACCATGTTTATATGATTATACTAGACCCGATTACAGTAACAGGAACTCGCAAGATGCTTCTTGCAACTTGTAGTGCAAATCTATGCGAAATGTAATTCTAATTTCTTCATAAAATTGAAAGGGAAAAAATTTGAAAAGTGGTGGTACACTTTTCAAATTTTTTCCCTTAGGGATGTACTCAAAATCTTCTGCTGGCACTTTGAATGTTTGAAATCTGTAGCAAAGCAAGGGCATGTTTATCCTCTTCAGGCGAGATTTTGGCCCAAAATGAACTCTGCGACATGCTATTGTTGCACAGGTTGGTGCAAGCAGTGTCACTCGTGGTCACGTCAGAGCATTGTCAGAATCATGCTACAAGCCATGTCGAAATCATGTAGCTTAGGTGGGCGCCGCGGCTTAGGCCCACCACATGCATACGGAATTCCGTTTCGATATTCCGATTCGGAATTTCGAACGCAGCAAGTCCATATAAAATCTATGACCCGTCACACACGTACGGTTGTTTTCCGTTCGAAAGAAGACAATACTTTTTTTGTATGGAGAATGGTTCCACCACGAATTTTAGGGAAACTGAATGAAAAGTATGTCGATTTATTTCTTATAATATATAGATTACAAAATTAATATTAGTTTTATCGCATGTAACGGGAATTTGAGAAATAAAAAATTTAAATATGATTATCATAGTAACCTTAAAACAAAGTAAAAGCGATTTTCTATTAGTTTTCACCGATGTTATGAGTTAGAATAGTGTATATAGAATATAATTTAATTTTTAATTAGCAACGATCTTGAGATGCTGATATCGTAATGATGAATGATGAATGGGCGTATCAAATGATTACGCACTTAAGTTCGTCGTTGAGTAACGTTTATTAATACGGGCCTTAGTGGTTAAGATCGGAATATCACTAAAATACTTGTATTTCTCAAAAACCATTGCAACGCCTTATCTGATTCAGTTAATTTGTTGTAAAAACTTAACTGGTAGTTTGAACTGCGAGACTGATTGCGTCTTATATTTTAACATCCTCATATTTCCTCATAAATCCAAGCGCCTCTGACCCAGTTTTTCCAGCTTTATCCAAATGAGTTTTACATCAAAGGCGCTAGTACCATTTTTCTTTTTTTTCTTTTTTAAAAAACGTTACCACCACACTAGGATTTTCTCCTGTATCGTGGAGGCAGTTTACAAACACAAATTGCACAAGGACAAACATCCAGACGCGGAACAATTATTTGCAGGCCATACAAATACTTGTTCCGTGCGGGATTCAAACCCGCGCCCCCCAACGCAGCAACTCATTGCTAAGCCACTGCGCCACGGAGCCGTCAAATTAATATTATTGTTTTTGATACTGCACTGCATACATTTTGTTTTTAATTATGTTTTTATTGATCGTAAGAATTTAAGTGAATGGTATATTATGCAAAAGGTGTCATCCTTAAAAAATATTTTGTAGACATTTTTTAGACAACACGGCAGACTCTTTCGGACTTGGACCTCTATCGATGTAGGGAGAGTTTTCCTTAATCGTTACGCTTGGCGAAATTGCAGTACCAGATGTTTGTCACTTCAGTTTTATAAAAAAAAACTTGCACACTTGACGTTGCTGCCCGTCATCAGTCTGTGTATTAATTAATCTATAATAGTATAAATAATAATTTACATTTAACTTACGGAATGGTTATACTGCCATCTATTGGAAGTCATAAGTTCGATTTATGTTATTGTCTACCGACTTTAAAAAGGAGGAGGTAATCAATTCGACTGTATGTTTCTTTTTATATGTGTTACCTCATAACTTTTTTCTGGGTGAACCGATTTCGATGATTCTTTTTTATTTGAAAGCTGGTACTTCACTCTGGTGGTACTCCCATATAAATTTGATCAATGTCTGACTAATAGTTTTTGAGTTATTCTTAACCGGTTCAGTGCCGGCGACACGCCAGGCGTGCCATCGAATACTTTTGTGTGTGGCGTATGACACGCGAGGCGTGTCTTTTTTGGAAAATCGTTATAAATCGCTAAAATTGCTTTTTTGGAAAATTTATCCAGAACAAAATATTCATTATTTTGCAAGTAGTTCATGCCTGCGGCTTCCTTTCTGGATATTTTGAAAAATTGAAATTTTTAGGAGTTGACAACCTTTTTTAACTTGTACATGGTACCGTTTTTACTTTATAGGTTTTTAAAACATGTTGTGGAAAAATACTCTAATAAGAAACAAATGAACAAATAATAGCACTCATTGCGATCGCTCACAAACTCAAGTTGTAAACAAGTTTCTAGAAAACAACTCTCCTGTTAAAAAAAAACAATGTCTTTATCTCTTTTGCTCAAAATGGTTGAAGTGCCGACTTATTACTATAATTTGGCCGAATGGACATACGAAGTACCATGTGCTCTTGTGATATTTTATAAGGTTTATTTTTGCTTGAAACAGTTCGAAACCGTTCATGCATAACAAAAGTTCGCTCATAAATAGTCTTTTGTCATTCCGCCGCCGTATAGCGCCGGCGTGTTTTTCCTTTTGAAAACACTTGTTTTGCTATTCTTACTAATTAGACGTTTTCAGATCGACTTTACTTTTACATTTGTATAACATTAAATAATATTTAACATTTGTAAATATCAATGAACCCTTACCCTACCTTATAATTTTTTTTCAAATTAAGGTTCTTCATTGTTTGATATTTACAAATGTTATTATTAGGTGAAAATTTAATTTAATAAAAACCAAGGTTTCCAGGGTGATTTAGCTGTACCTACTTATATAAATGATGTTTTTATAACAACAAAAAATAGTACAAAAGGTTTGTAATCTCTTCATAAAAAAAGTCACTTTCTCTCAATTTCAAAGAAAACGCGTAAAAAAACACGTAGTTACCCACTAAAAACAAGTATCCTTCCATTTGTAACTTATGTTTGATGTCAAATAAAGTTAATTAAGTCTAAACAAGTAAAAAAAGCATAAAAAAGAACATTATTTTTACACATGGAGGATGGCGCATGACACGCCCGGCGTGTCATGAAATATTTGTTCGCCGCCACAGCTAAAAGTTGTCGAAAATCGGTGCTGCAACGAATCGGTTATAATTCATATTGAAGTCGGTTGTCAGCAATTATAGGTACTTTAAGATTGATGGAAAATTATTTTAGCAGTTCCGGCAAAACATAGTGCACAGACAAACAAGCATAGTGTGGAGACTATTTTTACAGGTATTCATTGATTAGTGAATATACATCACTAACACCATTACAGTAATTAAATAAATATGATTAAAGCCAAGATGAATAACGGATAATATGTCCATTTATAATATTACCTGTACATACTATACTTATGGTAAGAAAGATCTTTTAACTGGTTGTATAAGGCTAAAACTCAAAGTAAAATGCCACTGCATTTATTGTTGGTAACTATTTCCAAAGCAGTCTATTAATAGTGGAATAGACAGACAGACAGGTGCGGTGTCAAGACTTTGTTTTAATATGTTTTGGTTGATTAGTAAAGGTGCAGTGTGTAAAACTATGTTTTAAAATATAGTAACTGTACTAACAGTGGTAGCATAGTATAAAGATACCAAGTAGGCTATCTCCGGCCCAATGCGCGATATAATTGCCTACTGTCTCAGGGTTGTCACTGTCACCAAATCATTAGTTTAAAGCCCGGCCCTTGCCAAAGATAATACATCTCTGTATAACTAATTCAGTGACCATTAATCGATAAAGTTCAACAATGGTTTTCCTAACAAATACAGAAATGTATTAAGATTCAGAGCAGTATTATTTATAAAAAAAGGGATAAAATAAACCGGCGGGGCGGTGTGTGAGCTCGTGTTTAAATGATTTACTTAGTATATACTAGTTACTTTTTATTTTTAATAGGCATAATATAGTATTTGCACACATAAAGGAACATATTAATTTTTATTTTTAATTAATACAAGCATACCTATATATATTGAATCACATTTATTACAAAATTACAAATTAGCTACAGAAAAATACTTTCTTCAGTTTCGACTATTACGAAACGCCTTGTTATTAAACTTTAATGTGTAATATATCCGCATCCTTATAAATAACTTTTGCAAATATAATTAATTACGATTTTATAACCGTAAGTAGGTACTTAGTTACTATTCTTCCTCTGTCTGATAGACAACTAATACAACAAAAATAAGTAAGTAGGTATCTCATCAGGTAGGTCAAGTAAAAATTATATGCTATAATAAGTGACTCCGCTTACCTGTCCTGTTCAATAGGTAATCTGAACAGAGACAATTCTGGAATCGATGAATTATTAAGACACCCAAACACACAGCAATACGTTCTCCTGCGATTATCACACATTTTTCATTAATTTAGCGGTGCCGAAAAGCCGTGACGCGCGAACCTCGTGCGGTGTTAGCCCCGAATGGCGCGATGAGAAACACTTCGAGATGTGTTTAAGTGTGCGTGCGGCGCCTCATAGATACTATGGTGCACACATACAAGCCGCGCGCAGTGCGTTTGTATGAAGATAACGTACTTCCCCTCTCTTTATACTATGGTGGTAGAGCCAGGCGGCAGCTTTTGCTGTCGCATGGATGGGCCGGCTCGAACCGGGGTGGTACCACGACCTCACAGAAAACCAGCGTGAAGTAGAGGTTTACCTCTGCGTTTCGCTTGGTGAGTGTAGGTGGCCGGAGGCCCTTTTTACTGGAAATGAGGCATTCCATCTAAGTCCTCACGGGTGAAAACGCATCTGCATTTTGATCTGTAATAGAGGATAGATGTAGATGTCTATGGGCCGCAGCAACCACTTACCATCAGGTGGACTGTGTGCTCGTTTTTCACCCCTATCCTATAAAAAAAAAACTGATTAGTTATCATACCCCAAACACCATTAAAGCCAAAATGGCTAGGTAATATTATGTTTATGTATGTATATTAATAAACACGGATAAATATGAAGTAACATGTTTTAAACTGGTTGTGTTAGGATAACAAAAACACATGTATAATTTAATTGTATTTATTATTGTCAGTCATTATCATTTCAAAACATTTTTTCAAAATAACTTGATAATAAAATGGCCATTTATGATATTGTTAGGAGTCAGAAGGATATTTCCAATGTTACGAGATATCATATAAAACTGTTGTATTCAATATCCATGTAGTTTTTTGTCTCTGCCTAAGAGCAGCTCTGCAAGATTTGAGAAGACTACAAGAAGCCATGGAATGTAAATGACAGTTTAATTTTGTTTTGTCTAGTTATAATTAATTTTTTCGGCTGCGAAATAACGAAATTTTCGATATTTTAGCAGACTTGTATTAATTTAGTTTACTAAATAGACTGCTTCACTCAGTCCGGCGTCAACCGCCGTCGTGAGTGGATACTGTATCGGTTGTTTGCAGCGGCTCAAAAAGATCGCTGTACAAATATAAAATATTCGAAAAACAAAATTTGATACATACTTGATTATTATAATAATCAGAGATTTTTATTACAATATTTGAAAAGCACAGAATAAATAATAGTAGTACGTACAAGAAGTAGAAGGTATACATTTATACTTAAAGACGTCTTGGACTTTATGGAGTGACATGAATGATGATAAGTATGATGATCATATGAGCATTATGAGTCAAGCACTTTTGGATTTTCCAAATTTTTTTAATTGAAGTTTGACATAAAATTATTGGAAAATTTGAAGTATAATAAGGTTTGATATCTTATATTTACGCGAAGAATACACATTAAATGAAACTAATTTTTACGGATTTCATCGCGTTTACTTTAACTTTTTAATTCCCGACGTTTCGGGTGCCTTTCAGCACTCGTAGTCACAGGGGGGGGGGGGGGGGGACTGAGGTGTTTGACGTCCTGATGTCATAGTTAGCCTTTTGTATTTTAGCCAGCCAAATTCGTCAGATTCAGTTTTTGAATATTAATTTTTGGTCTACGCAGAATCTACGCAGAATGAGCTTACAGTATCTTTCTTGCAGTGGTATGCTTGGGTTTGGATTTAATTTTATTAATTATAGAATCCCAAGCAGATGGCAGCACCCATCCATCTGCCCTATTGAAATTAGGATATTTTTTTAATTTCAATAGCCTCGCGAATTATCCTTGGTAGGAATCGGTGTTCTTTTGCGAGGATTTGTGGTCTATCAAATCTAATGTAATGGCGGGGACGATCTAGAACATGTTCACACACTGCAAACTTCCCGGAACGTCGGCGCTTCAAGTCAGCTATATGTTCTTTCACGCGGGTTTTAATAGATATTTTTGTTTGTCCTATGTAAGAGAGACCACATTCACAATCCAGCTTGTACACTCCTGAATCTTGTAGAGGGATATGACATTTGACGGATGGTAAAAAATGTTTGATTGATGAATTGACTAATCTTCTTCGGCGGCTTGAAGTATGTTTTAATGGAAGCTCGCTTCAAGATGATCGCTCGATCATGATCGATTCACCAATTTATAAGTTGGCTCAAAACTTAGCAAAAATATTGTCACCACTGAGAGGACATATCAGAGCACACACAAAGGATTCCTACCATTTTGTTAGTGAGATAAAAGATCTACATCGGACAATGAAACTATGGTCAGTTTTGATGTTCAGTCACTATTCACATGCTTACCAATTGAAGACTGCATCTCAATAGTAACTAGAAAGCTAGAATATAACAACATGCCTACAGAATATGCAGTATTACTCAAACACTGCCTCAAACCTGGCTATTTATTGTGGAAGGAAGAATTCTACAAGCAAGTAGGCAATGGGCTCGCCTGTATCTACCGTAGTCGCCGACATATTCATGGAGGACTTTGAGGAGAAAGCTCTTTTTACTGCTCCTGTAAATCCAAGATTCTACAAGCGGTACGAAGACGATACTTTCACAATTTTACCATCTGACAAAGTAACTGCATTTTTAGACCACCTTAATTCCAAAACTCTTAAAATACAATTCACAATGCAGTTACATAGGCTGCACTAAAAGTATCGGGAACGGAATAAATTTCCACTGTTCTTGTCATATTAAAATCTTTTTAATTGAAAACTCCTTGGTTTTAAAATCGAATACCATTTATTTATTTAAAAAAAGATTCTCAGTCTTGTCTGGTCTTGTCACAAGGTTTTGTCAAACTTGTTTAGTCGTTGAGAAAATGGAATTGACTCGAGAAAATTCAAGAGCGATGATTTATTATTACTTTCGAAGTGGTTTAACACAAAAACAGTGTGTTGACCGGATGATTTCTGCATTTGGTAATGAAGCCCCATCCAAAACCACAATTTATCGCTGGTTTGCTGAATTTCAACGTGGACGTGTCAAGCTCAGTGATGATCCGAGGATCATCAAGATCACGGTCGTCCAAAAACTGCAGTCACCCAAGAAAACGTTGATGCTGTGCGTAAGCTGATTGAGGAAGATCGACATGTGACATACCGCGAAATTCAGGCAACTTTAGACATTGGCATGAGTCAAATACAAATAATCTTGCGTGAACAATTAGGTGTAAAAAAGTTGTTTTCCCGATGGATACCGCATTCGCTCTGTGAAGAGCAAAAAGTGGCTCGCGTTACTTGGTGCGTCAGAACTCTCGAAAGATTCCACGCAGGATCCTCAAATGTAGTATATAACATCGTATCAGGTGACGAACCCTGGATATATGCGTACGAACCCGAAAGAAAAAACCAGTCACGAGTTTGGGTGTTCGAAAATGAGTTAAAGCCAACAAAAATTGTTCGTTCACGGAGTGTTGCAAAAAAAATGGTGGCCACGTTTGTCTCCAAAACCGGCCATGTTACGACTATTCCTCTTGAGGGACAAAGAACGGTTAATGCAGAATGGTATACTAGCATTTGTTTGCCACAGGTCGTTTCTGAACTCTGTAAAGAGAACTGCAACCGCCGCATCATCCTCCATCACGACAATGCGAGTTCTCACACCGCACACAGAACAAAAGAGTTTTTAGAGCAAGAAAACATAGAATTATTAGACCATCCGCCGTACAGCCCCGACCTAAGCCCTAATGATTTCTATACTTTCCCTAAAATAAAGAATAAATTGCGTGGACAGAGATTTTCATCACCTGAAGAAGCTGTGGACGCCTACAAAACGGCCATTTTGGAGACCCCAACTTCCGAATGGAATAGTTGCTTCAATGATTGGTTCCATCGTATGGAAAAATGTGTCAAATTTCGCGGAGAACACTTCGAAAAGCAATAAATACATTTTTAAATAGTAATGTTGTGTCAGTTCCTTGATCCCAGAAATTTTCAGTAGAGGCAAACAATTCTTTAGCTTTCCTACATGTTTTAGTCATCCGAAATCCTGATAACACAGAGCTACTGACAGAGCGCGCGATGACTTATTAATAATCTTAGATTGAATGGTACCATAAAATAGCTGCTGATATGTCTTTTACGTTCGAGTAGACTTTCAAATTTTATAAATGAAGTTCTGCAGTAATGATGATTGAAACTAACTTTACGGATTTTAACATGTATAATTTATATTTTTTTTTTACGCGGGTTTACACAACTTTGAATGAAAGTTAAATAAAAGCCCGCGTAAAAGAACATATCGCTGATGTAAAGCACCGACGCTTCGGGAAGTCTGAAGTATGTCAACATATTCAGTATCGTCCCAACCGTTGTGTCAGATGTGATAGACAACAACTCCTCGCAATATAACACCGATTACTACCAAGGATGATTCGCGAGGCTGTTGAAATTAAAAACATTCTAATTTCAATAGAGAAGATGGCTGGGTACTACCATCTGCTTGGGATCTCATAAAAAATTTAATCCAAACCCAAGCATACTAGTGCTACACTTCAAGTATTGTAAGCTCATTCTGCGTAGATCGGACCAAACATTATTAATTAAAAGTTGATGGTGGTCTTCGTTAACTATGACATCAGGACGTCAAACAATTCAGCCCCCCCCCCCCACCCCTCCCCCGTCGCCACGAATTCTATAAAAAATGAAGTTCTATTCATAGTGAACGTGGAAAGAACGCTCATCAACGGGAGTAGAAAAATGTTCGTCTTTGATGGCGAAAGAGAATCCGCTACCGTATATCGTCCCGTGTGTGTCGTAAGAGGCGACAGGGGAATATTAACAGGAGATGTGCAATATCGTCTTCCTAACAACAGTTCAAAATAATAAAAGCTGTGGTTGCCAACCTGCATGCCAAGCGTAGCAACTTTAACAATAATCCATCCTATTTGACAATTTATAGGGACGCCTATGATCAGTTCAGTGTACTTTTGATAGACTGTAATAATGACGATGATGAGTTCGGCTATTTCGAATCTTTACTACTCTTAATATTTACGGTAGAGTGAACACAATAAAGTATCATCTCCGAAAATATGAATGACATAAAATCTGCATCAATGCCCCATTAAAACTAAAAAAGTAGCAGCCTACATCCATGTCACTACGGGGCACAGGCCGCAGAGAGGTTTGGCCAAAAAAAGTGTTCGCGTGGGATCACATCAACTGGGGAACTTCACAGATATTCAGGTTTTCCTTCACCGCCGAGAACGTGGTAAATCAACATTAATAAACAACATTAATAAATAAATATATAATAACAACCACTTCTGGTAAGCTTAAAAAGCTTGTGGTAGAAGTGGTTCACGACAGTAGTCGAATGGCGGATTCGAACCCACAACCTTTCGAGTTCGCAGTTCACGCATTGCCCTTAGACTACTGACGCCTTTGAACTTGTCAAGTTGTTGGTTTACTACCGTGCCATGATGAAATTTCATGGCAAGCTACACGGCCCTCGTATTTGTTTAAATAAAGTTCATAAAAACTGAAACAAAGCTTTTGCGCGATTGTTGACCATATCTACCTAGTAATTAGACACAATATGTAAATTGGGGCTTCTGCGTCACTTGCTCTCGCATCGCTCGAGCTACATGCCGCTGAAGACCCCAATTCTCTCCAGTAGAGGTGCAAAATTTTTAGTTTAACCAAATTAACGTCTACATACTCACAGTCCTATCCTGCGGGAACAAGTGTACTTCCACTTCCAGTTGAGTTATTGAGCATTATATTCAGAGCGTTTGCGAGATGCTGATGGTATTGCCGCATCTTTATGATTAATTTCTAATAATACAATTTGTTTAGCCTAATTTCATTGTGGTTAGTGCTAATAAACGTTTTTAAGCTGTTGCATAGCTTTTATCGCGGGCTTTGAGCGCGGCGACCGAATCAAGAAATTCCGTAACGAAAAAAAAAACCTAAGTCCTGAAAACCTAACATCGTAAATCCATTACAATAAAGATATTAATTAATTTGCAACCATCCGCTAACTAAATACAATGAAGTGTCTTACCTGGATTGAAGAGCGCCTCCCACCCTCCCCCAATTGTTTCATTATTGTTTTATTCTCATAGCGAGTGCACGTTGATTACAACGCTCGTCAAATATCATCTATATTGGTGAGTTTAATCATTTTTTTTACTATTTAGAAATTCAGTCACCATTACCTTTTTTTGACTTCATACTTGTTTTTGTTAATTGCAGATCATGGCCAATACCGAGGAACACAATGATTCTAATCCTATCACTAATCCGTATTACTATGCACAGGATGTGGATAAATTTACACTAAATTATTACAACCGAAAGGAGCAGCTTCACGATTTACCACCAAATAGAATAGCTATTAATGAAGAGCGGCAATCGAAATCAAAGAAATGTTACAGGAAGAGAAACCGTTCTCAAGAATCATCATCATCATACATTATCCGCCGAGATAAAGATAAACGAGGTTATCGTCTGATTAAAATCAGCATTTGCGAACTTAACGAGCAAGAAGAAAATGTCATCCACGATCTTAGTGCTAATATAAGTAAGTGTTCAATATGTTGTGGATTCAATGTATGATGAAGTGTTAGATGCTACAAATTGTCTTATAAAAAATAGGTGAAAAATTATGTGAGAACTAGTAATTTAAGTAATGTAGCTTGTAAAATATAATAAAAGTTATACATTGAATTTTATTGTTGTTTAATTATGTATCATTATTATTCACTTGTGTAGAGGAAAAAAGAAAAGACATTTATTGTTACAACGAATATATTTATTAAAACTAATTATTTCGATTTTCGATTTTATCTGAATTTGAATTTAAATGTTTTAGTTTTTATTTCGATTTTAACTGAAAGCAACAACACATAGATAAGTAACACTCATTAAACTACGAGTGTTACACTCAGTTTATTATAATAAAATATAGTTCAGATTTTGAATTTCTTTATTTTATTATTTTATTTATGGTTTATTATTTCGATTTCCGATTTTATTTGAATTTAAATGTTTTAGTTTTTATTTCGATTTTAACTGAAAGCAACAACACTAAAATATAGATAAGTTTATTATAATAAAATATAGTTCAGATTTAGAATTTCTTTATTTTATTATTTTATTTATGGTTTATTGTTTCGATTTTAAATTTTATCTGAATTTGAATTTAAATGTTTTAGTTTTTATTTTGATTTTAACTGAAAGCAGCAACACGTAGATAAGTAACACTGATTACACTATTAAACTAACCCTTAGTTGGATGCAAAACTGGACGAACGTTGTGATAATCTTCTTTGTTGCATGATACCAACTGGGTAACAGCCTTCCACGTTGGGGTTTTCTCATCGACGGCTGATTTAAAGCTGATCAGAGATTGCTGCCAGCGGTCGGTTGATAGAATAGCCTCCAGCTCGCGGAAGTTAGAGATGCGCACTTCGATGTAATATTCTCCTCGCTTCGAAGGCTCGCTCCGGTGCATATATCCCGAACCTGTTCGGCTTGATAAGTAGTTTTTTAAAACCCCCCTCGGATAGGTTCAGAATCTTCATCCTGGTAACAATAAAAATACTATTTAAAAAAAAACATGCTGATAAGCAATGAACAATATTTATATTCCATCCTACCCCGCATAAATATATTTTTATACGATGCTCATAACATGACTTAGTAGTCCAATTCACTAACAATTGTATCAATCACATCGATCGTCTAAGAATATAATGTAATACGTCTTCATAAAAAAAACTAATCTATGACTGATAATTTATTCACAACATCCAATCAAATAGAAACTAACTTTTCATCATGTGAATGGTAACTCAAACTATTAAAATTAAATAAGATTTGCTTACCTCAGAATCTGGAAAAACTTTTAATTTACTTTTCCTGCTGGGTGAGTGATGATGATGTATCAGCCTCAGATTCCGACTCGCTTCCGAATAATTCAACTCATTTCTTGGACTTAGGAACTAGTGTTTTAGACTGTGGAAAACACGATGCAACTAATGGTTACACTCCCGACATCATATTTTATACCCTAAATTATAACACTATCCCCATTTGGAAGTATTTTAGTTTGACATATTTTAAAATGAAGAAATATTCCATTTGGTAACTTTAGCATTGACCCGTATTAATGTTATTTGTAAGGAATATTTTATCTTATTAACATTAAATGCTCATATGTGAAAAACACTTAGCATAAATGTTTGCATACGATGTCAAATCAACGTTTGCGTCGTCAGCTGGATTATCATTGGCGACAACCAGACGCTGTAAAATGATACGACAGTGTTTTACAGGTAAACGAGTGTATTTCGCAATAATATGGAAATGGGCATAATAATGATCATAGAATTGAAATAATATAGCGGTCGATATACTTATTAAATTTATATCCATTATTTTTTATTTTTTTATTTTATTCATTAGGTTCTCCAGCAGTTATAACACAATACATTTGAATAAAAAATACAAGTTCCAACATGTCTTAAACTAAGTGCATAACTACTTATAGGGGAACACATCATGCGCTTAATAATAATAAGTTACTTATATGTAAAAGAAAAGAAAAATCATAAAAACCTTTTTTAAGTTATTTTTTAACAAATTACAGAAGACAACAGTGGTAGAGCCACGCGGCAGCAACACAGAAAACCAGCGTGAAGTAGAGGTTTACCTCTGCGTTTCGCTTGGTGAGTGCAGGTGGCCGGAGGCCCTTTTTACTGGAAATGAGGCATTCCATCTCAGTCCTCACGGGTGACAACGCATCTACATTTTGATTTGTAATAGAGGATAGATGTAGATGTCTATGGGCCGCAGCAACCACTTACCATCAGGTGGAGTGTATGCTCGTTTGTCACCCTTATCCTATAAAAAAAAAGCCATTTTTTTGTTATAAAGTCCCTGATCTGCTTACGAAAAAGTTTTAAAGAATCAAAATTAAGATCTACCGATGTGTGCTGCATTCATTGTAAAGTCTACTTAATCTAGGAACAGGAGAGAAATGACCAAGTTTAGTCCTATGCAATGGTGGGTTCATAGGTTGAACAGGCTTTCTCGGAAGCTGAGAAGGTATTCTGAAGGAAAAGGAATTTAAGGAGGATAGTCTATCTTATTATGGAACAGCTTGTATACGAACATTAAATCTAAAATGTCACTTCTTACTTCTAGCGGCAGTAAATTAAAAGCGAGAAGCCTACTTTTGTACGATTTAAGCGATCGAGCTTTACCTACAGAGAACGCTACGTGCCATAGAAACCTTTTCTGAACCCTTTCCAGCGTAACGTATGTGTTGCGAAATGGGGCCTCCAAACAACACTGCAGTATTCCATAATGCTACGCACAAAACTATTATAAAGAATCATCTTGGTCTTAACGGTCTTGAAAATCTTTGTATTGCGTATGATGAAACCGAGCATTCCAGATGCTTTTTTTATAATATGGTCGAAATATGTTATAAATGTAAGCTTCTTATCTAGCAGCACGCCCAAATCACGAACATTGTCAACTTCTCGTAATTTGACACCATTGATTTGGTATGACGAATTTATAATATTTTGTTTGCGCGTGAATTTTATATGTATACACTTTTTCGCGTTGAGTACCATATTGTTTTCGTGACACCACCTCGTCAACTTATCCAAGTCAGCTTGCAGGAGATTCACATCATCCATGGAATTGATTTCACACAAAAGTTTAAGATCGTCAGCATATAAAAAAGATTTAACATTATCAAGGTTAACAGAGACATCATTGACGAATATATTAAATAAGACAGGGCCGAGGTGCGAGCCTTGTGGCACTCCTGATGATATTTTGAAGATTTTAGACGAATAGAATTATAAATATATCTATGTTTAAAATTTATGCTTTTTGAAGAAAAAAACTAACAATTTTCAATCTTAAACTGAATTTTATACTATTCGTAATATCTCTAGATAGAATATAATCTGGAATAACACACAGGCTTTTGTTGTAAAAGCGTATAATATATTGCCTACCCTTAAATTAATTACTAATTCTATAAAGTCTAAAAACTGGTATTATAAGCTTATGTTTGTTCCTAGTGTTTAAAAATGAACATATTTATTTCTTATGAAAGCTATTTATGTTTTTATGTACATACATTACATTTTCATAAATATATTTCGATGCTAAGTTAATATGTTTATTTCCTTAAATTTGTCTCTAAGGGACTTTTTACAATTTAAGTTATAAATCATCCGTATGCCTATCTTTTGCAAACAAATATGACTCCAATGTCAGTCGCATTATCCCATAGTAAGATTCCATAAGACATTACACTATGAAAGTAACTACATGCTTATCTTATTAATTAATAACATAAACATAAAAATGTATGTTAGATGTTTTTTTTTTTATGTTTGTTACTCAATCATAATAGATTGCCTGAACCGCTAACGCTCGCTAGTTACACATAGAAAAGAGAAGAAAATAATTAAAAATTAAAAATTTTGTACAGCCGACTTCAATATAAGCGACTTCAATATTGGTTATTTAAGAATAACTCTATAACCATTGGTCTGACCTTAATCAAATTCATTTGGGACCACACGAGAACTATCAGCTTTCATATAAAAAAAGAATCATCGAAATCGGTTCGCCTAGTACAAAGTTATGAGGTTACACACATAAAAAAAAACATACACTCGATTTGAGTACCGTCTCCTTTTTGGAAGTCGGCAGAAAAAGGTCTCCAACAGTATATACAAATGTTTTCATGTGTTCATGCACCCTAATTTTTATACTGGATGGGAATCGAACCGCAGCCATCAGGCTTTGTAGCTCACTCGTAGTACAGACCGCTAGATCATTTGCGATCACCACCATTGGTTAAATAAATTGATTTAATATAGAAACTTGCAAGCATGTAGGTACTAATTTGGTTAGACTAAAAAAAATTTGGACCTATACTTAAGAGAATTATGGTCTTCAGTTAGGGTTAACAGATGAAAAAATTAAAAGTCCAGAGAAGAGGCCTGATTTCTATTTAAAAAGCCTGAGATTTTTTTACAGTTTGAGAAGAAAACCTTACTTAAAAAGATATCTTCACATATTAAGTATGATAAAACTGTTTAAGTACCTACTTGGATAAATAAGTTTTGATTTTAATTGTGGAATTATTACCAGAGGAAAATTATTGTTAGTTTGTTTAACTTTTTATTAAAGAGATCTTTAAAATGTAAGCTGTATTATATTGAAAGTTCTAAAAATCCTGAGATTTCATGAGATTTGCAAAATCCAGCCGCAATTCTGAGAAGAGTAAAAACCTGAAATCTCAGGACAAATCCTGAGATATGGTAACCCTATCTTCAGTGGGCACATAGCTTGAGCGAAGCAAGAATGAGTGAATGCTTTTGAACTAAAGCTGATGATTAAGTTAATATTCAGCAACTTTTCAAGTTTTTAAATTATTAACACGATTGAAATAACGTTAGTTCATCAGCCAATACGGACAAGTTAACAAACCTGTTATGAAATTTCTCAAACAAAAAGAATCACTTAAATTAGAATGTATCTGTCCTGCACCAAAAAATGAGGTTAAACGTCATGGCGTCATGGGAGCTTATTTCCAAATACGATACGTAGTATTGTATGCGGTCCAACGAATTGCGGAAAAACTAACTTAGTTATCAGCTTAATGTTACATCAGAATGGACCGCGTTTTCGCAACCATTATCTATATTCAAAATCTTTATATCAACCTAAATACTTATTTTTAGAAAAAATACTGCAGAATGTGGAAGGTACATCTTATTGCAAGTACAATCATAATAGTGAAATTTTGAGTCCACACGAAGCTTCGCCTAACTCAATTATAATATTTGACGATGTAGCTTGTGAAAATCAGAACAACATACGCGATTATTTCGCCATGGGTCGACATAAGAACATTGACTGTTTTTATATTAATCAAACGTACACTAAGACACCTAAGCAACTAGTTAGAGATAACGCTAACCTGATCATATTGTTTAAACAAGATGACGTAAATCTGAGCACACAGTTCACAGTCTTTATTTATAACAATATAACAGACGCAGGTGATTTTGATTTGAAATCAACAAGATTAAAAGGACTGCAAACTTCTGAAAACGAGGATGATGCTGTGAATAAAGAATATGTGGATAAATGTGTTCAAGAACTTAAAAATGAAATGAAAACAATTCACAATAATGTCAAAATGTACCTTAACAATTTAGAAAAATTGACTACTATCAATTTCAGGACAGTGTATTACACTAAAAAGGAAATCGACCTCATGATTGCATCAAAACCTGCCCAAAATGAGTAAACAAGATATAGTCAATGAGCTTCACAAAGCAGCAAGAAGAAATTTTTCTCGTCAACATACGATTATTAAAGGAATAGATGATTTATGGCAAGCTGACCTGATTTATTTTCAAAAATATTCCACGTTTAATAAAGGATATAAATATGTTCTAGTAGTAATCGATGCTCTATCAAAATACTGTCTGTCGGGTTAGACCATTTTTATTTATTAATTTATTTTTACTTTTTCAAATTTACAAACAGATTTATATTTTGATTATGAGTTTTATAATGATTCTTTTAAGAATTTAATGAAAAATTATAATATAAATCATTATTCCACGTACTCCATTAAAAAGGCCCCCATTGTAGAACGAGTAATAAGAACTTTAAAAACTCACCTTTACAAAATATACAGTCTATGCGGACGATATCAATGGTTCAAAAATAATTAAGATTTTGTTGTAAAGCGGTATAATAATACTCTACATCGCATTACAAAATTCAAGCCTATCTAAATAATGTTAAAATTAAAAATAAAATAAAGATACAAACTTATGCATTAAAAAGACAACATTCTTCAGGCAGATCAATGGCCATAATTAAGCGGAGGAAGTGAGAGGGTTTAGAGAGACAAATAGTATTCTTTAATCTGTTTCTGGAACACATTTAAGGATTGAGCACTGCTAATTGACTGGGGTAAAGAGTTCCAAAGTCTTACTCCAAGAACAGAGAATGATTTGTCATAATAAGTCGAGGAGTGCACAGGACATTGCAGGGAAAGATTTTCTTTGGATCGTAAGGAAAAATTATGATAGGAGCTGAGAAATCTAAAACGTTCTTTTAGATAGGAAGGACTAGCTATATTAAATAAGACGCAGTAGAGAGCAGAAAGTATATGAGTATTCCGACGAATGGGAGCCACTTGAGCTTAGTGCGGTATTCTGAGACGTGGTCATATTTGCGAAGTCCAAATATTATGAACCGAATACAGAGATTTTGGAGGCGCTCAAGCTTGTTAAGTTGCTCCTCGGTGATATCAAGGTAACAAATGTCAGCATAGTCGAGGATAGGGAGTAGTAAAGATTGTGCAAGCGTAATTTTGGTGGCAATGGGTAAAAAGTAATTAAGCCTCCGGAGTGAAGCATAAGCTGCAAACATTTTATGGCTCACTGCATTAATTTGGGGAGCCCAAGAAAGACTTGAATCCAAAAGGATACCTAAATTTTTGACAACGTCATTATAAGGGATGGGAACTCCATTATATACAACGGGTTGTAGTTGACATTTTTTTATTTTGCAAATCATTCTTGAACTCCCAATGATTATGGCTTGGGATTTTAAAGGGTTCACTGTTAATCCATAAGAACGACTCCAGTCGAGAATACATGTCAGATCCTTATTGATACATTCCACTGCTTTGGGAAGATCTTCAATGGTTGTTTGTAAGTATATTTGGAGATCATCTGCATACAAGTGGTAGAGAGAAGATATTTGGCATGTAATCGTATTAATAAAGATTGCGAATAAAGGAGGAGATAAGACGCAACCTTGTGGAACGCCAGCTACTGTATCAAGCCACAAAGAAAGTCTATCTTGGACACGAATACCAGGATGTCATGATCAACAGTATTAAAGGCATTACTGAAATCCAGCAATACCAATAACGTGACTTGATGATTTTCCATACCGTGGCGAATGTCGTCCATGATTTTCAATAACGCCGTAGTCGTACTATGACCAGATCTAAAGCCAGATTGGAAAGGGTTGAGGATGTTATTTCTTAAACAAAAGGAATTAATTTGTTGTTGCACTAGTCGTTCTAAGACTTTGGCAAGGAAAGGAAGAATCGAAATAGGACGATATTCAGAAACACTTGAAGGATTTGCTTTTTTGGGTATAGGTATGATTTGGGCATCCTTCCATTGGTTAGGGAAAGAAGACGAGGATATGCAAAAGTTTAAGATATAGGTTATAATAGGTGTTAAAAAATCTAACAAGGGAATGATCATTTTACGACTGACGTCATCACTTCCGACAGCGTCAGAATGGATAGAGAGAATGTGTTTCCTAACATCACAATCTGCAAATTGCCTAAATACAAATGGGGAAAAGTCAGGAGTGGGAAACGATGAAAGTTGAGTAAGTGTTGTTAATTTTGCCATATTATCCAAGCAAGAAACAGAAGAAAAATGCTGATTAAGCAAATTTAAATCGACGTTATTTGGTATAGGGCATGAACGTGTTTTCCCAACTCCTATGGACCTTAAAAAGTTCCAAACACGACATGGATCTTCGTTTTGTACTGATTTATGGATATGGCGGCGTCGTAAATCTCTACACAACTTGTTGCATTGATTCCGCAGGAGTACTTTTCCCGAATCCTGTCATTCTTTGGATCTGACCTGTAACTCGACTTTGCGTTATTCTTCCTAACTATCAATCTTTTAAGATCTTCAGTCAACCATGGGGCTGGAGGATGATGTATTCGCACTGGGCGGACAGGAGCATGTGTATCATAGAGCTGAACAAGAAATGAATTAAACCATGCTACCTGTTCGTCCACTGAGCAAGCCTTAGTTATAACACTCCAGTCCATATTAGCAGCATCTTTTTGTAGCTTTTCCAAATCCATTTCCTCAAAATTACGCTGCAGAAGTATCCTTGATTTGGCCTTCAGTGGTCTTATTTTATAAGATAGAAACAGGAGGTCATGATAGGAAAAGGCGTTGGCAGCACATTGACCAAATTTATCAACATGGTCGAGAGAAGAAACGATAACCAAATCAAGGAGGGATGGAACACAGTTAGGAAAATAATGAGTTTCAGAAAGAGGAAGGATATTTAAATTGGCTGCTTCTATAAGGGACTTAAGACGAAGAGATCGGGCATCATTCTTAAGTAGGCAAGTATTAAAATCGCCCATTAGCACTGTATGTTTATATAATGGAGTTAGCTCTTCAAGAAGGTTATCCAATATGGTAAAATAGTCAACTGTGGAAGAAGGACTATAAAAAACTCCGAGAAGTAATTTGTTGTGCGAAAGAAGCACTTCAATAAATAAGCATTCCGCTTCGTTCTCAGCTGAAAGTTGAGATGATAAACGAACAATAGAAAAAGGTATATGCGCACGAAGGTAAATGGCAACACCACCACCACCCCGTGCTGTTCGATCGTTGCGTATTAAGTGGAATCCTGGAATGGAATAGGATATGGATGGAAGACATGGCTTTAACCATGACTCCGAAACAAGAATTGCATGAACATTATCACTTACAAAGCTAGCTAACATATCAAGATAATGAGCCGGAATACTCTGTGCATTTATGTGAACTATATTGAAGTTTCTTAGAGCTTGAGAAAAATGCGAGTCAAGAGTATCTTTTAATGGAGGAATGCTCTCAAAACTGTCGTCATTACTTAGTACATCGGACGCTGAAATGAAAGAAGAGGAGCTTTGATTATGATCACTTTCACCAAAAGACATGTTATCTTTTACAAAAAGAAAAAAAAACAATAACTACAAACTAAAAAAGTATATTAATAACTACAAACAAATAAAAATTATAAACTACAAAAATTTACTTTTTTTATTATTTTTTGTTTATATTTATTATATTATATTATATTTTTTGATTTTAGTTATGTCAAACATCAAGAAGTCTCAAAAGCCTAAGATACGTCAAGGACCGGCGTTTCACGTTGGCGATTACGTTCGTATAAGCAAATACAAAGGAGATTTTTACAAAGGTTATAACCGTAATTGGTCTACAGATATATTTCGTATCGTTAAAGTCAACCAAACCAATCCTCAAACCTATCAAATAGAAGACAAACACAATCAAAAAATTCTAGGATCTTTTTACGGTTACGAATTACAAAACACAAAATTTACATACACATTGGGCCCCGCCCTCTTTTGCCCGTCGAGAGGGCACTACTATGGGCCCTAGCCCAGTCGACCTTTGCCGGGGCAGCTAGGGGCGTGTACAAATGCGATGTAGTTAGTGGTTAATTTGTCAACGGGAAAGCAAGCCAAATAATTTTTGAATTTGCACCTAATGTACCACCTGGTTATCGAATAATTGAAATACCTAGAAACTTGATTTATTTTCCTGTTAACCAAAGTTTCATAAGTGCTATCAATATAAAGTTATTGAACGCTGAGAATAAAGAGATAAATTTACGAGGTGAAGAAGTACAACTGTATTTACATTTCCGAAAAAAAAAATGATAAATTTCAATAAAAGCCCGTCTACTTCGTGTATCCAAGCCAGTTTTAAAAGAACATGTCATAAAGGCACACTTCTTCAGCTAAAAAAGAAACTTACCAAGTCTAACAAAGAATTTCTTAAGCTAGTTGGCTTGATAAAATTAATATTTTAAACGTATCTCAACACACATCATACGATAACAGCATTGAAAGTTTTGAGTATCATTCATAATAACCATATGTAAATAGTTTTAACAAGAATGACGAAATACGTATTCCTATTAATGAACAAGACCTGTACGTACTACCTTCACTCAGTAGTTTATATATCGAGGGAAAGGTGAACGTTTATAACAGCACCACTAAAGAAAAAGTATCAAACGTACATTTTGTCAATAATCCCGTGCTATTTCTTTTTCAAGACATACGATATGAACTTAACGGAGTAGAAATAGATAAAATTAAGAATGCTGGTGTCACTACTACAATAAAATCTTATCTATCCTTAAATGAAAATGAATTCAAATGTGCTCGAGTTTGGGGCTGGTCAACTGGCGGAACAAGCAATACTAGTGGTGGAGCGTTTTCCGCGTCTATACCATTGAACAAGATATTAGGATTTGCAGAAGATTATGAAAAAATTATAATTAATTGTAAACATGAGCTAGTATTATTACGAAGCAATACAAATCTTAATGCGATCAAGTTAAAAACAGGTGAAGTTGTAGAAGATATTATAATAAATAAAATAGTTTGGCGAGTTCCGCACATCAAAGTATCAGATCGTGAAAGAATCAGCCCATTAAAACATTTAGAGAAAGATAGAGCTATTCTATTGGAATTCCGTTCCTGGGACTTATATGAATATCCATTGTAACCCAAAACACGTAAACATACTTGGTCTATAAAAACTTCATCGCAAATAGAGAAACCCCGATTTGTGGTCATCGCCTTGCAAACCAACCGCAAACATAACGTGAAATTATCAATGGCAGAGTTTGATCATTGTCACGTACGAGATGTAAAAGTCTTTTTAAATTCATCATATTATCCTTATGAGGGGCTGAATGTCTGTTTTTCAGAAGATAAGTTTACTTTATTATACGATCAACAGTCGTATCATGAACGCCGGTCAGAGCCGTTGATGGGTTTAAAGGAGTTCAGAGACGTGGCTCCATTATTTATAATTGATTGTTCAAGACAACACGAAACTTTAAAAGGTTTGATCGATGTGAGAGTTGAAATCGAAACAGACCAAGAAACACCAGATCAGACAACCGCTTATTGCTTGATATTAAACGACTGTATATTCGAATACAAACCACTGAGTAATATCGTTAAGAAAATATCTTGAATAACAATACAATAATCGTCGATCTTCAAGGCTTCAAAAATAGCAAAAATAAATTTATAGTAAAGGAGTTTGCTATAGCCTCCTACTCTAGAGTACACCAATATATTCCTAATTAAACCTCCTTACCCATTCACTTAACTATCTCTTGAAGAGAAAAAACAAATTGGCTGGATTGAAAAGCACAGAGGGTATCGATGGAGTGAGTGCTTTGTTGATTATAGAGAATTTCACAGAATTATAAAGACATATTTGAAATAATAAAAATATTTTTTTAAAAGGATGTGAAAAAATTAAATGGGTGATGAAAATAATACTATATATAATACTATATACTATATATATATATACTATACTATAAATAATACTATATATATAATACTATAGATATAAGTTGCTTAGGAACTCCCCATTTAAATACTCTTTGCGTACTTTATTGTAAAGATACTTTACTGTATAACTGTTTTACTCATAAGAAAATATGTGCGTTAAAAATGTTTTATGTATTAAGAAATGGTGTTTTGAAAACATTTTGTTTGTTTGATTGTTTGATTTCTAATAAAATATATGTAAATAAACACTTCATCTTTTAATTTAAACTACCTTTGTGTTCGAGAAGAAGAAAAAAAAATAGTTTCAGACCGTTAACGATTAGTACTTATTATTAAAGTAACTGTTTTTCTTGTACCACCTTGCATTTTTAACGATGAAATAGATTAGCCTTCATATTTTGTTGTTATATTATTGAACCATTTGTATTTGAGATTCCGAATGAAACGGTATTAGAAATGGAGCAAAGATAAAAAAAGCGGATCGAGAATTAGACTAAAAATTTAGACCTCTAATGGAGAGAATTGGGGCCTACAGCGGCGTGTAGCTCGAGCGAAGCGAGAGCAAGTGACGCAGAAGCCCCAATTCGCACCTACTGACATCCAACGATACCACGAACTATTCTATCAAATAGAGTTAAAAATCTCACAGTGCACTTATTTTTCAATTATTTACATCAGATATACTCGTATTCAACTAAAGAGCTTCTCTCTTAATCTTAGTTTTGTGTACACACAGTACTGGATACTGTGCAGTGTGCACACAAAACATATGTTGTGTAATATCCAGTGTAACAGTGTCGTTAGTCATTTTTCCAAACGTGGTAATTGCGGTAAATCATCCCGATAATGACCACCGGTCTGAACATTTAGTTCAGTAATATTTTAAAATTTAATGTTATCAGTTACTTATCATTAGTTTATTTAGCAGAAAGTAGATGGCGCTATTATTACATTAAAAGTATGAAAACCAAAACTATATTTTATATCTGTGCCTTCGGCTTGACCTTTCGAAGATTACGCTTTTCCCAAATCAATGCAAGCTGTGTAGATTCCACTCAATTAGCTCCTAACTATAGTAAAATTATTTTGTCCGTGCAGTTGGGGTCATAAATCATAGCTCGGCCTTAGCCTGGCTAGGGCGGTGAGCATGTTGCGCGGGCGCAACGCTATTATCGATAACTACAAATGAATCATCGAAGGCAGGTACACGGCGGCGGTGCGGTATACAAAGGCTGGTGTGACATTGTTATGTTATGAGTCATTTGTTTTCCATTATTACCCCCGCCTAATACCTGCAAATTAGTGCAATGATAATTTAGTACATATATCGAAGAGAAATTTGTTGAACCGTGAGTCATCATAATAGACAACGCAGGGTGCGTTGTCTATTATGATGACTCACGGATGACACCACTTCCAGCAAATAAATCAGGCACCGACATCAGCTAACAAAAAGAGTGAAATTCAGGAGTGGCTCCGCCAACACGGGATTGAGTTTAGTGATAAGCTCAAGCCGGGCCTATTACAAAAGGTATTTCAGATTTCATTATTTAAAGTTTGCAATACATTTGTTTTCTTTTAAGTATTCAGTTGAATATATAAACAACATTATATTTACAGGTGCAACGGAACCTGGATCAGTTAGTTTTGGAGTCAGGACACGAAGTGATTCGCTTACCATTGCCAATATAACCTAATTGAGTTGGTATAGACTTAGGCAAAAACTGAAGTTGCCACCAAAAACAGCACTTTTAAAATTGCCGACCTCGAAGTGTTACTGCATGAAGCAATTTCAACTGAAGAACTGGGAAGATAATGTGAAGCATGCAGAAAAGCTCCAAGAGGAAGACATGAAGAAATTTCACCTGGCAAAAGATGTCGTAATTCATGTGGTTGAAGATGACTCTGATGATGATGATTTAATTTTAGATATAAGTTATTATGTTTATATTTATATTTATTTTTAATATAACTTGTTACATTCCAAACATTTGTACTTATAGTTTTTTTTTTAATACATAGATACCTAATTAATAATTTATTTTAAATAATTATTATTCTTATTTTATTAAATACGTTGTTTTATCAATTTTTTTTTCATTTTTATCAGTAACCCACATAATGACAAAACTAAATACACTATCGATAACGCTTATCGACAACAATAATACGCATCACTATGCTCGCTCCTAAGGCCTCCTAAGGAGTGGGAGAGAAAGCAAAATACTCCGATGATTTATGACCCAAAGTGCACGGATAAAATAGTTCTAGTATAGTGCGTGTAAACAAGAGGGTAGCTGTATCCGAGTCACAGAATCGGGCGACCGGCAAGACGCCAGTAGCGCGGAACGCACCGCGGCGCCGTTGTCGTACGCTTGTTTCACCGAGATCGATGCAGACATGTTAATTTTATTAAAATTGTGATATTTCGTACAGGTTAAGTTTAAAATCTTTTGTTCAATATTTAATAGTGCCCCGTGTAAAGCGGGTAACAATACTCACTACCCCATATCTTCCCGTGAGTGTCGGAAAAGGCGACTGAGGGAAACTGAGGCAGAGGATGGGCAGCAGCATCTTCCTGATAACAGCAAAACTACAATAAAAAAACTGCGGTTGCCAACCCGCTCGCCAAGCGTGGCAACTATGGCAATATACCCCCCATGAAAGTAACGAAAAGACGGCTCCCAGTCCCCGGTGGCCCCGCTATTCCTGGCTACGGTGGCGACCATGGTAACGGCGGGGCAGGGGGTGTTAAGACTCTCCGGTGGAGGTTCGGTTGCCACCTACGACTCTCTCGTTAACAACGTTGTAAAGATTGGGAGTGTGTCAACGAGGGTTGCGTACCTTATACTCATAATCACCAAACGGTATTCGCTGAAGGTCATACAGGTTTACGCACCAACCTCGGCACACCCCGATGAGGAGGTGGAGGAAATGTATGAGGATATCTCTAAAGCCATGCATTCCTCCAAAACCCACTATACGGTGTTAATGGGAGACTTCAACGCAAAACTAAGCACAAGAGAGAACGGTGAGCTGAAAGTAGGGAATTACGGAATAGGGCAACGGAACCCAAGGGCCAGGCAGCTGGCCGACTTCATGGAGAAAGAGGGACTCTTTATGATGAACTCTTTCTTCCAGAAGCGGCCCCACACGAAGTGGACCTGGTCGAGCCCCGACGGTTCGACAAAAAATGAGATTGACTTCATTATGACGACCAGACAACAACTGTTCAGTGATGTCTCAGTGATCGCGAGGGTGAAAATCGGTAGCTATCACCGAATGGTGAGAGGCACTCTGAACCTAAACGTTAAGTTGGAGAGGTCACGTCTAATGAAGTCAACGCTCCGTCCACCTCGTGCTCTAATCCAAAGTCCCGAAACCTTTCAGCTCGAGCTACAAAACCGTTTTTTTTATAGGATAAGGGTGACAAACGAGCACACAGTCCACCTGATGGTAGGTGGTTGCTGCGGCCCATAGACATCTACATCTATCCTCTATTACAAATAAAATGCAGATGCGTTGTCACCCGTGAGGACTAAGATGGAATGCCTCATTTCCAGTAAAAAGGGCCTCCGGCCACCTGTACTCACCAAGCGAAATCCAGAGGTAAACCTCTATACTTCACGCTGGTATTCTGTGAGGTCGTGGTACCACCCCGGTTCGAGCCGGCCCATCCATGCAACAGCAAAAGCTGCTGCCTCAGCTCGTATTGAAGAAGCGATCGAGCGGGACCAAGGCTCCAAAGTCTTTGCCAGAGATCTGTCTGCCAGAAAGAGCCAACTGTCAAAGCTGAAGACCGAATGTGGCAGCATCATTTCCGGGGCACCTGAGATTTTGAGTAAGATTGAGAGGTTCTATGGGCAGCTGTACACGTGATCGTTGGAGCCGCACGCAAGTGTGAGTAACGATCCAAGAGCCAGTCTTATCTGACATTATTCCGATGATATCCCGGACGTCAGTCAAATTAGAATAGCTTTCCAGCACCTTAAAAACAGCAAGGCCCCAGGCGAGGATGGAATTACAGCGGAGCTTCTGAAAGCAGGTGGAAAACCGGTACTTGAAGTCCTTCAGAAGCTCTTTAATTCCGTCCTCCATGGTGGCATTACACCGGAGGCGTGGAGCAAAGTGCGGTGGTCTTGTTCTTCAAGAAAGGCGACAACGCTCTTTTGAAGAACTACAGACCGATTTCCCTTCTGAGTCGCGTCTACGTGCTGTTTTCGAATGTCATTACGAATCGTCTCGCGCGCAGACTTGACGACTTCCAGCCTCCCGAACAAGCCGGTTTCCGAAAAGGCTTTAGCACCATAGACCACATACATACCCTTCGGCAAATTGTACAGAAGAACGAGGAGTACAATTTGCCACTATGTCTGGCGTATGTGGACTATGAGAAAGCCTTTGATTCCGTCGAAATTTGGGCGGTGCTGCAGTCCCTTCAGCGGTGCCAAGTTGACTGTCGGTATATCGAAGTGTTGAAGTGCTTGTACAGTAGGGCTACGATGGCTATCCGAGTACAGAACCAGAGTACGAAACCTATCCAATTACAGAGAGGTGTAAGACAGGGTGACGTCATATCGCCGAAACTCTTCACCGCTGCATTGGAAGACGTTTTCAAGCTTCTGGACTGGAAAGGATACGGTATCAACATCAATGGCGAGTACATCACTCACCTTCGATTTGCCGACGATATAGTCCTTATGGCAGAATCGCTGGAGGACCTAAGCACTATGCTCAATGACCTCAATAGTGTTTCCCAACGGATAGGTCTTAAGATGAACATGGACAAAACAAAGATCATGTTTAATGTCCATGTCACACCTATGCCGTTAAATGTTGGGAGCACTAAGCTCGAAGTTGTTGACGAGTATGTTTACCTGGGACAAATAGTCCGACTAGGTAAGTCCAACTTCGACCGAGAGGTCAATCGACGGATTCAACTCGGTTGGGCAGCGTTCGGGAAATTACGTCACATCTTCTCGTCAGGTATACCTCAAAACTTGAAAACGAGACTGTACACCCAGTGCGTGTTGCCAGTGATGACATACGGAACTGAGACGTGGTCCTTCACTGCTGGCCGGATAAGGAAGCTCAAGGTCGCTCAGCGAGCTATGGAGAGGGCTATGCTCGGAGTTTCTCTGCGTGATAAACTCAGAAATGAGGATATCCGCAGTAGAACCAGAGTGACCGACATAGCCCAACGGATTAGTAAGCTAAAGTGGCAATGGGCCGGCCATATAGCTCGAAGAACAGACGACCGATGGGGAAGAAAGTTTCTCGAGTGGCAGCCTCGTACCGTGTAGGGCGTCCCCCCACTAGATGGAGTGACGACCTGGTAAGATATGCAGGAAGTCGATGGATGCAGGTGGCTCAGGACCGTGCTTTGTGGCATTCCTTGGGGGAGGCCTATGTTCAGCAGTGGACTTGTGAAGGGCTGTAATGATGAATGAAAGATAAAATATAAAGACGTTTAGAAATGCCTTCATGCCGCACCAATTTTTAGTGTTTTAAAAGTAAATACTCAACTGACAGGTCTTAGCAATGTGATTTCTCATAGCCAAAAGATATTGGCCAGAACGTATTACTGCCCTAGGCACTATCACTCATGGCATCTTAAGAGAAAGGGCACAGATTGAAGCAGCATTAAATGAGGTCGAGAAAAAATATCCGGAAGCGGTGTCCCTATTGAAACAATCTTTTTTCTCTAAATCGGATTCTTTGAAACAGACATCTGTTGATTTATTACATTATACATGTGCACGTGGATCAGAAGTGTTCGAAAACCGTCGAAGAATTTTCAGACCTAGATTGGAATTTTTAGCGAGTGAATTGAATAAAATCCCACCTTCACGCAAACATTTATTCAAGGAGCAAAAATTGTCTGAATTAATCAAAAGAGAAGGACGTTCATTTCGAGTATTTAATTCATGGTTCAAGAAGCTATTTCAGGAAAACCAACAAAAATACTTATTGTATTGTTGTTGGTTTTCCTAAGCAAAGTTTCGACATCGGTCCTCGATAAATACATCAAGTACCCAACGGAACTCAAACAAAACTCCAAATAAATTTACCAAGACTCTGTCTAAACAGTCAAAGTCATCTGAAAAGCGAATCTAAAGTTCTTTTATAAAAGAGGAAAATTTAGTGGTCAGCGGGATTGACTCACACTTGTACGGACCTTTTTCTTCCTAGGACAGAGGTATTTTTTTCGAACCAGTGGTAATTATACAAAAGAGTGACTTTCAATAAGTATTATATATAATCTATATCTATTGAATAAAAAAGATTTCTGTTACGGAGGTCTTCTGAAGGATTTTCCACATACAAAACCACACACAAAAACTAAATCCACCTCCTCATTTTCTATGGATTTTAGAAGGGTACATTATCCCTTTCTTTATGCAACCTCCGATCACACCGTTTTCAAAGCGCAACAAAAGAAGATTTTCAGTGAACGAGACCCCACCACTGCAACAGTAAATACAAAATATGATAAGATTTGGTGTAATAGAAAAAAACAACAGTGACGACCGGATTCTTATCACAAATGTTTCTTGTAAAAAAAATCCGACAACACGATGCGACCTGTTTTCAACCTCAAACAGTTAAACGTGTTTTTGTAACCCAAAAAGTCCAATTTGATAAATCAAAAAGATGTCCCAAATTTTCTGCAGGAGCTAGATTACATATCAAAAATAGACCTTTTAAAGGCATATTGGCATGTACCGATCAAAAGGCAACATCGTCGATTCCGAGCTTTTGTTTCCCAAAAACAGATATATCAATGGACGTGTCTACCTTTTGGACTGGCAAGCGGTCCTTTAGCTTTTGCCATGATAACGAACTGGATAGCAAGCCATATACGAAAAAATGACATCCGGATAATAGTGTATTTGGACGACTTTCTAATAGCGAGTCAAGACCAAAATTTTGTCAGTTGTCAAATACAGCATGTGAAAATGGTACTTACTCAACTTAGGTTGGGTGGTAAACTTCCAGAATAATTTAAAAAAATCCCACAAATAAGTTAAAATTTTTAGGAATCTTGTGGGACACAGCAATAAATCGAAAGTCGCTTCTCAAAGAGAAAGTGAACAGAATCCTCCAGGATCTCGATCGAGTCATAAATTCCAAATTCTGGAATTGGGAAATAAGTACTTCACTGATAGGGAGATTGAGTTTTGCAGTCTTCGTAACACCATTAGGTTGCCTAAACACAAGGTTAGATACCTTGTGTTTAGCCAAAGGGCAAGCTAACTTCTTTCCGAAGAAGCGCCTCGACTACGAATGTTGATACCTCGAAAAGCTCTAGAGGAGTGTATTTGGTGCAGAAAGAAAGTCAGAGAATCAGATGCAATATTTATAAAACGCTCTACAACTCTGATAATGACAGATGCTTCAGATACATGCATTTCCGGGCCTTGGAGAAAGTTCCAAAGGTATTATTGACATGTCAATATGAAGAAGTTGTACACGATTTGGATAGTTATTAACAGGTTCAGAGACGAACTAAATGGTCAAACGGTTATGATACAATCGGACAACAAGACTGTTGTGGCCCATATCAGAAAATAAGGAGGAACAAAATCTCTTATATTATTAGAGGTAACAAAGAAGTTGTTGATAATGGCGAGAAACTTCAGATTGCTGATCCATCCGTTGTACATACCCGGAATATACAATTGTATTGCCGATCGCCTTTCCAGAAATCTACCAATGCCTGATTGGCATCTATTGTCCAGTATAACAGAAATCATTTTCGAGAAATGGGGAATTTCGGCTGTTTTGCCTGGAATTCTTGGCTCAAATGGTATAAAATTCGGTGGTGGTGTAAATTTTATAAACTCAACAATCCCTACACCACAACAACTTGCATTATATCTTAGTTATCTTTGTGTACATAAAAAGTTTGCGTATAGAGAACTATTTTAGTCCACAAGTTCGTGGTTTTCAAATCCAGAATTGGGAGAAAGGATAAGTTTACATCCGATTGTGAAATATATTTTAAAAGCTGTAAGTCTTAAGGGCAGCTCAGCGTTAAAACGTAAGTGCGAAGTTTGGAATTTGGAAATGTTATTATCATGGATGAAGAAAAATCTTCCTAATAAGAATGAGTAGCATTTTCAAACCTCGAGGAATACTGCATTACTTTTATTGCTTGCATCCGGGCGAAGGATTCATGACCTTACCTTACTTTCTACAGGAAATGAGTTCACGGAGGTAAATTTAAATTATGTGATATTTTGGCCGAAATTCGGGTCAAAAACAGACAAGGTAAATTTCTAAGCTATATCATGACATGGTTAATAAACAGTGTTACATATCATGAAATGACACTATTTCGTGAAATGATAGACTACTTATGGCCAGAACGTAGAATTGATTATAATCCATTCTACGATCTGGCCAAGACTTATACAAAAATCTCTTTGATTAAATTATAAGGATAATGATCATTTTGCAATATTTGCAGGCAGACCAGTTTTAATCAGTTTACATATACTTATATTAGTAATTGACCTAAAACCCATATCAATTTTCATACGTTTGATAGACGTCACTATTATCTATTTAAATTATTACCTACATTTTCAAAATGAAATAACGAAAAAGTTAAAAAACATCAGGGACATTAGGATTTTTAAATAATTTTATAAACAGTTACTATTAAATAAAATAAATGTAAGTTATTTATTTAATTTATTAGTAACTGAGGGCAAAACATAACTACTTTTTCTTAATTTTAAACTTTATTTATAAATATGGTACATATTTGAAAAAAACACACATCATCCCGCTAATTACTAACCAACAAAGACATTTAAGTAGTTAGTATACCTATATATTTAAATCTCTTTGCATTTTACTTTGTCCTATAGGATATATTTCGGATTTGTGTCATTTAGTCTTAGTGATATCATCAAAAGTTTAATTCGCATTCGTTTCCTATTTAAAAAAACTATTTTTAAAGAAAATATGTCCGATGATACATTAAGGTATTGTAAAGTCCCGGTATATTGCAAAAATGAATATGATTTTGGTTTATTATCGCAAGTATAATGTAGATTTACCCCATAAATTTAATTTTTATTATTTCTGGTAGATTGTTCTAGAACATTTACCATTATTGTAATAAGCGCCCTCTGTTACCCAGTAACGTGACCAAAGATTTAGTGATTGACAACGTTTATTGATAGGTTCTATCGATAAAAAATATTATACAGGATGCAGATTTAATCACCTACAATATTTAAGAAGGTGAAACAGTAAACGATACTGTATCCATATCAATAAAGAAAACGGGTGGGCCTCTGCCCGGGGCCCACGGCCTTTGGTTGTAACGTGCAACGTCTATGTCAGCCAGTACAACCAGTCAATGAGATAGCCTTCTTTTTAAAATTTTAATATAATTCTACAAAACCAGGAGATTCGCAGATGCATTGCCGGCCTTTTAAAAAGGAGTAAGCTCGTTTCGTGAAGGTCCCTAAGTCGTATCGGTCCATAAAAATCGCCGATGGTAAACGATTTCTAAGAAAACTCCTATTAAATCGCACGGTAGTGGGCCGCCAAGCATCTAAATTATGTCGATGGTAACGTAAGTTTTGTCGCGATGTGTGTTGGTGAAATTTGGTGGCTGGAATTAATCTGAATACGATACGTAAATACGATAGAAAATGGAAAGGGATGCAACATCCTTACTCAGCGCCAGTGAATCAAGCCAATCAAAGAGAACTCGGTCGTCGACGATTTGAGCCGCTCTGCTCTCTATGCGGTTAAGTGGAAGTAGCTCGCACTGGGGAGCTCCGGTCCAGAGATGAGAACAGTATTCCATGTGAAGCCGAATCTGCGCTTGTGAAGTTGCAAACTATTTGTAGGCATAAAATACTCTCTCGCTGTACAGAGTACGCCAAGATGTTTAGAAGCCAATTTAGCTTTCTCTTCCGAGTGAACATGCTTTTTTTTTATATATGATAAGGGTGACAAACGAGCACACATTCCACCTGATGGTAAGTGGTTGCTGCGGCCCATAGACATCTACATCTATCCTCTATTACAAATCAAAATGTAGATGCGTTGTCACCCGTAAGGACTAAGATGGAATGCCTCATTTCCAGTAAAAAGGGCCTCCGGCCACCTGCACTCACCAAGCGAAACGCAGAGGTAAACCTCTACTTCACGCTGGTTTTCTGTGAGGTCGTGGTACCACCGCGGTTCGAGCCGGCCCATCCGTGCGACAGCAAAAGCTGCCTCGTGGCTCTACCACTGTTGAAAAGATTGCTACTGTAGGTCATTCGATATGTCGACGCCGAAATTCCGCTACTGGCTGCGACATAAAGGGAAGTGCAAGAACACCTTTGTCGTATTTCCTCAATTTCAGAAATTGAGGAGATACGACAAAGGCGTTCTTTTTAGTGGTAAACGCGCATACTTGTGAATTTGTATAATAATTTATCGTGTAATGACTTTTAAGTTTAGTGCTTTTCTAAAATATGTTAAATTTAAAGTGTATTTTTGTATAAGAAATGAATTGGAAAACATGGAGGCCCTCGCTTATTGGATTTGATGTTTCCCGATGTGCCTTCGACGGGGACCGACCTATCATATCTTTCTCATATTAAATATATATTTCATTATATTATTATAGCGTCTAATGGACCTAGTGACGTCATCCAAGATGCTACCAATGTGACTGCTGTTTGAATTGATTCTTAGTTATTGGAAATTAAATATTTTATTCATGACATTTTTCATGACTTAAAAAGATTATATGACTTTTTTGGTGTGACGTGAGTCATAATAAATAGATTTATACCATGAAAAAGCATGCATATTCCTTATTATTATATCGTAAAGCATTACAAACTTAGTAACCTTCAACAATATTATCGACACTGATATCGAAACGGTAACATTCCTGAAACGGTTTTTTACCTAACATTTATTAGCCACACCTACTGGGGAATAGTTGAAATGTTTTCCTTATAATATACATAAATATTCAGCGTAGTTTTGATATGTTTAGCTAGAGGGCGTCACACACGCGCGAGCTCAAAGTTTTTGTATGCAATTGTTGCCTATGTCCGCTCTATAGTATACCTATATATTTAAATTTCTTAGTTACTAATATAATCATATATAATAGAAACATCTAAAGGAAAGAAAATACTTAACCTTCTTTCTTGGAAGTTCCTTAATCGGATAAAATGTAGCTTATAAGTTGCCCCGGGTTACGAACTATCTATATACAAACATTCATGGAAATCAAAGAGATTTAAAATATATATACTATAGAGCGGGCATTGGGAACATTTATATACAAAAACTTTGAGCTAGTGCACCTGTGGCGAATATTTTAGCTATTCCCCAGTAGGTGACGCTAATAAATATAACGTCGTTTTATGAAGCCCGGTGTTAAATCACCAGACAATGAAGCAACACAGAAAATCTCATCAGCATGCCTACAAAAAAAAATCCCAGCCTTGCTCCACATAAAGTAGACTGCTTAGCATATATATACCATACCAACAAAAATGATTAGCAGTATATGCTACTCATTTTTGTTGGTATGGGTACAGTTTCGTTGACTGTTTTACCTCCTTAAATATTGTAAAGGATTAAATCGGCATCCTGTATATTTTTTATCGATAATCCCAATCGATAAACGTCCTCAATCACTAACTTTAAAATTGGTAACTAAATAGTGACGTTTACTGGATAACAGAGGGCGCTTATTACAATAAAAATAATTGTTCTAGAACAGTCTACTAGGAATAATAAAATTTAAAGATTGTTCGGAAAATATATGTTATATTTACGATAATAAAACGAAATCACGTTCATTTTTTGCTCTATATCGTGACTTACAATATCTTAATGCACAACCGGGCATATTTTCTTTAAAAATATTTTTTAAATATATGAAACTAATGCGTCTTGACTTTTTGATGATTTCACTAAGACTAAATGACAAAAATCGGAGATACATCCTACAGGACAAAAGTAACAGACGACAATTTTGCTGCTGATGTCCGGTCGAGTACTACAACTACTTAAATGTCTTTGATGGAAATCAATCAAGTAGTTATTGCGTGATTCTTGAATACACAGAAACACAGACAAAAATTCTAAAAACCACTAATTTGGCTACCCTTTATTTAGTCCCGTAGACTTGTTTTTTCAAGAATATATTAGAATTAATTTTTAATGTCTGTTGTCCATGACTATGTTGTTAAAAAATCTTTCTTTGTTAGTCTGCGCAAAGAAACTAGGAATTCGTTTTGTTGAATCAATGTTGACCCCAGTGATTAAGAACTGTGTTAGGTTAAGAAGGATCGTCAACATAGTTGATCTTTTTAGGTCTACTGTTAGACACAGGTCTCGTCAATACACCAGTTGGCAATACTTGCTAGGCATTCGAGAATCAAATGTGGCAGACATCTCCCCTATGACAGCCGTCTAGGAGGAAGGTTTATTTTCAGCTGTGGACATTTCATAGGTAGTAATGATGATGACTTTACCACAATCAATCGGTCCACTCGAACGGTTGAGTGGCAAGCAACAGCATGGATATAACGTAGATTTATGAAAAAGCATGTTGGCTTTATTTTTTCTGAACAATACTTGAGCATCGATATTAACAATACTAATAGGTACTCCCGTTAATCATTTCCAGTATGCTTAATTTTTTTTTGTCTTAGGAGTGGTTTACGTCATTAGTCGAGTGATGGATAGGAATCCATGACTTTCCAAGTTTGTTGTCCGCACTCCGCACCCTTGATCAATGATTATTAGGCTATTGTCGCTTATTTTATGAGAACTGCGAAAGTATTTTTTCTACTAAAGTTTAAAAAAGTTGAATAATAATTGATCTTAAGTAATTAAAAGTTAAATATTAAATGTAAAGTAAATAAATATATTATGTCCAATTTTATTGATAACACATTGAAGAGATCATTTGTTAATTGTATGTTTATTCGTATGCCTTGTTACTAAGGCAGTGCATTTAGAACTCGCGTCGGATTTAAGTTCGGCAAGTTTTTTGATTTATCTCTCGTAGAGGTCAGTGTAAATTTGTATAATACAGCGATAACGGTACTAATTTTGTCGCCTTGCGTTCATATTTACATGAATTACATTTCATCACATACATTTACAATCTGGACAGTATTATAAGCCATTCAATCAGGCGCATTGTTTGGAAACTAAACACTCCACATTTCGGGGGTTATGGGAATCCAATATTAATGTTGTAAAAAGCCATTTGTTTCGCTTAATAGGCAAGCAAATCCTCACTTATGAAGAAATGCTTACTACACCATGTCAAATCGAGTGTATCTTAAATTCTCGCTCGCTTTATGTATTAAGTAGTGATACTTCGGAGCCTACAGCACTCACGCTCGCACATTTCCTAAATTTAAAACCTCTTGAATGCTTACCAACCGCTGATTTAAGTAAAGAACGTATTAATCTGTTATCACGCTTTTTTAATAGATTCTTTGGTTCAGTCCTTTTTGAAAAGCCTTAGATTTGAATACTCACATACACTACAGAGTAGGGCAAAGTGGAATAAGAATACTACTGTCATTTCTGTAGAAACAGTTGTTCTAATAGATATGGATAATACTCCACCGCTTTAGTGGCCTCTAGGCGTTGTTACCGAATTGTATTCTGATCCTTGGAGATGGTGTGGGCACGCGTTGTTAAGAATACTATACTAAAACGCGCCCTTGTCAAACTGCGTCCTTTACCAACACCATGATTATGTACATTATAAATATTGTAAGTTAATTTTGCATTATTCTTTTTAATTCCTGGGTTATAGTATCGCTTCGTTTTGCCACGATCATAGATATAATAATAGAAGGAGATATGCCCGGTAGTTGAAAATGTATCGGAACCCGGTGTCTCCAGTTGGCCCCTACCACCCGCCTGCTACTACACTTGCAGATCAGTAAAAGCAATAGATACGCAGTCGCGCACACACCCGCATTTTATAAATTAGAACGTACTACAAAATCAATTATAAACCGTATCCCTACAGAAACAGCGTGCATTTACCATTCACCGTACTACTTACTCACACAAAAATATCAGTCGCTATCGTTGTGCTGTGCATTTTAAAAATAAAAGCCATTTATTTTACATATACATTAGAGATTGACTAAATTGGAAAGTTATCGATTCTCTTCCATTTATGCTAAAATTGCACTAAAATTAAAAATAAAATAAATAAAAAACGGTATGCACAGGAAATTATATAATAAAAATTAACAATATGTAACTAAACGTAAATTATTAAGTACCTAACCTACCTAACAAATACAAAAAATCCGGTATCGTTGGTTTTGATTGTCATAACGTATTGAAAAAGTAGGTATTTTGGCATATGGTACTAGTTTTTGTAGGGAACCAGTTTGGTGGCCTTCCTGTGGCATCAATTAATTTCTTTTTTAAATTAGCATCTTTTGGGAAGCTGAAAATGTACGATAATGATTTATTTATCATTTACATATATCCTACGCAATTTCTTAACCTCACCATGTACCTGGCAAGCCTTTGTTAAAAAACCCCTGGTTGGTTAAGATATTGTTAAATATATGAAAACAAACACACACTCATGCATAACAAATAAATAGCCAGGAGAATTATGTTGACTTATTTTAGCAAAAGTCACTATTATGATATTATCTGAATTCTGAACCATGCCAATTAGGTATAATAACGCATTCGAAGGTTTTGAAAACATAAAAGTATGGAATTAACACGAAGATAAGGCATAATATACTAAAATTCAACCCAAAACAATTCACCGATGATTAACCTAATTATTTAAGCAACTTACTTTATGATCGCTAGTTACGAATTCAGTGTAGTAAACGGTGAAAATAATCAAAATAATTAAATACCATTACGTCACATCAGTCTTCCCACTGGGCTGAAACGGTTGACAAATTGAAAGAATAAACTATAATAGCAATTTGCCAATCGACAAATCATACGTAGTGGATCTGCGCAAGCACAACACTAACTCATCGCAAGATACAGTGGCCGTACTACACGATGCATCCCCATAAATAAAGTATCGTTTTGTCATATTTACATTGCTTGTTCAGTCGCTTAGCGATATACATAAGTAATGGTTAAGGAGCAATGTATTTACTACAAAATAGTACCGTTGCAGTGATATTTGAAAACAAAAATAACGCATTAAGAGCAAAAAATATTTTACGATTTGTTGTTTTTCATGATTTTAAAGATAAAGATAGTAAAATACTTGTTCTTACATAAGGTAAGTGGTTTCATGATCTACAAAGATTTTGTTTTGGCTTCGATTTTTACAAAAAACCACTGAATAACACGGCATTCTGATATTGTTTCACAATTACGGTTGAAAGTATACTAATACGCAAAGACGGCCATTTGAATAGAACCTGAGCATTTTGATCATATCGTGCGGACACAGACACGCCCCCTTGCCACTTCTCCTCTTTTTAATATTTCTATGGCTACGATATAATTATTTACCCGTTTTATATGTATACAACGCGTAACAAAAACCCTGTGGGGAACCGCTTTAAGTGCGTTATCAGAGTCAGTATTTAAACGTAAAAAAATAACTCTTTTGGAAAAAACTTGAACATTAAAAAAATTAATTTTAATTAAAAAAATTGCAAATTGTATGTGGTTTTATTACCTCTAACTGACATGAGCATCGGTGAAGGCTGGTCTTTCACAATCCTCTTATTCTCCGGATAATGCAGAGATAATAAAACCACATACAATTCGCAAAATATTTTTTTTTCATTAAAATATTTTTTAATGTTCAAGTTTCTTGAAAAATAGTTATTTCTTTACGTTTGAAGACTGACTCTGATAACGCACTTAACGGGAACCACAGGGTTTTTGTTACATGTTGTATATATTATTTTATATTTTCTTTTGCTATTTGATGCCAAGGCCGGGGGATGTTCGTGCCACTTTAAACTACCGTCTAATGCTTATGATATTCGTTAATTATTATTCAATAAGAATACTGCTAAGCCCATTTCCGGGTTTTCTATCTACCGCCTTTTATACCTACACTCTTGTGTTAACGGGGTTCTTATAAGTTCAGAAGACACAAAACCAACCGCATCATATCGCACCATTGCACCCATCTTTGTGTAAAAAAATATTGAAAAGTGAATAGACATTTACAATAACGGTATATTTCACGAATATCTGTGAAGTTTATATGAGTGAATAAAGCCGGCGTCCAATCATTGTACAACCTTTGAAACACGAGGCAAAGCAGCATAAGTCGAGGTGAGTGCACATGCATTCCTTCACAACCTTCCTGTATCCCAAATTTAGGGTATTTGCAGTATCGCGAAATGTTAAAATCTCCTCGCCGTTCGCACCGCACTCTATAATATAGTCTGTTATTTATTTTAATAACTCTGTACTAGCACTTGGTCAGTCACTTTTTATCCCTTCACCCGGATTAGAACCATTTTTGATCACTTCGTTTTGATCACAATTTTAACCAGTAACTACCCGATACATATCGGGTAAATGCGGGCATCAGTTAGGGTAGTTCTGAAACCTCTGAGGTAAGTAGGAAAGATCTATTATTCCTAACATAATCACAAATATAACCATCAGACGTGGTCACCGCATAGGCTATCCAGTCCTCTGCAGGAGACCACACATTCAAGCTATAGGAAGAGTATTTAATATTTTTGTATTGTCCCTCTTGCATCGTGTCAAATTCTGAAGATATTTAGTTCTTTGACTTCGTATTGGTGTACTTCTTTTTCTTTGCAAAAAGTTATTATTATTCTCAGTCTTTGTTCTCTTTTATCTACTTCCACATGTTTAACTTAATTCTTCGTTCTTTATATATATATATTTTTTTGCTTCTCCTATTTAGTTTTTTAGGACGTACTAGTTAGTACAGTCTTAACTTTTTACAGAGGGTTTTTAAAACAGTTTGTAAATAAGGTATATTTATAGTATCAGACGCACGTTATCACCAAAACTTTCAGATGAGGCCCAAAATTTTTCCTTATACGGAAGATGAATCCGATCAGATTTGAAACGATTCGAAACGACGAAAGGTAAGTGTTTGCCAGATCTTATTTGTACATAACAATAATACTGCTCGTATTAAAGAAGCAATCGAGCGGAACCAAGGCTCCAAAGTCTTTTCCAGAGATCTGTCGCCTAGAGAGAGCCAACTGTCAAAGTTGAAGACCGAGTTTGACAGCATCGTTTCCGGGATAGATAAGATTTTGAGTGAGATTGAGAGGTTCTACGGGCAGCAGTACACGTCATTGTTGGAGCCACACGCAAGTGTGAGTAACGATCCAAGAGCAAGTCTTATTCGACAATATTCCGATGATATCCCGGACGTCAGTCTGAGCGAGATTAGAATGGCTTTCCAGCACCTTAAAAAAGGCAAGGCCCCAGGCGAGGATAGAATTTCAGCGGATCTTCTGAAAGCGGGTGGAAAATCGGTACTTGAAGTCCTTCAGAAGCTCTTTAATTCCGTCCTCCATGGTGGGACTACTCCACTTCTTCAAGAAAGGTGACAATGATCTTTTGAAGTACTACACAGCGAGTAATTACGAATCGTCTCGCACGTAGACCGACGCCTTCCAGCCTCCCGAACAAGCCGGTTTCCGAAAAGGCTTTAGCACCATAGACCACATATACAAATTGTACACAAGACCGAAAAGTACAATCTGCCATTTTGCGATCACACAGTCCACTTGATGGTAAGTGGTTACTGTGGCCCATAGACATTTACATCTATCCTCTTTTGTAAATCAAAATGCAGATGCGTTGTCACCCGTGAGGACTAAGATGCAATGCCTCGTTTCCAGTAAAAAGGGTCTCCAGTTCTCTGCACTCACCATACGAAACACAACAACTTTAAGTTGCTACTTTACGCTGGTATTCTGTGAGAGCATGGTCCTTCTCTGGTCGAACCGACCCATTCGTGCTACAACTATACTATTAATATAGCTGCAGCATAGCTCTACCACGTATAATAAATTGTTGGGAGCACTAAGGTCGAAGTAGTTGACGAGTATGTTTACCTGGGACTATTTGTCCGACTAGGTAAGTGTAATTTCGACCGAGAAGTCAATCGACAGAACTCGGCTGGGTAGCGTTCGGGAAATTACGACACATCTTCTCGTCAGGTATACCTCAAAACCTGAAAACGAGATTATACAACTAGTGTGTATTGCCAGTGATGACTTATGGATCTGAGACGTAGTCCACCACTGTTAGCCGTATGAGGACGCTCAATATCGCTCAGCAAGCTATGGCTCTCCATAGCTTGGGGTTTCTCTGCGTGATAAACTTAGAAATGAGGATATCCGCAGCAGAACCAGAGTGACCGACATAGCCCAATTGATTAGTAAGCTGAAGTAGTAACGGGGCGGCCATATAGATTGAAGAAAGACAACCGATGGGGAAAAAAGGTTCTTGAGTGGCAGCCTAGTACCGATAGATGAAGTGTAGGGCGACTAGATAGAGTGCCGACCTGGTAAGACATGCAAGAAATCGATGGATGCAGGTGGCTCAGGACCGTGCTTTGTGGCATTCCCTGGGAGAGGTCTATGTTCAGCAGTGGACTTGTGATGGGCTGTAATGATGATGATGATGATGACAACTACGGGAGGATATGACTTACACCGCCACTACACAGTAAACTCAGCGTTATTTACAAAGTTTATTCTTTAATGAATGCTAGGGGATGGGCTGTAAGGAATAATGCTATCTTAAATTTAGTATACGTGATAGAGCCACGCCGCAGCTATATTGTGGTTGTATTACGAATGGGTCGGCTCGACCGGGGTAGGACCACACTCTCATATAATACCAGCGTTTCACTTATCACAACAAACAAACAAAAACACAGCAGCTTAATGCTTCTGTGTTTCGTATGGTGAGCGTAGAATATTATCCCCAACACTCAATAGAGCTGTAGATGTGCTTAGTCCAGCCCTAAAACCTGATTGTTTTAGAGGTAAAATATTTTTCTAGTTTAGATATTCTATTAATTGCGTATAAACAGCCTTTTCAGCGATTTTAGATAAAAAAGGCAGTACTTATAGGTCTAAGATGATTTAGTTCTAGAGATTGATTATTTTTTGGTATTGGTATTTATTAAAGCTTCCTTCCAAATGTCTGGAGAAACCCCTGTCTGTATACACGTATTAATAATGGTTGTTATTGCTGTCAAAGTTCGTGGCAATGTTTAGAGAAACATATCTTTAGTAGCATTACTGGAAATCAAAGATGTTTTATGGAAATATTTTTCAAAATTTCTGATACTAAATTTTCATACACTAATTTTAAAGTAAGAACCGATAAATTGAAACGGTTGGATTCAAAATAGCATAATGTTGAAGGACGTACACTACTGCTTCCTGGTATAATTATAGTTTGATGGCAAAACAATGTATTTTTTTTAAATCTACCACATTTTCCATTATATTTCTCCAAAGTACTTGAGAATTTTTTTGAATTGTTACTAATAAAGTAGCAAAGTAGGCTGTTTTACACTCAGTACAGCAACATTAACAATACTCTTCAAATCTTTATAATATTTTTTTTCCTCCTTTAGAATTTATGCCTTCACATTTTATGTGAGCATTATCTCTTAGCTTCGTCATTTTCTTAATTGTTGATGTGATCCAAGGATGGCTATGGCCTTTTAAGTAAGACGTTTTTATTGGTGTATAAATATCAAACTGATCAATAATAACTGCATTAATAGTCGTCACAGAACTGTTTACGTCGTAGCAAAGCGGCTCCTCCAAATCTACAGCATCAACATCAGGATTAAATTTTGGTACGTTTATATCCTCAACAGGTCTATAAGTAATACACATTGAGATATGCTTTGGCTTTTTTACATTTAACTCACAAGATAAAAAATCATGATGACTCAGATCTGGCACATAGTCCCGTATACTAGATACATCAGAGTTGTGGCTCTGATGTATGCAAATCAAATCTAGTAGAGTTTCCTAGAGATCAGTAAAATGAGTCGCTTGTGTGACGTATACTGCCTTAGACTCATACATTAAATATTTATTTTTATAGAATATAGGTGACAAGCGAGCACACAGTCCACCTGATGGTAAGTGGTTGCTGTGGCCCATAGACATCTACATCTATCTTCGTTTGCGAATTAAAATGCAGATGTGTTGTAAGCCGTGAGGAGTAAGATAGAATGCCTCTTTTCCAGTAAAGGGTCTCCGGTTCTCTACACTCATCATACGAAACACATCAGTGTCAAGCTGATAATTTTATGCTGGTATTCTGTGAAAACGTGGTCCTTCCCCGGTCGAGCCGACCCATTCGTGCTACAACTATACTACTAATATAGCTGCAGCATGGCTCTACCACGTTGAAACTAACGGACAATGCCTCCCCCTTCGGAGGAAATTGGGCCTCCGGCCACCTGCAAGCACCAATCGCAACGCAAAGGTGAACCTGTACTTCACGCTGCTACTCTGTGAGGTCGTGGAACCACCCCGGATCGAGCCGGCCCATCCGTGCGACATCAAAAGCTGCCGCGTGGCTCTACCGCTGTTAAAAATCTAAAGTTATTGGTGAAACTGTTGAATCTAAAACTATGTCACTTGGCAAATAATAGGAAAATATTATTTATGATTGTTTTAATACAAACTTCTTACATTAGCTTACAATTTTTTTATTTACTAAATATTATGATAAAATACGTTTAATTGTTATATTCTGGCAGATTAGCGAAATAAATAAAGTTGAGATATATAAATGTATTACGATTATTATTTTACTTTTGTTTGCTTCAACATTTTCTGTCTTTTATAATGACACAAGGGTTATTTGCTCAATGATAGCTTCTTACAATTTAATGTAAAATTTCTGTGTTAGTAAAATTATTAAATTATGTTCTGCGTAAATGGCAAATTGACCACAGGAATTGGAGCCGCACGCAAGTGTGAGTAACGATTCAAGAGCGAGTCTTATCCGACCTTAATCCGATGATATCCCGGACGTCAGTCTGAGCGAGATTAGAATGGCTCTCCAGCACCTTAAAAACGGCAAGGCCCCAGGCGAGGGTGGAATTACAGCGGAGCTTCTGAAAGCGAGTGGAAAACCGGTACTTGAAGTCCTTCAGAAGCTCTTTAATTCCGTCCTCCATGGTGGCATTACACCGGAGGCGTGGAGCAGAAGTGCGGTGGTCTTGTTCTTCAAGAAAGGCGACAACGCTCTCTTGAAGAACTACAGACCGATTTAACCCTTCTGAGCCGCGTCTACGTGCTGTTTTCGAGAGTCATTACGAATCGAACAACAACAGTCCACTTACCATCAGGTGGACTGTGTGCTCGTTTGTCACCCTATCCTATAAAAAAAAGTTTGGACATAGCGAAGGCCTTCGATCGGGTCTGGCGCTTCTTTCGAAGCTTCCTTCCTATGAAGCTTCCCGAGAAATTGTGCAAATGGATCACTAGTTTCCTTGCTGAACAGAGCATCAAGGTCGTAGTAGACGGTGCATGCTCTGATTTCAAGCTTATCAACGCTGTTGTTCCACAAGGCTGCGTGTTATCACCAACGCTGTTTCTCCTGCATATCAATGATATGTTGCTAACTGGTAATATTCATTGCTATCCAGACGACAGCACTGTTGATGCCTTATATACCGGCCGTGCCAATATTTCTCGGGAAAACGTCGCCGAACACCGGGACAAACTTGTGTCTGAAGTCGAGTCTTTGCTGAACAAAGTCTCGGATTGGGGGCGACTAAATCTAGTCCAGTTCAATCCCCAGAAGACACAAGTTTGCGCGTTTACCGCTAAAAAGAACCCCTTTGTTGAATCTCCGCAGTTTCAAGGCACTCCCGTTGCTGCTTCAGCTAGCATCGGAATCCTTGGCGTCGACATATCGAATAGTGTGCGGTTTCGTGGTCACTTTGAAGGGAAGGCCAAATTGGCCTCTAAAATGCTTGGCGTGCTCAGCAGACCGAGACAGTATTTCATGCCGGCATATCGCTTGCAACTTTACATAGCGCAAGTTTGGCCTCACATAGAATACTGTTCTCATCTCTGGGCCGGTGCACCCCAGTGCCAGCTCCCTCCACTTGACCGCATGCAACGCAGAGCGGTTTGAATCGTCGGCGACCGAGTTCTTTCTGATCGGCTCTATACACTGGCACTGCTTAGGGATGTTGCATCCCTTTGCATTTTCTATCGAATTTACAAGGGGAGTGCTCTGAGGAATTGTTCGGATTAATTCCAGCCGCCAAATTTCACGAACGTATAACGCATCAAAATTCACAATACCATCCCCACCATCTGGATGCGTGGCGGTCCACGACTGTGCATTTTACAAGGAGTTTTCTCCCTTGTAAAACTTCTCTGTGGAATTGTTTACCACCGGCGATTTTTCGGACCGATACGACTTAGGGACCTTCAAGAAAAGAGCTTACACCTTTCTAAAAGGCCGGCAACGCATCTGCAATTCCCCTGGTGTTGCGGTTGTTCATGGGCGGCGGTAGTCACTTACCATCAGGTGAGCCGCATGATCATTTGCCCCCTCTTCAATAAAGAAAAGTTAAAACTTCTTCCAACCGAAGCCAATGTCGCTCATTCTCATGTTCCTTCCTTACATATGTCTTTCCGTCACGTGACCATACATTATTTGAACCAAGGCTTTTGACTGCCATCAGGGCCTGATTATCCACAGGCTGACTAGGCTGGAGCCTAGGACGCAAGGTTTGAGGGGGAGCTGAGCTTGCCTTAGTACTACACTGAGAACTTATGTACAGAATAAAATTTCGTACAATATTCTCAATAAATAATAGAAAAAATAATAGAAATATCTGGATTATTTGGGGTACTGTTTTGCAATTCGTGTTTTTGGAAATTATATTTCAATTAAAAGAATAATAGTATTATTACTCGCTAGTAGATGTCAAGAAGAGTCATATTTTTCAGTTTATGTTTAAGTTAATTATCGGTAAAGAGTTACTGATTTGACTTTTATCTTTGTACCGAAACATCGCCAATAGGATAAAAATATTTGAACAATGTCGGTTTCTTTACTAATGTAATTACTACCGTATTTTTTTTCAAAGCTCGGTCATTTGTTTCGTGTTTTTTTTTTAATATACTTAGATATAATATGGGTTGTCTGGAAGAGATTGCCATGTACCAATAATACCGCCCTTTGTATTTCCCTCAATAGTTGTTAATTTTTTATTTTTGATATTTTTATCTTTACTTGGTGTACAAGAAAGATTATTGTATTGTATTGTATTGTACAAATTAAATGAGTTGATAAAGGGCTCCCAAAAATAGTTTTTCTTACAAAAGAAGGAATTTGAAATAAAAGGGACTGCACACACATCTGGACTCTTCCGGGGTCTTCTGGTTTCGGGACAGCCCGATTTTCCACCTAAGTTATTATAACCTTGTAGATCAGGGGTTTTCAAAGTGGGGGGTGCGCTACCCAGAGGGGGGAGGGCGCAGATACACGCAAAGGGGGGCACGAGGACCTTACGACCGAGAAACTTCCGTAGGAAGGTGCAGTGTATGTACACCAAAATAATTGGTAAAACAATGTTTTGGGCCAAATATTTCACAATTTATTCCAAAATAGTAGAGGAACCCCTTCAATCATATTTACCCATTTACTGTACATATTTTTGCGAAGGGAGATTTTCTGCTGTTGGAGCAATAAAAACCAAGTCCAGAAATAAACTTACTCGTAACATTGATTGTGTTTTGCGTTGTGCGATTTCTGTGGTTAAGCCTCGTTAAAACCATGCAAGCTCATCCATCGACATTCGATTAAATAAGAAGTAATATTATATAATTAAGTAGTTTTTGTATGATATTAAGTAACTTTTAAGCATTAAAAATTTGATGTTATTGAATAGAACTACTTTTTTCTAACCGATTAGATCGATTTATCGCCTTCGAAACCCCCTGCGTACTAAATTTCATGAAAATCGTTGGAGCCGTTTCCGAGATTCTGATTACACACATATATATATATATATATATATATATATATATATATATATATATATATATATATATATCTACAAGGATTCCTCGTTTGAAGATATTAGATAAGTTCCGTAAGTATTTTACTTGTTGCTCTTTCTTTATTTTTGGAACAAAACAAATAATTGATTGTAAAAATAAGACTGAATTATTTGGTACCTTTCGTCATTCGTTAACTGACTGGACGTGATTAAAAGATTTTAAACTGCTCGAGCTATTTTCTCTAGCTCTAATTTTATTAAGGTGTTTTGCCAAAGATAGAATTGCCAAATTCACAAGTGATGTTTAGCAAATTCCATAAGATTGGTGTTAATGGAGGCGAACAACTTGAGACCATCCATATAAAAGGTGGGCCACTTTTATCTCTTCTTTCGGAAGCTGATATCCCCTCCCGGATCTCTCCAATCGGCTACTGAGAGGGTCCAGAAAGAGAGAGAACCAGATTGGGCTTAAACAATCGCTCTGGAAGATACCCTTTCTTATCCTTATGTGGCTTTTCGCAGCCGTCATCCGCTCGCTTAGATGAGAAAGGCTCATACTCCATTGTTCCATACACTGCTCGAGGAAGTCTCTAACTGTAAAGTCAACCTTGTACAGCTCATGTACCTTCTTTAGCCATATATGGGGCACCGAGTCGAATGCCTTTCTGTAGTCTATCCAGGCGGCGGAAAAGTTTTGCCTTTACTTTGCCAACGACCGCGTGAATGAAGAGTGGTTCTTTGGTTCAACGACCACCACCCCGACATCTATTATGAGCGCGTGACATCACCTGATTTGAGTCCATGTGCTGAGTGATTCTCGCTCTTAAGATTGACATCAGTGTCATATATGGTAGTAATAGTGAAAAGGTTCGGGAGCAACTTCTTATCGATAGTCTCTTGAAACTGTCAGATGAGCACAGCGTGATACACCATGAACCCCTACAGCTAGTAGTGATCCAGCCCGTAGAGTCCCGGACTTTTCCAGTTCGAGGCCCTGCGGACCGCCTCAGCTACGTCTTCCGGCGTTATGATGACGGGATCCATGGGCGTAATACTCGTACACTGACTTGCCATAACTTCCGTCCAAGGGCCCTTGTTATAGTTAACAGTCTCCGACCACAGTCTTCACCAGGGAGCGACAGTATCGGCCTGATTTGGGTCTTGGCCCGTTCCACGTACCGATGGTCGCTCCAGTGATTTATAGAGCCTCTTCTGATCACTCTGGCAGGGAGATTCTGGTTGAACCGCTTTTACCTCTCCGCTTCCCCCAAGCAGCGATTCTTTGCTTCAGGTCGTCCATGCGCTTTCGTTAGGTTTTGCATGATATTCGGCTGGAACAAAGTGATATTTGTCCCAGCGAACACCATCCTAACGGTGCGCACAAATCTTGGCGCCTATTATTACCCGACCTGAAGCTTGTCAGTCTGCCGATCAGGGCCCTTGCCTTTTTCTCCAGATAGCATTACTTTAGCTAGTAGCGCGTCCAAACATGGAAAGCTTGGCACCAATGATACGGCAAACTGCCAGTGCGGCGCAAAAATGAAGTGAGTCTGTCTCGCAAAGGTCCCGGCTGGCTTCAGAAACAGAAACTTTTTTATTCAAAATAGATTATAAATAATAATTATTGAAAGTCACTCTTTTGGTTACCAACTTCAAAAAGGAGACGGTACTCAATTCGACTGTATGTTTTTTTCTTTTTTTTATGTGTTACCTCATAACTTTTTTTTGGGTGAACCGATTACGATGATTCTTTTTATAAGAAGCTGGTGCATCACATGTAGTGTAAATTTGATCAAGGTTTGACAAATAGTTTTTGAGTTATTCTTAATAATTTATATTGAAGTTGGTTGTACAAAATATTTAATTATTTAAAAACCACCGATTCGAAAAAAACCTCTGTCCAGGGAAGAACCAGCAAAAAGCCCAGCGGGACTTTTAAAAAACTAAAACTAAAATGTATATTACACAATTAAGAACACAAAACAAGTTAGAAATAGCTTGGTAGCGATCACCTAATTTCCAGGGGTTATTATCATCCATAAATTCGTTAATATATAATAACCCTTTTTATACAAACTTAGTTTAATAAAGTTTTTTAAACTTTGAGCAGGTCAAATTTTGTTTATTTTCTGGGATTTTGTTGTAAAAGCGTATACATCGTCCCAAGAATGAATTACTGACTCGGTAGAGTCGAGTATCTGGTACTACTAGCTTGTGTCTGTTTTTAGTATTTACAGAATGAATACCACTTATTTTTGTAAAACTACTTTTCTTTTTGTATATTACATTTTCATAAATGTATTGAGAGGCCACAGCTAATATATTAATTTCCTTACATTTTTGGCAAGTTGCCCTGCAATTTGTGGCGCCGTATCCCCAGCAGTAGAATTTACATCCGATTGGAGAACAGATCTACCGAACTCGGTCTGCCAGGTTTTGCTAGGTGTCGGTAATAGACTGCTCCAGCTCAGCAAAAGCGATGTATCTTGGCCCGGTACGCAAAACCTCCAGCTTCTCTTCCTTTCGCCCTGAAGTACGCTCACAATGTGTTCCTCTTCATATATTTTTTTATATGATTAGGGTGACAAGCGAGCACACTGCCCACTTGTTGGTAAGTGGTTGCCGTGGCCCATAGACATCTAGATCTATCCTCGTTTGCGAATTAAAATGCAGATGCGTTGTCATTTGTGAGGACTAAGATGGAATGCCTCTTTTCCAATAAAAAGGGGCTCTGGTTCTGTATACTCACCATACGAAACACAACAGCATTAAGCTGCTATTTTACGCTGGTATTCTGTGAGATTGAGTATCTGAGATTTCAAATGAATTATCAATCGCATGTGGTGTACTCCACCAGTGGCGGATGCTGATTGCTGGGTCCGAGAAGACTCTGAAGACGGAGGACTTGCTGGGTGGTCGTTCAGCTCATCGGGCTCGGCTGGCAGCTCGTATAATGTCGCGTCCAGCTCCATATCTAGGTATTCTTCTATTTTTCATCATCCATTTATGATTCGTCAGTTAACGGGACACGCCCAGACCCGGTGCCGTAATGTTGTGTTGAGGCCATATGCACAAGCGGTCCTTTGCACCCCCAATTTTGCTATGGCACGGCGCTAACACCTCTTGGTAAGGCGCTAACACTTTTAGGCAAGGCGCTGACTGATTGCGCGAACATAGCAGTTTTGTCACTTGGCGATGGTGTCATCACTTTCCTAAAAAAATTCGCGAAAAACAATCCTGTGCCAAGATCAGCGCTTATGACTAGAGCTTAGTTTTACTCAGTACCGAAACTGCTTTCTTTACTTTTATGCATTTCAAAAATATTCACATTCCGTTATAATTACTGAAATTATACCATCTTATTTGCATTTTGTTTAACTGACCCTAACTGTCTCTCAAACTACACACCCATGTGTTGTTTGAGAGACCGCGTACAAAGATCATATACCGTAACAAATTAATGTTGGTGGAAAAAGGTATGTGATTCTTCTGTTTATGTTTATCAAGAAACACTCACTGAATCAATATGATAATTAAATACGTACTAGGTTCATGAATAAGTTTTTGGAAACGCAATAAAACCCTAGGATAAGTTAAATTATATTTATTTTTCAACCTAACGCCTTTTAAGCTAATGCACCTTTAATAGCGTTATCAAGTGCTAAATTCCCTCAAAAGAAAGGCCTCTACAGCACACATCACCTCGTCGCCGTTGAGTTTTATACCACACAAGTGCTTTTTCATGTGAGTAAAAAGTTGAAAATCACTCGGAACTAGGTCCGAAGGATATGGTGGGTGCTGCATTAACTGGAACCCGACAGTCCTGGTGGCAGCCACTGCAACATCAGTTCAATGGGCAGGGGCATTATCAAGATGAAAAAGCACCCCGGCACGCAATTTTCCTCGATATTTATTCTTTACTGCTTCGCGTAGTTTTTTCATTGACGATGTGTAATAATCTCCGGTTGTTGTCTCTTCTTTACTTACGAGTAAGTAGTCGATCATTATTATACCTTCCGCATCCCAGAAGACAGACATTTTTCCAGCACACATAGACACCTTGAAACTCTTGGCTGGTGAGGAAAACGGTATTTTCCACACCTTTATATATCTTTATACGTGGTAGAGCCATGCTGCAGCTATATTGTGGTTGTAGCATGAATGGGTCGCCTCGACCGGGGAAGGACCACGCTCTCACAGAATACCAGCGTAATAGCAGTTTAACGCTGCTATGTTTCGTATGATGAGTGTAGAGAACCGGAAACCCTTTTTAATGGGAACAAGGCATTCTATCTTAGTCCTCACGGGTGACAACGAACTTGCTTTTTTAGTCGTAATCGAGGATAGATGTAGATGTGACTGTGTGCTCGTTTGTCACCCTTATCCTAAAGAAAACCTTGCTTTGGTTTTTTGTCTTCGGGTCTCTCTAATCTGAATCATCTTCAATTATTGCTAAATTTAACTGAAATGTCAACTCTTGCTTTCTTTTGGGCATCTGTTAACATTCGAGAAATCCATTTTTTGATTTTTAGGTATGAATTAAAATAAAATAAATTGTCTCAAACCAAAGATTTGGAATCTTAGCTAAATATCGGATGGTGCCACATCGATCTACCTTACCAATTTCTACGATTTTTTAGACGTTCCCGAAGTTCACGACGTTAATTTGATTAGTAATATATTACTGTACTAGCTGACCTGGCGAACTTCGCACCGCCTAATAGTCAATTCTTTAATTTTTTATTTTTTTAATACTTATTCTGTTATTCGGGACACCGTCACTCAATTGTTTTGCCTTCCTGGAACCCCTCCACTAACACTGAAACTTTATGGTATGGTATTAAAGTTCAAATTGATTTTTAAATATTATTACGACTCTTTTGTATTGGAATATAGAAAAGTGTTGTTTTTAGACTTATTCAGGCAATTTTGTAAGTTTTTCTCTCCGTAAGAACCGTATTCGTACTTTAAGGAATATTATAAAAAAAAAGAATTAGCGAAATCGCTTCAGTTGCTCTCGAGATTTGCGCTTAGCAACGCATTCAGCGATTCATTTTTATATTATAGAATATAATATATAGATAAGTATTAGTTTTTTTTATATACCATATTACATACTATAATAAAAAAACTAAACTAAATAAAACGCAGCCAGCGTTCTTGACACGATACCGCGGGGAGTAGGACTATATGATAATTAAGTTTCTAGTTTTAGTTTTTTTTTTATTATAGTATTAGTTAATTAAAAAGTAAAAATTAAACGTGATAAAATACGTATAAATTCGTTTCACTTAATGAAAATGACGTTATTTATTCGCGGTGTGTGTTTAATGGCTTGTTCTTCTTTCACGCAGCAATGGGCAACGGATACTAACATAGACTTTTTATCACGAAAAATGCACTGTTCCTGGGGGATAGATCTGAAGTATAGTTCTGCAATAACCCGTTTTGTTTTTTTTACCTCGGAATAACATATTGGCGGTACATATTTTGTAAAACAAAATTTTCTTTAACGTAATATTTCGGACGGCTGAGTTCATTAAAGTTGCAATGAGTTTGCTGTACAGCTAGAGAAACCAAGAGCCGATAGCAAAGAAAGGTACTGGAGTGACAGTCTCGTACTGATAAGTGAAGTGTTGAGTGACCACTTGAAGATACACGCAGGAAGTTATTGGATATGCACGAGGCTCAAGACCGTGCTTTTGCATCTTTGAGTGAAACTATGTACAGCAGTGGATTTTGTGATGAGCTGTTAATGATTAATGATCTCGGGCAGTAATTGAATAATGATTAATGATCTCGGACGGTAATTGAGTAATTCAATATATATACAGATTTAGGCGCTCACTAGGTAAAATTTTGGATGCTTTGTTGATGAATTTTTATGTTTCCGTTTGTACAATACGTATTAACGTATTGTTGTCAATTCTAGGTCTTTGTCTTTTTGATCAGGTAATGACTTAATTGTCGCGCAATCATACAGAAAATCATAACAATGTCCTCCAATTCGTATTTCGGTCAAGGCGGACTACGGCTAAACATCGTTTACGTAGGACAGGATTATAGTGCACTAGTTTGTGAGGGTGGGACGGCAGCCCGACACATCCGTAGAGCGTTCAGGCGCAGGAGCAACGGTTTTATGTGATTCTGAGGTTCGGGCTAAAACACCGCCATCTTTCTAACTCCGGGTTGCTACTGAGAATTTCTTGACAAAAGAACTCAATTACTGATGTTGTCTTGACCTGAGATTGGTTTCCGGTTAGACCACTTAGTAAGCAGTCACACTGACGACTATTAGACGACGACGAGGTAGTCTATCAAGATACATGCATACTCACTAAAGCTACATATTTTTTTATTTAATAAAGGTGACCAACGAGAACACGGCCCACCTGATGGTAAGTGGATGCTGCGGCCCATAGATATCTACATTTATCCTCAATTAAGAATCAAAATGGAGATGCGTTGTCACCCTTGAGGACTAAGATGGAATGCGTTATTAAGTGGCGAAGCTTGCGAAGACACTTATTGATTTCACGATGTCTGTCCATCTGTCCGTCTGCCCGTCTGTCCGTCTGTCCGTCTGTCCGTCTGTCCAACGATTATCTCGAGAACGGTTTCGAATTTTCAAATTCTGTTTTCAACAATCGATTACTGATCACCCAGGCATCTGAACCTCCTATTTTGAAACTGATTGCTCAACGGCAACCGTTAGAAACCGCTACAAAGCTGATTGCTTCGCCACTTTGCTATGCTGTTAGCTTGCTAGGTTTATTTTTAGTAAAAAGGGTCTCCGGTTATCTACACTCACCATACGAAACATAGCAGCATTAAGCTGCTTTTTACGCTGGTATCATGTGAGAGCATGGAGCTTTCCGGTCGAGCCGACACATTCTTGCTACAACCATAATATAGTTGCAGCGTGGCTTTACCACGTATAAAATATATAATATTGTAGTCCTTAACTGCTGGCCGGATGAGAAAGCTCAAGGTCGCTCAGCGGGCTATGCTCGGAGTATCTCTGCGCGATAGACTTAGAAATAAGGATATCCGCAATAGAACCAGAGTGACCGACATAGCCCAACGGATTAGTAAGCTGAAGTGGCAATGGGCCGGCCATATAGCTCGAAGAACCGACAACCGATGGGGAAAAAAGGTTCTCGAGTGGCAGCCTCGTACCGGCAGGCGAAGTGTAGGGTGTCTCCCCACTAGATGGAGTAACGACCTGGTAAGATATGCAGGAAGTCGATGGATGCAGGTGGCTCAGGACCGTGTCTTGTGGCATTCGTTGGGGGAGGCCTAAGTTCAGCAGTGGACTTGTGAAGAGCTGTAATGATGATGAATGATGATGTTAAATATAAAGTACCTATATTATAATAAGTATTAAATCCTTTTATGTTAGCGAAAAAGATAAATGTAAACTTATGGAAATGAAAATGAAACATAATTTAAAATTAAAAATTTTGTACAATCGACTTCCATATAAATTATTAAGAATCACTCAAAAACTAATAGTCAGACCTTGATCAAATTGGGATGGGATGACAAGTGAAGCACCAGCTTTCAAATAAAAAATATATTGGTAAATCCAATTGGGCATACCTTAAGCGCATTAAAAAAATTACGTATAACATGATTATACGGAATTATTAAAGTAGTTTAAATACATTTCGACAGCACTATCGGCTTCAACACCCTCGAAAACCATGAAAATGACACCCATGATGAAAAAATTGATACCTACTGCAGCCGCCATCTTGGATTTACATTTCGACAGCACTATCGGCTTCAACACTCTTGAAAACCATGACAATGACACCCGAGATGAAAAAATTGGTACCAACTTCAGCCGCCATCTTGGATTTACATTTCGACAGCACTATCGGATTCAACACCCTCGAAAACCATGAAAATGACACCCAAGATGAAAAACTTGATATCTATTGCAGTCGCCACCTTGGATTTACATTTCGACAGCACTATCGGCATCAGCACCCCCGAAAACCATGAAAATGACACCAATGATGCAAAAATTTAAATCTTTTGCAGCCGCCATCTTGGATTTACATTTCGATAGCACTATCAGCTTCAACACCCTCGAAAACCATGAAAATGACACCCATGATGAAAAATTGGTACCTACTTCAGCCACCATCTTGGATTTACATTTCGACAACCCTATCGGCTTCAACTCTCTCGAAAATCATGAAAATGACACCCATGATGAAAAAATTGATACCTATTGCAGCCGCCATCTTGGATTTACATTTCGACAGCACTATCGGTTTCAACACCCTCGAAAACCATGAAAATGACACCCAAGATGAAAAAATTGATATATTTTGCAGCCGCCATCTTGGATTTACATTTTGACAGCACTATCGGCTTCAACACCCTCGAAAACCATGAAAATGACACCCATGATGAATAAATTGGTACCTAATTCAGCCGCCATCTTGGATTTACATTTCGACAGCACTATCAGCTTCAACACCCTCGAAAACCATGAAAATGACACCTATGATGAAAAATTTTATACCTAATGCAGCCTCCACCTTGGATTTACATTTCGACAGCACTATCGGCTTCAGCACCCTCGAAAACCATGAAAATGACACCCATGATGAAAAAATTGATACCTATTGCGGCCGCCATCTTGGATTTACATTTCGACAACCCTATCGGTTTCGACACCCTCGAAAAGCATGAAAATGTCACCCATGACAAAAAAAATTATACTACTTACTTTTAGTACGTACTACTATTATTTATTCTGTGCTTTTAAATATTGTAATAAAAAATCTCCTATTATTATTATAATCAAGTATTTTTAAGAAATTTGGTTATTCAAATATTGTGTATTTGTACAGCGATCTTTTTGAGCCGCTGAAAATAACCGAAACAATGTCCACTCACGACGGCGACTGAAGGCGAACTAAACTTAATACAAAGGTACACTGTGAACTAAACTACTCTGTGGCTGTAGATCCCCATTTACAGAAACAATTTATATACGAGGCAACGAAATCAACGAAAATTTCGCCATTTTGGAGCCGAAAAAAATTAATTATAGCTAAACAAAACAAAATTACACTGCCATTTACATTTAGTGGCTTCCCACATGATAGATGAAGAGATTAAAAAATAGATTGAGTTAAACAATTGATATTTTCAAAAGTTATAGTGTTTACAAGCCACAGGGACATGATAAATCCACACCATAAGCCACTAAAACCCTTTTTTTATTTAAAAATAGCAATTAATCGATTTAAAAAAATTATTAATAAGTTCAACCATCATTTATCTTTCTAACAATGTGCTTTTTATATCATTTATTTGTATAATATGATTGCTAGATACGATTTTATTCGATAAAATGTTGGAATTTTAATTTTTAGGTGATAGTAGAACATTACCTTGCGCTTTCGCTTAAGGTATGCAAAACATCGAAATCGGTTCACCTAGTAAAAAGTTATAAGGTAACACACATAAAAAAAACATACAGTCGAATTGAGTATCGGCTCTTTTTTGAAGTCGGTAGATAGTCGTTGTGGTGGCAGTGAACGAGAATACGGCACTCTATTTCGGAGGCAACCATGAAGAATGACAGAAAGATTTCATGGCCTTCTTATAGATGGCGGTTTTATTTCTCGTTTAGAACAAACGTAAAACAAAAAATTCGGTAAAGGGAATACAAGAACAGAGATACGAGCACCAGATATTTTTTTATAGGATAAGGGTGACAAACGAGCATACAGTCCACCTGATGGTAAGTGGTTGCTGCGGCCATAGACATCTACATCTATCCTCTATTACAAATCAAAATGCAGATGCATTGTCACCTATGAGGACTAAGATGGAATGCCTCGTTTCCAGTAAAAAGGGCCTCCGGCCACCTACACTCACCAAGCGAAACGCAGAGGTAAACCTCTACTTCACGCTGGTATTCTGTGAGGTCGTGGTATAACCCCTGTTCGAGCCGGCCCATCCGTGCGATAGCAAAAGCTGCCGCTTCGCTCTACCACTGTTAATGCGAACGCGAAGCTGTCTGCCAAACGAAGCGATTTGCGCAAATCCTGCTTACAACAGAAGTTTCGTCTCAAGCGACTTTTACGAGGTGATGAAGAAGAAAGTAAAGAGAGTAAAAAGATTAATGTTAAAGACATAGGGCCAGTTCTGTAACTTAAAATTGCAGGCCAAAAAACCAAAAACGCCTGTTTCTGTATCAAATACGCTTCAGAGCCTTGCCTACCTTTTTTACGTTGCAACTACATATATCATGGTTCTAGTATAAATGAGTTGGCTCGACCGGGGAGGGACCACACTCTCACAGAATACCAATGTAAAATAGTAACCAAATCGTATGGTGAGTGTAGAGAACCGGAGACTCTTTTTGTCCACAGGAGTGACACAACGCATCTGCGTTTTCATTTTTAATCGTTTAGGACCAAAAATAAAGAGAGAACAACAAGTAAAATACTTGTGGCACTTACAATATTATTAATTTAAATTGAATATTATACCAAATTTTATTCTGTACATTAGTGGTGCTTGCAAATGCAAGCTCAGCGCCTCCTCGAACCTTGTGCCCTAGGCTCCAGCCTAGTTAGCCTGTGGGGTATATCAGGTCCTGGTTCTACTGCGGATATCTTTATTACATTACGTATTCTATCATGCATAGAAACTCCAAGCACAGCCCTCTCCGTAGCTCGCTGAATGTCTTTAAAAGCTTTCCAGCAGTAAAGTACCATGTTTCGGTTCTATAGAAGACGAATATTACAAGTATTTTATTTACTTGAACGTAATAAAATTTTCTGAACAAATTCTGGCCATTAGGCTCAAGTTTTCCAAAAAGGTCAAAGGTCACATGAAGGATTTAATTTTGTAAACTATTCTTTTGAAACCATGCTGTGCAATAAGCACTTTAAACAAGAATTAAATAAGTTCCATAATATAATGTAGGTACGTCGTGGGTTCGAAAATCAAATAATATTTTACACCTTGAGTATAAATTTTAAAATAACAATGTCTATTTTTATAGAATGAGGGTGATAAACGAGCACACAGTCCTGATGATAATTGAATGCTGTGGCCCATAGACATCTACATCTATCCTTGATTAAGAATCAAAATGTAGATGTTTGTCACCCCCCAGACTTACACTGATAATGACCGGGTGATTATTTGTGTAAGATTGGTCTGTGATTATTTGTGACGGTGAACTGTTTCCACTGCGGTGGGCAGGAACAGGACTCCGCATCCCATACGCTGGCAACATGCTCAGCGTGGGAACGGGAGCGGATGCCATCAGACGTGTCGGCGATGCTGAGCAGAGACTCCGCGTGGGGGGCCGTAGCCGCCTTCTGTGAATCCGTTATGGTGCAGAAGGAGGCTGCTGAGCGGTGTCAGGAGAGGACAGATCCAGCTTGGAGTGACGCCGCCAAGGCGTTCGTCACGGCGCTCCCCTTGATGATGGTGTTCCCCTACCAGAAACTGGGCCTCGGGGGTTACGGGCGTCTAGTGATGTAACACCTGAGAAGTACGGTGACTCGAAAGTGGTCTCGAGCACAGTGATAGCATTGCGAGGGTGCTGGGGGCAGTAACTTAACTTCATATGATGAACGGCTAAAGCATTTCCGTATATCTTCCTTATATAACAGGCGCAAACTTTTGGATTTGAGCTTCCTCTACAAACTGTGTAATAATGGCATCGACTGTCCTCAATTACTGGAAATGGTTAACATCAATGCTCCAAGCAGATTACAACGATTTAATGTCTACAAGCTGTTTATGGTCCCACCTCACAGGACTAACCTTGGTCTTAATTCAGCATTATGCAGAATGTTTAAACTGTATAATGATATATCTGGGCCATCTGATTTAGATATTTTCAATGACAATTTAAATAATTTCAGAAGAAAAATGTTACTTTATTTAGAATCTAATTTTTAGATGATAAATGTAAACCCTTTTTAATTTCTCATAAATACGCAATGTTGCTACTGTACTATTAAATTTTACGATAATTAACTTTTCGCAACATTACTCTGTGTTAGCTGTGATTACCTATAACTGGGTGAGCACATTGCATGTTTCTCACAATGCTTGGTTCTTGTTTTTAGTATGTGTGTATCATCTGTCGGTGACCCTTATAATTAAATAAATAAATAAAAACTAAGGACTGCCCCCGGGACTTGCTTTAATAGAGCAAAGCGTGAGAGGGGCCCCGGTTGCGTTCCGAACGGAGATCCCGGAAACCCTCATATACGCTGATGGAGACCACCGTGGGGTTTTGGCCAGTAGGAGTCCGGCATAACCTTTCTGTTGCCCCCGCAGCAGAAGGTCTCCATGAGGATTTCCCCCACGATAAAAAAAAGATGTGTTGTCACCCCTGAGGACTGAGATGGAATGCCTCGTTTCCAGTAAATAGTGCTTCCGCTTCTCAACACTCATCATAAGAAATACATCAGTATTGAGCTGCTATTTCACGCTGGGATTTTGGGAGGGCGTGGTCCTTCCCCGGTCGAGACGATCGAATCGTGCTACAACCTTAAACTGCAGCCAGACTGTACAATGTATAATATGGTCTACGTTGTTACTATAAACGTAGACATTGTTATTATATCCTAGGTTCAAGCTTATTAAATTACATGCTTGCATGTTTATTTTGTTTTGTTTGACCTAAACCTTAACTTAGACGCTAAATAATTAATAGCAATAAATATAAAGTAAATAAAAAACACGCGCTGAGGAGAGACTGAAATTTATGTTTTTCACCATTAAATGAAAAGCTTCAAAAATCCTCTAGCAAAACGACATAAATCGGTTTCGCTTTCTGTTACTGTGAATCCCTGTGAGGCAATCGGCAAATAACTTTTCTTAGTGAATTACTAGAGGCGGTTGACGCGGTTTCCCCTACAAGGCGCTCCCTCCCTCCGTTTCTCCCTCTGAGTAGAGTGGGCCATTCAGAGACGGTTCGCGAAGCTCTCACGGTGCTTACTACTTCAGTTTGGCGGGCTTAGAGTTCGCTGTTAGTCGTGTTCTGTGTTGCCAGTCCTAACATTTCGAGGCGTGTAGCGCTAAAGATCGCGCGATATACTCTGTAACTCCGCGCTAACACAATAAAACCTACCCCAAAAGTTGTGTTTATCGTGGACAATGTCAACACAATCAAGCTTTTCGACGTATTTACGATGGCTCACCGTCATAAATATTCTCTTGGTAAGCTTTTAAAGTAATATAATATTTTATAATAAACAAAGAATTTGGTGTGAATCAAAGCTATTTTCTTAGAAAATAATAATAAAATAAAGGTAAACAAAAAATTAAAGTCCAAATACATTTTTATTCAAAATTGGCCTTTACAAAGCACTTCATGAAAGTCAAGGAAGGATACACCATCGCTTCAACAAGTCCTGCGGCAAACCTTTTGAAAAGAAGCGGCAAGAAACTCATAAGTAGACTATTTTTAAGGAAGCTCTTATGTCCACTTAACAGATTCTTATCTTTTATATAATATAATATAATCATCTAATCTATAATATCCTTCATAATACTGCCTTTTATAAATGCTTTGAATTTACTCCCTGTGTTACTTATTTGCCCTTGCATAAATTCTTATTATTTTGATATATTTTATATTAAATATATATATTTGTTACGCGAGCGATATAAATTAATGTCAACTCTACAGGCTCTATAATACTAGTGACAAAAATATTATATATTTATTGCGACTGTCAAAATTCTGTACATCACTCATTGTGTTAAAAATAAAATTAACAGTATTAATAAAAAAATACTACAACGTTTTTATGAATATACTGAAATACATTTTTTTTTATTCGAATAAGGTTGACAAAAGAGCACACAGTCATCTGATAGTAAATAAAAAAATGTGATTGCCATTTTTATTTTTTCTTTACTCTGTTTTTAAACTTTAGTAGAGTCAAACTAAAAACTAAAAATGTTTTTAAATTTTAATTAAACGAGTCTATCAATGAATTAAAAATAACCTTTTTATGAAAAATCAAGTAAAACAATCCATGAAACATTCTAATATTTATTTTGACTTTTTTAACTTCTACGATATAATTTACCACATTTCCATGACACGGAGTGTAAAAGTTAATTTAGATATTTCAACTATTTCAACTCTTGCCTTGGTAAATGGGTTGTTGAACGAGATTTTAATCTACATGAAACTTAATTCCTTAAAAGAAACAGTAATTTGTTTAGAAACTTAACAAGTTCCTGTCGGTAGGTAAATCGGATGCCCTGTCGTTTCAAAGTTTGATTAATGTTGTTTTGAAAGATCTTTCGAATGACAGCAATGAGGGTCTAGTAAGTTAGAACGAAATGTTATGCGTTAATATTTATTATTTATTTGGCGGATTTTTTTTTTGTTAAACTAATGTTACAAATGAACATACACTCTACCTAATGGTAAGTGGCTATTGCAATCCATGGAGACCTGCAGCCAACTTCAATCAAAGAAAGTTACAGAAGAATGCCTCACAGCCTCTACTTTTATTATAGGATAGGGTGACAAAGGAGCACACAGCCCACCTTTGGTAAGTGGTTGCTGTGACACATAGACATCTACATCTATCCTCAACAAAGAATCAAAATGTAGATGCGTCGTCAGCCGTGAGGACTAAGCTAGAATGCCTCGTTTCCAGTAAAAGGGGTTTCCCGTTCTCTCACCATACAAAACACAGCAGTGTTAAGCTGTTATTTTACGCAGGTATTCTGTGAGAGCGTGGTCCTTCCCCGAGCCGACCCATTCGTCCTACAACTATACTCGTACTATTAATATAGCTGCAGCATGGCTCTACCACGTAATAAACCTTCCCAGACGGGCACCTGGTCAGAAAATGAGTCCTACCCCCAACTAGAGAATTCACAAGACCTTAAAATATTGTTAATGTCTCGCGTATGTTGGTTACCTCACGATGTATTCTTTCGCCGCTAAGAACAAGTTGAGCATATAATATTGTAATTAACAATTTGTCTGCGACTCTACAAATTTTTAAGTTTATCTCAGGGGCTATACGCTCGCTCTAAATTTCACAGTACGCGAACTACCCGGGTTCAATCCCCGCCGGTATCAATGAAATTGTTCATTGCAATTTTAAGCGCTGATTTACCACGCGCTCTGCGTTGAAGGAAAACGTGTTGAGGAAACTTGCATGTTTGAGAAATAAGAAAAAAATTATTTCAAACACGTGAAGTTCGCCATCACGCATTAGGGCAGCGCTTCGAACGTTTTCTTGCCCTAAATCCCTCTCAGAAATGAGAGAAGGCCTGTACCCAGCAGTGGGACGTATATAGGCTGTAAATTTAACTTTAACTAACAATTTGTCCATGTCGAGTTTCTCGTGTACAATGAAATTTAAGTCGAGCGTCATATATTATAGATCATGATATTGATGAATGAATATTTTAGGCTATAATAACCCATCAGTTAAATGAAGCTGTGGATTACCGTTAGTTTAGACAATCATAATAAAATTATTAAGAACTCCGTACTCGAGTTAATGTTCGAAAACACTCAGATAACGATCGCATCCGCTAACTGTAAGTGTTGCAACATGGTGCATAGTTGTTGAATGGACGCTACGCCCAGAAGCGACCACAGTTTAATTGCCGTCACGCCAAAAGATCGAAACGTCATGTTTACATCGACAACCAGCCGCAACATCAAAACATTAATACACCATACGAATCGGAGGGCGTAGCTAGTGTTTGCTGATCACAAACCGCTAGCTCGCTATATATCAATTACTAGCAGCGCTTGGATGCATCCAATTACGAGCTCTAATTCACATGCTTCCTATTCATAATCATCTTACGGTTTATCGTTCATCAAGTAAATTCCCGAAAGTGTATAAAGCATATGCATATCTATAAATATAATTTTATATAAGCGATAAATATGTGACTAAAATTACTTTGTAATAAAATTCTAGAAAATTCAAAATTTACTACATAATTAGAGAAAATACGATGTTTATTATTTGGCATGCTTCACATCACTCTTGGAACAATTTAAAAAATACATAAATATGTGGCTAAAATTATCATGTTAATAGAATTATTAATGAAATAAAACATGATATTTATTATCTGATGTGCTGCACAATACTCCTATCACCATTTAAAAAATATTATGTGTATTTTTGTTTAAAAATATATGTCTTCATCTTCACTAGGAGTCTGATCTACAGCGGCGCGTGGGAATAGTCTACAGACATGCAATTAGGGAATGCAGGGTGAGGAGGGTGCTCAATTACTAACTGTATGCACTGTTTTTATTACGATCTTCCTTGACTGTGCAAGGAACGCGATATTTATTCCAGAACAACCAAAGTGCAGATACGCTTAATCGTTTTACTCGAAAGTAGCAAGCAGGAAACATACTAGGTTATTGTAAGCCATATTAATGTTAGAGAGAGCGAGCGATTATCTATAAATATAAATAAAATACAAGTGTCTGTCTGCAATATTGAAATAGCTGCCTTATATTTCGACGGACTTGGACGGCTCCGTGGCGCAGTGGCTTAGCAATGAGTTGATGCGCTGGGGGCCGCGGGTTCGAATCCCGCGCGGTACAAGTATTTGTATGGCCTACAAATAATTGTTCCGGGTCTGGATGTTTGTCCTCGTGCAATCTATGTTTGTAAACTGCCTCCACGACACAGGAGGAAATCTTAGTGTGGGGGTAACGTTTTTTAAAGATGAAGATAATTAAAGAAGATATTTAACTGAAAGGGTTATTTGAATTCCAATTAATAAATAAATAACCATTTTTTTTAAATTGTCTGCCTCTCTGGGTGAACCATCGGAATGGGTGAATAGATGGCAATGCCAGGAGTGATCTAGGTTATATTTTATCCCTAATTTGGATTTTTCTGCAAAAATGAAAAATTTATAAAACAAATTATGGTCTGTGATTATAATGGCGGCCTAAGAATATCCACCTACCCCATAATTCGCGTGGTTGTCGTAAGAGGCGACATAGGGAAACAAATCAGAAGATGGGCAGCAACGTCTTGCTAATAACAACTAAATTTAAAAATCTGCGGTTGGCAACCCACTTGCCAAGCGTGGCAACTAAGGCAAAAATCCCCCTATGAGGCAATCTATGAGGGAGGCTTTAATAGGCCTTTAATAGGCTGCAACGGTAACGGTAACGGAGCTTCAAACCAACGCCTTCTTTTCCATCCAACTTTTTCAAGCGTTGAACGTCTTTAATCGCCACCCGTCAATTATTGTTTCACACCGGTTCATTATATTTGCATATGCATTACTACTTATACGCATTACTCAAATATTTGTATTAAATTAAGTAAAATAACAGCTTTTCTGGTCGTTTCCAGCAATGGGAATACTTCCCTAAACTTTACTAACTTCTGTGAGGGTTAATTGAGAAATTTTTCGCGCGCTGTTTCCTTGCGCGCCTGCGGACTTCAGATATTGTCAAATTATTTCATTCTCTAGACATGTAGGTTTTCTCTCGATGTTTTTCTTCGCCGACGAACACATGATAAATTAGCACTATAAATTGCAATTTGGTACCCCCGGGAATCGAACTCAGTTTGTTCGCGTATTATTGATCGCGTATTAGAAATTTATGGTATATATGTATTAATGTATATAAATATGATATACCCTTATCCTATAAAAAATATATAAATATATTTCTCGACTAGCAAGGAATGCTGACTGGTATTAAGTTGGCCCTTTGTAACCTTTATGGTTAATAATATATCTTTATAAGTAAATATCGGATAATATGTGTGAATTTAATAATAAAAATTATAGTAATAAAGACGGCGACTTAAATAACCAAAAAAAAATTCTACATTCCACACACGTAAGGTGTGAGACGAGAATTGGTGACCCTTATTATTGGTAACAAGTCATTCCAACTTAGTCCTCATTTTACATTTTGATTCTTAACCGGGAATAAACGTAGGTGCCTGTGACCCACAGCATCCACTTACCATCAGGTGGACTAGTTTCAAGTATTAGATAAAAGTTTTTGTCGCGCTTATCTTAACAATTTCAAATAACAGACATCGACATAAATGTCAACTGCTACTCCTGATTACTTATTAAATACTAAGTCGTTTAGTCATTAGACCTTTTTTTACGAAAATTGCAAAATGAAAAAAAAATTATATACACGCCGTGTCCATAACACATGTAACACTATGATCTTATTGCTTGTTACTCGTACATCTTTTAGTTCGACACGATTTCATTTGTGGCATTGTATAATAATATAAAATGTATAATATAGAATATAAAATACAATATCCCTAGCAGTTGCTTCCGATTAATAAGCAGAATATTTACACAAATCCGTGAATGTCGACAAAATCGGCTAAGAGAATATCATCATCATTTTGACTGTTAACAACATAGGATTTTTTTCAGTTATTTTTTTATTTATGTCTTTTTTATTGTGTTTTAATTTAAATTATTCTTATAATGCATAAAAAAATATTATTTATTTATACAAGCAATATACAAGCGAAATTAATTTCATTTTATCGCAGTATTCATATATCTCATTCAACAGTGACAAGTTGATAATTATCATTACATCCTATTATTCTATTGCCTCCTCTAAAGATTGACAGTAAGCACGATCCTACGAATAAGCTATTGTATCTATCGATACCCTGCAAGTTTTATTAGGTCGTAACTCCACCTAGAAAGGAATAATTTAACGTTCCCTTGCAAGAGCCATCGGTCGACAGATCCTCAAAATATATAACCGGCCCTCAGCTTATTGATACTTTTGGCTATGTCGGTATATTGACATTTAATTAAGTACAATACAGTTGAAGGATAAACTTTTTTTCACTTTCAACTTTTTTCCATTACTGCACATTTCAATGTAGTTTATACAATTTTTATGCTATGTTTTACTCATTAACGTTTAAGTATAGGAATTTTAATAATAAATAACATTCCTACTCATCGGGTCAACCACAGATTATGCAACGGAAAGTCAAAAAAATGCGTGACAATTATATGCATTAATTTCGTTTTAATTACTATTCATTATTTTTTACGCTAGTCCTTTCGCAAACGCTAAACGATGCAAGAAGACGTCGTAGATAATTCAATATACCTATACGCAGGCGTCTCGTGAATGAGCCTGATCGCATGTACCGTTGCATGCGTCATACCAATGCCGCCGCTCGCCCGGTCGCTGAGCCTACGACCCTGTTCGCCCTATCGATCTATGGGCATAGAAACTAGCACTGCCGTATACAGAACTGTTAAGATTTATATCAACGTCTATCAAAATGTATGAGGCAATAAACTTTTCTGATATGAACTCTACTATAAAATATTTTTATAGTTCAAAATATATACATTTTTTACTTCTTAATTTAAATAATAATATTTTTATGTTGAATCAATGGAACCCATTGTATTTCCCTCAATTATGGTATGTATAGCGAAAACATTTTGTTTATAGCTGATTAAAAAAAGAGGAGATTTTTAATACGACTGTTTTTCTTTTGGACGTGTTTTATGCGATATCATCATCAATTGTAAACCAATTTTAACGATTCTTATTTTAATAAATAACTTATACTTTAGGGGTGTTTTCATGTATATTTGGGATAGTGTCCCTAAGTGTAGTAAAATAGGAAATTAAGTTTCTAATTTTAATATTTAGATCACATTTGAGTTCTGAAATTAAATGTCATTACTTAGCTTTTGAAGTGGTTTTAACTCTTCTTTACACTACGAGTATGTTTTAACACAGACTTCATAAGTTAATAAGTAAAGCATTTTCAAGTAAAGCGTGGTAGAGCCATGTTGCAGCTATATTACTGGTATAGTTGTAGCACGAATGGGTCGGCTCGACCGAGGAAGGACCACGTTCTCACAGAATACCAGCGTAAAATAGCAGCTTAACATTGCTGTGTTTCGTATGGTGAGTGTAGAGAACCGGAGACCCTTATTACTGGCAACGAGGCATTCCATCTTAGTTCTCACATGCGACAATGCATCTGCAGTTGGATTCACAAACGAGGATAGATGTAGATGTCCATATATTATCCTACAAAAAAATGTAAAAGTAATTTTTTTTAGTTCTTTGAAGTCAGCTTGTAATTTTATTAAAAGTTTAATTTTTAATTTTATCTTTACAATAGCTGTGTATGTGCTTTTTTAACATTTATTTATTTATTCTTTATTGCATTCCTTAAAACAAAAGAATACAAAGGGCGGACTTAATGCCTTGAGGCATTCTCTACCAGTCAACACATTGCGTTGTCTTGTTTATTACAAGTTCTTTAAAAACCGATAAAAATATAATTTGTCGTAATTATGTTAATCTCACCTGTGAACAATCTATTGCCGGTAATTAGGTCGCTTTACAAGACGCAAGTTTTTCTGTAGTCGCATTTTTGGTAAGGAATTGACCAACGCAATACCATATACATATTACATACACGACACCGGCCTACCATATACATGACTGCCTCGTTATTGCAGTGGTTGTAAATGCGACTGCTGATCATGAGGTCCCGAGTTCGAATAGGTTATGCCTAAAAAATAATTTATTGAGTTTTTCCATGAAGAAAGTCTCAGCAGCTGCCCGAAGTCAGGAAGTTGGCGGAGTTTCATCCCCAGTCTCGGAAAGCACTAAAGCCGTTGGTGCGCCTGATCTCTCTTAGGTCTTTTCGGTTTACCGTCCCATCGGATTATTAAAGTAAGGGAATAGAGAGTGCACCTGTGCTTGCAGCTTGCGCATGTACTCGAACACTATAATCCTGTCCTGCGCCGATGGCTAGTCTCCGTGGAGAGTGTGGCCTCCATGATCGAAATTCGGTCTGGAGGACATTATTATTACATGACACCGGGTGCTCTACCTTATCCGTTTAGTTATTTTAAATATGGTATTTTTATTATTGTTAAATTTTTCTTATTTATTTATTTAGACTTACCAACTAAGTACATATGAAAACATTTCGGCTAAATTTTGTTATAACATTATATATATATGTACTTAAATTTTTGAGAGGTCTCGTCTGATGAAGTCAACGCTCCGTCCCCCTCGTGCTCTAATCCAAAGTCCCGAAACCTTTCAGCTCGAGTTACAAAACCGTTTTCAGTGCCTAGAAGACTGCAATGAAGTGGACGATTTGAATGACAAGCTCGTGGAAACTGTCCATGCGGTCGGAGCTAAGTTCTGCAAGACCCGCCGCAGAAGAACACAAAAACTCTCCGATCACACTCTTAATCTCATGGCTGTTAGACGGGAGATGAAGCTACATTCTTCAACAGATTTGGCAGCATACAGGCAACTGAACAGACAGATCTCCAAATGCATGCGGCGGGACTTACGCAACTTCAATACAGTTCGTATTGAAGAAGCGATCAAGCGGAACCAAGGCTCCAAAGTCTTTGCCAGAGATCTGTCTGCCAGAAAAAGCCAACTGTCAAAGCTGAAGACCGAATGTGGCAGCATCGTTTCCGGGGCACCTGAGATTTTGAGTGAGATTGAGAGGTTCTATGGGCAGCTGTACACGTCATCGTTGGAGCCACACGCAAGTGTGAGTAACGATCCAAGAGCGAGTCTTATCCGACATTATTCCGATGATATCCCGGACGTCAGTCTGAGCGAGATTAGAATGGCTCTTCAGCACCTTAAAAACGGCAAGGCCCCAGGCGAGGATGGAATTACAGCGGAGCTTCTGAAAGCGGGTGGAAAACCGGTACTTGAAGTCCTTCAGAAGCTCTTTAATTCCGTCCTCCATGGTGGCATTACACCGGAGGCGTGGAGCAGAAGTGCGGTGGTCTTGTTCTTCAAGAAAGGCGACAACGCTCTCTTGAAGAACTACAGACCGATTTCCCTTCTGAGCCGCGTCTACGTGCTGTTTTCGAGAGTCATTACGAATCGTCTCGCGCGCAGACTTGACGACTTCCAGCCTCCCGAACAAGCCGGTTTCCGAAAAGGCTTTAGCACCATAGACCACATACATATCCTACGGCAAATTGTACAGAAGTCCGAGGAGTACAATTTGCCACTATGTCTGGCGTATGTGGACTATGAGAAAGCCTTTGATTCCGTCGAAATTTGGGCGGTGCTGCAGTCCCTTCAGCGGTGCCAAGTTGACTGTCGGTATATCGAAGTGTTGAAGTGCTTGTACAGTAGGGCTACGATGGCTATCCGAGTACAGAACCAGAGTACGAAACCTATCCAATTGCAGAGAGGTGTAAGACAGGGTGACGTCATATCCCCGAAACTCTTCACCGCTGCATTGGAAGACGTTTTCAAGCTTCTGGACTGGAAAGGATACGGTATCAACATCAATGGCGAGTACATCACTCACCTTCGATTTGCCGACGATATAGTCCTTATGGCAGAATCGCTGGAGGACCTAAGCACTATGCTCAATGACCTCAATAGTGTTTCCCAACGGATAGGTCTTAAGATGAACATGGACAAAACAAAGATCATGTTTAATGTCCATGTCACACCTATGCCGGTAGTTGTTGGGAACACTAAGCTCGAAGTTGTTGACGAGTATGTTTAACTGGGACAAATAGTCCGACTAGGTAAGTCCAACTTCGACCGAGAGGTCAATCGACGGATTCAACTCGGCTGGGCAGCGTTCGGGAAGCTACGACACATCTTCTCGTCAGACATACCTCAAAACCTTAAAACGAAATTGTACAACCAGTGCGTGTTGCCAGTGATGACTTACGGAACTGAGACGTGGTCCTTCACTGCTGGCCGTATGAGGAAGCTCAAGGTCGCTCAGCGAGCTATGGAGAGGGCTATACTCGGAGTTTCTCTGCGTGATAAACTCAGAAATGAGGATATCCGCAGTAGGACCAGAGTGACCGACATAGCCCAACGGATTAGTAAGCTGAAGTGGCAATGGGCCGGCCATATAGCTCGAAGAACCGACAACCGATGGGGAAGAAAGGTTCTCGAGTGGCAGCCTCGTACCGGCAAGCGAAGTGTAGGGCGTCCCCCCACTAGATGGAGTGACGACCTGGTAAGATATGCAGGAAGTCGATGGATGCAGGTGGCTCAGGACCGTGCTTTGTGGCATTCTTTGGGGGAGGCCTATGTTCAGCAGTGGACTTGTGAAGGGCTGTAATGATGACTTAAATTATAGGTGAGTACAACACTTTAACATTAACGCAAATATTTTATTTAAAACAATGTGTGAGATTCAACAGATGTACATAGCGCTAATGCATCAAAATGCCCCTGAGGCTTTGTTTATAAGACTGAGATGTTAAACGAACTTAATGTCCACCTGATGTTAAGTGACTGCTGCAGTTCATTGACACCTTTTTTACATGAGGAAATGCCTACGCATACCCGCGTCGCGGGGGTAAGGACGGGTTATGTCGGACTCGCACCGACTAAAACCCCGTGGTGTTCCACCTTCGCCGCATATTGGCAGGGCCACGGGAACGCCTTCGCACACATCCGCGGCTCCACCAGCGCCGGCCGCCCCATGGCAGTCCCTTCTCGGGGGAAGACCTCTCCTCCCCATTCTCCTTCTCAGGCAAGGCGCACCAGGAACACAAGGCAGTCCATTGACACTTGCAGTCAACATCAAAGAGAAGGCTAAAATTCTGAGGAGTAAGATGGAATATTTCGCAGCCGGTAATTATATTGTCTCTCTATACAGAGAGAGTAGCCAAATTTTAAACTTATGTTCAAATATATAAATAATGATATACCATTATTACAGTTTTTGAAAATACGAGTAAATAAGGCTTCTACTTTTATTTGAATTTATCCCAAATTGAATGTTTATGAGCAACGGATCGACCCTTACGAATGTGTGCATGCGCAGTAAAGTTTCAGCCTATTTACGTCCTACTGCTGGGCACAGGCCTCCTCTCATTTCTGAGAGGGTTTTAGGGCAAGGAAATGTCCGCCGCGCTGCTCCAATGCGTGTTGGCGAACTTCACATGTATTCGAAATATTTTTTTTCTTATTTCTCAGATATGCAGGTTTCTTCACGATGTATGATGATGAGCACGTGGTAAATCAGCACTTAAAATTGCTATTAACAATTTCATTGGTGCCGGCGGGGATCGAACCCGGGTTGCTCGAGCACCGTGAAGCTTACAGCGAGCGCTAACCATCTGAGCTACGCGTGCGCAGTAAAATCAGTTAAAATACTGGGATTGATTTGAAGATTTTATTTAAATTAATTTTGCTTCACCATTTGCCTGTGTATACTTGAACCTTCTCTGCAAATTTGGCCGGTTATTGCAAAATATCCCTGTACACCCTTCAGAGCGGAACATAGCACTTATATTTGGCGGCAGAAATAGGGCCCTACACAGACGGTCTTCTATACAGGGAAAAGGTCCTACCACCTTTTAAAAATGAAGAAAAGGAATAAAAATATGCTTTCAAATACCTCAAAAAAATATCAGTTTCGGAATAAATTTTCCGATATTTTTTTTATACTTGTAACTACTGTGACAGCTACAACTGACATGTCGTCTAATAAAAATATGCGACTCGTCGTAATTGAGCACTTGTTAATCTAGTGCTTTAATCGAAATATAATAAGTTTTTGTTTGAGTTCCAACGCTTTAATTTAATTAGCGCTGTGACAGCCGATGTCAGCGAAGATAGCAGACGTCAGACAAAAAGTTGGCACAACCATGCCACGGGCCTTATCCGCCTGATCTGACGCGCGACCCACTTACCCCCTATCAAGCAATATACTAATCAGGATAGCTGTAATTAATCAGCACAGTTATTTCTGACACAATAGAATAATACGCGAAAACATAACGGTAAGCTTCATCTATACTTAACGATGTAAGCACTCCGTTATCGATATTAAGCTATCAAAGAGAAAATGTTTTGAAATACCAAAGGATAGGTACGACGAAGTTGTTGTCTTGTCTCTTGTCTTAATAAAAACAAAAGATTGCGGTGTCTTTTGTTCCACATCCTGTGGGGAGTACGCATCGTGACTCCCTATTACTACTTTTGATGGAGCATTCTACTTTAGCTTGTTATTGTGTGATGTTACACATTGTAACATTGTTTTTGAGGTAGGTATATAAAATATTTTATTAACCAAGCATACAAAATATAGTATTTTCTTATAGGTTAACAAACAATCGAACTATATTATGTTGACACAAATCGAATTTTCCGTATTTCGATTTCTGATTTCAATGTTGTTTGCGATATGAGGTGGCCCGTTATGCCCATGGCGAGGGTGGCACCCACCCCCGCTATATAAATCACTGTCCGAATTGCACACGGCGTCTGTATAAGTCGACAAATAATCCGAATGGTTGGACAAGCGCATCTCGAACAACCATTGTTGTACCCTTCATGAATCGAAAATTAATTATACGAACAAATTCTATAACATGACTTTACGTAATATTTATCGAAAAATATTCGAGCATATAAATAAATAGAAAGCTGTCTAACTTTAACTAATGGTTAATTTAAAAAAGAATAGATTTTATCTTTGAGCAAAAATTTTGTACGAGTTTGTTAAATTTTTGTATGTTGGTTTTTGTAATTCAAGTATTAGCCAAATTGTATTGTAACTGTAGAAATTGTAAGAGTTCAATTTCAAATTACCCTTTTTATCTTGATTAATTAACAGTCAATTCTAAATTTAAAAAAAATCAGAAGAAACAAAAAAGACTATCCTTTTAATTTGTCTTGTCACGGTGTTCTTTTCAAAATAATTAGAGACTACCTAAAATAATGTGTGTACAGAGCTTGCAATCTGTCATTATTAATTTACATCATTGATTTTTTTTATTGGGAGTTCCTTGACGTAATATTTACGTTGAACATGGTTTGGTGGCGTAGTGGCTAAGTGCGGGTTCTAATCTCACTTACCGATTTGTATGGCCTACAATTAATTGTTATAGAACTGGATGTTTGCTCATGTGTAACTTATGTTTGTATAACGCTTGCCACGCTTCAAGAGAAATTCCTAATGTGGGGGTAACTTTTTTTTATAATATGATATGCTGTATACACCTATTCTAAAATTAAATTGGAATAGTATATGTGAATATTAAAAAATTATTACAGAACTGTAGTCTTTATTGATCTAAAATATTCCTATATTATTTATAGCCAGAATAAGCGTTAGTTATCTGTGTAAACTCAGTTTATATCGATGGTATTTATTAGAGCACGACATAAAGCACACGAAGATTGTAATAGAGAGGTATTACGGTAATACCCAATTACTGACTGTGCTCCATATCGGCACATGGATCAACGAAAGAAGATTAGTTTCCGCCATAACCACGTAGGGGTGCGATCTCCGTAGACGAGCATTGAAACGAATTTGCTATTGACGGGAGAAATCTCGGAGAATTGAAAATGGATGGTATGCTCGCATCTCTTACGTTTATTTATTGTAATCATGAGCTCAGACGCATATCTGTCATGTTGCATTCAACGGTACGTCGCAAACTGATAATACTTTATCCGTTGTGTCGAATGTCGATAGCTGTAGGTGTTGATAATCTCCTCCTTTTTCGATCCGGCTAAAATGTCATGAATCTTTTTATTTTTTTTAAAGTTTTTTTTGGATTTTTGTCAAAATGACATGCCAATCCCATCATACCTTATACTAAATACTGGTAATACTAGAACAAAATAAAAATGTATAATTGTTAGTACTAGTTAAATTACTAACCTAAAAATAAACTTATAGTGATGTTGAGAAGATAATTATTCTGTCCTAGAAGCAAGCCGGAATAACTCTCTTGATATCTTTGATATGGGGTTTGATAAAGCCATTTGTACTAGATCGACATCCAAAACATTTGCGTTAAATTCTTTCAACACAGCCTGTATATCTTTTTCGTTCTTGACACACTCCATCAACATGGTAAACATCTTAAATTTTGTTGCATATCATGAATCTTGATTGTTGTTAACAATAATTTATGTAATAATACAGGCTATTCATTTTAATTAAACACGTCACTTTTTACATACTCAACATCATATCAATTTATATTTTTTTTATTTAATTATCAAGCGTGATTAAATCTTAATGTATTATAACAGTTATATGCAACTTAGTTGATGCTTAATGTATTGGCATTTCATTAATCAATTACAGTTTGAGAAGTACATGTTTCTTAGTTCTCTTTCATTATAATAATTCCGCAAAAGTCCATTGGTGGACTTTTGCTGGATTGCTTGACCAGCCCCTCCCATTGTAGAAAGGTTTTTTGATAATCGTCATGTTTGGTAGGTGGGTTGGCGACATTGAATTATATGTACTACGTACTAGAGAAGCCATTCTAAAAAAAAATGTGCACTACTCTATGTCTTGGCGTATGCGCGGGAGATAGTAGAGTCGCGCATACGCACTTGCGTCACCACAGACTAATTAGTAGATTGAAACCACACTAAATAACAGACTGTACGGATTGCAGTACAGTTCAGTTGAACATAGTGTATGTTCGGAATGCGCAATCTAGTACGTAGTACATATATATCGATGGTTGGCGATCGCGGTATTGGTCGCTTTGTACTATTGAGGTTGCTTCCCGTCGCCAGTCCAGATTTAGATAGGATATTTTAAATTTAGATAAGAGTCTGACAGTAACATGATGTTTATACTGACATCTTTTAAATATATATAAATGAGGTTCACCTGATGTTAAGCGGATGTTACAGCCTATATACACCAACATCTTAATCCCTTTGTTGTCGATATTCCACGCATTAGAACCAAACGGTTTGTTTCGTCTTTTGTAATGCGTACAGCAAAGGAGTGTAGTAATTTTCCGGCGTCTATCTTTCCGTCCGAATACAATCTGGTCGTCTTCAAGGCAAGAGTGAAAATGCTTTTGTTACGCTAAGACAGTGCGATTTACCATCTAAGGTTGCATCACCACATTCCACCAGGTAGAATTGTGGTCAAGCACTGGCTTATAATAAGTAAAAAAAAAACATACACCAACCAAAGTAGTCTAGAAGCGTCAGTAGCCTAATGGCAGGGCACGGACCGCGTACTCGAAATGTCGTGGGTTCGAATCTGCCATTCGACTACTGTCGTGAACCACTTCTAACACAAGCATTTTAAGCTTACCAGAAGTGGTTAAAGGGAACATTAGTAATGTTTAATAGCATTACTAATATTTTATGTAAAAAAGTCTTTGATTAAAAATCAAATTATATTACCACACCTGATGACGAAAAAGTTACCAGTAGAAAAGAGTCTCCGGTTCTTGTCACTCACCACCATACCAAACACAGCAACATTATGTGCGAACGTTGTTCTTCCACTGTCAAGCTGATATATTTATAATGCAGCCATTATACGCTGCAGCTTGGATCTACCACCTAAATAATTAAAAAAAAATTGTGGGTATGAAATCTGTTTTTAAATCTTAACTTTAACGTGGTAGAGCCACGCTGCAACTATATTATGTTTGTAGCAGGATTGGGTCGGCTCGTCCGGGGTAGGACTACGCTCTCACAGAATACCAGCTTAAAATAGCAGCTTAATTGTGCTGTGTTTCGTGTGGTGAGTGTAGAGAACCGGATACCCTTTTTACTGGAAACGAGGCATTCCATCTTAGTACTCAAGGGTGCCAACGCATTTGGATTTTGATTCTCAATCGAGGATTAATGTAGATATCTATGGGCCATAGCGTCCACTTACCATCAGGTGGACTGTGTGCTCGTTTGTCACAGTAATTCTATATAAAAAAAAAAAACTATCAATGAACATTTTTTAGACTTTCGACTGCAACAGCGTTTGTATTAAATCTAAATTTCATATTAATCCGCAATTGTTTATTTTATTACAATGAGAAGTCTTAAACAATTTATTGGCAATGTAAGAATATCCACTACCCCATATCATCCCGTGTGTGTTATAAGGAGCGACAGAGCTAAACTAAACCTCAAACTTATAAAAAACTAAGAAAAAGTGATTAGAATGGGAGTGAGATTTTTTTAAGAAAGCGAATTTTCATGCAAATACAGAAAGATATTGTATAGTGTTAAGGTTAAGGTATTAAAAGTACAGGTTAAATAACGCTATAAACATTTGTCTTTGCGAAATTGTAACATTTTCTTTTTTAACCACATTTCGCCGCATTTATTTAATTTACGCTTCTCCTTCATATACTATTTACACACCCTGATATATTTTCGTGTTGAATATTAGTTTATCGCCTTTACAATATTGCCATTTCCCCCGAGTACCTGCCGTGCCCCAACCTCCGTCTAGACTAAAGCAACCGATCAAGTTATTTTATTTTAAATTTTCGCAAATAAAGAACTCCTTTCTAAAAAGGACCTTGTCACTTTAAGCATTCATTTCCAGTTTTCATCTGAGCTTTCGATGTTTAAACCACTTTATCCCGATTAATAAGTCAGAGTACTAAGCGACATGAGCATGACACTTTTTCAAATAACATTAACACAATCATAATATGAGGTGACTGCGATATCTTTAGCCATAATTAAAAACAGCACACGTAGAAAAAAAACATGCGTGAATGTCTTGTAACACTCGGTTGGAACGAAATTTCTTTCGTAATATATTATTATTGATAAACGTACGTATTATATTATCGACTAACAAATACAAATAAATGAATTACTAACGTCTATTAAATTGAATTGTCATTTAAAATAAAATAATATTTCTTTCATGGCAAGATAAGAAAAAATGCGGGGGAGATGGATATAATACCATCTCGCTTACTTATAGCCGCCAAGGCCGTCTACACTACGTCAGAAAGGGTCGTGACGGAAAAATCTTCCACTTTTTGTCGCCTAACCCCCATCCGACAAATCCATACGGTCCGATAAAAAACTTCGTCCCAATAAGTTCCGACAAAGTTAGCCTACTGCCGCCATTTTTTTAGTGAAAGGTTGGGTTTTTAACGTCGTAGAGTCGCGCTACAACTATATTATGGTTGCAGTACGTATAGCTCAGTTCATCTGAAGTAGAACCACGCTCTCACAGAATACCAGTGTAAAACAGCAGCTTAATGCTGCTGTGTTTCGTACGGTGAGTGTGGAGAATCGGAAATTCTTTTCACTGGAAACGAGGCATACCATCTTTGTCCTCAGCGGTTGCAACGCATCTGCACTATGATTTTTAACCGAAGATAGATGTAGATGTCTATGAGTCACAGCAATATAATAATGTGGCTGTTGGGTATGGCGAGTGTGGAGCAGCAGAGACCTATATTACTGATAACCAGGCATTATATCTTAGTTCTCAGGAATGACAATGAATTTACATTTTGATTCATAATCGAGTATAGATGTGGGTGTCTATGAGCCCCTTACCATCACATGGACTGGATTTTTTTATAGAATTAGTGACAAACGAGCAAACGAGACATCTACATCTATCCTCGATTACGAATCAAAATGCAGATGCGTTGTCACCCATGAGGAGTAAGATGGAATGCCTCGTTTCCAGTAAAAAAGGGTCTCCGGTTCTCTGCACTCACCATACGAAACACAGCAGAGTTATGCTGCTATTTTACAATGGTATTTGGTGAGAGCGTGGTCCTCTTCCGGTCGAGCCGACCCATTCATGCTACAACTATACCAGTAATATAGCTGCAGCATAGCTCTACCACGTAAAAAATGCTCGTTTCTTACTCTTAGTCGGTATATTAAAAAAAAACTTAGATTGATGCGTTATTGATTAACTAAAGGTTCCTTTCTCTGATGCTATCATACCAACGCAATATTGCGATAACGTTTTATATAGTAATAATTTTTCAGCGAGATGCAAAATTTCTGTTAAGTTTGTAAAAACTTGCGTAAGAAACTTGAAAATTGATTTTTAAATGAAATCGTGAAACTTTAACTGCACTAAATAACGGTTCAACTCTGACATACAATAAGGAGAGGTTAACACCAAATTCGCCAACAATGCTATTGTGAAGATCATAAAGGCGTACGCACAGTGCATTGTGTATAGAAAGAATTGATGTACTTTTTATGATATTATATTTTAAAACGACTATACCTGACCTGGCTAAGATGTCGGACCACTTGAGTCCCAGATTTGAATCTAAGCCGAAACTAATTACAAATTATGTCAATATCATGTCGTGTTCTGTGCAATTATGGTAGAGCCATGCTGCAGCTATATTACTGGTATAGTTGTAGCACGAATGGGTCGGTTCGACCGGGGAAGGACAACACTCTCACAAAATACCAGCGTAAAGTAGCAGCTTCACGGCGTGTGTTTCCTAGGGTGAGTGTAGAGAACGGGAGACCCTTTTTACTGGAAACGAAGCATTTCATCTTAGTCCTCACGGGTGACAATGCATCTGCATTTTGATTCGTAATCGAGAATAGATGTAGATTTCTATGAGCCACAGCAACCAATTACCATCAGATGGACTGTGTGCTCGTTTGTCACCCTTATCCTATAAAAAAAGAATCCATCGGATCGTAAGTAGCTAATGTGGCCCAAGGACAATCAGCTTCAAACATAACTAGATACGTTGTTAGCCCTGAAGACAAAGATGGCCTGTATATTATGTTGGATTTCTTATTTGTGAAACCTGAACGCAAGAATGAATGCACTACTGCTGCGATGATATAAGAAGACGGTGATACTGATCCAAACGGACTCGTATCCTGTAAAGGTACCTTAACACCTTCTATCATCACTTTTCATAAAAAAATGTCGTAAAAATATTATTATTTAGATAATAACATTATTATAGGCAACATGAGGTTTAAAATACAAAGTACAATTCTAAGTGCTGGTTAATCTGTATGTCTGAAAGAAAGATATTTCAAGCCTACCAACACATATTGGAAAAACTCGGCGGACTCTTCTTTTCTCAAAACCACTTAGGCATGAGAGCAGGCTTATGGCGAGCCGTGGGACGCATATTAAGCGTATGTATTATACGTTGTAGAGCCATGCCGCAACTATATTATGGTTGTAGCACCAATGGGTCGTCTCTACCGGGGACGGATTACTCTTTCACAAAATACTATCGTAAAATAGCAGCTTAATGCTGCTGTTTTTATTATGGCGAATGTAGAGAATCGGAGTCCCTATTTACTGGAAACGAAGCATTCCATTTTAGTCCTCAGGGGTGACAACGCATCGGCATGTTGATTTTTAACCGCGAAAAGATGATGTCTATGGGCCACATCATCCACTTAACATCACACCTATATTGTATAAAAAAAAGTAATGGAATTTTGTAATTCAGTTTTCTCTGAAATTCCTAAGCCGCGGCAAAGGGACTTCGTTCGTGACAAAGACTTCTTTAAACTTGAGTCTATCAATAATCCTATGTTTTGTAATAGGTACTTTATATTATTACTTATAAATAATATGGATTTTTAAATTCAGTTATCAGTTTTAATTTTATAAATATTATTATTATAGTTATTAATATATACAATATTAAAAAAACAATAATAAAAAAACCGAAACTAAAAATTTAATTATCATCTACTACCCGTGGTATCGTGCCAAGAACGCTGGCTGTGTCTCTTCGCTGAATGGCTACACTTAGCCTTTGAGCGAGAAAAACCAGCCCTTTTATCACCACCAGCAACGACCAGTCGCGGATACAGTTCCTTTAGGAACTTCACCGCACGTGGACCCCACGGACCAATAGTCTCTACAGCAAATGGCACAAATGTACTCATCTCTCAGAGACTCATATTTGCATTTTAAATTCATAATACAAAAAATTCATGATTTTACTAGGAACTAGGAAATGATAAAAGCGTTGTCTTTAAACTATAATATTATTGTGGCAAACGAGAGCAAGAGCAAATATTACATCCATAACTTTGCAGAGTCCATAATTTAAGCTTTTACTAAGCATATTAATGTTATTTATAATTATAAATTACAGCTATTTTAGTAAAAAATACACTTCTTTTCATTACTCAATCAGGCATAAATATAGAATTATATGTCGTGAGTTAATATTTGTAGGAAATAGACAAGGCCAAAGGCATTATGTCTCCGTAAAGGGCGCGTGCGCGGTCAATGACCATCTTAAGTTGACTCGCATGAGAAGTAGTAAATGCCTGTTGCATGTGCGCAAGTGCATTTCTCCGTATAGCGTACGTTGTCAAGTGCGACAGAGTTTGCGTAGACGACGTGAACTCTTGTACCGACCTGACCTCGACGAATCCGGGATCAACGATTAACAAAATACTGTTAAAGTTAATAGCACGTTATTTGAAGGAATGTTTTTAACTTGGCGATTTATTCAAATGTAATTTATTTGATTAAAACGTTTTCAATACTTATTTGCAACATCAAATATAAATTATTTTACTAAATCAAAAAATACAATATAATAATAACATAGTAAAATACAAATTATTGGACCTGTCATCGTTGGTATTCAATCGATTTATTTTCCATTTTATAAGACTTACCTTAAGAGTTGAACTTGGCTATTAATTGTGCCTCGTTAACATAAAATTATAAGACGAAAGTTAGCTACTGAAGAAATAGTGATGTCAATAACATACAAAAATGAATACATAATTTATCAAAATGCGCGTGATTGCTTCACTGATCACATCGCACTTTACACCATCTTTTTATAATAATGATCCTTACCATTTATACTTCAAATTTATTTTCAACTATCTGCTCCCCGCGACTTCGCCCGCGTGTATTTTAGGGTTTTAATTATATTGCTCAGAACCCTAATTCTTTTTCTCAAATATAAGTAGCCTTAGTTACTCCTTAGAACGTCAGCTAGCTGCCAGTGAAAGTCCCGTCGAAATCGGTCCAGCGGTTTCGGAGATTAGCCGGAACAAACAGACAGACAGACAGAGAGACCGACAGACAGACAGACAAAAATTTTAAAAAATGTGTTTTTGTCATAAGTACCGTATATACATTCATATGCATATAGTAAAAAGCTGTTATTATTTTAACATTACAAACAGACACTTCAATTTTATTTATTTGTATGTATAGATCAAATGAACTGTAATTATAGATAACAAGTATATTAAATAATATTAATATCTAAGGGGAAGTAGAAGCAATAGGCATACACCTAAATAAGTAATGTTAAGAATATAATTATTTCGTAAGAAACCCAAACCTCAAAGTTGAATTTGCTGAATTCGTTGCTGTATTTGAAAAATAATATTTTATTCTTACGTTATATAATATAATGAATTAAAAAAGTCGACCTGGTATTTTATTATCTAATAGCTAATAGGTTATGGGATATCGAGATGGAATCCCGTCGGCTCATCAATAAAACAACACGACTCGCTCGTTATAAAAGCTCGGGGCGTTCGCACGCACGTTTGCTTCTTGTGCCGTACATACTAACTGATTTTATTGTTCACAAATCACATCTAAAATAATGACAGTAAAAGTTATTTTCATCTACCTCATTAGCTTGAAGCCTTTAGATCTATAGAATATTCCAGCCGACGCGACGCGCCGAGTGCTAGTCTTAACTCTCAATTGGCAAACAACGCAGAGTTTGTTTACACGTCCAAGTGATTTGCAGCATTCAAAAACAGTTCATTGTATACATTCAAATTGCGACTTAACTTAATGATGAAATATAAAAGGGTCATTTAGTGAATAAACTCACTATACTTTACAAAATATTGAAAAAATGTAGTGAAAGATTATTATAAATAGGCGTATATTTTTCTTATTTGAAATACTGTTCCCATATTTTACTCGATAAAATTTAAATATGGATATTGAGGTTGAATATGAAAACAAGCCTTAATAGCTAAGAACCCTTCGTGAGGGGAACTTCAAAACCACTTCCAAGGCAGTATAAAATGTTTAAGACGTCGAAGGGAGCAATTTAACGACAACTGAAATTAATAGGTACGTATATTATTTATAGGGTTGAACTTATATAAACCAGTGCTATATATTCCCATTACGATGTAGCAGTCGAGTAAATAACGAAATAGGTTATATTAACAAAGCAATAGGAAATGTTTACAAGAAAAATGTCGTAATGTACTATGTAAATCAAATAAAATTTCCATGTACGTTTAACTAACCGTTATCACAACGTTATTAGCTTATAGTAAAAGAAGCGAGCAGATTTATTTTAATCCACCATGTAGCGGCATTGAAATTAAATCCAATTACATTTTTAAGTCTTAAGTGTTGAATGAAGAACGTTTGACGAAAAAGGTGAAGAAGGCGAGTATTAATGAAAGTGTTGGAAGGGGTAGACCTAGGCGGACATTTCTAAATCAAATCAGGGACGTCTTGAAAAAAGGCCAGGTCAAGAGTACCTTAAACCGAAGAGCATGTATGAAGGGAATAATGAAAGTGGACGAAGCGAAACAAGTATGTAAGGATCGTAGCAAGTGGAAAGAAGTGGTCTCTGCCTACCCCTACGGGAAAGAGGCGTGATTATATGTATGTATGTAAGTGTTGTCAAACGCATTCAAACCGCAATCACACTGTAGAAATTATAAATAATCACCACGAATGGCAGGCGGATTGGATCAGGACCAGCACGGTCACTATGGGGGAGGCCTTTGTCACTTCTGAACGGATGTAATGATGATGATGAATGATGAGAGAAGGCCTATGCTAGCGATGGAACTTACATAGGCAGTAACTTTACACCACTCTTTTATAATATATCAAACATTAAATACAAAATTAAATTTTTTTTTAGTGTGTAGTAGTAGTGTGTTTAGTGGTGGTGTAAGAATATCCACTACCCCATATCATCCCGTGGGTATCGTAAAAAGTGACAGAGGGAAACAAATCAGGAGATGCGAAAAAAACTGCGGTTGCTAACCCGCTTGCCAAGCGTGGCAACTATGGCAAATATACCCCCTATAAGTTCAGCAGTGGACATTAATAGGCTGTAACGGTAACGGTAACGGTAACGGTAACGGTAACGGTAACGGTAAACATTAAATAATTTAATAACTATCGGTATAACACAAAAAATCGGTCAAGTACATTCCATCAATGTTACGAAAATGCGTATTTTATAGCCACACATTTGTATTTAGGAATGTTATAACATTTTATAACTATGCTAAATTTCAATCATATACGTCGAACTCTCTAAGAAATAAACACCTATGACAGTTAAGTGAGTGTTCTGGTGTTCGAATTTGACAGGGAATACAACATGTCAAAAACAGTCAACATGTTTAAACCGAATTTGTTTAACAAATGCAAGGAGTTCTAAAACTTTTTAGGATAAAGTTAATAGCTTCGGAGTTAGAAAAATTCCAAAATCGGATACTTTTGACCCATTAAAAATATATAAAGAATAAAATATAAAAGATACTTTTTTTTAAATATTTTATTCTTGGTCGTGGTGCGATCTTTGTAGCACGAATATATCGCACCACGACTACGAATAAAATATTGTATACCGGCTATATACGAGTATATATATAAGTATATCTTCTCTTATCTTAGCAGGCCATGACGCGCCACTGTCCATGTCCATGTCACATGTTAGGGGAGGGGGGTTAATATATACTCAAACGTTCATATAACTCACCATACGCAAACGAGGATAAATGTAGATGTCTATGTACCACAGCAACCATATTTAAAACAGTGCTAGAGCCACGCGGCAGCTTTTGCTGTCGCACGGATGGGCCGGCTTGAACCGGGGTGGTACCACGACCTCACAGAATACCAGCGTGAAGTAGAGGTTTATCTCTGCGTTTCTTTTCGTTTATCTCGCTTGGTGAGTGCAGGTGGCCGGAGGCCCTTTTTACTGAAAATGAGGCATTCCATCTTAGTCCTCACGGGTGACAACGCATTTGCATTTTGATTTGGAATAGAGGATAGATGTAGATGTCTATGGGCCGCAGCAACCACTTACCATCACGTGGACTGTGTGCTCGTTTGTCACCCTTCTCATATAAAAAAAAACTTACCATCAGTTGGACTATGTGCTCGCTTGTCAGCCTATCCTATAAAAAATACTTTGCCATTGAATCTTATTAATGGCTTTGCATTCCATAAGAGAAGCAAAAACAATAATGCTGAATCCTGATTCTGAGAGGAGGTTGAGAAATACATTAACAGCTAATCTACATACATTTTCTTTGCTTTTTGTACATCTCTCAATAAATGACAGTCTTTATTCAGGTACCATAGGGTTGACCTACGAGTGTTATTGGAATAAGGTTTATTACAAAATCAAAAAACGTATAGTTTTTTAAATTTTGTAAGGTCAGACCAAAATGTCTGTATAAAAGGTAATTTGCATATGTAATCTGCCTCAATGCTATACAATCATATATTATCTATTATCTTTTTTATCTATTATCTTTTTTATAAGTACCTACTTATCATGTTCTTTTTTTATATTATAAGGGTGACAAACTAGCATACAGTCCACCTGATGGTAAGTGGTTGCTGTGGCCCTAAGATATCTATACTCAATTAAGAATCAAAATGCAGATGCGTTGTCACCCTTGAGGACTAAGATGGAATGCCTCGTTTCCAGTAAAAAGGGTCTCTGGTTCTCTACACTCACCATACGAAACACAGGAGCGTTAAGCTGCTATTTTACGCTATTATTCTGTGAGAGCGTGGTCCTTCCCCGTTCGGAGCCGACCCATTTCGTGCTACAACTATACCAGTATTATAGCGGTAGCATGGCTCTACCACGTAAAGCACTCTACCACGTAAAAAATAATTTCTCAAATTAAAGTTTAAACAGTAAATATAAATAATAAGGAAATACTTTGTGACGATTTTTTAAATATATGATTTGTCTTTCATTTTTTAAAATGATAAAATTTTGTAAAAGTTATCCTTAGTTAATTTTTTTTTTAATTTTACTAAGGGTTGATTTTTCAATTGTCAGATAAAAGTATGTAATTCATAAGATAAAATAAAAACAAATTAAAAATTTCATTTATATAAATAAAATAGTTCAATTGTGTAAACAGCTTCGTGGCGCCGTGGCTTAGCAATGAGTTGCAGCGCTAAGAGCCGTGGATTCGAATCCCGCACGGAACAAGTATTTGTATATCTTACAAATAATTGTTCCGGGTCTGGATGTTTGCCCTTGTGAAAGTTATGTATGTAAACTGTCACCACGATACAGGAGAAAATCCTAGTGTGGAGGTAACGTTTTTTAGAAAAATAAAACAAATAAAAAATATTAAAAATTGTTTCACTTTTTAATCGACTTCAAAAAGGAAAAAGTTCTCAATTCGCGTATATGTTCTTTTTTTATTAAATAGGTTCAAGGGCGGTACCATATAAATTTGGAGAAATTCCACCCTTAGGTGTAGCAAATAAATAACCTATTTTTTAGCAATTTGAAGTCGGTTTTTATTTTCGTTAAAGTTATAATAATTATTATTTAGTTAGGTTGTAATTCATTTCACTAATGACGTTTAAAAATCCCTAAAACTTATTTATTTATTAAAAATTATGTTTTGGGTAAAACACGATATACCCTAATCAAGGGGAATACCATCGTGAAAAGCCGACTGGTATTACTAAGCAATCAATCATATTTACTTAGTTACTAAAATGATAGTATGGTGTCCAATGAAACTAAATGAAACTTGACACTTTAGCCTGCCTCTTGCCTATGTCACGCTCTCGCGGACTCGGTAATGGGAAAATTCTTATTTCATTTGCTCCGCGGGTATCACTCAAGCGATAGGGTAATTACCTGCAATATAAATATATGATGGATTGTATTGAAAATTCCTTCAAGATTTCTAAACAATTTCTAGACGGGTTTGCTATTCTTTAAGGAACAACGAAGGAAAAGTACTCCGATTTTGTCTCTCACTAACAGTAATTTTAATATCAATTTTGTTGCTTTTAAACGGACTTAAAAAGGGACGGATTTTGTCTTTTTAGGGTTCCGTACTCGAAGGATAACCAACGGGACACTATTACTAAGCCTCCGCTGTCCGTCCGCCTGTGCATCCGTCTGTCTGTTAGCGGACTGTACTTACTGTGTTAGTGTACTCGTATCTCACGACCCGTAATAGGTAGACGGTTGAAATTTTCACAGAATGTGTATTTCTGTTGCTGTTATAACAAAAATTAATAAAAATAAAAATAAATTAAAAGTTAAAGGGGGCTCCCTTACTAGAATCGTGTTTTTTTACATTCGTAGTATTAAATCTTGTACGATTGTACGGAACCCTTCATGCGTGAGTCCGCCTCGCACTTGGACGGTTTATTTTATGTTCACATCCTACTGATCATGGTAGAATTACTTAATTTCTGATCATAACACCGTATACCTATCCCTAGGGTAGTGTTAAACGAGCAGCAACACTTTCTGGTAGTCTTCCTACTACATATGAATGATCTGCTTGTGCCCAGAAGCTGTAGTTGAGTGTGTGAATCTCTCACAGCAGGCAATCTTCGAACGGGGCGATTGTGGGATTCAACGTTTCTAAAACAAACACGTCATTTGCTGCAAAATAGTTCCTGGTTCGCACTTTCCAGGATGTGTTTTTGTAGTACTAAAAGTCTCTAGTTGTTGGAGTTAGAGATTACTCCGAATCTCTACTTTGGGCGGTTCATTCCAAAGCAGCTGCAAGAAAGCTAGGTGTACTTGCCAAGCTGAAGCGGTACTTCATGCCGGGATAGCTTCTGACCATTTATAAAGCGCTAGTCGGTTCGTGCGCAGAGCACAGCTGACACATATGGGCTGGTGCTGTCTACATGTCCGCATTGGATTCGTAATACGTAACGTACGTAAGGAAAAGGAGTGAAATAATTTGCCGCCTAATTTTTCCGCTCGGTTACAATCTGGGAGTCTTCAAGGCAAGAATAGGCCTTTGTTACACCTAGATAGTGCGTTTCACTATCTACGGCTTCATCAATACTTACCACCGGGTAGGATTGTAGTCAAGGATCATAAATTTTGTCTTCATTACTTCATAGGATTCGATTTAGTCTTCTCTCTCTGTACTTCTCATTTGCTGAATAAATGAGGGCATCCACGACTTTTTCTGCCACCAGGGCGGCGCCACTTTCGAGTGAGGTAAAATATTTGACAGATTTCATAGCGGGGACGATAATTTCTTAGGAAAATGTAATCTTTAAGGTTTCTTTCTGTATTATTAGTTATATTTTATATTAATTACATTAGAAATGAATAAACCAAACTATAAATATAACTAAAAGACGACTTTAAAAAAAAAGAGTTATAATGTGCAAAAAATTAAAAATCAAACCACTGACGCATTGTGTTATATATTAATATAATTCTCTAGACAATGATAAACTATTATTTAAAACTAATTTCTCAATTAAATGACACTGTGTAACAAAAAACTTTACCTCAGTCGCTAGTAGCGACATCTGGTGAGTGGAAGATTATTAGCCCTCATTGTAAGCTCGATTTTTTTAGTAAAGAAAAAAACATATTTAATTTTAATGAAAACTTAAACAGGTATTCATAATGCAATAAAGCGTCTTTATAATAAAATTGGCTTGGAAACAGTTTCGATAGAATGGTTCCTTATAAGTAAGTTCACTAACGTGAACGTATACACACACGCAACCATTCTCTATAGACCTCAAAGCGAGGAGATATATCGAAATTAGGATTTTCGATCAGACCCACTACGATAGGAAATTGGATAAAAAGAAAATGAGAAATTATTAAACTTTCGACCTCATGCGGTTGCCATCAGAAAGTAATAATAATAGCACCGCTTGAGATTTAATAATTTTATTCATTCCGCGAATTGATATTGGGAAGCGTACGAATGCTGCAGACGTAAATATTGGGTTAGATTCTAGAACAACGCCTGCCGTAGTAAATAAATCTTAAGATTTCTAACAATCAAAATAAACCGCAATCCGCACAATACGGTAACGGGTGCTTTTTTGCTGTGGCTCGTTTGACTTTCGACAATCGAATTTAAACAAGAACCTATTTAGGCTAAAAATAAAAGAATCAGGCTGCAAAGTTTAAACAGCAAAAACTCCTTTACCTTGTTTTGGATGTTTTTTTTATAGGAGAGGGGGCAAACGAGCATACGACTCACCTGATAGTAAGTGACTACCACCGCCCATGAACAACTGCAATACCAAGAGAATTGCAGGTGCGTTGCCGGCATTTTAAAAATGAGTAAGCTCTTTTCTTAAAGGTTCCTAAGTCATATTGGTCCGGAAAAATCGCCGGTGTTAAACTATTCCACAGAGAGGTCGTACGCGGAAAAAACTCCTAGTGAAACGTACAGTGGTGAACCGCCAAGCATCCAGATGGTGTTGATGTTATCGGGAGTTTTACCATGTGCTTCCGTGAAATTTGGCGGCTTGGATTAATTCGAACAATTTCTCAGAGCTCAGCTCAGCCGTGGTAAATGCGGAAAAAAATACAAAGGGATGCAACACTTATTCACATCGCCAGTGAATCGAGCCGATCGGTAAGGACTCGGTCGTCAACGATTCGAGCCCCTCTGCGCTGCGTGCGGTCAAGTGGAAGGAGCTGGCACTGGGGAGCCCGAGCCCAGAGATGGGAACAGTATTCTATGTGAGGCCGAACCTGCGCCTTGTAAAGTTGCAGGTGGTGTACGGGCATGAAATACTATCCCGTTCTGCTGAGCACGCCAAGCTTTTTAGAGGCCAATTTGGCCTTCTCTTCCAAGTGACCACGAAACTGCACGTCACTCGATATGCCGACGCCGAGTATACCGATACTGGCTGAGCCAATAAGGAAAGTGCCTTGAAACTGAGGAGATGTGACAAAGGGGTTCTTTTTAGCGGTAAACGCGCAAACTTGTGTCTTCTGAGGGTTAAACTGGACTAGATTTAGACGCCCCCAATCCGAGATTTTATTCAACAAAGACTCGACTTCAGACACAAGTTTGTTCCGGTACTCGGCGACGTTTTTCCGAGAAATATTAGCACGGCTGGTGTATAGAGCATCACCAGTGCTATCATCCGCATAGCAATGAATGTTACCGCTTCGCAACATATCATTGATATGCAGAAGAAACAGCGTTGGTGATAGGATGCAGCCTTGTGGAACACCAGCGTTAATAGGCTTGTAGTTGGAGCATGCACCGTCTACAACGACCTTGATGCTCCAATCTGCAAGAAAGCTGGTGATCCAATTGCACAATTTCTCGGGAAGCCCATAGGAAGGGAGCTTCGAAAGAAGCGCTTTCTGACAAATCCGATCGAAGGCTTTCGCAATGTTCAAACTAACGGCCAATGCCTCACCCTTCGACTGTCCTGCCTCCACCCTTCTGTGAGACAGGTAGACGAGAAGATCACCAGCTGATCGACCCCGACAAAAACCGTATTGGCGGTCACTAATCAGCTGGTGATCCTCAAGATGCAGCATAAACTAGCAATTTATAATGGATTCCATTATTTTGGAGAACAAGGAGCTGAAGGCGATAGTCCTATAGTTAGACGGATCTGAGCTGTCACCTTGTTTAGAGATCTGGTGAACAAAAACCGTCTCCCATGATTTCGGGACTACGCCTAGGGAGTAGGAGTACCGGAAAAGACGCGTTAGAACCGGTGCCAATTCCGGAGAACACGTCCTCAGCACAATTGGGTTGATTAAGTCAGGCTCACTCGACTTGTTGATGTCCAGGGAGACTAGTACTTTGCGAACCAAGCGCTGTGTGAACCACACATCTGGCATGCAGAACTCACACCGCTGGATGATCGACGGTGTGTTCCTCCTATCATCGAGAGTCGAGTTGGACGTAAAGAAAGAGCCTAGCAGATTGGCTTTCTTCTTTGCGGTATGGGCCAGTGAGTCGTCCTCCATGTGCAGAGATGGAAGAGATGGCTGACAGAAGTTCCCTAGAACTGCCTTGGCGAGAGACCAGAATGCACGGTTTGCCGAAGGAAGGCGAACTAGTTTCTCGCCAATGAGGGCTAATAATTTTCTGCTCACTAGGTGTCGCTAGTTGACACTGAGGTAAAGTTTTTTGTTACACAATGTAATTTAATTGAGAAGTTGTTTTATAATAAAAATTAATCAAATTCTAGAGTATTATATTAATACACAAAACAATGCTTCAGTTGTTTACTCTTTAATTTTTAGCACATTTTTAAGGTTTAATTTTTTAATTTTTCTGTTTTTATGAATTTCCGTGGTTTGGTTTATTTATTTTTAATGTTATTAATATAAAATATAGCTAATGGTACAAAAGGAAACAATAAATTTTACATTTTCCGAACAAATTAACTTCCCCGCTATGGAATCTGTCAAATATTATACCTCACCTTCTCGTGGCGCCGCCCTGGTGACTGAAAAAGTCGTAGATACTCTCATTCTGCCTATGTGCTCTGACTTTGCCTTGGCTCTTTTGAAGAAACTGGAAGCGGAATTATATTTGTTTTTAAGGACGCTGGTTTTTACATCCCGGAACGTTGACGCGTCAGCCCAGACCCGGTAGCACTCCTGCTTGCAGCATGATGCTATTTTACAGGAGCGACTAAATCATGTCTGAGATCTGCCTCCGATGGGCACCACAGAGGAAGGAATAAAAAGTTCCATATCCTGAAGTACCACAACAGCAAAAGAATTATCAACAAGGTTGGGATCGTCCGGCGAGAAGCAAACCCGACCCCAAGGGCAGGATGCAAAAAAATACCGCGTCCCATCCCGATTGGCCGAGCTATAGTGCCAAACACGGCGGCAAACTGCAGAAAGCAAGCGCGATTTCAGCGTGAGTGGCACGACACACCGGCCTAGACCATTGTCCTAGGAGCCAAGAGGGGTATCAACGGAGACCTGATATCTGTCTGGATGAGAGATAAGTAGAAGTTCCAATAGGGAAGGTACATGATCCTCCACATCTGGAATCCGCGTAGGCGTAGTAACCAGTTGCGTCAGAACATATGCCAAGGCAAAATCATGAACAGATCTCCCCGCATAATCGGGTAAGCGTTAACCGAGCTATTCGGCGTGGTGAGAGCAAGACCGGTTATTGTTTTGAGCGAAATTTCGCCCCCTCCCCCCCTACCACCAGAATACGCGGAGCAGCCTGAGCACCCACGCTCAGGACTGGAGTAGCTTGGCCGTGGAGATAGCGAGGGATTCTCTAGGGGTGCTGGTACCCTCCTAGGGTAGTCTGTCATTTAATTCCGCTACCATATTGATGGGGGGGGGGGGGGGGATTTGGGCCTCCAGCCACCTGCACTCACCAGACGAAACACAGAAGCAGAGCTTCCACTTCACGCCGGTATTCTGTGAGGTCGTGGTAACAACCCGGCCCATATGAGCAACAGCAAAAGCTGCCGCGTGGCTCTACCACCGTTGTAATGTGTTGTGACTTGTGAACATTCCGAATTCAGTTTATTGAAATGTATTACAAACGTACATTGTGTACAAATTAGTCAGTTATTTATTTCAAACATAATCGGTTCACTAGGTTACAAAGCGAAGTGCTTCGTAAATTATGTAATGGAAATACATGTCGGCCCCTTCTTCCTTTCTGAGTAATTTCATGTTTCCAGAGCTTGAATAAGTTATACGTTCCGACTGCGTACGACGTTTTGTGAAGAGGTTCATAAAAATTTTATGTTTATAGTTGGGGAACAAATAAAATTGTTTGTACTATACTTATACCAAATAAAAAAGTTAGAGAATAGAAAAATAATTCAATATATCACATATAAATAAAATCGAAGTGTCTTTATGTAACATCGAAATAACTACCATATAGGTATTTGCATGCAGTTAAGATTTGAATAACCATTTTTAACTGTCAGTCCGTCCATCCTGGCTAACGTTAACGAAACTTAACGAACAGATAGAAAGCAATGCCAGGAGCGATCAAGGGTTTCATCCAAAAAAAATTAAATTAAAAAAAAACACAATATTAATAGAAAGTACCCAGGAGAAATCAGGCCTGGTCGCTATTATAAATATCTATAGAATTTAACAAGATAACCTCGCTAATACTAGTATTGCTAAAGATGCTTGAGGTATTCCATAAACTAGCTTGGCAAGTGGATCGGCGATCGAGGTACCGGCGTATAGATATCTCGCACTTTTACGTCGCCAGTCAGGATATTCCACACTTGTAAACGAGATGGGTACACCGCTATTTATCGGAAGGCAAGTCATCTTTCAAGCATTTTCCATAGTCGCCTCTTACTTACTCTCTCACACGGTACGGCAAATTGTTTCTAAACGGGAGAATTCCATGTTCTGCAGTGTAACAGTGGTAGAGCCACGTGGCAGCTTTTGCTGTCGCACGGATGGGCCGGCTCGAACCGGGGTGGTACCACGACCTCACAGAATACCAGCGTGAAGTAGAGGTTTACCTCTGCGTTTCGCTTGGTGAGTGCAGGTGGCCGGAGGCCCTTTTTACTGGAAATAAGGCATTCCATCTTAGTCCTCACGGGTGACAACGCATCTATATTTTGATTTGTAATAGAGGATAGATGTAGATGTCTATGGGCCGCAGCAACCACTTACCATCACGTGGACTGTGTGCTCGTTTGTCACCCATATCCTATAAAAAAAAAAACCTTTAAGAAATGATGAAGAATACTAATAATAAAGTAGACGAACAGAATCTTCACCACGCCCAGAAGATGAATCAGCGTTTCATGTGTATTGTCTTCACTGCGAACACCACGCCGTCTACTTATTGTGGCTATTATATCAAATTCTCTCAATTTTGAAGAGCCAGCAGTGGATTGTTATCTATAAACTTATGTTTTATGACATGTGATAAATAATGAAAAGACGGCAATTTTAAATACGATGGGATCAATGGTTTAATATCGAAGTGTCATCTACGTTGAATGTATTGAAGTGAATGAATTAGTGAAGATTTTCTCTGTAAGTTATAATATGCTTACCTACACAGAGACGCACTTTCTTGCTAACCTACCCGCATCCATTGTACCTTTAGTGCGATAAGATCGGATGTGGATTCGAATGCAATGTCAACGCCACGGAACAGTACAGTGGAACTCAAAAATACACTCACTATTAGTGAGTTGCCGTGAATAGCTTTATCATTTTCGGCTACATTACGATTTACGACTTACGATTTAGTTGGTCAAGCGCTAATAGCTAATAGCCTCATAAAATAGGTAAACAAAAAAAATCTGTTTCTGCACACATCTTGGCTTCTACAGTTAGATTTGCAAATAGTACTTCGTTAATCTCAATTAATGTATTTTATAATTTTTAGTGATAGTAAAACATTGTACAGGAATCCATGGCAATCAGCTTAAAGGTAGGCTTAAGGTATATAGTATGTGCCAAATCGATTGAGAAAAACGGACAATGACCTTTCGGTCGTTTAACCAGGGGTTACAAACCTTCAATATATAGGCACATTTTATATGTAGTACTTTCTTTATTTATAATGATTTTTTTATAATGATTGATATAATATATATTTATTAACTATTATTAAAAAGTTATGTGAAAGATCGCTGTAGAAGAAAAATCATCTATTGTTATAAAGTACTTTATTCATTTAACAACAAAAAACATTAATTTATAACACATATAAAGATTCGAGTGATAACGACACCGAATAAGTACGTACTTATGCAAAAGATAAAACTTTATTTTTAATATTATATAAGAACTTTATTTTTATTCGGTGCAATCATCACTCGTATCTTCACTTGATGAACTATCTGTAACATTAATTATAAAGCGATCTGCAGTTTGGTCAATTCTATCATCCATGCCACGCATTTTTTGTTCAACCTTAAGGACATGCTGAACACAGTTTTTCCATTTATCTGGCGTGATTTGAGTTAAACCATCTTTAAGTAAATTTTTAACATCTTTTAACTTGAAAGTTGTATTTTTTCGTGCAACGTACCCTTTCACATCTGCCCACACAAGTTCAATGGGGTTAAGCTCACAGTGATAAGGAGGTAACCTTACCACTGTGATGCTTTTTTCTTTTGCCATCTCGTCGGTGACGTAACTTCGATAGTTATCTTTAACTGCCTTTATTTTTTCCATTAAGTGGGTCTTTGTGTCCGAGGGCACGTATGCGATCTGTTTAGATTCTAGCCATTCCTGCATATTTTGTTTCCGCCAAGACATTGTTGGGGTTTTTTCTAAACGTCTGGAGTGGTAACTAGCGTTATCCATAACTATGACATCGCCGCTTTGCAGTTTTTCTATTACTTTTCTAAACCAGTCCTCGAAATGGAGAGCGTCCATACTCTCATGGTAGTCACCAGTAGATGATGATTCAAATACCCAATCACATCCCTCCAAAAAGCCATTTTCATTGCCAACGTGTACAACTATTAATCGCTTTCCTTTACCCGAAGGGGCTTTCGCGCCAGTAGAGTAGCCTTCTAACCGTGATTGACGAGAAGATTCAATTGTGGTGTCTTCCCATACCTTTCCCATAGTATGACCTGCGTTAATCCATGTTTCGTCAAGGTAAAAAATGTTACGTCCCTCGTTTCTTAATATTTGTATTTCTCTCAAATATCTGGTACGCCACAGAACTATCTCTGGGCGATCTATTAGACCACTTTTTCTGTTTCTCTTTATATATTTGAATTTTAAATGGCGCAACACACGTCGCAGGGAAGTTTTGCTCAAGTTTGGTAACTGGTCATCTTGATTTATACTGAGCAAAATTTTGTCTAAAGTCGGTAATTCTCCTGCAAGAAAGAACTGATGCACTTTCGCTCTTATAGCCGATTTATCAAAATCGTCCAACTTGTCAATTACAGACTTTTTTCTTTTATTAATTATTCCCTTTTCTGGTATTTTATGGGAATCTCTATACACGCTTAATACGCGATATATAGTGCTCTTGCTGACTCCTGAGATCTCCGAAACCTTTTCTACCATATTAACGTTTGAAGGATACACGTCTTCGGGCCAGGTGTTTTTGACATATTTGTATACATTAATGATAATCTCTTGTTCCCCGACCGACAAAGTGGTAGGTTTTCTCTTTTTTACTGGTGACGTTAAAGGTGCTCCAGAAGATGGGCCTGTAAATAAATGACAAAAATATACTACCATAGTACTACATCACATAAATACATATTGTTTTAGAAAATAAATACCACATGGTCACATAAAAAGAGCGCTTTAAGAAATAGAAAGGCTACGTCGTCGCATTTGTACCTATTTGTACGTACCTGCTACGTTTATTATGGGTCGGCGACGTCTCTTTCCACTTGATGTTGAAGGACCGGGTCCTTCACCAAATTCTCCTGAACTCATGTCGATTTAGTAACGACCGTCACAGTAAAACTAATATAACAGATTCAAAAAACAAAAACTTAACGATATAACAAATTTAACAGTAAAAACTCAACTAAAACAATGCAATGAATGCTATGAATTACCCGAGACGTACACACGCAAGCGCTATCCGAACACGAATGAAAACAAAATGGCGGACCGGCCCAAAAAAGGTGACGCATCTCTGGCTGCCATTGTCACGTTTCTTTTAGAACGAACTGACGTAACGCGCGTTTTGTTTATTTTAAAGGGATGAATTTGCAAAAGCTCAATATGGTGATTATATTGCTTCAAATATTTTTTTAATATGAAACTGTTATTAAATGAATTGCTGCGTTACTTACCATAAATTGAAATATAAAATATAACACATTTTTCGCGATGTACCGTAAGATTTTACTATGTTTATAGGAACCACAGACAATATTATTTAAGAAACAAAAAAACAAAACATATGTGCTGACCTAGAAGTGGGAATAATATCAATATTTAAATATTGTTATCACATCTAAATTGAGATTTTGTAAGTTACGCCTTTTGACACTCGGCTCATATCTGAGGTCATTGTCCGTTTTTCTCAATCGATATGGCACATACTATAGTAGATTATACTGTCAGGATGATCGATAATCATTATGTTAAGAGATCAAATTTAACATCGATGATGCAATACGAATGTAACGTAACAATGATGATTTGAAATAACCAATTAAATTGTTGAGAAAATCAATTTATGTCAGCTGGAAATGACCAAATTGGTCAAGATAATGGAGAATTATACAACAAACGAGCTTACAGTCCACCTCATTGTAAGCTTCTACAGCTCTATGTGGACAACTGCAACTTGCTTGAGATAAGCAAGGTTTGTGTTGTGTCACATCTGACTCACATTTGAGCTAGAATACTTCACAGCGACTTCTGAAATAAATCATTAACTATGGTAAGAACCTAAAATTATGTAGAAAACAACTGAACAGGTCGGAAAATAAATATGCCGATTTCAATTATCATGGTAGCTGTTTAAAAATAAATTACCTTTATTATATTGTGAAATGTTTACTCTTTTTTTTTGTTGGCTATAAATTTAAAATAACACGTAAATATACAATAAAAATTAGGGTGATAATATGCATCGTTACTTCTTAACGTCGTAATTTCTTTTAAATACATTTTGAAAAGTTTGTTGATTTTATTGCATAATAAAGGTAAAGTAATCAAAAACAGGTATATGATTCTTTACATAGGTTTATGTTGATACAACGGGTTTTGATTACATTTTATTTTATCTCTTAGATCATTCTGGTGAGGAATAATTGTTAGCACGCCGTATAAAACGCGCGTGGGCGTAACGGATATCCTTATATTCGTGCGAAGACACACCGCGTTAACTAAGATTGTCATAGCAATTTACAATGATACATATGATCTAACACATTACAGAATGCAAAATAGACCGGCGTCGATAGCGCCCCCTCTTTTGTAACTTTTGCGTTAAACATTTGATGTTTCAGCTTTGATCTTTTCTGACCTGTTTGAAATGTTTACTGAACAAATCATCACTTATCAAATATCTTTTAATAAACATGTCCGACTACAATTTATTTCAGAAACTTTCTATATGAGATCTGTCAAACACAGTGCATAGTCATTAGTCATTACTGGAACATTAGCGCCCCTAACGACTAAACTAAATGCTTAGTTTTCAGTTTGTTTTCAGTTCTTAATGATCCTTCCTCACCACTTTATCTAAAAGAAAGATTTCAATTCTGTAGTGACACCCATTCTCTCAATCTCCGTTCTTCACACAGTTTAATCCTGTCTACTCCTCTCCACCATTCTGGGTCTATGTCAAATTCTTTCACAGTTACTTCTATTACCCTCTGGAACAAATTGCCTGTTGACCTGCGAACAATACCTGTCAAAAATGTTTTTAAAAGAAAACTATATGAGCATATCCGTAGCCTACAAAGTTAAATCAACTTTCTTTATATGTTTATAGTTATTTATATATACATTTCTTGATATATATATATATATATATATATATATATATATATATATATTATGTGTGTGTGTATATATACGTGTATATTTTATGTATGTGTATATATTTTGAACTGAATAATATCATTACAACTTAACTGCCCAAACTCACTTTCTGTTCTACCCAAGGTTAGCTGGTAGAGAATGCCATATAGCATTAAGCTCGCCTTTTGTACAAATATTTGGTGCAAAAAAGAATAAATAAATAAAATAAATAAATAACATGGTTTCCTGTTTCTATTAGTTATTCTAGTAGATAATCATAGGCATTGGCTTTATATTTTGATTCATAGTCGATTAAAGATGTTTGTGTATATATGCTACAGGGTCATTTAATATTAAATGGTCGTTTGTCGCTCTCACTTATATACTTATATATTTTTTATCATCTAAAAAAGGTCGAATAGCTAAATAGAAGTAAAACTTACTTAGCTGGTGCGATTTATCGATCCACTGGCTACCGCGTATGTACCCCTGTAGGAACCGTGCGGCTTATTACTTTGTATTTTTGACTGTTTGCGAATTAATTTTCGCGGCGAGAGAACTGTCACAGATTAAGAGACCCCGCAGACATACAATTGTAAGTTGGCCAAATATCGAACGACTAAATTGCGTACATTTGTAATTTAATTGACCAACTTTGTTTTATTGGTTACCAGCCGCAGACTTAATCAATTTAATCCGCAACAGTGTTGCTAGCGCGGTGCGTGTGCGTGATAATGCGGAAAAAAACGCTCTAATTACATTAATAATAAAAAGAAGACGAAAACAAAACAGAACATTTTGGGTGCATCCTATATTAAGTGACAGATTAGAATATGGGAAACATCATACCTTGCACTCTAAACTCAGATGTTACCCAGATAATTTTTTTTTCATTCTACAGAATGAGTATTTCGTCTTTTGATGAGCTCGTATATCTAATCGGGCTAGCGATAGTCAAACAGGACACAACTTTCCGACCCGCTATCACCGTTGAAGAGAGGCTTGGATTAACTCTCCGGAAAGTACCTGCTAGGTTAATAAAAATACAAGTCATTTCTTTTTTTTTTAATGATTTTCTATACTTATAATAAATTTAAGACAGTTTAGTGCAAAAATCTGTTATATTTTTATAATTCAATGAGCTCAGATTAGAAAGTCAGAAGAATCAGAATCAGAGAAGAGGAGTGCAGTAGCAGTAGACAGTCCCCTGCAGCAACAGGCAAGTAGTAGTAGTAGCTTAAGAAGTTATTAGGCTTAGTTTTAAGTAGCTTAGTATGGAAAAAGTATTTGGGAGCCTAAAATTCAAATTGATATATAAAATAAAATAAAATATTATCTTATGAAATATTAGTATAAATTAACCAAAGGGGAAATTACGCGCGCGCGTCGGTTTGTCTTGCATGTTGCCGTGCGATTAACCAACAAAGTTGGATAGTCCGCGAGCTTGCATAGGGTAACCGTGCTAACGAGCTGTTGGCCGATAGTTGGACAGCTCTTTAATTGTGCGTAATCGGAAGGGAATCTTGATTCTGATACGATCGGTGTCCAATTAATTAGTTGGACGATTTAGTTGGACAAGATGTGTGGGCTAGCATATGTCACTATACCTATTGGTATACTCTACGATTTAGTCGGCCAACTTACAATTGTATGTCTGCGGGGTCTCTAAGTAATATTACTAGAACTGTCAGTTCAGAATTAGCCTTTGGTAGAACCTTAGTTAAGCACTAGCTTATAATCTAATATTTTACATTTGCGCCCAAAATTGACCTCCAGAATACGGTTATTATTATATTAATTTATATATTTCCACCGTAGTATAAACATTGAGTTATATGTACTACGTACTAGAGAAGCCATTCCGAACATTGACTATGTTCAACTGAACTGTAGTGCAATCCCTACACTAAACTAAATATTGCGTAAATTGAAGATTTGTGAATTCAATTAAATTATTATTATTAAGTACAATTTATTTAGAAATATGTTTGTTTAGATTAAATTAAGATATTTTATATTAAATTCTTATATTTATTTTATATTAATATCTTATTTTATATCAAATTAAAGTCTTCGCGCATGCGAGACTACTACTCCCGCGCATGCGCGAAGACATAGAGTAGGACACAATTTTTGTTTGGAATGGCTTCTCTAGTACGTAGTACATATAACTCAATGAGTATAAACAAATGATGTGTTTGTCGCACCTGAGGGTGTATAATATTTTTTTACAATTAGCAAACGCTATTTTTAAGTCCAAAAAATAAGTCGACGGATTGCCTGACAGTCTGTATTATACTTGATCTTTACACCCTTCCGGCAAAAACAACAATGCAAGCACTGCTTTATACACATATTTCACAAATAGGTAAGAAGATGGTACCTGATTATACGTATTCTTAGGCATTTAATTCATTAATTTAAGATTAACGCATTAATAGAAAATTTAAACCTTAAAACAATCCCGAAAAAGGGGTTCATCGTGTACACAGTTATGATGCATACAGAATACTTCATACGAAATAAGACTAGACTGCTTGCGAGAATATATCTGCACATTTGTAGAGATAGAGAAGGGTTAAAAGGTGAATGACTTGGCTAATAAAATCCTTTTAGGTATATTTAGCTCCCAACTTCATTCGCAATTTTTCACGTATGTTCACTGTTGTTTTTCAGATCACAAAAGCTGAAGGCGGTGGTCCTCTCGGTGCTCATTGTCGGACGAGTGCTGACTGCAACGTTACAAATTCTCTCTGCGACAAAGGAGTTTGTTCTTGTCAACCGTATTACGCACGAGTTGACGACGCCACGTGTCTTGAATGTGAGTATTTACGTCGCTTTATACAAACAAAAACCTATTTATTCACGAAATAGCACATGTTTTACATGATAAACTATTCCTAGTCTCTCTTATAATAAAAACAGTGTTCTTTATAGAAACGAAATATTGACAGTTGTAATATAATTTGTATACAGATAAGCACATCTAATAAAATCAACTAGCATTTGGAGAATGTGTCCATCGGCTCATCAATGAGACAATGCCTTTGCATATCCTATTACCTATAATATTATAATAAAATAGCATTTGCATTTCATAAATGTTGTTAGTAACACTAACAGTAAACGTTTTTGGAACGAAGTTCCTTATCGGATGGTACAAATTTGGCGGATGGGAGCTAGGCGCGAAAAAGTGTAAAATTTTTCGTCACGACCCCTTCTAACATAGTGTAGACGGCCTTGCTATAAACTATAAGGAAGCGAGATGAAATAATATCCATTTCCCTATCACTTTTTCTTATCTTGCCATAAAAGAAATATTAATTTATTTTAAATGACGCTTCATTTTTAATAGATGAATTCATTAATTTGTATTTGTTAATCAATAATATAATACGTTTATCAATAATAATATACTATGAAAGGAACTTCGTTCCAACCGAGTATTCCACTACACTCACGCATGTTTTTTATTACCATAAATTGTAACTATCCTAAGTAAACAATTTACTGAAAGGTTTTATAAAACCAAATAAGTTTTATCTATTAATTTATACTACTGCTATATTCTTCTTCTTATTTTTTATCGACCCTAACTCTAGCTATAATAACATGGCCTGTTCCCATTGTCGACTAGGGAAAATTGCAGGCGGATAGTCAAACGCAGTACCAGATACGCTTTGATGCTCTTCCCATCACCGATCTGGGTATTTCGAACATGGCTTACAGTGATACCACCATCTACCGGATACCATGAAATTTTTTAGAATTTGCTATAGTCACTTTTTATGACAACCGCGGGACAAAATTAACGCCATATTATAGAACTTTAATATTCTTTTTTCATTTCTTCAATCGGGTATATCGTTTCGAATTTTATTTATCAATATAAAATTTAATTTATATTGTCAATGACCTTATATTATATACCTAAGGTGAAAATATATCTTTTGGGTCAGTTTTACACAACATAAATGAAATTTATTTTTATGTTAGTTTCACTATGCATCAGCATGTTTGCCGACAAAAGAAACAGATTACAGAACGTACTTGATGTGGTCATGCCTGCGGTGAACCTTACAAATTACTTTCACTTAAATAGTCGACAGGCCGAATAAGCATTGTCATAAATAGTTCTCAAATTTGTAGATATGTTACATTTTCGCTATTCAATCTTAGCAATCATTCGTCAAAATTATTTCTTGTACTAAATTAAATTAAATTGATTTATAATCACGGTTATATATGTACATACTATGTTCTTTTTTACTAAACTTCAAAACATTGACTTGAATGAATGAAAAATGAAAAAAACATTGAATTGAATTGATATGATATAATAATAATAATAATAAAGATTATTATTATTATTATTATTATAACTGACTGACACACCCACGCGAAAAAATTATAAAATAGTAATCTCTCTTCACTCTGGACGTCATACGGTTAAATTAAGAAATACTATAATTTGGTGCTTCTAAAACACAAGCGTGTCTTTACACCGCAAAAAGAAGCTCAGTCACTTTGAGCAACTAAGTTCCGCTACGTATCTTTTGACTACACTAAATTACTAAACAACTTAAACTTTGGGTGGTTCATTGACTAACACCAAAGCAACTGCAAAAAGCTATGTGTTTTTGCAAAGGTGCGGCATTACTTCACGCCGAGGAGCTCCTTACTTTCTATAAAGCGCAAGTCCGGTCGCACAAGATGTAATACTGCTATCTCATATAGTCTGGTATTGCAAAATGAATACATGTCTGCGGTCTGCAGTCTGCAAGGAAAAGGATGCTAAGAGGATTTTGTGTGTAGGTACTTGATTTGGTTGAAAAAAATATTGTTTAGCACGCACAAGCGCAGTGTATCCAGTCTCACGGTAATCTATAGGATACATTCCGGAAAGTGCGTGCACGACTCACATGATTTAATTTCTCCTTCCCCTTTACACCACCGGATAACCAGACTATGTCTTATCTATGTACCAGACGCTCCGACCTATTGTTGTCGATATCCCACGCATTCGAACTAAATGGTTTACTTCATCTTTCATAATGCGTGTAGCAGTAGAGTAAAATAATTTCCCAGCGCCTGTCTCACAACCGATTACGCTTGTGGTGTCGTCAAGGCAAGATTAAATAGGCTTTTGTTACGTGGGTTGTTACGTGGTAGAGCAATGCTGCAGCTATATTAAGAGTATAGTTGTAGCACGAATGGGTCGGCTCGACCGGGGAAGGACCACGCTCTCACAGAATACCAGCGTAAAATAGCAGCTTAACACTGCTGTGTTTCGTATGGTGGGTGTAGAGAACCGGATACCCTTTTCACTGTAGAAGAGGCATTCCATCTTAGTCCTCATTGGTGACAACGCATCTGCATTTTGATTCTTTATTGAGGATAGATGTAGATGTCTATGGGCCACAGCAACCACTTACCGTCAGGTGGACTGTGTGTTCGTTTGTCACCCTATCCTATAAAAAAACTTTACCATCCAGTTCTCCATCACCATTTATCACCAGATGGGAAGAAGTGTAGGGGAGTCTCGATATCCGATTCATATGCTTATAAAGATATTATTTTTTATTGATTAAAAATCTAAACTCTTCCATGTGAAACCTATAGCTCAATTAATTTTTATTAAAATTCTTTTGTCGTAGCATTACGCGAAAATACAGATAATGTAAGATCGCAGCGGGTAAATCATATGTGCTTTGGGTTATTTTGTTCCTAATTCAAGGACTGCACGATTTGCACGGAAATTTATTTTATGATACAAGTTCAATATCGTCAATGATATTCGACACGCAATAAAATCTATAATTACTAAGAACAAGCGCATGTTTCAAAGCGGATACAGACGCTCGTTTTTTTAGCCCACGTGCTGGCATGCTTGGATTTTCTCAAAAAATATTGGCTTAATTTAGGTGTGCTGACATCATATTAAATTTTAAAATAAAAATATGGATAATAAGTAAGTTCTTTATTTCCAAAAGGTACATAGTACAACCAGATATTTGCTTAACACTTAATAAAGCTAATTTTGTACATATATTTGAAACATAGCATCTGCAGCCGAACTAGGAGACCTGTGCATCAGCTGACAGCGCCATATCCCCACCGTTAATTTACATGAATATTAGGATGAAAACAAAAGTTAATTAATTAATATTGTTTAACGAGTTTGTACCTTATACTAACATAGCCTAGGTACAATGAAATTTAATGGATCATATGTTCCATATGCTAAGTTATTACTTATACTATATATATAATATATATAAGGCACAAAAAAGAAAATAATTTATACTAATAATGTCATTCCTCTCTCTTAAGATGTGTAATGTATGACTGTAAGAAGTATTTGTGTAATGAGTGTAATGTGTGTGAGCAATTTAAGGAGAGGAGTGTGTAAAGTATGTGTGTGTGTGTGTGTGTGTGTGTGTGTGTGTCTCTGTGTGTGTGTGTGTGTGTGTGTGTGTGTGTGTGTGTGTGTGTGTGTGTGTGTGTGTGTGTGTGTGTGTGTGTGTTGTGTGTGTGTGTGTGTGTGTGTGTGTGTGTGTGTGTGTGTGTGTGTGTGTGTGTGTGTGTGTGTGTGTGTATGTGTGTGTGTGAGAGTGTGTGTATGTGTGTGTGTGTGTTTTGATTATATTATTACTTTTATGTTATTACCTTTATACGGGTAACATTGCGTGTGAGTTATATAAGAATTTATGTTTAATTCTGAATACTAAGAAGGTTTTCAGTTTCATTATAATTTAATTTTTGTAGGTAAATCTGTACAGTTTTTTTTACAATCTACTTTATTAAGGTGGTAAATGTCTAATATTTTATTATATTATTATATATACGAATATTATGTGCAGTTTGTACTGAGCTATGAAAACGCATTCATGCTAAGCCTTATTACTCAAGTGAACGCTTGCTTAGTTCTATTTTGGACCGAGCGGTAACTCAATCTGAAATAGACGAAACCGCAAACTTTATACGATCATCATATTAAAATTTTTACTGCTAGTTATATGTCTCTGCCATTTAGCAGTATTTGCCGTAACCGCTATGCTTGGTTGTTCCAGTATCAAAGTTATTGCCACAGACATTCCATATTTAAAAATAATAACAAAATAGCGAAAAATAAGAAACTATAATCATATTCACCATCCCGCAAAAGACTACTCTTGCGGGTTGGTGATAAGCCCCATTATACTCGTATAAGGGATTTGCTACAATTGCCACCTTTTGCAGGCAGAGTGGCGATCGCCAATCGCAGTACTAGACGTCTCCCACCTACTCCCATGCTGCTCCCATCACCGGTCTGGGTGGGGAATGGAGATGTGCGTAATGGTCCGTGGTAGAGCCATGCTGCAGCTCTATTAGTAGTATAGTTGTAGCACGAAGGGGTCGGCTCGACCGGGGAAGGACCACGCTCTCACAGAATACCAGCGTAAAATAGCAGCTTAACACTGCTGTGTTTCGTATGGTGAATGTAGAGAACCGGAGACCCTTTTTACTGGAAAAGAGCCATTCTATCTTGGTCCTCACGGGTGACAACGCATCTGCATTTTGATTCGCAAACGAAGATAGATGTAGATGTCTATGGGCCACAGCAACCACTTACCATCAGGTGGACTGTGTGCTCGTTTGTCACCCTATCCTATAAAAAATCTATGAAAAGCAAATTTTTACTACTTCTCAAATTGGAAATTATTAACAGCAGCAACCATTGCCGTACCCATTCAGCAGTAATTTGCAAGAGGTAATTTATTCAGACATATTGAATTACTACATGATTCGCGTACAATACAGCCTATAATAATCAATGATTTTCAATTTGCTTTTACCGGTTTACACATTCAAATATTTGTAAATGAGCAATCAATACTTCCCATTGTATATACGTTATGAGAGGTCGGCTCGCTCATTTCTAAGCGGCTTACTTTATTTACTGAGGTATTGATCAGGTAATTTTATAAGAATGTAAAAATGATTCACAACAATGCAGTATTATTAAATATAGAAAAATACAGAAATATTTACTGAACATCTACAAAAACTGAAATTTTTGAGTGTATTTTTGATATAAATAAAAAAAATACTGTTTTATCTATTCGTACTTAAATAAAAATATGTTCTTGTAGAATACAGTATCCAGACTATCCAGTAGTGTATCCATTCGATTAACACAGATCTTGATTTAGAAACCCAATCTATGCCATTAACGTCCATTATCCCGAATTTGATGTATGATGAAAATAACATAGATACCTTACCTGTCAAATTGCACCTACATACGTATATAACATGTTATAACTTACAGCGGTTTTTAAAGACTATTTAAATTATTTTCCTATATTTACTACTATACTTAATATTCCTAAAAAAATATTGCATATAACTAGCTCATATTAAGAAAGTACTTAATTAATTCGACCGTGAGAGTGTACCTATTTCAAGACAGTGAAAAGAATGCAGTGAACCAAAATGCACGACGTTGACTTGGAAATTAGATGCGACGCGATCCTATCGGTACGCTATAGAAGATTTTAGTTTGATCTTCCCATAATCCCACGCTTGCCTTACTTTCTTCACCCTATTCTTTCCACAAAATTATTCGACCAAATTGACCAAGTGTTTCATGGTTGGATTACAACGGTTCTTTTGTAGCTTTGAACGTATCACATACATTACTTTAGCAAAAACCGGTGCCATCAGCGGAATCGTTACTTTATTGTTGTTTAAGCCGACTCACACTTTCTTGTGTTTATATACATGTCTGAGCAATGCTTTAATTCGGCCAAGTGCAAATGTATACATATATATAATTAAAATGAAACATGATGTATGCGGTAACTAGTACACTAAGCTAGTCAGTTTTCCAGTTAGGCAACATAATATTAACTAGGATTGAACATGTGGTGCACAGTTACTGTTAACTTGATTGTACGGTTATTTAATTCTTTAGATCTTGTCGCTTAAGAGTTACGTCAAGTATAGGTTTTTTTAATATATAAAAGGTCGGGGATAAGTTTCTTCGTATTTTATATACAAATTCAAGACATTTTTTTTTCAAAGTTTAATCACATTTAATTATAATATGTATGTTGCCGTGTAGTGGCGGTTAAGAATTTGCCGTGTAGTGGAGGTTAAGAATATCCACTACCCCATATCTTCCCGTGGGTGTCGTAAAAGGCGACAGAGGGAAACTGAGGCAGAGGATGGGCAGCAGCATCTTCCTGATAACAGCAAACTTACAATAAAAAACTGCGGTTGCCAACCCGCTCGCCAAGCGTGGCAACTATGGCAAATACGCCCCAATGATGAAAGCAACAAAGAGACGGCCCCCAGTGCCCAACGGCCCCGCTATTCCTGGCTACGGTGGCGACTATTGTAACGGCGGGGCAGGGGGTGCTAAGAATCTCCGGTGGAGGTTCGGTTGCCATCTAAGACGACTCGACCTAGCAACTCGACAAAGCAAGGAATGACGAGAAGATCGTGGAGCTGGAAGAAGAGATAGACAAGTTACGCTGGCATATTATAGGATTATCCGAGGTCCGAAGAGAGGAGGAGGACACGCTAATCCTCGAATCCGGCAACTTGCTCTATCACCGGGAGGGCGATAGTACTCTACGGCAGATTGTACAGAAGACAGAGGAGTATAATCTGCCACTTTGCCTTGCGTATGTGAACTATGAGAAAGCCTTTGATTCCGCCGAAATTTGGGCGGTGCTGCAGTCCCTTCAGCGTTGCCAAGTTGACTGTCGGTATATCGAAGTGCTGAAGTGTTTGTACAGTAGAGCAACGATGGCTATCCGAGTACAGAATCAGAGTACGAAACCTATCCAACTGCAGAGAGGTGTAAGATAGGGTGACGTTATATCCCCGAAACTCTTCACCGCTGCATTGGAAGATGTTTTCAAACTACTAGACTGGAAAGGATGCGGTATTAACATCAATGGCGAATACATCACTCACCTTCGATTTGGCAGAATCGCTGGAGGACCTAAGCACTATGCTCAATGACCTCAATTGTGTCTCCCAACGGATACGTCATAAGATGAACATGGACAAAACAAAAATCATGTTTAACGTCCATGTCACACCTATGCCGGTAGTTGTTGGGAACACTAAGCTCGAAATTGTTGACGAGTATGTTTACCTGGGACAAATAGTCCGACTAGGTAAGTTCAACTTCGGCCGAGAGGTCAATCGACGGATTCAACTCGGCTGGGCAGCGTTCGAGAAACTACGACACATCTTCTCGTTAGACATACCTCAAAACCTGAATACGAAATTATACAACCAGTGCGTGTTGCCAGTGATGACTTACGGATGTGAGACGTGTTCCTTCACTGCTGGCCGTATGAGAAAGCTCAAGGTCGCTCAGCGAGCTATGGAGAGGGCTATGCTCGGGGTTTCTCTGCGTGATAAACTTAGAAATGAGGATATCTGCAGTAGAACCAGAGTAACCGACATAGCCCAACGGATTAGTACGCTGAAGTGGCAGTGAGCCGGCCATATAGCTCGAAGAATCGACAACCGATGGGGAAGAAAGGTTCTTGAGTGGCAGCCTCGTACCGGTGGGCGAAGTGTAGGGTGACCCATGCAGAAAGTCAATGGATGCAGGTGGCTCAGGACCGTGCTTTGTGGCATTCCTTGCGAGAGGCCCATGTTTAGTAGTGGACTTATGAAAGGCTGTAACAATGATGATGATGATGATATATGTACCATATTGTTCGATAACTTGTCATCTTGTAGGTAGTGTACAACATAATCTTGTACATACTTGTAATCCCGTTGCCGTAGAAATCTTAGAATCCCAATTTGATAAAAAAATTATCAAAAAAATGCGACATGTAGTTTTTGCAGTCCTTTCTTCATGTTAACCTAACACTACCTAAAGAATTCTAAAGAAACCGTAACAGGTAAAAATGTGAGGTTGCAAGGTCAGGACTATATTGTGGATGTAACACTTCCAACCAAACTCTCTGATTTTTTGCTGTGTGGCCAAAGATGTGTGTGGTCTGGCGTTATCATGATGAAAGACCACTGCTTTTCTTTTGATCAATTCCGGTCGTCTTTTCTCTATTTCTTGTTGGAGAGTAGAGGTCCGAATCGATTGTTTTGCGGTAAGAGCTCATAATAAACGATGCCCATCCAATCCCACCATACTCACCTTATTGCGTGATAATCCGGGTTTCGTTACAGTCTGTGGAACTTAACTACCCTTTGACCATGATCTTTTTTCGCACTTTCTTGTCGTAGGTGATCTACTTTTCATCACCAGTGATCAATCTTTTCAAAAATGGTTCGGTTTCATTACGTTTTAATAGAGAATCGCAAATGAGTACACGAACCACTAGGTTTCTTTCAGTGAGCTCGTGTGGTACATAAATATCGAGCTTTTTTGTACCTATATAGCCAAACTTTTTCAAATGGGTCATAACTGTTTTTTGGTCGGTTCTCAATTCCTCGGCTATATCCTAACTACTTATATACCGATCTTGCTCCACTTTTTCAAAAATGGCATCGACTTTATCAGTATGAGGGCGACCAGAGCGAGCTGCATCTTTGACATCAAAATTCTCGGACTAAAAACGCTTGAACCAACTTTGTGCTATGCATTAGGTCCATAAACGTTACAATTTGTTTTCGCGGCTTGAGTCGTATTTGTCCCTTTTTTTAAACTTCAGAATGTATCGAATTTCTTCGTTAGATTCACTCATTGTGGCGGAACCATTGAAAAATGGCGGGAAAGTGTTTTTTTTACTTTTTATGTGTATTGATATTAAAACCAGCCATATACAAAGAGTACAACAAAGAGATTTTTCTTCAATTTTATACAAACAAAATATGATGAAACTTTCCCCGACTTATTAATATGTTTAAACTTAACATATACTGGTAGATATCTACATTTTGGATACTGTAATATAGGGTATCACATAATATAGGTAATTATCCTTTTCTTAACATAATAGTTATCATCATCATTATACATTAATGTTGTTTTTCTGTTCTTTTTAAAATAATTGTAGTAATAATTGCACTTGTAAGTACACACGTTGTACCATGTGTGGCATTCATGAGGTTGGAACATTTTGCAACTCATTTCGCATCTTTATATTTAAAATACCATTGCCTTTGTTTCATACTACTAAGTAATGTTTTACCCATCACCTAACTATTAGATTTTCTTTCGGCCTTAATGTATCCAGAATTATGTTAAAGTACACGTCACCTTTTGTACTTACCTTTACTCACACTGGTGTTCCAACAATGTTTAGGTTTCGACTAGCTTTTTAAAGAAAACCTTACATTCACATGTTCTCTAAAATAGGTGTTCCTATACCATTTATACTTTAAATCGGTGTATTATAACATTACTGATATGAGTTCCGATGAAAAAGTATTTCAGTATTATGTTAGAGGCAAGCTGCACCTCTAATGGAATAGCTCGATCTCTGAAAGAAGAACGCTTACATAGAATACCCGCATAATGCTGCTGCATTGCGTATGATAAGTGACAAACATTGGATACCTTTGTACTGGTAACCAGACATTCCATCTTACTCCACAGGATAAACATAGGTAAGTGTCTATAGGTGCGTTTGCCGCCTTTAAATGTACAAAAACAAACAAAGCCCAATTTTTTTTTAATAAATTAAATTAGGTACAAAGCCCAAATATAATATAATTGACTTCTCGTTAAAAAGGTTACAAGACTATAATATGATTGAATGAAGAAATTAAAATATAAACAACAAAAGTTGGGCTCATCAATCTCAGTTTGCAAAGGCATGTTAATCGACTTTTATAAAAGTTATAGAAACATAAAGATCCCTTCGGTACATACAAAGTTCATTTACAAATTGTATTGAACAATAACAGTTCATAAAGATGCATTACTCTGATAAGTGCCTGTTGAATATTTAAAAGATTTAGAGATCGCTATCTCTATTTCTGGCATAAAGAGGTTGCGTCTAGACATTTGCTGTCAGCTGTCAACCCATACTTCCTTCTAGTCAGTGTGCCAACCGTGAGCAATCATCACATACAAGTATAAGAAAAACAGATATCACGTACCGTTAAATGTGACCTAACAGTCAGGCGCGGACAGCCACGGAAAGTTGCAATTATCACTGATATATCAACGGAAATATTTAAATTAAACCGAATAAAAAGTCGAGACGGCTTCGTAGACACTACAATTCAATCGAGTTGGACACCAATAAATCCTTATTTAGTGTTGAGGGTGTTGAGTACCGACGTGGTTATACCTATTTATTTAACAATTGAAAACATTTTTTTGTAAGAATTTATCTTAAATATTTTTTTTCAATTGATAGTATCATGGTTTTTGTCAATAATAAACATTTTGGTCGTTAACGGTTACGTACAAAAAAAAACGCTTTTAGGGTCGGTACCACCGGTATGGAGGTCTCGACGCAGTACTAGAATGTTTGTTGTATAATCTACCTACTATATTTTTAATCGAGTCCCAAAAACTAGAAGTTCTATTCGACGCGCATGTTTTTAATTTCGATTCCAATTTGGGAAAAAAGGAGATGAAGTTTTTAATGTAACCATTTAGACAACATTTTAGTTGTTACATTGTACTTGTGATATCCTTTAGTCCACTCAAAAGAGTAAAATAATGAATCTTTAAAAAAACATTAATATAAATATTTCCACGTAGTAACTTCTGAAATATTAAAAGAAAATTAAACTTAAAATATTGGATGCTAAGGCCCATAGCAACACACGTACGAGTACATCTATTCTCGATTAAGAATCGAAATGCACCTCATTACCGGTAGAAAAGGATTCCAGTTCTCATCAATAACTATACAAAACACAGAAGCATTATACTGCTATTTTTTATAGAATAGGGTGACAAACGAGCACACAGTATACCTGATGGTAAGTGGATGCTGCACCCATAAATATCTACATTTACCCTCGATTAAGATTCAAAATGAAGATGCGTGGTTACTCCTGAGGACTAAGATTGAATGCCTCGTATCCAGTTAAAAGGATTTCCGGTTCTGTACACTCACCATACGAAAGACAGCAGTAGGTATTCTGTGAGAGCGTGGTCTTTCCCCGGTCGAGCCGACCCTACCACGGCTCTACCACGTACAAAATGCAAATGCACGTACAAAATCTTATTATATGCTGGTATTCCGTGATTCTATCCTTCCAGAGTCGAGCCGATCCTTTGAGATCCATACTGCTACAGTATGGATGTATTTTATTGTATTTTATACGCAGTATTAATATTTGGATATGATACCAAACAAATTGAAGACATTATAAACGTGATTTAAGGTATCAAAGGCAAAGGCTATCTGGGATAACTGAGTGATGATTTTTGTAGAGATTTTGTACCAAATAAAACCATTGACCAATAAAAACAATAGTATGCGTGATCTCACAAAATCATGACATGGTAGGTTTGCAAGCGTGACACGACAGCTTCACCCTGAGCCGCACAATACAGTTCGTCCATTAACCCAGATAAGCGGAATAAATGAGCAATGCAACCAAATGTAATGTAGGCCCCACGAAATTCACGGTTTCTTAACACAAATAAGGTATTATTAAAATAACATGAAACGACTAATTTGGCTTAGACACTTTCCATAGGTAATGTCAGTAATGTCAACATATAAACGGCACCTTTACTTTTAGTAAAGGTGCCGTTTACCTAATTGTTGAGTCTATAGTGTACATAAAGTGTCGTGGGTCCTAGGTAAAAAGTTATGTTTGTCCATTTTGATACTGAATTTGACCTTTCACCCGATCTTATCGCACCCATTCTATGTCTAATTTAAGAAAATCAAGGCGAAAATGTACCATGGTGCCGCAAAGCTTTCAACATCATAATTTATTTGAAGCACATGAAAACTTTTGTTATGTTAATCGAAATATTCCACTTTAAAGTATTACCTTCACCTTAAGAGGAACTACTAAAAGTCGACAAATATGTGAGAATATTTAACGGCACGCTTGAATTAACTGACGGCTTTAGCTTTAGCTGAGTGAACAAATGACCCACATCATGCTATTTAAACACATATTTACAGAGATTAAATCTAAAATATTTTTTGTACATTGAAATTAGTTTTCTAGCATATTTCATTGGACTGAACATACATATACACTTCTACATTTCTAGCATATACATAGTTGCATAGATACAGGCCTCTTTTCATATATTCCGGTTATATTCCGTTTTATTAGTGTTGGTTTTGTGCGAGCTACGAATTAGCGAACATCATAATATCTTGTTTTAAAACTTTTTTAATCTCTCAAACTTATTGATTTCTTCAGGATGTTTTTCCCTAACTAATGGAATTTTGAAAGACTTCTACTTTTCCCTTAATTACGATTAATAACTTCAGTGTTGCCGACAAGGGTCTAACCGCTTAAATTGGTCTACACACACACGCCTAACTTATAGTAAGTGCATGATGTAGCCCATAGACATCCTACCTTATTATAATAATATATCAATGTTGTATGCGTCGTAATAAACTTGGTAAATTGCGGTCAACAATGTACGTAATATGTTATTCGAGAACATGTATACATATTATATCTTAAACCCAGATTCCATAGGCGTGTGTTATCCGTAATATAACTTATATTTGCATAGGTAATTTAAAGCTTGTAAGACCGTAACCGTTATGACGATAGAGGGCCCACAGACCATAAAAGGTTATCCAAGTACCTACGCTCTTCATTATCGTATGTATGTAATTTCACAGTAAGTTCTGTTAATGCATGTTCCAGGAGTATTCACGACGACGCACAAAGATGGTCGTTTATGAGTATTGCGTGCGACGAAATAAATAGAACGAAACCATGATCTGAATTAAACAGTCCAAACATTGAAACCATAAATACATTTTCCATGTTGCACTGATATTTTATTTAATACGAGTCATAATCTTGATAGTCTGAAATACATCTGTTGAATCGTTAATGGTAAACCTTAGTGCAATTCTATTCAAGACGGATGGTTAAAATCGCATCTAACGTAAAGGTTATTAAATTTATCAATCATCTCTACATACAAAATTAGGCCGCAGATTTAATCTTTGTGATTGAAAATTGAAAAGTCACGCGAATAGATTTTCACGGCTCTCATACCATGACTAATCTAATAAAGGCAATTATTCACCTTTGTGATATATGTTTTGAGATTTATGGGTCAGTCTTTTGTTGAGATGTATTTAAGTTGACAAGCTACAGCATGACAACCCAGCACATGGTTCACCTACATTTAGAATCTATCTTCGTTTAAGAATCAAATTACCGTTCCCTCCAATGAGGATTAAGAATTTAAGAAGGAATACCTTATACAACTCAAAGGGTCTTCGGTTTTTATCACTTACCATACAAAATACAGAAGCATTATGCCGCTATTTAACGCTGGTGTTATGTGCGAACCCTTTATTTGTTATTGTTATTATATATATATATATATATATATATATATTTTTTTTTTTTTATTCCTTAGTCAAGCCGTCGTGTTGCAGACGTACAGCTACATCTACCACAATCACGTCAACCTCTTACAATGCTAGGTGGCAAGGCTCTTTTTCTCCCCTTTTTCAGATATAGGTAAAAAGATTGGTACTTGTGCAACCGTCTACCACCCTCTAACCTTTTTGGTATTTTGCTTAGATGGAAGCACCTTCCTTATGATGTGACTTCTTTTCTCCTTAGGAATTTGTCGTGGCATATACCACCATAATTTATTAAGTCAAGCAGTGCACTATAAAGGCCTAACGGGACTATAATTTAAATCTTCATCGGCAGGCGGGATGTGAATTTGCAATCGCATGGATTAAGCAGCAGACCCAGCTTGTCAAATGGGTAAACCACCATCAATTAAGTAAGAGGCCAAAAATAAAAATAAAAATAATCAACAAATTTTACTTTCATTTGCTTAAATTTTCAATAACGGCATCAGGGGTATCGTAAGGAAACGGATTGGTTTATATTATAGTAAATTAATAATATTTTTTTATTCAAGGAAAACCGACTTTATAAGCAAAAACATGTGCTGTTTCTGAAATTGATGCTAAGAAATCGTGTATCGAAGAATTATGTATGTTTAAGTGAAATTCATTTTATTTATTTTTTTAATTTTTGAAGTCCATTTTACTTTTTAATAAAGTTTTATTTATTGTACCTTTTGAGTGGGGTAAAGAAAGAAATTAAAAGATAGAAATACAAATTCGTTTAAATAGGTATAATAGGTTATTAATGAAATCTTCCTTCCATATGAGTAATATTAGGGGATTTTTTTTTCTTTAAATTTATATAGGACCATCCCTATAACCTAATTAATGAACAAAATCATTCAAATCGGTTCAATCGTTTCAGAGACATCGGTAAAAACATTTACGTCGAATAAATCATAGAAGCTCCGCTCCGTGGCGCAGTGGCTTAGAAATGAGTTGTTGTCTACCAATAATTGTTCTGGATCTGGATATTTGTCCTCGTGCAATTTATGTCTGTAAATTGCTTCCACGAAACAGGAGAAAATCCTAGTGTGGGGGTAACTTTTTTTAAAAATATATATTACCTTCTTGTATTTTGAACTGGAATAAATTAAATAAGAACCTATATGTCAATCCTATATAAATGAAAATCAATTTAATTTGAATTAAATTCGTTAATAAATTATATAACAAGGAGTAGAGTAATTGCTTTAATTATAAAATATTAAATAAATATTAATGAAGTGAAAATTATTTAAAAGTAATATTATTGCATGCCGAGCGCAAAGCACGTGGGTATGTTCTACAAACGCCTAAAAATCAAAATTCCACCGTTTTGTCACATGAAAACGTATCCAGCAATCATATTATACATATAAATGATATAAAAAGCACATTGTTAGAAAGATAAATGATTGTTGAACTTATTAATATTTTTTTTTAAATCGATTAATTGCTATTTTTAAATAAAAAAGGGGTTTTAGTGGCTTATGGTGTGGATTTATCATGTCCCCAAGGCTTGTAAACACTATAACTTTTGTAACTATCAATTGTTTAACTCAATCTATTTATTATTCTCTTCATCTGTCATGTGGGAAGTCACTGAATGTAAATGGCAGTGTAATTTTGTTTTGTTTAGCTTTAATTAATTTTTTTCGGCTCGAAAATGGCGAAATTTTCGTTGATTTGGTAGCCTCGTATAGAATTATTTCTGTAAATGGGGAGCTGCAGCCACAGAGTAGTTTACTCACTAACTCAGTTGGCCATCGCCATAGATTACTGTATATATCAGTTCGCCGCATTAGCTTGCTACATTTATATTTATCTATGGTTCGCCGTCAGTCGCCATCGTGAGTGGACATTATTTCGGTTGTTTGCAGCGGCTCAAAAAGATCGCTGTAGAAATACACAATATTCGAATAACCAAATTTCTTAAATACTTGATTATAATAATAATAACAGATTTTTTTATTACAATATTTTAAAAGCACAGAATAAATAATAGTAGTACGTACTAAAAGTAAGTAGTATCAATTTTTTGTCATGGGTGAAATTTTCATGGTTTTCGAGGGTGTTGAAACCGATAGGGTTGTCGAAATGTAAATCCAAGATGGCGGCCGCAATATGTATCAATTTTTTCAATATGGGTGTCATTTTCATGGTTTTCGAGAATGTTGAAGCCGACAGTGCTGTCGAAATGTAAATCCAAGATGGCGGCTGAAGTAGGAACCAATTTTTTCATCATGGGTGTCATTTTCATGGTTTTCGAGGGTGTCGAAGACGATAGTGCTGTCGAAATGTAAATCCAAGATGGCGGCTGCAATAGATATCAAATTTTTCATCTTGGGTGTAATTTTCATGGTTTTCGAGGGTGTTAAAGCCGATAGTGCTGTCGAAATGTAAATCTAAGGTGGCGGCTGCAAGAGGTATCAATTTTTTCATCATGGGTGTCATTTTCATGGGTTTCGAGGGTGTTGAAGCCGATAGTGCTGTCGAAATATAAATCCAAGATGGCGGCTGAAGTAGGTACCAATTTTTTCATCATGGGTGTCATTTTCATGGTTTGCAAGGGTGTTGAAGCCGATAGTGCTGTTGATATGTAAATCCAAGATGGCGGCTGCAATATATATCAATTTTTTCATCATGGGTGTCATTTTCATGGACTTCGAGGGTGTTGAAGCCGATAGTGCTGTCGAAATGTAAATCCAAGATGGCGGCTGAAGTAGGTACCAAATTTTTTCATCATGGATATCATTTTCATGGTTTTCGAGGGTGTTGCAGCCGATAGTGCTGTTGAAATGTAAATCCAACATGGCGGCTGCAATAGATATCAACTTTTTCATCATGGCTGCCATTTTCATGGTTTTCGAGGGTGCTGACGCCGATAGTGCTGTCGATATGTAAATCCAAGATAGCGGCTGAAGTAGGTACAAATTTTTTTCATCATGGATATCATTTTCATGGTTTTCGAGGGTGTTGCAGCCGATAGTGCTGTCGTAATGTAAATCCAACATGGCGGCTGCAATAGATATCAATTTTTTCATCATGGGTGTCATTTTCATGGTTTTCGAGGGTGCTGAAGCCGATAGGTTGTCGAAATGTAAATCCAAGGTGGCGGCTGCAATAGGTATAAATTTTTTCATCATGGGTGTCATTTTCATGGTTTTCGAGGGTGTTGAAGCCGATGGTGCTGTCGAAATGTAAATCCAAGATGGCGGCTGAAGTAGGTACCAATTTTTTCATCATGGGTGTCATTTTCATGGTTTTCAAGGGTTTTAAAGCCGATAGTGCTGTAGAAATGTAAAGCCAAGATGGCGGCTGCAATAGGTATAAATTTTTTCATCATGGGTGTCATTTTCATGGGTTTCGAGGGTGTTGAAGCCGATAGTGCTGTCGAAATGTATTTAAACTACTTTAAAAAAATCCGTTTAATCATGCTATACGTTATTTTTAATGCGAAGGCATGCTCAATTGGATTTACCAATATATTTCTCTACGTTGCCGGGGTTTTACAGTACCCAGTACTGAGGTGTTTGACGTCCTGATACCATAGTTAACGAATGCCACCTTAAAGTTTTGACCCGATCTACGCAGAAAAATTAGTTTCATTTAATGTGTAATATTCGCGAAAATATTAAAAATCATAATATTTAAATACTTGTAGACATTTAGCACACAAATTAAATTTATTTTGTTGTTAATTTATAATTTATTCACATAAAATATATTCACGCAATTATGGAACTGTCACTAAGCCATAGTGTTAACTAAGTACACGGAACTTTCAAACTCAACACCAGCTACTAATAAATGGCTCATGTTTATTCGTTTTTATAATTCATGTGAATACTTTATATTAGTATCATCAATCGATTTACTTAAACACATCCGCTCACATTCCAATTATAATATGATAGTAGATATATAAATACGTACATAACAGGCATTTTAATTATCCTTTGGAAGTTATCCGAAGTAGTATATGGAAGAGAATCCGAAGTAACGGTTAAAAAAGAAACAATTTAAACCTGGACATTATGTAAGTAAGTAAGAGTGAATAAATATTATTCTAGGTATTTCATATTTCCTAATCCATTTATCATCGTCAAATTGTTAAACGGTGCAAAACTTTCCAGGAAGAAATAAATATTGTTTTAATACGCAAGTTTAACTTTAACAACGAGGTTAGGCTAACATCCTTTTTGGCATTTTTTAATAAAGAAGAAACTAGCACACAGACCACGTGATGTTAAATGAATGCCGTGACCCGTCGTCGTAATAACAACTTCTAGATCTACCCTCGGTTAAGAATCAAAATTCAGAATACGTTGTCACCCCTGAGGACTAAAATAAATTGCCTCGGTTCCAGTGAAAAGGGTCTCGGTTATCTACACTCACAATACGAAACACGGAAACATTAAGCTGCTATTTCATGCTGGTATTCTGTGAGAGCGTGATCCTTTCCCATTGGATGGAGCTGGAGCCGGCCAATTCGTGCTACAACCACAATATAGCTGCAGCGTGCCTCTACCACGTATAAAATCTAAAAGCACAGATAACCGAATAATACGTGTAATTTTTATCAACCGACTAGCTGTGCCCCGCGGTTTCACCCGCATCATCACGTGTCCGAGGTGCGCGACATGACTTAGTTCAAGCATTTTATAACGGCTAGGGTTTATGCGTAGTTCGCGTCCAGCCAAGAATTGAATTATTTTAATTTTACATTATCTCTTAAACTATGCGTTGAAATAACATGGTATAAAGAACAAAGTTTATCTTCATAATATTGTCTTGATGATGAAGTAACTTTCGTTCGTAAGGATAAATAGGCCATGCCTAATAATAACGATCATAAATCACTTTCAAATTTTCAATATTTTTTTGTCACAAATTACCAAATTACGGCTTATGTATAAGAAATAGACATATGGTATTGCGGACTTTTTTAGACGGAGTAAAGGTCTATATTTTTCTAGAACATTGTATTTACGTATCCCTAACGATAACACCAGCGTACGCGGATAAATCATTTCGGGGGTGCTTTTTCTTCTGACTTGCTTAACAAATATCCATATTTAAGGCTAGCTGAGTAATATAGTTTAATGATAGATAGCCTATACTATTCCACATGACTCTGGCTATAATATACAAAAAGATTTTTTCGAATCGGATTGGTAGTTCCAGAGATTAGCGCGTTTAAACAAACAAAAAAACAAAAAAAAACTTCCGCTTTATTATATTATATAGTATAATAGTATAGATAGTATAGATTTCAATAAAAGGAGGAGGGTGTCAATCCAACTCTATTTTTGTTTATCTATGTTACCTCAGAACTTTTTTCTAGTTGAACCGATTTTAATGATTCTTTTTTTATTTAAAAGCTGGTGCTTTTCATGTAGTCCTATATAAAATAGATCAAGGTCTGATCTGTAGTTTTTGAGTTATTCTTAATACGATACCGCGGGGAGTAGGACTATATGATATTTAAGTTTCTAGTTTTAGTTTTTTTTTTAATTATTATTATAGTTTTTAGTATTGTACATTATAACTTTAATTCTTAATAACGCGTATTTAATTGACTTTTCATTTTATTATATTGAAGTCGGTTGTACAAAAATTTAATTTTACCACTTGTTGTGTAATGAGTTATGTAAATGATTATATTAAAATGTGTGAACATTGTCATACGTTTTTTGAGTGTTTATTATAAAAGGGAGAGAATCAAATACATATCATTCAAAAGTTACTGTGATATAAATGTGCAAAAAAGTATATACTTAATAGCTTAGAAATATTACTTAATTTCTCTAAAATATACATACATATTGCTTGAAAGAAATACCAATCCTCTTTACAAAATATATTATAAGCATCACCACATTAAATATTGTCGTCACCCGAAATGTGGAAAAACGTCAACCTTACTGCGAGTGGCTTGCACCACACAACGTCGGAAGTACTACGTCCATTGGATGCAAATTAATCGCCACGCCCGGCCAAAGTGAGGCAACGGTGAACTTGAAAACAAATTAGGTCAAGTCCGCCTTAGGTCGTGAACTCTTCCATCTGGCGACTGTCTACTCTACTCGACTTTCCTTTGATAGCAATAGACAGTATACACCTATTACAAAAAATTCTATGTAGGTAAATGCCTTTTGCAGTTATTTAATTGTTGTATTTAAATGTACACGTTTATATTATACAAACGACTAACATAAAAATACAAGAATTTTCGTTTAAGCATCTAAAGTTCAGCAAAATAATCGTTTTTTGCACGGAAATGTGAGGATCGAAACAATTACTTTCTTAAGATTTTTTAAAGATACAGGTGGCATTCGTACCTACGTTCCTATGTTTGTTTTCCACCGACTTCAAAAACGAGACGGTACTCAATTCGACTGCATTTTTTATGTGTACACAAAACTTCTTTCTGGGTGAACCCATTTCGACAATTCTTTTTCTGTTTGAAAGCTGGTGCTTCTCATGTGGTCCCATATAAATCTGATCAAGGTCTGACCAATAGTTTGAGTTATTCTTAATAATTTATATTGAAGTCGGTTGTACAATATTTTTAATTTTAAATTATCTGCACTAATAAGTACACGGTAAATCAAAATTTAAAATAGTGATTAAATTTAAAAAGAACATACTAGGAAAGTTGTTAATATAAAATATAAAGTTATTGAAAAAAATTATATCCACAGGCGTGGTAGCTTAGGGCTTAGTGGCTACGAGTTCGCTGTAAATTTAACAAAGTACGGTACGCGAGCAACCCGGGTTCGAGGACCGACGTCACTAATGAAATTATTATTTACTATGTGCTCGATGGTGAAGCAAAACTTCGACAGGTTATACCTGCACTCCCGAGAAATGATGCATTTCGAGAACATGATTGTGACGTCGACCAACATGTACTGGAGCAGGGCAGTGGACATATTATTCCTAAAACCCTCTCAAAAATGACGTCTTTGCCCAACAGTGGCATGTATAGGCTGTAACGCTAACTTTTTTAACTTAAAGTTAATACAATAAATATGATGGAAATCAGCAGGGAGACGACATCATTATCATATTACATATATTTAATAATTCCTTAATGTATTTGGGAACGTTTCAGCCGAACGCTCCTCACTCAAGTCTTAGGCTATCTCTACCTATAAGGAATATAAAATATAGGAATATAACCTATATAACATACTAGGAAAACATAATATTCCTAGAATATATCTTATCCACACAGTAATTTCCACTTTTTCATCATTAAGCCGTAAAAGTCCACAGCTGGACGTGAGGTTTTCCATAATCGTTACGCTTTGCAGGTGAATAGACAATCCAGACATCTCGGACCTGTGACGCTTCTGCCCGACTGTAGTCTCGTAATTTTAAGTCTAACGTACACAAGACCGTAACACCACCATCATCTGAAGCCAAAAGATTTTCCCGCATTTCCCTTAGTCCCTTAGTTGTACTAAGTTTCTGCATCGCGTTCATTCTGGTGCTTCTCTTACAGGAGAGATTGTTAGTTGAAGAATAAACATTTTACCTTTTATCCACATTTAATGGTATTGACCCGTCGTCACCGGTCCGAGATCGTTTTACGTTTGGTGTAAGCGAGATGGGTAGTACACCGCTGTCTATCACAATTTAATATACATTATCATCACTATCGTTATAGAGTTACAGATAAGAGTTGTCAGGCGGGTTAGCAATAACAGGTTTTTTTTATTATTTTGAGCTGTTATCAGGAAGATGCTATTGTTTCAATTTCCCTTTGTCGCTTCTTACGATACTTACAAGATTTTATGGGGTAGTGGATTCTTTGACGCTGCCACTACAAAGTAAGTAATTCAGTATTAGTACCTACTCACTATTCATCCGATTTCATCGATATCGAAAGAAACGATTTTTTCGATATCGTTAAAATAATAATCTATAAGATATAACAGTCGTCTACAAATAGGGCAGAAATACCTCTTAGCCTCCAATAGATGATAATAAACTATTTTCTGTCGACTTCCAAAAAGGAGACGGTACTCAATTCGAGTGTATGTTTTTTTTTATGTGTGTTACCTCATAACTTTGTACTGGGCGAACCGATTTCGATGATTCTTTTTTTATATGAAAGCTTATAGGTCTCGTATGAATTTGATCAAGGTCAGACCAATGGTTATTGAGTTATTCTTAAATAACCTATATTGAAGTCGGCTGTACAAAATTTTTAATTTTAAATTATTTTGTGTATCTACTAGATATAAAATATCCAGACCGACAACGCAGAGGAACATCAAATATCAGACTTATACTGCAACTTTTTGTGTATCTACCTGTCTGTCTAGCGGTGGACTTAATCGAACAGCTATTCTTTAATATAATAATTTAATTGTGTTTTTTTCAGCTACACTTTTAGGATCCGAATGCGTAGTATCAGAACAGTGCACCCTAAAAGTGGCGTTCAGCGCCTGCTTGGAAGGTGTTTGCCGTTGCACGGACGGACATTTGCAATTCAGAAAACATACATGTCTTTCTCGTAAGTGTACATATTAGATATCAAGCATACATACTAATTGCCTCGTTATTATGTTAAAATGTAATGATTTGCATGTCTTCAATAGACCTGTTGCGTCTTGCGTTGCCTGTGATTATGCGGTATCTACATACGATGTTTCTGTTTATACAGTATGCTCGTACCTAATACTGTATAGTATTACACGAACCGTAAAATAAATTAGAAAGCTTAGGATTTTTTTATAGGATAAGGGTGACGAATGAGCATAAATATCTGTGGTCCATAGACATCTACATCCATCCTCGATTACGAATCAAAATGCAGATGCGTTGTCACTCGTGAATACTAAAATGGAATGCCTCGTTTCCAGTAAAAAGGGTTTCTTAGTGGCGTCCTAAGAAATTATCAACTCGTCATATCATCCAGTGGGTGTTGCAAAAGACGACAGCGCGAAATCAAACAGGAGATAGGCATCAGTATCTTACTATCAGATCACAACTCAAAATAATAAAAAAAACTGCAGTTGCCCCTTGTATTTGAGAACCCGCCTGTATTTGAGATAATCTATGAAGGAGGCCTGTGTTCATTAGTGGACTTTGACAGGCTATAATTAATGAATGAATAAATCCAAAAATTCTTTAAATTATGATATCATTTCATTACTTTACATAATATTGGGTATATAACTTTCGCGATGGAGGGTATATTGGCATAGTTGCCACGCTTAGCAAGCGGGTTGGCAACCGTAGTTTTTTTATTGCTATTCTGCTGTTATCAGAAATATACTGCTGCCCATCTCTTGCCCCAGTGTCCCTCTCTCGCCTCTTACGATCCCACGTGAAGGTATGGGGCAGTGGATCTTCATAACAGCCACTAAACGGCTAATATTATATTACATTATATTATTTATATATTATTAATATTATAATACAGTAGGCGATATGAATGACAAGCTCGTGGAAACTGTCCATGCGGTCGGAGCTCGGGGCTTCTGCAAGACCCGCCGCAGAAGAACACAAAAACTCTCCGATCACACTCTTAATCTCATGGCTGTTAGACGGGAAATGAAGCTGCAGTCTTCAACAGATTTGACAGCATACAGTCAACTGAATAGACAGATCTTCAAATGTATGCGGCGGGACTTGCGCAACTTTAATAATGCTCGTATTAAGAAGCGATAGAGCGGAACCAGGGCGCCAAAGTCTTTGCCAGAGATCTGTCTGCCAGAAAGTGCGAACTGTCAAAGCTGAAGACAGAGTGTGGCAGCATCGTTTCCGGGACACCTGAGATTTTGAGTGAGAATGAGAGGTTCTATGGGCAGCTGTACACGTCATCAATGGAGCCACACGCAAGTGTGAGTAACGATCCAAGAGTAAGTCTTATCCGACACTATTCCGATGTTATTCCGGACGTCAGTCTGAGCGATATTAGAATAGCTCTCCAGCACCTTAAAAATAGCAAGTCTCCGGGCGAGGATGGAATTACAGCGGAGCTTCTAAAAGCGGGTGGAAAACCGGTACTTGAAGTCCTTCAAAAGCTTTTTAATTCCGTCCCCCATGGTGGGACTACTCCGAAGGCGTGGAACAGAAGTGCAGTGGTCTTGTTCTTACAGAAAGGCGACAACGCTTTTTTGGAGAACTACAGACCGATATCCCTTCTGAGCCGCGTCTACGTGCTGTTTTCGAGAGTCATTACGAATTGTCTCGCACGCAGACTCGACGACTTCCAGCCTCCCGAACAAGTTAGTTTCCAAAAAGGCTTTAGCACCATAGACCACATACATATCCTTCGTCAAATTGTACAGAAGACTGAAGAGTACAATCTGCCACTTTGCCTAGCATATGTGGACTATGAGAAATCCTTTGATACCGTCGAAATTTGGGCGGTGCTACAGTCCCTTCAGCGGTGCCAAGTTGACTGTCGGTATATCGAAGTGCTGAAGTGTTTGTACAGTAGGACTACGATGGCTATCCGAGTACAAAACCAGAGTACGAAACCTTTTACGAGACGTTATATCCCCGAAACTTTTCACCGCTGCATTGGAAGACGTTTTCAAACTACTAGACTGGAAAAGGTACGGTATTAACATCAATGGCAAGTACGTCACTCACCTTCGATTTGCCGACGATATAGTCCTTATGGCAGAATCGCTGAAGGATCTAAGCACTATGCTCAATGATAGGCCTTAAGATGAACATGGATAAAACAAAGAACCTGTGTAATGTCCATGTCACACCTATGCCGGTAGTTGTTGGCAGCACCAAGCTTGAAGTTGTTAACGAATATGTTTACCTGGGACAAATAGTCGGACTAGGTAAGTCCAACTCGGCTGTTCAGCGTTCGGGAAATCACGACACACCTTCTAGTCAGATATACCTCAAAACCTGAAAATCAAATTGTACAACCAGTGCGTTTTGCCAGTGATGACTTATACATCTGAGACGTGGTCCTTCACTGCTGGCTGTATGAGGACGCTCAAGATCGCTCAGCGAGTTATAAAGAGAGCTATTCTTGGGGCTCTTATGTTGGGGTTTTTTTGCATGATAAACTTAGGAATGAGGATATCCGCAGTAGAACCAGAGCGACCGACGTAACCCAACGGATTAGTAAGCTGAAGTGGCAATGAGCCGGCCATATATCTCGAAGAACCGACAACCAATGGGGAAAAAGTTTCTCGAGTAGCCGCCTCATACCGGTAGGCGAAGTGTAGGGTAACTCCCCCCCCCCCCCCCCCCCCTAGATGGAGTGACGACCTGGTAAGAACTGCAGGCAGTCGTTGGATGCAGGTGGCTCAAGACCGTGCTTTGTGGCATTCCTTGGGAAGGCCTATGTTCAGCAGTGGACTTGTGAAACGTTGTAATGATGATTATGGGTAATTAATATTATATATATCTTTTCATTTATGTTTGAATATTCACTTACTACATAATATAATATAATATATATAGCAGCCATGTTATGTAAAAACTAATCATAACCGAAACATAAACAATTAAATTTAATGTCGAAGAAATAATTTCTACTGTGACATTATCACAGATAAAACAAATTGCAATGCACGTGGAACTCGGACAAATTTCTACTGGAATTAAGAATAGACTAAACTTAAAAAACGTCTCTCTTTTCTATCTTTTGGCAGTTTTAATCATATGATTCGAAGAGTAATCCACTACTTATTATTATATTGGTAGTGCTTGTCATCACGTATTTTCCTAAATTGATCTGCTAGTTTCGTAACAAGCACTTACATTTTCTCCAATAACGTAAACGCCGCCTAATGTTAATCATTTACGCGTTTATTGCTGCGTGCTTGTGAGAAAAAAATATTGTTGTTATCGTACTGATGAATCTGCTCCGAGGCTGCCTCGTGTGAACCGTTCTTATTATCAACCTTAACGCTTTAATCATGGTATTATGTTGTGAGAATTGTCCAACTATCTTAACTGTTCAATTCGACGAGGAAAAGTAAGACTTACATGGAGCAATAACACGACGTTTTGGAATCTAGATTAGTGGTAAATAAATCGGTGCTAGTATAAAGTACTGTAAGAATCTACATTGTTCCGTTTTTTCTTGTGGATTATCGCACAGGTTTTAGCCTAGTTCGACAATGGATGCTATTTTTTCATGTTTTAAGATAAAAAAAAATCTTGACATATTATTAACTGATATATATGAAAATAAAGATTATGAAGATTATCAAGTTCATCTGCGTGTATGAAATACTTATCTACAATTTATAGCCGTGTAGTGGCGGTTAAAAATATCCACTACCCCATATCTTCCCGTGGGTGTCGTAAAAGGCGAAAAAGGGAAACAGGCAGGAGATGGGCAGCAGCATCTTCCTGATAACAGCAAAAATACAATAAAAAAACTGCGGTTGCAAAGCCGCTCGCCAAGCGTGGCAACTATGGCAAATACCCCCCAATGACGAGAGTAACAAAGAGACGGCCTCCAGTCCCCGGCGGCCCCGCTATTCCTGGCTACGGTGGCAACCATGGTAACGGCGGGGCAGGGGGTGCTAAGAATCTCCGGTGGAGGTTCGGTTGCCACCTACGACGACTCGACCTGGCAACATACAACGCACGCACCCTGAGGACTGACGAGAAGATTGTGGAGCTGGAAGAAGAGATAGACAAGTTACGCTGGCATATTATGGATTATCCGAAGTCCGAAGAGAGGGGGAGGAAACGGTAATCCTCGAATCCGGCAACTTGTTCTATTCTCTATCTGTCCCAAGGAGGTGTCGGATTTATCGTCCACAAGTCTCTCACAAGTTAAGAACGATTGAGATTGATATGATAAAGATTGAGAGTGTGTCGACGAGGGTTGCGTACCTTATACTCAAAATCACCAAACGGTATTCGCTGAAGGTCATACAGGTTTACGCACCAACCTCGGCACACCCCGATGAGGAGGTGGAGGAAATGTATGAGGATATCTCTAGAGCCATGCATTCCTCCAAAATCCAATATACGGTGTTAATGGGAGACTTCAATGCAAAACTAGGCACAAGAGAGAATGGTGAGCTGAAAGTAGCGAAATTTGGAATAGGGCAACGGAACCCAAGGGGCCAGCAGTTGGCAGACTTCTTGGAGAAAGAGGGACTCTTTATGATGAACTCTTTCTTCCAGAAGCGGCCCCACAGGAAGTGGACCTGGCTGAGCCCCGACGGGTCGACAAAAAATGAGATTGACTTCATTATGACGACCAGACGACAACTGTTCAGTGATGTCTCAGTGATCGCGAGGGTGAAAACCGGCAGCGATCACCGAATGGTTAGAGACACACTGAACCTAAACGTTAAGTTGGAGAGGTCTCGTCTAATGAAGTCAACGCTCCGTCCCCCTCGTGCTCTTTTCCAAAGTCCCGAAACCTTTCAGCTCGAGTTACAAAACCGTTTTCAGTACCTAGAAGATTGCAATGAAGTGGACGATATAAATGACAAGCTCGTGGAAACTGTCCATGCGGTCGGAGTTAAGTTTTGCAAGACCCGCCGCAGAAGAACACAAAAACTCTCCGATCACACTCTTAATCTCATGGTTGTTAGACCGGAGGTGAAGCTACATTCTTCAACAGATTTGACAGCATACAGGCAACTGAACAGACAGATCTCCAAATGCATGCGGCGGGACTTACGCAACTTCAATACAGCTCGTATTGAAGAAGCGATCAAGCGGAACCAAGGCTCCAAAGTCTTTGCCAGAGATCTGTCTGCCCGAAAGAGCCAACTGTCAAAGCTGAAGACCGAATGTGGCAGCATTATTTCCGGGGCACATGAGATTTTGAGTGAGATTGAGAGGTTCTATGGGCAGCTGTACACGTCATCGTTGGAGCCACACGCAACTGTGAGTAACGATCCAAGTCTTATCCGACATTATTCCGATGATATCCCGGACGTCAGTCTGAGCGAGATTAGAATAGCTCTCCAGCACCTTAAAAACGGCAAGGCCCCAGGCGAGGATGGATTTACAGCGGAGCTTCTGAAAGCGGGTGGAAAACCGGTACTTGAAGTCCTTCAGAAGCTCTTTAATTCCGGCCTCCATGGTGGCATTACACCGGAGGCGTGGAGCAGAAGTGCGGTGGTCTTGTTCTTCAAGAAAGGCGACAACGCCCTCTTGAAGAACTACAGACCGATTTCCCTTCTGAGCCGCGTCTACGTGCTGTTTTCGAGAGTCATTACGAATCGTCTCGCGCGCAGACTTGACGACTTCCAGCCTCCCGAACAAGCCGGTTTCCGAAAAAGCTTTAGCACCATAGACCACATACATACCCTTCGGCAAGTTGTACAGAAGTCAGAGGAGTACAATTTGCCACTATGTCTGGCTTATGTGGACTATGAGAAAGCCTTTGATTCCGTCAAAATTTGGGCGGTGCTGCAGTCCCTTCAGCGGTGCCAAATTTACTGTCGGTATATCGAAGTGCTGAAGTGCTTGTACAGTAGGGCTAAGATGGCTATCCGAGTACAGGAACCAGAGTACGAAACCTATCCAACTGCAGAGAGGTGTAAGACAGGGTGTCGTCATATCCCCGAAACTCTTCACTGCTGCATTGGAAGACGTTTTCAAGCTTCTGGACTACAAAGGATACGGTATTAACATCAATGGCGAGTACATCACTCACCTTCGATTTGCCGACGATATAGTCCTTATGGCAGAATCGCTGGAGGACTTCAATGACCTCAATAGTGCTTCCCAACGGATAGGTCTTAAGATGAACATGGACAAAACAAAGATCATATTTAATGTCAATGTCACACCTATGTCGGTAGTGGTTGGGAGCACTAAGCTCGAAGTTGTTGACGAGTATGTTTACCTGGGACAAATAGTCCGACTAGGTAAGTCCAACTTCGACAGAGAGGTCAATCGGCGGATTCAACTCGGTTGGGCAGCGTTCGGGAAATTACGGCACATCTTCTCGTCAGCTATACCTCAAAACTTGAAAACGAGACTGTGCAACCAGTGCGTGTCGCCAGTGATGACATACGGAACTGAGACGTGGTCCTTCACTGCTGGCCGGATGAGGAAGCTCAAGGTCGCTCAGCGAGCTATGGAGAGGGCTATGCTCGGAGTTTCTCTGCGTGATAAACTCAGAAATGAGGATATTCGCAGTAGAACCAGAGTGACCGACATAGCCCAACGGATTAGTAAGCTGAAGTGGCAATGCGCCGGCCATATAGCTCGAAGAACCGACAACCGATGGGGCAAAAAGGTTCTCGAGTGGTAGCCTCGTACCAGCAGGCGATGTGTTGGGCGTCCCCCCACTAGATGGAGTAACGACCTGGTAAGATATGCAGGAAGTCGATGGATGCAGGTGGCTCAGGACCGTGCTTTGTGGCATTCCTTGGGGGAGGACTATGTTCAGCAGTGGACTTGTGAAGGGCTGTAATGGTAATGGTAATGGTAATTTATAGTGATTTAATTTAAAAGAGCTGCTGCTGCTGGGATCTTTTTTTATAGTACTCTATTATTTTAGAGAATACTAGCTAATACCTTTCCGCGTTGCTTACACACATCACTGAACTCATAGTGCTTATAAAAATAGTTGTTTCTTAAAACTAATTATATTAAATGAAGATTAGAAGATTTTTGTAGTTAAGGGCCATGTGTCTAAGAAATAAAACTTAGAAAACCTAATTGAGACAATATATCAAGTAGTTTTTCCGTGTTGCCCGCACAACTTTACTATGTGGTAGAGCCATGCTGCAGTTATATTAATAGTAAAGTTCTAGCAGGAATGGGTCGGCTCGACCGAGGAAGGACCACGCTCTCACAGAATACCAGTGTCAAATAGCAGCTTAACGCTGCTGTGTTTCATATGGTGAGTGTAGAGAACCGGAGACCCTTTTTACTGGAAAAGAGGCATTCTATCTTAGTCCTCACGGCTGACAACGCATCTGCATTTTAATTCGCAAACGATGATAGATGTAGATGTCTATAGACCACAGCAATCACTTACCATCAGGTGGACTGTGTGCTCGCTTGTCACCCTTATGCTGTAAAAAAAAACTACCAACTTCTATCATTTATTTATACAGATAAAAGGTATACAGAAATGCTTGTTTAAATATATGATATGGTATTTAATAGGTGAAGGTGGTCCTTTTATGTCCATCTCGGTAGTTACCACCCTCTTACTTATTTTTGCCGACGAACAGCAGTACATGCGCTGCTATTTCCGTTTTGATTGATATAGAGAGCCAGTATAATTACAGGCTAGAGTCATTTCATCGTAGTCCTCACAGGTGACATCGCATCCGTAGCCTACTTTATTTACAGTTGATTGCAGGTGTTCACGAGCTGCACTAGCACTCACGAACTTACGTCAGTTCGTTTGTTAAGTCAGTCCGTTTACCACTTCAATTTTGAAGAAATATCATGCAATAACATTGAATTCGTTTGTTAAGTCAGTCCGTTTACCACTTCAATTGTGAAGAAATATCATGCAATAACATTGAATGATAATTTGAGTCAACATACGTCCACTTGTTGGCAACCAACTTATAAGCAACTTAATAGGCAAGCTTCAACATGCTAGATTAACATATAATAGCCAATTATAATACCATTATGTGTTATAACGAAACTGTTACTTGAACAGTTATTTTCGGGTTACTATAAACATTAAAATTGCAGTAAACTTACTAAATAGTAGTTGTTAGCTCAAATTAAATTTTGTTTTTGTTTTGGTCTTAAACGGTCCTAAACGTAACACGGACATTAAGTTGTATTGTATTACAACCAGCAAATATTAAAATCGTACCTAGAGTATCCTCTTCTTCTATCAACGATCACATTGCCAAAAAATCACTTATATTCAGTGGGCTTTTAGGTACTTAGTTCATATTAACATGTACTCCATTTTAATTTACTATGTTCCAGCTGCTCCACCGAGCCACGTATGCTATAGTAACGAACATTGTCGTTTATGGGACAAGGAGAGTCATTGCGAATTTGTAATTGCAAATCTTTTCGGAAGATGCGCATGCAACAATTTTTTCCGACAAACTGGTGATAGATGCATTTCCCAGAAATCAGCATTATATTCAACGGAAGCGGTAGTTGCTGAAAAAGATGCAGCCAGCTTAGAATCGACTAATGCAACGATACCTCAAAAAGCAAATAAACATCCCACCTATCTTAACCAAGGCTCAAAAGATCCTTTTGGACTTCCAAATATCTTAGTCGACACAGCCGATGCAGAGCCAAGTAAATTACCTATGTTCACAAGTAAAAATGATGTTCTAAGTACGCAAGAAGACAGCCCACTAATGCAAGTCGTTATGAAAGTTCCAACACTTGAGCCCGTAAAACGCATACCACCCGCGAATAAGAAAGACGGCGAACAAAATGAATTGATACGTGTCGAAGAAATGACTGCTAATTTACACGCAAACGATCAACCTGTGTACAGAGTAGTGACCCAACCATCAACAGAGAAGAAAACCAATAAAAAAAATGTAGCTGGTAAAGACCAACAAAATATAGGGAATAAGCCATACAAAAGCGGCCACCAAAAAAAATCTTCTTCAAAAGGTTTGTATTACATTCTCAGATCAACAAAGAAAGATAGACGGAGCGCTGCTTACGTTCCAAGAAACGCCTTCTTTAACAGTACGCTACGGGACGCTCACCGAAAACCATGTTGCAAATGATTTAAGTTGCAAATGTGTGTGTGTGCCTGAGTGCATGTTTTTACAAAATGTTGAGCTTGTTTTTGTCTTGGTTTCAGTCTATTTTCTGTGATGTTTCCGCTGTTAACCTATGCGGCTCTTACAGCTTCATTAGTTCAAATGTACGAAGTGCTCTTGACTATCTTTCTTTGTTGGCGTTAGATTACATTATAAATTGTAAGATACATTATAATATTATATATATATATATATATATTCGTCAAATGTTTTAGATAAACATCGTATTCGTGCAGAGGTAAATCCAGTGTTCGATCTTGCCCCAGCGTCACTCGGAATGCCCTGCTTAAGAGATTCGCAGTGCCACAAGGTGGATCCTTATTCACGATGTTTTAATAAACGATGTGACTGCGCGTATCGCACCAACTCCACGTCGGCTTGTTCAGCACGCAACAGGGGATGCTTGCCAGGAACATTTCAGGTAAGGAAATGAACGCCGTACGACGCCCGCCGTGCGTGTATTTAATATTACTAATAAGCTTGTCAATGGATACTGTAGCTGAATACTCCTGCAACCATTTTCAAATAAAAAGGCTACAGATGCGTTGTTCGGGAACCAAAATAGAATGCCTTTCTGTACCCTTCAGACTGATAGGCAGCATCAGTGCTGCTAGGCGACGAAATACGTAAGAGGGTACCAACAGTAACAGAAACTTTTTTATTCAATTTAGATTATAAATAAAACTTATTTAAAGTCACTCTTTTTTTTAATTACCACTGAATACTACTAAGATGGAATATTTAGAAGAAATCCTTTTCTTTTAAATTATAATAAAGATTTTGTAGAAGTTCTTATAAAGTTCCCTCAGTGACAACAAATTATATTTATACAGAGCGTTGGGGAAATTTTATTATATTCGGAAATAAAACCAATAAATTTTTATTTTTGAATAAGATCGATCGTCAGTTTGGTAGGCCTTTGATGTTCACAAGTAATACAATTTGTTATTTTTTTAAATCCACCTTTATTTACTATTTGATTGTGTGTTTTAGTGTCGTTCCACTGGGACGTGTATCAGTTGGTACTTCGTGTGTGACGGCCGCAAGGACTGCCCTGACGGATCCGACGAAAGATGCCATGGTACTGGTAAAGGTCAGTAACCATGTATGCACTGATTCATTTCATTGCATCAACCCACTCTCTCTCTCTACTTTCGTTTTAAATGCTGGTCCCAATTTCCCTTCAAGTGTGACCATGATTGTTAAGCGCTTGTTACTTTATGTTTTAAGATAGGTGAGGGTAATATGGTCACCATAGGCATTGCCGCCCTATAAAACCAAAACTAGGAGGAGGGCAGAGACAAAATACGAAGTCGTATACTATACGACTTTGTATTTTTGTCTCTGCTATTTTTATATTGCTATTTTTTCTTAATATTAGTAAAGTAAAAAAAGTAAAGTTGCAGCCTATTTACGTCCCACTGCTGGGCACAGGCCTCCTCTCATTTCTGAGAGGGTTTTAGGGCAAGGAAATGTCCGCCGCGCTGCCCCAATGCGTGTTGGCGAACTTCACATGTCTTCGAAATATTTTTTTTCTTATTTTTCAGACATGCAGGTTTCCTCACGATGTTTTCCTTCACCGCTCAGCGACGTGGTAAATCAGCACTTAAAATTGCAATTAACAATTTCATTGGTGCCGGCGGGGATCGAACCCGGGTTGCTCGAGTACTGTGAAGCTTACAGCGAGCGCTAACCATCTGAGCTATCACGGCTCTATATTAGTATATATTAAGAAATAAATAGCAAATAATCTTTGGCAATAATGAGGTACACTCCGAAAAATCAACTTAAAAAACCAAGTACACTACGCAATATTAAAATCGACTAAAATATTTAAATTAATGTGAACTGTCAAAATGACGTCGATAAAGCAGGGCCCTTTGACCTTTTATTATTTAATTGACTGATGAAGACCTGTCGTATCACAGAACCATCTTTGCATACAATGCTGTAGTTTTTGAGTTACAATAAAGTTACCATATTAACCGGATGACCATAGTACCCTCACGTTCCGTATAGGTATTTAGTTTATTATAATTCGAATATTTTGTATGTTTACGAGATAGTATTGATTTTTTTAAACATGAATGCTACTATTTTTCACGTCTCGGTAATGCAGTCGTTGAAAGTGTGGCTTTGGGGCTGCGGACCACGAGTTCTAATTCCTTCTCTAATCGAAACTTGTACGAAATAAGGTTTTTCACCTTTGACGCTGTTACCAGTCATCGTTCTTAGTATTTTCACGACTGGCGTAAGCGAAATGTTTATACCGTCCTCTGTCGGAAGCCATAACACTTTTCTGGCATTTCTTATAGCTTCGCGTCTTACGGCACCCATGGGACGAAACGGTGATGGACTTTCTTACTCCGCCCCCATATTACGTTTAAATTTATACAAATAAATATAATTTTCTGTTTGTGATGTCAAAGTAACAGCTTTTTACTTATTGCTTATGAAAGTATGAATCTTCTTGTTTCTCTGTCTGTTTGTCTCTGTCAGTCTGCCTGTTTGTACCGGCTAATCTCTGAAATGGTTGGACCGATTTTTACTGGCAGATAACTGATGTTATAAGGAGTAACTTAGGCTACTTTATTTTAGAGAAAGAATTAGCATTACGGACAAAAAAATGAATACCAATCGCAATAAATTCCACGCGGGTAAAATCGCGGGGAACAGTTAGAATGTAAAATTATACGATTAATCGCATAAAATTTATGATGATATCATCATTCAAATGTTGTGTTCTCTTGATCAACCTACACTATGACAATAACTGTTTAACACTATCGTATGGTGTCAACTACGTAGGGCATTTACTATGCCGCAAGAAACCAACTTACTTATCTATACTGCGGATTATGCGAAGAGATCGAAAACGAAAGCCTCTGAGACATAAGAGCAAATAATTTAGGCCTATTTTTTTTTTATTAAACTAAAGTGGCTAACGAGCATACAGACCACTTGATGGTAAGTGATTATTGCAGGCCCCATGGACTGTCACCATTGCCAACTTCAAACAAAGAAGGCTACACATGCTTTGTCACCTCCGCGGACTTAATATATTGAAAAGTATAGTTGTAGCACGAATGGGTCGGCTTGACCGGGAAAGGGCCACGCTCTCACAAAATACCAGCGTAAAAATTGAATAGTGTTAAAGCGTTTCGTATGGTGAGTGAGGAGAACCGGAGACCCTTTTTACTGGAAAAGAGGCATTCTATCTTACCTCCCGTTTACACACTCGCGCGAGCGGCGAGGCGAGTCGCGTGGCGAGCCACGAGGTGCGAGTGTAAACGCTAGCTCGTGGCTCGCCTCGCAGCTCGCATCGCCACTCGCGGCGCTCGCGTCGGAGGCATTTTTTTGGGCACGCGGTAAAGGGCCTCGCGAGCGACGCGAGCGTGGTGTTTACACTCGCGCTCTCGTTTTAGTTTGCTTACGGCGCCCTTCCATAATAACTTTCGAATTGCTTTTGTTTTAAAATTACAATTTTAATAAAATAATGTTATTTAATCTTGCACAATAGGTACTTTAGCAATTCATATAAAATTATGAAACTGAAAAGGTTCCGTTTCGCTGAATTGATATCATCCACCATATTCTTCCTCAACGTGGTATTTTTTTTAATCTCCTTCTTTTTAAAATGGTCAAGCATCGAAAATACTTATTAAGGCAAGAGTTGATGCCGCTATTATTTCGACGTCTTTCATCGTCGCTGGCTCAATGCAAACCAATGCAAACTGAACGCATCGCGAGAGTGTAAACAGGCACTCGTTACCTCGCAACAACACGCGAGCTGCGAGGCGAGGTACGAGGCGAGGCACGACCCGCTATTAGTCCCCACGGCTGACAACGCATCTGCGTTGACATTCTTTATTGAGGATAGATGTAGATGACTATGGGTCACAGCTTTTTTCTCATTTCTCAGACATGGAGATTTCCTTCTCCACCGAGCATGTAGTAAATCTTACACTTTTTTTTCTTTTATTTAAAAAAAAATACTAGTAATGTTATTATACATTACTAATATTCCCTTTAACCACTTCTGGTAAGCTTAAAATGCTTGTGTTAGAAGTGATTCACGACAGTAGTCGAATGGCGGATTCGAACCCACGACCTTTGGAGGTCACACTGTTGTTAATATTGGCAATTGTAAGTGCCAAGATTGACCATCTTGGCACTTACAATTGTAATTAACAATTTTATTGTTGGCGGCGGGGATCGAACCCCGGTTGCTCAATTACTGTGAAATTTACAGCGACCCTGAGCAACCACATCATCACCATCATCATCATTACAGCCCTTCATAAATCCACTGTTGAACATAGGCCTCCCCTAAGGAATGCCACAAAGCACGGTCCTGAGTCTGGTCTTACCAGGTCGTCACTACATCTAGTGGGGGGTCGCCCTACATTTCGCCTACCGGCTGCCACTCGAGAACCTTTATTCCCTATCGGTTGTCGGTTCTTCGAGCTATATGGCCGGCCCATAGCCACTTCAGCTTACTAATCCGTTGGGCCATGTCTGTTACTCTGGTTCTACTGCGGATATCCTCATTTCTAAGTTTATCATGCAGAGAAACCTCGAGCATAGCCCTCTCCATAGCTCGTTGAGCCTGAACGGCTAGCAGTGAAAGACCACGTCTCAGATCCATAAGTCATCACTGGCAACTCGCACTGGTTGTACAATCTTGTTTTCAGGTTTTGAGGTATACCTGACCTGATAGTATAGTTGTACCTTTTATAGTATAATATGTATGGTTCAGATGGGACCGGCGAGCGGTGTCCGATGCACGCGTTCCGGTGCGGCGGGGCGGGGTCGCGCTGCGTGTCGCGGGCGGCGCGCTGCGACGGCACGCCACAGTGTCCCGCCGGCGAGGACGAACGCAACTGCCGCGTCACCAGGCGCAGAGGGTACGTAAACTCATGTTTCATTCATTCATTCATTACAACCTTTCAAATTTCCACAGCTAATCATAAGCCTCTCCCATATATTACCTTGGTTTTAGGAATAATTACCGCAATTGGCAGGCTGGTTGACACTCGATAATAATAAAGTTTTTTTATTAAGTTGTTATCAGGAAGATGCTGCTACCCGCCTCCTTTTATTTCCCTCTGTCGCCTCTCCTACACCTATCAGAGATGTATTTTTCATTCGTGGTAGAGCCACGGTCTAACCGTATTATAACTGCAGCTCGAAAGGTCGACTCGACGGGGACGGACAAGACCGCGCTGAATACCTGCATATTAGAAAAACAGAATACCTTTTTGCTGGTAATAAGGCATTTTATCTTAGTTCTTAGAAGCAACAGCGAGTTTGCAGTTTGATACTTTACAGTGAACGGCATCCTCTTACCTGTGGACTGTGTTCGTTTGAACTTTGCTTCGCTTGTGTGGATCATCAGCTAGCGAAAACCCTATCAACCAACACGCCTCTGCTACCAAGTTCCTACGAAAGCTTTTTTCTTTTTATCAACCCGGTAATAGTCTACTGCTGGACATCGGTCTTTGCTATCGTAGTGAGGATTTGCCTTAATCGCCAGATCTTTTCTTCTTTTTTCATCATCATTACAGCCCTTCACAAGTTCACTACTGAATATAGACCTCCCCCAAGGAATGCTACAAAGTACGGTCCTAAGCCACCTGTATCCATCGAGTTCATGCATATCTTACCTGGCTGCCCTACACTTCGCCTACCGGTAGGAGGCTGACACTCAAGAACCTTTCTTTCCCATTGGTTGTCGGTTCTTCGAGATATATGGCCGGCCCATTGTCACTTCAGCTTACTAATCCGTAGGGCTATGTCGATTACTCTGGTTCTATTGTAGATATTCTCATTTCTAAATCTATCACGCAGAGAAACCCCGAGCATAGCCCTCTCCATAGCTCACTGAGCGATCTTAAAATTCCTCATACGGCCTCCAGTGAAGTCCACATCTCAGATCCATAATTCATCACTAGCAACGCGCGGGTTATACAATCTTGTTTTCAAGTTTTTAGGTATATCTAACGAGAAGATGGATCCGTCGATTGACCTCTCGGTCAAAGTTAACTGACCTAGTCTGTCTGACTAATTGTCTCAAGTTAACATACTCGTCGACAACTTCGAGCTTAGTGCTCCCAACGACTACCGACATAGGTAACATGGGTGCTACACATAATCTTTGTTTTGTCCATGTTAATTTTAAGACCTATCTGTATCTATCTATGTGTCTGTGATACACTGCATAACATAGTGGCAGATTGTACTCTTCGGTTTTATAAACAATTTGCCGAAAAGTACGTATGTGGTCTATGGTACTAAAGCCTTTTTGGAAATCGGTTTGTTCGGGATGCTGGAAGCCGTCGAGTGCGAGAAAATTCGAAAACAGCACGTAGACGCGGCTTAGAAGGGAAATTATCGACAGTTCTAAAAAAAAGTACTGGTTTTCCACCCGCTTTTAGAAGCTCCACTGTTATTCCATCCTCGCCCGGCACCTTGCCGTTTTAAGGTGCTGGAAAGTCATCCTAAACTCACCCAGACTGACGTCCGGGATATCATGCTCTTCTTTAAATATGTTTAATTAATTAAACAATTAAAAATCTTTATATATTATGTTTATAAAATGTTATGTGAATATCGTTTTCAGTTGCCCGAGGCATACATTTAGATGCGGATCTGGCGAATGTCTACCAGAGTACGAGTTTTGCAACGCAATCATCTCCTGCAAGGATGGTTCAGATGAACCACCTCATCTCTGCAATGAACAATCCAGGTAACGTGGCGTAGACAGATATAATTTTCACAATTCATTCAGCACATTCCGCACGCTTATTTCTTGCTGTTATAACTTACTCTTTATTGTACCCCAAAGGAAAGATAAAAATAAGAAAATTAAACAAATATTGAGGGAAAAACAAAAGGCGGTCTTATTGCTACGTAGCAATCTCTTCCAGACAACCCAGAAATAGAATAAAATATAGTAAGAGAAAGAAAAACGGGTAGGGTGCACTAAAATAGGAACGGTTCCAACTTATGCACTGAATAGAATACATACTTTAGGTAGATCAATGACCATAAATAAAAGGAGGAAGAGGAGTTAGAGAGACAAGTAGTTAGTGTTCCTTAACTTGTTTGTTGAACATTAAATCTACTGGAGTAAGGAGTTCCAGTCTTACTCCAAGAACAGAGAATGATTTATCATAGAATGTGGAGGAGTGCACAGAACATTGGAGGTGAAGATTTTCCTTGGAACGTAAGGAAAAATTATGATACGAGCTGAGCAATTTAAAACGTTTTTTTAGATAGGCAGGAGGATATTATATTAAAAAAGACGCAGTAGAGGGCAGAAAGAATATGAGTATTCCGACGAAGACGGATTGGGTGCCGCTTGAGTTTAGTACGGTATTCCTTTCATATTTACGAAGCTCAAATATGAACCGTATACAGAGATTTTCGAGTCGCTCAAGTTTGTTAAGTTGCTCGTCGGTGATATCTAGTTAACAAATGTCTTCATAGTCGAGGATAGGGAGTACTCATAGTAAAGATTGTGCAAGCGTAATTTTAGTGGAAACATTTTACGGCTCACTGCATTAATTTGAGGAGTTCAAGAAAGACGAATATTAACAAAGTCATTATAAGGGACACTATTAGATATAACGGGTTGTAATTGACATTTTTTTATTTTGGAAAACATTTTTAATTCCCAATAATTATTTTAAAAGGGTTCAAAGTTAAGCTGTACAATCAACTCCAGTCGAAAATACAAGCCAGATGCTTGTGTACCTTTGTGCAAAAATCAAGAACAATTTACGTATTGCGTTATGTGAATCGTGTATAATGAAAACCATTGAGGGAGGGCGGGAGGTGCTCTTAAAACTAGGTAAGACACATCATCTTATTTTATCGAGCGGATGTACGCGAAATAATTTTTACCAACTTTAAAACTGCGGTTGCCAACCCACTTGGCGACTATGGCAAATATACACCCCTGTAAACTAATCTATCAAGGAGGCCTACGTTCAGCGATGAACTTTTGATAGGCTATACAGGTTGAGGTTATTTGAAAGATGCCGCTGATGATTCATTAACAAAAATTTTACCGCTTCCTTACTTCTATTGTTTTCTTTTTAAACAGTCAAGTATGTAGCGTGAAACCACTATAAACTAAGGCCTAGTTTATGTTAAAGCAATAACATGCGACATTGCGATCACATTTGTATGTGCGTCGTCTTATGGTATTCTCCAATATAATGGGAACATTTGCGGCCAAAAGCCGCATGCGGCAATCTATTTTACGCCAATGCAACATCGTGCTATAAAATTACAAACTTTTTTTCTACTTCAAAGTGTTTTATGCAGCTGCTTATTTAGTACTCTATCATACAACTGAACAACTAAAAGGAAACGATGGTGGTAAGGAACTTCTATAATCATCTAATATTAATATATTACATTATTAAATATTAATATATTTCACTCGTTCAATCTATGATCTAGGATCGCAATAATTATTTTATTTAAAATGAACAAGTAGACAAATTATCTATATAATCTTATATATATATATATATATATATATATATATATATATATATATATATATATATATATATATATATATATATATATTAATTGTAAGTTCGATGAAGCTGTAAGAGCCATGAAGGTTAACAGCACTAAAACATCACAGAAACTAGATCTAAAACTATTTCGGCGCATCAAAATGTAGTATGCAATTCGGAGTTCGGATACAACAGTCTGCCTCTGCCACGTGACACAAGGTGTTGCCACGCCGCATGATTCTTGCTACAATGTGTGACATTTTAACTACTATAGCTTGCGCCTATTATTATATATTATTATGTTGACGCATGTTATTGCTACGGCGTAAACAGGGTTTAAGGATGAGCAGTGCGAAAAAAGTCAAGATCTCGAATCTTACATACGGGGTAAAGCCATGCTGCAGATATATTAGTAGGACCACACTCTCACAAAATACCAGCGTAAAATAGCAGCTTCATGCTGCTATTTCGTATGGTGAGTGTAGAGAACGGGAGACCCCTTTTACTTGAAACGAGGCATTCCATCTTAGTCCTCAGGGTGACTAGCTATTTGCATTTTGAATCATATTCGAGCAAAGATGTAGATGTCTTATGTCACAGCAACTACTTACCATCAGGTGGACTGTGTATTTGTTTGTCAAACTTATCCCAAAAAAAAATACTATTTTTTTAAACACAAGCACAAGAATTTTAAGCTAAGTGGGAGTAGTCAAGGTGTTTAAATATAATATGCATTGTTGTTATTTTTTTAATAAAAATGCTTCATAATAGCATGACGTTTCGTAATTCCAAACCATTTTAAGTGTAGTCGGAACTTTATCTAGCAGTCGTTTCGAAGTGTGTAGATAGAGAGTGGTGAAAACGAGTCACGCTATTTTAATGAGGGTTGGAGGATTTCGCATCCCTACCTATATGTTATTTTTAATCCTTAGACTATCAGGTATCCTTAGGTTGTATTGAATCAGAAAGCTTTATCTGTGTCCATGTGTAACAGATTCCATAGGTCTATAATTAATGCTGACAATGGAACGTTCAAAAAACTATATGTATAATATGAAAAACACAAAGCACGTTCACACTGCAGTTAAGTTGAATAATTAATACTGTTTTATAACTAACAAAATTTGGTGGGTGCCGTTAAATGTGGGTGTGTAAATGTGTAAATGTGTTACCAAATAGTAATATAACACAATAGGCCCTCACATAAAACACCATGGCCTCATAGCATGGATCGCATACATATCGTTGAAATGCATAAAATTTGACCTGTATAAACGACACGTGCTGCTTAGGCTGCCAACATTTCGAGACTACAATACGGGACATGAATTGAATATCAAAGAAGTAAAATGAAAACGCCATAAGCGGGTGTAACTATTTACTGTGTGAATCATAGCGTAAAACTTCAATAACTCATTTATTTCTTATACCCCCAATCTCTCTCCAACACCAAATAGTTATGACCTTTAAACGATACCTACATTTTGATTTCTTGATACATATTCTCTTTGTCTCAAATAATAATTATGAATATATTAAAAATAAAGTATATAAATAAAAATAAAGCTTCGCACGCTTTTGGGATGCTTTTCCTTCGTCACGGGTTTTGTTTTTAAAATTAGCAATATCTTTTTAATTATTAGGATGTTTATGGCTGAGCTCTAATGGCCGACACACACGGTCAGTTGTACTGATCAGTTCAAACTAGAATTGTTATATTTTTCTAAAACATCGGATTTTCAATATATCGATAATTATAAAAATATCAATACCGGAGTTTTATATATCGTAAACATAGTGATATATCGATATATCGTCTTTATTTTTTTTATAGGATAAGGGTGACGATCACACAGTCCAGCCGATGGCAAGTAGTTGCTGTGGCCCATACACATCTACATCTATCTTCGATTAAGACTAAAAATGCAGATGCGTCGTCACCCGTGACGACTAAGATGGAATGCCTCGTTTCCATCAAAAAAGGTTTCTGGTTCTCTGCACTCGCCAAACGAAACACAGCAGCGTTAAGCTGCTATTTTACGCTGGTATTCTGTGAGAGCGTGGTCCTTCCCCGGTCGAGCCGACCCATTCGTGCTACAACCATAATATAGCTGCAGCATGGCTCTACCACGTAAATATATAAAAGTGTAAGTATATTTAAAAGAAAACAATGGTATGTCAGCTCAAAAATGATTTACACAGTTTATAATTTAGTATATTTATTAAACAAATTAAATTGTAATTGTATGAAAATGTTAGGTTGTTCTTGGTAATTGTTGTTTAATTTAAATAAGATAATTATGTGCACCAATATTTGTCAGTAAGAGTTTTCAAAAATACTCGTTGTTTTATATGTTCAGCTTTGAATACTGCGATTATTGGACACTAAAAGATTGATTGAAGAAGTAATTCGTTCAGATGCTACAGGTGTAGCTGAAAAAATCAAATATTTAACAGCTATTTCTGATAGCACGGAAGTAAATCATAACACGCCTAAGCGATCAAAACTTGAGGATTCTATCAACATCGAAGCACTTTTTTCGTCGTTTTCTCTAATAGTTAATTTCTCTAATAGTAATAGTGCGCGTTTACCGCTAAAAAGAACCCCTTTGTCGTATCTCCTCAGTTTCAAGGCACTCCCCTCGCTGCCTCAGCCAGTATCGGCATCCTTGGCGTCGACATATCGAATAGTATGCAGTTTCGTGGTCACTTGGAAGGGAAGGCCAAATTGGCCTCTAAAAAGCTTGGCGTGCTCAGCAGAGCGAGACAGTATTTCATGCCGGCACATCGCTTGCAACTTTACAAAGCGCAAGTTCGGCCCCACATGGAATACTGTTCTCATCTCTGGGCCGGGGTACCCCAGTGCCTCCTTCCACTTGACCGCATCCAGCGCAGAGCGGTTCGAATCGTCGACGACCGAGTTCTTTCTGATCGGCTCGATACACTGGCACTGCGTAGAGATGTTGCATCTCTTTGCGTATTTTATCGCATCTATCACGGGGAGGGCTCTGAGGAATTGTTCGGACTAATTCCAGCCGCTCAATTTCACCATCGCACATCGCGACAAAACTCGCGTTACCATCCATACCATCTGGATGATTGGCGGTCCACCACTGTGCGATTTAGAAGAAGTTTTCTTCCTCGCACAACTTCCTTGTGGAATCAATTACCACCAGCGAATTTTCCGGACCGATACGGCTTAGGAACCTTCAAGAAAAGAGCTTACACCTTTCTAAAAGGCCGGCAACGCATCTGCAATTCCCCTGGTGATGCGGTTGTTCATGGGCGGCGGTAGTCACTTACCATCAGGTGAGCCACATGCTCGTTTGCCCCCTATTCTATAAAAAAAATAGTTCACATACGCAGATACTTAATACACATATTCGCATCACTTTTACATATAAAATCTACTTCAAACGATTATTTATACGATAAGCAAGAATCCGTCGACGGTCAAGTTCCTGCCAAAACTCACAGTAAGTAAAGTAGTACTAAGCCATAGATTATAGTCATTTTAATACCACAAATATATACTACTCGTATACAAAATTACATCTCTTTTTAAGATAATAAGCAAATAGATAAACTGGGAAAAACGAAAAGCATAATATAGTGTAAATAACGTACAGTAGATTGGGTCCATCAAGGATTAGGATTTAAGTTTACGATGGTATATGTTTATATGTATAAATGATTTACGTGAAAAATTAAAAAAAATTAAACTTATTATTTAAAAAAATATATTTCAATATCAAACTATATAATTATGTCGTCCGAAAGTATTAGAAATAAATATCGATATTTCTAAACAATAATATAGATTTTTCGGTATATCGATAATTTATCAACAGTCCTTGTTCCAATGAATGTGTTATTTATTTTAACTGTTTATTTTAATGATTAATAAGCGGCCAAGTGCGAGTCAAACTCTCCCATGAAGGTTTTCGCATCAGCAAGTAACATAATTTACGATTTATGACGTTTAAAAACATCTACATACTAGATCTTGTCGTAAAGCGACAATTAAAGAGAGAAAGAACCTAACCTAAGAACAGCAAAACAACAAAATAAACCAAGAAAATAATATATTATAATTTTTTAAAAGGTATTTAAACTGTCGTAAAGCGACAATTAAAGAGAGAAAGAACCTAACCTAAGAACAGCAAAACAACAAAATAGACCAAGAAAATAATATATTATAATTTTTTAAAAGGTATTTACAATCTTATAAAAAAAAATGAAATATGAAGGTGATGGATGAAATGAGATTACAATTATGTTTAAAAAAAAAAGGTTGGAGGATAGGACAATATAGTTTTATAGGGGAGCCTGGAGCCTCGCTGTTTTTTTAGAAATGGGCACACGCAGAGCTTGAGGTTTCTCAGCGGCGACGGCACGCAGCGCCTGGACTGGGCACACGCAGCGTCCGGAGCCGGCGCACGTAGCGCCTGGGGTAGGTGCGCTCAGTTCTTGGAGAAGTAGTCGCCGCGCCCAGAGGTAGCGCGGGCAGTAGGGACGCAGCATACATTGCCAGCAGTCGAAGCGCGCCTGAAGGTAGCGCGGGCAGTAGGCTGCACTCAGCGCCTGGATCAAGCAGTCGTAGCGCGCGGAGTAGTGTGGCCCCGCACTTGAATTGGAATTCACCGACGACTTCACGTGTAGATGGAGGCTTGCAGGATCCCGGGGCAAAGCGGCCCCGGGATAAGGCCTTTAGTAGATGTTTCTCGTTTGAGAACCGAAGCGAGACTGTCCTGTATTCTCCAATTGTTTGGCTTTTATACCTTTTTAGAGAGAACGAGAAATTATTTAAATTAAAACGAAATTTATTGTAAATGACCTACAGCCAAAAAGTATTTATGTAGAAAGAACATCATACCAGAGACGAATTTAAATAAAAGTTACCATAACAACCACAAAAACAATGGTTGTCAAATTGAGGAATTTTTAGTTTTAGGACTGTTATTAAGAAACTATTACATTTAAGTAAGAAACGAGATAAAAATCACATAGGAAAAACTAATGCACGACAACGTACACTAAGCCTGAAATTGTAGAGTTACAGAGAATTCAATGAAAGACCAAAAAAAAGGTAAGACTTCGTTGACAGCTAGTTTAAAAGTACTAAATAGTGTGAAAATACGCAGTAAAATGATATGTTATTGTGTAAAAACGTTACAGGATCCTATATAAATAAAGGTGATGCAAAATATAAATGCTGAGAATCAAAAACAGAATGAAAAAAATAGTATAAAGTGATGCAAAACATGAATGCAGAATATCAAAGCAGAATGGAGAATTAGTGTACAATGAAATGTAAGTTGCATAACACTACAATCTTGTTTAAACCAATTTTCGGTGGAAGTTTACATACTAATGAACATCATATATATTTTTTAGTTTTATCATTCTCTTATTTTAGAATTTACAGGGGGGGGGGGGGACACACATTTTACCACTTTAGAAGTGTCTCTCGCGCTAACTATTCAGTTTAGAAAAAAATGATAATGATTGAATGAAGAATGATTTCTTATATTTACGCGAACACTACACATTGAATAAAACAATTTTTACGGATTTTATCGCGTTTAATTAACTTATTTTATATTCCCGACGTTTCGGTTGCTTTCCAGCAACCGTGGTCACGGGGGACTGAGGTGATTGACGTCCCGATGTGAAAAAGTGGAAAAAAAAGTTGCTGTGACGGACAGACAGACAGACAGACATGACGAACCTATAAGGGTTCCATTTTTGCCATTTAACTACGGAACCCTAAAAATTAAATTGCCTCTCTGTAGAGCGGTTTACACCTCACTGATACTTGCACTCCCGGAGTACGCTAGCCGGTAGGTATATAACGCGAGACCGTGAACGAGTGACGGAACCCTGCTATAGCACGCTCACTCTCGGTCAGTTTGACATGATACAAATGAACTGAAGCCAACGGATTACCATGCGCCCAGAATAATGTTACATTCTGAAGGTTTTATGATGACCAGATAATGCTTATCGATTTTCAGTAATGGAAATAGTTCGGATGGCCTAGTTTTCTATGTTTATCTAATTGATCACGCTAATATTACATTCTAAAATAAAGTTGAAGCTCCCAAACGTCACGAATTAAAATAAGTAAAAATAACTTAAATTAAACAAAATAAAGTCCGAAAAATTTTAATTTTTTAAATGTGTAGTATTCGCGTAATAAATTATCGAGTACAACATTGTTTCATTTACTAAATCTAAAAATCTTACTTCCAGTCAAAAGTCATTGAATTCTAAATACTGAGTACAGGTAACTTGGTAATTTATAGGAATTGGTGTTAATGGTGCTTGTAGGATTTCTTGAAGTACGCAGATATTTTGCCTTCTGGTTGTAGTTGGTTATGCTTTTTCCGTTCTGCCTTGTTTTTTATTGTTTGTAAAATATATGGCCGATTTCTGATTGGGATTTTTGCTGGTTTTTAAATTGCCTGAAAACATAATAAAGTGAGTAATAATACTGTTTTTACTATTACACATTCTGGAAATAAGCCACAAACCACAATAAATCTGAAAGGGTATTTCAACTAGTTACTTTTTTTATAGGATAAGGGTGAAAAACGAGCACACAGACCACCTGATGGTAAGTAGTTGCTGTGGCCCATAGACATCTGCATCTATCCTCGATTACGAATCAAAATGCATATGCGTTGTCACCCGTGAGGACTAAGATAGAATGCCTCTTTTCCAGTTAAAAAGGTCTCCGGTTCTCTACACTCACCAGACGAAACACAGCAGCGTTAAGCTGCTATTTTACACTGGTATTGTGTGAGAGCGTGGTCCTTCTCCGGTCGAGCCGACCAGTTCGTGCTACAACTATACCAATAATATAGCTGCAGCATGGCTCTACTAGTTACTTCTTGAGCCCTTTCAAATAAGCCCAAACACGATGGTGTTTCATAGTGGCATAACTGAGATCTTTTACCCCACCTTCTAAGTTCACCATCAAAAAGGTGAGGTCATTACAGCCACCTGGGTCTTTATCAGCCCTTTCAAATGAGTTCAAACACGATCGTTGTATCTAGTGCCGCTACTGAGATCCTATATCCACCTTCAGGTTGCACCATTAGAAAGGTGAAGTCATAATAGTCACCTAGGTCTTTATGAGCCCTTTCAAATGAGTTCAAACACGATCGTTCTATCTAGTGCCGCCACTGAAATTCTATACCCACCTGCGGATTGCACCATTAGAAAGGTAAGGTCATTACAACCACCTAGGTCTTTATGAGCTCTTTCAAATGAGCTCAAACATGATCTTTCTATCTAGTGCCGTCACTGAGATCCTATACCCACCTTCGAATTGCACCATCAGAAAGGTGAGGTCATAACAGTCACATAGGTCTTTAGGAGCCTCTTCAAATGAGTTCAAACACGATCGTTCAATCTAGTGCCGCCACTGAGATCCTATACCCACCTTCGAATTGCACCATCAGAAAGGTGAGGTCATAACAGTCACATAGGTCTTTAGGAGCCTCTTCAAATGAGTTCAAACACGATCGTTCTATCTAGTGCCGCCACTGAGACCCTATACCCACCTTTGGATTGCACCATTAGAAAGGGGAGGTCATTACAGTCACCTAGGTCTTTATGAGCCCTTTCAAATTCTATCTAGTGCCGTCACTGAGATCCTATACCTACCTTCAGATTGCACCATCAGAAAGGTGAGGTCATAACAGTCACCTCGGTCTTTATGAGCCTTTTCAAATTAGTTTAAACACGATCGTTCTATCTAGTGCCGTCACTGAGATCCTATACCCACCTTTGGATTGCACCATCAGAAAGGTGATATCATCATCCTCCGTCAAACGAACTTCTCTAAATATATAAAATATTATAAAATCTAAACAGCATAGAAATAATATAGTAACTACTAAGAAAGTAAGTACTTACCAATAATTGAAACACACTTTTACTTTTACTGACCCTTTTTACTGGAAATGAGGCATTCCATCTTAGTCCTCACGGGTGACAACGCATCTACATTTTGATTTGTAATAGAGGATAGATGTAGATGTCTATGGGCCGCAGCAGCCACTTACCATCAGGTGGACTGTGTGCTCGTTTGTCACCCTTATCCTATAAAAAATAAACACTGAAGCCAGCGGATTACGGTGCGCCCAGAAAAATCCATGGGTTGCCGTCAGTTAAAAATTTCTAATTTAACACTCACGATCAGTTTTTGGATGGTACGTCAGTTAAACTGATTAAACTGATCAGTTTAACTGACGTACATCCGTCCTGACCGTGTGTGGCGACCGTGCGAAGGGCAATATTTTTGCAACACAGAACTATGTATGAAGTTATGAATTATCAAAAACTTAATATAATAATAATATATTATCAAAATTGTGTATAGCGTGTGCACTCGTAGCACATACGTATAATATAGCATTATATATAGCTTAGAATATTTATTATTTGGTATACAATATTATCTTGTATTAGAGCCGGTGCTATCGCAGGGGATAAGCGCTTTAAGGCGGCTACTGACCTGCCTGCTGCAGGGGCAATCTAGGGAGCACAGCGATCGGAGCAATATCGGAGGTCGCAGGGCCAACTTAAAAAATTGCCCCTGCTTGCCTACACACATCACAATTAAGGAGGCAATTAAGGGTCATCCCCACTCCTACACCCTAGATTGCCCCTCATCAATTGCTTATTATTACTTGCGGCAAGTCTTAAGTAAATCACACATAATAAGGTAGAGCAATACAAATACAGAAATACTACAACAGCATTCGTTAATTCAAATGCTCCGCCAAACTTCAAGACGCCTCGCCTCATTTGAAGTGGTACATTGTACTGGCTCGGTACAAAAAAGAAGCTACTCTTACAAACTCATTTTTATATCGTGTCCTACTCAACACTAAGCTGGTAATTGTTAAATGCAATTTGCAGTACTGATAACCGGTTAACCGGATAAGAAAAACGGTAAAAGGTAAACTACATAATTACGAAATTAAAAGATATATATTTCCTAGACTTATAAAAGTTCGCCAATACACATCAAGGCGGTGCGCTAAACACTTCCTTGCCCTAAAATTCAAAACCGTCTCAGAAACGAGAGGAGGTATGTGTTCAGGAGTGCGATGTACCTACATAGACTGTAACTTTACAATTATTTTAGATAAATAAAATTACTGTAGTTAGTTTCTTTATTTTTTGATAATATCTTAGTAGACATATAACTATATATAAATAGATTCCATAAGAAAGTAAAGCTACATCCTAATAAGTCCCATTGCTAAGTACAGACCTCTCACTTCTAAGTGTTATGAAGCAGTGTCGGCCGCGCAGCTCCAGTGCATGTTCGCGGTCTTTACATTTTTTTATAAGATAAGGGTGACAAGCAAGCACACAGTCCACCTGATGGTAAGTGGTTACTGTGACCCAAAGACATCTACATCTATCCTCGTTTGCGAATCAGAATGCAGATGCGTCGTCAGCCGTGAGGACTAAGATGGAATGCCTATTTTGAAGTAAAAAGGGTCTCCGGTTCTCTACACACCATACGAAACGCAGCAGTATTAAATTGCTATTTTACGTTGGTATTCTGTGAGAGCGTGGTCCTTCCCTGGTCGAGCCGACCCATTTGTGCTACCACTATACTATTTATACAGCTGCAGCATGTCTCTATAATGTGTATAAAACCACATTTTCTCACCTGGTAAATCGGAACTTAAAATCGCAATTAAGAATTTTATTGTGGCCTCGTTATGGTTCCCTCAGGCTTTTAGTCCAGGTTGCTTGTGTAGTGCATACTGTGAAATTGAGGGAGAGCGCTTAGCCCCTGAACACTACAACTATGATTCCATGTAATATTAAAGAATTGCCTTTGCACAAATTCAAGGCACATGTAAAAGTTACTATATAAATTAGTTGACTATTTAAAAATAGAATTGTTTGGACAAAATGAGCTGCTGTAGCATGTATTTTATTTGTTTAGTGCAATTATATGTATGCATGCCTCAATGTAGCCGTGTAGTGGCGGTGTAGGAACATCCACTACCCTATATCATCCCGTAGGTGTCGTAAGAGGCGACCGCTAAAAAGAACCCTTTTGTCGTATCTCCTCAGTTTCAAGGCACTCCCCTTGCTGCCTCAGCCACCATCGGAATACTCGGCGTCGTAATATCGAATAGTGTGCAGTTTCGTGATCACTTTGGAAAGCCAAATTGGCTCAGCAATTGTTCGGTTAATTCCAGTCGCTAAATTTCACGAACGCACATCGCGTCAAAATTGACGATAAAAGGCCGTCGTGGCCGTGTTTGGTACCTTATGGCGCGTCTCCACCAAAGTTTTCAACATTTGTCAACACGTGTTGCCGACAAATATTTCTGTCAGGCGCGTCTCCACCAAAAATGTTGACAACATTTATGTTTCCCACATGTTGACAAATCAACAAAGGATGACGACATTTGTTTCAAAATGTTGCAAATCAAAGGAATACGCTTGTTACCGACATTTGTTCCCTCGGTAGAGACGCTTCTTGCAACATTTTGAAACAAATGTCGTCAACTTTTGTTGATTTGTCAACATGTCGGAAACATAATTGTTCTCAACATTTTTGGTGGAGACGCGCCTTTATGCGCATGCGTAACCAAAACATGAACTAATATCTGTGTAGGTAAAATGCTGATATGTAAATCAAAAGAAAACAATATGGTGCACACGTCTTGAAAATATTTACAACCGTGTTAATTTCAGTAAAAACTGGAATTGGCATTAGACCGCTTATTATTAAATATTATTATAATCATAATGCTAACGAATATGCTGCAGACTTTCCTGAAATAAATAAATAAAACGAAACATATTTTAAGCATATCATAATATTGCAACGCCTGATATAAAAAATATTCCTCTTGTGAGTTTCTTGCAGCTTCTCACAGGATCACTCGCAATAGACCTTGTTAAAGTGATAGCGTAATTTCTCTCGATATATACATACATCGAAATTAACCACTTGTAAAAAGTGCTTTGTAGAAGTCAATTGTGATAAAGATTTTATTTCATGTTTTTCGTTACCCACACGTTTTCCTGTATAGTGATGGCGTTTTCATTCGTCGTGTTATACATCTAAATCCGAATCAATTAATCATAAACCATAAAAATACTTGTTTTATGCAAAAATAAAATCAGCTAACGCCTAGCTACTGCGCTGTAGAAACGTGACTTTGACAAATTCCTGAATAATTATTTAAAAGATTGCTAAACCTAAAATATCTAGATTGGTCGTGTATTTTTTTTTTTTTTTGCTTTTATGACCACAAGACGTAATGGGGTAATGATTTCTGCCACCACCATTGCGAATACTATATATTATAGCAAATTGCAATTTTAAAGATGTAATAACAGTACATTCAAACCAGAAAACCAAGCTAAAATATAAGCACATGTTGACGCATACTGGGAGGCAAGACCATAGATAAGCTAGGGCAAGACCAAAATCCGGAATTTAGTAGACACGTATACAACGTAAATATATTATTAAAAATATTTAATTATAAAATACATGTTTATAATTTAATATTTTTAATTATAAACATGTAACAATAACGAACAAACTAGAACAATGAATTGAAATATAACGGTATTTATGTGAGCAAACCAAAAGAGCAGGTGTGAAAAGTATAATACTGTAGTTTGTTCTATAACCTAAGGTTTTTGCTAATTTTCCTGTGAAATTTATGGCCCTTACATTGCAATAAACATATATTTACATAATTATACAGCTACAACTACTTATATTTAGTTGGTTAACCTATTATAATTTTAAAGCTACATATGTAATTCCAATATGATGTATTTAATACCCATGTATTTTGTGATCACTGATGATAGAGACAAGCTCTATTTGTAGTTCTCCTAAAACTATGCTATTGGTCTTCTGCTATAGAATACGCCGACAGCTATGTAGCTTTATTTAAATAAATATATAAATATAGACTCAGAGTTGCAGGGCATTCTTCAAAATTAAAAATAGAAGATTGAAGTCAATTATAAAAAATATAGAAATCCTTTGATTGGGCATAATATTGTTTCGTTGCAAGACTTGATTTATTTCTGTATGATGTTGCAATAGAACATTTTTTATATTTCTTTTTCAAAATGGTCAAATTAAGTCCCGGCTAACTTAATACATTTTAAAATCTTTAAATGATGTATTTGTTTTCTCAAATATTGGTGACGAGAGTCTTTTGAATTTAACTTTACCTTTACTTTTAACTAACATTATTTTTTCCTTAACTTCTATAGTTTTTTTTAATACATATAAAGTTGGTCGCCTTAGATGTAGCATAATACTTATTATGCTTGTTCAGATGGCGCGCGGCTGACTTCTGCCCACTGCGGTGCGGCAACGGGCGCTGCCGCAGCACGGCCGTCGCTTGCTCCGGACGCGACGGCTGCGGCGACAATAGCGACGAGATCGCGTGCACTGTCTGCAGTACGTAAACTTTTTATTTTTATAGATTAAGTGTGACAAACGAGCACACAGTCCAGCTAATGGTAAGTGGATGGTGTAGCTCCTAGATATTTACATTTATCATCAATTAAGAATCAAAATACAGATGCGTTGTCACCCCTGAAGACTAAAATGAATGTGATAAATGCCTCGTTTCCAGTAAAAACGGTCTCCGGTACTCTACAGTTACCATACGAATCTCTGCTACTATTTTACGCTGGTATTCTGAGAGAGCGTGGTCCTACCCCGGCCGAGCCAACCCATTCGTACTACAACCATAATATAGCTGCAGCGTGGCTCTACCGCGTAAAAAACCTAGATGTCTATTAAGATTCAATTATATTATTAGTACATATAACGTTGGTATTTTTTTAAACGATCATGTTTCCAGATAGTTTGTCAACACTAAAGATTAAGATAGAATGCTCCGTACCCTGTAACTATGGTTGATCTCTTACCCTTTAAATGGTCCTCTTACCTCTTACAGAGTAAAGCAGCATCCACTGCTCTTTAGCTGCCGAAATAGGTTATTGTTTCTTACGAGTACATACCTAACTTATACAGACTCTAATCATACTCTAATCTAATCATATGAGCTCTTTAGCCCTCGGAAGTTGAAAACTGTGTTACAAACTACAGTATATTTTTTGTTTTTCAATGACATTATACCCTGTTGATTAATAAACGAGTGTATGGCGACCGATTGATCGTGGAAAGTCGATCTAAAAACGCTAAAGTCAAATTACAAACTGTTAATAGACAGCAGCACTACTAGTGCGCAGGTATCGGCTCTGCGCTCACCAATGCTCAGTTAAGCGTATAGAGCAAATCTTCTAAGTAATGCTAACCAGCTGGTGCTGGTACTATTCTTGGAAACGCTTATCATGCCGTGTAGACAGAAAAGGGATCCTATCTTATCATCTAGTAAGTCATATATGATATAGTTAATGATTCGTGTGTTAAATAGTATATTGCTGTTTTTTTTTCAGGATGTCCAGCCCCGTCGCCGACATCTTAAAGACTGGTATTACTGAATAAACTCTCTGAACTCTAACTTCTTTGAATGGATTACGGCCATTATATATATTTCATATTTTCACAGGACGTTTTTTAAACAAGTAGTTTGTCTTATTCTATTTATTGTCGATATATTAAACAATAATTTCGCGTCGGACATGGATATATTACTATTATATAATTTTAAACAGCCTTTATAACTGTATATGCAGCATTTCGATATACCTATATTTTTAAATTTAATAATAAATTAGTAAACAGTCAAACACAACGTCAATAATGAACATAATAAAGTAATAACCTAATAAACTAACTTTAAAAAGAAATCCAATTTATTTAATTCGCAGTACTAAGACGTAGGTTTAGAACGTGAGACATACCATAAGACTTCAGTAACTAAGTAGTACCTACAACAGTAAAAGTTGCTATTCCTAGTTTATTAATGTGAAATTCGAAACATGTTTAATTTGAATAATTTTTAATAAACGACGATTTTTTCGCTATAGACTATTTCTTGTACACATTGACATCAATCCGTACTTTTATTTTAAAAGTTTCGAAACAATTGCTCAGTAGTTGTTCAGTAATTATACAGAAACTATACAACTCATATTACTATATAAACAAAAAAGACAGGATAGAACAGCATGTATAACAAAATAAGACTGAGAGGTTGTTTCTACATTGCTTCTATGCAATTAATATTTTGTAGAAACTGCCTACCACTAGTTGATTATAATTAAAATAATTCTGTAAATATAACTTCTATTATTTTTATACCAGCATACTTCATCTCTATTTTTATAGTTGAGTCAGTCCTTGAAGCAAAGACCAGGAGTAATACATAGACATAATATTACTAAAGATATATACTTTACCATATATCTACACAATTACTTACTATCTGTATATTTGTTCCCTTAATACAAGAATCGGAAACATTACTGGCTCCATAAGGACCTGTAAATGATGGCTCTACAAGCATTGTCCAACCCTTCAACGATCCTATCAAAATTTTCGTCCTAGTCTGCCGGGCTATCGTTGGAGACGAAGATCAATGAAATGTATCGACGTTGCTAAAATCCATGTGCCGATCATGATTATTTTATTTCGATGTACAATTAGCACCTACCAATCACCATTCACCATGATCGTTTTTGCGTAGATGTTTTTGGGTGTTTGGATTAATAATTAATTTTGGGTTATCTTTACGGACCCGCGGTTTATGATTTGAAAAAGCTTGCTCAGAACGTTTGAAGTTGGACAACTGTGTGGTGCCATCATGAGATCAAGCATGATGTTACATAGAAGTGACTTATGTCCTCGGGACTCATTACTGCTCCATATTAGTTTACGTAGTTGTAGTCCATATTATATAATTTTAGATTGTATAAAATTTTATAAGCAAAATAAACATTACATGACAGTGTCGTGTTTGCGAAGAGTATTCTTGATATCAAACGCATATATTACAGTTTAGCTAAATTTAGTACATTGTCAAATAAGTATTATTATTACCTTTGGCCTAAAATTTGTATCATTACATAATTATTAAAGACCACCGAATGTTTTGTCATGAACACAATTAATACAGACTTTATATAGATTTATTTACGTTTACAGATAGATTTGTGTAATCAGACACTTGTTCTTTGTTTTACAGCTGTAATTAATCAAGAAATTAAACAAACTCCACACTACAAACTTCCCAGTAAGAAATGATAAAAAATATAAAACCTGGAATATGAAATAGGGGAAAAAATACTATAAAATTCTTAAATATAATGACTCAGTTATTTTGGTGAAAACTTAATCAGGTTCTAAAATCGTAATTGTGAATCGAATGAAACTAGTCTGACGTCGAAAATTGACCCATGCAATAATTTCCTACTGGGAACTTTAGTTTAATAAGGAGATTACGAGTGTATCCTGTATTATAGTGTGCTACATATGTGTGAGTGTGAATGTGAAGAAAATTATTTATTAAAAATTTTATACGCCTAATAAGTCTTTATTTTTCAACGAAAGAAAACTTTGAGCCTTTAACCCATGTAAACAAAACTTACAAATGTATTGGTAAATAACGCAGACTAAATATAACAAAACGTTTTACGTGGTCACATTGCATCAGTATGCTGCAGTTTGAATACGTCAACTCTACTGGAAAGGACATTGCTCATAATGCTGCTGTGTTTTGTACATGTGTGAGAGATATAACTGGAGAACCAGGAGAGACTTACTGGTATCGATCTTACGGATAGCAGTCATAAACCTCAGGGGTATTAATGAGTTTTAATTCAAAATCATGGATAGATGTAGGTGTCTGGGCTATGGCCTTAGTCATTAACATCAGGTGGACTGTGTGCTCATTTATCACTCTTACTTACATTAAAAATAACACGCTTATAAGATACAATCGAAGAAAGTACTGACAAAGAAAAGACAGTGATAAGCATTTCAATTCATTGTGATATCTGTATAGCTATTATTTTAGTATCAGCCGAGATGCTAACATTTTATTCATTACGTATTTTATAGCCATAACCCATAACCTCTACCACATTTGTTTAAACGTTATCCGAAGAGATGTTTTAACAAACTATTTTTAAATATTGATGCATAAAGTTATAGCGTATATACGTCCCACAGCTGTACAAAGGCTTTTTTTTTATTTCCGAGAGCGTTTTAGTTCAAGAGTTAGCCGCGTTGCTCTAGTGCATATTGGCGGACTATACGTGTTTAAAAAATATTAATTCCTCAAACATGCTGTTCAATTTTTTTACACCTCTGACGAGAAACATGTTGGTTTCGACACAATAATTTCTTTCACCGCCGAACAATGTTATTAGTGCTGGCAGGGATCGAATTCGGGTTGTTCGCATACTGTGAAATCTACGGCCAACTCTTGTATCTAGAACTACCTGTTGCTATCTGAACTTCTGAGCTATTAATGTACCATAATGTAATCTACAAAAATACAAGCCTACATTCTTCAACAGATTTGACAGCATACAGGCAACTGAACAGACAGATCTCCAAATGCATGCGGCGGGACTTACGCAACTTCAATACAGCTCGTATTGAAGAAGCGATCGAGCGGAACCAAGGCTCCAAAGTCTTTGCCAGAGACCTGTCTGCCAGAAAGAGCCAACTGTCAAAGCTGAAGACCGAATGCGGCAGCATCGTTTCCGGGGCACCTGAGATTTTGAGTGAGATTGAGAGGTTCTATGGGCAGCTGTACACGTCATCGTTGGAGCCACACGCAAGTGTGAGTAACGATCCAAGAGCGAGTCTTATCCGACACTATTCCGAAGATATCCCGGACGTCAGTCTGAGCGAGATTAGAATGGCTCTCCAGCACCTTAAAAACGGCAAGGCCCTAGGCGAGGATGGAATTACAGCGGAGCTTCTGAAAGCGGGTGGAAGACCGGTACTTGAAGTCCTTCAGAACCTCTTTAATTCCGTCCTCCATGGTGGCATTACACCAGAGGCGTGGAGCAGAAGTGCGGTGGTCTTGTTCTTCAAGAAAGGTGACAACGCTCTCTTGAAGAACTACAGACCGATTTCCCTTCTGAGCCGCGTCTACATGCTGTTTTCGAGAGTCATTACGAATCGTCTTGCGCGCAGACTTGACGACTTCCAGCCTCCCGAACAAGCCGGTTTCCGAAAGGGCTTTAGCACCATAGACCACATACATACCCTACGGCAAATTGTACAGAAGTCCGAAGAGTACAATTTGCCACTATGTCTGGCGTATGTAGACTATAAGAAAGCCTTTGATTCCGTCGAAATATGGGCGGTGCTGCAGTCCCTTCAGCGGTGCCAAGTTGACTGTCGGTATATCGAAGTGCTGAAGTGTTTGTACAGTAGGGCTACGATGGCTATCCGAGTAACCAGAGTACGAAACCCATCCAATTGCAGAGAGGTGTAAGACAGGGTGATGTTATATCCCCGAAACTCTTCACCGCTGCATTGGAAGACGTTTTCAAGCTTCTGGACTGGAAAGGATGCGGTATTAACATCAATGGCGAGTACATCACTCACCTTCGATTTGCCGACGATATAGTCCTTATGGCAGAATCGCTGGAGGACCTAAGCACTATGCTCAATGACCTTAATAGTGTCTCTCAACGGATAGGTCTTAAGATGAACATGGACCAAACAAAGATCATGTTTAATGTCCATGTCACACCTATACCGGTAGTTGTTGGGAGCACTAAGCTCGAAGTTGTTGACGAGTATGTTTACCTGGGACAAATAGTCCGACTAGGTAAGTCCAACTTCGACCGAGAGGTCAATCGACGGATTCAACTCGGCTGTGCAGCGTTCGGGAAGCTACGACACATCTTCTCGTCAGACATACCTCAAAACCTTAAAACGAAATTGTACAACCAGTGCGTGTTGCCAGTGATGACTTATGGAACTGAGACGTGGTCCTTCACTGCTGGCCGTATGAGGAAGCTCAAGGTCGCTCAGCGAGCTATGGAGAGGACTATGCTCGGAGTTTCTCTGCGTGATAAACTTAGGAATAAGGATATCCGCAGTAGAACCAGAGTAACCGACATAGCCCAACGGATTAGTAAGCTGAAGTGGCAGTGGGCCGGCCATATAGCTCGAAAAACCGACAACCGAAGGGGAAGAAAGGTTCTCGAGTGGCAGCCTCGTACCGGTAGGCGAAGTGTAGGGCGTCCCCCCACGAGATGGAGTCACGACCTGGTAAGACATGCAGGAAGTCGATGGATGCAGGTGGCTCAGGACCGTGCTTTCTGGCATTCTTTGGGGGAGGCTTATGTTCAGCAGTGGACTTGTGAAGGGCTGTAATGATGATGATGAATGTAATCTATACATATAAATAAAATTGAAGTATCTGTCTGTCTGTAATATCGAAATAACAGCCTTTAATGAGCTTATTACGCCGGAACTTTTATGTGGTAGAGCAATGCTGCAGTTTATTATGATCATTGCACGTATGGGTTGTCCCGAACAAGGAAGGACCACGCTTTCACTGATGATCTGCGTGAGGGACAGCCTTCTTAGGCAACGACTGAAGATAACATCAATGTTGTGCGGCGTATGGTAGAGACTGATAAAAGAGTGACTTATTAGCAGATTCGGACAGCTTAGGAATCGGTATGAGTCAAGTGCACAAAATCCTCCATGAACATTTAGCGGTCAGGAAGCTTTGTGCCCGGTGGATACCTCATAATTTGACAGAGGCCCAAAAACTTTTTAAACTGATTGCTCAACGGCAACCGTTAGAAACCGCTACAAAGCTGATTGCTTCGCCACTTTACTATGCTGTTAGCTTGCTAGGTTTATTGATTTCACGATGTCTGTCCGTCTGTCCCACGATTGTCTCGAGAACGGTTTCGAATTTTCAAATTCTGTTTTCAGCAATCGATTACTGATCACCCAGGCATCTGAACCTCCTATTTTGAAACTGATTGCTCAACGGCAACCGTTAGAAACCGCTACAAAGCTGATTGCTTCGCCACTTTGCTATGCTGTTAGCTTGCTAGGTTTATTATGATCCTGAAACTAAGAGACAGTCTGTTGTCTGGGTGTTTTCTTTCGAGAAGTTGCCAACTAAAGTAAAGAGAGGTCGAAGCGTGGGAAAAAAGATGGTGGCCTCGTTGTTCGGAAGGACATTTCATAACGCAACAATTATTATAGAGGATCAAAAAGCAGTTATTGCAGAGTGGTAGACTTACAATTGTTTGGCACTTGTCTTGGAAAAAGTTCGGAAGTAACTACCTCGCAGTAGGATCCTCCTTTACCACGACAACGCCTCGTCGCAAACCGCCAAGCAAACAATCGACTACTTGGCGACGTAAGACGTGAAATTACTGTATCACCCACCCTATAACCCCGACCTCGTACCTTGCGATTTTGATTTATTTCCGAAAATAAAATAAAAAACTTCGAGGAAAATGTTTTATGGACGCCGAGGAATCAGTGGCTGCGTTTCAAAATGCCGTCGAAGAGACCCCTAAGGACGAGCGGGCAATGTGCTCTTCTCAGTGGTTCCATCGGATGCAGCGATGTATTGATGTAAATGGACACTATTTTGAAAAGATATAATAAAACTAATAACTTGCTAGTTTGTTCAGTTTTTGATTTTCTAAGAACTTTCAGTGTCACCCTCGTATGGTGATTTATGGCCGCTTAAATTTGTTGCGATAAACTTAGAAATGAGGATATCCGCACTAGAACCAGAGTAACAGACATAGCCTAACGGTTTAGTAAACTGAAGTTGTAATGCCCCGGCCATATAGCTCGAAGAATTGACAATCGATGAGGTAGAAATCTTCTCGAATGGCAGCTTCATACCGGTAACCGATGTGTAGGAAAAAAACTAATGAGTTTGTGTCGCTCATTTAAAAAGTAAAAGATATAACATAAACCAAAAATTAATGTCTAAAAAGTTCAGGAATTGATTGACGATATACAGCTGACCTAATCATGTTTTTGGAAACCACTCCAGTCGCAAACAATACTTCTGTGCAAAATGGTGTACACTTTTTTCAAGTTTCAGCTTCTTGTAAATAAAGGGCCAAATACGTTATCTTCCAATTTAATTAGAGATATTTACATAAACGTAATATTAACTACGTTTTATGAATTAACCATTGACCAATATGAGAACAGCAATTTTACATTTGTATGTAAAAAGTAAAGTTACAGCCTATATACACGTCCCACTGCTGGGCACAGGCCTCCTCTCATTTCTGAGAGGGTTTCAGGGCAGGGAAAGGTGCGCCGCGCCGCCCCAAATGCGTGTTGGCGAACTTCACATGTCTTCGAAATATTTCTTATTTGTCAGACATGCAGGTTTCCTCACGATGTTTTCCTTCACCGCCGAGCACGTGGTAAATCAGCACTTAAAATTGCAATTAACAATTTCATTGTTGCCGGCGGGATCGAACCCGGGTTTCTCGCGTACTGTGAAACTTACAGCGAGCGCTAACCATCTGAGCTACAAGAAACAATATCAGTTGAACCATGTAGCTTATTCATTATATTTATTATAAATACCTCTAAATGTATATTTTAATAAATCACACACATTATTTTGCCCTGTCTCAAACGTTATAAACTCTGTAGAAAATGTGGGAGATGACATGATTGACAATAACTGGAACATTTTTTATCTAGGTACTAAGATGTTTTAAGTTTTCGTGACCTCCGTAAGATATTTTACTCAGCATCTGAAACGAAAATGAATATTGCCTTTATTATATGCAATACAAATAAATTATACGATTCAACAAATATAATAAGTACGCAAGTATACTTCAAACTTAAACATTTGATAGCTCATGATGCCTACTGGATGAAGCTATAGCAGAACACAGTACATTGGAATAGACAACGTTTAACACCGCGTTCATAAATCTCAGTGATGCGCAAGCATAATAGCAATAATTTGAACAGTGGTAGAGCCACGCGGCAAATTTTGCCGTCGCACGGATGGGCCGGCTCGAACCGGAGTGGTACCACGACCTCAAAGAATACCAGCGTGAAGTAGAGGTTTACCTCTGCGTTTCGCTTGGTGAGTGCAGGTGGCCGGAGGCCCTTTTTACTGGAAATGAGGCATTCCATCTTAGTCCTCACGGGTGACAACGCATCTACATTTTGATTTGTAATAGAGGATAGATGTAGATGTCTATGGGCCGCAGCAACCACTTACCATCAGGTGGACTGTGTGCTCGTTTGTCACCCTTATCCTATAAAAAAAAGGCAGAATTCCACTTAAATACTTGTTCCCTCTGTAGTCTATTGGTCTTTGAACTTGTCTAAGCAGTACAGAGCATAGCCACTAGACGGAGTTGACGTCGGCTATAGACCCGTCGCCGTTACGTCAAGGTCATACAGGCTTCTTAGGGCCTTAATAAATCCTACCTAGGCGAAGCCGGCGCGGGTCGCTAGTGCAAAATAAATTAAAACAATGCGCACTTTGATGAACTAAATACTAAAATTTATATAAAATTTATTAGAATATGAAATATGTAAAGAAAACTAATTAAAGCAGTCCAATTATTTTTCTTTCTATAGCTTACTTAGAATTTAGATGTCATTGAACCGATTCTTTAGTCCTCCGTTTTTTTTTTTTGCATTCTCTGTGGAAGGTAAATGCCCTGTCTATTAAGTATTACGCAAGCGAAACGTTCAAAGCCTCTAAATCAGAATGTATAAATTATAATCTGGTGATTCGAATGCCGATTAATTATAGAATACCTAACTTTATTTAAGGTCGAAATATAAGTGACTTATTACTCAAAGTCTTGAAACACGTGTCCTTCAGCTAAACTGTTGGTCAGTTATCCAGTTCTACTACAGCTAGGGTTATCTTCGAAGGTCATTAAATTTTTTAAATAAACAATTTTTCAGTTCCATAGGACATCATTGGCAACAAAAGAGAAAACGTGTCGATGACCTTAAAGTGTAAGTTGAACTTATATATTTGAACAGTTTGTACAATATATACATATTCTTTAACAACAGCAACAGTTTAAAGAAAGATGTAACATGGATGAAAATGAGATGATTTTTGTCATGTATATGTTCACTTTAAGGCGTATCCGTTAAAAGATATTACCTACTGTATAGTGTACGAGTAGTATTACATACAATAGTATTTCAATTTTCTATTTATATATATATACAAATAATAAATAAAAAATATAATTATCAATTCTCTTGCAGAATACGTACATACATAAAAATACCAAAAAATACTAAAAATAAAATACTAGAACTTAACTTCTTTTATATCCTTTCAGATTTTCTGCTTCAATTAGGACTTTGTACTGATCCAAAAATGTGTTGTGGACCTGATTGTCCATGCATCACTATTTACACGTTCTGTACGAAGATTTGTTAAGAATGCGTTGTCATGGCCAGGGTCTGCAATACTTCGTCCCACCATAATATATGGTATTACCATGTGGCCGTTACGTGAAATTAAATATGTATAAATATGTATAAGTGTACTATCGATTCTACTATAATAAATATGTTTTCGCAATATTTTATAAATCAAAGGTGTGTTTATCGCCATTGATCTTGATACCGAACACTCCAGTTCCAGTACCGTGAAAACGTCTTTCCAGTTCAAATTTATTTTAGGGCTTCAGATCGTCCAGCATGGTCAGATTGATTGTCGATTGTATCAAAATGCTAAATTTATTATACTGGAAGATGCGTACCTATCCAAATGAACAACCAACGAAAGAACTAGAGAACGAAATCAAGCCGAGTAGGGAAAAATAAAAGATAAGTCTGGGTGTCTTTTTTATCAATAACATATAATTATAAGTTATTTTTTACTTTATTGCAGCCCTTCAAAGTCCACTGCCGAACATTGGTCTCCCAAAGATTGCCTCAAAGGATACTAGACATAGTTGCCACGCTTGGCACGGACGCTTGGCAACCTGAATTTTTATTTTGTAGTTATTATTTAGATGACACTGCTGCCTATTTCCTGCTTTGTTTGTTTGTGGACCACGGGTTAATATGGAGAAGTGGATATTATATATAACTAGCCATCCGCCCCCGCTTCGCACGGGTGATTTCTGGATCTCGACAATGTCTCCACCTACCAGGGCCAATTTTAAATATAAACCATCTAGAAACCCACTCAAATACAAACAAAAAAATCTACTAACGAAAATCTAAACGAAATCTAAATCGACTAACGGATAGCAATTAAATTTTATATATATTTATATACATATGTCGCATGTTTATGATAGAATCAGTTTTTTGTTTAAAAACCTAGGCTTTTAATCAAAAGCCTAATTTTATCATAAACTGCGACATATACTACAGTCGTACAAGGACGATAAGTACCGCCGCACGAACACTTAACCACGCGCTATCTATCTATCTATCTATATATATATATATATATATATATATATATATATATATATATATACATGTTAGGTTTATTAGCAAAAGTTAAACTTTTTATGACTCAAGTACAGTCGAACATTATCAGCCCTTAGATGGAGTCCCGACTTTGAAATACAAATGATGATGATTTTGTCGCTTAAGTGTCACATAGAATTTTTTTTTATTTAATTTAAAAACTTTATTGCGTCCCTTAAGAAAAAAATGGATACAAAGGGCGGACATAATGCCTTAAGGCATTCTCTACCAGTCAACCCATGGAGTGGTGAGAGTTTGTCGTAGGCGTAGCAATAAAAAGAAAAAAAAAGTCAAACTAAAATTAATACACATTATATGTAACAACAGATTATAATATAATATTATAAGTAAATGCATATATATATATATATATATATATATATATATATATATATATAAATCTATTTGCATATTTACATACTAAATTAACACATATTCATAATATAAATATATTTATATGCCAATAAACAAATATAAACATACATAGATACAAAGTTAATACATACATATAAAAATGATTAATTAACAATTTTGTAATTCTAATGATTATTCAGTAAATGCTCGCGTACCTTCTTTTTAAAGGAGTATTTGTTAGGTGCTTTTCTGATATCATCAGGCAAGGAATTCCAAAGACGTGCAGCCTGTACAGTGAAGGAGTTACCATAGAACCCGGTGAGATGAGTAGGAATATAAATCTTGTTATTAGAGGAAGATCGAAGAACCCTATCATGACAAGAAGAAAGATATTGAAATCGTTCTTTGAGGTAAGAAGGTGAATACGGATCATTAAGAATTGAGAAAAGAACAAGTAATATTCTGGAGTTGCGCCTTTGCTTTATGGTAAGCCACTTAAGCTGAGATCTATAATGAGAAATATGGTCATACTTACGCAGACCAAAAATAAATCTAATACAGTTGTTAAGCAGGCGCTCCAGTTTATATGTATACATTAAAAAGAGTTTTCCTTGTCTACGAGTTTGTTTGCACCGGTATGATGTCCCAGCTTTGGTTTACACCGAATGAATTAAATGTTTATTATCAGGGTGGAAATATTCATATATGTATTTCCGTACCGTACCGTATTTCGTATGTTTGTCGTGTAGTTGAGGTGTAAGAATTTCCACTACCAATATAATCGTGTTGGTGTTGTAAAATGCGACAGAGAGAAACAAATCAGGAGATAGGCATCAGCATCTTCCTAATCATGATTCATCATCATTACAGCCCTTCACAAGTCCCCTGCTGAACATAGACCTCCCCCCAAGGAATGCCACAAAGCACGGTCCTGAGCCAACTGCATCCATTGACTTCCTGCATGTCTTACCAGATCGTCACTCGATCTAGTGGGGGGACGCCCTACACTTGCCTGCCGGTACGAGGCTGCCAATCGAGAAACTTTCTTCTCCATCGGTTCTCGGTTCTTCGAGCTATATGGCCGGTCCATTGCCACTTCAGCTTACTAATCCTTTGGGAAATGTGGGTTAGTCTAGTTCTATTGCGGATATCCTCGTTTTTAAGTCTATCACGAAGAGAAACGCCGAGCGTAGCCCTCTCCATAGCCCGCCGAGCGACTTTGAGCTTCCTCATATGGCCAGCAGAGAAGGACCACGTCTCAGATCCATATGTCATCACTGGCAACACGCACTGATCGTACAATCTAGTTTTGAGGTTTTGAGAAGATGTGTCGTAATCTTCCGAACGCTGCACAGGCGGGTAGATTTCGGGTTGAATCGAACTATTTGTCCCAGATAAGCATATTTGTCAACAAGTTTAGTGCTCCCAACATCTACCGGCATAGGTGTGACATGGACGTCAAACAAGATTTTTGTTTTGTCCATGTTTGTCTTCAGACCTTTGGGTCGTTTGGGGTTTGGTTGGTTGGGAGACACTATTGAGGTGATTGAGCATAGTGATTAGGTCCTCTAGCGATTCTGCCATAAGGACTATATCGTCGGCAAATCGAAGGTGATTGATGTACTCGCCATTGACGTTAATACCGTATCCTTTCCAGTCCAGTAATTTAAAAACATCTTCCAATGCAGCGGTGAAGAGTATTACGCCACCATGTCTTACACCTCTCTGCAGTTAGATAGGTTTCGTACTCTGGTTCTGTAATCGGATAGCCTTCGTAGCCCTTCTGTACAAACACTTCAGCACTTCGATATACCGATAGTCTACTTGCCATCGCTGAAGGGACTGCAGCACCGCCCAAATTTCGACGAAATCAAAGGTTTTCTCATAGTCCACATACGCAAGACAAAGTGGCAGATTGTACTCTTCGGCCTTCTGTACAATTTGCGTAAGGGTATGTATGTGGTCTATGGTGCTAAATCCTTTTCGGAAACCGGCTTGTTCGGGAGGCTGGAAATCGTCGAATTTCCATGCGAGACAATTCGTAATAACTCTCGAAAACAGCACGTAGACGCGGCTCAGAAGGAAAATCGGTCTGTAGTTCTTCAAGAGAGCGTTTTCGCCTTTCTTGAAGAACAAGACAACCGCACTTCTGATCCACTCCTCCGGAGTATTGCCACCATAGAGGATGGAATTAAAGTGCTTCTGAAAGACTTTAAGTCCTAGATTTCCACCCGCTTTCAGAAGCTCCGCTGTAATTCCATTCTCGCCCGTGGACTTGCCGTTTTTAAGGAGCTGGAGAGCCATTTTAATTTCGCTCAGGCTGACGTCGGGGATATTTTCTCCACCTCCTCATCGGGATGTGCCGAGGAGTCTTCCTAATAACAACTAAAAATAAAAACTGCAATTGCCAACCCGCTTACCAAGCATGGCAACTATGGTATTTCCGTATATTTTAGTCATTCACCATGAAAGGTATGTAATAGTTATTGCCACAGTACGAATAAGTCAGGAGAATTAATAAAGTCTTTCATAAGATTACACCACGTGTTAGTAGTGGGCCTCAGAACAATTACGTAGGTACTACAAACCTTGCCATGAATTTTATAAGCACGATCTTTGAAGGTTACGAAGTAGTTACCGTCGAAGGTCATGCCAGTATCTAATGAATAAACGTGATTTAAAAAGTAGATGCTTCGTTGTCATTCGTTATCATTATCAATTACACAAAAACACAATTAGACAAATTATTATATGCCTGGGTTAATCTTTAATTTCACGTAGTTAGCATTCTTTGTGTACACAGAGAGGTAAAATAAAAATGCTATTTGAAATTTTTCTTACAGGAAAAGAATCCAAGATCAAGGTCTATGAGTCATAGAATTCAAATTATAAATTATAATTTTTTAATCATAATTATCCGGTGGTGATCTCACGCTCGAACTTCTTTCAAAAATATGATAAACTGATGATTATTAATACAATAAAACTGTGTTATTATTATCATCGTCATAAATGTATTTCAAAGCTGTTGGTTGTCTAAAAAGTTAAGATATTAGAAGATTCCCAAAAAAGCATTTAAAAAATCAAAACATTGGGAATACTTTAGTTGAATTTTTTTTATAGGAGTGGTTGCTGTGGCCCATAGGCATCTACATTTATCCTCGATTGCGAATCAAAATGCAGATGCGTTGACACCCGTGAGGACTAAGATGGAATGCCTCTTTTCCAGTAAAAAGGGTCTCCGGTTCTCTACACTCACCATACGAAACACAGCAGTGTTAAGCTGCTATTTGACGCTGGTATTCTGTGAGAGCGTGGTCCTACCCCGGTCGAGCCGACTCATTCGTGCTACAACTATACTAGCTGCAGCATGGCTCTACCACGTGAATATTAGTGAAAACAAAAAGTATACATCACATACTAGTTATAAATATAAAAAATATATACTTAAGTTTAAGTATATATTTTTTATATTTATGTGTTATATATTGTTGTTATAGTTATGTGTATGTACTATTAAGGATACCTTTTTTAAAGAAAAGGAGACAAATGAGCACACGACTCACGAAAAAGTAAGGAACCCCCATCCATGAACATGCGCAACACCGCACCACCTCACCAGAGGAATTGCAGGTGCGTTACGGCCTTTAGAGAAAGAATTAGCCTGTTTTTTTAAAAGTCCCTATGTCCTAACGGTTGGGAATTACCGCTGGCGATATTAAATTCTAATTCTAGATTATGGTCGTGTGTAGCCAGAATTTCCTAGTGAAACGCACAGTGGTGGATTGCCAACCATCGAGATAATGAGAATGGAAATATAGTATATTTCGTACCTAGAAGGGCTAAGATAAGTATAAATTGCCATCATGTGATGGTCCAGAAGTGTGCTGCTGAGTGAGATCGGAAGAGAGCAGGTAACGCTACGAGACGACGGTGACGAGGCGTTTGTTTCGACTCTCTTTTCTAAGACGGTATTCCCTTACCTGTAATCTCTGGTGATGCTGGTGCTGGCACTCTGGATGGAAATCCTGAATACATGAGACCTCGATGTGGACGTAGAAGTGGTATCGATTCTTCGTGATAGCATAATTATTGAACTGACAGTGCTTCCGGGTAGTGCTAACCAGAAAAGATTTAAGAGGCTACGGTTGTATTGTGTTGTCTTGGCCTGAGGTTATATTATTCGAAGTAAAGCTTGTTGCAACTGCGCCTTAAAAAGGTTTTTATTATATTTAACTGTTCCCTTTTATCGGCACTATATCCTTCAACCCAAAATATAAATTGAATTAATAACTTACTACAAAGATGGCTTTAACCTTAGAGTATACATAAGCAAGCTAATGTATATATTCCAAGCTTTTAACCTTGAAACTAATTTAAAATGCTAAACTTTATGCCAACAAGTTTAACGCAATTTAGTACCATCACTATATGAATAAATTATTTATGTTAGGAGATTGACCATTTCACATTGTGTCATCTAAAAATATGCCAGCTAGCCGTTTTTTGAAAATACCTATTCAGTAAAGGACTTGATGGGTTTACAAAGTAGAAAAGTAAGATTAAATTTATCAGTGCACAATATAAAATTTAGGAGAAAACCGGGCGACGTTCAGTTCATATAAACGTATTCCTAAGTTTTCTCCCTGGATAGTGACACGAGATCAAACTTAATAGGTGGTAGGACTCTTGTTCTGCTTAGAAGTCCATCTGGTTAGGGTACCTACCTCTTACCTATTTCTACCGACAAAAACCGGTGCTTGAACTTATTGTTTTCTAGTCTGGAGGGTAGAAGGTAGCCAGTATAAATTTTAACGTATTCCATCTTAGTCATCAGAGGTGACAACGCGTCTATAACCTTCTTTGTTTGTAATTAACTGCAGGAGTCTATGGACTGCAGTAGCAACCATAGACTTAGAATATACTGGCGTATTAGACGACTTGACAGCCCGAAAACGTGTAATTAATTTTGATTTTCATTGTATGCGTTAGCTAGTGACGTACATTTTCATCATCATCATCATCATTACAGCCTTTCATAAGTCCACTGCTGAACATAGGCCTCCCCCAAGGAATGTCATAAAGCACGGTCCTGAGCCACCTGCATCCATCGACTTCCTGCATGTCTCACCAGGTCGTCACTCCATCTCGTGGGGGGTCGCCCTACACTTCGCCTACCGGAACGAGGCTGCCACTCAAGAACCTTTCTTCCCCATCGGTTGTCGGTTCTTCGAGCTATATGGCCGGCCCACTGCCACTTCAGCTTACTAATCCGTTGGGCTATGTCGGTTACTCTGGTTCTACTGCGGATATCCTCATTCCTAAGTTTATCACCCAGAGAAACTCCGAGAATAGCCCTCTCCATAGCTCGCTGAGCAACCTTGAGCTTCCTCATACGGCCAGCAGTGAAGGACCACGTCTCAGATCCGTAAGTCATCACTGGCAACACGCACTGGTTGTACAATTTCGGTTTAAGGTTTTGAGGTATGTCTGACGAGAAGATGTGTCGTAGTTTCCCGAACGCTGCCCAGCCGAGTTGAATCCGTCGATTGACCTCTCGGTCGAAGTTGGACTTACCTAGTCGGACTGTTTGTCCCAGGTAAACATACTCGTCAACAACTTCGAGCTTAGTGCTCCCAACAACTACCGGCATAGGTGTGACATGGACATTAAACATAATCTTTGTTTTGTCCATGTTCATCTTAAGACCTATCCGTTGAGAGACACTATTGAGGTCATTGAGCATAGTGATTAGATCCTCCACACACATTCGTACATTTTACGATCGCGAAATGATTGTTAAGGTGCACGAAATTGAATAACTTCAAAAATTTACTGAATTTTACCATTATAGTTCTAAAATAATAAAAAAAATATTCATACAACATGTTCATGAGAATAAGTTGAACCTATCTGCCGTTTGTTGGATTTTAATTCAAATGTAAAAATCCCAGGTGACTCTACAAATAAACTTAAAAAACTTCCCAAGATTCACATCGGAAAGTTGTATTTTCGAGTTATGATCTTTGGAAAAAAATATTTACTGCCATGGACAGTTTCCCTGGAATTTATTTTTTAACATATTGTTAATATAAATAGGTAGATACTTAATTAAGTATATACCTTTTTATATTTTATAAAATATTTTGACGGGGAAATAAAAAACGGGAACACGGAGTACTTAATCGCTGCTTTATTTTTCTGCCGACTTCCAAAAAGGAGACGGTACTCAATTCGAGTGTATGTTTTTTTTTTTTTTTTTATGTGTGTTACCTCATAACTCTGTACTGGGCGAACCGATTTCGATGATTCTTTTTTTATATGAAAGCTGACAGTTCTCGTGTGGTCCCATATAAATTTGATCAAGGTCAGACCAATGGTTATTGAGTTATTCTTAAATAACCTATATTGAAATCGCTTATATTGAAGTCGGCTGTACAAAATTTTTAATTTTAAATTATCATATATTACTTTTGATAATTACAAACATTTAATAAATAATAATTAAATACTTTATAAAAGTTTATTTTAACATTCTTCTTAAATGTGAATGTAAACTTAATAATTTAAGTGAGGAATTGATAGAATCAGGCGTTACTTTGCGGAAATCCATTATAATGGGGTTGTTATAAATTAATTTGCTTAATTCCGCGTAAAGAAAGAAAATGATGTGCCCTGCCCAGCTTTAAGGGGGACCTTCCACCCTCCCTCAATCGCGCGCACTATACCCGTCGCCGTCAATCCCAGCACTACCATCCTCAGCACCACCACACTAGGCAGGACACACCACTCTCGAAAATACGACACGTGTTTCGCCTCTACACGAGGCATCCTCAGGTGAAGTAGACTCTGCGGAAGCTGGCCACTAAGTGAGCGGCGAGCCGAAACTACTGCTATTTATACTACTTTATGACGCAACCGCGCTCCAATTACGTAGCACTAAAACCACTATTACACTCTAAAAAATTACAAAATATCTAGGGACTTATTTGTTGCGTGCCGACTTGTGCCAACCTGTCATTCAAAATCAGGTACAGAGTCATGAAATTTGGTATCCTTTCCTAAAACATCTGTGACAGATAGATTTACACCGAGCACAAACTAATAAGAAGGACACCGAGATTCTATAAATGTTCGGTTTGCTAGAGATGTCCTAGAGGAGAAACCAAATATTAGGTCTTTACCTACGAAATTACCGTTTTTATGTAATAAGTTAACGTATTGTGGCCGTGTTTTTTTTTATATTTCTTATTTCTATTAATCACAGTAATCAGTAATCATCCATGCTACCGATGCATCCTTCCCAACGCAGTGGCAGTTTATTGATGCCCTTCTGAATAAATCAGCTTGGACGGAAGGCAACAAATTATTCAAAGGCATTTTGTACTGCCTCTGGGGTAGTGAATTTTAAGAAACTTTTCCCCACCAAAAAGTTATCCAAATTCTGGAAAAAGTAGAAGTCCATAGGCGCAAGGTCTGATGAGTACAGTGGATGATGGAGAGCTTCCAACCCCAGCTCTTGTAACGTGGAGACCGTCTGTTGTGCAATATGAGATCGCGCGTTGTCGTTGTGCTCGCGGGACGAGCATTGACCATAGGTGGTTGGAGACATGCGAGCTTCACCATCATTGTGTTCAGTTCTTCACAGTACACGTCTGCAGTAATGCTCATCCCCTTTGGCAGCTGCGATGAATCTCACCGGTGCTAGACCACCATACAGTGACCATCACTATTCTAGAGGTAAGTTTTAGTTTAGGGCATTGTTTAGGTGCTGAACCAGGATCCAACCAACTTGCTGAGCGCCTGCAATTGACAAACAGAATCCATTTTTCGTCGCAGGTAACAGTGCGGTTCAATATTCCTTCATTTGCGTGTCTGTTGAGCAATACAAAGTACGTTTCAACGCGTACTTCGCGCTGGCGATCATTGATTTCGTGGGGCACCCATTTGTCAAGCTTTTTATCTTGCTAATTTGAATCAAATGAACCAATATTGTTTTGATGCTAACGTCGCTAATTTAGTCTTTATCGTGTATCATCAGCTTCCACAATCGCCTTTAATTCGTCTTTGTCGACCAAAGTTTTCGAACGGCCACGGGGATTCATTTTTCATGTCGAAATTTCCAGAACGGAAGTGGCCAAACCAATTACATCACGGTAACCGTGGTAGCTCAGATGGTTAGCGCTCGCTGTAAACTTCAAAGTACTCGAGCAACCCGGGTTCGATCCCCGCCGGCACCAATGACATTGTTAATTGCAATTTTAAGTGCTGATTTACCACGTGCTAGGCGGTGAAGGAAAACATCGTGAGGAAACCTGCATGTCTGAGAAATAAGAAAAAAATATTTCCAAGACATGTTTACATGACAAGTTCGCCAACACGCATTGGGGCAGCGCGGCGGACATTTCATTGCCCTAAAACTCTCTCAGAAATGAGAGGAGGCCTGTGCCCAGCAGTGGGACGTAAATAGGCTGCAACTTTTACGTAGAATAACTGGCCGTCAAACGAATAGATCGAACATTCAGACACAGTGTTGGGGAATATTTACTGACTCTCAGTGTATATTCCTTTTTTTGATTATTTATGCAATGAAAAGTCCTTTAGGTTTCCCAGAACTCAGCTACAAAGAATAGAAAAGCTGCAAAAGTTGCTGTCTCATAACTTAATCAATGAAGATATAGAAGATGTTTTGCAGGTGGTGAAGTATATAAAGAGGATCTACCTTGTTTTTTAGCTTTGAAGGACGTGTTTAAAATTTGGCAACAGATGAGAGATAATATCCTTAAAACACCGGCCGATGCCTATAAAAGAGCAACGGCTCTACCAAATATAAGAACTTTGTGCCAATTAATGCATATTCATAAAGAAGAAAAAATTCAGAAAAAGAAAAAATAGATTGCTACGAAGACCAACGTTGAATTTCTTTTACGAAGAATTAAACCCAAAAACAGCATAGTACAACACTATCAGAAACACTTGACCCATGAAGACTACCCCCTAGAAAAGACTACTCCCAGAAATAAATCCTAAATCCGCCCTTGATGACATTCAATTTGGGATATTTCAAATAAAAGTAGAAGACTTATATACTCGTATTTTTAAAAACTGCCATAACGGTATATCATTATTTATATATTTGTACATAAGCTTAAATTGGGCTACTCTTTAAAAATAACCCTGTATAGCTACAGGACCCCTTTAAATTAGAAAAATATTACGAAGTTCAATAAGGCGGCATGCAAAGTGAGTGATGACGTGATGACTGATGAAATGTAGACATTATCGTCAAGTGCAGTTTTTTTAATTGTATTTGCTTGTATATTTGATAGATAAAGATAAAAGAAATGTTTCATTATCAGTCTAGGACAAAGTATTAGAGTAATTACATATATATGAATTAATCTGAGTACAATGCTGAGTGCAACTTTTGTCAATAGGAAAAAATACATTTCATGTAATTTAAAAATTGGGCTGTTGCTTGGCATATTATAGTCGCCAAAAGATATGCTTCATTTTATTTATTCCTTTATTTCTATGGTCCGTTCCATTTGGATAACTTTTTTTTATAACATGCAGTAATAAATAGCTTACAGTTTACCTAATGGTAAGCGGCTGTTGCAGCTTTTTTTCTCTACAAGTGTGTAGTCATCTTTAAGAAACAAAGGTTTATACGTGGTAGAGCCATGCTGCAACTATAGTATATCAGTATTATAGTTGTAGCACGATTGGATCGGCTCGACAGGGGAAGGATCACGCTCTCACAGAATACCAGCGTAACATAGCAGCTTAACGCTGCTGTTTCATATAATGAGTGTGGAGAACCGGAGACTCCTCTTACTGCAAACGAGGCATTCTGTCTTAGTTCTCACAGGTGACAACGCATCTGCATTTTGATTCGTAGTTGAGGATGGATGAAGATGTCTATGGGCCACTGCAACTACTTACCATCAGGTGGACTGTGCCCTCTTTTGTAAGCCTTATCCTGTAAAGAAAAAGTGTGTTAACACGTCTGAGGACAAAGATAGAATACCTGTAACCGTATTTAATTTCAATACCCTTTAAACCGGAATCCGTTAATACTTGGAAATAGACAATAGAAGTTAAAGTTATATTCTTTATTAACTAAATTAGAAACGGATAAACACAACTACGGATATTCCTAAAAGTAGGAAAATTTTAAAAATGTTAAAATGCATAACTGAAAAATTGTTTTGTGTATATAATGACATGCAAAAGAAACCGAAAAACTTATAAGTAAATCTCAACTTTTTTAATGATGATGACACTATGTAACATCTTCGTAACAAATAAGTTATATCAACATCTCGTGAGCATAAGATTATTATCCCCCATTGGCACAATACATAGAAAAAAGACATACAGGCGAATTGTAAGTCTCCTTCTTTTTTGAAGTCGCCAAAAATGTAAACAGTCACATCTGACCTGTCAGTAAATTTTAAAATAAACATAAATTAAATATATATATATATATATATATATATATATATATATATATATACGGCCAACTAAATCTAATATAGCGGTGTTATGTTTTTTTTATACAATTATCGATACTTTTACAGATTTGAGCCTATCCGACTTCAACGAAATTTCATAAGCGATATATTTTAAAGAAAATATCGGACTTTTGTTAAAACATGTTACCGTGTAGTGGCGGTGTAAGAATATCCACTACCACAATCATCCCGTAGGTGTCGTAAGAGGCGACAGAGGGAAGAAAATCAGGAGATGGGGAGCAGCGTCTTTCTAATAACGACTAAAAATAAAATACCGCGGTTCCCAGCCCGCTTGCCAAGCGTGACTACTATGGCAAGTATTCCCCCTATGAGGCAATCTATGGGAAAGGCCAATGTACAGCAGTGGACTTTAATAGCCTGAAAGCAGGGCCTGATTTACCCCCAGGCTAACCAGGTAGGAGCCAAGGGCGCAAGGTTCGGGGGAGGGGGGGGGGGGGAGGGAGCTTGCCTTTGCAAACACACTTATGTACACAATAAAATTTGGGGCATCCCAGTAACAGCTCCTTCCACTTAGCCGCATCCAGCGGAGAGTGACTCGAATCGTCGACGACCGAATTCTTTCTGATTGGCACGATTCACCGGCGCTGCGAAGAGATGTTGCATCCCATTGCATTTTCTATCGCATTTTCCACGGGGAGTACTTAGACAAATTGTGCGGATTGATTCCAGCCGTCAAATTCCACCAACGCACATCGAGACAATATTCACCATCCACATAATTTGGATGTTTAGCGGCACACCATGACTGTGAGATTTACTATTTTTTTTTTCTTTGCAAGACTTCTTTGTGGAACCATATACCACCGGCAATTTTTCCGGATCGACCTTACTCCTTTTAAAAAGGCTGGTAACCTGCAATTTCCCTGGTGCTTCGTTTTTTCATGGGCGATGGTCGACGCTTACTGTCAGGTAAATTTGATTTAAAGTGAGATAAACCGTGGTAAAAGATTTCTTTCACTGTACATACAATTAAACTACATGTGTCTGTACATTTTATATTTATGTGACAAAATTATTAAGTGGGACTAAAAATAAGTACCTAATAAATACACATTTTATCTGTCTGTTTGTTTATGAACATATTACGTTTAAAGTTCTAATATTTTAAAATAAATCGTTACGTGTAATCAAACGCATCTTCGAGTAAAATTGTTTTACTTCAAAAATGAGGACGTTCTCAATTCGAGTGTGTGTTTTTTTTTATGTATGTTAAGCAATATCTTCGCAGATTGTGAATTAATTTTGATTATTCTTTTTTTTAAGTTGGTTATACTTTAAGGTGCATTTTAATCTAAGTATTGAAATTGATAATATTAATAAATTACAACATTGTAACAATTTGCTATAAATATGTACCTAACTTCGAAAAAGATTTAAAAACTTTTTTGGTTATATAATGAAGGTCAGAAATTTAAAAGTTAATTATGCATAAGCATAATATGCAATGTAAAATTTACATTAAAAATGAGAATTCAGTTCAGTTCAGTTCTCTCGGTAGAGAGTAATTGTGTTCAGTTAGCTTTTATATTCGGGAATAGGAAGATTTATGAAAAAATCCAAAACTGTAGTAAAATTTAGGTATTAGACCAAAAAAATCACATTATTTTGTATTTGAATAGAGATGGTGCTGTTATGACCTATTCATAAATATAAAAGAAAAATTTCAGCACAATTAACACAATAAATCAAATAATCTTTGAATTAGGAGGATAGTGATATAGATCCTCCTCCATAATCGAGGATTATACGTTCTTTATCAAATTTATAGAATAATAACTTTTTATCCGCAGCTTCGCTTGCGTGGGCGTCAATTTAGGAACATCATTAATACTGTTCCGTGCTACAATTAGGAAAATTGGATCACTCACCTCAGTAACTGTGTCTCTATGTCTGTTAATGTTGAATTTCATGGTCTTTTATTAATTTACGACATTATGTTTATTTGCGATATTTGATCCTTATTACTGGCCTCATTGATTAACACCGAGATTTTTTTACTAACTTATAAATTTTGTAAATGTGGTTCTATTTACGGTAACGTAATCTTGATACTGTCTCAGGAATATGAAGATGCCTGTGCCCAGCAGTGGGACGAATAAAGGCTGTTAGGTAATTTTATAATTGAAGTATAACATCTTTCTTTTTGCCCTTGTAAATACATATTTGTTTTTACAAAAAAAAATCTAAATTTTTTATTTCATTGACATCCTAGCTCTACATCATAACCATTTTGCGGTTAATATATTTATAGAAATACATTATTATGTTCACATTGGTATAATATGAGTTATTTCGCCTATAAGTAATATAAAGATAAGAAGCAAAATTGAAAACACATTTACAGGAAAGAAAATTACAGCCCGCCTTTTGCATTACCTACCACTATTTATTGGATGAGAAAAAAAATTTGTGATTAGGCGCTGCGCAAACGTGGACACTTTTTGTTACCGACACGGAACACATTACAGGAAACCGCAGTTACTGTGTCCGGTAGCGGCAATCGGATACAGTCGTTTCACCTATATATAATGTACTCTGTGCAGTCGTTGCTACTTCTGGTCACTGGCTTCAATTCGTTGCTTGATTACCGTCAGTTTCACCTTGGACGTAGATGGGGAAACATTACCTTTGCTTGTTGTGTTGATTACACGTTGACGTAGACGTCGTCGCGTATTTACAGGCAAATCAACCGCGTCAATGTCAGCGCCGTACAATTGTAAGGAGTTTTGTGTTGCTTGTGTCTGACGACTTAGTTTCCAGTTATCTACACCGAACATTTTTTGATTGGCGGTCGGTATGTGTCAAGTGGAAGCAACTGGACACAAAAAGTGTCGCGCTGGTAGTTTGTATCCCACACAAGACACAAAAGTGTCTACATTTGCGCAGCGCCTTACTGTGTGTGAGCCGCAGCACAGGGACTAAGTGGTCGCTGTAAATAACTCAGTGCGGGTTCGATTCCCGCCGGTAGCAATGAAATTGTTAATTAAAATTTTAAATGCTGATTTACCAAATGGTCGGAGGTAAAGGAAAACATTTTAAGGAAACCTGCATGTCTGAGAATTAAAAAAAAATTCGAAGACATATAAAGTCCTCAAACACACATTAAGTCAGTGCGACTGACATTTCTTTGCCCTAAAACCATCTCAAAAATGATAGGAGACCTGTGCCTAGCTACGGTACGTACTTATATAGGGTAAAGCTTTCCTTTACTTTACTGTGTGTTATAAAGTATGTGGTGCAAGAGAGAATTTTTTTTTGCCTGTATATGGTGCAAATTATTGATTGACAGATGAGACTCTAGAATAGACTAGAATAATTTTTTATTCAATCATATGTATATAATTCTTATTGAAAGTCTTTTTTTTTACTTTAACACTGGCGACCTACTGATGCCAGAAAATCCAAAATTACTGAACTCAAATTTCAAAGACTATAGATGAGCGTTATGAGTATTACGTATCGCGTATCGGCTCTTATAAACCATACATTTTTATATTGAGTATATTAATTTGCGCGCCCTTTTCCCTAAAGGGGTTCGCTTCCGATTCGGCAGAAAGGCCATACAGGTCAAAGCCAGTCCCACAGGTGGTGTTTAGTGAGTAGGCACGTCTTCAAAGTGAGTCCCACATAACCACGCAGCCGACTGCCGTGGTATGCTATGAGCATTCACCACCTCCCTCCCGCGCTTCCGGAGGGTAGCCTTGCTTTGGGCGCAAAAAAAATATATTAATCCATGCCAGGTAGCGCATTGTAGACTTAAATATTCTATTTATAATGATGATGATTTAATATAGACAAAGGTCTAAACATTTTTGTGTAAAGGGTTCAGAAGTTGTGCTAATTTGTTACGATTGTTTAACATTGCGCGCAGTACTAAGGCCATGACATACTAGTATCAAATTACGCAAGTGCCTGGTATATTTTCGAAGGTTGACCATATTAAGTGATTTCTCTTAACTATGATTAGGAAAAAAATACTTATTGGTATAATTTTTTCGGTTATTATTCTTATTTTGTTTTTGACTAGCTTTTCCCCGCGACTTCAATGTTTTAATTTTTGCATGGAACCCTGATTCTTTTTCTAAAATAAAAGTATCCTAAGTTACTCCTTATAACAACAGCTATCTGCTAGTGAAAGTCCTGTCAAAATCGGTCCAGCCATTTCGGAGATTAACCGGAACAAACAGACAGACAAAAATTTTTGAAATTGTGTTTTTGTATTGGGCACCGTATACATATTCCTATGTATTTAGTAAAAAGTTGTTGTCTTGATATTACAAACAGACACTTCAATTTTATTTATTTGTAGGTATAGATATAGATTATTTAAATCGTCAAGTAAACAAAGTTATATAGGAGTAAGGTTGACAAATCAGCACAGACCACCGGATAGTAAGTGGATGCTGTGGTTGATAGACACCTATATCTATATTCGATTATGAATGAAAATTCAAATGCGTTGTCACTCCTGACAACTAAAATGGAGTACCTAGTTACCAGTAAAAGGGTCAGCAGTTGAAGATAAAATGTATATGGATAGAAACTGTCATTCGAAGCATTACAAAATATAGTTACAAGTTAGCCATTTTTGTGATTCTCTAAATCTAAGGTCATAGCTTAAATTTAATTAATGTAAACATCATAAACTAACCTTTCAGAATAATTATGACAATGAGCTCCAAAAGGTGGTGGCTTACCATATTTTACGCTACGCTGAGCGGCCAGGACGGGGAGCAGCATCCAGGGTGAGGCATGCAAATATGAGACATTTATAAGCTAATAATTTTATTAATTGAAGATTTTTAAAAATAAAAGGTTCTCGATAAAATAAATAAAAGTGGCGTCTTACTTAGTTTGAGGAGAACCTGCCACCCTCCTCAATTACACGTAATTACGCGACGGGGATAGTGCACGCACTATCCCCGTCGCTACAAATCCCAACACCACTGCTGACCGCTATAGCGGTCACCCATCGCAGTTTATATCTCCTGTTCGTGCCTCGTTTAAAGGCGAAATTTGTGTATTATCAACAGTTGTGTGTTTTTCCAAGTTTCTAAGTGTAGTAGTGTTGAGATTAGTGGTGACGGAGATATAGGGTACGCAATTGAGGAAGGACGGGAGGTTCTCCTCAAACTAAGTAAGGCCGGCCACATACATACGGAATTTCGTTTCGGGATTCCGTTTCGGAATTCCGAACGGGTCGGCCACACGCATACGGAATCCCGTTTGCACAATTTCGAACGGAAAAATACCGTACGTGTGTGGCGAGTCATAGATTTTATATGGACTTGCTGCGTTCGGGATTCCGAATCGGAATATCGAAACGGAATCCCGAAACGGAATTCCGTATGTATGTGGCCGGCCGAATATCGAAACGGAATCCCGAAACGGAATTCCGTATGTATGTGGCCGGCCGAATATCGAAACGGAATCCCGAAATGGAATTCCGTATGTATGTGGCCGGCCGACACATCGATTTAATTTTATTTTTACACGGAACTTAGATAATTCATTGTTAACATGTTTATTATAATGGATTTCCGCAAAGTAACGCCTGAATCCATTAATTAATTTTATTAATATTAGAGTTTAAAAAAAACAAAACATCTTGATTATGAGTGTAATAGTAGGTAATTGGTTCCTGCAAAGTTTTGGAAAATTTAGACATCTGGAAGTGAGTGAAAACGGAGTTATAAAATTCCATTACATTTATACATACAGGTGTTTACCGTGTAGTGGCGGTGTAAGAATATCCACTACCCCATATCATCCCCGTGGGTGTCGAAAAAGGCAACAGAGGGAAACAAATCAAATGGGCAGTAGCGACTTCCTCATAACGACTAAAAAAAAACTGCGGTTGCCAACCTTCGAAGCATGGCCACTATGGCAAATATCCCCCCTATGAGGAAATCTATGGGGGAGGCCTCGTTTCAGGAGTGGACATTAATAGGCTGTAATGGTCACGGTTATACATACATACGAGTACTTATAAACAGATGGAACTAACATATAGCGTGTATAATTCATATTATATCTTAAGTAAATAAAAGTAAACAAAATTATATATTGATATAGGCCTTAAATTTTGCAATTTCCTTGATTATATCATTTACATATATAACACGTTTCGAGAATAAGTTATGTAAAAATGTTTCTTAGTGGAAGGTTCAATAACATCTAAACATTTTTCGAAAGAAGTGACGTAGTACATATATTATCTACACACGTTTGAATTGGTCGCAGATTTTGTTACCATGCTGCAGAATAGAGCTCGTCTATTTATGTTAAAAACTCATAACAAAATACAGTGAACTGACAAAAGCCAAGAATGACGGACGTTCATGCTGATATTCAGTGTCGGAAGTAGAGTACTATTGAATGAACGATTGCGTTGTTAGTAAACAAACATTGGAAGCGATGATGCCAACGCAGTTCTATTGTATTAATACCTTTAGTCGCCTGTTATAAATTGTGAGATTATTAAACGTTAAACTTGGTAAGTCCACTGTATTATTAACGACATTTTATTATTATTTTATTGTTCTAAATATCAAACATTGTATCAAATAAACTGTAAAGATATAATCATATTATTTTAATAAAAATTTAAAAATAAAAATCAAAACATTATCATAGTGTTTTTTTACTTGCGCGTTACTTGTTATTTTTTACTTGACTTTTTTTGTTAGTGTTAGGAAATAAGTAAAAATTGTGACATAAATAAAGTATAAATTAAAAAAAGTAAATAAATACGATAAAGATAAAATAATTTTATTTTATCCTGGTAATCCTGATCAGGATATTAGGATAAACTTATTAAATTCTAGTACTGTGTTCAAATTTATGAGTCGATCGATCGTCTATAAGTTGTGAAAACCATAATAAAAAATTCCGTTATGTAGATAGATAGATACACGCGAAGCGAATATAAAAGCGTATCGAAAAGAAGTCTACGAATAACTGTTTAGAGCTTATTTTCTTTAAATATCTTATAATAAAATGACAAATCTATATGGGCTACTGTAACACATGGAAAACTGCAACCGACTTCAAAGGCTACAGATGCCCACATAGTTTCTTCTCCTACTTCTTATTAAAGTGTCACAGCACGTAGCTTTTTAACCTGTATCTATACTTTATCCATAGATGATCCTTATATTTAGCCTTCAAAGGAAAGGTAGGGTACGTAACGGTAGGAATAGGGACTACTAACTCAGAGCAAAGAGGACAGACTATTACGTAGAAAAACACCTAAACCAACACTTACTATAAAGTTAATTATATTATTTTAGGAACATCAAACATATACATATCAAATCACACATGCCTTAACATTTTATAACATTTTTTGTACCTTTTAAATACAAAAACCTTCCGTATTTTGTAATTTTCGTAAAGTAGTAATGCCTAACTAATTAATTAAGGTCACGAAAGCCACCGGGGATCTTACCAACCATATCCAATGAAATTGTTATTTGCAATTTTAAGGCTGATTCACTACGTGTTCCTGTGTAGGTATCCTCTGTGTGACTATTTGATCATAAACTATTATGTATAGATTATTTTGCAATAACCGGCCAAATTTGCAAAGAACGTTCAGAATAAATAGTATGGGTAAATAGTGAAGAAAAATTAATTAAAAAGAAATCTCAAACGTTTTGTCCTTTTTACCTTTATATTCAAAATGCATGGAAATGCATTATTTTAATTAATTTTACTGTACACATTCGTAAAGGTCGATCGGTAGACAAAAACTGCAGTAACGGTTATCATTTTATTTAATGTATTTGTAACATACATTTTGGCATTCTGAACTCCTTACCCATATAAGATTTAACTCTGCAAAATATCACACAAAGTTTTCTCTTTATGTAATAATATATAAATAACTACACATGAACGTGCGCGACACCAGAGGAGTGATGCGGCGAGTGATGAGGAGGGATGCAACTTGCATTGCCAACTTTTCCGAAATGAACCTCTTTCCTTGAAGGTCCCTAAGTCATGTCGGTCCAGAAAATTGTAAATTCCACATTGTGGTCGTGCGTGGCAGAAAATTGGCGTCATTTAACCAATAATGGACGACCAACTACCGAAATTATATGAATTTATAGTTCTGTCGTAGAATTAGTGGATTTTAGCGACTGGAATCAAACCAAACAATTTCTCGGAGCAATTCCCGTCATATACAGTGAGAGTTGCTACGTCTCGTCGCGGAAGGATATTGTTCGAATTAGTAACTAAAAGTGAATATTTCTTGGTACGAAATGTAATTTGTTTCTTATGTAATGTGTTCATTAGAGACTACCAAATATTTCTAGTAATTCTACCTCATTGTGCTTTTACAACAAAGTCCCAGAAAATATGCAGAACTTATCTATCAAAAGGCTGAAACTATTTATTAAGCAAAAATTGTTTAGTAAGGGTTATTATACTACTAAAGAGTACATGACTGATAACAACCCCTGGGAATGAGGTGATCGCTACCATGCTGTTTCTAAATGTTTTCATAACAATTGTATAAAATGTTATATTGCAAATTGAGCTTTTTTTTAAAAAAGTCCCGCTGGGTTTCTTGCTGGTTCTTCCCAGGTCAGAGGTTTTTTGCGAACCAGCGGTAAAAGTAAAAAAACATACTTGCAATAAGTATTATGTACTGTTTAATCTATATTGAATAAAAATGATCCTATTTTATTCTAATCTATTCATTATTTACAGCCTATTAAAGCCCACTGCTGAACATAGGCCTCTCCTATAGATAACTTCATAAGCGAGATTTTGCAAGCGCATTGCACGTTTTTTTAAATGGAATATGGCTGTTGCTCATAGACATCTACATCTAGCTTCAATTAAGAATCAAAATTCAGATGCGTTGTTACCCCTGAGGATTAAGGTGGAATGCCTCTTTTCCAGTAAAAAGGGTCTCCAGTCCGGTCCGGTCCAGTCTCACACCATACGAATCACAGCAGCATTAAGCTGCTATTTTACACTAGTATTCTGTGAGAGCGTGGTCCTTCCCCGGTCGGGCCAACCCATTCATATTGCAACAATAATATAGCTGCAGCGTGGCTCTACCACGTAAATTTACTGTTTCTGTTTCCCTTTGTCGCCTCTAACGACAACCACGGGTGAATATGGGGGAGTGCATATTTTTAGGTCGCCACTACACGGTATTTCCACTAGTCTCCGCTTATGATATCCAGAGGAAATTAAGCATCAGATGCCTGTGTTTTTACATTCTATGTCGTTTCGTGTCTTATTTTACAAATTGAAATACAAACAAATTTAAATAATAATGGAACAAACAACAAACTGCAATCAAAGAATATATTTTTAGTTTTTGTATTTAAAACAAATATTTTTGAACTATTTTTTTTATAACCACTTACCGTCAGGTGGACTGTGTGCTCGTTTGTCATCCTTATTCTATAAAAAAGAACACTGGTTTAGCCAACGAGGAATCGTTTATAAGTGTTAATTATTAATAATGTGGTAGATTTTAAATGACTAAATCTCTGCCTTACATATTGGTTCACATGTATCGACCTAAAAATATGTGGGTTTATTTACTTTTTGAAACTACTGTGTTTCTACGGGGCCAATTTGAGGGCGTACAATTGCAAGTAGAGTTTGTATTTAAGGGGACCCTATTTGTATTCAGAGGGACGCTATTATCTATATACCTATATAAAAGAGGATGTCCTGTATGACTGACTAATCTATTAAAACACAGCCAAAATAGCTAGACGTAGAAATCTGAAATTTGGACAGTTGGTGCCTTTTATGACGTAAGCATCCACTAAGAAAGGATTTTGGAAAATGCAACCCCTAAGGAAGTAAAATAGGATCCTACAGTTTGTATAAAACTTTTTATTTTACGGGTGATTAACTTGAATCTTACGAAAACGTACTCAGTAAATAAAATTAAAAATTTTTATCGAAGTTTTTGATCTTACTTACAAGGGAGTGTATAGTTGTTTAAATTTATAATATGCATATAAAATAATTATTTTTTACATTATAAAATGCTATTTGCATCAGTTAATAAATTAAAAAAGACCATTAGTTATTTTTACTTTTTACTCTTTATTAAAAATAATAAAGTTTTTACATACCCATTTTTATTTTCCCAAAATTTTACCCTTAAGGTTTTAAAATAAGGGTGCAAAATTGTATGAAAAATAAATTATTAACACGCACAGCTCAACCGCTGGACATAAATTGGGACAATAGCTGCGTTTTATTACTAAAGCATCCACTAAGAAAGAATTTTGGAAAATTCTGTCACTAAAAGCGTGAAATAGGTTGTTACAGTTTATACGAAACATTTTATTTTTTCGGGGCACTTGGCCCTAAAATGACAGTTTAGGACCAACGCGAATTTAAGTTTATGTCAGAGTTGGATTCAGACCCTTAAAAATATTGCACATTGAAAATAAAATTACGCTTTACCATTTGTCCAAAATTATACCACGTTTGACGTTTCACGTTTTTCCCATGCGCCGGGGTTTTAGAGCCACGCGTCTATTTTCTCGTTTCATTTTTCGGTGTTTATATTTTGAATTGAAATAAAATTGCATTACGATGTCATGTTCATAGCAAAGTCAAAAATACTGCTATGAACATGATATCGTCTCTGTCAAAACGACCGGAAAAGTAAAACATCACGTGAGGAATCCCCGCCTACCCTGTCGTTGCCTGATTTGGTATTGCCAAACAAAATTCACGATATTATAGTGTAAATATTAATATACCAATAATACTAGTCAATCGACCTGAAGATAAAATTATGGTATTTTCGCGTAGTATAGTGGCATAGTATAAATGTTAAGCACCAAGGTAAGAGCGAAAGACCCCAGCCTGGGGTTTTTCGCTCTTACCTCCCGACATTTTGTAGAGTAATTGTTTCTCAAAGAGCATATTATGCCAAAAGACAATGGAAGAATTGTTCTTGACCATGAAAATTCTATTATCTTATATATCTATAGTACCTTGGTTCAAGGGGAGAGCAATTCTATCACCTACTAACGATCAAGTAGGTAAGGTAAATGACTGAATTCTCTTGAAGACCAATGCACTAACGCAAACATATCTACTACTCTATACTCGACTAGGAAGATGATATTCATTTCCCAACAGAATTTCTCAATTCCTAGCAGCCCTCTGGATTGTCCCAATATCTTTTTATAAAAGAATATTTGCCCCCTCAAACGAACATGCGGTTCACCTGATGGTAAGTGACTACCGCCGCCCATGAAGAACCGCAACACCAGGGGAATTGCAGATGCGTTGCCGGCTTTTTAGAAAGGTGTAAGCACTTTTCTTGAAGTCAAATGGGTCTGGAAAAATCGGTTTTAAAAGTACGATGCCCATTTATTTTATTACGAAAACTTAACCCACCCAATATGTGCAATGGTACACGTTTCCAGGAGAAATCTTTAAAGACATTTATAATAGAGTGCACAGTACTGACCGAATATGGAACTGGAGAAGTCGTTTTAATTCCCTGGATTTCTTTAATACCAAGTACCAATGGATATACCTTTCCAATTTAAACGACTGTAATTTCCCACAAAATTGACTATTTTTAATGACGATCAACAAATCATAAGGTCAAATATAAAACGTTGCGGCCAGCATTAACCTGAGCGTTGAGTAATTTTTTCATAGATAACTAAATGTAGCCCTTATACGTGGTAGAGCCATGCTGTACCTATATTAATGATATAGTTGTAGCACGAATGGATCGGCTCGATCGGGGAAGGACCACGCTCTCACAGAATACCAGCGTAAAGCAGTAATGAGTGTAGAGAACCGGAGATCCTTTTTACTGGAAATGAGGCATTTTATCTTAGTCCTCAAGGGTGACAATCCATTTACATTTTGATACGTAATCGAAGATAGATATAGATGTGGCCCATAGACATCTATGGGCCACAGCAACCACTTACCATCAGATGGACTGTGTGCTCGTTTGTCACCCTAATTCTATAAAAAAAACGTTCAGACAAAATCTGTTAGTATTGCGTAATGAAAATTCAGCAGTAAATGTTGTATAGTAAGAAATACTGTAATAACTAGCAGTACATAATGATAAAACTCTGACGTTAATAGATAAAGTTACCAAAATTTGTAAGCCGTGGACAAACTTTGATATTTATTTTATATTGAATTAAAATTACAACGAAAACCAATAAATGTTAACCAATTTTGATATTATTCATGTTTCTGTGACACGACACTTCGGTGTCAGAAGTCGGGGCGGGTTACTAGTCCTTTATAATATGGATCATTTATTATGACAATGTTAATTTCCTAACTTAACGCCGGTTAGTTCTGTATAGTCTATTTCATTATCACATAATATCCTGTTTGTCGTAGTTTATCACGAAGTGGCGCAAACTATGACACCGTACCAGAGAATAAATAATAGTACTACGTAACCGTACGTATATATGTCACACCAATAATTCTCGAGGGATAGGCAGAGTCCAAAAGTGCAACGAGTAGTGAGCCAGTCAGACCACGTTTAGCCATAAAATATGGGTTTGTAAAGAAATTTGTGAAAAAATTAATAGTTAGCTATCCATCGCTTACACAATCACAAACCCAATATCCCATTAGTCGCGTATTACGACACGCTAGACAAGAAACACAGTTTGCACATTCTTTTTTATTATGAATCTACATATACACGGTAATTTTTAATTTACTGAAGACCTTTTGGGATTTGCTGTAGAGTTGTGGGGCAGGATAACGCCTCAAAAACAATACAGACGAAACAACAAATAAAAAGTTCACTAACTACGGAATACAAGAGAAGACTTAACACTGTTTGTAAAACGCAACTTTCAGGTAGACATCTCATCAAAGCCATAAACACCTTCGCCATCCCCGTATTACGTTAATACTAATACTTTTTCGGGGTTATAAAATGGTCCAAAACTGACACAGAACAATTAGAATGTACTATACGAACAACACTTACGAAACATAACAACCTGCACCCTAAATCCGCCATAGAAAGATTAACCATGAAACGGGAACATGAAGGGAGAGGCATAATAGATATTCAGCACCTAAGGCAGAAACAAGTTGATCGACTAAAATCGTTCTTGTACAAAAATTCCTGCACTAGTAATATACATAAAGCCATAGTAACAAATGATATTAACTCCACTAACCTAAGCAATCAAATAGAAACCCAAAACACTACCATTGATAACCAGCAGACACAAAAAATTGAAGAGTGGAAGAAGAAAGTAATCCACGGTCGGCACCCTCATGACTTGGAGCAATCACACATAAATAAGTTAGCTACAAATAAATGGCTAAAAATAGGCAACTTATTTCCGGAAACCGAAGGATTCATAATAGTTATTCAAGACCAAATCATAAACACAAAAAAGTACAGAAAATACATAATAAAAGATTCTACAGCAATTAATGACAAATGTCGCAAATGCCACATCTACCCAGAAACCATCCAACACATAACAAGCGGATGCACAACTCTAACGCAGACCGACTACACCCACAGGCACAACCAGGTGGCCAATGTCATACACCAAAAACTAGCACTCAAACACGCACACATTAGAAATACCAATACTACTTACTACAATTATACACCAAAAATTACCCCAGAAAATACCACACATAAGTTTATTACTACCGTGACATTCTTACTGATAAGCCAATCCATTATAACAGACCAGATATAATCCTACAAGACAAAATAAATAAAATTACTTACCTGATAGACATCCTGATAGTCCTCAACATACACAACCTACAGAAGACAATCACAGAAAAAAATAGTAAGTACGCGGAGCTCAAAGATGAAGTGACTAGAATCTGGCGACAAGAAAAAGTTAATTCCTATAGTCCTCTCCACAACAGGCGTAATCCCAAATCATCTCTTCCATAGCTTAAAATTATTAGAACTAAAAGAAAACCTTCTACATTACACTGCAAAAAGTAATATAATATGCAGAATTGTCTGGAAATTCATGCAGATAGAAGAAAACTGAATAGGACCTCATGATAATTTAAAATTAAAAATTTTGTACAGCCGATTTCAATATAAGCGACTTCAATATAAGTTATTTAAGAATAATTTTTTAATAAAAATTTAATAATAAAATTTATAAATATAATAATCAAATTCATATGGGACCACACGAGAACTATCAGCTTTCATATAAAAAAAGAATCATCGAGATCGGTTCACCCAGTACGAGTACAAAGTTATGAGGTAACACACATAAAAAAACATACAGTCGAATTGAGTACCGTCTCCTTTTTGGAAGTCGGCAGAAAAATAAATAAATATACACACCACACGCTACATTTTCTTTGGTTTCGGCCCTTAAATGTAGTTGAATTCCAGTCTAAGGACTGCGAAGGGAAAAAACACTTTTCGAAAATAATAATAATTAATATGTACATTTAGAAAAATTCTTACAGAACCGTCAGAACGCCACTCATTTTTTAATTATCAATTATATTACTTGCTTTCTAGGGTTCTGAACGTCAAAAGGAAAAAACGAAACTCATATAGAATCACTGTCGTGCCGGATGCACATTTGTTCATCTGTCATTTCGTTCGTGTGTAAATATCAAATAATCTAAATAGATCTGCGGTCCATTAGAGGTATAAAAATTTAGGATTGCAAGTCAACGCAATCTAAAAATACCGCCATTTATGTCACATATTTTGATAATCGCAAACTTACTCATCAAAACTTACAGGGTACTTTCCAATGACCAAAAATCATGATATTTGGAAAAAGCAAAGCAGCACAAGTAAAAAAAAATTCGATTTCCGGATTTTAACTTATTTTCCCTTAAATTTATGTTTTTTTTGCCATTACAAACTCACATTTTTATAGGATAGAGTGCCAAACGAGCACACAGTCTACCTGATAGTAAGAGGTTGCTGTGACCCATAGACATCTACATATATCCTCAATAAAGAATCACAATGCAGATTCGTTGTCACCTGTGAGGATTAAGATGGAATGCCTCTTCTCCAGTAAAAAGGGTCTACGGTTCTCTACACTCACCATACGAAAGGGCAGTGTTAACCTGCTATTTTACGCTGGTATTCTGTGAGAGCGTGGTCCTTCCCCGATCGAGCCGACCCATTCGTGCTACAACTATACAATTAATATAGCTGCAGCATGGCTCTACCGCGTGTAAATACATTGCAATAGGAGCGTCGACCGAGATGTAGACTGATGTAAGAGGCAACATTTTTTTCCACTGTAAAGTTAGGTTTGTCCTTTAATCCTACTCACCTTTTTCTAACAGCAATATTCGGTGCTTCATTAACCTAACAGCCTATTAAGAGTCCACAGGTAAACAGAAGCATCCCCCATTAATTTTCTATAAGGGATTTGCCATAGTTGCCACGCTAGGCACATTTTTTTGGTGTTGTTATCAGGAGGATGCTGCTGCTTATCTCTTGTTTCACTTTCCCTTTGTCGCCTCTTACGACACAAACAAGATGATATTAAGGGGCAGTGAAATTTCTTACGCCGCTATTATACGATGTATCTTGTTGTATGGAAGGTTGTATGGAAAAAGTAGCTGTGCAGCAATTAGATCGATATGGTTTTCTCTCTATGTTTATTTAGGTACCTATATTATTGTATGAATTATTTTTTTTAGTGGGTAAAAAAAGTATTTTATTGTACATTATTAAAATATTATATAATTCAAAAACTTGACGGCTGTGCGCATCGGATCGCGAGAAAATACGCCCACTGGCCTTTACACTTTGATTTAGCGATCTTTAACATTGTTCAATAACGAATTTTAGTAGATTTTCAATAATTGGTGTTGCCAATTAACATTACATGTTAACATCACTCCAAAAATAATAAAAGCAATGGGAAATTATAATAGCGAATGCGATATTACACAAAAAAAAAGTGGAAACATAAAACATTGTTGAAAGCTTGAAACCTTCCAAATTCTCGGGACTGATATCTTGTCGATATCGGTATCGAAAAGTCAAAAATCGTCGAACGACGAGACTTTTTCACCGAGATGAACTGTCTACATTATAAAGCCTATGCGGAACCCTCTGGACACGAGACTTACTCGCACTTGCCGGTTTTTTTACAATCATCCCATTTTCTACCAACTTTAAAAAGGAGACAGTACTCAATGTACTGCATGTTTTTTTTGTGTGTTACTTCATAACTTTTTTCTGGGTGAACGGATTTCGATGATTTTTTTTGTTTGAAAGCTGGTGCTTCTTATGTTGTTCCATATAAATTTTATCAAGGTCCGACCAATATCTTTTGAGTTATTCTTAATCAGGTCCAACGAAGCGAGCCCTGCACTATCCCACAATCTACATATGCATTTTTGTGGTACACTTTACTGAGAAACTATCGCTTTCAGGTTTGCGCGTTGACATAGTATTTTCAATACATGTCTAGATGTATTATCAATCATAAAAATATTATTTTATCCACATTTAAAAAAAAAATAGAAGACATAACAATTTTCATTAATTACATTTTTATTGTATTACTAACGCCATCTCTAAGAAAACTAAAAAAATAACTTGTAGTAGTACAACGCTTGATACGTTAGATTACCACTTTGTTACTTACATTCATGGAAGGTAGAAAGCTCAAAGACATAGGCTTGAAAAAGTGAAAAATGATTTTGCTTGTCTAAAATCCAGGAGATGCTCCTTCAAGCAACATAGATTATTAAACACTAAAACGCATAGACCATAGGAAGCTGTTAATTTAATGTGACATTGAAGAAAATATATAACGGCCTAATATATACTCGTATACCTTAAATGTTGGTAACCTGCTCTTATTCTATTGCCTGTTGTTATTACCTAACCCTCTCTCATAGGGGCCCATTTATCCTAAAGTGTCCAATGCCCCCAATTGGTCTAAGACGGCTTTGGACGTAACACAGTGTTTGGTATATATTCGTTCCTCGTAATTTATTAGTGAAAAACGTACACTTCAAAGTATTAAATTAGTATCCACATACATTAAACTAATTTTAGATCACTCCTGGCAGTACTCTATGTGTTCATAAAGTTTGATTACAATCGTTTTAGCCATTTCGAAGATTAGCCCGGGCAGACAGGCAGACAGATAGACATTTTTTTTAAATAGTTGTTCACGTCTTATTGGCATGCAAATAACCCCCTGAGCTTAATAGAAATCAGTTATTTTGATATTACAGACGGACACTTCTATTGTATATAAAGGTAAGTATAGAGCATAGATTTAGACATTTTTTTCTTTGCAGCTTTGATTTGACACTTCGGAATTTAAAATTTTCTAGTAACGGTGCGTATATATTATATAACATAACATGTTATAAAACGTAATATAACATGTTTCAGTAATATGGAGACTGAATGTTATAAAACGTGTTATTTAACGAGACACAAATGTTATATAACTTATGCGTACACGTGTACTTTTTAAAGGATAAAAATAAGGTTTGCTCTATTCCAGAGGTAAAAGAGTTTGTTTTTTTTTTATTATTTTTTTATTATTACAATCCTTTACATCGTGAGTAACACTGCAGAACGACAAACGACAATGTCATATAACATTGTTATATTGTATTGTTATTCTAATGTGTACAGTATTGTTATATGTTACAACGTTGAAATGTGAATGTGTTATAGATCACATGTTACACAACATGTTACTTAATCTGTACGCACCCTAAGATAAAAAAGCAGAACCGATGACTTATTTCCTTGTACTAATTCAATCGCTGTTTTATATGCACGCAAAGGTTGTAAATTATAGGGAGAAAAGTTTCTACTTTGAATTTCTCTTTACCATTTAGTTAGACTGATGGTCAGGAGCTTGTACCTTTTGTTCTTTAGGATAAGTCTCCGTAGTCATACTGTATTTTTCATTTTGGTGGACGATTTAAAGATTTTAAAGTAATCACATATTATATCTCTGATGAGTAAAGTAAGCAAATTAATTGCAAGGTCCAATTTTATTGTTTCTTTCTAAAATTTTGTTGACTTAATCATACTTGTTTGTTTATTTTTAAAAGCTTTTATTTAACTTCCAATGTATGTTTGTTAGGGTCAAATTTTGCAACTGAATTTTAAAGCAGTTATCTTCAACCAAATGAGCTGAAATTTTGCATACATGTTCAGTTTGGATAACAATGCATGGTTAGCTAAGTGACGTCATACAAAATCAAATATGACGAACGGCTCAAGATGGCGGTCTAGTTATTTTCTTTAGACTCCCATGATATGAGTATGAAATGAAAGGTTTTGCTGAGAAAAATACGAAAATAAAATGACGTTACCCTAAATCCAATATGGTGGACACCCAAAGATAGCGGACTATGTTTTTTTATGCACCCTCATGATATTTTCAAATATGTAAATTTTCCGGTTCCTCATTTTTTTTGGTTTTGGCTCTGTATCCTCTGCAAAAGAAGACAGGGCTTTTATGATTTGTATTTGAAATTGATGCAAGGCGCTTATACTGCGTCAGTTTGTGCAGCTCATCTGGTTTCAGAAAAATTTTAAGAACCTTTTCAAACCTAAATATCCTGTAAGTGTATTCCATCGGTGGGTAAACCTAAAAAGAAATTATAAAGTTTGTAAACAATTATTAAAGAAACTTGTTTTGTCTGCTACGCCCAGCGTCATGAAGACTTACCAAGTTTATAGAATATCCCGCACATGGCATAAATGTAGCCAAGTTACACCTCTCTTTGATTTAAGCTTGCAGGCCAACATACTTTCCCCACATATGAAAAACATCATTATAGATTTTCCTCTACAATATTTGATTGATTCGTAATGTAGATTCGTTAAAAAAATTATTCTATCCTCTATGTGATGGATGTGTGCTAAAGCTTTTCCAGGGCCCTGTAGATATGCAGCGAAGGTGCGGCATGGGGTTTTAGTTGGTTCAAGTCCGACATAACTTATCCTTGCTTCCGCAAGGCGGGTATGCATTTGGCAATAAAAAAGACTAATACGAAAAGTAATTTCTAGGAAGAAAATAATTTAGGGGTCGCCAGTATTAGACGCCCCATTTACTCTGCTTTTATCGTTATATAACCATAAAAGCAGATTGGTATTATTACGAAATATTAAAAAAATAATATGGTCAGGGAATTCTAGCACCTATTTTCGCGTTAAAAATATTTTTATTGGTTGGCGATCTGTCAGGAACTAGGGAGCCCCGTGGACGCCGGGTCCTGGGCACTTGCCTAGTGTGCCCATGCGCAGATTACGACTTATTAAAGCCTAAACACAGCTACAAGCGTACCTGATTGAAATTATACGGAATTAATTTTTTTATCGATAAAAGTAAGCTAGGATGCCAGATCGGATTTGAAAATCAATTTCCATTAACTCCGGTTTAGAAACCTTTTTAAGTGGTAAAGCCACGCTGCAACTTCTGCTGTAGCAAGGTTGGGCCGGCTCGAACCGGGGCAGTACCACAACCTCACAGACAGCGTAATAACATGGTAACGGTAAAATTCAAAAAGAAAAGACTACCCCAGGGGGGTACCAACACCCCTGGTAATGGAGAATCTTTCACTGAGTATCCACGGTCAAGCTACCCCCTTCTTCTTGAGCGCAGGTGCTCAGGCTGCCTCGCGTATTTGGGGGGGGGGGGGGGCGCTCTATACTAACTCGGAGCAAACAGAGCGATAAAACCATGGCGACCCGTGCCAAGCCATCCGTCGACTTCTGCAGTATCAGGGGACTTCACTCGAACATTAACACCGTCCACTACCATATAGTGGTTTTTCAAACGTGGTAGAGCCATGCTGCAGCTATATTAATAGTATAGTTGTAGCACGAATGGGTCTGCTCCACCGGGGAAGGACCACGCTCTCATAGAATACCAGCGTAAAATAGCAGCTAAATGCTGCTGTGTTTCGTATGGTGGGTGTAGAGAACCGGAGACCCATTTTACTGGAAAAGAGGCATTCCATATAATATATATAAATATGTAGTCCTCACTGGTGATGACGCATCTGCATTTTGATTCTTTATTGAGAATAAATGTAGATTTCTATGGATCACAGAAACCACTTACCATCAGGTGGACTGTGTGCTCGTGTGTCACCTTTATTCTATAAAATTAAAATTAAAAAATATAGAGACGGCGAAGCCGGCCTTGCTCTTTTTGACCGAGATGCAAGTGTCCTTTCTGGCTAATACTTCATACCTGTCCTACCCGGGGTACCAATTAGACTTGTTTTTGCCCCGGGCTATAATTTGCGTATACGTCAGAGAGGATATCTGTTCTCGGCGCCTCAGCAGTCTTGAAGGTACGGAACTGTTCATGCTTTGGCTGCGCTGCGAGATAACCATGATATAGTATTATTTGCAGATGACACTTCTTTAATTTTCAAATTAAATCGACATTTGCTAAAATAATGCTATATCTAAATTAGTAAATTGGTTCAATGTTAATAATTTGCATTTAAATGGCACTAAAACGAAATGTATGAAATTTATGACTCCAAATGTCAAACAATTAAATACTAATGTAATTTTAAATGGGGAGAAACTGAGTCTTGTAGATACCACCATTTTTCTTGGAATCACACTAGACGCGAAGCTTCAATGGAGCCCCCATATATCAAAACTAGCAAGCAGGCTTAGTTCTGCAAAATATGCCGTAAAAAAGATTAGAAGTCTAACTAGTGTTGAAACAGCTAGACTAGTTTACTTTAGCTATTTCCATAGCATAATGTCGTATGGTATTTTGCTATGGGGACACGCAGCTGACACTGAAATTATATTTGTTTTACAGAAGAGGGCCATAAGAGCAATTTATGATTGAAAGCCTAAAGAGTCGCTGCGACAAAAATTTAAGGAAATTAATATATTAACTGTGGCCTCTCAATACATTTATGAAAATGTAATGTACGTACACAAAAATAAAAGTAGTTTTACAAAAATAAGTGATATTCATTCTGTAAATACTAGGAACAGACACAAGCTAGTAGTACCAGTTACTCGACTCCATCGAGTCAGTAATTCATTCTTGGGGCGATGTATACGCTTTTACAACAAAATTCCAGAAAATATACAAAATTTGACCTGCTCAAAGTTCAAAAACTTTATTAAACTAAGTTTGTATAAAAAGGGTTATTATAGTATTAAAGAATTTATAGATGATAATAACCCCTGGAAATGAGGTGATCGCTACCAAGCTATTTCTAATTTGTTGTGTTGTTAATTTGTGTAACACACATGATTGAAAGCTGTTATTTAAAAAAAAAAGTCCCGCTGGGTTTCTTGCTGGTTCTTCCCAGGACAGAGGTTTTTTTTCGAACCAGTGGTAATTATACAAAAGAGTGACTTTCAATAAGTATTATTAATAATCTATATTGAATAAAAAAAGTTTCTGTTCTGTTTCTGTTCTGTTTCTGCGCGTAGATAGCCACGACCATCTCTGCGTCTACAGGTGCCTGTATAGGTCCCATAAGCGGTAATTCCGACACAAACCGACTCATCTACCACGTCAAAATGGCTACAGATTTCTTGCTACAACAGATCCCATCCGTAGAAATCATGATACTTAGCGATTTTAACGCCCACCACGCCGAATGGCTCCGTTCACATTTAACCGATCATACAGGGAGATCTGTTTATGACTTTGCCTTGACATATGGTCTGACACAACTGGTTACTTCGCCTACGCGGATTCCAGTTGTGGAGGATCATACACCTTTCCTGTTAGACCTTCTGGTAACCTCTCATCCGGACATATATTAAGTTTCCGTCGATGCCCCCTCGGCTCTTCGGACCATTGCCTCATCCATAGTGTGGTACCACTCACGCTCCTCTTGCGGTTGCGTTCTGCAGGCTGCCGCCGTATTTGGCATTACAGCGGACGGAATGCGGTCATTCTTTGCATACTACCCATGGAAGCGAGTTTGCTTTTTGCCGGATGATCCCAGCGCTGTTGCTGACTCTGTCACTGATGTGGTGCATCAGGGAATGGAACTATTCATTTCATCATCTGTGATACCCATCGGAACAGATCTCAGCCTTGGTCGGTTCTGTAAGACTGCATTACGCAGTAAGCAGGAGTGTTATCTGGCTTGGACCGAGGCTTCAGCGGCTCGGGATGTAAACACCAGCATGCTTAAAAAGAAGTATAACTTCACATCCAGCTCCTTCAAAAGAGTCATTGCCAAGGGAAAGTATGAGCACATTGGCAGAATTGGCGAGAAATTAGTTCGCCTTCCTTCGGGAACCCGTGCATTCTGGTCTCTTACCAAGGCTGTTCAAGGGAATTTCTGTAAGCCATCACTACTTTCTCTGCACAAGGAGGACGACTCACTGGCCCACGTAACAAAAGAGAAAGCCGACCTTTTATGCTCCCTTTTTGCGTCAAACTCGACTCTCGATGAAGACGGGAACACACCGCCGACCATCCCGCAGTGTGAGTGCTCTATGCCTGATATGCGATTCACACAGTGCTCAGAACGCAAAGCACTCCTCCCCCTAGACATCCACAAGTCGAGTGGGCCTGACGGAATCCCGCTAATTGTGCTGAGGGCGTGCGCTCCAGAGATGGCACCGGTTCTAACGCGTCTTTTCCGGTGCTCCTACTCCCTAGGTGTTGTACCGAATTCATGGAAGACAGCTTTCGTGCACCCGATCCCTAAAAATGGTAACCGCTCTGATCCGTCCAACTACAGGCCTATCGCCATCACCTCCTTGTTCTCGAAAGTAATGGAGTCCATTATTAACTGCCAGCTCCTGCGGTACCTTGAGGAGCACTAGCTGATTAGTAACCGCCAGTACGGTTTCCGTCGGGGTCACTTAGCTAATGATCTTCTTGTTTACCTAACACATAGATGGTCGCAGGCGATCGAGTCTGGCACAAAGCACTACTTTCGAAGCTTCCTTCCTATGGGCTTCCCGAGCAATTGTGCAATTGGATCTAGTTTTCTGGCCGATCGGAGCATCACGGTTGTAGTAGATGGTGCATGCTCCAATTCCTACCAACGCTGTTTCTGCTGCATATCAATGATATATTGGAAACCTATACACCGGCCGTGCCAATATTTCTCGGCAAAACGTCACCGAGTACTGGCACAAACTTGTGTCTGAAGTCCAGTCTTTGCTGAATAAAGTCTTGCATTGGGGGCAACTAAATCTAGTTCAGTTTAATCCACAGAAGACACAAGTTTGCACGTTTATCGCTAAAAAGAACCCCTTTGTCGTATCTCATTTCTCATCATCATCATCATTACAGCCCTTCACAAGTCCACTGCTGAACATAGGCCTCCCCCAAGGAATGCCACAAAGCACGGTCCTGAGCCACCTGCATCCATCGACTTCCTGCATGTCTTACCAGGTCGTCACTCCATCTAATGGGGGGTCGCCCTACACTTCGCCTACCGGTACGAGGCTGCCACTCGAGAACCTTTCTTCCCCATCAGTCGTCGGTTTTTCGAGCTATATGGCCGGCCCACTGCCACTTCAGCTTACTAATCCGTTGGGCTATGTCGGTTACTCTGGTTCTACTGCGGATATCCTTATTTCTAAGTTTATCACGCAGAGACACCCCGAGCATAGTCCTCTCCATAGCTCGCTGAGCGACCTTGAGCTTCCTCATACGGCCAGCAGTGAAGGACCACGTCTCAGATCCATAAGTCATCACTGGCATCACGCACTTGTACAATTTCGTTTTCAGGTTTTGAGGTATTTCTAACGAGATGTGTCGTAGTTTCCCGAACGCTGCCCAGCCGGGTTGAATCCGTCGATTGACCTCTCGGTCGAAGTTGGACTTCCGTAGTCGGACTATTTGTCCCAGGTAAACATACTCGTCAACAACTTCGAGCTTAGTGCTCCCAACAACTACCGGCATAGGTATGACATGGACGTTAAACATGATTTGTGTTTTGTCCGTGTTCATCTTAAGACCTAATTGTCCATGTTCATCTTAAGACCGGAATTAAAGAGCTTCTGAAGGACTTCAAGTACCAGTTTTCCACCCGCTTTCAAAAGCTCCGCTGTAATTCCATCCTCGCCCGGGGACTTGCCGGGGACTGACGTCCGGAATATCTTCGGAATAGTGTCGGATAAGACTCGCTCTTGGATCGTTACTCACATTTGCTGGTGGCTCCAACGATGACGTGTACATCTGCCCATAGAACCTCTCAATCTCACTCAAAATCTCAGGTGTCCCGGAAACGATGCTGCCACACTCGGTCTTCAGCTTCGACAGTTGGCACTTTCTGGCAGACAGATCTCTGGCAAAGACTTTGGAGCCTTGGTTCCGCTCGATCGCTTCATCAATACAAGCTGTATTGAAATTGCGTAAGTCCCGCCCTTAGAGTATTCAACTAACAGGAGACGCCATGCGCATAAAGTTCCAAACAAAAAAGTCTGTCACTTCTAGCGGGAGGCGAGGTAACGCACACTAAGCAAATCGTAAACATTGGGCCACGTCGTTACGCACGCACACAGCATAATATGAGCACACGATTAAGCAAAACGCACACAATCTTGAAAATCTCTCATAAATGTCTCATCGTTACAGTGCATAAGCCATAAACAACTAGTGCGAGGGCCTTGTCGATATGGATATGTCGATGAAATTTTATGCAAGTTACATTAGCAAATTAAATTAAATAAAAATGAACAAATGTTTAATGTGTAATATTACATTCAAAGTAAGTTTAAAAAAATACATAAGGTACAAAATAATAATACAAAATTACCAAAATTAAAACAAATTGAAAAAGTAGGTAGTAGGTTTTTAAAGTGAATAAGTTTGGTATATATGTGACGAATACACTTTTTGGGATCACTCTTTTTTTGCGAGGTAGCTAATTCTAGTGCTTGCATATTTTCCATCACCAAGTTTGCCAGTTCAATGTTATGTGGAACGTAATCATTGTCGAAATAATGTTCTTGTATGCTTAAAAATATATAATACGCCTAGTCTATGAAATATTTTTACCATTTTTTAATGTCATGATCAACCGGAAAGGTTATCGTATAGGGGTTTTAAACGATCTAATTTTACAGATTTTACCCAACCTATAGAGTTAAACCGTTTTAAGGCTTAAGGTTGAACTACATCTGGCAGCACGGAATCGCACTTTCCTGTGCTTCTATCCTTTTTGGTCACTCAGAAACGTTATTTACTAGAGCAAGAAAGAGAGCGGGAGTGTATAGTTTCACCCTCAAAAAGCCGATTGTAAACCGGTTTCAAAAGTTTATCTATCATTCTTGACAATCCATACTAATATAATATTATAAATGTGAAAGTGTGACTTTTTGTTTATTTGTTTTTGTCCTTCCTTTACGCAGCAGCGGAATGGAGCAATTAAAAAAAATTAAACATTTGCTATCTCTTGGCCGAAGTTTACACTTAACCAAACATACTTTTTTTCGTCATTTTACTTAGGATTGAATAGATGTCGTCGTAAAAAGCGGTAATATTTTGTGTTCTACAGTACAAAAGTTTAGTACTCTGTATATATTTAACAATAATAGATTATAAATATGACACTGAGATTATTTGTTTGTCCTTATTTATTTATTTAAGCGCTAATAATTCGTGTCTCATCTGAAAACAACAATTTGGTTGACACCATCTAAGACGATATACTTATAAATAGCATTTTAAAATGAATAAATATCATTCACTAAACCCTCCATTTCGATTTGTTACATGTTTTAAATTTTATCCTTCATAATGTAAAATAAACTTGTAGCAAAATAATAAACTTACTTCCAATAATTTCAAAGTCGGTACAGCAGTTTCATTTAGTTTCCTTTTATTATTTGATTGGATTACGAAAACCGATTGGTCAAAATGCAAGGAACAAATAGTGCTTGTTCGTTTAGGTACCCGGGTTATATGATTGCCACATGCTTTTATCCAAACTTGGCGCATGTAAGGATATTTTGGAAAAGTGTAAAACCAAAGATCTTTTTTTAACATTGTACAAAAAAGAATTTTAAATAACACCTTGGTATTATATATCAAGGTATTAATTATAGTCAAATAAAAACATCGACACTAAAGATTACAGTGAACATCACTATTATTGCCTTGATTATACCATTTTATATACTCGAAATTACCCTTCTTTTCCTTTCATAACGTAACATAATGAAATGAAAATATCTATTTAAAATGTTTTATATACAATAAAACAATTTAAATTGATGTTTTCATTTCGTTAAAAACAATTAAAGATTATTAATGTTGTTTGAAATAATATAGTTTTGCAAATAGATCACAATAATATTAATGAATTTAAGACTATTCAATAACACGATTTTGTCTTGTGTAATAAGAACAAAGAGAAACGACATTTGTCTACAATTAAGCAAAATTTAATTATGTCCTAGTGGTGCAAAATTCCCTACTATAGTGTTAATACTTTTAAGTTGGCAACACACCCTGCTCAGCTATATTAATCAGAATTTTCGTGATTTAATGCTTATATTAATTATTTAAATCAAAATAAATACTTAAAGATGAAAGGTAACGTCGTCTTTTTGTAAATTTGAGGTCTGTGATCTTTTTTTACAAGAAAACACACTGCAACTCGGCATTTTTCTGGAGGTCAACTCACGCTTACGACTACATGTTAACTGATGCCGTACGCGGCGCAACTAGTTTTATATAACGGGAATGATCCGCGCTCTCGTACTTTTGACAGAGGGGAACGCTCTCCAATGTCATCTCCTGTTAGTTTAATACTCTAAGGTCCCGCCGCATGCATTTGGAGATCTGTCTGTTCAGTTGCCTGTATGCTGTCAAATCTGTTGAAAAATGTAGCTTCATCTCCCGTCTAACAGCCATGAGATTAAGAGTGTAATCGGAGAGTTTTTGTGTTCTTCTGCGGCGGTTCTTGCAGAATTTAGCTCCGACCGCATGAACAGTTTCCACGAGCTTGTCATTCATATCGTCAACTTCATTGCAGTCTTCTAGGCACTGAAAACGGTTTTGTAACTCGAGCTGAAAGGTTTAGAGACTTTGGAACAGCGCACGAGGGGGACGGAGCGTTGACTTCATTAGACGGGACCTCTCCAACTTAACGCTTAGGTTCAGTGTGCCTCTAACCATTCGGTGATTGCTACCAATTTGCACCCTCGCGATTTGAACGAACAGTTGTCGTCTGGTCGTCATAATGAAGTCAATGTCATTGTTTGTCGAACCTTCGGGGCTAGACCAGGTCCACTTCCTGTGGGGCCGCTTCTGGAAGAAAGAGTTAATCATAAAGAGACCCTCTTTCTCCACGAAGTAGGCCAGCTGCTGGCCCCTTGGGTTCCGTTTCCCTATTCCAAATTTCCCTACTTTCAGCTCACCGTTCTCTCCTGTGTCTAGTTTTGCATTGAAGTCTCCCCTTAACACCGTATAATGGGTTTTGGAGCAATGCAAGGCTCTAGAGCTATCCTCATACATTTCCTCCACCTCCTCATCGGGATGTGCCAGAGGTTGGTACGTAAACCTGTATGACCTTTAGCGAATACCGTTTGGTGATTCTGAGTATAAGGTACGCAACCCTCGTCGGCACACTCCCAATCTTTACAACGTTGTGAACGAGAGACTTGTGGACGATAAATCCGACACAACCTTGGGACAGATGGTCGCCCTTCCGGTGATAGAGCAAGTAACCGGATTCGAGGATCACCGTGTCGTCCCCCTCTCTTCGGACCTCAGATAATCCTATAATATGCCAGCGTAACTTGTCTATCTCTTCTTTCAGCTCCATGATCTTCTCGTCAGTCCTCAGGGTGCGTGCGTTGTATGTTGCCAGGTCAAGTCGTCGTAGGTAGCAACCAAACCTCCACCGGAGATTCTTAGCACCCCCTGCCCCGCCGTTACGATAGTCGTCACCGTAGCCAGGAATAGCGGGGCCGCCGGGGACTGGGGGCCGTCTCTTTGTTGCTCTTATCATTGGGGGGTATTTGCCATAGTTGTCATGCTTGGCGAGCGGGTTGGCCACCACAGTTTTTTATTGTACTTTTGCTGTTATCAGGAACATGCTGCTGCCCATCTCCTGCCTGTTTCCCTTTGTCGCCTTTTACGATATCCACGGGAAGACATGGGGTAGTGGACATTCTTAACCGCCACTACACGGCACTATATTTATCTCCTATTATGTATCTCCTCAGTTTCAAGGAACTCCCCTTGTTGCCTCAGCCAGTATCGTAATCCTCGGCGTCGACATATCGAGTAACGTGCAGTTTCGTGGTCACTTAGAAGAGAAGGCCAAATTGGCCTCTAAAAAGCTTGGCGTGCTCAGCAGAGCGGGACAATATTTCATGCCGGTACACCGCCTGCAACTTTACAAGGCGCAGGTTCGGCCTTACATTGAATACTGTTCCCATCTCTTGACTGGGGCTCCCCAGTGCCAGCTCCATTCACTTGACCGCATCCAGTGCAGAGCGGCTCGAATCGTCAACGACCGAATCCTTTCCAATCGGCTCGATTCACTGGCGCTGCGAAGATCTGCTGCTGAGATCCCTTTGCATTTTCTTTCGCATCTACCACGGGGTGTTCTGAGGAATTGTTCGGATTAATTATTCCAGCCGCCAAATTTCACCAACGCACATTGCGGCAAAATTCCCGATACCATCCACACCATCTGGATGCTTGGCGTTCCACCACTGTACGTTTACACTAGAAGATTTTTTCCGTGTACTGTCTCTGTGGAATAGCTTGCCACCGGCGATATTTCCGGATCGATACGACTTAGGGCCCTTCAATAAAAGAGCTTACTCCTTTCTAAAAAGGCCGGCAACGCACCTTCAATTCCCCCGGTGTTGCAGTTGTTCAAGGGCGGTGGTAGTCACTTACTATCAGGTGAGCCGTATGCTCGTTTGCCCCATCTCCTATGAAAAAAACCTAGACCACCCGGGCGGCTCAGTTGCCACGTACCCCGGCGACTTGGCCCTCTGGTAGGCGGTTATATTTGTTTTTATAGGATAAGGGTGACTAACGAGTTCACAGTCCACCTGATGGTAAGTGGTTGCTGTGGTCCATAAACATTTACATCTATCTTCGATCACGAATCAAAATGCAGATGCATTGTCACCCGTGAGGACTAAGATGGAATGCCTCGTTTCTAGTAAAAAGGGTCTCCGGTTCTCTACACTCACCATACGAAACACAGCAGCGTTACGCTGCTATTTTACAGTAAGAGCGTGGTCCTTTCCGGTCGAGCCGACCCATTCGTGCTACAACCATAACATAGCTGCAGCGTGGCTCTACCACGTAAAGAACGTACTAATTACATACACGTATTAATTATACTAATAAGATGCAATACAGGAATATATATATATAAATAATAATAATCAATAATATATTTTCGTTTCAGTTCCTCGCCGGATGAAAATTCCTAGTGTGCATAATGAACCTACACAAGACTGTCACAACTACAGCATTGATTATGGGATTTCTCATTTTCTTTATTTATTATAATATGTTTAGTTTAATGAATTTTCGCGCAGTCGAAAAGTCGATGTTTCTAACTAGCACTACCAACAGCCTCCCTAACGGTAAATAACTGTTTTTATTATTTATATTTTATGATTTAAATTAGCATTAGATTTTTAAGCATTATAAAAGTAGTCTTTTATTTTGTAAAATTAATAAGTTCAACAAGATGGACGTCGACGATTAAGAAATACGAAACATTAATAAAGTAAACATATGATTTAAATTTTTCCTCCTTTTTTGTCTTTTACGTTGAATAAAGAAAAAAAGGTAGTTTCATCAGATTGTCACTATATCAGCCATCTAATTAGAGGAAATTGGGTAACTGAGGAAATTGCTATCCCAGATACTTCTTTAAAGTTAAAAATTTATTTTCTAATTCCCTTTTAGTTACAGAAGACCTATTACTAGACACGCCTGGGTGTGTAATACAAAATTATTCAAAAACATTGGAATTTAAAGAAGCTTTATATGAAAATAAAACTTGCGGTCTTCGTGCCATATTCGTGGATAGAATAGAAAAAAATGACAAAGTAAGCTTTAATATACAACAAAAGTCAATGTATCTGTACAGCAAAGGAAAGCGTTTTAGTTGTTGCTACAAATTTGCTTCCAGATCAACAGTGCCTGGTAAAGAGGATACGCAAATAAAGTACGTACTAAACACAATTATTGTTTAAACAATATTTTCTTGTACCATGTTGTGGCGGTGTAAGAATATCCACTAAGTACCCCATGTCATTCCGTGGGTGATGTAAGAGGCGATATAGGGAAACAAATCAAAATGTTCAACAGCGTCCTCCTATTTTTTTTAGGATAGGGTGACAAACGAGCACACAGTCCACCTGATGGTGAGTGGTTGCTGCGGCCCATAGACATCTACATCTATCTTCGTTTGCGAATTAAAATGCAGATGCGTTGTCAGCCGTGAAGACTAAAATAGAATGCCTCTTATCCACTAAAAAGGGTATCCGGATCTCTACACTCACCATACGAAATAGCAGCAATAAGCTGCTATTTTACGCTGGTATTCTGTGAGAGTGTGGTCCTTCCCCGGTGGAGCCGACCCATTCGTGCTACTACTATACTATTAATATAGCGGCTCTACCACGTATGAAACAGCCACGATATGGTAGTGGACGGCGTTAAGGTTCAAGTGAAGTCCCCTGATATTGCAGAAGTCCACGGATGGCGTAGCAGGGGTCACCATGGGTTTATCGCTCTGTTTGCCCCGTGTTAGTAAAGAGCCCCCCCCCCCCCCAAATACGCGAGGCAGCCTGAACACCTGCGCTCCAGAAGAAGGGGGTAGCTTGACCGTGGATACTCAGTGAAGGATTCTCCATTACCAGGGGTGCTGGTAATGGAGAATCCTTCATTACTATACTACTAGTATAGTTGCAGCATGGCTCTATCACGTATAATTATTATCGACTAAAAACAAAAAATAAACCTTGCGAAAACGCTTGCCAAGCGTGGCAGCGGCAAATATTCCCCCTATGCAGCAATCTATGGGGGAGGTTCAGCAGTAGACTTTAATAGGCTGTAAGGGGTAATATTTTCTGAATTATTATCATGATTATCATCAACATAATTTAAAATTAAAAATGTTGTACAGCCGACTTCAATATAGGTTATTTGAGAATAACTCAATAACCATTGGTCTGACCTTGATCAAATTCATATGGGACCACACGAGAACTATCAGCTTTCATATAAAAAAAGAATCATCGAAATCGGTTCGCCCAGTACAAAGTTATGAGGTAACACACATAAAAAAAAAACGAAAAAAAAAAAACATACACTTGAATTGAGTACCGTCTCCTTTTTGGAAGTCGGCAGAAAAGCAACAACAGCAACCTTTCTAAGACCACTAGCGGACATAAGCCTTTCCGAGAATGTGCCATTTGGCATTGCAAAGCATGGCTGCAAAACAGGTAAGTCAGCAAACGCAGAGCCGATACTCATTACTCACATCAACAGTCTGTTTGAATTCAGAATTTTTAAATGTATTTTCCACTATCAATTGGTCACCAGGACCCCGTCTCTCAACCAGCAGTTCACTGTTTGTAGGTAATTTTATCATATTTAATAACTGTAATTCGTACTTACGTATTAAATAATATTATAATAGAATGTATTCTGTAACGGCTTGCAATAGTAAAAAAAGTTTCAGTGGGATTCACTCTTGCAAGCGTTACAACCTACTTTAATTTTGGTATTACGAAAGGTACTTAAGTAGCTAAAAGTGGTTTACCTGATAATTATTTTTAAGAAATTTATCTTATGGCACACACTGCAAATAATACGAAAACTAGAAACAATACCTTTAGGTATATAATAATATCTTACGTTTATAAACGATGAAACTGCATAAATATATATGTACATATATTTTATACATTTTCTTATTTTAAAAATAAGATCTACTATACATATCAAATTTATTTAAAAACTTAAGGTATGATGTTGTGATGTATACGAGGGTGGATTGAAAAGTACTCGGCCTAACCAAGAAAATAAACACATACTAAATCAGTTATATTTTTATTTTTCTACATAATCACCATCAAGTTCAATACACTTTTGCCACCTCCCCTTCCAAGCATTTAGACCGTTGAAAAAAAATGATTCTTCCTTAGAGTCAAAATATGCGTCTACAGCTGCTTTGACCTCGTCGTTTGTCGAAAATCTTTGACCTCCCAAGTGCTTTTTTAGGTTAGGGAACAGAAAGAAGTCTGATGGTGCCAGATCAGGTGAATACGGCGGATGCGGTAACAGTTCAAAGCCACAGTTGTGAATTTCAGCCATTGACTGTACTGACGTGTGAACACGGGCGTTATCTTGATGAAACAGGACTTTTCTTCTAAGCATTCCTCGACGTTTTTCTTTTATTTTTATTATTTTTTTATTATTTTATTTTTATTTTTATTTAAAAAAAAAATGTCCCGCTGGGTTTCTTGCTGGTTCTTCCCAGGACAGAGGGTATTTTTTCGAACCAGTGGTAAAGTAAAAAATGACTTTCAATAAGAATTACACATGTAATGTATATTGAATAAAAATTATTCTATTCTATTCTATTCTATTATTTCCTCTCGTAAACGACGTAGTAAGGTGCAGTAGTAATCAGAGTTTATAGTCTGACCCCTTTCAAGATAATCAATCATAATCACACCTTTCGAGTCCCAGAATACTGAAGCCATCACCTTATTTGCCGACAAAATCGACTTAGCCTTTTTAGGGGGTGGTGAACCAGGTCTTCTCCACTGTTTTGATTGTTGTTTTGTTTCTGGTGTACAGTAATGAACCCATGTTTCGTCTATAGTAAGAAAACGATTCAAAAAATCATCTGCATCGGCTTCAAATAACTCCAAACAGTCGCGTGAAATAGTCAATCGCGTCCTTTTTTGTTCAACTGAAAGCAGTCGCGGAACCCACCTTGTGGAAACCCAACTCGTTGACAATGATGTTTTGAGTTCGTTCATAAGAGATGCCTATAATCTCGGCTATCTCTCTAATTTTTAATCTGCGGTCTCCCATTATTAAATCAAGTACTTTTTTAATATTTTCGTCAGTAGTTGACGTCGAAGGCCTTCCAGAGCGGGGTTCATTTTTCACACTCTCTCTACCACGCTCAAATTCTGCTATCCATTTTTTGACGGATGAATATGACAGAGCACAATCGCCTAATGTACTGACCATGTCATCATGGATGGCTTTTGATGATAGCCCCTTCTTATGGAGGTACTTAATGACGGCACGCTGCTCGATTTGCTCCATTCGCGGAAATTATGTCCGATTACTTTGTTAATAAATTTATAAAATCACAACTAATTATCGCACACGTTTCGAACTTCACACAATGAACTAGTCTGAACTGAACTAAATAATGTGGGTAGATTTGATTTTTAGAATTGAATGGATCTGTGTTAGGCCGAGTACTTTTCAATCCACCCTCGTACCTCTTAGAACTTTAGTACGAATCTATTTGATATGTACAGGTCTATTTGCCACATTTTTGGGGAGTTCTTTACTATTCTTTTTTTTTAAATATACGTAATTAACTTTTCAGATTTACACCGTGCAAATTTTTTCAAAATGGCTCTATAATAAAGCTGGAGCAGGAAATAATATCCGTATATTGTAGTCTTATCGAAGGGAAAACAAAGCCCGTAATTTATGAAGATACCTATTTATTACTTAAGAAGCTAGACACATCTTCTAAAGTTACTACAAATGACGAAAAGTCTTGGAATGTATTGATAGTTGGAATGGATACGATGTCGAGAGCAAGAGTGTATAGTACTATGCCACACACTGTTGAATATTTCCAAAAACATAAGTGGCTAGATTTCAGAGGATATCAAAAGGTAAGAACATTATATGAAGCAAGATTCCTCATTTTCATTAATTTTTTAAATATTTTTATATGTTCATGTATTTTACTTCATACCACTAAATACCTAAGCATTTATAGTCTTGCAGATATCACGTATATAACTATTAATGATTCCTATTTCTCAACGGCGCAGCGGAGAACTGCACAAATGAAATCCAATACTTTTTTTTATAGTATAGGGTGACAAACGAGCACAAATTCCACCTGATGGTAAGTAGTTGCTGTGGCCCATAGACATCTACATCTATCTTCGATTACGAATCAAAATGCAGATGCGTTGTCACCCGAGATGACTAAGATAGAATGCTTTGTTTCCAGTAACACAGCAACTTTAAGCTGCTATTTTACACTGATATTCTGTGAGAGCGTGGTCCCCCACCCCGGTCGAGCCGACCTATTCGTGCTACAACCATAATATAGCTGTAGCATGGCTCTACATACTAATGTATTTTATTTTATTTATTTATTTATTTATCTTCACGCACAATCCCTGACGGGGTAGCCAGAGAGAACAGATCGCCAAGTGTCACGATCCTTACATACCTCTTTCGCTTCTTTCAGATTCATTATCTTCTTCATACATGCACGTCTAGGTATCCGAGTACTCTTGACCCTCCCCTCTTCGAGCAGTTTGCTCACATGGTCTTCGAAAGTTAGTCTCGGTCTACCTCGACACCTTTTAATATTAACTTTCGCGCTATATATTTTCTTCGCCATTCGGTCTTCACTCATTCGCTCAACGTGCCCAAACCATCGAAGCACGCCCTTATCAATTTTTGTGATAAGGTCATCTTTCAAACCTGCCATATTGCGAATCTCTTCGTTTCGCTTTCGGTCGGCCATGGTAACGCCGCACATTTTACGAAGAGATCGCATCTCCACTGCATTCAACTTGCTTTTATGTTTCTTCTGGCACACCCAGGTTTCGCTGCCATATAACAAAGTCGGTACCAACACTGCGTTATGTATTGCAAGGCGTGCACTCTTCACTACGCCTTGCCTTTTGACTAACGCAGTCAGGGCACCATTGACTTTGTTCCCGGCAGCGACACGCCTGTCCACATCTAAATCACATCTTCCATCCCGGCTAAAAGCACTCCCCAAGTATACAATTTCATTTACCTGTTCTAGACATTCCTGATTTACCCATATTTCACACTTCGTTCTCTGTTCGTCCCTTTCAAATACCAGAACCTTAGTTTTATTAGCATTCAAACGGAGACCTTTAATTTCACATTCCTCTTTCATACACGTGACTAATTCCTGCAGTTCTGCCTCTGATGGTGCAATAAGCACTGCATCATCAGCATACAGCAGACAATTTACTTTTATGTCACCCAATTTCACACCCAAACAGCTATCTTTCAGCTTCTGTAAACAGCTGTCGAGATACAGTATGAACAGCCAGGAAGACATGACACAACCCTGTTTCACGCCCGTTTGGACGCTAAACATGGGTGACAGGTCATGCCCTACCCGCACACAGGCTTTACAGTTACAGTAAAGTGACTGCACAGCCCTTAGCAATCGACCATCCACACCGTACCCCGGCAACAGTTCCCACATTTTCTTCCTTACAACCTTATCAAATGCTTTCTCAAGATCCACAAAAGCACAGAAAATCTTCTGGTTAGCAGCCAGAAGCTTTTCCGTGATCATGCGTAGAGAAAACATTTGATCCGTGCATCCTCTTCCAGGTCTAAATCCGCATTGTGTCTCCCATAGAAATCTTTCCGATTTCTCTTGCATCCTACGTGTCAAAACCTTCGAGTAAACTTTACTTGCTAAACTGGTCAAGCTGATCGCCCGATAGCACCCGCAGTCAAAATGTGAACCTTTACCTTTATATAAAGGCACAATGACTGCGGATCGCCAATCATCCGGGACATCTCCCGTCCGCCAGCACAAATTGCACAGCAGATAAAAGCTGTCCCAGACGCGAGGCCCACCATACTTGACCATTTCAGCAGTAACTCTGTCTAGTCCCGCAGCCTTACCACATTTCAAACTTCGAATCGCACGTTCAATCTCTTTCATACTGATGACCTCAGTGTCATCGAGGTCCAGGTCTGGCGTACCAGTCACGGCGTATTTTATTCTCTGAATAAAAAAAGTGTCGTTAACTTTTACTTAATATCTTACCATCTTTTTCTAATATCAAAAGATGTTGAAAGAATATTTTCTACCACGATTTTAGCTCGCCGAAAGTACAGTGTATTTCATCAATTATCAACAAAGACACTTAACCTATGTATCTTCTTAATCCTACGTACTAGATTTTGTGCCCGTAACGTGAAAAATTCTTGACAAATTAATGTGGGAATCATAGATCCATCAGGTCAAGAATGGAATTGATATCAGCTATTTTTAGAAAGCTGACTTAAGGCTACAACACTTAGCTCTTTTACTTTTCCTTTATACCATCGTAAAATTACTTCGCACACAAAGACGATATTTTAATATTTTTAATGTTAACTTTATTAAAGGAAATGACCAACGAGTAGATAGGTAAGCAATCCTCTTGCTGGTTACTGTTTACTACAGCCCATGGACGCCTGGAACCAACTTCGAAGAAGACTATAGGTGCATATATGCTATAGGTGCAATGGAATGCCTCACAGCCTGCCAAACTGTAGTGGCTCAACATACCATTCAAACCGGAACACAACAGTGAAGGCGCTACTGCTTGACGACAGAAATAGATAAGAAAAAGAACCCTAAGACATAGTTAATACAACGTTGCACAAAGGTTTTTCACTTATAATATAGGAGCTATCATATCATCCAATCCTTGTGTGTGCAGTGTGGAGGGGATATTTGCTGCAGATGCCACGCCTGGTAGGCGGGTTGGAAACCGCAGTTTTTTATTATTTTCAGTTGTTATCAAGATGCTGCTACTTACTTCGTTTAATTTTCACATCCCTCTGTCATCTGTTACGACACGTATGGGACGACACGGGATAGTGGACTCTCTTACGCCGCCACTGCACGGCATCAACACATTCAATGTGGTAGACCTATGTTCGGCAGAGGGCTTTTTATAGACTGTAATGATGATCATGATTATATTATAGTCTTTCAATATTATTGCAAAAATAGATTAAATTATCTGATATGCTTTTATAACTTTTCAGGTAGGTTTTAACACGTTTCCAAACATAATGTCTCTTTTAACTGGAAAGAAAATGCCTACAATTTACAAAGCTTGCGCAAAAGGTATGAACGAATGTAACGAATTGATGATGTGGAGTAAATACAAGGATGCAGGCTATTTTACTGCTTACGGTGAAGATTATCTGAGGCTACCCGATACATTTTCCAGATATAAGGGATTTAAAATTCCACCCACAAACCACTACGCACGCCCATTTTTTCTAACGGGAGAGAAAAAAAGTGGAAACTACATATGTACTGCGAAAAAACCTTCAGCAATACATTTACTAGACTATGCTTTAGATTTTACGAGAGCGTACATAAATGAAAACTTCTTTGGCATGTTCTGGCTAAACTCCTTCAGTCACAATACTGACAATGTGCCAGCGCTTCTTGATAATGACATGTTAAGCTTCTTAGAAAAACTAGAACACACGGGCGCATTAAACAATACTTTCATTGTATTCTTAAGTGATCATGGTATAAGATACGGTAAAATGAGACTACCAATAGAGTCTTATTACGAAGAACGATTACCGATGTTATTCATGTGGGTTCCATTTGCGTTTCAAGAAACTTATTTTGAAGAAAATCATAATATAAAGATAAATCAATATCGGTTAATCACACCTTACGATCTGCATTTAACGATGTGGCATATACTGAAGTTGTCAAATGATTCCATTCAAGACATACCTTCAGAAGCATGCCCGCAGTGTTCCAGTTTATTTGTCGAAAAAACAATATATAGGACATGCTCTGATGCTGGGGTCAATGACAAATGGTGCAGCTGTCACAACATGGCCGAGGCAAACGAAAAAGAGAACAATTCACAACAGAGTTTAAAACTAGCGGTGACGTATATACAAAACAGAACCCAAACAATAGAAACAACGCGATGTATGGAATGTGCAAAATTGACATTAAAAACAGTATTAAGGCATCATTTCTATTCAGACGGAACAAAAGAAGTTCACATTATAGCATTTATGATGTCGCCAGGTGATGTAGCATTCGAAGCGAACATATTGATAGATGATAATGAAATAAAGATATTGGAACCGACAGAAACTATATCAGCTTATAACACTAGAGGAAACTGTGTGGTAAATCCAAATGATCGATCATATTGTGTTTGTAAAAAAATAAAACAATGCAAGAGATATTTTCAATTTTTATTTAGTTTCCATATAAATTTACTCATTGGAGGTTATTATACTAAAATAATTTACTTAAATCCTACATCTCACTCAAATAACATTATTACTTTAATAATAACAAATGGTTTATTATTACATATACAAAAATATGTTTACCCTAAGGAACTTACAACACTTATTAGCAATATTTAAATAAGTCTAACTTATTAATAATTTTATGAATATGTCCTGTAATTTAATATTCTTCAGTCTATTAACAAAAATTGAGATTTACCGAAAGTTTTGTTTTTTTGTTAAAAAATAAAAGCATAAATTCTTTTGTTACTTATAACAATTTAAAAATATCGAAAATAATTAATTATTTATCTATCAAAGTACCTACTACGAAATGTATATGTTTTATACCTTTCGACAAACTGAAAACAAAGTAGACAAAAAAGGTTACGCTCCTATACTTATAGAGGTCTTTAATATAACATGTATAAATAAATTTGTTTATCACATTTTTAAAAGGGACTAAAAAGTACAAAGTTCTTTTTTTCATATTTTTATATTGCTATCCGACTTTGAGATAAGTTAAAAATTTCAAGTTAGGCCTACTACTAGCAGACTAGGTCATTGGGAATAAAATCAATAATTAAATTTCCCGAGCAGACATACACTAAAGTGAGTTAATGAATATGTGGTATAAATAAGTAAACTCAAATTATTCATTTCATGCACAAGTGTCATCATCATCATTACTGCCTATTAAAGTCCCATGCTGAACATAGGCCTCCCCAATATTGCAAGATTTGAAATTGTTTTTGGGAGAAATTGCAATTTCCATAATTGCAACACATCAGTTTTTACTAAATCTATGATTTAGTAAAAACTGCATTTTTTATGCTTTTGAGTTGTAATCAGGAAGATGCTGCTGCCTATCTCCTGTTTACCTGTCAGAGAATCCACTACCACAAAGTGTCACCTAATGAATGGTATTGAGTAGTAGATTCTCTGATACCGCCACTACATGGCAAAGTGTATGAAACACAACAAAGCTCATCCTAAACTAGCCATGCCTGAATTAACACATTATGCAATGAGATCAAAAGTGAGCCAGAATGTTGTGTCTGAGATATACGATAACAAGTTGAAGTGCAGGGCCTGTGGCATAATACTGTGACCACACTACTTTAGTTGATGACAAGTTGTAGGTACTCATTTCAAAATTACAATATTCAATCATTTGCTTGCTTTTCATTCATTTAATAGAAAACAAATATAAATACAGCATTGTTACAAGTAAACCCATGGTTTGATTATTTAACTAAATACAGTCTGAAATGAAGTACTTTAATGAAATATTTGCAAAATTCGCCATATGATTATTAAAAATCACTAAGAATTCCTTATTTACTTTTTTGTTTTAAAAATTTAAGTGTAGATTTTAAACTTATAATTTACTTCTTACTTGATGAACATTACATAAGAATAATTTGAATAAAAATAAAATGTGAATTATGCTATGGTACTTTTATAAGGTATAGATGAGTGAGGAGTACTAGGAAAAATAGCAAACAGTGATAATTGGATGACCGCTAATATTGCTCCAATTGAATTAGGTATCTGTAAAAAAAATAACAAACATTGTTATTGTCAGATACTATGATTGATTTATATGCTAAAAATATATATAGAGTGTAGATTATCGAAAACTTGATATCTCAAGGATATATTTTGTAGTAACTTTTAAGTAAAGATTATAATGATTATAAAAACAAAATCTTAAGATTTAGATTAATGATGACTTTTATATACTATTTGAAAAGTAAATATTAATAAATTCAATAGGTACCGTGATAAATATGTCCTCATCTATTAGCCCATATAAAAACCAAAATGCTGATACAAAAAATGACATCAGTATCATAGGAAAAGGTAAACATTCGGTGCATTTTACTTTAAACACATATAATAATTTGCTCATGGGTGCAGCAACTGTTATAAGAGTAAGAGAACAGGCTAACAAACCTGAAAATAAACATAATGTAATAAATTGAATTATTTGAACTCACAAATAAAATAAAATCGTTAATGTATTACTTGATATGCAGAAAACAAAAAAAATAAAAATAACACTTACCAAGTCTTGATAGGAGAACCTCGTTATCTTCTTCTACAGAAACATATCCAAACATAAAAATAAATAATGCAACGGTAAAAGCAATTTGTCGTAAAACCATCAACTTTTTAAATGTATAAATGTAGAATACTACTGTATAAGAAACCATTAATGTAACACCAATTGTGTTTACCATAACTATTTTATCATTGTGTTTTGTCAATCCATACAAAAGCCAAATACCAGAGCTGTAATTAAAAAATATATGTTACAAAAACATTAAAACGATAAAATTCAATGGCGTAACGAAAACTTACGATAAAACGCCGGCTATGAATGGGAATGGTGATGCTTCTGCAGTAGTTCGATTACACACATATTGCTTGCAGACAAGGCTAAAATAATATGTAGCTTAATATTTATTTTAATACACAAAAAGCAGTTGGTTACCTACTTCAAAACCATTAAAAATAGTAAGACAAAAATTAAAATACATACATTCCAGACAAAAATTGCAAGATAGTTGTCACAACGGCTAAATTTGCAACATGTTCTTTTATTTCAAATAAATACATTGTTTATTCATAGAAATATCGATATAAATAATAGGTAATGTTCTTCGCAATTTTAAAAATGGTAAACAATAAACATCACATCACCTGTCACCTGTTACCTGTCCTGTAGGGATGTTCGATGATCATCGATGTTTTAATATCGATGTTGACATATGTCTAACATCGAAACATTAATGCCAATGAACCCACAATCGATAATTGGGAACTTGCAAACAATGTGAACCCGCGAAATCAATATCAACTAAATCTTAAATTTGCTCTGAAGATTTGAAATTTTGAATAATTCTGAATTCCTGAACGCATCGCTAACCTAAAAAATATCATTGTCATGTGTCTAACTTAATTGTCATGTGTCACCTGTAATGTCACAGTGGTCACTGCTTTCGCTTTATTTCGTAGTGTCGTTGTCGGTTGTCGCATAACAACTATTCTACGTAAATTGATATTCAAGTTAATTGTTACTTTTTCCTTTGCTGTGTATACCCACATAATTTTGAAACAATTTGTAAGTATCTAAACATATACAAAAAACATCGATAATGGTCTAATCGAGTAGGCTAAGCATCGAACATCGATGTTGAGCTATTGATGCAAACATCGATGTCTTCATCGATGTTTCTGCAACATCGAGCATCCCTAGTTGTCAGTCCATAGATAAATAGTCGATTTTTGGCGGGAACTTCACCGGTAGCGGTTTGCTACTCCTGTATATACCGGGTGTTTTTGAACGCTCCCGAAAATAAAGACAGGCGATAGTACTAACGATGCCTTTGATCATGTGCAGGAAGAAAATTGATTTTGAGGAAAAAAAATCATCTTTTCACAACGTTTTATTAATTTTATTCACGCTCCATCATGTTAGTACAGCTAAATGAAATGATAATTCTATATAAAAAAAACATAAAAATACTTAAACATAAAACCAGCAGTGGAACTTAAATAAAATCAGCTGACCATAGGGTTATTAACCCTATTATCGCGCGGAATTGACGCCGAATCCACTACTACAGCTACAGCAGTACTGCAAATACGGCCATACTGCAATACCTAATTATTTACAACACTTGTCTAAATAATATCTAACTTATCTACCTACTTAAGCTACTATTTTGCCACTGTGATATCTCCACCTAGCCACTTTAATTCGAATTCACAGATTAAATAAACCAAATACAATTAAATTAAAAAAAAATTTAACAACGATTGAGGCATGCTTTTTTCAGTTATGTACCATATTCAAATCAGTTCAGTACAAAGTTATTTAAAAAAAAATTAGGTATGAAACAACTTACCGCTCTAAATTCTCCTTGGCCTTATGAGATACGGCTAAAATTGTGCACCATTCATGTCGAGGCAGATTTGCTCTCGGTGTTGCGTTTCCTCATGCAGGCAGGGCATCATCGTGTGGTCTTCGACACAGTCCGTACGTAGTTTGTCGAAAACATCCACGATCCTTTGGCGCCACACTCACGATTAAAAACCCTTTCTTTCACACACCCCCACAGAAAGAAGTCTAACGGGGTCAGATCTGGTGAGCGAGGTGACCAAGCGTGTGGTCCTAGTCTGTCAATCCAGCGATCATCAAATAATTCGGTCAGGCGCTCACCGACAAACCTCACGACATGTGGAGGTGCACCATCATGCTGGAACCATGTGCGGCGATATTCAGCCAACGATAGGTCGTCTAAAATGTCGACCTGTGGCCGAAACACTGGTCCCAGTATGCGATCGTTAAATAAACCTGCCCATACGTTAACCGGCCATCGAGTTTGGTGCACGGTTTGTCGAACAGCGTGCGGGTTAACGTCTCAATACACGTGTGTATTTCTTCGGTTCCACAGGCCGTTTTTGGTAAATGTCGACTCATCCGTCCAGATAATGTGCTCAATGGAACCAGGCACACGTTGTTGCTGGTCTAATAACCAACGGCAGAAAACTCGTCGGCGGTCGTGATCGCCGGGAACTAAAGCTTGCACTTTGTGCAGTTTGTATGGGCGCATTCGGTTACGCTTCAACACTTTGTGTACTGCACAGTATGACACACTTGTTCCATCCCGACGTCTTAACAATTTAGCGATACTTCATGTACCTAGGTTCGGATGCCTAACATGTTGCCGTATTCACGAGCACTATAAACGTACGCATTAGGCATTATTAAAACAAAAAAGAAACAAAAAACGTAACAACAAGAATAATACCAACACGTAATAACAAGTAATACCAACTAATAACATCATCATCATTACAGCCCTTCACAAGTCCACTGCTGAACATAGGCCTCCCCCAAAGAATGCCACAAAGCACGGTCCTGAGCCACCTGCATCCATCGACTTCCTGCATGTCTTACCAGGTCGTCACTCCATCTCGTGGGGGGACGCCCTACACTTCGCCTACCGGTACGAGGCTGCCACTCGAGAACCTTTCTTCCCCATCGGTTGTCGGTTCTTCGAGCTATATGGCCGGCCCACTGCCACTTCAGCTTACTAATCCGTTGGGCTATGTCGGTTACTCTAATTCTACTGCGGATATCCTTATTCCTAAGTTTATCACGCAGAGAAACTCCGAGCATAGCCCTCTCCATAGCTCGCTGAGCGACCTTGAGCTTCCTCATACGGCCAGTTGTGAAGGACCACGTCTCAGTTCCGTAAGTCATCACTGGCAACACGCACTGGTTGTACAATTTCGTTTTAAGGTTTTGAGGTATGTCTGACGAGAAAATGTGTCGTAGCTTCCCGAACGCTGCCCAGCCGAGTTGAATCCGTCGATTGACCTCTCGGTCGAAGTTGGACTTACCTAGTCGGACTATTTGTCCCAAGTAAACATACTCGTCAACAACTTCGAGCTTAGTGCTCCCAACAACTACCGGGATAGGTGTGACATGAATGTTAAACATAATCTTTGTTTTGTCCATGTTCATCTTAAGACCTATCCGTTGGGAGACACTATTGAGGTCATTGAGCATAGTGCTTAGGTCCTCCAGCGATTCTGCCATAAGGACTATATCGTCGGCAAATCGAAGGTGAGTAATGTACTCGCCATTGATGTTAATACCGTATCCTTTCCAGTCCAGAAGCTTGAAAACGTCTTCCAATGCAGCGGTGAAGAGTTTCGGGGATATGACATCACCCTGTCTTACACCTCTCTGCAATTGGATAGGTTTCGTACTCTGGTTCTGTACTCGGATAGCCATCGTAGATCTACTGTACAAACACTTCAGCACCGCCCAAATTTCGACGGAATCAAAGGTTTTCTCATAGTCCACATACGCCAGACATAGTGGCAAATTGTACTCCTCGGACTTCTGTACAATTTGCCGTAGGGTATGTATGTGGTCAATGGTGCTAAAGCCCTTTCGGAAACCCGCTTGTTCAGGAGGCTGGAAGTCGTCAAGTCTGCACGCGAGGCGATTCGTAATGACTCTCGAAAACAGCACGTAGACGCGACTCAGAAGGGAATTCGGTCTGTAGTTCTTCAAGAGAGCGTTGTCACCTTTCTTGAAGAACAAGACCACCGCACTTCTGCTCCACGCCTCCGGTGTAACGCCACCATGGAGGACGGAATTAAAGAGCTTCTGAAGGACTTCAAGTACCGGTCTTCCACCCGCTTTCAGAAGCTCCGCTGTAATTCCATCCTCGCCTGGGGCCTTGCCTTTTTTAAGGTGCTGGAGAGCCATTCTAATCTCGCTCAGACTGACGTCCGGGATATCTTCGGAATAGTGTCGGATAAGACTCGCTCTTGGATCGTTACTCACACTTGCGTGGGGCTTCAACAATGACGTGTACAGCTGCCCATAGAACCTCTCAATCTCACTCAAAATCTCAGGTGCCCCGGAAACGATGCTGCCACATTCGGTCTTCAGCTTTGACAGTTGGCTCTTTCTGGCAGACAGATCTCTGGCAAAGACTTTGGAGCCTTGGTTTCGCTCGATCGCTTCTTCAATGCAAGCTGTATTGAAGTTGTGTAAGTCCCACCGCATGCGTTTGGAGATCTGTCTGTTCAGTTGCCTGTATGCTGTCAAATTTGTTGAAGAATGTAGCTTCATCTCCCGTCTAACAGCCATGAGATTAAGAGTATGATCGGAGAGTTTTTGTGTTCTTCTGCGGCGGGTCTTGCAGAACTTAGCTCCGACCGCATGGACAGTTTCCACGAGCTTGTCATTCATATCGTCCACTTCATTGCAGTCTTTGCACCGCACCGGTTGCACCGCTGGCCGACCGTAGATAGTTGGGGGCCCAATTAATGAGCCAGCCACTTATGAAAGGCTGCCCCGCCATCTTACGAAAAATCCTGGGATGGCTCCACCATGCCGGTTGGCGACCGGAGGAGAGGGCCTGGTGGCGATTTCCAGGGGGGTTCGGGCGTCCCCGCGATCTCCATGCTAGGTACCATCGATGCTATGACTCTCTTTGCGTCCCTAGGTTATATGTGTGACGCCTCGTCCAACTGCCATTCTCTCAACCTATTCACTCCCACCATTGATGAAAAAAAGAAAAAAGAAAAGTAAGTTTGTACAGCGGTTGCACTCCCTCTCCATTAAAGTGCACCTCACAAACATCCGAGGTCTGCACTGTAATCTCAATGCAGTCCATTACCACCTTGAGACTGACAAGCCGCACTTACTCTTCTTGACTGAGACGCAGATCAGATGTCCTCTAGATGCGGCGTACCTTGGCTACCCTGGGTACACATTGGAGCATAATTTCCATCAGCGCGCTGGAGTCTGTGTTTACGTCCGCAACGACATCTGCTGTAAGCGTCTCCGTCACCTTGAAGACCCCACTTTCTCTACGATCTGGGTATTGATAGACACTGGAATGGATAAAATTATTTATTCTTGTGTCTACCGTTCGCACAGCGGCGACCAGGAGACAACTAGGCTGTTTGAACACCTCAGTGAAGCCTCTGATGTGGCTCTAAATCGGTACCCTAATGCACAGTTGGTTTTTCTGGGGGACTTTAATGCCTGTTATCAGGATTGGCTGTTCCCATACCAGAAGACCGACCACGCTGGGAGAGTGGCGTGGAATTTTGCCTTGTCGCTGGGGCTCTCGCAGCTGGTGCAACAAGCGACTAGGGTACCTGATGTGGATGGGCACACAGCCAACTGCCTCGACCTTCTGCTGACTACCGATCCAGACAGGTACGATGTTCAGGTTACCTCACCCTTGGGAACTTCTGACCACTGTCTGGTGAAATCTGTGTCGTTATATTCCCCACCTAACTACGATTTCCACGGAGTGCGACGAATGTGGCGATACAAGTCAGCAGATTGGGATGAGATGCGGCATTTCTTTGCATCTTATCCTTGGCGGCAGGTCTGCTTCTCCTCTAGAGACCCATCGAGCTGCGCGGATGCCATAACCAATGTGATACGTCAAGCGATGGAGTATTTCATCCCCTTTGCTGACGTGCCCATTGGTGGTAAAGCTCGCCCTTGGTTTAACGCCGAGTGCGCTCGTGCTGAAAAGCACAAGCATATGGCGTACTTATGCTGGGTCGATGCTCGAGACCGTAAAGCTCCGGATGTTAGCCTTAAGAAGAGAGCCTTTAACCAAGCCGCCAAGTCGTGCAAAAAGGCATTACGCCAAGCCAGTTTCGACCGCATTAAACGCATCGGCACAAAGCTCTCTGTCAAACCATCTGGCAGTAGAGCTTTTTGGTCTCTCGCCAAAGCGGTCGAGACAAACTTCTGTCGGTCTACACTGCCTCCGCTGGTAAAACCAGATGGCTCACTGGCGCATGCGCCTAAGGAGAAAGCGGACTTATTTGCTTCTCTTTTTGCTTGCAATTCGCGTCTGGACAGTAGCAACAGCGTACCATCACATTTACCTCACTGCGGTACCTCTATGACTGAGGTCCGTATCACTAACAAGGAGGTTCTTAAAACCTTGCGAAGTCTAGACGTGAATAAAGCTAGTGGACCTGATGGTATACCAGCTATAGTTCTAAAGGTCTGTGCACCTGAGTTGTCTCCTGTGTTGACACGCTTGTTCCGCCTCTCATTCAGGACTGGAATAGTGCCTAAATCTTGGAAGCTGGCCAATGTGCAGCCTGTGCCTAAAAAAGGTAGCCGTACCGACCCTGCCAACTATCGGCCAATTTCAATCACCTCCATACTCTGCAAGATTATGGAGCGTATATTGAACGCCCACCTTATGGCATACCTAGAGCAAAATGATCTCCTCAGTGATCGTCAGTACGGGTTTCGCCGAAATCGATCAACTGGGGACCTTCTAGCGTATGCCACTCATATATGGGGCGAAGCCCTCGAGAACAGTGGTGAAGCACTTGCTGTTTCCCTCGATGTCTCGAAGGCTTTTGACAGGGTTTGGCACGCTAGTCTATTGGGCAAGCTTTCAGCATACGGCGTATCCCCTGGCCTAATTATCTGGGTGAAGGACTTTCTGAGTGAACGGTCTCTCCGGGTCGTCGTTGATGGCTGCTCATCCAATACTGTGGCGACTAACGTCGGTGTTCCTCAGGGGTCCGTTCTCTCCGCAACTTTCTTCCTGCTGCATATAAATGATCTGCTCATTCCCAGTGTCTATGGGTATGCAGACGACAGCACAGTTGTGGAGAGATACCAACCAAACGCCCGGGCCAGCCGGGATCAAATCCAGTCAGAAAGAGAGGCTATGTTTGAGCGTGTGAGTCTCACACTACAGGCAGTCTCCGAATGGGGCGATGCCAATCTCGTGAGATTTAACGCCTCCAAAACACAAGCGTGTCTTTTTACCGCTAAAAGGAGCCCGCTCACCATGGCTCCTACTTTCCGGAATGTATCCTTGGAGTACACTGACCGCCTTCAGTTGTTAGGGATTGAATTATCTCCGAACCTAAACTATGGGCGGTTCATCGAGTCCAGAGCCAAAGCAGCCGCAAGGAAACTTGGTGTCCTTGCAAGGGTGCGACGGTACTTCACGCCGGGGCAGCTTCTTACCTTATATAAAGCGCAAGTCCGGTCGTGCATGGAGTACTGCTGTCACATATGGGCTGGTGCTGCAAAATGCCACCTGGCAGCATTGGACTCAGTGGAGAGACGTGCTAAGAGGCTCATTGGTGACCTTGATTTGGTTGAAACCAATCTTGTCAGCCTTGAGCACAGGCGCAGAGTAGCCAGTCTCTCGGTATTCTAAAGGATGCATTTCGGTGAGTGTGCGCAGGAATTACACGCCTTAATTCCTCCCTCTCCTTTCCACCATCGGACAACCAGACGGTCGGCGGGTCTTCATCCCTTTGTTGTCGATATTCCACGCATTAGAACCAAACGGTTTGCTTCGTCTTTTGTAATGCGTACAGCAAAGGAGTGGAATAATTTGCCGGCGACTATCTTTCCGTCCGAATACAATCTAGGCGTCTTCAAGGCAAGAGTGAATAGGCTTTTGTTACGATAAGACAGTGCGATTTACCATCTAGGGCTGCATCACCACTTACCACCAGGTGGGATTGTGGTCAAGCACTGGCTTATAATAAGTAAAAAAAAAAAAGTCTTCTAGGCACTGAAAACGGTTTTGTAACTCATTCGGTGATCGCTGTCGGTTTTCACCATCGCGATCACTGAGACATCACTGAACAGTAGCATATTTTACGATAGAAATAACAAATAATGCTCAAGCATTATTTGCTATTTCTATCGTAAAATATAAAGTAGTTTGTAACGAGAAAACTTAAGCTAAGCGTGACACGCCGGCCATTATGTCGTCTTGGGTCACATGGAAGCCAGATGTCGAAGGTGTGTTGGTGTTACTGGATGCTACTTCATCATCACTTTCATCTTCGCTTGAGCTTCCGTCATCAGGTCAATCACATGACAATTTTTCGGTATTCTTCCTCAACAAGTTTAACTTTACTGCAAAATTTTCCCCATTCACCTTTTTCTATCATATTTACCTTTTCGTTCACTATTTCAGTCATAAAACAATAGATATAAATAATTTTTCTTTCCTTTCTTTTTAAAACCATCGTCGCGAGTCGCAAAGTAAGCTGTGTATGCAACTGTATTTTGGGAGGGAACAAAGCGGGGGAAGCATGAAACATGAACCAATAGCATGCGGGCACAGTAATACTGGCGGATTGTTCCCCTGTCGCGGCCCCTTCGTACCATTCACTCATAAATCGCTCAGTGCCCAGGTTCAAGGCCAGCGTTCTTTTTTCAGCGTTCGCGCGTACATTGATCTCTATTCAGCTGATTGCAATTCAGTAATTTCACTGCTGGTTTTATGTTTCAGTATTTTCATGATTTTTTTATGAAATTATCGTTTTATTTAGCTGTACTAACATGATGGAGCATGAATAAATCTAATAAAACGTTGTGAAAAAATGATTTTTTTTTTCATCAGAATCGATTTTATATTTCACCTATCATTAAAGGTATACTTGGTACTGTCGTCTGTTTTCGTTTTCGGGAGCGTTTCAAAAATACCCTGTATATATTATTATTTAAGGTGACACTAGTCGACATTATTTCCATAGAAATTTCGGTCCGCTTGTAGTAGCTTATAAATTCTAAGTAGCTTAGGATCCTGTAATTAATAAAATTAAAACTAAACCCAAGCATACCACTGCAAGACTTCAAGATACAGAAAGTTCATTCTGCGTAGATCGGACCAAAATTAATAATTAAAAAAGCTGAATGTACTCCGGGTTAATTCTGACATCGGGACGTCAATCACCTCAGTCTCCCGTGACCATAACTCGAAACGTAGGGAATTAATAAAAATAAGTTAATTAAACGCGATAGAATCCGTAATAGTAGTTTTATTCAATTAAATTTAAAATTAAAAAAAAATTAATACCAGTAACTTAGATTTATTTTCAGTGATTGCATATTTAAGATGTACCTAAATAGTTCGTTTTTGTATATAGTTAATCGTTTTAAATTGTTAACAGTAGTAAATACTTGATTCCAATTTTTAAATACGCCAGTTAGTTATCGGTTATGTCTGTAATACATCGATATACAACAACATACAATTTCTGTCAGTTTTGAATTTGTTTATTGAACAGCGTACCTACGCGCCGACGCGATATTCGTGTCGGTTCAGGTCAGCAATGTTCGGCACCATTCCACTGCTTTTATAGTCGTCCGGGTGACTTCGGTTTTTACCGGTCAGCGCCAGCTAGTCCGCTTTTAAACGCCTTCAGTGCTCGCGCCGCCTGAGTAACCATTATTTAAATCGCGTCAACCTTTCATTGGCCTTCCAGCTCGACGATTTTTTCTGTAACTACTTAATTGTTTACATTTATTCTTCTTTCCCTCTTTCTCTTTTTTTTTGGGTTAAAAATAATATTTAATTAGAGGTGTGCAGAACTTTTTATTTGCATAACATCTATTCCACTCGTCGATGAAATGTATTTTTTTTATTTTATTTATTATGATGATCCCAAGTCGGTCTGAAGTATGTAGGGAAAATTGTAATCATAATTCGCATCGTAGTTAACAACTTAGTAGCGAGCGTGTCATTAAAGAAGTAAATAATAAGCAAAAGTTCCGTACATTGACTCGTACACACACGAACGCGCGTCTTTGTTGCCCAAAAATTACATTCAATTTCAGATATCTATACAATCTATATCTATACAAATAAAATTCATATGAATGTATATACGGTACTTATAACAAAAACACAATTTTTTTTAATTTTTGTCTGTCTGTCTGTCGGTCTGTCTGTCTGTCTGTTTGTTCCGTCTAATCTCCGAAACGGCTGGACCGATTTTGACGGGACTTTCACTAGCAGATAACTGATGTTCTAAGGAGTAACTTAGGCTACTTATATTTGAGAAAAAGAATTAGGGTTCTGAGCAATATAATTAAAACTCTAAATTACACGCGGGCGAAGTCGCGGGGAACAGCTAGTTTTCAAATAAATGTAGAAACTTTATTCATATTTTTCAAAACTGGAAAAAGTGTTTGTCAGTATTTATATTTTGAAATTAATTATTAAATTTGGCTGGTCTTTGAAAAATAACCCTGTATACTCTTTGATCGCCATCTTTAGACGCGTTCAGTTTAAGAAGCGTGAATGTAGCAAAGCTCGCCTTAGACTATTTAACCCAAACGGAGTCCTCGGCGTCGACATATTGAATGATGTGCAGTTTCGTAGTCACTTGGAACAGAAGACTAAATTGGCCTCTAAAAAGCTTAGTGTACTCAGCAGAGCGAGACAGTATTTTATGCCGGCACACCGCTTGCATCTTTGCAAGACGCAGGTTCGGCCTCACATGGAATAGTGTTCTCATCTCTAGGCTGGGGCTCTCCAGTGCCAGATCCTTCCACTTGACCGCATCCAGCGCAGAAGGGCTCGAACCGTCGACGACCGAGTTCTCTCTGATCGGTTCGATTCACTGGCGCTGCAAGGTGATGTTGCATCTCTTTACGTATTTTATTGCATCTATCACGGGGAGTGCTCTGAGGAATTGTTCGGACTAATTCCAGCCGCTCGATTTCACCATCGCACATCGCGACAAAACTCGCTGATCCTCAAGGTACCTCATGAGCTGGCAGTTTATAATGGCTTCCATTATTTTGGAGAACAAGGAGGTGATGGCGATAGGCCTGTAGTTGGACGGGTCTGAGCGGTCGCCTTTTTTAGGGATCGGGTGCACCAAAGCTGTCTTCCATGAGTTCGGGACTACGCCTTGGGAGTAGGAGTACCGGAAAAGATGCGTTAAAACCGGTGCCAACTCCGGAACACACGTCTTCAGCACAATGGGAGGGACTCCATCGGGCCCACTCGACTTGCTGACGTCCAGGGAGAAGAGTGCTTTGCGGACCGAGCGCTGTGTAAATCGCACATCCGGCATGGAGCACTCACATCGCGGGATGGTCGGCGGTGTGTTCCCCCCGTCATCTAGAATCGATTAATTACTATTTACTACTTTATTATTAACAATGTATATAATAAAGTAGTAAATAGTAATTAAATAGGTTACATTCATAAAGATTTATCATTAAGGAAGTCATTAACATTATAATAGCATTTTGCAGTCAATATTTTTTTAAATGTTTTCTTAAATAATCCTGTATTCAATTGTTTAATGTCCTTTGGAATTTTGTTATATATTAATGGAGTTTTGCATACTACACTTTTACGCAGTAGCGCTGTTTTAACAGGGTGTGCACATAGTCTATTGTTGTCTCGACGATTACGTCTTACATTGTCTGATAGGCGAGGAAACAAGTGTGGGTTGCTGCTAACAAATAAAGCTATTACCAATATATATAGTGATGGAAGTGTGAGAATTTTGTGTATGATAAATAGTGGCTTACAGCTCTCCGTACTTTGAATACCAAACATGGCGCATATGCATCGCTTTTGCATTTTAAATACCATATCTGTGTTAGTTGAGTTGGCCCAAGAAATGATGCCATATCTGAGAACAGATTCAACAAGACCATAGTATGCCGAAAAATGCGTATCAGTGTTGATAGTTGGAGGAAGTTTATGAAGGGCGTATGAAAGATTGCTGATTTTTTTACATAGTACGTTAATGTGTTCTTTCCAATTTAATTTACTGTCTATAATTAAACCAAGAAAACGGGTAGAAGTAACTTCATTTATAGTGTAATTATCATAAACCAAATTTACATTTAATGGATTTTGTGATCTTTGTCCAAAGTGCATTATATTTGTCATTGCATTGCATTGTTGTTATATGTGTTGATTTTTAAATTATTATTGTTTAGCCATGAAATTATAGATGTCAATGTGTTTTTGATGTCAAATTTATAATGATTAATGTCCTTACATCCAATTGTAACAGTACTGTCATCAGCAAATAATGTCGTTGCATTTGGCAAGTCATTAACATATATAATAAACAAGAGTGGTCCCAGTACACTGCCTTGGGGCACACCATATGATACATAGCGCTTCTTGGACATGTATGTTTCTTCATTTTTCGTTTCAAGATTCATTCTAGTTATTTCTGTTATTTGTTATCGATTATTTAAGTAGGAACGAATTAAATCTAAGACATTCCCTCTAATACCGTAAGCGTCAAGTTTATTAATAAGTATGTTATGGTCTACATAGTCAAATGCCTGTGACATATCGCAGTAAATAGCACAAATGGGAGATCTTTTGTCAACGTGGCATATAATATTATCAATGAATTCATAAATGGCCATATTTATGGTTTTATTTTGTCGAAACCCTTTTTGTTCATTGCACAAAATTTTGTGTTTTCGAAATAGGAATTAATTTCACCATAAAGATATTTTTCAAAAATTTTCGAAAATATTGATAATAATGCTATAGGTCTATAATTTTCCATTAGCTGTTTATTTCCTTTTTTGAATAATGGTTTTATAATTGATAATTTAAGGTATTTTGGTATATGGTATATTTTTAAATATTCCTGTTGATATACATAAGTTAATGATGTGACTCAGATGGTGGCATATATCCTCACTTACTGCTTTAATTATTTTTGTGGAAATACCATCGTATACTACACTGTTCGTGTTTTTCAACATTTTTATAATCTTATTTATTTGGTATGGTGAACTTAGTGCAAGAAACATTGAATTTAATTGGTGTTTAATTGTAGTATTTACCTTTTTCCCGGCATCCGGAAGGGGATTAATTTTTCAATAAAATAATTATTAAACGCGTTAGCTATTTTTTTAGGATTATCTATGCAAATTCGATCTTTTACTTTTATTATTTGATATTTTTATTTTATAATTATTTTGTGCACGTTTCGTTAAGGTTATAATTTTTTAAATAACTTACTATATTTTACATATTTTAAATTGTTCTCTTTAGTTGAATTCAATCTGAATTTCCAAAGCAAATCTTTTTTCTTTCTACTGCAAACCTTAACTCCATGGGATAACCATTTTGGTTTACTATTGACTTTTATCAAAACTTGTATTTGCGGAAAATAAAGGTCATAAAAAAGTTTGAAATCATCAATAAAATATTGATAGGCTATGTTTGGGTCATTAGCATGGTAAATATTCAAAAAAGATAAACTTTTAATACATATTTAAAATTTTTCAATGTTTTCTGAGCTATAATCACGTTTTCTGGTACGCCAAAAATTTTATGTCGGTATTTTTTTAACAGGTGCTTTGATTAACTGAGCAGTATGGTCTGAGAAACCTAATTCAAAAATTTCAGTTTTACAACCCTTTTTGAAATTATGTGCAAAATCGTCAATATATGTTCAACTGGCTAGTCTCGTCGGTTCAAATCTAAGGTAACATTATTGCTTTTTAAAACATCTATATTAAAATCACCAGCAATTAAAATACTTTTAAATTAAGATTGGCAAAATAAGTCAAAAGTTTTCCCAACCTCTGAAAGAATATATACAAGTTATTTTGATTGGGTATTCTCATTGAAATATAATGTACTTACATACTAGAACAGCTATTTCAAATAAAAACTGTGCGCTACTCTGTCGTTGCGCATGTGTCGTAAACAGTCTTACCGCGCATGCGCGGTTTTTAATCATAATAGATTATGCGTAGGTAGAATGATCAGTAGGTATTTAATTATTGGTTATTTAGAGTACATATATTATTAATTAATTTATTAAAACGAGTTCAATTTTTAATTATTTGTCATTTATTTTGCATGATATGTGGTAAATTAATATGATAATATATAATATTATCACAATAGCATTTTAATTATATTTTTATATAAATATTTTATAAGATAACTATATAAATTGAAAAGAATCGAAGCTAATGAAATATGTTTATTTAAATCTAGAACTAAGTCTCCAAAAGCCCGAACCTAAGTTAGCGTGAAGCATGGACATAGAGCTGATACTTTTTTATATTATGCCTTACGAATTACTATGAAAAAACATAGTAAAACTTTAAAAACTTCTACCTTTTCTGTTTACACATCAATTATACGTATACAGTTATTTGTTGTTTTTTTGCTGAAAATTAATTTCAATTAATAAAATGTATAAAGTTATTGTAAAAATATATATAAGGAATTAAATTAAGTGCCTTTAAACAATATAAGGTTTATTAATTTTTGCCGTTTAGATGAATAGTTTTTATCTTGATCAAATTTTGTTTCATGTTTTAAACGAATATTTGCGTATTTATTTATGATGGCCCGAATCAAATGAATCCTGTGATTGAAAGTACTTGGCTGATTAAATGAATGTTTTATTAAGTATGTAAATACCTCTTTTTAAATGAAAAATTCTAAAGTTTTAACAGTAATGAAATTGAAATTATATTTTATTTTTTGTCTTATAAGTTTTCGTATCACTGTTTCCGTGGTCAAGCATATTTTGTAGACATTGTCAGTAGAGTAGCATAAGCCACCCAGTCTTTGATGGTTATGAATTTGGGATGTGGCAGCTTTTCTGTCGTAGTTAAGCTATTCACACATTCTTCACATTTTAATAATCTCGTTAAAATTCTGGCTATGTACCTACCCAGAAATGTACCCAACAATCAATTGGGAACCACTCGTAACATGTTCGTTATTTAGTGTCTCAGCAAATATGTTACAATTATTTTCTGCTTCAACATCAGAATCCAATATACATGTAGATAATAAAACTTCATATTGTTGGTTATCATGTCTATAAATATGGTGTTGTGCTGTTAATTATATTAGTAGAAGAGGAACGTAAAATTGTGAAATTGTCTAATGGGATACAGTTACCATTAAATGATGTTCGGAGTTCCAGGTGATTTATAGTTTTTTTGTACGCAGCCCCGGAACTGCAAAACATTAGGGTTATTATTGTATCCACCATGTTTTCTTATATTCCCAAAAAATAATTCCAAATGGTCTTGACTAAGGCGGTATGTGGAAATGAAATTGACATTTTTTTTTTCTTCAACTAACTGTTTGTAAACGGTTTTCAGAGATTCTATGCAGATAATTGCGCCAATGAGCCCTGTTTTATTTGGTGACTCCACAATTTTATTTTTTGTTATTGATATTTTTATTTGTGGATCAAAAATTCTCTTCTAGATTTCACGTGAAATTTCAAGTTAAGTATATAATCCTTCACCCTATTCAAATATGAAAATATTTCAGATTCGTTACCTTCATCTATTGGACGTTTAAAGCCATAAAAATGGCACTTTCTCGAGTTCATTGCATCAAACAAATTGTTCATTATAGTTATAAAATTTACAGTTCCTGATGAATTCAAAAATCGTGTTGACTTCAATACTTCATCACAAAGAATCAGTGCTTTTGCCACACTCATGCTCAATAATTGCGTAGCTAGTTTAACTTTCATAACTTGGTTTCTAAAATGGATGTGACGCGGCGTCAGCTTGTACCAAATCTGAGACCCTCATTTTGTTGAAGTTTATTCAGATTTATTAGCAATTCCCATCTCACTTTTTTGCTATCTTCATCAAATAATATTCTTTTTTTTCTCAAAGGTGTTTCGAATTAATTTGATCACATGGCATGGATCTAAAAATACACAATTTTTTTCTTGAGTTGACGGGTGCGGAAAATCAGTCTTAATGTTATTCAAATCTGTTAGTTCACAACCTAGAATTTCAGCAGCGGAGAAATTTGCAGAGCAACCATCGAATGTAAGGCTTACAACCGTTACTCCAACTTCATGACATGTTGTTATTAAATTAGACTTTGTTTCAGCAGGCTACTTTTTGACTTCCGGTATTACCATCCGGTATTAGTCAAAAAGTAACCTACAGGCAGTTTCCAATTTTCCGTAAGTGACACTAGCATAAACACTAAAGCCTGTGATGCAACTTCTGCGTTGCATTTTTGTGGAACTGCGCCAAAAATTAATTAATATAATATATAAAAATAAATTATAAAAATAAAAATAAATTATAAAAATTATTTCATAACCAAAGGAATCTCGGTGCTGTTAGCACCGAGATTCCTTTGGTTATGAAATAATTTTTGTTTACGAATGGCCATCTCATCAAAGAACAACGTGCACACTACTGGTTGTTCTTTTAAGTTACATTTGATTTTTAAAGCTTGAAATGCTTCATTAGTGAACCCTGGTTCAGCGTTAACTGATCCATACCATCGACAGAGGGTACGTGGATGTGGAGGAACGTTACTGTAAATTTGTCTTACATATTTGTAAGCCGCTGGTGAATAATAACGCAACGTTAAGGCAAATTTACGCAGAGTCGGTGAATATTTCAAATATTGTCCTTTCTGCTTGTTTTTCTTAAAAAACCTCTTGTGTAGGTCGACAACTTCAGCTTTAGCCATTATATTACTCTCGGCTATTCCATCCAGAGGAAATTTTTTTTTCAAGCATTTTATAATACTTGTTAAAGATTCACATTTTTTCTTTAAATTTCTATTTTGCCGCTGAATGTTTTTTAATTTTTTGTGTAATTTATTCTTAACTATAGTGACATTTTGCAGTTTTCGTTTCAAGATAATTTTCCTAGGACTGTCGAAAATCGATTCTGTGTCGCTCACAGGTACAGATATCGGGTCCATTGCTTCTGCATTTATTGATTCCTTTGATTCATCACTACCCCTAGGCTAAAAAAATCAGAATTTATTAACTAAACAAAATTGAAAGTATTTTAGTTACTTAGTTATTTTAGTATTTTAAAACAGTATGATTCATTTTAAAATTACTTTTTATCTGTACTTTTCCATTGTTACATTAATTTACATTACAAACATTCATTACTTACATCTATACAAGGTACTGCAGACTTTTTCAGAAAATTTCTCCCTTTCTTCGTACTATATTTATCCTTTTCCTTAAAATGCAAGGAACAAATGTATGTGTGGTTTGTTGGTAACCACATCTCTTCTCTTCGATTATTTTGAACGAATTTAATCCACTTTTCTCGATTTTCGTGGCTTGGACGTGGAAACCTAAAAATAAAATAAAAGAATAATCAGCAAATATAAACGTAAGAAATTTAGCCTAATTATAAATACTTTATTTATTTCTACAAAAAAAATTGTGCATAATGCAAAAAAGTAACGCCTGATTCTATCAATTAGGACGATTATCGTCCTAATTGATAGAATCAGGCGTTACTTTGCGGAAATCCATTATAATGGGGTTGTTATAAATTAATTTGCTTAATTCCGCGTAAAGAAATAGAATGATGTGTCCTGCTCAGCTTTAAAGGGACCTCCCACCCTCCCTCAACCGCGCGCAATACACCCGTCACCGTCAATCCCAGCACCACCATCCCCACCACCACCACACTAGGCACGACACACCACTCTCGAAAATACGACACGTGTTTCGCCTCTACACGAGGCATCCCCAGATGAAGTAGACTCTGCGGAGGCTGGCCGCTAAGTGAGCGGCGAGTTTTTTTTTTTGCGCCCGAAGCAATTGGAAAAGGGCTACCCTTTATGTAGGGGGGCGGAAAATGCATTACGCATACCACGACAGCCGGTCTGTCCTGGTTATGCGGGACTTACTGCCTACCGGTGGAACTAAGTGGTACCCGCTAAAAACCGCCTTTGGGGACTGGCAACCAGCTGTTTAAAGCTTCTTATGCCGTATCGGAAGCGACCCTCTTTTGGGAAAAGAGGGCGCTGGCGGCTACGAGCCGCTGAGGGAGTGCCTACGAAGGCAAATTAATTATGAATAATTTAATTCGAGTTGGCCTGAGCCGCCAGGAAGTAGTTCAGGTCGTTTGACAGTTTATTAGGCGGGTCCGAGTGAGAGTTTCTCGGCCTGCGGACGCGATAGCGAGAGGGAGGTGGGGCTGCATAAGTAGCTGCCTCACGAATAAGATGATTGGAGTGCGACTCTGAGGCTTTGAAGAAGTTCTCAGAGAGTTTTTTAAGAAATTGTTGAATTGTAGGGAACTCTAGGTTCCTATGAAGGTCGGCATTACGGACGTACCAAGGTGCGTTCGCAGTTCGACGACAGAAAAGGTTTTGAACTATTTGGAGTTCATTAATTTTAGGGTCAGCGTGGGCAAAAATGGGGCCCACGTACTTTTGAACCTTGTTCCATATGAACGGTAGCGAGATACCTTTACAGTAGAGAGCAGTGTCGTCTGCGAAGAGGGAGAGCTAAACACCTTTCGACGGAATGGAATTGTCGTTGATGAACAGGATGTACAGCAGAGGAGCAAGTACTGAGCCCTGAGGGACACCAGCTTTGATGGGGCGCTGTGAAGATAGCGTGCCTTCGTGTCTAAAACGAAAGGTACGATGCTTTAGATAAGAGGCCACGAGACGTACTAGACGATCAGGGAGACCTATTTTGTATAACTTGTAGATAAGGCCTGTATGCCAGACTCTATCAAAGGCTTTAGCTATGTCGAAAAATACCGCGATGGTCTTATGACGACAAGGATAAAAACCGCTGAGGATATATTCCACAATACGGTGAACTTGTTGGGGACATGAGTGTTTCGCTCGGAAACCGAATTGATGGGGAATGATAAGAGGGTCACCGTCTGTGGGAAACAGATGGCGCCTCATGCGAGTTTGGATGACTCTTTCGAAGAGCTTGCCCATGGCCTTGAGGAGGCTAATGGGGCGATGACTGGAGGGGAGGTTGAGAGGCTTGCCTGGCTTGGGAATACCAATCACAGTTGCCTCTTTCCACGTAGTGGGAAAGTAACTAAGGTTGAAGCAGGCGTTGAAGATAATAGATAAAAACGTTAACACCTGCTCAGGAAAGTGTTTTAGGGCTTTGTTGGAGATGCCATCCGCGCCCGGAGCCTTTTTGGGCTTAAGTCCTTTGATGAGAGATGAAATCTCATCATTGGACACAGAGATAGGTTCGGAGGCTGTAGGGGGTGAGTTCCGGCGGCGGACCTCATCCTCCACTGCCTGGACGTGTGAAGTGTCGACGGGTTGAGAGCTAGGAGAGCATTGTGCGGCAATGCTGTCTGCAAAACACTCAGCCTTTTCCTCGTCCTCGAAGGCAACCGTACCGTCGGGACGGGAGAGAGGGGGAGTGTGGGTGATAGCGTCTATGCGGAGGGCTCTAGCCATCTGATAGTACGCTGTATGCGATGGAGAGATATTCTCCATGAGTTTACTCTTTTCGAGGTCTCGAAATTCAGAGAGGCGGAAACGGAGTTCTCGTTGAAGACGATTGGCCGTGCGCCTATATTCGGGGGTGGGATATTTTGCTGCTCTCCGGAAAGCAGCTTTCTTGGCTTTTAACAGGTTGCTAATATGTAGGGGAAGCCCACTATTATTAGCAACCGGGAGGACCCTTTCGTTCTCCTTAAGGGAGGATTTAATAAGGGTGGAAAGTGAATCGACCGCGGTGTCGATTTTTTCGGGACTGTCTAAGTTCGACGATAGGGAGATGGTAGAGTCCTGTGAGTCCAGAGCTTTAGCTAGGGACTCCTTGAATCCCTTCCAATTAGTGAAGGTTTTCGTGTGTGTTGGGGGAGGTGGCTGATGGCCAAGAATGAGGGAGACCGGTCGGTGGTCGGATCCTAGATCGTCTAGTGTCTCGATTGCCCTGAGGTTGAGGGAAACACTTTTGAATAGTGCAAAATCTAGCACGTCGGGAGAGTGGTCGGTGACATCGGGATAGTGAGTAGCACCGAAGGGACTGTGAATGGTAAGGTCAAGAGACTGCGTGATATCGAGCAGTATTTTGCCACTAGGGGAGGTAGTACGGCATGCCCATTCAATTTTTTTTTATAGGATAGGGTAACAAACGAGCACACAGTCCACCTGATGGTAAGTAGTTGCTGTGGCCCATAGACATCTACATTTATCCTCGTTTGCGAATCAAAATGCAGATGCGTTGTCACCCGTGAGGACTAAGATAGAATGCCTCTTTTCCAGTAAAAAGGGCTCCGGTTCTCTACACTCACCATACGAAATACAGCAGTTAAAATCAAATACAGAATAATAATATAAAATGAAATACAGAGTTAAAATCTCCAAACATAATGACTGAATTGCCTAAAGATAAAATGGCCTCAAAAACTTTTTTGAGGGGATGGGTTCCTGAAGGAATGTAACAGGAGGCTATGAGGATAGACTGATGTCCAGTCATAGCTAGCCTGCATACCGTGGCTTCCATGTTGGTAAGCTGCGGAGTAGAAATGGGCGAGCAGTGAAGTGTCTTCTTGTAATAGATGGCCGTTCCGCAGCGTCGGCGGTCGGGTCTGTCATTACGAAGAAGAGAAAGGTTTTTAATGGAAAGGCCTTTAGTGTCCTTAGTTTTGAGATTAGTGTCCTGTAGGAGGAGGAAATCGGCTTCACGATTTCGAAGAAAGAGCTTAAGCTCTGGGAGGTTATTTCGCAAACCGCGAATATTAAGGGATACAAGCGATAAACCCTTAGGTTTGATACGACCGTGAGACTTTGGTAGAGCAAACTGCTCTGTCATTGAGAAGTTAAGTTAATTAACTTAACTTAACTTATAACGAGCACAAAAGATTATGATGCTCTGCAAGAGCGAGAAGACGGTCCTGAGGGGACCTCACAGCGCGCAATTTGCGTGCTAACACAGCGATTTCCCCAACGTCGATGTTCCTAATAGCGGAATACACGGTTTTTAGGTCATCAGCCATTGAGGGCTGTGATTGTTGTGGGGTGAAGGTTGTCCGCGGTGCGTCTGCCTTTTTGGGCCCCACGGAAAGACTGGAGGCTGCATAGGCTTAGAGAAGCCCGGATGGGGCCGAATAATGCCCTGAGGGGGCCTAGGAGGACCCTAATAGGGTCGAGAGAAGCCCTGGATGTGCTGAGAAAGGCCCTGACGGGGTCGTTGGTAAAGAGCCGGGAATGAACGGTCATTGACCGGCGGTGGAGATTGCCTACTGGGGCGAGGATGAGGTGCGCAAGGGCAGCCTCTGTAGTTTGCCGGGTGGCCTGTTTGTTTACACAGGACACATGCGGGTGGGGATTCGGCGTCTTTGTGCCAAGGACACTCTTTAGTGTTGTGGGGTTCAAGGCACTTAACACACCTGGGTGGGGCGGAGCAGTTAGCCGCCGTATGACCATAAAGCTGGCAGCGGTGGCACTGCGCCGGGAACCCGCGCCTATGTGGGGGCTCAACCCTCACTCTCGAGAGGCCACACACTGTGCGTACCTGCCGAAAGATGGCTTTTGCCTCCGGCACGTTAGTTAAAATGACTAGGGCAAGAGAGAACCTCTGGCCCGTTCTGCTGTGCATTTTGTGCACGGCTTCTACGGGGAAACCTTGGGACTTAAGGTCCTCAAGGATTTCCTCGTTGGAAAATTCGAAGGGGACGCCTCGGATGACGGCCTTGACTTTACGCTCTTCCGGAAGAGCGTACGTATGATAAGAAACTCGTTCGGCTGTGAATAGCCTTGTGAGTTGACGGAAGTCATCGATCGAATTGGGGATGATTTTAATAGTCTCCCCGAGGTTAATTGCGTGGTCATATTTAATGCCTGCGTCGTAGCAGGTTTTCGACAATTTGGTGAATCTTGCCTTGTCTCTTAGGAAGACAGGGGGCGGGACTTGCTTCTTGGCAAGGACTAGAGCACAGCGGGAATCTGGCTTTGAAGGTGGGGCGATGTCCATCGACATTACGGGAGCCTTAGCAGCAGCGGGGGCTGCGGGGGCAGAGACGGCAGCGGGAGCTGCGGGGTTTGAGGCAGCAACGGGGGCTACGGAGGTTGAAGGAGCGGCAGGGGCCGCTGAGACGGGAAGTGTGCGGTTTTTTGCGGTGCGTTTACCGCCGCGCTTGGAACTAACTGTGGTGTAGGATGAATCCCCGGTTCCGTCGGAGTTACAGGACTTCGATGAACCGGTGCCAGAATTGATGGCGGGCCTCTTCCGGGAGGCCGACGCAGAAGACTCGGACTCGGAGCATGCGTACCCCATATCTAGTGGGGCGAAAGAGTTCTTGGACTCTAGGTAGGCCGCTAAAACGTGCGGCGGTTGAGCTCCTGAGGGGCATACGAGGCAATAGTTGCCACGACTGTGGCGAGAGCCGAATTATCCAGCCTATTAAGGCCTTCAACAATGGACCCAATAAGGTCTTGTTTGGACATGGTGCTGGGTGGAGTATTTGAAACGGAGGGGGCTGGAGGGTGCTGTTCTGAAAAGAACAGAGACGCTCTGTTCCTAAACAGTAAGGGCGGGATCACCGTTCTCGAAAGAACGGGACGTTCTTATTCAAGGAGTAGTGCCCCTGCTCTCAAAAGAGCAGGGCCTTGCTCTGAAAAGAGCAAGTAACTCCCTAGAAAAAGTATACACGTACACGTTATACAAATAAATAACGAAAACAAAACTAAATAAAACTAATTTTACGGATTTTATCGCGTATATTAACTTACTCTCGTACTCTCGTACATAGGACGAACAAAAAGATCTATAAAAACCCGCGTTAAAGAACATATAGCTGACGTGAAGCACCGACGTATCGGGAAGTCTGCAGTTTGTGAACATGTTCAAGATCGGCCCCGCCATTACATTAGATTTGATAGACCACAAATCCTCGCAAAAAAACACCGATTCCTCCCAAGGATGATTCGCGAGGCTATTGAAATTAAAAAACATCCTAATTTCAATAGAGAAGATGGATGGGTGCTGCCATCTCCTTGGGATCCCATAATTAATAAAATCAAATCCAAACCCAAGTATACCACTGCTAGACCTCAAGATCTGTAAGCTCATTCTGCGTAAATCGAACCAAAAATTAATATTAAAAGAAACTGAAGGTAGCCGGGCTAACTATGGCAGCAGGACGTCACACACCTCAGTCCCCCGTGACCACGGGTGCTGGAAAGCACCCGAAACGTCGGGAAGATAAAAATAAGTTAATATACGCGATAAAATCCGTAAAATTAGTTTTATTTAAATGTGTAGTGTTCGCGTAAATATAAGAAATCATTATGAAAACAAAATTAGAAATAGTTAACAATAAAAATAACAGTAACAAGCGGAGGTCAGTCAAACCTCCCCGCCCGAAGACAGGGGGCAAGAACTGATAGCAAAAAATGACTCACCAAAGCGTCGACGCTGTACAGCGCGAGCAGGACAGCGGAGGCGCGAGAGCGAGAGAGCACTACCGTACGGGGACGGATGCGCGGACTACCTGGACACGACCGCTCGAGAGCGGTGCCACAGGCGGAATGTGAGCGGCGAGCCGAAACTACCGCTATTTATACTACTTGCTGACGCAACCGCGCTCCATTTACGTAGAGCGCGATTACGTCATGCGATCAATCGCCACCTGACGCATGCAGATATTTGCTGTAAATTTAACAACAGACTACTGCGATACGTCCGCCTACCCTCCAACCACGCAACCAATCGCTGACCACCGCACCGTGAGGGTGACAAACAACCATGTTGCGAGGCTGTATATCATCAATGAGCAAGCTTAAACATATTTAAGAGAGGCGAGTTGGAAACATTTGTTTGTTCATTCAGCAGTGTAATGTTACCGCTATTATTTTTTAATATCTCTAACTGTTCCAGCACACACAGTCGTAGCCCTTTATTACAAGTATGTAAGACTTTAAAGGAGTGGTCATTGGCTAGGCTGTGTCCAGTGTCCAAGAGATGTTTAGCAAAATGTGATTTATTGTGAGATGACCTGCCATCATAAAATGCTCTATTTTCTGTGATGTTTACGCTGTTAGTCTATGCGGCTCTTAAGCTTCATCGGACAGAGGTCTCGCGCTAAGGAAAAGGAAAAGCGCTAGTTGGGATGAGGATGATGATGGTTTATGAATTGGTATTGTTACCAATCATCATGTTCCCTCCGTAGAGGTTTATTTTGATCTATCTAACCGCTGTCCGAGGGAGGGAGTGCGAAACCCTGCCTCTGACTGCATAGCTCGTATCGGTCGATGATAAAATGCTCTGTTATACATATAGCGTCTATAATTAATGTCTCTGAGTTCTTCCAAATTTATACATAATGCATCCGATTTATTAAGTAGTCCTGCAATATTTTGATGTAAGACATGTATATATTTTTCAGAGAAAAAACTAAATGTCGGTTTCTTTTTCGTCAATTTGTAGAGACCTTATCGAAATATCAGGAGTACTGTGTTTTATACTATTATTTTTTTTGTATGTCGATCTGTTCAGATGAACACAAATTAAAATATTGTCCATAATACGGTCGTATATATTTTTTATTCCGTGTTTATTTTTTTTCTGTTTTATAAGAAAACATATCTAGTGATAGATCACGGTTGCAGTCAAATAGGTATGCGTATTCATTATTCTGTATGTCAAGATGAAGGAGATTGATAAACATTTCAACTTTAAAATTATATATAGGTGCTCCTGTTATATATGTCGGTACACAAATTATCTTATTAATGTGGGTTATTTTTTAGGGAATCTTTTATCATATTTATTGTGTTAATTTGACTCCCCTCTGCTTTAATGTCGTTTTCTCCAATACAAAAAATACAATAATCACTTAAGGCAAAGTCTTTTAATTTGTTTTCTATGTTGCATTAGAGTTCCTTTATCGTACCATTCGGGATAAAATAATGGCAGAAAACAAAGTAATTTGAAAACACGTCTTCAATTATGGATACTGTTTTGATACTGCTTAGAATCAGTGGCGTAGCGTGCCTTCGAGGGGCCCTGTATCAAAATTTGTTGGGGGGCCCCAATGAAGAGTAAAGATTTCATAAAAGGAACAAAAACGCTTGCATTGAATTCAAATTATTATATATTGATTTTAAGTTATTCATCATCATCGTTACAGCCCTTCATAAGTCCAAGGAATGAAAAAACGAATAAAGGAATAAAAAACATATACATAAAAATGGTCTTCAGTTCTCTATGTACACATAAATTATCGTCAATTATCACGACAACGGCAAAAGTACTAATTCCACTAGTTCATCATCATCATCATCATCATAACAGCCCTTCATAAGTCCATTAAAGAGCATAGGCCTCACCCAAGGAATGCCACAAAGCACGGTCCTGAACCACCTGCATCCATCGACTTCCTGCATGTCTTACCAGGTCGTCACTCCATATAGTGGGGGGACGCCCTACACTTCATCCGCCGGTACGAGGCCGCCACTCGAGAACCTTTTTCCCTATCGGTTGCCGGTTCTTCGAGCTATATGTCCGGCCCATGGCCACTTCAGCTTACTAATTCGTTGGGCCATGTCGGTGACTCTGGTTCTACTGCGCATATCCTCATTTCTAAGTTTATCACGCAGAGAAACTCCGAGCATAGCCCTCTCCATAGCTCGCTGAGCAACCTTGAGCTTCCTCATCCGGCCAGCAGTGAAGGACCACGTCTCAGTTCCGTATGTCATCACTGGCAACACGCACTGGTTGCACAATTTCGTTTTCAAGTTTTGAGGTATACCTGACTAGAAGATGTGCCGTTATTTCCCGAACGCTACCCAGTCGAGTCGAATCCCTCGATTGACCTCTCGGTCGAAGTTGGACTTACTTAGTCGGACTATTTGTCCCAGGTAAACATAAACGTCAACAACTTCGAGCTTAGAGCTACCAACAACTACCGACATAGGTGTGACATGGACATTAAACATGATCTTTGTTTTGTCCATGTTCATCTTAAGACCTATCCGTTGGGAAAAACTATTGAGGTCATTAAGCATAGTGCTTAGGTCCTCCAGCGATTCTGCCATAAGGACTATATCGTCGGCAAATCGAAGGTGAGTGATGTACTCGCCATTGATGTTAACACCGTATCCTTACCAGTCCAGAAGCTTGAAAACGTCTTCCAATGCAGCGGTGAAGAGTATCGGGGATATAACGTCACCCTGTCTTGCACCTCTCTGCAATTGGATAGGTTTCGTACTCTGGTTCTGTACTCGGATAGCCATCGTAGCCCTACTGTACAAGCACTTCAGCACTTCGATATACCGACAGTCAACTTGGCATCGCTGAAGGGACTGCAGCACCGCCCGAATTTCGACGTAATTTTGATTGAAAGTCTTTGGGCTTTCTCATAGTCCACATACGCCAGAAATAGTGGTAAATTGTACTCCTCGGACTTCTGTACAATTTGCCGAAGGGTATGTATGTGGTATATGGTGCTAAAGCCTTTTTGGAAACCGGCTTGTTCGGGAGTAATGACTCTCGAAAACAGCATGTAGACGCGGCTCAAAAGGGAACTCGGTCTGTAGTTCTTCAAGAGAGCGTTGTCACCTTTCCGGAGTAGTGCCACCATGGAGGACGGAATTAAAGAGCTTCTGAAGGACATCAAGTATCGGTTTTCCACCCGCTTTCAGAAGCTCCACTGTAATTCCATCCAGCCTGGGATCTTGCCGTTTTTAAGATGCTGGAGAGCCATTCTAATCTCGCTCAGACTGACGTCCGAGATATCATCGGAATAGTGTCGGATAAGACTCGCTCTTGGATCGTTACTCACACTTACGTGTGGCTCCAACGATGATGTGTACAGCTGCCAATAGAACCTCTCAATCTCACTCAAAACCTCAGGTGTCCCGGAAACGACGCTGCCATACTCGGTCTTCAGCTTCGACAGTTGGCTCTTTCTGGCAGACAGATCTCTTGCAAAGACTTGGGAGCCCTGGTTCTGCTCGATCTTTTCTTTAATACGAGCAGAATTAAAGTTGCACAAGTCCCGCCGCATGCATTTGGAGATCTGTATGTTCAGTTGCCTGTACGCTGTCAAATCTACTGAAGACTGCAGCTATATACCCCGTCTAAAAGCCATTGAGATTAGAGTGTGATCGGAGACTTTTTGTTTCTTCTGCGGCGGGTCTTGCAAAACTTAGCTCAGACCGCATGGACAGTTTCCACGAGCTTGTCATTCATATCGTCCATTGTATTGCAATCTTCTAGGCACTGAAAACGGTTTCGTAGCTCGAGCTGAAAGGTTTCTGGACTTTGGATTAGAGCACGAGAAGGACGGAGCGTTGACTTCATTAGACGTGACTTCTCCAACTTAACGTTTAGGTTCAGTGTGCCTCTCACCATTCGGTGATCGCTGCCGGTTTTCACCCTCGCGATCACTGAGACATCACTGAATAGTTGTCGTCTGGTCGTCATAATAAAGTTAATCTCATTTTTTGTCGAACCGTCGTGGCTCGACCAGGTCCACTTCCTGTGGGGCCGCTTCTGGAAGAAAGAGTTCATCATAAAGAGTCCTTCTTTCTCCATGAAGTTCGCCAGCTGCTGGCCCTTTGGGTTCCGTTGCCCTATTCCGAATTTCCCTACTTTCAGCTCACCGTTCTCTCTTGTGCCTAGTTTTGCGTTGAAGTCTCCCATTAACACCGTATAGTGGGTTTTGGAGGAATGCATTGTTCTAGAGATATCCTCATACATTTCTTCCACCTCCTCATCGGCGTGTACCGAGGTTGATGCGTAAACCTGTATAACCTTCAGCGATTACCGTTCGGTGATTCTGAGTATAAGGTCCGCAACCCTCGTCGACACACTCCCAATCTTTACAACGTTGTTAACGAGAGACTTGTGGACGATAAATCCGACACCTCCTTGGGACAGATGGTCGCCCTCCTGGTGATAGAACAAATTGCCGGATTCGAGGATTACCGTGACCTCCCCCTCTCTTCAGACTTCGGATAATCCTATGACATTCCAGTGCAACTTGTCTATCTCTTCTTCTAGCTCCAGGACCTTCTCGTCAGTCCTCAGGGTGCGTGCGTTATAAGTTGCCATGTCGAGTCGTCGTAGGTGGCAACAGAACCTCCACCGGAGACTCTTAGCACCCCCTGCCTCGCTGTTACCATGGTCGCCACCTTAGCCAGGAATAGCGGGGCTGCCGGGGACTGGGGGCCATCTCTTCGTTACTTTCATGGGGGTATATTGCCATAGTTGCCACGCTTGGCGAGCGGGTTGGCAAGCGCAGTTTTTTTATTGTTGTTTTGCTGTTATCAGAAAGATGCTGCTGCCCATCCTCTGCCTCAGTTTCCGTCTGTCGCCTTTTACGACACCCACGGGAAGATATGGGGTTGTGAGTATTCTTACCCGCCACTACACGGGCTTATGAGTTATTACTTACAATAAATACTCCTAGGAACTAAGCTAGCCAAACAATTTAATTTTCGTGCCTTTTGTTCGGCGAACATAGCTGAAGACGATTTCAGTTTTACTAAATTCTTTACTTCTTTAGAGAATAGTGATAGCCTTTCCTGTCCCATTAGAAGTCCTTGGAGTTTTTGCTTACACACGTTGGGGGCCCCTGTAGCCCGGGGGCCCCGTATCATTGATACGGCTGATACGGCGGTAGCTACGCCCCTGCTTAGAATGCATAATTTATTCTTTTGTTTACGATTTGCTATCATTGTTGTCAGCTCTTCATTAAGTTGAGGTTTTTTGTTATTATAAGAAAAGGATGTAGATATTTCTTTTGATTTATTTGATGTATGCGTATAGATGTCAAACGTTGAGTTTCCTTGTTATGCATCTGGGACGAGCTTTTGGCATGTTCTCCTGATGGTTGAGATAGTTCGTCATTGTTTTTAATATTGTGTTCAAAAGTTGGCACGTTGTTGTTATGCAATGTTTTGAACTTACGTTTTGAAACTGGTGTTATGCTTTTTCTCTCAGGCGTTGAGTATATTTTTTTGTACGCGTTGTTAGTTTTTATTATGTTTTGAAGATCAGATTTGAGACAAAAGTTTTCGCTATTTAGATTGTCAATCTCTTGATGAGCACTATGTATTTGCGTCGTAAGTGTTTTAAGACTTTAACTAGCCTGAATGACCTTGACGAAACAGCTATCGCAGAAATTTTAGCCAACGTCAACACCGTCTAGCAACTACGTTCTGTATTACTTATAAAAGTGCAAAAATAGACTGCAGAGATGACAATTATAAAAGTGACGTACTGCCTGTTATGCTTGCGCATCACTGAGAATTATGTCGTGGTTACGCATCTTCAATTACATTGTGCTGTAGCTTTGTCCGGTAGGCGTCACAAGCTATCAAGTGTTCAAGTTTCAAGTACGTAAGAGTTTTTTATTATATATGTTAAATCGTATTTATTTGTATCGTATTAGTAGATCTGGGTCAAAGCGTTCGCTGTAAATTATTCCCGGGTTTGATCCCCGACAGCACGAATGCAATTTGTAATTGCAATTTTCGTCAACACGCATTAATATTAATATTAATTATATATATATATATATAATATTTATTAAATAACTATTTAAAAAGCTTGTGCCATTTTGGAGAAATTTTGCAAAATATGACAAAGATAGGTACTCTTTGGGGATTTTTTTCTAATAAGGGGTTGACAAAAATACAATTTTGTTCAATTAAAAACATTTACCAAATCCTCTTCTGTTACCCTGTATTTTTTCTTTGTGGATTAAATGAACAGTTATTGAGATTTTTTCACTTAAATATCCAAGATTTAGGCATTTCAACCACTGTTAAGGCCTTAACTTGTTCGCTCAGATAATTTAATACGTCACTATTGTCATGTAAGCTAGTAAGCTATCCGGTATACTCATTACTGTGGCATAGACTTGTCAATCCTCTATCTACGTACTGTGGAGTCAAATATGTTTTTTTCATTGTTATTTGTCATGTTTGTAAGGTCATTTAATGAACTTGTTCTACAGGGTTTGCGATAAGTAATGTTATTGCTGTCTGTATCCATTTTATAAAATTTTATATAATTATTATTAGATATCGTAGCACCCTCTGTTGAAATCAGCTTGTAATTCTTGCTCACGAATATCTATTGCTTTCTGTTAAAATGTGGGTCGATAAGTATCGCGATACTAAGTATGTTAATATATTTTTTTGAAAAATTAATCACAAAAAGATACTCGTTCAAATGTAGGCTAATGTGCCATTCGACCACGATGTAATTACGATATTACTGTGAAATTTTGGTATGGTTCCTACCAGTCTTGTTTGTTAAATACAGCAAGTCAGTTATTGTGACTCATAACATATGAATTTTTTCCAAGTTCGGTGCACTACTATACATAAAATTAATCACTTTTTATGATAATTATTCACTTTTCTTTAGTATTAAATGGCAATAATATATTATTTTCATCACTTCAGCTTAAGGAAATATTATTTATAAATGTTTCATAATTAATACACTTATTTGATAATGTTAGTGGTTATTTATATTTGAAAACACTCGCACCTCTATTGATACTTGTGACACTGGATTATATAAGGTTCAGAGTAAATGATTGTCTTTTACTATTTTTTTTATTAAATAATTTACGGAACTTCTGTAATACTTGTACTAATCCGACAACGCCATCAGCGTATATTAATGGTTCTAGTACACGTTGGTCGAGCGCGCTTGGCGAGCGCACTCTGCAGATTTTCGTGGTACCGTTCACACGTTGGCGTGTGTCATTCTGCGTTGGTACCTAGATGATGATGGACGTTAGGGCGGTTTTATGTTGGTCATGTTTGGGGTTCCGTATAACCGATTCATTGTGATAAGAATCAATGAACCCAAATATTTCCTCATTAGTCCGTGTCGCCATGTTCGTGAAACAATTTTATTAAGCCGACAGACACTACAGTCGATTCTGACGCGTAACTATGAACTGAACACTCGGCCAACGTGTGATCGCTGTTTGCGGCTTGCGCCAAATTTCTTTGATTTGTGCACGGAAAACCGACACTGTAAGGCTTGTCGGCGAGTGTTCACCGCAAACAGCAAATACACACAAAACGGCCCAGTACACGTTGGCCGAACGCATTCGGTGAGCGCGTTCGGCCAACGTGTACTGCTACCTTAATATCTCTCACATCTTTTTCTTATTATACATACAAATAAGTAACAAGCAAACAAGGTTATGTTACCCTATTTATATCCTGCCTTATAATAGTATATTAAAGATTAAAATATATCTTTAAAAGTCTAAACTGGAGTTGTAAAAATAGAATGTGAATGCCAATCTGCCAAGTTTATCAGTAGATTGTTTACAAACCAATGTGAAGTCAAACAATTGAACTATATTATTCAACTGTAACTCATTTGTTTATGTTGTATTTTATTTTATGAACTACTTTTGTGTTACCATTGAAAAATTAGCCCTTAGTGACTTTGCAAATTTATCGAAAGCCAACTCATAGTGACACGGTCATCTTCGCGTCATAGTGTCATTCATGGCAACATAAATTTGCCGCTTTTTATTGTTATATTAATCGTTTGTTCACTGTCCCATTAAGTAAAGAAAATTATTTAAAAGAGCTTAATGTAATTTACCAAATAGTGGTCTCTAACGGCTTTTCAAAAAATATCATTAACAATGTAATTAAAAAGAAACAAAAGCATGTTGCTTGCAACTCTCTGTACGCGGTTCAACCTCAACGTGTTGGTCGATATGTAAGTAGTTTGATCTACTTAGGACCCATATCTGAAAAAGTAGCTCATACTCTTCGAAAAATCGGCGTTTATGTGGCGTTCAAAACAAACAATTCTCTTAGGAATATTTGTAATAATAAAGATATGTTGGATATTCGTCAAAAGTCAGGTGTTTACAAACTTGTTTGTGATGAATGGCACGCCGTTTACGTGGGTCAGACTGGTCGCAACTTCGAAACACGTTATAAAGTGCATTTAGCCGCGTACAGGAATTGCAATCCCGATAAATCCCATTTTGCTAAACATCGTGTGTGTGGTGTGTGGTGGTTGGCTAGGTTGCGTCCAAAACACTGAACACAACCTAGCCAACCACCACTCCTTTAAAGTCTTGGCTTAGCTTTCCATTGACTTCCATCGAGTTGGGGGTTGATACGTATTTTTACAGAAAAGTTACACTATTATAAGCACACACATAAAGTTTCAATATGCGGAAACGCGTACTTTTTGAGAAAAAACATTATTTGTAAATTAATTATTTTTGCAATGTTTATGTTACATTCCTAGCGTAAAACTGGCTCGATTTTGTAATGTCATTGTCGTCGTCAGTACGGATGTCGATTCTTTCCGAAAAAGATTTTTAGATCGATTCGAATCGTAAGCTGTCGTGATATCACAAAAAATGGGTTACATTTTTATAAGCACACACACAATGTTTAAATATCCGGAAACACGTAATTTTTGAGAAATAAATTAATAAAAATCACTTATTTCAATATTTTGTTGTTTTTTTTAATTGTCTTTACGGCTCTGAGTTCTAGCCCCTTTGAGCCTATTTTATTAAGAATTTCCGGACATCGTCGAATGGAGGGGGGGGGGGAGAGGAGGTGTAGGAGGACTAATTCAAAGGGATTTCTATGGAAAGCTAAGCCCTTATGTCAAAGAACCAAATTTATTAACCCCGACTCCACGTTGTACGAGTCTGTCCTACCCCTAAAGTGATTATATAGAACCGGAGGCGCGTAGAGGAAGCAGCCTCCGCCTGCTGTAACAAATCGTAGAGGCTGCTCTTCCCGCAGCGCCGGAGACGTTGCAGTTTTAAAGTAGATACAGAAAAGAAATCCCTCTGAATTAGTCCTCCTACACCTCTTCTCCCCCCCCCCCCCCTCAATGCGACGAATGTCAATGGAAATTCGTAATAAAGTAGACTCAAAAGGGCTCGACCCCAGAGCCGTAAAGCCAATTTAAAAAAAAACAAAATATTGTTAAAATAAGTGATTTTTATTAATTTATTTCTCAAAAAGTACGTGTTTCCGCATATTGAAACTTTGTGTGTGTGCTTATAAAAATGTAACCTTTCTGTAAAAATACGTATCAACACCAAACTCGATGGAAGTTAATGGAAAGTGGTACCCTGCACGACGACGAATGAACAAACAAATGTTTCTAACTCACCTGTCTTAAATATCTTTAAGTCTGCTCTCCAATAACAGACAGCCTCGCAATATGGTCGTTTGTCAACCTCATGGTGATCGGCGATTGGTTGCGTGATTGAAGGATAGACGGGCGTTACGCGGTGGTTTATTTGTTTTTAATTTTACAAACGGCTGCGTGCGCCAGGCGGTGATTAGTGGCATGATTTATCACATGAAGCAGTCGCTCGCTACTTAAGTAGGGAGCGGTTGCGTCAGCGGACTGTATAAATAGCAGTTGTTTTAGTTCGCCGCTCACTTAGTGGTCAGCTATCGCAGAGTCTACATCACCTGAAGATGCCTCGTATAGAGGCGAAACACGTGTAGTAACTGGTGTGTCTTTCCTAGTGTAGTGGTGTTGGGAGTAGTGGTGACGGGGATAGTGCTAGCAATTGGGGGAGGGCGGGAGGTGCTCTTCAAACTAGGTAAGACACATCATTTTATTTTATCGAGCGGGATGTATGCAAGGTAATTTTTACCAACTTTAATATAACGGATTTCCGCAAAGTAAAGCTTGATTCTATTAATACTTTTTAAACCAATTTTATTTTTGTTTCAGGTTAATAAACTGCCTAAGAGTTCTCAGCTTTTTTAAGTCGCACAAGCTTGGAATTTTGCTGCAAATGTTTGTAAGTTTAACATGTAATATAAATTATGTTAGTTAGAAATTAAGGTAACCACCAGGGCGGCGCCACTAGAAAGTGAGGTATAATATTTGACAGATTTCATAGCGGGGAAGTTAGTTTGTTCGGAAAATGTAAAGGTTACTGTTTCTTTCTGCACTATTAGCTATATTTATATTAAGAAGATTAAAATAAATAAACCAAACCACAGATATTCATAAAAGAAGATTTTTTTTAAAAAGTTAAGAATGTGCAAATAGTTAAAGAGCTAACCACTGACGCATTGTTTTGTGTACTCTAGAAACTGATAAACTTTTTTAAAAACCAACTTCTCAATTAAATTACACTGTGTAACAAAAAACTTTACCTCAGTGTAAACTAGTGACATCTGGTGAACAGAAAATTATTAGCCATCATTAATAATGAGTTTATTACACAATCAGCTCATGGTAATGAGGTGAACCAGATATTGAGTAACATTGCTTCAACTGTTCTCCTTTTCGATAAATTATTTGATTTGGCAAAGCACAAAACACAAAAGCTACAAGGGGAAAATTTTAAGATAAGTGGTTACATCAACATTAGTTGAATTTAATTGAATATTTATACTTTTGTGGCAAATAATCTTAAGTTAATTCAATAAAAGTTTCATTGTAAAACTCATTTCATTGTTAAACTATAAGAGTTCTCAAAGGAAATTTTCAATTCAAGAAGGAAAGAATTTGCCTCCAATAACAAAAAAAAAACACATGCGCATGTAAAATTACACTGAAATATAAAATAAAAGACATAATAAATATTACTGTATTTTATTTCTTTATACTAGAATGAAGATTATTAATGGTTTAAATTTATATACATGTCCACATTGTGAACCCGTACATTTTTTTATAGGATAGCGTGACAAACGAGCACACAGTTCACCTGATGGTAAGTGGTTGCTGTGGCCCATAGACATCTACATTTATCCTCGTTTGCGAATTAAAATGCAGATGCAATGTCACCCTTGAGGACTATGATGGAATACCAGTAAAAAGAGTCTCCGGTTACTCATCAAACGAAACACAGCAGTGTTAATCTGTTATTTTAATCTGGTATTCTGTGAGAGAGTGGTCCTTCCCCGCTCGAGCCGACCCATTCGTGCTACAACTATACTACTAATATAGCTGCAGCATGGCTCTACCACGTATAAATTTAATCTAATAAAGATAAATTTTCAAAGTTCTAAGAGGATCCTATTTCTACTACGAGCTTTTAGGCTGAAGCAGATATATGCCTTTGCCTTAGATTAATTTAAAAAACTAAACGTCACTTTCAACCTTTGAGCATAGAAAATAGCTATTTTCTATGCTCAAAGTATGGAGCGTAGAGTAGAAGGAGGACCATCTCTATATATGAATAGTGTCCCTAAAAACGTGTCCAATAAGGGTAGCGCTGCAGTAGCATAGGATAGATTTAAAAAAAAAAGCGCCAAAAGTAATTAAAATAAGATGGAGAAATAAACAAGGACCGACCAATCCGCTTGGTTTTGTACAACGTAAATAGTTGAGATTTTGTATACTGGCATTTTACTAACTGCTCTAGTCATGAATTTTTTTAAATACTTCTTACTACTACTTCACTCCGTTCACAACAGCTATCTTCATATCGTAGTTTTTCAGACGCCAGCGCTATTGTGGTAGGTTTTGGAACCTCTATTTTCAGTAAATAGTAGGACACTTTTTCGACTTTCGCCCCTTATAAGATGGTTCTCCTTGTACTCTACACTCCATAGCTCAAAGCTTTCAACTATGGAGTGTAGAATAGAAGGAGGACCATCACTGTATATGAAAAGTGTCCCTAAAAACGCGTCCGATAAGGGTGGCGCTGCAGTAGCATAGGATAAAAAAACAGCGCCAAAATTAATTAGGATAAGATGGAGAAATAAACAAGGACCGACCAATCCGCTTGGTTTTTTACTACGTAAATAGTTGAAGTTTTTTATACTGGCATTTTACTAACTACTCTAGTCATGAAATTTTTTAAAATATTTGAATTCAGCTGGCTTCACTCCGTTTACAACAGCTATCTTCATATCGTAGTTTTTCAGACGCCAGCGCTATTGTGATAGGTTTTGGAACCTCTATTTTCAGTATATAGTGGGACACTTTTTCAACTTTCGCGCCTTATAAGATGGTTCTCCTTCTACTCTATACTCCATACTTTAAACTCTTGAGGCTGAGTTTTGGCGGGAACTTGATCGGTGACGGTTCGCTGCTCCTGTATTATAGTTTAAATAATAGTTTGAAGTGGATTTTGATATGTAAAAGTGGTGCGATTTTATGTATTAACTGTCTACGCATGTGAACTATTAGTGAAAACGGTGAAACAAGTGCTCTGAATGTGATGGATTCTCAAGATAAGCTGTTTGCATAGGCGCCTTTAGATACCATCGCCAACTGTCAGCTGCCTGCTGGCTCAAGTTGCCGTCAAAATCTCCCAAGGGCTGCACAATGTGACGCATCAACATATTGTGAAGCAGTGAACTATGAAGGATAATAATACATAAAGACAAGGCTTGGGGAAATTATAATAAACCGAATAAAAATACTCAAGACTTGGCCTAAAGGTCTAGATACCAGGCCATAAACTCCAAAAAAAAACTCTTGAGGCTCGCTATCTTTGAGCATAGAAAATAGAGGAGCTGCCCATAGCAAAGATATTTTATAGAAGTATATATATTATAATATCTTTGGACCAGAGTGTCTATTTATATGTTTTATTGGTTATACAAATGAACTGTCAATATGCTGCCTATCTCTTTTTCACTCAGGGAAGTGTAAGACTAAGTGTCATTCATAAATGAAACAGATAATAAAAATTGTTTCGTATTCTGGTAAACATTTTTAAGATGACCTCTTTTAACCCCGCACTGCAGCCGATTCCGCCATTTATTGTTTCGGATTTGCTGTTATGAAAATTCGTTTGATATTTCTTAATTTGAAAATTTTGCGAATTTTTAAACAGTTTATAGTGAATTTTCCAATTCATTATAAAGTACGAAGAAGACTAAGTGTTGTGTAAGAGGCTGTGCCTCATAATATTGTCAAAAATCACGCAAACTATTATTTCATAAGTGAGTGATTTAGTTTTTGATGTAAATATAATGTAAAAACGTTTATATCTTTTGCGACAGTAAGTAGATGGATGTAATTATTTACCCTAAACCTTTAACCCTTTACTGCATGAATTATGAAGGAAATGATTTAAAAAAAATATTTGATGGTTATTTAGGCTCTATTTAAAGACAAAATTTATAACAAAACGAAATTTACAAAAGCACTTATAGGAACTGAAAAAAAAATTGAACCATAAATGGTTTCGTATGCATCCAAACAAATTTCAATCCAAATTACTACAGACATATAAGGTTTCGTATGAAATAAAGAAAGAATTAGAACTTTTAGTTTTTAGTTACAATATAAGGGATCACATTTATGTCAATCATGAAATGTCGATAAACAGTTTCGCTTGTCATTGTAACACAAGAAAACCATACATTTCCTACACTTCGTGTAAGTTTTTTGGCCACAAACTTGACATTTTTGTCAGTTTTTTTGCCATTCAGGCATAATATGGTCTATTTTATCGCTTCTCACAGAGTGCAATGGCAGATCCTGATGTCTAGCAGGAACTTTCCTCTTTTTTTTGGGATGAGTTGGTGTTTCTGGATTGGATGGAGCAGGACTTCCGTGACTGGTAATACTTATCGGCGTTCCATTTCTACTGTGATTTACAGGACGCCCTCTTTTTCGTGCCATTATAACTTTACCAGATTTGCGTAAGTGTTCTGAAATGGCTTCCTTAAAATCAAATAGAGATGTGCCTGAGTTGTTCCTGCGCCAAAGCATTTACAATACACATGTCCACCATATGAAATAATATTTGCTTGTACCATTTTTTGAATCTCAAGTGAATTCTATACAGACCCAGCATAGAGTCCAGTAATTCATCGCCAAATGTGCTGGTATAGCTTCACTTCAATATCTTGAGACATAAAAATTACCATGCCAATAAATTGTTCTGTTTTCTTTTTACTTATGTTAGCAGGCTTTTTAACATTGTCTTGAACAGATTTTAAATTGGATTGATGAGTTATAATTTGTAAAAAATCTTCAAAAAATAAAAATAGGAAAAAATCTGATGGTGTTTCAAGCTTTTCAATAAACTCTGGTAACTGTGTGACTCCTGTAAATTTGAAATTATTTACATCAAAAGCTTCTAATTTTTTTAATTCCCACTTTATTTTAGTGGGCTTATTTTTTTGACTTCACTATTTTCTGTGTGGCCGGTGGAGGGTTAGGTTCGTCATCAGAGGACTCACTATCTGTTTCGGGGATAAGAAGAGAGAGATCTTCTGTGACGTTGAAATTGTCTAGGAGGAACATTTTCACTATCAGAGTTGGAAGCTAATTCGTCATCACTTAATAAGCCTTCACCAGGTATAGGATTAACGTGCTTATAGGAGCTATAAAAGCGAGCAGGATCCATTCTGCAACCAAAAAACACAATTACATGCCACTCAAACAAAATATTCGAAAGCGCATACGAAACCATATCTGGTTCCCTCAAAAATAGTTAGATTAGGTTAGAATGCATACGAACCCATATATGGTTTCAAAGAAAAAGCCTCCTAATATGATGCAAATTCGTAAAAATAACAAACAAATAAATTATACTTAAAATTGAATAATTACAGCACTATATTTTAATATTTTATCAAATGAAACTTACCTGCTTCATGTAGAATTTCTATTTTGAAAAAGGAGTTTACTGTCACTGTGTTCAACTTCACACTCGCGTGTAGAAAAGTGAAGTTATAACCAAATTGTCGTTAGAGCAAAGACAACAAAAAATGTTTTCGTGTTGTCAACACACTAAAGATAATGTAAAAGATGCGTTTAGATATTGCTCATGCACCAATACGCGAAAAAAAATTATTGAATGTGGCGAACCATATATGGGTTTGTATGCGGTAGAGGGTTAATTCATATTATTTAATTACTTCTTATCATTCTTTACGTATCTATAAAATTTTATTGTTCGTAAATAGTGATGTTACATTGCTAACAATAAATTATTTCAAGAACATACTTTATTAAGGTTTTTCTTGATTTATTCTGTCGTATTATGTGAAAAAAATTTCCGCTATCCTTGCATTATTTCGGTGTCATGGGTCTGAGCAGTGAGCATAAATGATTAACTAAATTATACGGAAACGGAGTTACATTCATGTTAGGTAGGACCTACGGTACCTACATAATAAGAGTGAAGCAAAGCAACAAAGATTACATAAAGTACAATATAGCGCCTGTAAGTAATCTCTCTCTGTAGGCAACCATGCAAATACCTCAGAGACTATGGACATTATTACTTGACTTTATTACATATTGTTTAGTTATATATTGTATATATTAGCCCATCCGTGCCTTCTAATAAAGCAATATACATAAATGTTAAGCATATTTTTATCTATAATTTACCTTAAGTCACCTTTTATAACAACCATGGTGTTGTTTAATTTGTAATATTATTATTTTTATTTTTCTATTGCTGACAAAAATTTAAATTTATTTATTTTAATACTCCATTCATCCATCCATTACTTTCTAAAAGTTCATTGCTGTACCTAGGCCTCTACTATAGATTGCCTCATAGGGCATTTTGATACAGCTACCACGCTTGGCAGGCGGTTTAGCATCCGCAGATTTTTATTATTTTGTGTATAGTTCACTTGGTCTTTCTTGATTTTGTTGCCGAAATCCAGAAATCACCCATGCTAAGCCGGGGTGGATATAAAATAAAAAATATTTCACGGCAAATCATTTATTTGATATGATAATTTGTAACCACAAGTGCATCGTAATGTATAAAAATATTCAAATCACAGCGATTCTAAAGTAGTTTTTACTTCAAAAGATATTAGCTTAACCGGCCAAACGAAACTGGTGCACAAGCCAGAATAGTAGAAACAAATGATGGGGGTTGCTACTAGCTCAAAAAGAGAACTCCATGCTGTTTAACCATCTTGGCTTTAGATAGTAACTAATTAGCCCAGAAGTAAAGCTTATTCTGTATAACATGAAGTCAGAGCAACTAGCTTGCTAACTTACAACTTAGTTGTTGCACGGATACAACGAGTTGGTATCCGTGCATTAAATATCAAAATCGACTTCAAACTATTATTTAAACGATAAAACTGGAGCAGCAATCATCTGACGGTTAAATTCACGCGAAATTCCCATAGCCTCCCTAATCGTTAGAGAAAATATAATTTTGCATATTTAAAAATAAATAAAAATACATATAGGTGTTCCTAAATTTTAAAAGTTGATTGACTTCACATCACTAAACTGTGCGTTCACCGTAAGATGTCCCCTGCTGTGATGTTGGCTCTATTGCTTGTCAATCTGTTGTCAGTTTGTGATTAGCTGCGCTCGTTTTTGTGTTATTATTTAAAATATTCCGAATTAATTATGCCGAAACCATTTAGAAGCAGTGCAAGAGAGGTTGTGTTGAAGGTGCGTGCCTTTTGTGAGAGAGAAAAGGCAAATCAAGCCCTGTTAATTCCACTCAATCAAGTGCGAACTCGCGTCGCCGCCATGACAGGTTAGTAAAATAGGGATGCCAGCTTCATGCAAAATGCCTTTAGTATGGGTAATAATAAGAAATTACTAACATTACGAATTAAAATAAAAAAGTACGTATCTCAGTTAATTTAATTTACTTTTTTATCATAATGTCTGTATTTGTATTTTATAAATATGTAATTTTATAAAATGGTACTTTGGTGTCTATTTCAGGCATGTCAGAGAAAACCGTGAGTAGAATATCTAAAGAAGGTGAAGCTGCTGCCTCTACATCTCAAAAACTCAAGTCTCCTGGAAAACACCGTCAAAGACGTAAAACGGTGGATCTTGATGATTTCGATTTATGCGCAATAAGAAACAAAATCCATGAAATGTATACTGTAAGAAAAGTTGTTCCTAGTTTAAATAAATTACTTGTAGAATTAAAGAATGACATAAACTTTGGTGGAGGTCGAACGACTTTGTGGAAAATTTTAAAACAAATTGGATTTCAGTATAAAAAGTGTGGTTCGAAACGGAAAATTTTAATGGAAAGGCACGACATAGTTGCATGGAGACGCAAGTATATCGTTACTATGAGGCAAAATCGAGCAGATGGTCGGCCAATAGTTTTCTTAGATGAAACATACATTCACGCATCGTATGCAGTGAAAAAATGTTGGCAAAAAGATGACGAGGACGGAGTAATAATAAGTGATTCTGTTGGAACGCGGTGGATAATTATTAATGCAGGTGGAGAAACAGGGTTTATTCCTAATGCTCAATTGATTTTTAAATCACAGAGTAAATCAGGGGACTACCATGACGACATGAACAGAACCAATTTTATAAAATGGCTTTCAGAGAAACTTATACCCAATTTGTCTCCGAACTCCTTAGTCGTGATGGATAACGCTCCCTATCATACCGTACAAGTAAATAAAGCACCTACTATGAGTTCCTCAAAACTTCAAATGCAAAATTGGATAACAAATAAGGGATTGTCTTATATACCAACAATGCTGAAAGCAGAACTTTATGAAATTATAAAAGAGCACAAAGAAGCGCCGATTTATGAGGCTGACCAATTATTGCTTTCTCATGGCCATAAAGTGGTTAGGTTGCCCCCTTACCACTGCGATTTAAATGCGATTGAGTTTATGTGGAGTCTTTTAAAGAGACGAGTAGCCAGCAATAATGTCGGCCAAGAAGCTGGGAATATCGTGAAGTTAACTGAAGAAGCTTTTTCATCTATAACCCCTCAGGATTGGCAAAAGCAGTGTGAACACGTACAAAATTTAGAAGACAAGTTTTATGTACTTGATGGCTGTTTGGATGATATTACTGATAAATTCATAATTGAATTAGGAAATGACAGCAGCACAGATTCGGATACGACAGATGATGATAACGACGTTTATGAAAGTGACAGTGATACGAGTATGTCTGGAATTGTTCCTTTCGACCATAATTATTGTCGGAAAAAATAAATCAATAAATAATTTAAAAATTAAATTGTGTTATCATTCACAACATTACTAGTCTTATAACTAACTGTATATTATTTAAATAAGCAAGTAAAACATATTAATCAGGGGTTTTCAAGTTTAGATAATTTTGCCAGCAACCACCAAGTGGGGTAAATGCTCTATATATTGTTGGCAGCACCGTAGACAATGCTGCCATTTCCCAAGGCAGGGGACATCTTACGGTGAACGCACTATAGGCTTGCCATCTCCTCTATTTTCTATGCTCAAAGGTACATACTCCCTCTACGCAGTAAACAGTAGTCTATGGTCGACAATATTTTTATTATAAACAATCGTAGAGAGAGAGAATGAACTATACCTACTCCCTCTATATCATAGACTTGTCAATCCTCTATGTACGCTCTACATAAACAACACATACCCACTAGTTTTGTGATGTTAATTCTTAGAGTTGTAAACGGAAATAGATGTTATATTTTTCATGGTACTATTAGGAACTTTGAATGTTTCATTGATGTTTGCTATAAACTACAATATAGACGTAATTAAAAAATAAGAAAACATGAAATCCTTTAAGCTTATTGTTCACCAGTGCAGCTTTAGCCGTAAGTTTTGTTTTACTTGTAACGTGTTCAGTATTCATTCTTTTAACATCTATTACAGCCTAACAAAAGTGCACTGCTGAACATCGATATCCCCGATACATTGTGTCAGAGAGATTTTGTTATGTTTCAACCTTAGTTTTTTGATTTTTTGGATGCTATCAGCAAGATGCTGCTGCCCATCTCCTGTTTCATTTTCCCTCTGTCGCCTCTCACAACACCTATGGAATGATATGACGTAGTAGAATTTTTTACGCTGCCTTAACACAACACAAAGTCACACATAATAATTAACAATAGTTTAATTGCTAAACAAGAGCTCCACAAAGAATGCCTCAAAACACATGCATTCATTGACTTCCTTGTCTTACCAGGTCTTCGCTTCATTTAGTGGGAGATTGTTTTACACTTCATAAAGATTTCTAATATTATTGTAACAATTGCAGCTGTAGACTTAATAATAAACCTGAAAGATTATCCTGGATTAAAAGAAAAAGACATAGTTGAAATCTATCATCCTGAAAATGATTATCCTAGATTACTCCTACAAGTCTCAAAAGTGGAAGCTCCAGGCCGAGCAGTAAAGGGTAACATTTGTTTCTTGTTGTTTATGTTTGTTTACATTGAATGAAGGTAATGACCGTGTGCTAAGGCTTTCACAATTCTACAATAGATTGCTTAATATATAGAAATAAAAGTAATGCGTAGTACACAATATAAAAAATACTATGTCTGATCAGTTAGGGTGCTTTTAGGTATAGTGATACATTTTGTTCATATAATCCTTTTCAGAAAATAAAAAATTAATTACCCCTTAAAAATAAATTAAAATCTTATTAAGTGGGGAAACTTACATAGCAACTCATATGGAAAGGGTAGCTATGGGGTAACAATATCTTGAGGTCAAGATTTTTTCGTCTGTTGAACCCAAGCTTCAGTTGTCAGACTAAAGTTTATTCATTTTATTGAATTAAGTAAACTGCATCTGCAATCATTTTTACCTAGACATTAACATTATTATTAAATTATAAAATACACTTGATACAAGTATTTCTCAAAACAAGACATTACAGTAATTGAAACAACCACATTTAAGTAACTGTGGGCAAAACTGAGAGAAGTACAAGGGTTAGAATTCTGCTTACATTTGCTGGTTGTTCTTATGATTGAGTTTACACATGCTGCAGTGATAAGTTTGAGCATGAGTGGTGATACTGTTGTTAAACTTTCGACAATGCCTACAATGGTACTACTAAATTATCAAAAATACTGTTCCTGATGTCATTGTTGCTAAACTTTAAGCTTGCTTAATTTTGAGCAAATTGTAAAAATAATTTTATATTTCATTTTTACATTTTTAAATAATATTAACATTTTTATATTCATTAATAATAATATCAGCTTTTTATTTTATGGAAATGTCATTGCGGTCCCTGTGACCCATTCGGATTAGAAAGGTTGTTTTTACAAATTATGATAATAATAATTACTCTCTCTGAAAACTCTCAGTACCTTATTGGAGGGATCCGGGAAGGGATTTTAGCTTTGAAAACGAGGGATAAAAGTGATCTAAATTTTCTATGTGGATGATCTCAAATTATTCCCCTCCAGTCACTCCCGTCTTATGGAATTGCTAAAGATCACTTGTGGTTTTAGCTCTTCTATCAGAATGAAGCTGTGGAAGCGTAAGTGTGTGGTCCTCCATGTTGAAAGGGGAAGGGTTACTAATTCTGAGGGCACAATCTGGATAGAAAAGTCCACACTTTTATGATGCTCCACAGGATGCATCACTCGAGATTGTCATTAATGAGGCTGTACTTGCCGCGGGAACATGGTGGGTGTGCCTTTTTAAGTGTTCTCACCATGCATAATCGTGAAGTGTGCAGCTTATATAATTACTTCCTGACATGATCGAATGATCCATTCTACAAGGATTTCATTTTGTGTGATAAAGGGCTAACCCCTTTATCCTTAGCCAACAAACAATGGCAGAGTTGATATAAAGATGTGGCAGTTCAAGTGTTTTTCAATTTGGTTTAATTTTCAAATATTTAGTTTTAAAGTAGCAAAATCTGCATTTTTTCAAAAACATCTGAAAAAATACAATAGTATATAAATTACTTTCAATTAAAATTATAATAAATACTATAACATTGACACTTTATGTGATATAGGTAACATGTCCTTTATTTGTTAAATGTTTTTCATTTCACAATGCAGATATTCGAAACACTTGGATGAATATATTATTCTTCATATGTTTTAGATACTATAAGTGTAGAGCAGAGCATAGCAACTACATTTCAACTGAGAACCTTTGCTGATGTATATGTGAATATTGTCAATATAGCTGATGTTGCATTGGATTCAGTGGAACTAACCTTTAGAGATCAATACCTGGGACGATCTGAAATGTGGAGATTGAAAAATAATTTAGTGAGTTTAGTCCAATTTATAATTAATGATGAAAATATAGTTTTCTTTATTATTAATTTGTTAACTAAAGTTTCCTTGATATAAACTCTGTAAACATGCTAGTGACACCAGTTTCTTGCACAGAGTCAGTAATTCATTCATGGGACAATGTATATGCTATTACAACAAAATCCCAGAAAATATATAAGGGCTCTGTATTACCAAGTTTAAATATTTTATTAAACAAAAACTATATAAAAAATGTTATTATAATTTAAATGAGTACATGATAATGAGGTGGTCACTTCCAAGCTGCTTCTAAATTGAATTTTGTAAATAGTTTGTAAAACCTTTCCCATTGCGTAATTTACTTTAAAAAAAGTCACGCTGGTTTACTTGCTAGTTCTTCCCAAGACAGGTTTTTTCCAAAAGAGTGGTAAAATTAAAAAAATAACTCAATAAGAATTACATGTAATATATATTGAATAAAAAGGTTATTTTATTCTATAGTGGTAGACTGATAATGTCCTCCACACTGAAATTCGATCATTGTGATCAGCTTCAATAAAAACTAGCCATCTGTGCAGGACAGGATAATAGTGCATGAATATGTGTGCTCTCTATAATCCTTAACTCATAATCCAATGGAATGACAATGCAACTCGATTGGAAAGAGATCAGGCACAGCTACAATGGCATGCTATTATATACATGCTATTGGAGGCATGGAGTGAAACACCAATATCTTACTGACTCCAGGCTGCTACTTTATATATATATATATATATGTATATATATATATATATATATATATATATATATATATATATATATATATATATATATTTATAAACAGAAAAATCCATCAATATTCAAAAAGCCATCATCAAGTTTTATGACGAGACAAATGACAAGTAGATAATTCAAATTATAAGTCAAGTTTAAAATTTACTTGTCACTCCCATGACTGACTTGACACTGGCAGAATTCTATTAAGAGTAAAAGAAGAAGAAGAAGTTTAAAATTCAAAATATTTATTAATGATTGTGTCCTCAACCCAAAGGGTCTACAGATAAAGTTGTAAGTCTAATACACTAACAGCCACTTAGAAGAGACCTGAGTTTTTGTTATATTTTAAACCTCTCTTTATTTGATGTTGTAATTTTTACTGACCTAAATAGCTATTTGTGGACTGACATTTACAATACTCCATTTATTCCAGCTAGTAGTTAAGCTGTTTCTTATTTGTCTGTGGCAACTTAAGGGTTAATCAATCCATAAACCTCTAATCCCCAAACTGTAGGTACCCAGCAGTAGGACATTTTATATAGGCTGTATGTAACTTTTACATTTTACTTTTATGTGAATGGAATTCTTAACCTACATATTAATAGAAACCCATTGTATTATTATAATGAAATATCCATTTCAGGTTAACACATGTGTGTATTTGAATAAAAAAATTGAATATTGTGGAGGAGCTATCCGATGTCAAGTTTACGAAATGTGGTCTCAAGGCGACAGAGTTGCCTGTGGCGTCATCACTGAGGATACTAAAATTGTATTTAGGTCTTCAACTTCTATGGTCTACCTGTTCATTCAAATGTCTTCAGAAATGTGGGATTTTGATATTCATGGAGACTTATATTTTGAGAAGGCTGTGAATGGTTTTCTTGCTGATCTATTTGCTAAGTGGAAGGTATGGTAATACGTTTATAAAAATATGATAATCATAGTTTACAGCTATTTTTGTAAATTCAGTAGTAATGTTCAAGAAATTTAACATAATGGGCTTTATTAATTTAAATTGATAGATGTTCTATCAATTAGTTAATATGGGTTTCTCTGTAATCTGTATTGTTTTTACTACATAATACGGAGGAATTCAAATTGACGAATTATAAATAAATGAAAAAACGAGGGCTCTTTCTTTTTTCTTTATGAGTGTCTGACTAATATCCCACCTGGTGGTAAGATGTGATGAAGTTTATTGTTTAAGCAGACTGTTTTAGTTTAACTAAAGCTTATTCATTCTTGCCTTGAATGTGCAAGAATGTGGATATGACATTGTAATTGGATGGAAAGACATGGTTGGTTTATTCTACTCCATTGCTTTTTTTGTACACGTTACGAATTAATGTGTACAAAAAAAGCAATGGAGAATTTTGTTTCAAATGCGTGATAAGTCAACGACAGGGGCGAAGACTCGCCAAGTGTCTGGATGTCCAATTGGACTTTATGGACATTTCAATAATTGATATACTAAACCTTTGTTTTATTTTTTTGTGTTAAAAAGACATACCATTTTAATCTACAATATTATATTAATTAACATCACTATATAGAAAATGCAATTAACTTGCTAACAAGATCAAAGTTTATAATAATAATAATATTTGGCAGATTCACGATGACAGATAATGTTGAGTGATAAGGATAACATGAAACACAAATATTAAATTGTCAATTTATTAACAAAATTTTAAGTCAATTTAGATACATTGTTCTTTAGTTAGCTCATCTGATGTTGGCAACTAACAACACCAAATACTAAAGTTATTTATTAGTACAAAGAGGTATTTATTATTTCAATAATAATAAAGACACTTGGAACTTGAACACTTGACACTTGACAACTTGGAAGCAGTTCATTTGCCTAAATAATTTTAATATTATAAATTTATTGCAGGTTTAATTATTTTTAGTGCAAGTTTGTAATTACAGGCTGTGAGGTGTTCTTATTACTCAGAGATGACAATGTATCTCTAGTTTTCTTTAGAAGTACGTGTGCAAGAGATTTAGGAGCCACTTACCATCAGGGAGCATATTTTTTCTCTTTATATCAGCACTCGAAACAGCGATTATAATAGATTACAATCCAGAATAGAATGTAGGTTAAATTTTTTGTAAAAAATCTATGATTTTTAAAATTAACCAAAAAAAAATTATTTTTCAAAGTATGCTGCGTTAACTGCAATATATATAACTATAAAATGTACTACAAAGTGTACTTCTTACCGATATCTTCAAAAAAGTCCGCGATACTCTATATCAGAGATTATTAAACTTATTTCTTTTACCGCCCCCTTTAAAAATCAATTATTATTCAGCGCCCCCAATACACTCTTAAAACTTAAAAACCACAATTTCTTTACTTTAATTAGTTTAGTTATGGTGTGCTAGTCGGTTCTGGTGTTTAAACTTACATTCTAAACTAGAGATAACCAGTGAAAACAATTAAAACGCAACTTTATATTATTAAGAATATATTTTTATCAAATTAAAAGCAACAACATAGATGGGTATTCAATTTTAGTTTTAAAACTAATCTAATGAGATGGATGAATTTGATGATTTTTAACAAGTTTATTGATCTCAGGTTCGATTTTACTCAAAAACAGTCGAAGTCGGCGCGTTCGGTAACATGCAAACGATTTCTTATTTTTCAGTAAGCAGCGTTGTCACAGCGTTAGCGCTGTGTTTAGATCCACGTTCACACAAATATGACGATGGGAATGCTATCAAAAGTCGTTGAACGATCAACCAAAATCCAGGGTACAACTGCGGGGTTGACTTTTGTAACAAAAATTATTGGTAGCCATTTTTGAATTTAATTTTTATTTCCTCATTTGTTGACTGTTCTATAAGTTCTTCTTCCAGTCGGGGTGATACCGCTATCTTGACATTTGAAAAAGAATCTAACACCCAGTCTATTATTTCCAATTTCAAAATGTCCTGGAATCTGAATTAAATCACTGTGGAGATTTTCCAAAAGTTGACAATAGACAACCAAGTCGTCGTTGTTGCAGGATACTGATAAATTGGGAAAATGATGGAACTCACGTCTTCCTATATTCTTCTTGTGTAAGAGCAGCTTGGCTACGAAAGACATTTTTGCTTTTATTAAGTTCAAGTCATCGCCTTGAAGTTGGAGATTCATATCATTAAGCAATTTATAAAACTCTGTCAGGTATGCGATATCATTCTTTGATGTAATGAGGTTGTCGCGCAATTCTGTCTTTGTTATCCAAGAACTACGACAGAATCAAACAGATTGGAAATCAAGTCAGACAATTTCCTTTTTATAGCCAACGCACTTCTGTGTGAAGATCAATCGGTTACAACCTACATCATTAGTAACACAAAGCTGATTAAATAATCTGTCATTTAAAGAGTTGTTTCGGATTTTATTGACTGCTCTGATGACATGTTGCATGATTAAAACAGTCGTTCTTTTAAACTTCTAGCAACCAAATGTTGTCAATGTATAACGCAATGTACAGCAAGCACATCTGGATTTTTTTTAAAGTACGCTATGAAGCCTTTTTGACACCCCGTCATAGCTGGAGCACCATCTGTAGCAGCTGATATAATATTTTTCAAGGGAATTCCTCTTTCATCACAAAACTTTTCCCGTGTTTTAAATATGGTTTCTCCTTTTGTGTCTCTCTCGAAATTTCTAGCAAATAATAGTCCTTGACATATTTTTTCATCTTTAATAATTCTCACACACTTGACAACAACAATACTTCATTAGTTGGTAAATTGGACTCATCCAACTGAATTGAAAATTGACTAATCTTCAGATGATTGCACAATGACTCTTCAATGTTTTCAGCCATTTCATAAATTCGTGCTAGCAGAACTATTGCTCAAAGGAATTTTTCGAATTATGTCTGACGCCGGTTTATGGAGCACGGTAGTTAGAACTTATTGGCGGCAAAATTAACGTTTTTCCGTTGGCGTGTGGTTTGCCTGTTTGAGCAATTAACAAAGATATTGTATAAAACTCGAAGTCCGTAATCGTCTTGCTTAGCAGCCACCGAAAAAAGTTTTGATACACTTGGCTGAGCATTATGCTTCTTTTCCAGGTCTTGAAAATAGGCTACATTTTTCTTCTTACCTGGATGCATTTTATTCAAATGATCTTGAAGTCTTGAAGACTTCATCGCTTCGTTTCAAAATGATTTTAAACAAAGAAGGCACAAAGGCAAAGATGGATTTGTCGAATTTTCTATGAATCCATATTTAATATTTTCTGCGTTATATTGCCGTCTCTTCTTTTTTGCCTCCGACATTGCTTTTATTTACAAATATGTTAATAAAGTGTTGAACTTAAATACTTGTTTAGAGATTGCGCGCGAAACCACTAATCAAAATATAAAAATTATTACGAACTTTTATATAGGATTTAAATACAGCACACATCGATATGAATAAGACAAACACGCACAAACTCATTTATCTTTTTCGACGCTCAATCGTACTCAGCAAGTTAAGACAAGTATCGATGAACCAGCCGATTGCTACCGGATTACACCAATAGCGTTATTTAACAAAAACTTGTTACAACTTTATTGCGTAGCCCGTACGCATTTCGATATTGAGTAGTAGGTAGGTTTTAATTTTAGTAAATTTTAAAATATAAAGTATCTAAATGGAATTACAAATCAACCATCGCCCCCCTAAACCACACCAACACCCCCCTAATCCACTCCAACAACCCCCATCGCTGAGCCCCTTAACGCCCCCTTCTAGGTCTCCAACGCCAACAAGGGGCGTTATCGCCCACTTTGAGAAAGACTGCTCTATAGAGCTATATATGATATATATATATATATATATATATATATATATATATATATATATATATATATATATATATCATAGTTTAGTCAATTAGTCAAATAACTGCTTCTTTGTTAAAGAAATAATAAAAACCTTGCGATTAATTAGGGCGGCATTATATTACGGCATGTTTTTTGCATAGGTGCTTGTTCGCGTGTTTCACGGGCCGAAAATGTTACATGTTTTCGATGAGCATAACAAATTATTTAATTTTGTCTATAGACGTTCGTTCGTTCTGCTACTTTTAGTTAAAATAATTGCAGTAATAAAAAAATCGCCAGCTAATAAATAAACGAGAGCTTAGCCGCAGTCTAAAACTGGCATTTTTTTAACATTACCTGCCACTTAAAAAACTCCATTTTTTTAGGTCTCTTTTATAGGTCGATGGTGTCAAAATCTTGTACATTTAATGAAAAAGTATGCTAAGGAAAGCCACTTATGTTCTTTAGTTATTAATCTAACTAGACGCTTTACAGAAAAACGGAAGTAATCATGAGGTGACAATAGTATTGTTTTCTAGAACATTTTACAAAGCCAAATCTTTAGAAGAATTCCCACAGCACATGAAAGAATGCTTACAAAAGGATTACAGAGGCAGATATTATGAAGATTTCTACAGGTTGGTTATTAAATAGACAAGGTTTTATGGTTAAAGTAATATGATATAGGTAATATTATATATCAATAAATGTTACGATATTACTAGAACTCGTTTTCTGGGTAAGTACTGTGTGGCTACAACATCCTTACCTGTTTCGACCGCCAAATAAGAGTACGTACACTGCTGTATTCCAGTCTGAAGGATATTCAGAGCCAGTGTTGTTACAGACTGTCAAGCATACCATCCTAGTCCTGAGATGCCAAGGCATCTCTAGCCTTCTTTGTTTGAAATTGGTTGCAGGTGTCCGTGGGCTGCAATGGCCACTTACCATCAGGTGGAGTGTGAGTACGTTTGTCACTTCGACTTTATAAAAAAAAGGTGATACCTTTGTCGCACTTTTCCTGTAATGATGAAATTGATTTAATTTACTAAATTAGGAGAAGGTAATCTTTCCTAATTATTAATACCGCGATTACTAAGACTTAACTACTGGATAATGAAATATTGTCACATGATTTATATTCTCATCAACCATTATCATAAGCTCTTAGCTTGTTATTGTCATCAATCCATAAAACCGTCCTCAACTGACAAAAAGAAGAATGTTTCAAACACACTTTCGATCTCTGGTCTGGGATCCTGGTATTTATTTTAAATCTGATGTGAATATGATATGATTATTTCGTCATCATATACCGTGTAATGGCGGTGTAAGCATATCATCCCGTGTGTGTTGTGAGAGGTGACAGAGGGAAACAAATCAATACATGGGCAGTAGCGTCTTCCTAATAACAACTAAAAATAAAAAAACTGCTGTTGTCAACCCGCTTGCCAAGCATGACAACTACGATAAATATTCCCCAATAGATTGCCTCATAGGGGGAATCCTTATGAGGCAATCTATGGGGGAGGCCTATGTTCAGCAGTGGAATTTAATAGGCTGTACGGTAACAGTATAACATCATCGATGATTATTTAGATATATTCGTAGATGGTTATTTAGAAAACTCGTTTAATTTTTTTCTTATGTTCTGTACTAAAAATACATAAAACCTTTATAAACATGAACTTTATTTTAAAGCTATCGTACCTACGTAGACGAACAAATAGCTTTTATAAAAAGAAAAACAAATTTTAAACGCATATACACAGAAAGATGGAGTGACTCTTATGCCTATGCTGTTAAGCCTATGTATTTATCAAATTAAATACATTGGTAGCCGAAACTTGGTGAAACAAATAGCTTTTATAAAAAGAAAAACAAATTTTAAACGCATATACACAGAAAGATGGAGTGACTCTTATGCCTATGCTGTTAAGCCTATGTATTTATCAAATTAAGTACATTGGTAGCCGAAACTTAGTGAAACAAAAAATAAATAAATTGATATAACAGGTGTACATTTGTGTATCAATACAAACTACACGCACGGGAATTTGATATAAAAGTTTCAGGTATTTTTAATAGCTTATGTATAAATAAATCTATTTAGAAAAGTACCAATTCAACGTACTGCTGAGCTGTGAATAATGTTGTGTTAACATAATAATTTTAGGGTGGCTGTACAAAATGAAAGATATGACGACTGGTCAAATGTGCTATTGCAGTTAAGAAGATTATTTACTGATTATCAGAAAATAGTTTTGCAATATCATGAGAGACCAAACATGGAGATACCAACTGCTATCAACTCTACGGCTGCACAAGGAAATTTTCTTGAAGTACTCAACATGAGTTTGAATGGTATAACATCTTATATAATTTTGGTGTAGATTTGAGATTGTTTGGGGGTCACTGTAGAAGCGTGCTCGTCGCGACCCCTGCCAGCCCTTTTCAGGGCTGCAATTCTACTTAGCTGCGCACCCATGCCAATGAGGGTTAGGGCGTCCCCCCAAGGCGACGCACACCAGCTCGTCCCCGTTGGTGTGGAATGCAGCGCGCAAAGCGGCGATGGGGACCGCCACCCGTCACGCACAGCCCGACACGGCGGAAGGTGGAGGACAGAGTGCAGAGTTGGCACGTGGAATGTTAGAGGAGGCATGAGAGATAAGACGAATGAGTTGATCGAAATAATGAAAGAAAGAGAATTAGATGTCGTGTGTATGTCGGAGACCAAACGGAAGGGCAGTGGTACTGAAGAGCTCCCTGGCGGGGCGTTAGCTCTATGGTCCGGAGTCCCGGAGAGCGAGAGCGCCCGCCAGGGAGTGGGGGTGCTGCTGTCGTCTCGATTGGTCGAGGTTATGACTGAATATAAGGTTGTGAACTCAAGACTTCTCTGGGTTCGCTTTAAATTGGGACTGACGAAGTTATTCCTTTTGGCTGTTTATGCGCCAGTAGCTTCGTCGTCCAGGGCTGAGCTGAAGGAGTTTTGGGAGAATGTAAGAGAAGTTCTAGATTTGGCTAGGGGAAACGAAAGAATTGTTGTATGTGGTGATTTGAATGGATGGGTTGGTACCGCTCGACCAGGGTACGAGTCGGTGCTTGGAAAGTTTGGGCATAAAAGGGTTAATGATGCTGGCAAGCTTATACTGGCGGTATGCAAGGAAAAGGGTCTTCTTGTGACAAACACTATGTTTAATCACAAGAAAATCCATATGTATACTAGAGAAAGAAAGAATGAGAGAAGTATGATCGATTTGTTCCTAGTGGATGACCGACTGCGAAAACAGGTGATGGATACGCGAGTGTTCAGGGGTGCTGACCTGGGAACGGATCACTATCTAGTGATTACTAGATTTAGGGGTCTGTTCGCGGGTTGGCGCTACCGGACGGCAGTAACAGAACCACAGTCGGTCTGTCGCATCCGAAGCTGGAAGCTTCAGGAAGCGGATACTAGGAACAAATATCATGCGAGGGTAGCCGAAAAGCTTGACACCATCGATGGCAGAAATGAATGTGTGGAAAGAACATGGCAGAACCTTAGGGATGGAATGGTAAGTGCAGCGGAAGAAGTGTGTGGAACGATTAAAAGAGGCAGTAGTAAAAGAAGAGATGCATGGTGGAATGATGAAGTGAAAGAAGCTGTAAAGAAGAAGAAGAAAGCATGGTTAGACTACTTGGCCTCTAGTAATGATAAGGATATGAGAGAGAAGATGGAAGAAAGATATAAGCTGCAAAAAGTTCACACGAAAGCATTGATTGAGGAAGTGCGTGAAAGGTGTAGAATGGAAGCGGACGAAAGGTTGTCGCACAACTTTAAGGAGAACTCCAAACTCTTCTGGAAAGAGGTTGGAAGAACCCGAAGTGGTGCGACGGCCTTAAGAATGAACAAAGTGCTTTCGAGAACTAATGACGTCCTCTCAGACAAATCGGACATCATGCAGCGATGGAGCGAATTTTATAGAGAAATGTCGCATACATTTCTCTATTGTGATGATCTTAGTGAGGGATCCGGGGATGACGCCGAGACTGGTACGCCAGAACCGGACCTCGATGACACTGAGGTCATCAGTATGAAAGAGATTGAACGTGCGATTCGAAGTTTGAAATGTGGTAAGGCTGCGGGACTAGACAGAGTTACTGCTGAAATGGTCAAGTATGGTGGGCCTCGCGTCTGGGACAGCTTTCATCTGCTGTGCAATTTGTGCTGGCGGACGGGGGATGTCCCGGATGATTGGCGATCCTCAGTCATTGTGCCTTTATATAAAGGTAAAGGTTCACATTTTGACTGCGGGTGCTATCGAGCGATCAGCTTGACCAGTTTAGCAAGTAAAGTTTACTCGAAGGTTTTGACACGTAGGATGCAAGAGAAATCGGAAAGATTTCTATGGGAGGCACAATGCGGATTTAGACCTGAAAGAGGATGCACGGATCAAATGTTTTCTCTCCGCATGATCACGGAAAAGCTTCTGGCTGCTAACCAGAGGATTTTCTGTGCTTTTGTGGATCTTGAGAAAGCATTTGATAAGGTTGTAAGGAAGAAAATGTGGGAACTGTTGCCGGGGTATTGTGTGAATGGTCGATTGCTAAGGGCTGTGCAGTCACTTTACTGTGACTGTAAAGCCTGTGTGCGGGTAGGACATGACCTGTCACCCATGTTTAGCGTCAAAACGGGCGTAAAACAGGGTTGTGTCATGTCTTCCTGGCTGTTCATACTGTATCTCGACAGCTATTTACAGAAGCTGAAAGATAGCTGTTTGGGTGTGAAATTGGGTGACATTAAAGTAAATTGTCTGCTGTATGCTGATGATACAGTGCTTATTGCACCATCAGAGGCAGAACTGCAGGCATTAGTCACGTGTATGAAAGAGGAATGTGAAATTAAAGGTCTCCGCTTGAATGCTAATAAAACTAAGGTTCTGGTATTTGAAAGGGACGAAGAGAGAACGAAGTGTGAAATATGGGTAAATCAGGAATGTCTAGAACAGGTAAATGAAATTGTATACTTGGGGAGTGCTTTTAGCCGGGATGGAAGATGTGATTTAGATGTGGACAGGCGTGTCGCTGCCGGGAACAAAGTCAATGGTGCCCTGACTGCGTTAGTCAAAAGGCAAGGCGTAGTGAAGAGTGCACGCCTTGCAATACATAACGCAGTGTTGGTACCGACTTTGTTATATGGCAGCGAAACCTGGGTATGCCAGAAGAAGCATAAAAGCAAGTTGAATGCAGTGGAGATGCGATCTCTTCGTAAAATGTGCGGCGTTACCATGGCCGACCGGAAGCGAAACGAAGAGATTCGCAATATGGCAGGTTTGAAAGATGACCTTATCACAAAAATTGATAAGGGCGTACTTCGATGGTTTGGGCACGTTGAGAGAATGAGTGAAGACCGAATGGTGAAGAAAATATATAGCGCGAAAGTTAATATTAAAAGGTGTCGAGGTAGACCGAGACTAACTTTCGAAGACCATGTGAGCAAACTGCTCGAAGAGGGGAGGGTCAAGAGTACTCGGATACCTAGACGTGCATGTATGAAGAAGATAATGAATCTGAAAGAAGCGAAAGAGGTATGTAAGGATCGTGACACTTGGCGATCTGTTCTCTCTGGCTACCCCGTCAGGGATTGTGCGTGACGATAAGTATTTGAGATTGTCGCCAAAGAATTTTAAAATGTCCCAAAGTGAAAAACAGTCTGTATAATACCGTAGTACTATTATTTATTGTGATAATACACAAATCTAAAAATTTTATAAATTACGGTCGAATTTCTACCACTAGTTTTCAAAATAGAACACAGTGCTGAACCACCTGTATCTATCGACTTCTTTCAGCAATGTTTTACTGGATTGTTACTTCATCTAGTGGACTGTTGTACATTCCGTTTACCGGCACGAGTTTGCTACTCGAGAACCTTTCTTCCTTAACGGAAGCTTCATATGTCATAGAATAGAATAGAATATTTTTTTATTCAATATAGATCACATGTGTAATTCTTATTGAAAGTCATTTTTTACTTTACCACTGGTTCGAAAAAGAACCTCCGTCCTGGGAAGAACCAGCAAGAAACCCAGCGGGACTTTTTTTTTAAAGCAAATTTTACAATAATGGTTATACAAACTATATAAGTACATAATTTATTTTAGAAACAGCTTGGAAGCGATCACCTCATTCCCAGGGGTTATTATCAACCATGTATTCATTTATACTATAATAACCCTTTTTATACAGTTTCAACTTAACAAAACATTTAAACTTGCTAATAGAGAGAGCCTGTACACTTTCCGGGACCTTGTTGTAATAGCGTATACATTGCCCCAAGAATGAATTACTGATTCTGTGGAGTCGAGAAACTGGTATCACTAGCTTGTGTTTGTTGTTGTTTGCATATGTAGTTACTATACTTTATACTATTCTTTTAACATGTGACTTGTCATTTGCTATTTTCATTTTCAGTCTTTGAAAAACATTACTTAGACAGATGCTTCGATAGAACTGGACAGTTGAGTGTTGTGATCACACCTGGGGTAGGGGTGTTTGAAGTGGACAGGGAATTGACAAATGTGACAAAACAAAGAATAATTGATAATGGTGTTGGCAGCGACTTAGTTTGCGTGGGAGAGCAACCCTTACATGCTGTGCCTTTATTAAAATTCCATAACAAAGACAGCAACCTCAACTCGATTGATGATTATTCTATGCCTCATTGGATCAATTTGTCATTTTATTCAACAAATAAAAAAGTGGCATATTCTAACTTCATACCGAGAATAAAGTTGCCACCAAGGAAAAGTCAAGAGCCCTTGAAAAAAATGTATGAGGATGAAACTAAGGGTAAACTGTTAAAAGAAGATGAATATATGCACAATTCTATTTTCGATTACGACGCATATGATGCACAAGTGTTTCAGTTACCTCCTGCACATAGCACATGGTAAGTTTAGTATTTCTGCTAGCTTTTTATTAAATATTTATTATTTCCGGGCGTTTCGTATCATAAAATCCGAGATACTTTAAAGGAAAAAGGAAACTTCTAAAATTACACATTAGTTGTACGAAATTTCTTGTCATTAAATTCCGAGACATATACCAAGAATAATACACAAAATTTTTGAAGTAATTTAAAAAAATACTATAGGTAGCTGTAACCCATTAGGACAGTTGGATAGAATTAGTTGACATTCAGAGTTCCTTGTATAATATAATTTGTAGTAGGATGTTCAACTGGGTTGTATTGTAGGGTGATGAAAAGTTATTCATGGGATTAACTGCGCCATATGACACCTCGCTTATGCAGGCGTTCACTGCTGGTTTCTCTCGCTTCTCATCGGGCGGCTAGGGCTATGCGTCGTTCGCGCGCCGAGACGAGTGTTGAATTTTTTTTTATAAGATAAGGGTGACAAACGAGCACACAGTCCAACTGATGGTAAGTGGTTGCTGCGGCCCAAGACATCTACATCTATCCTCTATTACAAATCAAAATGTAGATGCGTTGTCACCCGTGAGGACTAAGATGGAATGCCTCATTTCCAGTAAAAAGGGCCTCCGACCACCTGCACTCACCAAGCGAAACGCAGAGGTAAACTTCTACTTCACGCTGGTTTTCTGTGAGGTCGTGGTACCACCCCGGTTCGAGCCGGCCCATCCGTGCGACAGCAAAAGCTGCCGCGTGGCTCTACCACTGTTTCATGCATTATCTCTTATATTATGCGTCCAAATAACATACTATAAAGAGCATAGTTTATCTTTATACAATTGTCTTGGTGATGAAGTAATTTTCGTTATTAAGAATTAATATGAAATGATTATATTTTTATAGAATATTGTATTTACGTATCACTAACCATTACGCCAGGACACGCGCATAATGCAGTTCGAAAGCGCTTTTTCCGACTTGCTTTACAAAAATCATTATTTAAGACTAGCTGAGAGAGTGTATTCTAATGCTAGATAGACTATACTATTGAATGATATATTATATGATAGATAGATAGATACTCATGAATCTATTTATCTATCATACACAAAAAAATCAAATCAGACTGATTGTTCCAGAGATTAGCGTGTTTAAATAAAAAAATCTACCGTTTTATTATATTTTTATATTAGTATAGATAAAATGGTTGAATACAGTTAGAATAATTTATGTTTTAGTGTCCAAAGGGTTCCTCGCACAAAGAAAACTTCTGTTGCTGGTTTGGAAGGGATTAGTCGGAAAAGTCCACCCGCTTCAATTGTACACCATAGAAAAATGTCAGACCCAGATATCCATCATAGTCTCGCTGATATTCTGACTGGTGGAAGTAAGTGTGGTTTTTACACTGTTGTAAATCTTAACGTTTTCACTATTCCATTTAATGAATTTATATACTTACTTTTAAAACTCCTCTTGCATGTTATTGCCACTAAACAGCAGTGCTTTCACTGAAAAATTTTTCTGTGAAATTTTATCTTCATTTAGATAGGTTTGTCATATAAACCAACTTAGCGTTACGCTTAAATTCGGTTTCAATTTTATAATAGAAGTTGAGGAAAATGTAAAAAGTATGAAATTTGACAAATGTCAAAAGTACTAAAGGTAATTTCGTACCATAGAGCAACACGGTCCACTGGCCGAATGGAGGGGAGTAATCATAGCGTTTTTCTTCGATACTGAACTGTCTGTCTTTTTTGCGGGGGAAATCTGCGCACACAAAAACAATCGCCTGTCACTACGATACTCGCATATAATAACTAAAATAATAAACTAAAAATTTTACACGTCACAGCGTCGACTTGGATACAGACTCGGATCAGTCGCTCGACTGATCCGCATATTTTTAACAGGAGACCTACCTGTTTTGGTAAACAAATCCGAAACCTGAATAAAATGTGAATCGGAAGCAGAAAGCCTAACTTTACAAAGTTATACACACTACTACATTTTTAGAACAACAGGAAGAGGAGGAGGTGTGTCCATCTACGTGCACAATAGTCTGACCCACAACCACATAGAAAACCTTTGTGAAAACGACAACCACTACTTATGGGTTCATTTAAACATATTTTCTATTGATATTGGCGCTATCTATAAACCCGAAAGAACGAACAACACTGACTTCCTAGGAACTTATTCGCAACAATTACTGAAACGGAAACGAGCAGTTGTGTTTGGGGACTACAAATTCCCCACAAAATCTTACTAAACAATAACCAAATAACTGTCAAATACAAACGAATGCTACAAGAAAGTGGGTAGCCTACTTAACAAAATAGACCATAAATACTGCACGCGTGAAACATCCAATTCAAAAACCATTCTAGACCATGTTAGTACAAACCTGCAAAACCATAATTTTCATTTGCTATTGTCGAGTCAGCCATGTCCGACCACAAACACATTTACCTAGAGATTCACAAATATAAACAAGAGAAGCCTAAAAAGACTGTGTATGAAGCCATTGCTTACAATAAATTAAACGAAACTGTAAAGCAAAGCCTATCCGATTGTTATGAACCGAAATTTTAAAAACTATATACAAAACTTTTTGAAGCTCCCAAACGTAGCTAGATCAAGAAAACGAAAATTCAAAACCCACTACGATCGGACTGGATAAATAATGATATTTTAGCGGCTATCGATAACAGGAACCGATTAAGGTCTTCTTACTTGAAGACATCACCAAATCAAGTTGACGAACAACATCTTTTATCAGTGAAAAACAATGTAAAGAAAAAGAACCAAACTACAAAAAGTGAATATTACCACAAGGCGTTTAAAAATTGTGACAAAAAGCCTTTCAAGATGTGGAATCTCATTAACTCCTTATGTTCTAATAAATCAAAACTTAGCAGCGCTCCGTCGAAACTCGAAACACATTTAGGTCCTATCACTGAATTAACTGATATATGTAATCACTTTAATACTTTCTTCTCTCAGATAGGCTCCACTCTTGGCAGTAAAATTCCACATAAGTATCACGATAATTTCACCTACACTAATTTATATAACAAGCAAATAGATATCAAAACTAAGGAACTTACACATTATACCCCTACTACAACAGATGAAGTCAACAAAAACATAGATAATTTAAACTCAAATACAAGTACTGGTCTCGATGTATTAACATGTAAAGCCTTAAAATCTATAAAACCTCTTATCTTAGAAAAATTAACATGCTCTATAAATAATTGCTTAGAAAGGGGTTACTTTCCTGATTCCTTAAAATTGGCGAAAGAAATATTTTAATCAGGTAGCAAAACAGATCCAGGAAACTATAGCCCCATCTCAATACTTCCAGTACTCTCAAAAGTATATGAAAAAGTAAGTAAAAATACAATCGCTTGGATAACTATCTAACATCGATTTACTTCATTAATACCAAACAATACGGCTTTCGCTCCAAATCAAATACTCTTTCGGCCTGTATAGACTTAGTTACCAATCTAAAAAGCAATATAGATAAAAAGGAAATAGCTCTTGGAGTTTTTATCGATTTTAAAAAAGCTTTTTGATACAATAAGCCATAAATTACTTCTAAACAAATTATTTAATATCGGTATCAAAGGAACTGCGCTCAGTATGCTTCAGTCTTACCTCTCTGATAGGCATCAGATTGTTAAAATTCTCGATACTAACAGTTATCACTTACGGGGTACCACGGGGCTCTATTCTTGGGCCCCTTCTATTTATCATCTACATAAACAATATTCACGAACTAGGTTTAGCTGGTGATGTGACATTATACGCTGACAATATTAGTCTCTTTTACTTTGGTGATAATATACAAACAATATTTAAAAAAGCTCAGAACGACCTAAATTTGCTAACAGCATGGTTTCAGTACAACCTGTTAACTATAAACGTATCCAAGACCAATTATATGATTTTTAGCGCCAAGAATAAGAAAATTTCTTAATGTCCAATGCTATACATCAATAGTGAACCGCTTTCTAGGGTAGAATCTGGAAAATATCTCGGACTTATTCTTGACAGTCAAATTACTTGGAAGCCTCACATAGAGAAAATACAATCAAAACTTTCTGCCCTTATGGGTCGGCTTCGGCATACTGCTCGTTGTTTTCCAAAATCTGTCTGCTACACTATATATGACTCCTTGATCAAATCTCACCTATGCTATCTAATAGAACTCTGGGGCTCAGCTGCCAAAACAAATTTAAAGCAATTGCAAATATCCCAAAATAAAATAATTGAATTGTTATTCCACTTCAACTATGTAACACCGACAAACATAATATATAATAAAACTGGCATAATGACATAGCGCAAATGTACAAATACAATACGTGTATTCTTATAAGAAAAATTCTGAAAATATAACACACCTTAAATCCACATACACAACACTACAGCAGTTAGGTAGATAAATAAAAAAAATTAAATACATAATACAAACTTCAGAACAATACATTAATAATATAATCTAATATCATAATATTCAGGGTAATTTAATGTATTTAATTACAACAAAATCTGGTTAATTATGATTATCTGAAACTGTGCAAAATATTTATTAATATTTAATTTTACACATTCAATAAGTTTAACACATAAATATAGATACAATAAAAAAAGCTTACTACAACATATTAAGAATATAATCAAATCTAATAGTATTGATATAATATAATGTCATTTCATAATTTCTTTTCTAAGAAATTAAATAATATTGCATATTATAATAATTTCAAATTTAGTATTTCTAATAAATTAATGATTTTAAATACCTAAATAATGTTATCTCATACTATGTAAGCAACGTGATAATTCTTAAATTTACGGATTCAATAATTAAGTTTTAAATGCAGTATAATATAATTTTAAATATGATCGTCTAAAATTGAATGTGCAACAAATTAAATCTTAATATTCTACATATACATTAACTACTTAATATATGCTAGATAGAAATTTATGATAGTAATAGATGTGCTTCGATTTTTCACATGTAATAATACCATAGCCGTTTGCTATACTTGATGTTTAACAATATTATAAAGTGTGCAATGTTTTGAATTTGTCGATGTAATTGTTTTGAACTTACCCACATTTTTATTTTTATTTTAAGTACTAGTAGGGTGGAGGCACATACACCACACCTCCCCCGATATTTAAAAAAAAAATTTTCTCTATTTACTTTTTTTTACATAATATTTTCTTGATAGATATAATAAAAAAATGATTTATGGTTACATGTAAATTACATTGTGAATTGAAATATTTCATTATAATATGACATGAACCCTGAATCTTATTACATAAAAATAAATTTAATATTGAAGATTAAAATAAAATATAATGTTACTTAGCCAAATAGAAATATAAATTAATAAATATATAGAAAAATAATTTAAAAAAAGATTATAATCCCATGATCATGATCAAGTCAGGTTATACATAATATTATTGAGTCAATCCAGGATACGCATGCGATTTTATTTCGTACGTCATTAACCACTTGACATGTTTACAGTTCAATAAACAAATTAGTCCGACCTAAGGTCAAGCCAAAGAGTATATAGTATATAGTACATAGTATGTAGTACATAAGGCCAAAGACATTTTTTTTAAATGAAGGTAAATATAACTTAAAGTCACTACTAAGTTCTTATCCAAATATAAATATTAATATAAAAAATAATAGTAATAATACAATATTATTAGTGAAAAAAAACACATGTTTATAACCTATAACAACAAAGTTATTTTTGCTTTGTCATTTAACAACACCCGTGCAGGGGAGGTACAGTTCCATAGTAATGCATTTGGTCATAGAAAGTAACGCCATCAAGTGTATGATACGGGTCATAATTTCCTCAGTTTAGTTAGTTTAATACTCACTAGATGGCTTTAATATCTTTGTCACCTGTCCATTAAAATTATTTTTACTTATCTTATAAATTATAAACTATATATTTTGTCATATGTATGCATGACAAATAAAAGTCCATAATTTATAAATTATATATAAATTATACGTTCCGATTATATTTAAGTTCGATTGAAATGATTAGTCTGTACTACAAGCTCTGTAGCCGAAAATATAAATGTATCTGTATCTGCTGTTGCGAAAAAAATAACCTAAATTATTACATATTTTTAATTTTTATGAAATTAAAAAAGAAAAAGTTTCAAAGTTAATTTTTCATTAATTAGATATTATTTTAAACGGGAATGTATCAAACCATTTTCAAAATGAATCGAGTTCGTTTTGTTTAACTTTTCTAAGACAAATTCAAAAGTTTGATGTCGATTTATTTAATTTCGTATTTCTATTTTATTTTTTCTGCTATTTTAAAGTTAATTTAATCATCAAGATAAATCAAATAATATTTGTAGATCATCAATATCAGCTTCGCCGTGTGCTTGTGCTTGTGCTTGTGAAGGGCCATCTTCAAAAGCAATAGTCATTGGCATCACAAGCGACTCTTTAATCCCTCTAATGTGTTTTAAAACATGTTCGGGAACGTTATAGGAATGACAACATTTTCCTGATCTTTTAAGGCCATATCTGCTGTGTAGGATCGAGTTTAGTGTATTTAGTGACATACGATTTCTTAATTTTGTTTCTACAATATTCATTTGGCTTATTTTGCAGTGGGGCCCCCATATATCCAAATTAGCAAGCAGACTAAGTTCTGCAGCTTATGCTGTAAAAAAGATTAGAGGTCTCACTAGTGTCGAGACAGCTAGATTAGTTTATTTTAGTTATTTCCATAGCATAATGTCTTATGGGATTTTGCTATGGGGAAATGCGGCTGATTCAGAAACTATTTTTGTTTTACAGAAGAGGGCCATTAGAGTTATTTACAATCTAAAACCGAGATAGTCTCTTAGAGATAAATTTAAAGAAATTAATATATTAACTTTGGCCTCTCAGTATATTTACGAAAATTTAATGTATGTTCACAAAAACAAAGATAGTTTTAGTAAAAAAAAGTGATATACATTCTGTAAACACTAGGAACAAACACAAGCTAGTGATGCCAGTTTCTCGACTCCACAGAGTTAGTAATTCATTCTTGGGGCAATGAATACGCTATTACAACAAGGTCCCGGAAAGTGTACAAGTTCTCTCTATTACCAATTTAAATGTTTTATTAAGCTGAAACTGTATAAAAAGGGTTATTATAGTATAAATGAATACATGGTTGCAGGTGGCCGGAGGCCCTTTTTACTGGGAATGAGGCATTCCATCTTAGTCCTCACGGGTGACAACGCATCTACATTTTGATTTGTAATAGAGGATAGATGTAGATGTCTATGGGCCGCAGGAACCACTTACCATCATGTGGACTGTGTGCTCGTTTGTCACCCTTATCCTATATAAAAAAAATAACCCCCGGGAATGAGGTGGTCGCTTCCAAGCAGTTTCTAAAATAAATTTTGTAAATAGTTCGTAATCATTTATATTGTAAAATTTATTTAAAAAAAAGTCCCGCTGGGTTTCTCGCTGGTTCTTCCCAGGACAGAGGGTTTTTTTTCGAACCAGTGGTAAAGTAAAAAATGACTTTCAATAAGAATTACATATGTAATGTATATTGAATAAAAATTATCCTATTCTATTCTATTCTATCTCAGCATTCGAGTGTGGCAAAAAATATATATAGATACGGCCAAAGAAGCTAACTCCGAAAATGGATTATTATCCGCCGAGTCTTTATATTCATGAACCTCCGACCGAAATTCGACAGTTGAACATTTATTTTCCCAGTCGGTATGTCGAATATTCCTCCACTGTACAACTATACGTTCAATTTTATTGGCCTGGTACGTAAAATTCGAAAAATGCTAAAATATGCAATATGCTAAAGCCGATTTTTTGAACCATTTTGAATAAGACAATAAAACTTTTAAGCAACGTGTAATGAATGTAAAGATGTATTAAGTTATAAGTCGTCCACCGCCAATTTAAAAATCATTCATCATCATTCAATCGCCATTTTAAAAATAATTATAATCCCCTGAAGACGCTGAAGCACTAAAAATGGACATCGAAAAACCGTAGCAAGATGGTGTACTGATAATCACATGTATTTAAATATTAATAAATGTTTTGTATTGTCGTTTTTTTTGAATTTTATTTTGTTGAAAATTATAATGATGATTGAATAAACACAAACATGGCGAAGTTAACAATTTGACTTCGCCATAATTGTGAGAGCGAGATAGATAATACAAATATGCCCGAGAGACACGATACGCGATAAAATAACGCGATTTCGCAGATGCAGGTAGTCGTGCGTCCGTATTATCTCGTTAATTTTCGCTGTGTGTAAGCGAGAAGGAGCAACCGGCGGTCGGCTGGTTAAGAAATAAGTGAATTTAGACTTAGAACCGTATTATTCATGTATTAAGGTTAATGTTTTTTAACAGCGCGGACCGCCTAGTGATGTTTTAATTATGCATCGCGTATTACTTTATATATGACTTTATTGCCCAAATATTCAAACGCTATTCAATTTTATGTTTTTATGATGCCCTTATGTTGTCTCGTGCTTTCTATATCACTTTCTTGAATGTCTAAAGAAAAAAACTATTAAGTACTAATATTATTTTGTAGTTGTAGTTAAAATGCTAATACCATGTAAATAAAAACAAAACCGTTAGGTATTTAAAAAAACACAATCACTGTAAATAAAATCGGTTTTTAATTATGCCAATATTCATAGTATTGGTCAATAATCAATATTGCAATCTGTGCTTATTGTCAGTCATAAGCCCGGAATGCCAATTTGGTTGAATAGTTCAGTAGATTGGGATAAAGTGTGAAGAAAAATCGACTTTATGATTTAGACTCGACTCGATTTTGTTATCATATACAAAATCGTCATTTCGCGTCATGTTTGGAGTCATAGTATAACGTAACATTCCTCGGTACGAAATGTAATGTCATATTATATCACTTTAAAACGCACTGTTTTGCGCATCTCGTTTCATAAATTCGTACCTATGTTTTATTGAGCTAAACCATACCTTATAATTATCGCTTACCTAAAATTTACAAATACTTACATAATCAAATTAATAACTTAAGTATAATAACGCATAGGCGTCAATTTTACGCTTGGCATAATGGGCATTGAGCGATACGCGCGCTCTATACCTTGCGTACTCTAAGTTCTGAATACTCTTTATTTATTGTTCTAAGGGGGCCATTAATTAAATTACTTTATTATATACTCTTTGGAGGGATCATATTTCTGTCAAATTTGACTGCCTCATGTCTTCATCATAGGACAGACAGATTAAGTTAATCTGAATTTGAAATGTATTTGTCAATGTTCTTACAATAATGATCACTCAATGATAAAATCATGTCGCTCCAGCTTTTGTTCAGATGTAAACATACGTATCTATTTTAAGTCAATCGTGTATTTCTCAGACAAATGAATGTTTTATTCTTATGAGAAATAAATTTCTTAAACCAGATAAGTTTTGTATTTGTATATTAACCCTTTCGCTGTCCCGTGCACTACATATAGGGCACTGCTATTGTCTTACTATTGTGTCTGGAAACTGGACAGTGAAAGTGTTAAGATTACACATAACAGCCTGTATGCAAATAATCTTAATGTTCGTTTTAGTAATGTAATTTCTTCATCATTTCAGACGGTTTGCCGTATCATTATACTTTCTGATGATCACGATACCTACCAGACCACCTTTGACGCTGCTTCTCACCACTGGTCTATAATTAATATCTATAATTAGTAAAATGGTGTTTACAGAAATGTACACAATTTATATTTTGAATGGTACAATGATTTAGCCTTGTGACGGTGGCGTTAGAAAATTTATCACTCCATTTCTCCTCGTATGTATCGTGAGAAACGACTATGGGTAAAGCCAGGCTTCTGGTAAATGTTGGTTAACCATCTAGTTTATGGCAAACTCTTCATATAACAGGATAGGCTCATGTAGTATTGATGGTGGAAATTGCGAACAGGAGAAGTAGACCAAATATAATACCCCCAAGATAAATATAACTCCTCCTCATATACCGTAACGTCACAAATATGACTCGAAAATTAAAAAAGTACTGTGTTTTTGTATTCACTTTAAGGTAAATATGGCGTAAACGAGTCTAGCAGTGATACAACCGATTCTCCTACATCCATCAATCGGCTGTCTCCAAGAAGTTCAATCTCATCAAATAAACCCGTCATTCGAACTGGAAGAGCTCTTATCAATCCGTTTGATCCTTCACATGTCAAAGTGAAACTTACAAGCAACCGCAGGCGGTGGACGCATATTTTTCCAAAAGGTGAGACATTGCAGTTTTACATATAATTTTACTTTTTATTTGTCCGAATGCTTAGGATGTTACAAGGGATCCGATTGTACCTTCAAAGTCCTACAATAAGAACATGGACTTATTTTTGTCATTGTTTAATACATGTTAGGATTATCTTTTGTAACGCGTCGTGGTGGCGTAAGAGATTTCATTACTATTTGGTCCCCCGAGTCTCCTTTAGGTGTCGTGGGAGTCGTTTGTGGCAAATGTCAAAAAAATCTTATAGCTTTCAATAGATGGTTTATGTCAAACGTAATCCGACCGTCGACGGGCAGCATTGTCTATTTTGCAAGACGCCTGGCACTGCAATCGTCAATATGCCTGCCAAGCGTGACGATTAACACAAATACAACTGAAGAAGCCTGTCCAGCAGTGGAGTTTTTAAAAGCCGATAAAGAAATAAAGGTTATCCCTTTTCATGTTGAAACTAAGTAGATACCTGTTTTGGTTCGATAATGAGTTGCCAAATCAGAGGAAGCACCGGGCTTGTAAGAATTATGAGGAGTAGGGAGTATGGTTGGTGATGGGAACTAGCGATGTTTTTACTCACAATGGGATGGAACGAAAGTTCCCGCATAGTAAAATTCGCGGGACACGGACTAAGGAAAAGATAGGATTAGAATTTCGAAATGTCAAATTTCATGACACTGTAGTGATGCCCCACGGAGCAAATACAAAGAGGAGGTGTTGTAATTACATTTCACTGTGTAACGACGCGTGACAACTTGCGGAATGAGGGGGTGCCCACTTAACTATTTTCCATCTACCGATAAATAGTAAAACTACTCGCATTGTTCCATATCGATGTTGCAATATAGTTTGCTACCTTGGCGACAGATGGCGACTTGTTCACAAAATGGTTATAAAAACTATAAAAATAATATTTTGGCGATTAAAAACCCATTAGGACTAAATGCAAAACAAATTTCAGCACCTTAGTATGATTACTTTACCAATAATGAGCTCTACGTACATTATTATATTTTTAGTCCCCATGACACAAAGTGTCGCCATCTAGTGTCGATTATATTTAATTATATTTGAAAGCCGACGCAAACATTTTTCTGGAACTATTTTAATAAATTAGGTATAAAATATTACTTACAAATGAAATATGATGCCATCCATAACATCAGAGCGTCTATCTGAGTAGTTTTACACTATAAAACACAACACTTCATCCTTTTCTTCCTAAAACTACGAAAATACACCGATTTGCGATTTTCGACACATAAGCGCACAGGACGAACGCTGACAGCACACTAACTAAAGCCACGCCCACTGTGATGACGTCAGGACCTCTTTGTATTTGCTCCGTGGATACCCCACCATATCAAGATTGTTTAATTATTAATAAAAGTACATCAAAATGCTTTTACAACATAAAATTAAACAAAGCATTCATCATCATCATTACAGCCCTTACCATTCCACTGCTGAATATGAGCTTCCCCTAATAAATGCCCCGAAGCATGGTCTTTAGCTCTTTAGCCACCGGTATCTATTGACTTCCTTGCATTTCTTACCGTCGTCACTCCATACAGTAGGGAGCCGACCTACACTCCGATTAATACATCCTTGAAAAAACAAACAAAGCATTTCAATGTTCATAATAAAATGATAGCATATTATGACAACCACTATGGTTTATGCTTGAGCTATCGAGAGTACAATTTTATAAAGATATAACAAAATATACATATACTTAGGTAGTTGATTTAATGTACGTCACATGTGCCACAGTCGTATGCGGTTAGACTACGTCTAGTCTGGGCTTTATTTTTCACACTAAATGAACTGTCTACACAGGCCTTAATTTTGCGGCGATTGCGACTCAGCCATAATTTGATTCTTTTCGGAGATGAATGTTTCCATCCCAGCTTGTCACTATTACGTTAAAAAAATTAAGCTTACTATGGAGTATTTTTTTTTTGTTTTATTATTTATGGCAGGTCCAAAAGGTGTTCTTATCCAACAACATCATTATCAAGCTCGGCCGGCTGGTGAACCTGCGTCGAGGAACGAGGACAACCGCTGCGAAAATAACATTGCAAAGGAAAATGGTTTATCTATCATGAATAACAATCATTCCGTATACCAAGTTGATGGTAAGTGAATTTCATGTTATGGCACTTACCCATCTGTTGACTACTATGTTTTAAATTATTATAAAATTATACTGTTTGTTGTCTATTTTAATTAGGTAACATGATGAGCAATCGTAAGCGCTTGATAAGCGCCTCAGGTGCGCTTAGTGTACTGGGAACTGCTACAAGCGTTTTAGGCACAGGTTCGAGCGGCTTGAGCTCAGGTTCCAGCGGCTTGGGCACGGGTTCGAGCGGAATGAGCACAATATCTAGCGGTTTGGGCACGCCCACGACCACATCTACAACTAACAATGCATCGTTAGCGTTGCTTTGGGGAGCCACTGGTGAACAAGAGTGGACACCAGCACTTACTACAGGTTAGTGTTTCTTTTTTTTATATAGGATAAGGGTGCCAAATGAGCACACAGTCCACCTGATGGTAAGTGGTTGCTGCGGCCCATTGACATCTACATCTATCCTCGTTTGCGAATCAAAATGCAGATGCGTTGTCACCCGTGAGGACTAAGATGGAATGCCTCATTTCCAGTAAAAAGGGATTCCGGCCACCTGCACTCACCAAGCGAAACGCAGAGGTAAACCTCTACTTCACGCTGGTATTCTGTGAGGTCGTGGTACCACCCCGGTTCGAGCCGGCCCATCCGTGCGACAGCAAAAGCTGCCGCGTGGCTCTACCACTGTTAATGAAAATTTGATTTCACACATGTTACTCATTATTGCGCTTCGAATGGTGTCGTTCAATTCAAAAATGTATTTAATTTATGTTTTTAAATTTCTGCTACCTTGAATGAAACCTGGCAACTTTGTGCCATTTTGGGAAGGACTTAAAAGTTTAGAACCAATTTTCCAAGAAAAAATGTACTGTCAGACTGGGCGTCAATGTTAAATGTGACATTATATTCTTCATAGATTTGGTATTTATTAGCGATTTAAACAAATACTAACATGAAATAGACAAAATGCTCAAAAATAGAAAATGGCACAGTTAACCTCACTTTGTGGCAACTTTTCCATTAGGGTTTATAAAGAAAATAATAGGATTTGACTTAATGGTTGAAGGTAAGTTTACCTCATAATATAACTCAGAGTTATATTTGCTTCTTCAATTGTGTTGTAAATAGTAAAATTTACTCTTGTGGCAAAGTTGCCCTCCCATTTTTCAATATTTCATACATACTTGAAAATATGTGTCAGGGTTGTCAAAAATCCTTGATTACGTACTTAACTTTTTATTTTATTTTAATCTTGTCACAATAATTTCTTAAACAAAACTCTAAAATATACACAACACAAACACAAACACTCACGCCTGTCACCCAGAGGGGTAGGCAGAGACTACGGACTTCCATTTGACGCGATCCTGACACACCTCTCTCGCCTCCTTTACATCCATATATCTACGCAACGCTCGTCGGTTAAGGGTACTCCTAATCTGGCCCATTTTCAATATATCGCCGATTTGGTCGATAAACCTTCGTCTAGGACGTCCCTTACCGACTCTGCCGTTCACTTCTGCAACATAAATTTGCTTTGTCACTCTTTCCTCGTTGATTCTTTCTACATCACCGAAGCATTCCTTTCTTTATCCTGGTCACAACGTCACCTTGCAAACCACACTTTTCTCTTATCACACTATTTCTCACCCTGTCATTCAGATTCAGACCTAGCATACTCCTTAATGACCGCATTTCTACAGCATTTATTCTACTCTCATGCTTCTTCTGCCAGACCCAACTTTCACTACCATACATTAAAGATGGCACATGGTAGAGCCAAGCGGTAGCTTTTGCTGTCGCACGGATGGGCCAGCTCGAACCGGGGTGGTACCACGACCTCACAGAATACCAGCGTGAAGTAGAGGTTTACCTCTGCGTTGCGCTTGGGGAGTTCAGGTGGCCGGAGGCCTAACTCCTCCCCCCCCCCCCCCATCAACATGGTAGTGGAATTTAATAAAAGACTACCCCAGGAGGGTACCAGCACCCCTGGAGAATCCCTCGCTGAGCATCCACGACCAAACTACTCCACTCCTGGGCGTGGGTGCTCAGGCTGCCCCGCGTATTCTGGGGGGGGCGAAATTCCGCTCAAGACGAAACCTGCTCGGGGCAAGCGGAGCAAGAAGACAAAGGCAACCCCTGCCACGCTTACCGTGGATTTCTGCAATATCAGGGGACTTCATTTAAACCTGAACGCCGTCCACTACCATCTAGAGATAGCTAAGCCGGCCTTGCTCTTTCTAACCGAGACACAGGTGTCCTCTCCGGCTGACACTTCGTATCTCTCCTACCCGGGGTACAAATTAGAACACACGTTTGTGCCCCGGGCTGGAGTTTGCGTGTATGTCAGAGAGGACATCTGTTTTCGACGCCTCGGCAGTCTTGAAGGTACGGACCTGTCCATCCTATGGCTGCGCGTAGACAGCGACGACTATCCCCACGTCTACGGGTGCCTCTATAGGTCCCATAGCGGTAATGCCGACACAGACCGACTCATCGACCACGTCCAAATGGCTGCAGACTCCGTGCTATAACAGGTCCCATCCGCAGAGATCGTGATACTCGGTGATTTCAACGCCCACCACGCTGAATGGCTTGGTTCTCGTTTAACCGATCATGCGGGTAGATCTGTCTATGACTTTGCTTTGGCATATGGTCTAACACAACTGGTTACTTCGCCTACGCGGATCCCAGATGTGGAAGACCATGTACCTTCCCTGTTGGACCTTATGCTGACCTCTCATCCGGATATCAGGTCTCCGTCGATGCCCCTCTGGGCTCTTCGGACCATTGTCTGATCCGGAGTACGGTGTCACTCACGCTCCAATCGCAGTTGCGATCTACAGCTTGCCGCCGTGTTTGGCACTATAGGTCAGCTGATTGGGACGGGATGCGGTCTTTTTTTGCATCCTACCCTTGAGGGCGGGTTTGCTTCTCGCCGGAAGATCCCAGCGTTGTTGCCGATTCTGTTGCTGATGTGGTACTTCAGGGTATGGAACTTTTTATTCCATCCTCTGTGGTGCCCATCGGAGGCAGATCCCAGCCATGGTTTGGTCGCTCCTGTAAAATAGCATCACGCTATAAGCAGGAGTGCTACCAGGCCTGGGCTGACGCATCAACGTCTCGGGATGTAAACACCAGCGCACTTAAAAAGAAGTGTAATTCCGCCTCCAGGTCCTTCAAAAGCGTCATTGCCAAGGCAAGGTCTGAGCACATCGGCAGAATTGGCGAGAAGCTAGTTCGCCTTCCTTCGGGAACCCGTACATTTTGGTCTCTCGCCAAGGCTGTCCAAGGGAACTTCTGTCAGCCATCTCTTGCATCTCTGCACAGAGAGGACGACTCACTGGCCCATGCCGCAAAGTAGAAAGCCGATCTGTTGAGCTCTCTTTTTGCGTCCAACTCGACTCTAGATGACGGGGGGAACACACCGCCGACCATCCCGCGATGTGAGTGCTCCATGCCGGATGTGCGATTTACACAGCGCTCGGTCCGCAAAGCACTCTTCTCCCTGGACGTCAGCAAGTCGAGTGGGCCCGATGGAGTCCCTCCCATTGTGCTGAAGACGTGTGCTCCGGAGTTGGCACCGGTTTTAACGCGTCTCTTCCGGTACTCCTACTCCCAAGGCGTAGTCCCGAACTCATGGAAGACAGCTTTGGTGCACCCGATCCCTAAAAAAGGCGACCGCTCAGACCCGTCCAACTACAGGCCTATCGCCATCACCTCCTTGTTGTCCAAAATAATGGAAGCCGTTATAAACTGCCAGCTCATGAGGTACCTTGAGGATCACCAGCTGATTAGTGACCGCCAGTACGGTTTTCGTCGGGGTCAATCAGCTGGTGATCTTCTAGTCTACTTAACTCATAGATGGGCGGAGGCAGTAGAGTCCAAGGGGGAGGCATTAGCCGTTAGTTTGGACGTAGCGAAGGCCTTTGATCGGGTCTGGAACAAAGAGCTTCTTTCGAAGCTTCCTACCTATGGGCTTCCCGAGAAATTGTGCAAATGGATCGCCAGTTTCCTTGCTGATCGGAGCATCAAGGTCGTAGTAGACGGTGCATGCTCTGATCTCAAGCCTATCAACGCTGGTGTTCCACAAGGCTGCGTGCTATCACCAACGCTGTTTCTCCTGCATATCAATGATATGTTGCTAACTGGTAGCATTCATTGCTATGCAGACGACAGCACTGGTGATGCCTTATATACCGGCCGTGCCAATATTTCTCGGGAAAACGTCGCCGAGTACTGGGACAAACTTGTGTCTGAAGTCGAGTCTTTGCTTAACAAAGTCTCGGATTGGGGCCGACTAAATCTAGTCCAGTTCAATCCCCAGAAGACACAAGTTTGCGCGTTTACCGCTAAAAAGAACCCCTTTGTCGTATCTCCTCAGTTTCAAGGCACTCCCCTTGCTGCCTCAGCCAGTATCGAAATCCTTGGCGTCGACATATCGAATAGTGTGCAGTTTCGTGGTCACATGGAAGAGAAGGCCAAATTGGCCTCTAAAAAGCTTGGCGTGCTCAGCAGAGCGAGACAGTATTTCATGCCGGCACATCGCTTGCAACTTTACAAAGCGCAAGTTCGGCCCCACATGGAATACTGTTCTCATCTCTGGGCCGGGGCATCCCAGTGCCAGCTCCATCCACTTGACCGCATCCAGCGCAGAGCGGTTCGAATCGTCGACGACCGAGTTCTTTCTGATCGGCTCGATACACTGGCACTGCGTAGAGATGTTGCATCTCTTTGCGTATTTTATCGCATATATCATGGGGAGTGCTCTGAGGAATTGTTCGGACTAATTCCAGCCGCTCAATTTCACCATCGCACATCGCGACAAAACTCGCGTTACCATCCATACCATCTGGATGATTGGCGGTCCACCACTGTGCGATTTAGAAGAAGTTTTCTCCCTCGCACGACTTCCTTGTGGAATCAATTACCACCAGCGAATTTTCCGGACCGATACGACTTAGGAACCTTCAAGAAAAGAGCTTACACCTTTCTAAAAGGTCGGCAACGCATCTGCAATTCCCCTGGTGTTGCGGTTGTTCATGGGCGGCGGTAGTCACTTACCTTCAGGTGAGCCGCATGCTCGTTTGCCCCCTATTCCATAAAAAAAGAAAGTAGGGACTAACACAGCATTATGAATTGCCATACGTGCCTTTTTGGACACATTCTGACTCTTCATAATAGCATGTAGAGCCCACTCTATTTCCTTCGTTCACTCGTCGTTCTATATCCTTATCATATATACCATCCCTGCTAAATAAACATCCCAAATATACAAACTCATCCACTTGCTCAATCAAATCCCTTTCTATTCTTATTTCACATAACGTTTTACTTTCTCTTTTTTCAAAAACCATCACTTTCGTGTTACTTGCGTTCACTTTCATACCCCTTTCTTTTAATGACCAGTTCATTAAAGTAACCATCATTTGCAACTCGGACACCGACGATGCAAATATGACTTGATCGTCGGCGTACAAAAGACATTTGATGGTTAACTCACCCGTTCTCAACCCACATTTCAACTTTCAAAGTTTGCAAACAACTGTCCATAAATTGGTTAAAGAGCCACGGGGAAGCTACACATCCCTGTCTGACACCTTTTTGAATGCCAAACCAGTTCGAGTAGACCCCGTTGATCCTGACACAAGCACTAGAGTCCCTATAAAGAGACCTTAATGCCTGTATCAAACCAGCGCTCAATCCAAATGAGTTCAGTGTTTGCCATAACACGTTCCTGTCCACTCTGTCATAAGCCTTTTCAAAGTTCATGAACGCACAAAAAACTTTCTGTTTTTTGGCCATAAACTTCTCCGCAATCATGCGCATGGAAAAGACATGATCCGTACACCCCATCCCCTTTCTAAATCCTGCTTGCACATCCCAAATTTTTCCATCAGTTTCTTCCATAACTCTTTCAATTAACACCTTCGCATACAGCTTACCCACAATGCTAAACAAGCTGATACCACGGTAGTTTTTACAGTCCTTATATATTGGAACTATAACGGCTTTGCACCAGTCTTCCGGTACCCGCTTCACTTCCCGACATAAATTAAACAAGGTGTACAGCAGGCCTGCAACCACATCCTCTCCAGCCCTTAGCATTTCGAGTGATACTCTATCATATCCGGCTGCCTTACCTGATTTCATGCTTTTCATTGCTTTCATTATTTCATCTACACTTATCTCCCTACCTCTTTCCACTTCTTTCGGAATTTCTATTTCACTTAATTCAGACGACTCTTCGCTCTTAAACACGCTCTCAAAGTATTCCTTCCATCTCTTTAAATTCGAAACTTCATCATTCAGCATGCAGCCATTCTCGTCTCGTATAGCATTAATTCTAGGCTGTTTTGAATTTCCCCTGGCAGTTTTTACGATTTTCCAGAACATTTTAATATTTGCCTGGAAGTTATCAGATATCCTTCTACCATTCTTATCCATCCTTTCTTGCTTTTTCCTTTCAACAACTTCTTTTACTCTCTTATTTATACGTCTAAAGTCTGCCTTTTTTCTTTCAATCTCATCATTCATACCGCCAGAATTACCAGCTTTGGTTGCTAGTAAATCTAGCCATGCTCTATTCTTTGCTTCAACTTCCATCCGTACCTTATCATCCCACCACAACGTATTACTTTTCCTTTCATTTGTTCTCTTACTTACACCACATACTTCGGTGGCTGCATCCACCAAAACTTTCTTAACATTATTCCATACATTCTTCAAGTATAAATCATTCATACATAATTCATTCAAACCAATTATATTTTCCTCAGTCTACATTTATTCTTCTCTTTCACATCTTCATCTTGTAACCTCTCTATTCTAAAATATATCAAACAAAAATACTCTCGTTTATAATTAAAAACAAATTCGTGCAATAATAATAAGCATAAATCTATTATAGTATAGATAAAAAAAGCTTGTCACTATCATTTTTAACAAGTATTCGTTTTTGTATTAGTCATTATCATCATTTTATTACGGGTCGTAATAAAATCATGTCAGGTCATAATTATTGTAATCACTCTAAATATTGTCTTATTTTTCAAAATTTTAAAATTTAATTATTATTAATTCTTTTTTAATAATTTATTATAAATATAATTAAAATTAAATTAAATTTTTTGCAAAACATTAATAATCATTAAAAATGACAGTTAATGTTTTGTTTAACAACAATACACTAAGTTGAAATTATGAAAAATACTGAGTAGTAATAATTTTATTAATGCCTAACAACGCAGTAAAAATAATATAAATTTCTCTTTTCTTTTCCTTCACTTTTGATGAAGATGAATTGATTGACGACTCATTTGGTAAGATCGGTCTAATAGGCAGGTACGGTGACACATCGATACAAACATACATTACACACATAGAATGTCAAGTACAGAACACTTTGTTTAAATGGTTGTAATCGGTTAAAAGTGACAACCCTCGGTTGTAGCAAAACATGGCAAAGTAACCGCCACATCGTGACATCACTAGTTAAATATTAAGACCAACAAGTTAAAAACAATATATTGCATTTGATAACCATTAATATTGCGTTACTACAAAGATATAGATACCTACATTCAGTATTTCAAACTTAAAAAAACTATTTCTGGAGCACTGAACAAAGAGGTTATTTTGCCAGCACAATTCCGCGTTAAAATAAAATGCCAAAATTAACTCACATGTTGCCATATCTAAAGCAGTGCTGTCAATTAGTTATTGTATTTTCATCCAAAAAATGGCATATCTCGAAAAACGTCACGTTTTCCGCGTTAACCGTAATTTTGCACCAGTACACCCCTGATGGCAAAGTTAACTTCTTTGGTAAAGTTACCAGACTTGACTGTAGTACCTTCAAAATGTATAATTTTTGTCGTATTCCGTTTTTTGGTTTATTTGGTATATTCCGACTAAGTAATAAAATTCAAGTGGTCAATTCAAAAACAGTGTCAATTCACAACAATATGGAATTTTTATTTTGTGTTGATTTACGAGTACTATCATATTAGATGCATTGTAAGTTATTTTTTATTTTTTTTGTTTCTGTATTTTGACTCCTTTATTTGGTTTCTTTTTCTTTCTTTTTAATGTTGTACTCTTTGGCTGTAAATTATTTTTGAAAAGTACGATTTCAAGTTTCTTTTATTTCCAGAAATACCTAAGAGTAAAATGCAGTCATAAAAATTTATAAATATTTTCTTACCATAATAAACTAACCGCATCAATAAATTGTAACTATGTGATATTGTTAACCGTCCATACATCTGTACATATTTATCATTGAGACCAGGGGTCAGAAGCTAATATACTATGTAACTGATTTACCTAGTTAATAAAAATTTATATAGTACAGGACAATAACATTCTTTATTTGTTTGGTCACCAAACCCATATCTGGTTTTAATTCAATTTGTGATTTAGCGTGAGTTTGTGACCCCTGATATGATTGAAGAAGTAACTGACAAATTTATGACATTTTAAGATGCCTTCTTATCATTTAGTCAAAATAAAAATGTTATTAAAGTTTCACCTCATTTTTAATGTTTCATGATTTCGCCGCATTATATCTTCATTCCCGTTGGAACGATTGCGGCGATAAGCGAACCGAGCTATAGGTTTGATATCATATTGAATGGATTCGCATATGTAGCTGTTATTGCAAGCCCTTTATATATTTATTATATAATTTGCAGGGGTAACCATATCAGTATCTGCTTCGTATTTTAGTAGCAAATCCAATATGTATTTAATAACTAAAAACGAAAAGAAAAATTCATAAATATTTTCTTGTTTACACATGCTTTAGTAACCACGTGTCAGGACCGCGTTTTTAATATTTAAATGCTTTGTAGTTAAAATACATTTGATGGTAGAGTTTCAATAGCACAAATTTATAATTATGTAACTATATCAATATACTTCATGATGTAAATACCCATTTTGCATGCTTTACTAACAACAGCTTTCAAGGGAACCAAACCAATATGCTTTGTGCGATGTTTTTTCTCATCAGAAATTTACATCTGTAGTAAGCACTTGGTAGTAAAATCTATATTTGTTATATTTTTTTTATTAAGCCTATCAATATATTGATAGGCGGATCGGAGCGGAGTAGCAATAGCGTTTTTTCCCAATACTAAACTGTCTGTCATTTTTTGCGTGAGATCTGCGCACACAAAAATAATCGTATGTTACTACGAAACTCGCACATAACAATTAAAGCAATAAACTATTTTTTTCACACACACATATATATATATATATATATATATATATATATATATATATATATATATATATATATATATATATATATATATATATATATATATATATATATATATATATATATATATATATATATATATATATATATATATATAGATACATTATAACTAGACATCGGATTATATTCACTAACAAAGTGCCAAAATATGCACTAAAAAGGCCAAATTATGCACTTAAAACTGTTGATATGTCCAAAATATGCACAATGCAAAATCAAAAACCATTTTTATTTTTATATATTTCAATTAAAGGCGGTACAAAAACAGCGAAATGTTCTTAAAATTATGCATAGTTTTTATGACAATATACAATTAAGTATTTTTCCAAATTTTCGAGCGCTTTGTGACGTTTGTCACTCAGCATCAATTTGTACGCCGAAAACGATCTCACTATATAAACTGACGTCATTGGACAATATTTAAAATTTGGTTTTGGCCAGTCAGTTCAGTCAGCCACTGCGTTCGCGCCCTACACGTCTCCGTCACCTAGGTCCCTATACGTACCCTCCGCTCTAAACGAAATATACATTGATTGGGGAAAAAAGGCTAAAATATGCATTAACGCCGTAATTAGAGTTATATAAATTTGCATATTATGCAAATATGCAAATGCATAAAATCCGATGTCTAAATAAAACTATCGCTCGGTGACAGCGACAACTCGGATGCAGACTCGGATCAGTCGCTCGACCGATTTGCCTATTTTATGAGGGCGAGCGGCCTCTGTTGGTAATCGAATCCGAAACAACACGACCGTTATTATTGACTGTAATTTTTAAGTTTAAAAAGAAGTAAATAGCAATAATGTGATGAAAAATTACTTATATATAAAAGGTAACGCCATCTTTTTGTCAATATGAAGTGACGGATCTCATTTTGCAGCAAAAAACTAAACAAGTCGGCATTTTTGTAGGAATTAGATTCAGCCGCAAAACTAGACTTAGTCTAGTGAGCAATGCAGTTACAACTAATTTTATTGTATGCATCTCTACTCGCTACTCCCCTCCGATACGCCGATGGCCCGTCTTGCTCTATGGCTGTCTGTTATATTGTAGTGTAAAATAAATAAGACCTTATACCTACACAATGTAAATTTATTTTTTTATTATATTGTGACACAAAAAACTTAAGATCTAAATTTATATAAATTAATTGATTTTATGTATGATATATAGTGGTATAGTCCTTGTTAATAGACTTCTTCAGATGGTAAATAGAAAATAATAAAAATTGACTAACTTTTTGTTTTTAACTTTTTTTATCATCTTTAAATCTTTCGATGCAATTGTTTTACATATCTTTTTTTAATTTTTAAAAATCATAAATTTTGTTAGTGGATTTAAAAATTATAAATTAATTTTGTATTTTTGACATTCCATTATTTGTTAAAAAAGCTTTATTTTTTTTATTTAATTTCTTAAAACGTCGTTAGTACGACTTCATGTGGATTATTTAACAATGTGAAATGAAAAGTAAACAAAAATCATACAAAATATACTTTTCAATTTTTCTAAATTACTGTGACATCAATAATTTAATAATGTGTAATAAATACAATTGTAATTCAAAAATGTAAAAAGCATGAATTCGCATTATCATATTTATTTTGTAACTGTGTTCATGGATATATTTAGAGGAACGCAACAAAAAAGGTTTTATTTGTGTGAAGAGCTTATAATAAGATTTTTTTTCTTAAACAAAACAAAAGCTAATCCTATTGAAAAAAAGAAACAGAAACATTTGGCATACCAATACTTTCATAAGGAAAGTTACCATATACATATTGAAAAAACAGAGTTTCTTTTCTATTGTGTGGCACACGCAATATTTAGTGTCACCTTCCCATCTGAACTGCCTGTATTCGTCTGCTAAAACTGATGACGAATTTCTTTGTTTAACTTATCTTCTATAATCGGCTATAAAAAGTCCGTTATATACCGTATCATTACTGGATACCATTACTAACCCCTCGCTATAACACTGTTGAGCTTGTCTTTCTTTTCTACGTCTCTGTAATTTGAACCTTTCATCATCTGGCTTGATATTGAACCAATAATCTTCAGTGACCTGTCTGTAACTTACTGTACTTGACCTTTAACTATCGTCTTCACAGTTTAGTGTAAGTGAGTGTACTCTTTGTTGGACCGTGGTACTGGTTGAGCTAAGGGAAAACTTGACAGTGATACTTATAATGCAGTTGCATAAATTCTTCCTATGGTTTTGGTGCTAAATGTCACTTGTCGAATTTCCTAGAGTATATTAGCAGCTTGCTTACAATAAATATGTCGTCCCTCGCGGTTCTTACTCTATTCGACTTTGTCCTTTGTGTCTGATACTCCCTCAATCTGTTGGAAGTTTTGTACATTATGAAAAATGACAGTATTAGAAACATGCAATGTTTGGGCCACTTGCTTTCTAGTTTAACCACTTAATTACTTTTACAACTGTAGAGACTTGAGTTGTCCGCATATCTTATCAGGTCGTCCCTTCATCCAGTGTGAGACTGCCCTACAAATATATTTCAAATTCAAACAACCTGTGGAGAAGAAATTTTCTTCAATAGCAGCCTCGTCCTGTTAAGCGAAGTGTTGCAACAAAATACTAAAGTAATGTAAAATTTCTTAATACAATTTACATCCGCAAAGTTTCTTGGAATATGTATTCATGACTAAACAATTGCAACAAAATTTATATAGTTTCATTTTTCATTTTTTTTTCTAACTCTATGTGTGATATTAGCTAGGACAATGAGCACATAATAAATATATTTCAACCCTTTTTAGCGTTCTTCTAAGTTGTCCATTAGCTTCTATAACCCATTATATAAATAATAATCTTTTATCTTTATTATATAATGAACATTCATGAGTAGTAATGCAAAATTATTTTTGAATGCAAACAGGTGTGGACTGGAAGTCACTAACGATCCCAGCGTGCCTACCTATCACCACTGACTACTTCCCCGACAAGCGGTCGTTGCAGAACGACTACCTCGTGTCCGACTACAACCTGCTACCCGACGACGTCAATGCTGACTTTGCTCAAAATCGAGCTATTTATAAGAAACCACTCACCACCATGGAGGTGTTTAAAGAGTTGGTTTCCCAGAGATTGGCACAAGTTAGTAATGTGTTTATCGGCTCATTTGATCATTACGTTTTTATTTACTAGTAGCATATGTTACGAGTATATTGTTGATTTTAAAAGAAATATTGAATGGATATTTGTAAAATTAAACTTATGGATAAACATAAACATCAAACAAAAACACTCGCCTGTCACCCGAGGGGTAGGCAGAGACTACGAACTTTAACATTTATAGTCCACCAGTTTAAAGTGCTTGTCAAGGAAGATTTTTTATCTATCATTAATATAAAATAACACTGGGTACAGTAATATGCAGTGTTCAACATATTGACAGTACACATGTAACTTTCTTTATATCATGATCCATTTGGCACGATCCTGACACACCTCTCTCGCCTCCTTTACATCCGTATACCTACGCATACATGCTCGTCGGTTAAGGGTACTCTTAATCTGTTTTTTTTTTCTTATTCTTATGGATAATACAAGATTATTTACTATTTTTCATTTTCATCAATTTAGAAAAATCTTGCTGGTCCTATTACCCATTGTAGGAAAGTTTTAATTAACGCCGGCTTTGAGAGACAACTCAGTGTTCGCTATACCAAACGTCTTGCAGCTTTGACGCTACTGCCTTTCACTGTTCTGCATAATTTACATTTGACGTAAACGTGATAGCCGTACCGGCATTAAATAATTAAAAATTTTGTACAGCCGACTTCAATATTGAATGTCGCTTATACTATAAGCGACTTTAATATAGGTTATTTAAGGATAACTGAATAACCATTGGTCTGACCTTGATCAAATTCATATGGGACCACACGAGAACTATCAGCTTTCATATAAAAAAAGAATCATCGAAATCGGTTCGCCCAGTACAAAGTTATGAGGTAACACACATAAAAAAAAACATACACTCGAAGTGAGTACCGTCTTCTTTTTGGAAGTCGGCAGAATATTAGAACCTATCTGTTTCATTTGCCTCAGTCGCCTCTTACTACACCCACAGATTCATATGGGGTAGTGGATGTTCTTTCACCGCCACTACGTGGTATTATAATTTTTACACATGTATTTAGAAATTCGATACATTGGTGAGAAAATGTTTACCGCATCTGATATAATGAGGGCGTCCATGACTTTTACTGCCACCAGGGCGGCGCCACTTAAAAGTGAAGTATAATATTTGACAGATTTCATAGCGGGGAAGTTAATTTGTTCGGTAAATGTAAATGTTATTGTTTTTTTCTGTACTATTAGCTATATTTTAAATTAATAACATTAAAAATAAATAAACTAAACCACAGATATTCATAAGAGTAGAAAAATTAAAAAAAAAAGTTAATAATTTAAAATTAAAAATTTTGTACAGCCGACTTCAATATAGGTTATTTGAGAATAACTCAATAACCATTGATCTGACCTTGATCAAATTTATATGGGACCACACGAGAACTATTAGCTTTCATATAAAGAAAGAATCATCGAAATCGGTTTGCCCAGTACAAAGTTATGAGGTAACACACATAAAAAAAAAAAAAAAAAAAAACATACACTCGAATTGAGTACCGTCTCCTTTTTGGAAGTCGGCAGAAAATGTGCAAAAAATTAAAGAGCAAACCGCTGACGCATTGTTTTGTGTATTAATATAATATTATAGAAACTGATAAACTTTTAATTAAAAAATAACTTATCAATTAAATTACAATGTGTAACAAAAAAATTTTACCTCAGTGTCAACTAGCGACATCTGGTGAGCAGAAAATTATTAGCCCTCATTGAAAGGAAACTTTTTTATCGGCGTAGTAGAGAAGTTTGGTACTGTATTAAAAATCGAATGTCACATTTTTGTAACGTTTTCATGTAAGGTTTCAACGCCGGGATTGCATGAGTCTAGTATTATTATTATTACTATTTTTATTTAACCTACTTATGTAAAATATAAAATAAATACAGAATGATATGTCGTAAAGAAGTTTCACTTCATACGTGTATACATTGCGTATGCACGCACAATTTATTTATTTATTTATTATGACAAATTACATCCACCTTATCACCCCATTTAGTCTAGTGTCTTAAGAGGCGATATGAGGAAGCTATATTATGATTGTGGCTCGAATGGGTGGGCTCGACCTGGGAAGGACCACGCTCTTACAAAGTACCAACGTAAATTAGCAGCTCAATGGTACTGTGTTTCGTATGGTGAGTGCAGAGAACTGACAACCCCTTTTTACTAAATATGAGGCATTCCAACTTAGTCCTCAGGGGTGACAACGCATCTGCATTTTGATTCTTATTCGAGGATAGATGGAGATTTCTATGGGCCACAGCATCCACTTACTATCAGGTGGGCTGTGTGCTCGCTTTTCACCGTTATGCTATAAAAAAGGACTATCATACCAGAGTTGATTAATTACGTTAGAGAAGTTAAGCATTAATTTATAGTACCATAAACCTATAAATATGGTCTTCCTACGATCACAAACCTATCGTTTTTATGTTAGGGCTTCCAGCTGATAGTAGGCCTAAACGAGAACGAAGTTTTAGAAGCTCACTGTCCGTCGACACCAGCGCCACCGCCTTCTAAAGTGGCTCCTCAGTGCGGAAAGCTGGCCAACTCGGCGCCAACAAAACGCTACCTGCTCTCCATCGGCAGGATATTCCACAAGCTCACTCTCGTCGGATCTACTATCACTGTTACGAGATACCGGCCCAGGTAACACTTCTCAGTATTGTTGCATTGCATTTATTTTCAGAAAGGTTTATTTATTTGCCGTTTAGATTCGTTGTTTCAAGTACGAGAACACGTTTAACTACTGATGTGATACGGTTTAAAGAACCCCAGTGTGAGTGTGAAGCCAGTATAGATTACAGACTGAAAGACATCATGAATTACATCTTAGTTCTCAGGGGTTAAGGGGACAAGACATGTGTGGTCTTCTATGTCTGAAGTTGATTGCAAGTGGACTGTTACCTCATTTGTCATAGCATCATTATTATATTAAAAATAATATTAAAAAAACTTGTAAATGTGGTTTTTCTTGTAGTAATAAAAATGATTTTGTTCAATAAATGATAATGAGTATTATAATATCCCAAATTATTTTATTTCAATTTTCTTGACAACCAGACCGCGGCCAGCATGTATGCTAGCATATACACTGGCCGCGTTAATACCGCGCGGCAGCATCGCCTGACATCCAAGGCGTTTCACAACTGTGAGGTCTTTAAACTGTACGTCAAAGCTCCAACGTCGCGTACCCCTAGCCTTGAGTAAGATTTCAAACTACTGAAGTTTATTATAGCACATATGAAGAAATTTTAGCCTTTTTTAGATTCTGAGCAAATACCATAATATCCATTTTTCTGTAAATTCGTATTCTTTTTTTAGGCATCCGTATCCCCCTTTCAACATTCACTATCGCTACCGCTTCCACGCACCCAATCACGACACGTACGAGGTATCTTGGGTGTCTTTCACCACGGAGAAGCTCGAAAACTACAGCTGGAATTACATGGATCATTATATTTGTACCAGAGGTGACACAGATTTCGCACTTGTTGAGGTAATTTATAGATCATGGTTTGTTTTTTGAAAATTAAGGTGAATAATCATGTTTTGTCCTGCACAAGAATTCCTTTATTGAATTTTTACCATTCCATTACAATTGCAGCCTATCATAACTCTGGTCACAGGGAGACCGAAATGTTCGATGTTATGATATAATTTGTGATTCATCATTATCATCATACAGCCCTTCACAAGTCCACTGCTGAACTTAGTCCACCTGCATCCACTGATTTCCTGCATGTCTTACACTTCACCTGCCGGTACGAGGCTGCCACTCAAGAACCTTTCTACCCCACCGGTTGTCGGTTCTTCGAGCTATTTAGAGCCGGCCCATTGCCACTTTAGCATACTAATTCTTTAACCTATGTTGGTTACTCTGGTTCTACTGCGGATATCCTCGTTTTTAAGTCTATCACGCAGAGAAACGCCGAGCATAGCCCTCTCCATAACTCGCTGAGCAATTTTGAGCTTCCTCATATGGCCAGCAGTGAAGGACCACGTCTCAGATCCATACGTCGTCACTGGCAACACGCACTTTTTGAACAATCTAGTTTTGAGGTTTTGAAACATGTCTAACGAGAAGATGTGTCGTAATCTCCCGAACACTGCCCAGCCGAGTTGAATCCGTCGATTGATCTCTCTGTCGAAGTTGGACTTACCTAGTCGGACTATTTGTCTCAGGTAAACATTTTCGTCAAGAACTTCGAGCTTAGTGCTCCTAATAACTACCGTTGTATGTGTGACGGCCGTTGAATATGATTTTTGTTTTGTCATCTTAAGATGAATATGGACAAAACCAAAATTTTCATTGAGCATAGTGCTTAAGACTATAAAGGACTATATCTAAATCGAAGGTGATGTACTCACTATTGACGTTAATATCGTATCTTTTTCATTCCAGTAGCTTGAAAACGTCTTGCAATGCAGCGGTGAAGAGTTTCGGGGATATTACGTCACCCTGTCTTTACACCTCTTTGCAGTTAGATAGGTTTCGTACTCTGGTTCTGTACTCAGATAACCATCGTAGCCCTACTGTACAAACACTTCAGCACTTTGATGTACCGACAGTCCAGTGCTGAAGGGACTGCAGCACCGCCCAAATTTCGACGGAATCAAATGCTTTCTCATAGTCCACATACGCAAGACAAAGTGGGCAGGTTGTACTCTTCAGTCTTCTGTACAATTTATCGAAGGGTATGTATGCTATATAGTCTATGGTGCTAAAGCCTTTACGGAAATCTACTTGTTCGGGAGGTTCGAAGTTGTCGAGTCTGCGTGCGAGAAGATTCGTAATGACTGTTGAAAACAACACGTAAACGCGGCTCAGAAGAAAAATCTGTTTGTAGTTCTTCAAGAGAGCGTTATTGACTTTCTTGAAGAATAAGACCACAGCACTTCTGCTCCACGCCTCCGGAGTAGTGCTACCATGGAGGACGGAATTAAAGAGCTTCTGAAGGAATTCAAGTACCGGTTTTCCACCCGCTTTCAGGAGTTCCATCCTCGCCTGGGGACTTGCCGATTTTAAGGTGCTGGAGAGCCATTCTAATCTCGCTCAGACTGACGTCCGGGATATCATCGGAATTGTGTCGGCTAAGACTTGCTCTTGGATCGTTACTTACACTTGCGTGTGGCTCCAACGATGACGTGCACAGCTACCCATAGAACCTCTCAATCTCACTCAAAATTTCAGGTGTCACAATAGACGTGACCTCTCCAACTTAACGTTTAGGTTCACAGTGCCTCTAACCATTCGGTGATCGCTACCAGTTTTCACCCTCGCGACCACTGAGATAGCACTGAACAGTTGTCGTCTAGTCGTCATAATGAAGTCAATCTCATTTTTTGTAGAACCGTCGGGGCTCGACCAGGTTCACTTCTTGTGGGGCCGCTTCTGGAAGAAAGAGTTCATCATAAAGAGTCCCTCTTTCTCCATGAAGTCGGGCAGCTGCTGGCCCCTTGGGTTCCGTTGCCCTATTCCAAATTTCCCTACTTTCAACTCACCGTTCTCTCTTGGGCCTAGTTTTGCATTGAAGTCTCCCATTAACACCGTATAGTGGGTTTTGGAGGAATGCATGGCTCTAGAGATATCCTCATATATTTACTTCATCTCCTCATCGGGATGTGCCGAGGTTGGTGCGTAAACCTGTATGACCTTGAGCGAATACCGTTTGGTGATTCTGAGTATAAGGTACGTAACCCTCGTCGACAAACCCAATCTTTACAACGTTGTTAACGAGACTTGTGGACGATAAATCCGACACCTCCTTGGGACAGATGGTCGCCCTCCCGGTGAAAGAATTGCCGGATTTAAGGATTACCGTGTCCTACGCCTCTCTTCGGACCTCGGATAATCCTATAATAGTCCAGCGCAACTTCTCTATCTCTTCTTGTAGCTCCAGGATTTTCTCGTCAGTCGTCAGGGTGCGTGCGTTATAAGTTGCCAGATCGAATCGTCGTAGGTGGCAACTGAACCTCCACCGGAGATTCTTAGCACCCCCTGCCTCGCCGTTACCATGGTCGTAGCCAGGAATAGCGGGCCCTGGGGCCGTTTATTAGTGTCGTTGCTCATGGGGGGTATATTCCCATAGTTGCCACGCTTGACGAACGGGTTGCAACCGCAGTTTTTTATTGCTTTTTGCTTTTATCATAAAGATGCTGCTGCCCATCTTCTGCGTCAGTTTCCCTCTGTCGCCTCTTACGACACCCACGGGAAGATATGGTGTAGTGGGTATTCTTACCCGCCACTACACGGGGAATTTATGATTATTATGTCTAATCTACGCAGAACGCACTTACAGTATTTTGAAGTTTTGTAGTGGAACGCTTGGGTTTGGATTTAATCTTATTAGTTATAGTGAACCAAGCAGATAGTAGCACAGTAGCAGATAGTTTTTTTTTAAATTGCAAGAGCCTCACGAATCGTCTTTGTTAGGAATCGGTATTCCTTTTCTGTGATTTGTGGCTTATCAAACCTGATAATTGTGGGGACGATCCTGACCACGTTCACAGTCTTCAGAGTTTCCAGAACGTCTGTGTTAAATAATAAGTTAAAATTAAACGCGATAAAATCCTTAAAATTAGTTTTAATCATTACGTAGTATCCGCGTATATTTACGTCATTTTTAAAATAAGGTTTATAATGACTTATTTAACCAGGGAATCGGGTATTTTGGATAATCGGCCGATTCCTCGTTCGAAACGATTATGGAATTCTGAATTGGAGATGCAAATTATATTGGAAAATAATCCTTCTTTTTCATTTCTATAGATACTGAATGTAGATAGACATTTTGGCATTAACATAACTTTCTTCTTTGATTAACTTAGAACAAATATTAAATTATCGAGCATAATCTTTTCAGGCCCTCAAATACTGGCGTTTTAGGACTCTGCTTTTGCCGCTGACTAATCCAGCCACCAAACAAATATTGGAAGACGAAAAAACGCATTGTGACATCTATCCTACACCGACACGTCAGGATTTGGACCAACTCACCGATGGTTTTCTTAAAATGACCGAACTATACTTCAATAAGGTCAAAAGACCTAATAAGCAGAGGGTAAGGAAGTCAACACGGAGGAAGTATATAAATTATACAAAATAATCGTATTATAAATAAGTTTTCTGTATTGATATCAGTGAATATTACCTAGTAACATTTTGTTAGTTGTCATTAAAAGCTACTTAAGCATAGACAAATTGAAATAAATGGCAGTGAACTCTAAGCATTTCTTATAAAATAGGAACACAGGCTTACACTTAGCACATAATATATAAAGCAATTTTTTTATTACATTAATATTAATGACTAAATGATAAAGGCAAAACATGAGCAAATGATTTAAACTAAAAAAAGCTCCGCCTGTGCTTTGTTTGAGATAGTGGTATAAAGATGAACGCACACTTATCCGAGCCGAACGTATCAAACGAATCGAAGTCAAGGCGCGTGAAGCCTGCACACATTATCGACACGTAAATAATCTACCGCTCGATAAAAATCTTTCCCATTTCCTTTACATCTGTCGCACTGCAATTACATGTGAATTGTGATGGATATTGACAAGTTTTTATTGTCAGTGCTTTATTAATGCATATACATACATATAATCACGCCTCTTTCCCGTAGGGGTAGACAGAGAACACTTCTTTCCACTTGCTACGATCCTTACATACTTGTTTCGCTTCGTCCACTTTTATTATTAATATTTTATTATCAAATCATAAAAAAAATATTAATGGAAGATGAAAAAATTTCATATCACAAAAATCGTATAATAACAGAATCACTAATTTTAAAAAAACGAAGAATTTTATACTCGCACGTTACCCTGTCTCACACAACTATCAGAATGTGCGAGCGCATCGGTCGATTCCATTCGATCGCATCACCCGCGCCGAATCTGATGACGTCATCCCAATTTGTCTATAATTTCTGGGGTTCGTCTAGATTCGGACGATTTCACACGGGCTGGTGTGCGCGGTAAGATTTTTAATATGATTTCATACAAGGAATTTAAAAATTAGTTTCGTTCGACGCATTCGGCTCTTATAGTGTGCTTTCAGCTTTAGAGAACCAGTTTAAAAGTATGAATATAGCGCTTTTCTATTTATATACACTGAAAGTTTTTGTATAATGTATATATTAATTACATTGAAAGTTACAGTATATACATCTTGTATAGTTTACATTATAACAAGTAGTTTGCATGATATTAAAATTGCACATTTATTTAACACGTGGATAGAGTTGCACTGCATGGTTTCGCACCTTGGCAAAATATAGACTTACCTTAATCAGTTGATTAATCAATTTCAATGCCATTAACTGATTTAACTTAATTAACTCAAACATGAAGTTGTGAATCATGCTACCACAGGAAGTCTATAGCATGTTTTATATATTTAAACAAATTACTTTTTTTATAAAAAAGAAAATACAATTAATGAACTATTAATTTTTGTTGGATGTTTGCATGTTTATTTACCTTTCTGTTCTTTTTTCAATTATTTGCGCGCCTGTGAGATTTGTAATTTCCTGTTTGGGTCCGTATGCACAAAATTATTAATACCGTATAATCGTACTGTACAAAGTATGTCGTTATTTATATTCGCCAACGGACTTTTATAATAGGCAAGGCACGCTTTGCAATCGAAGCGATGTTTTGTAATATGTTAAAGCGTCAAGGAAACTTCCCCGAGTAGTGGACTCTCATTAGCAGCGTTGCCGATCTACCCATTATTTTTTTGTTCATCAATACCCGATTTTATTCCTTAAAATTTAACTTTTAAATTGGGGAATTTCGACCGTATTTCGTCCCATATGCTTATATTATAAATTGTGCTTACCCCTTTTAAACCCCTTTAACATACGTAAGGTAAATGAATAGAGTATCCTTAAGATTATTACTTTAAATCCCATAGCACAAAATTGTTTAAAAAATTTAATAGCAATAACTGAAAAATTTGCTCTTCAAACTAGGTAAGGACACATCATTTTATTTTGTGACGCGGATCTTGGGAAATTAAGTTTTAACAACTTTATTATAATGTATTTCCGGAAAGTAACGTCTGATTCTATTAATAACTGAAAACTTTTAACAGTGGTAGAGCCACGCGGCAGCTTTTGCTGTCGCACGGATGGGCCGGCTCGAACCGGGGTGGTACCACGACCTCACAGAAAACTAGCGTGAAGTAGAGGTTTACCTCTGCGTTTAGCTTGGTGAGTGCAGGTGGCCGGAGGCCCTTTTTACTGGAAATGAGACATTCCATTCTAGTCCTCACGGGTGAAAACGCATCTGCATTTTGATCTGTAACAGAGGATAAATGTAGATGTCTATGGGCCGCAGCAACCACTTATCATCAGGTGGACTGTGTGCTTGTTTGTCACCCTTATCCTATAAAAAAAAAAATTAAAAATTAATTGTCAATGTGTTTTTTTATTTATATGTTTACTATTTGATTTGATGGAAAAAAGTTGGGTATTGTGTCTATCCCTGTCTCACTCAACCGAAATAAGATATTTATTACACGGGTTCCGGTTATTATTGTGTCGTAATCGGCAATAGTGCTCAATAGCGTCGTTGGGTGGTCCGCGGTGGGGAGGCGACATAGTGGTGGGACGCTAGTGCAGTAGTGCAGTATTGCGGTCGTGCGGTCGTGCGGTCGTGCGCTCGTGTGGTTAGCGGTCGTGCGGTCGTGCGGGCGTGCGAGCGTGCGCGCACTAGAGCGTGGCGCTGTGCTGCAGATGGCGCTGGCGGGCGCGGGCGCGGGCGCGGCGGACGCGGCCCTCACGCGCCGCCGCCACTCCACCTCCATCCTCACGCGGAGCGCGCAGGTACACACGTACCACGAACCGACACCACTGCCACATCACTCACCACGCCTCACCGTATCGCACTCAGTCCTCACTGTAATCGCACAGCCCGGTTTTTATGTTATGCGTTAACTTAGGAACTTTAGAGGGATAGAAAAATTGAAATTTTTACAATTTCTACGGTACGGCAGCCCAGCGGGGTTAGCCAAATTGACTTTCTATAATCGAAAAAGCTAATAAAAAATTATGAGAATTAAATTTCTCAAAGTTTAATCTTGACTAACCCTGCTGGTTTCATATACCGTTCAATGTTTGAGTAAAACTCAAATAGTTTATTTTTGGGTCTAGTTCTCTCGTCCGAGGCCGGTTATTCAGATATAGTCTCGAGTTTGAACATGAATTTCATAATTTCAAAATTTGAGTCTCGTCCGTACTATGCTACATACATTTTGACATTATAAAATTTGAGCTTAAACTCGAGACTGTCTCTGAATATGCCGGTATTTAATATCCAATGCTGTTATTGCCTATAAAGGCACAGGCAGGTTGAATCGAGATAGAGCCACTGTTATCGTAAATTTGTAGCACTATAATTACCCTTGCGCTGTTGGTTCCAAATGTTGTTAGGTGGGTGATATGCTCTTTTACCTATGAATCTGTCTGTGTTGTTATCACCCTCCTACCAGTGTTTGACGTCAAACAACAATGCGCTATTGCGTTCCAGTTGGTAGGATGTAAATACAAACAGTAAGGCATTTTATCTTAATCTTTAGGAGTGACAACGCATCTGTGGCCTTCTTTCTTTAAAGTGTTTATGGCCTGCAGTAGATACTTATCATCAGGTGGACTGTTTGCTCGTTTCTCACTTAAAAAAATAATATTATGCGGAGGTAGCCGTCGTTGTTGAAAAGGAACATCATTGCACGAATTCAATAGTAATAACCATATATACTTACTACATCGTTTTGAGATCTATAATCCATACAAACTTTCCACGAGTACAATTTAAACAAATTTAAAACTACTACCTATTATATTTCGCGTTTTTTTTACGATATGCAACTTACGGTCAGGACTTAGTGCGATATGGTGAGCGAGGTTACTTGTACGTATTAATATGCGCCTGTCGCTCGATGCATTGTTAAGTTATCCTTTTGTATCATTATCTTTATTTCCATAGCTGGCATATACAATGATATTTAAGACCCCATGTTTTTCAAAGTAACAGAAGTGTTGTTAATATATTTACCCACTGTTGAATGCGTCATTTCTTAAAGTAACAAATGACGTAGCGATTGACAATGGGACATCTATGTAGTGATTGGTTTTGTTGCATTTAAAAAAATATAATGTGTTATTTGGACAAAGCATATACATCTTCACAGTAAATTTTGGCATCAAAATTAGAAATTATTCTCATTTTGGTTTCAAAAAACACAGATAATAGGTATATTAATATATTGAAAATTCTTCTGTGTTTTTAATCCAGTATCAGTGTTAAAAATTTGTTAATATTGTAAGTAAATTAAAAAATAATAATGTGTTAGTTTAGAATAGAACGAAACAAGTGGTAAAATAAATAATTTTGTACAACCGACTTCAATATAAATTATCAAGGATAACCCAAAAATTAATTGTCAGACCTTACCAAATTTTTATGAGACCACATGAGAAGTACCACCTACCAAATAAAAAAAGAATCATCGAAAGTAGTTCACCGAGAAAAAGTTATGAGGTAACATACAAAAAAAACACAGACAGACGAATTGAGTACCTCCTCCTTTTTGAAGTCGGTTGAAAAATCAAGTCCCACTGTAGATTTTTATGGTAATTCATTTTGTGTATTTTATTTATCTATCAAATAGATACTAAACGATAATAAATACACATTTTATTCTGATGACCATCGCAGTTTAAGACCCCATTTCAAATAAGTCAAATTAGATCTTCACCGTCATGCTTCCAACAAAAATGTAGCTCTCTGTTTTACTTGCCAATTTCAGCGTATCCTGTAATTTTGGAAAGTTGTCTTTTGTCTTAGTATGTATATATTTTTTGTTATTTATAGAATTTATTTTTAGTAGTATTAATAAAAATAACTTAACAATTGTTCAGTTAGAAAAGCTGAAGAATAATCAAATGTAATCGAGAAATTTACACAATACATAATGTACACAAATTACAAAAAGCTACACATGTGCAGGCGATTAAATCATCATCATCATTATAGCCTATTAAAGTTCACTGCTTTACATAGGCCTTCCACCAAGGAATACCATAAAACACAATACTGCGCCACTCACATCAATCGACTTCCTGTATGTCTTACCAGGTCTTCACTAGATCTATTGGAGGCCTACACCGTTAAAGCCTAACAATCGAGAATCGTTCTTATTCATTGGTTGTCGGTTCTTCGAGCTATATGGCCAACCCATTGTCCTTTCAGCTTACTAAACAATTACGCTACGTCGGTTACTCTGTTGTACTGCGGAATATCCTCACTGCGAAGTTTGTGCTCTGAGCAATTTTGAGCTTGCTTATACGGCCAGCAGGGAAGGACCACGACTCAAATCAATATAATATAATCGTTGGCATCATGCATTAGTTGTACATTCTTGTTATCAAGTTTTGTGTATATGTATACGTAACGAGATGTGTCGTAATTCGACTCCCGAACGCTGCCCAGTCGCGATCTGTCGATTGACTTCTCGGTCAAAATTGGGCTACAGCGGATACTTACCACCAGGTGGATTGTGTGGTCGTTTGTCACGTTGTTCTATAAAATATAAATAAAATATTAAAATAAATATCTGTGATACCTAGTCGAAAATTTATCCGAGGTAAATGTCCGAGGTAAACATACTAGTTAAGAACTTCGAGCGTAGTAATCCCAACAACTACTATAGGTGTGACACTGTTGTAATACATGATCTTTGACTTTTGTACGACGATTAAGTATATTATATAATTTATAGTATGTTAATATTATTTTATGAAATGTTATGTACTCTGCTAATATATAGTGCCGATATAAAAGTTAAAGTATAAAATATTTTTCTTTATGTGCTCTTTAAATATATTTTTATTCATATTCAAAACTAGCTATTCTCCGCGACTACGTCCGCGTGGAATTCACTACGATTGGTTTTCATGGGCTTTAATCCTTTTGAGAATCTTATTGTGTTTCTAAAATAAAAGTAACCTAAGTTACTCCTTATAACATAAGCTATTTCGGAGATTAGCCGGAACAAACAGACAAACAGGCAAAAAGTACCGTATATACTGTCATAAGCATTTAGTAAAAAGCTGTTATTTTGACAATATAGACACTTCAGTTTTATTTATTTGTATAGATAATTATTGCTTATTTTCATAATTATTATTTTACAAGAATATTAAAGTTGTATAGTCTTTTAGGGTAATACTATTCCTAATTCTAAAAGATTATGTAATTTGTTTCCGCATCCATAAAATACTTGAAGGAAGTATTAGAAAACTATACCAATGTTAAACACTCTTTTACCGCGATGCAATAGAATGGGGATACAGGACACCGCCTGTTGCGCTCTCTGTCGCACATACGGGCCTTACGGTAGTTATAGTGACGCACCACTGTTGTGTCGATTACATTACACGTAAGCACATTGTTAATAACAATGCGCGCTTGAGTTTAAATAGTTGTTCCAATACGTTTAACATTGCTTTCCCAAAAAGCGTCCATTTTTAATCCTTGATAAAAAAAACGAGTGTTATATGTTTGTAGTGTGTATCTGCTTATATGTGTATCTATGTATATGTGTGGTATCATAGCTCCTGAATGGATGAACCGATTTTGATTTAGTTTTTCTCATTTGAAAGGTGTCTTAATCGAGAATGTTCTTAGCTATTATGTTTCAAGAAAATCTGTTCAGCTGTTTGAAGATCATGAGCTGTTTTTGTTTCAAGGGGTCTTTAAATTTTTTAATTTTAGTTATAACTTATGTTAAATCACAAATCAGCAACGTTCAAATGTCAAATGACTATAAAAGTACATAAACACAGGTATTTATAGCCTCTAAAGGTAATTACTAACCATTAAATTACCCTTGTAGAGTAATTATTAAATTACCCGCACTTCTTAATAAACTACCGCGCGCCAGCACACACTATTCTTCATCTTTCTAGGAATTAATAGGTGTTTATCGATAAGTGACGCACCGCACGCGTTTGTCCTTATCCCACCGATGATTTACGGCACCGCGGATAGCGAGTGTTTAACATTTGTATATTGAAATATAATATGACGGAGTCTGTTAAGGTTCAGTTTGCACATTGTTGCTATTTCGTTAAGAAATGATTCCATGGTATATTATGTTAATTAAATATAATAATATGTTATAATTGATTTGCTTCTGAATGATAACCACGGTCTATAATATTTTTTTTTTAGGCTTTAATTCGGTCCAATTTTAGCCCTAAGTAGGTGTTGATGTTTTTTAATCTTATAATCGATTAGCTATATTTTCTTTTCTTTGGCATATTTTAGCTTAATTATTTCAACTTGAGCTACATAACGTTAATTTGTGTATACGGCTGCGGAGATTCAATATTCGACCTTAATGCGCTTGTATTAGAACTAACCAAAATCTAAACTGTATTTTAAATAACGCAGACGATTTTTAACCATGTTTTTCATACTTACAAGTGCTCCCTGGAAGTAGCACTCATTGGAATTACTACCCTCATAAGAAAACCGCTAATCAAACTTTACCTGCAATGCTAAATCATTTCTATTTGTTGCCATGCGTACATATTGGCACTGCTTATAATTATGCAAAATGCACGGATCGCACTCTGTACTTTGTAATTGTTTGCTGGCTTCTTTTCTTAATTAAATTGTATCCTTTGATTTGAGACAGGTGCGACGTAGATTTTTGATATACCGAAACAGATGTATCTTTGCTTTTGGTTGTATAATGAAAGTAGACTTTGTTTCAAGTGGTTTAGTGAGCTGTCTCGAATGAGGCCAAGTGCAGATGCGTTGTTTTGTCATTGAGATTTGTTAACGTGCGTGTTGTGTGTGGTGTAGCAGGGCGGTGTGTCGAGCTCTCCGTTCAGAGAGCGCGTGGGCAGCACTCGTCTGCCGGACCGTCCACGGCTCCGGATCGAAGCTATGTCAGTATCCACACACGTGACATGTGATTGTTTCACGCTTCTTATATCGATTGCCCAAGTTCATTGAATTAACAATTAGAAATCGCACGTACACGGTATCTCATTAAATATTGTTGCAACTTCAACTAAATCTAATTCGGTACAGGTTATTATTGACTTGTGCATTCGATACTTATGTCGATTACCAGGTCATAAATTGCCCCGTAGTAGTGACATTTTACGTGTATAATTCAACGCCTTTATTACGTAATATTCAATATACTCTTTCGTGTTGCATTTAGCTGTTGAATTATACACGTACAAGATCCTTTTACACTGTTTGGCATTTGTCCTTATGTGGCGTTGTGCTTGGTGTTTTGTTTTCAATTTTCGCTTTTGCGATATCTTTTCTTAAATTTCTTCATACACCTTCATTCCTTTCTAGTTGAGCTTTTAAACCTTCAATACATTTTAATAATAAACAAAATACATTTAGTATAAAAGAAATAAAAAGTTTAAAAATGCAATATTATATTAGATATGTTAAAATAAGTGCTAATAATATATTTTTAAGTAAAATTTTGGTTATAATAACGAATGAGGGCTAATAATGTTCCACTCACCAGATGTCGCTAGTTGTGACTGAGGTAAAGTTTATTGTTACACAATGTCAGTTAATTGAGAAATTCGTTTTAAATAATAGTTTATCATTATCTAGAGTATTATATTAATACACAACACAATGCGTCAGTAATTTTAATTTTAAATTTTTTGCACTTTATAACTCTTTTTTTTTAAATCGGCTTTTAGTTATATTTATAGTTTGGTTAATTCATTTCTAATGTAATTAATATAAAATATAACTAATAATGCAGAAAGAAACCTTAAAGATTACATTTTCTTAAGAAATTATCGTTCGCGCTATGAAATCTGTCAAATATTTTACCTCACTGTAAGGTAGCGCCGCCCTGGTGGTAGAAAAAGTCGTGGATGCCCTCATTGTTTGATTGTGAGAGCGTTAAGTTAGCAACTTTAACATAAGACTTGATTATATTAATTACAAAATAATATGAAAGCGTCACAGCTTTTTTAACAATAGTTTTTCAAAGATAAAGGATGACTATCGAATAAAATACTTTATTTTAATGATTTCACTTAAATTTACTTATTAAAAATCTATAAAACTTACAAATATTTATTACACGCTTATATTGCTCTCTCCTTTAAATGAACATTCCTTTCTTTTTGATATTTACAATCTATTATACATAAACGCTACACTATTCATATTTTAATTTTGCTTTCCTCATGTTGCAGATTTTTCTCAGCTCTTTGCCAAGATTTTCATTTCTACTATATGCTAATATTTTCTATACGTACGCTTAAGCTTCTACTATCGGTTGCTTGTTTTCTTATACTTTTCGAACGTTTCATTGCAGCAATTATCACCTACTAAGTCACTAAACACTAGTCAATGCAACAAGTAAGTATGTTACTTGCTATTACATCTCAACAAAATATTAATGGGGTTCGCGTATTGCCGTTGTAAAAAAAAGTCAGCAGGCTATATTACGTCCAAAAATGTATTCGTGTTTCTTTTATAGATGAGAGCAGTTCCATTTATAAAAATATATTAGGATAAAAATTATTAAAAATATATATATACAACATTTAACGTAATTAACGCACATCCTCAGACACCCCAATTAGTATATTATGTTATAATCATAATACATACACTGAATTCTTAGTTAAACATGTTTATGCATTGATTATTTATCAAATTAGTTATACTAATTCCGGAAGAATGTTGTGGTCACCGTACAAAAACACGAACGCTAGGTATAGGTCTATAATTGTTCCGGGTCTGGATGTTTCTCCTTGTGTAATTTATGCTTGTACACTGCCCCCACTATTCAAGAGAAAATCCTAGTGTGGAGGTTACTTTTTAAAAAAGAAAAAAAAGAAAGGAAATAATTTAGAAAGCAATTCAGTGTCATTTTTCACTATTCAAGAATCGTTCACTCATAGAATTACGTAAAATAAACGAACCATAAAAAGTCAAGAGGCGTCAAGTCAGCTGATCAACTGAAGCCACTCCAAACTCTGTATTTGTAAAGACTTTAAAATACTTGAAATAAGGTTAAATTTTCTTTATTTTGTATTGAATGACTGAATTTGTATTAATACAAATAAAACTGCACTTTTAAAAGTCTTATTGCCTTGAGTTACGGTCTATTTTAGTTTGTTTTGACTGTACAGGTTTAGTGTGACTGTAAATTACGTAGTTTCAATTATTTTTGGGATAAAAAAATTACCTATATTAAAAATGATAGAAATTGATTCAGTAAACGATTCTGAACAAACTACTTTCTCAAAGTGCGTTAATTATGTTACGTGTTGTATATATATGTATATATATATATATATATATATATATATATATATATATATATATACATAAAACACTTTTGTTTGCTTATTACAATTGAATATAATATTTTTGTACGCAAGTGAGCTAGAAAATATCTTCAAAGACAAAAAAGTCATTTTTTATTGACAGTCGAGGTTTAGACTAAAGTCATCAATTAAGATATTTGAGTATACGCGAACCCTAATATAAAACAGTTACAATTTTGTGTGTGTCTGATGCATGTTAAAATTCTTTGATCGCGTCCATACTTTTAAATCATCATTTTATCCCAACTATTTCTTTGTCACTTTTTCGCTTTGATGGATCTTTTGCCTTAATCGCTTGAGCATATATTAATCGATGTTTATATTATTGAATTTATATATTTCTAATGCTTAATACTTACACAGTGCATATAATTTTAGGGCTGCAGCTAAAACTGTCCTCGAAAGGACGCAGTCGCAAACTGGTGACACTGAAGATACGTATGATGACGGGTGAGAAGCAGATATAAAATATTTCATAATATTTATATATATTTTTTTTAATATAAGAGGTGCAAACGAGCATGGCGGCTCACCTGATGGTAAATGACTACCGCAGGCCCATGAACAATTGCAACATCAGGGGAATTGTAGATGCGTTGTCAGCCTTCACAAAAAAGTAGCTATTTTCTTGTAGGTCCCTAAGTCGTTTTGGTCCAAAAAATCGCTGGTGGTAGTCGATTCCACAAGTAAGTCGTGTGAGGAAGAAAACTTCTAGTAAATCGCACATTGGTGGACCACCAATCATCCAGATGGTATTGGTGTGCCACCATGTATCAAGATGGTAGTGGTAGACCACCAATCATGCAGATGGTATGGATGGTATCGCGAGTTTCTTCGCGATTTGCGTCGGTGAGATTTATCGGCTTGTATTAGTCTGAACAATTCCTCTGAACACTCCCTGTGGTAGTGCGATACGATAGAATATGCAAAGACATGCAACATCTTTTCGTGGCACCAGTGAGTCAAGCCGATCAGAAATAACTAGATCGTGGACGATTCGAACCGTTCTGCGCTGGATGCGATCAAGTGGAAGTTGCTAGCATTTGGGTGCCCTGGCCCAGAGATGTGAACAGTTTTACATGTGAGGCCGAACTTGCGCTTTGTAAAGTTGCAAGCGGTATGCCGGCATGAAATACAGTTCCGATCTACAAAGCACGCCAAACTTTTTGGGGGTCGATTTGACTTGCCCTTCCAAGTGAATTCGGAAATGAAAGTCATTCTTCGATATGTCGACGCCGAGGATTTGGATGATAGCTGAGGCAACGAGAGGAGTGCCCTGAAATTGAAAAGATACAACAAAGGGGTTTTTGTTGGGGATTGAAGTGGACTAAATTTAGGCGTCCCCAATCCAAGACTTTTTTCAGTGCAGGCAGTGCTGTGATCTGCATAACAATGAATGTAAATGTGATTATAAATATATTTTAAACGAAACATTGTTAAAAAATCGGTGCTTAAATTGTATCGGATTGAAAGTACAATGGCAGACTTTCATACATACAATTAGTTGAGAAGGAATGGTAGCATCTATTTATCAAAAATATCTTAAAACGTTAAGCGTCAGTCCCTTAATAACTCTGTCAAAGAATTTTGTCCTGAGAAGGCGTCAAAAAAAAGATATTTCGATTTGAATCTTTTAAGGTTATGTCTTATGTCACTTGGAAAAAGTCATGCGTCCTGTTGTTGTTTGATGTTAGCTTAATACATTCTCAACATAATGTATCTACCTACATAGTTGAGAGTTTTTAGATTACTGTAACTCTATTATATATTTGCATACTATAAATGTATATTTCTGGCATTGCTCCAGGGCCTTTGTGTCATACAGTGACACTTTCAGAAGGTCTAGAACCCAGAGCTGTAAAGCCAGTAAAAAAAAACAGTGACATTTTGTTTTCGCTATTGTCGCCATAACATTAAATAGAATTGTTACATATTACTATCATTGAGATAATACATTATTGTAGGAAGTTCTTTGTAAGAGACTTATTTTAAACTATATCACTTTTGTTTTCATTATTACTGCTAGTGTAGTTATTACTGATAATAACTTAAGGGGCTACTCCATGCGAACAACCTTGAGCATTTTGTGTGCCGTGCCGCGCCGACTCGCTACAATATAGGATCGCGTAAGAAATAATATGTAAGACGCCACCTACTGTACGGACGTAGTATTTTTTCAACATCAATAAACTATTTTATGGAAATACACACAGCGTACAACGATAAATGTATTTTAATTTTTTTATTCGGTATATTAGTTGCATTATGTTAGAATTATGTATTCTCATATATTATCTAATTATGAAATTTTATAATTAATTATATATTAAAAATGAAGCATTGAAAATTGTGAGTTTAAAAGATACCTACTCACTATAGGTAAATAGATAGATAGCTCGCCTTTTGTACAAATATTTGGTGCAATAAAGAATAAACAAATAAATAGGATGTTTCGTAGAGTGAGAGTAATATAGAATGAGTCGTGGAGGCAGTTTACAAACATAAATTGCACAAGGACAAACATCCAGACCCAATCAACACGACAGAGTTTTTGGGCCTCTGTCAAATTATGATGTATCCACCGGGCACAAAGCTTCCTGACCGCTAAATGTTCATGGAGGATTTTGTGCACTTGACTCATACCGATGCCTAAGCTTGTCCGAATCTGCTGATAAGTCACTCTTTTGTCAGAGTCTCTCATGCGCCGCAAAACACTGATGTTATCTTCAGTCGTCGCCGTAGAAGGCCGTCCCTCACGCAGAGCATCGGTGAAATTGGTACGACCACGTTTAAATTCATTAAACCAGTTGTAAACAGTGGCACGAGATGGGGATTCATCGTGAAAGGCCAATCGAAGTCTATCATAACTTTCTTGTTGACTTAAATGACATCGAAAGTCATAAAAAATCATTGTACAAAAATTTTCACGCGTTAAATTCATGCTGACGTGACACAAAAAATTTTCAATTTGCCGCCAAATCGTAAACAAATGACAAATTAATAAAATACATACACAATAATATTGAAAAAAGGTTTTCGAGTGGCGCCCTCGTGCCGGCGGACGAAGTGTAGGGCGTCCCCCCACTAGATGGAGTGATGACCTTGTAAGATATGCAGGAAGTCGATGGATGCAGGTGGTTCAGGACCGTGCTTTGTGGCATTCCTTGGGGGAGGCCTATGTTCAGCAGTGGACTTGTGAAGGGCTGTAATTATTGTAGGTAATAATAATGAATACAATGTTGATAATAACCCCTAAAATGTGGCGATCAATTTCAAGCAGTTTTTAAAATTAATTTATAATTTTATTTTTATATACACTATTTATGTATTTTATTGCAATTTTGTTAGTTCTACCCCGTATAGAGATTTTTCCAAACCAGTGATAAAAGTGAAAAATTACATTCAATAAGGGTATTAGTTATATGTAATTTATATTAAATAAAAATTATTCCATTTTATTCTAATCTAAATGTGTATATTTTGCAGAGTAATAGAGCCAAAGTTAAAAGCAAATTCTAGCCTGTCTGAAATAATAGAACGTATGCGTCATCCAACATTGGGCGTTGGTTTCCTACAGCAGACAGTGAGTCTGCCTTCTCAGGCCTTCGTCTCAATATACGCAATACATTGGCTACAGGCCAACATGGAATCAATGACTTACGAGAAGGCTACCGCTATTATGGATGTATGTATAAATTAATAATTGTTAAAATGATTTTGCATTTCTTAGTTTGAAGTAAGCCAGCCTACATATACTTTACTGCTTTTCTTGTTGACTTCACATATCCCGAAATTATTTTAATTTCTTGGGCACGTGGATTTTTTCACGATATTTACCTTCATTGTCGAAGATGGGCATAAAACACTTTAAATTACGGTTGTAAATTTCAGTGCTCTGGCGGGAATCGAGTTCGGGTAGCTCGCATACTATACACACATATATATATATATATTGCATTGGGCACGGCATCTGAGCTATCACAGCTCAGTTTTCTTACGTGGTAGAGCCACGCTGCTACTATATTATAATTGTAGCACGAATGGCTCGCCTCGACCGGGGAAGGACCACGCTCTCAGAGAATACCAGCGTAAAATAGCAGCTTAATGCTGATGTGTTTCGTATGATGAGTGTAGAGAACAGGAGACCCTTCTTACTGAAAACGAGGCAATCTATCTTAGTCCTCAAGGGTGAGAACGCATCTGCATTTTGATTCTAAATCGAGGATAAATGTACATGTCTATGGGCCACAGCATCCACCATCGGATGGACTGTGTGCTCGTTTGTCACCCCATTCTATAAAAAAGTGATATTATTAGAATACTGTATAAATAATATTTGAATTTTCTAAAAATATTGATTTCACAATAAAATGTTTAAACAACGTACTTTCACCTAGTCGCAAAATGTTCATACAAAACTGCCATTTTCTACAACTTAGAATTATTTCCAGAAAATGCTACAAGAGAAAATGATTTGTCACGCATCGGGCGACACAACGAAACGCTTCGTAGTTGGATATTACATGTACCATATTCTGCCGCAGAAAAAGGACAAAGGTACATATTTAAAATACTTTTTAAAGAATAAGGGTGACCAAACACAGCTCAGCTGAAGGTAAGTGGAGGCTGGACTTATGGTAAAAACTATTTACTTGCCTTTTTAAAACTACATTTATTAACATTAAACGAATTAAATAGCCTATACTAGCTCCTGCATAGTAATGTTTTTTTTATTATTTTAAAATAAAAAAAATAACTTTCTATGTGGTGACTAATTGAAAGTTCATTTTAATTGTTTAATAAACTACGGTTGCGATATTAATGGAAACTTCATTAGAAATTCGTAACGCAATTTAGCGTCGAATCAAATGAGTTTGGAAGTGATATCATATCTTATATACCGATATTTTGTAATTACAAAAAAAAATAAGTGCTCTCAGCCTCTATTATTCATCACATTTAGGTAGAAAATTTTTAAAATAATTAATTTAAAAAATATCTCAAAAAATAGATAATAATGAGTTACTCGTTAATTAAAGTATTTAGAGGATTGACTTACAGACAATCTTACCAGCCTCGAACACAGACGTAAAGTAGCCAGCCTTTCGGTTTTCTACAGGGTGCATTTCGGAGAGTGTGCGCAGAAATTACATGATTTAATTCCCCCTCTCCCTTCCACCATCGGACAACCGGACGTTCGGCTATAGTATGTGCCATATCGATTGAGAAAAACGGACAATGACCTCAGATATGAGCCGAGTGTCAAAAGGCGTAACTTACAAAATCTCAATTTAGATGTGATAACAATATTTAAATATTGATATTATTCCCACTTCTAGGTCAGCACATATGTTTTGTTTTTTTGTTTCTTAAATAATATTGTCTGTGGTTCCTATAAACATAGTAAAATCTTACGGTACATCGCGAAAAATGTGTTATATTTTATATTTCAATTTATGGTAAGTAACGCAGCAATTCATTTAATAACAGTTTCATATTAAAAAAATATTTGAAGCAATATAATCACCATATTGAGCTTTTGCAAATTCATCCCTTTAAAATAAACAAAACGCGCGTTACGTCAGTTCGTTCTAAAAGAAACGTGACAATGGCAGCCAGAGATGCGTCACCTTTTTTGGGCCGGTCCGCCATTTTGTTTTCATTCGTGTTCGGATAGCGCTTGCGTGTGTACGTCTCGGGTAATTCATAGCATTCATTGCATTGTTTTAGTTGAGTTTTTACTGTTAAATTTGTTATATCGTTAAGTTTTTGTTTTTTGAATCTGTTATATTAGTTTTACTGTGACGGTCGTTACTAAATCGACATGAGTTCAGGAGAATTTGGTGAAGGACCCGGTCCTTCAACATCAAGTGGAAAGAGACGTCGCCGACCCATAATAAACGTAGCAGGTACGTGCAAATAGGTACAAATGCGACGACGTAGCCTTTCTATTTCTTAAAGCGCTCTTTTTATGTGACCATGTGGTATTTATTTTCTAAAACAATATGTATTTATGTGATGTAGTACTATGGTAGTATATTTTTGTCATTTATTTACAGGCCCATCTTCTGGAGCACCTTTAACGTCACCAGTAAAAAAGAGAAAACCTACCACTTTGTCGGTCGGGGAACAAGAGATTATCATTAATGTATACAAATATGTCAAAAACACCTGGCCCGAAGACGTGTATCCTTCAAACGTTAATATGGTAGAAAAGGTTTCGGAGATCTCAGGAGTCAGCAAGAGCACTATATATCGCGTATTAAGCGTGTATAGAGATTCCCATAAAATACCAGAAAAGGGAATAATTAATAAAAGAAAAAAGTCTGTAATTGACAAGTTGGACGATTTTGATAAATCGGCTATAAGAGCGAAAGTGCATCAGTTCTTTCTTGCAGGAGAATTACCGACTTTAGACAAAATTTTGCTCAGTATAAATCAAGATGACCAGTTGCCAAACTTGAGCAAAACTTCCCTGCGACGTGTGTTGCGCCATTTAAAATTCAAATATATAAAGAGAAACAGAAAAAGTGGTCTAATAGATCGCCCAGAGATAGTTCTGTGGCGTACCAGATATTTGAGAGAAATACAAATATTAAGAAACGAGGGACGTAACATTTTTTACCTTGACGAAACATGGATTAACGCAGGTCATACTATGGGAAAGGTATGGGAAGACACCACAATTGAATCTTCTCGTCAATCACGGTTAGAAGGCTACTCTACTGGCGCGAAAGCCCCTTCGGGTAAAGGAAAGCGATTAATAGTTGTACACGTTGGCAATGAAAATGGCTTTTTGGAGGGATGTGATTGGGTATTTGAATCATCATCTACTGGTGACTACCATGAGAGTATGGACGCTCTCCATTTCGAGGACTGGTTTAGAAAAGTAATAGAAAAACTGCAAAGCGGCGATGTCATAGTTATGGATAACGCTAGTTACCACTCCAGACGTTTAGAAAAAACCCCAACAATGTCTTGGCGGAAACAAAATATGCAGGTATGGCTAGAATCTAAACAGATCGCATACGTGCCCTCGGACACAAAGACCCACTTAATGGAAAAAATAAAGGCAGTTAAAGATAACTATCGAAGTTACGTCACCGACGAGATGGCAAAAGAAAAAAGCATCACAGTGGTAAGGTTACCTCCTTATCACTGTGAGCTTAACCCCATTGAACTTGTGTGGGCAGATGTGAAAGGGTACGTTGCACGAAAAAATACAACTTTCAAGTTAAAAGATGTTAAAAATTTACTTAAAGATGGTTTAACTCAAATCACGCCAGATAAATGGAAAAACTGTGTTCAGCATGTCCTTAAGGTTGAACAAAAAATGCGTGGCATGGATGATAGAATTGACCAAACTGCAGATCGCTTTATAATTAATGTTACAGATAGTTCATCAAGTGAAGATACGAGTGATGATTGCACCGAATAAAAATAAAGTTCTTATATAATATTAAAAATAAAGTTTTATCTTTTGCATAAGTACGTACTTATTCGGTGTCGTTATCACTCGAATCTTTATATGTGTTATAAATTAATGTTTTTTGTTGTTAAATGAATAAAGTACTTTATAACAATAGATGATTTTTCTTCTACAGCGATCTTTCACATAACTTTTTAATAATAGTTAATAAATATATATTATATCAATCATTATAAAAAAATCATTATAAATAAAGAAAGTACTACATATAAAATGTGCCTATATATTGAAGGTTTGTAACCCCTGGTTAAACGACCGAAAGGTCATTGTCCGTTTTTCTCAATCGATTTGGCACATACTATAGTCTCCACCCTTCCGCTGTTGACTTACCACTCATTCGAACCAAACGGTTCGCCACGTCGTTCATCATGCGTACAGCTAAGGAGTGGAATAAGTTGCCAGCATCTGTCTTTCCATCCGATTACAGTGTGGGTGTCTTCAAGGCAAGAGTGAATAGGCTTTTGTTAAGTCAGTGCGCTTCACCATCTTAGGCTACATCACCACTTACCATCAGGTGGGATCGTAGATAAGCGCTGGCTTAGTAGAATATAAAAAAAAAACTTTAATTCGATCCATTCATAAATCGCTTGCTGTCTCGCTCACGTGCCGGCCGGCATTCGTTTCGTGAGCCGTTGAAGTAATCGAGGGAATACGACGAGTGAGAAAAGAGTTGTGACGTAGGTAATGGTGGGAGATGGAACGGGAGTGTCTTATGTATGGAGTGCTTAAGTTATTGACTTGTGTAGTATTCTAGTACTGTGCCAATAAAATTACGCCACATTTTGGATAAAAGCAAACCTCTATAACATTGTGATAGATGAATAATAAAAAAATTGTGACAGTGCCATTATCAATAGTAGCATCTGTTGCACAACTGTACTTAATTTGGTTTTTTTTTGGTACTTACAAAATAGTGGTGCATATTCGCGAGATATGCGAGACGAATATTATGTTCTCTAATGTATAAACGTTAACACATTGATATTCTTAACCTTACAGGTACAGTAGAATCGAACTCTCCAGACTACATAACGTGAAGATATTATGTACGTGGTAGAGCGGTTCTGCAGCGTATTACGACTGCAGCATGAAGGATTCCGTTCGACTGGGGTAGGATCACCTTCGCTTAGAATAGCAGCATAATACTGGTGGGTTCGTATGGTAAGTGACGAAATGCGGAGAGCCTTTATATCGGTAATGAGGCATTCTATCTTAGTCCTTAGGGGTAACAACGCATCTGCATTTTAAATCTAAATCGAGGATAGATGAAAATGTCCATAGACCACAGCATTCACTTGACCATTGAGTGTTATGTGTGCTCGCTCGTCACTCTTATGTAGGTAGAAAGGCGGATACATTTCAACAACTTCCAAATATTTTTTTTTATAGGAATAGGGTGACAAACGAGCACATAGTCCACCTGATATTAAGTGGTTGTTGCGACCCATAGACATCTACGTTTATCCTCGTCTGCGAATCAAAATGTAGATGCGTTGTCACCCGTGAGGACTAAGTTGGAATGCTTCTTTTCTAATAAAAAGGGTCTCCGGTTCTCTACACCCACCATACGAAACACAGCAGTGTTAAGCTGCTATTTTACGCTGGTATTCTGTGAGAGCGTGGTCCTTCCCCGGTCGAGCAGACCCATTCGTGCTACAACTATACTACTAATATAGCTGCAGCATGGCTCTACCGCGTATAAAAATGGCAAATAAAATGTAATTTACGAGTTTATTGTTTACTACCAACAGAATCAACGGAGTACGTTAAGCCACTAGGTGACTTGCAGAGCTTCGAGAACGAGTGGATGGAGGTGGAGGTGTTAGGGCCACGATCGCCATTGCTGGTCCCGGTGTCGGGCGGCGTGGACATCGCGGGCGCGCCGGCCGCGGCCGAGCCGACCGGCGCGCCCGCCTTCCTCTGCCACAACATCGACCCGCGATACATGGACCACGGCGGCGACAGCGACAGTGAGCACACACACACACACGCACGCACACACACACACACAGTCAAATATTTCGTGTTAATAATTTTCTTTAATTCTTGATGTTTTTTATTCAGTGCCACTGTACAAGAATACTCATCTAGACATTGACGTGAATAATAAAAGCGATCGCATCGAGTGGGGACACGCGCGTTATCAAGCTACGTTCCGACCCGACCAAGCCTATGAAATGTGCATACAGTGGGCAGTCGCCAGTGGAAACATCGTCGCCGAACTGGTACTTAACAATTTCCTTACTCTTTTAATTATTTTTTATCTTCATCTTCATTACAGCCCTTCACAAGTCCACTACCGAACATGGGCCTCTCCCAAGGAATGCCACAAAGCACGGTCTTGAGCCACATTACCAGGTCGTCACTCCATCTAGTAGGAGGTCGCCCTACACTTCGCCTTTTTTATATTGAGAAAGATTTATTTACGTTACCATCCACATCATCTTGATGATTGGCGGTCCACAACTGTGCGATTTACTAGTTTTTTGCCCGCACGACTTCTTTGTGGAACTGTTTACCACCGGTGATTTTCTAGATCGAAACGATTTACGGTCCCCTTTACGAAAAGAGCTTACTCCATATTAAAAGGCCAGCAACGCACCAGTAATTCCCAGCAGCAGTTGTTCTTGAGCGGCGGTCGGCACTTACCATCAGGTGAGCCACATACTCGTTTGTCCCCTCTTCTATAAACAAATAATCATATTTGTATGTATTTCAATTTTTTACCTGCAATAAGTCAAATCAATAATAAGTGTTTGAATACATTCCCACTCGGTGTGAAGTGGTGACGAAGCCCTAGATGGTAAATCGTACATTCTTAGGGTAACAAAAGTCTATTAACTCTTGCATTGATAACACCCATATTGTACTCAGACGGAAAGATAGATCAGGGCAAGCTTTTCTCACTCCGCTATACGCATGAAGAAAGACGAAGCAAACCGTTCAGTTCGAATGCAGCTGGCTGGCTGAAGCCCCGAACTAGTGGGCGCTTTAGCAATGAACTGTGACGTTTACGTTATATCCATTGTAGCTAAGTATTCGTTGCAAATATGGAAAAATTATTTGCAAGTAAATAAATTAAGAAGTTTGCTGTATCGTGGCGGCGCGCTGGACGTGAGAAAATTTACTACCCTATGCCGTGGGTGTCGTCAGAAGCGACAGAGCGAAATGAAACAGAACATGGACAGCAGCACCTTTCTGATAATAACTGAAAATAATAAAACACTGGGGCTGCCAATCCGCCTGCCAAGTGAAAGTAACTAAAACAAAATGCTCCTTTAAGGCAATCTATGAGGCAGGCCTATGTGAAGCCGTGGACTTTGATAGACTAAAATGATAAATGATGATGAAGTAATTAAAATGTGTTGTGGCGTTGTGCTAATTATCTTTCGTGTAATAGCGTGTAACAGTGAGTACATTTGAAGTATTTACCTTATTTTCATTAATATTCGATATATTTATATGCAGATCCTAGGATGGGCGCGTAAAGCACAAAACTGCCGTTTGCAAATGTTGCCTATTCCAGCAGACCCACTCGCTCTGCCTTTTACCTTAAAGTCGGATCCGTTGCGCGGTCCAATTTATATACCGCTGAATGAAGAGCCCTTGTTGAGAGGAAAGAATGCTTTATTTGAAGGTATATTAATAAACCTTATTTAAATATGTTTTTATCACGAAACAGTTACTTTCAAAACATGATGACGCGTTAATACAAAGAAAATTATAGTTTTGGTAGCAATCCTAAAGAAATTGTTTTTCTTTTTTCTTTTTTTTTCTTTTCTGAGCGAGTAGTTCAGAAAATAAAAAAAATAAAAAATAAAATAATGTTGATCTAATTTAATAGCTTCTAAGTCGGACCAAGTCATTGTTTCGAAGAATTTAATGATTAATTTTATGACCCTTTTGAGTGGACTAAGCAATATCGCAACCTCGGGGTAAAAACTAGAAAGCAGTCTGAAAAACATTAAAAATATCATTACTTATTTTTCCATTATCAGGGGTGAAATTGGACTCGTTAAATCATATTTTAATAAGGCCAACCTTGAGGTATAGCCTATTTAAATATAAGAAAGAATAATTGAAATTATTCTTTTTTAAGTTATTAGTAATAAGTTCCAAAATATATGGAGCCGGAGCCAGGTCCTTAGAATAGAATGAGGTACGACTTTCCATTGACGTCAGTGGAGTTTGGCGTTGATACGTATTTTTACAGAAAGATTACACTATTATAAGCACACACACAAAGTCTCAATATACGGAAACGCGTAATTTTTGAGAAAAGAATAATTGAAAATCAATTATTCTTGCAATGTTTATGTCTAATCTGCTAATAAACTGGCGCCATTTTGTAATGTCATTGTCGACGTCAATAGGGATGTCGATTCTTTCCGAAAAAGGTCGTTTTTTAAATCGATTCAAATCGTAAGCTGATGTATCGATTCCTAAAAAATCGATTTCTAAAATATCTATATTTTTTTCATGTTTGCATTTATAATGTAAATATATATCCATTTTATGAGAAAAAAATCCCCTTCATCATAAAATATAGGGGGACTGATTCAGAAGGATTTCTGTATCTATTTTGAGACTGCTACCTCTCCGGCGCTGCGGGAAGAGCAGCCTCTACGCCTTAGCGTAACAAATCGTAGGCATCGGACGAGCCGGAGCGGCTGAGGCTGGTCGCCGAAGGCGACCAACAAGCCGAAGCTGCGGAGGCGAACCAGCAAGAAACACAGCGGGACTTTTTTTTAAACAATTTCACTTAATAATAATTTTGTTTATACAATTTTAAATGAATTTTCATAGGACCAGCATATGGTGGCGATCACCGTATTCCCAGGGGTTATTTTCATTCATGTATTCTTTGATATTATAATAACCCTTTTTATACAGTTTCTCTTTAATAAGACTTTTAAACTTGTTTATACAAACTTTGAAAAACTTACATACTACCTTATACACTATACTAAAAAATAGCGAAACACATTTTAAACAGTTATCAACTGTCCAATCATTTTATAATGGCTTTGTTTGCTGGTAAAGCACAAGAAATTACACTAGAAATTGCAACACAACAAAAAACCGTCATGGCGGTAAACTATAATTTTTATTGATTTGTGACGTTACGAGACGAAAGTGGCACTGTTGTGACAACTGACAGTTGTCTTTCTATGATCAATGGTCACTTTATGGTTTACTGTCATTGTCTATAAGAACAGAATAACTAAATCGGTGAGACGCCATATTGAATTCGATAAAAATAATTGATAAACATCAATTGCTTACCATGACATCAATTTTTTATGACGATGAATTATCTGTATTTTGCCCGAATTCTACAGATTTTTCTCTTCTTTTTTTTGAGGTAGTGTACATAGACCTGGTCAATTTTGAAACATTTCATCTGTTCACAATTATTAATGAAGATATTGCGTACATACAAATAAGCCAAATGGCAAAATAGTACTGTAAAAAAACCCGAATGCGTATAAAAGCTTACTGAAAAGAGAAAAAAAATGATATCTTTGACAATTAGACAAATCTAACGACGCCCCATATTATATTAAAATACATTAAGCCGTATAGTCTACAAAGCGTGCTTTGTTATTGAAACAGTCTAGTTTAAACCTCAGATTAACTATATAGATTACTTTTTTTATTAAGACGAAATATGGTAAAAAATATAAGTATAAGGAAAAATAAAGACCTACTTCAAAGAACTGTAACAGAAACAGAAACTTGATTCAATATGGATTATAAATAATACTTATTGAAAGTCACTCTTTTGTTTAATTACCACTAGTTAAAAAACTAACTAAAACTAATAAAAAGTTATCTACATAATTTAATAGGAGAAGAATTTAAAGCCACGGACTTTATTCTCTTTAGTTCTTTTAAGTCTGTTTTATTTATTTTTTAAAGCTTAATCCTTTGACCTTTTTGAGTAGACTATGAATTATTCATAATTCTTTTGGTAACAACCAAAATGTCATTTAATTTTGTTTTATTTTATTCTCTATTTTTCAAAATTCATTTCTTTATATTGACACCAACCGCAGGATTCCCAGAAGAAACGTGGCCGGAGCGGCTGTTCTTATTCCAAGAGGCAATCGCGGGCCGCTTCGGGTTCACCAAATGCACTGTGGAGAGTACGTCGCACGAGGGTGTGGGTGACCAGTTGTACGTGCACGTGACCGGCAACATGTTCGTGCTCATCCCCACCGCCGTCAAGTGCACCGAGCACCGCGCCCGCACCCGCCCGCCCAACAAGCCGCTCAATGCCAACAGGTGAGTGGTACTGCAACGTGCACGTGACCGCAACATGTTCGTGCTCATCCCCACCGCCGTCAAGTGCACCGAGCACCGCGCCCGCACCCGCCCGCCCAACAAGCCGCTCAATGCCAACAGGTGAGTGGTACTGCAACGTGCACGTGACCGCAACATGTTCGTGCTCATCCCCACCGCCGTCAAGTGCACCGAGCACCGCGCCCGCACCCGCCCGCCCAACAAGCCGCTCAATGCCAACAGGTGAGTGGTACTGCAACGTGCACGTGACCGCAACATGTTCGTGCTCATCCCCACCGCCGTCAAGTGCACCGAGCACCGCGCCCGCACCCGCCCGCCCAACAAGCCGCTCAATGCCAACAGGTGAGTGGTACTGCAACGTGCACGTGACTGCAACATGTTCGTGCTCATCCCCACCACCGTCAAGTGCACCGAGCACCGTGCCCGCGCATTTATAACAATCCACGATTTCATAACTTACCGATTTATATTAAATTAGTCGTGTTAAGGCCATCTAGCGTCTATTTTACGTACCATCTTGAGAGTCAATCAATTTTTGTTCAATAAAATCACTACCTATAGAATGATATAGATGGCGCTATTACAAAGCAATTTTACTCGCATATTTCTGAAGGTTTCACTTCTACCGCGTGTGAACTGCTCAAATGTTTTTTATATAAGTATGAGTTAAGCGAACACACACTCCACCTGATGGTAACTGATACTGTAGTGTGTGTTTGACAGCCTCGTTGGTCGTGTGGTCATAAGCGCGTCTGCAGATCGTGAGGTCCCGGCTCGGGTTTAAATTTATTGGGTGGGTTTTCTGTCAATATACATACGTACATATAATCACGCCTCTTTCCCGTAGGGATAGGCAGAGACCACTTCTTTCCACTTGCTACGATCCTTACATACTTGTTTCGCTTCGTCCTCAATATACTATCAGTAATAGCCCCAAATCAAGATGTCGGCGTTGTTTCACCCCCGTGTCTCAGAAAACACGTAAAGACGTTAGTCCTGCGCCATATCTCTTCGGTTGTGTCGGATTACCGTTCCATCGAACTATGTGCGTGAGGTTATAGAAAGTACGTCTGTAATAATCTAACGGTGGTAGAGCCACGCAGCAATTTTTGCTGTTGCACGTATAGGCCGGCTCGAGCCGGGTTGGTACCACGACCTCTCAGAATATCGGCGTGAAGTAGAAGCTCTGCTTCTGCGTTTCGTCTGGTGAGTGCAGGTGGCTGGAGGCCCGATTCCCCCATCAACATGGTAGCGGAATTACACGTTAGACTACCCCAGGAGGGTACCAGCACCCCTGGAGAATCCCTCGCTGAGCATCCACGACCATGTTATTTCACTCCTGACCGTGGGTGCTCAGGCTGCCCCGCGTATTCTGAGGAGGGGCAAAATTCCGCTCAAAACCATAACTGCTCGGGGCAAACTGAGCAACAATACCAAGGCGACACCTGCCACGCTATCCGTAAATTTCTGCAACATCAGGGGACTTCACTCGAACCTGAACGCCGCCCACTACCATCTTAAGACGGCGAAGCCGGTCTTGCTCTTTCTGACCGAGACGCAGGTTTCCTCTCCGGCTGATATTTCGTATCTCTCCTAACCGGGGTACAAATTGGAGCACTCCTTTGTGCCTCGGGCTGGAGTTTGCGTGTATGTCAGAGAGGACATCTGTTCTCGACGCCTCGGCAGTCTTGAAGGTTCGGACCTGTCCATCCTTTGGCTACGCGTAGACAGCGACAACCATCCGCGCGTCTACGGGTGCCTCTATAGGTACCATAGCAGTAATGCCGAAACAGACCCACTCGTCGACCACGTCCAAATGCCGTGTGGCATGACCATGCCGAATGGCTCGGTTCACGTTTAACCGATCATGCGGGGAGATCTGTTTATGACTGCCTTGGCATTTGGTCTTACACATTTGATTACTTCAGATCATGCGCCTTCCCTACTGGACCTTCTACTGACCTCTTATCCAGACGGATATCAGGTTTCCGTCGACGCTCCTTTACGGTCGTCGGACCGTTGTCTTGCCCGGAGTGTGATGCCACTCACACTAACGTCGCGGTTGCACTCTGCAGGCTGCCGCCGTGTTTGGCATTACAGGTCGGCGGATTGTGACGGAGTGCGGTCTTTCTTTGCATCCTACCCATGGGGGCGGGTTTGCTTCTCGCCGGATAATCCCAGCGCTGTTGCTGACTCTGTCACTGATGTGGTGCTACAGGGAATGGAACTATTTACTCCATCATCTGTGGTACCCATCGGAGGCAGATCTCAGCCTTGGTTTGGTCGCTCCTGTAAGACTGCATTACGCAGTAAGCAGGAGTGTTATCAAGCCTGGGCTGCGGCTTCGGCGAGTCGGGATGTAAACACTAGCACACTTAAAAAGAAGTATAACTTCGCCTCCAGGTCCTTCAAAAGAGTTATTGCCAAGGCAAAGTCAGAGCACATAGGCAGAATTGGCGAGAAACTAGTTCGCCTTCCTTCGGGAACCCGTGCATTCTGGTCTCTCGCCAAGGCTGTCCAAGGGAATTTCTGTAAGCCATCACTACCATCTCTGCACAGGGAGGACGCCTCACTGGCCCAAGACGCAAAAGACAAAGCCGAACTTTTAGGCTCCCTTTTTGCGTCCAACTCGACTCTTGATGACGGGGGGAAAACACCGCCGACCATCCCGCGGTGTGAGTGCTCCATGCCGGATGTGCTGTTCTCACAACGCTCGGTTCCCAAAGCACTCCTCTCCCTGGAGATCTAGAAGTCGAGTGGGCCTGACGGAATCCCCCCAATTGTGCTGAGGAGTTGTGCTCCGGAGTTGGCACCGGAGTTGGTACCGGTCCTAACGCGTCTTTTTCGGTACTCCTACTCCCAAGGCGTAGTTCCGAATTCATGGAAGACAGCTTTTGTCCACCCGATCCCTAAAAACGGCGACCGCTCAGACCCGTCCAACTATAGGCCTATCGCGATCACCTCATTGTTCTCCAAAATAATGGAATCCATTATTAACTGCCAGCTCATGCGGTACCTTGAGGATCACCAGCTGATTAGTGACCGGCAATACGGTTTTCGTCGGGGTCGATCAGCTGGTGATCTTCTGGTCTACCTGATCCATAGATAGGCGTAGGCAGTAGAGTCAAAGGGGGAGGCGTTGGCCGTTAGTTTGGACATTGCGAAGGCCTTCGATCGGGTTTGGCACAAAGCGCTTCTTTCGAAGCTCCCTTCCTATGGGCTTCCCGAGAAATTGTGCGATTCGATCACCAGATTCCTTGCAGATCGGAGCATCAAGGTCGTTGTAGACGGTGCATGCTCCGACTACAAGCCTATTAACGCTGGTGTGCCACAAGGCTGTGTGCTATCACCAACGCTGATTCTTCTGCATATCAATGATATGTTGCTAACTTGGTAACATTCATTGCTATGCGGATGACAGCACTGGTGATGCTCTATACACCGGCCGTGCCAATATTTCTCGGGAAAACGTCGCCGAGTACCGGAACAAACTTGTGTCTGAAGTCGAGTCTTTGCTGAACAAAGTCTCGGATTGGGGGCGACTAAATCTAGTCCAGTTTAATCCTCAGAAGACACAAGTTTGCGCGTTTACCGCTAAAAAGAACCCCTTTGTCGTATCTCCTCAGTTTCAAGGCACTCCCCTTCTTGCCTCAGCCAGTATCGGAATCCTCGGAGTCGACATATCGAGTGACGTGCAGTTTCGTGGTCACTTGGAAGGGAAGGCCAAATTGGCCTCTAAAAAGCTTGGCGTGCTCAGCAGAGCGGGAAGGTATTTCATGCCGGCACACCGCCTGCAACTTTACAAGGCGCAGGTTCGGCTTCACATGGAATACTGTTCCCATCTCTGGGCAGGGGCTCCCCAGTGCCAGCTCCTTCCACTTGACCGCATCCAGCGCAGAGCGGCTCGAATCGTCGACGACCGAGTCCTTTCCGATCGGCTCGATTCATTGGCACTGCGAAGAGATGTTGCATCCCTTTGCATTTTCTTTCGCATCTACCACAGGGAGTGCTCTGAGGAATTGTTCGGATTAATCCCAGCCGCCAAATTTCACGAACGCACATCGCGGCAGAACTCCCGATACCATCCACACCATCTGGATGATTGGCGGTCCACCACTGTGCGATTTAGAAGATATTTTCTTCCTCGCACAACTTCCTTGTGGAATCGATTACCATCAGCGATTTTTCCGGACCGATACGACTTAGGGACCTTTAAGAAAAGAGCATACTCCTTTTTAAAACGCCGGCAACGTATCTGCAATTCCCTCCATGGTGTTGCAGTTGTTCATGGGCGGCGGTAGTCACTTACCATCAGGTGAGCCGCATGCTCGTTTGCCCCCTCTCCTATAAAAAAAATAATAATAACATAATAACTAGTCTCCGTCAAGACTTGCCACCGTGACCGAATTTTATCTGGAGGTCTAAAATGTAGATGCGTTCTCACACCTGAATATAAGTTAAAAAGAACAAGATGGAGTGATTCATTACCAATGAAAAGGATATCCGGTCTCAGGTTCTCTACACTCAACACAAAACACAGCAGCATTGTGCTACAGAATTCAGAATTCAGAAACAAATATCTTTTGAATAAGAAATAATTTTATAAAGTATATTATGTATAATATAATTTGATCCCGATCTTCTTTGCTTTTCCAATGATTTGATTTGTAGTGTAATCAGAAAATTTGCGGAGTGAGAGACGTTTATTGAATTTATTTTTTCGAAAAATTATGTTACTAATTTGACGCATTTACAAAAAGACCTTTATGTATTTTCCATTATAGTTGAAACGGCAATAAGCAGATGAAGAAACAGTTACTAGTTAGTTAGTTAGCTTATAATGAAACCTTAATTTAAATAGTTGTATATTTTCATATATTATTATTTTCTTACCAGGTATCCAGTACACTCTGAAGCAGCTCCGAGTCCACACAAAGGCTACATATCCTGGCATGTTAGCGGCAAAAATAAAGATGACTATGATAACAGTAGAAGGGTAAGAATTATAAAATATTTAATTTCGCATGCATACAATACGACGCAAATAATTGTGTATGCCCTAAAAATAATTGTTCCGGGTCTGGATTTTTATCCATGTGCAATTTATGTACGTAAATGTAGGATTTACTCCTCTATATGAAACCTACCGTGATGACATAATCCTATTATGGTAGTAACGTTCATAGAATTATGTTTTGTGATTGTCTTTAGTAAAGCAACAGTACCTAATAATTCTATTATTTCAGATGGGTTTTTTGTGGTCATGGAATCATATGATTTCAAAAAAGTGGAAATGGCTACAGCCGGCTACTGGTGATGAGACGTTCCAAATGAGGATGCTGAGGGACTTCAAACATTTCTGCGCGAATCACGAACAAAGACTGAGCCAGTTCTGGGACCAGTGCTGGGAATTGCATGAGAAAGCTGCTGGAATTAAAAGTTGTTGATTTATCATTACAAATTTTATAATAAATACATTAAATTATTTTCTTCTTTGTTGTCTTTTTCCGTGTATGTAACAAATTGGTCCTTCGTTTCTATCTTTAATAGGTTATTTCATCACTATAAGCTCGGAAATAGTTTACTGTTTCACATGAGTCTGTAGGTGGAGGATTTTCTGTAGCCAACATGCTTGGCAGCGGTCATGGTTCCTCAAGTGTACAGTAGAGTAAAGGGTATAATTTAAGCAGACCCTTTTGCTGCTTCAATTATACTTTCGGTAGTTGTTCGAGTATTTCTGACCTGGTATTTTGAAGCTGTTATTCCATCATGTGTAGGATGTCACTAGATCATTTTGACTTTTTATTTGTCAACAAGAACAGGACAAAATGAAGAAGTGGTTAATGATTACCTTATATCTGACAACCCATAATCGTTAGAATTATACCTACATGAAAATTTTAGAAGTGTAGTGTAAACAAAGAAAATAATGTAAGTGCTCAGGAATCATGCTTGGTGGTAGTCTATATGTCGTGGCCAGACCTTAAAATTGATCACTTCATGATGCAGCCGACCATTTCATGAAATGGCCAGCTAAAACTGACCATATTGTTTAAACATCAACGTGTGATGGCATTTTAATTCACGTTTAGCCATATCATTAATGCAGGATTTCCATGATAACTAAAGGTTTAATAAAAATTCCATATAAACAAGGAATATTTTTCTTGTAAGTACAAAAAATTGTTAATTGTTAGCCAGGTTAGACCGAACTTTGTCGCGCGGTCTTGATAGTTTATGAGCCATTTATATTCTCCGTCGGGAGCATTTGTTTCATTTTCAGTTGGCCACCATGTCCAACGGTTTTGTCAATTTCTGTTAGTATTTCGTAATATTTATCTATGGGAACTATACCTCTTATATGATCGTCAACAATTTTCTTTTTAAAATATCTTTACCCGAAATTTCCATTGAAGTCGTATTTTCAACTCCAATAATAGTCCATTGATTCTCGTTGCGTGGACACCCGCGTTTGCGTGCGTTTGTAATTAGAATAATTGTATGCCGCCATGATGCATCACAAAAACAAAACAATGTTACTATTTTACGATATAATCACTAATAGCTAGCTTAACCATATCATGAAGTAGCCGTACGTTTAGCTGTTCATGACGTCAAAAGCTGATTTGAAAAAGTGTAGTATACCCCAGAATATTTTCTAATAGTACCAATACCAGTAAGTATAAAAGTACTAGATTATTATTTCAAATGTTTTTTTCTCCCCTTGATTTCCCTCAGGCTCAAGGGCCGTAGCCAATTGTAGAAAGGTTGCCTGATGATGACTTTGTGTTTACCAGACGTAAATTTGTTAAATCTGTTTAAATGTGACCAATTTATATAAGGGAATAAATTTATATTTGGACTGCAAAAATATTAACGTCCTTAGTTACTTTGCGTGAGTTTAGGGGGGGGGGGTTATTTTTTTTATAGAATAGGGGGCAAACGAGCATGCGGCTCACCTGATGGTAAGTGACTACCGCCGCCCATGAACAACCGCAACATCAGGGGAATTGCAGATGCGTTGCCGGCCTTTTAGAAAGGTGTAAGCTCTTTTTTTGAAGGTTCCTAAGTCGTATCGGTTCGGAAAATTCGCTGATGGTAATTGATTCCACAAGGAAGTTGTGCGAGGGAGATAACTTCTTCTAAATCGCACAGTGGTGGACCGCCAATCATCCAGATGGTATGGATGGTAACGCGAGTTTTGTCGCGATGTGCGATGGTGAAATTGAGCGGCTGGAATTAGTCCGAACAATTTCTTAGGGCATTCCCCGTGATAGATGCGATAAAATACGCAAAGAGATGCAACATCTCTACGCAGTGCCAATATATCGAGCCGATCAGATAGAACTCGGTCGTCGACGATTCGAACTGTTCTGCGCTGGATGCGTTCAAGTGGGAGGAGCTGGCACTGGGGTGCCCCGGCCCAGAGATGAGAACAGTATTCCATGTGGGGCCGAACTTGCGCTTTGTAAAGTTGCAGGCGGTGTGCCGGCATGAAATACTGTCTCGCTCTGCTGAGCACGCCAAGCTTTTTAGAGGCCAATTTGGCCTTCCCTTCCAAGTGACCACGAAACTGCACACTATTCGATATGTCGACGCCAAGGATTCCGATACTGGCTGAGGCAGCAAGGGGAGTGCCTTGAAACTGAGGAGATACGACAAAGAGGTTCTTTTTAGCGGTAAACGCGCAAAGTTGTGTCTTCTGGGGATTGAACTGGACTAGTTTTAGTCGGCCCCAATCCGAGACTTTGTTAAGCAAAGACTTAACTTCAGACACAAGTTTGTCCCAGTACTCGGCGACGTTTTCCCGAGAAATATTGGCACGGCCGGTATATAAGGCATCACCAGTGCTATCGTCTGCATAGCAATAAATGCTACCAGTTAGCAACATATCATTGATATGCAGGAGAAACAGCGTTGGTGATAGCACGCAGCCTTGTGGAACACCAGCGTTGATAGGCTTGAAATCAGAGCATGCACCGTCTACTACGACCTTGATGCTCCGATCAGCAAGGAAACTGGTCCTGGAATCCATTTGCACAATTTCTCGGGAAGCCCATAGGAAGGAAGCGCTTTGTGCCAGACCCGATCGAAGGCCTTCGCTATGTCCAAACTAACGGCCAATGCCTCCCCCTTGGACTCTACTGCTTCCGCCCATCTATGAGTTAAGTAGACTAGAAGATCACCAGCTGATCGACCCCGACGAAAACCGTACTGGCTGTCTCTAATAAGCTGGTGATCCTCAAGGTATCTCATGAGCTAGCAGTTTATAATGGCTTCCATTATTTTGAAGAACAAGGAGGTGATGGCGATAGGCCTATAGTTGGACGGGTCTGAGCGGTCGCCTTTTTTAGGGATCGGGTGGACAAAAGCTGTCTTCCATGAATTCGGGACTACGCCTTGGGAGTAGGAGTACCGGAAAAGACGCGTTAAAACCGGTGCCAACTCCGGAGCACACGTCCTCAGCACAATTGGGGGGATTCCGTCAGGCCCACTCGACTTCTAGATGTCCAGGGAGAGGAGAGCTTTGCGAACCGAGCGTTGTGAGAACAGCACATTCGGCATGGAGCACTCACACCGCGGGATGGTCGGCGGTGTGTTCCCCCCGTCATCTAGAGTCGAGTTGGGCGCAAAAAGAGAGCTCAACAGATCGGCTTTCTCCTTTGCGGCATGGGCCAGTGAGTCGTCCTCTCTGTGCAGAGATAGAAGAGATGGCTGACAGAAGTTCCCTTGGACAGCCTTGGCGAGAGACCAGAATGCACGGGTTCCCGAAGGAAGGCGAACTAGCTTCTCGCCAATTCTGCCGATGTGCTCAGACCTTGCCTTGGCAGTGACGCTTTTGAAGGACCTGGAGGCGGAATTATACTTCTTTTTAAGTGCGCTGGTGTTTACATCCCGAGACGTTGATGCGTTAGCCCAGGCCCGGTAGCACTCCTGCTTATAGCGTGATGCTATTTTACAGGAGCGACAAAACCATGGCTGGGATCTGCACTGCACTACAGAGGATGGAATAAAAAGTTCCATACCCTGAAGTACCACATCAGCAACAGAATCGGCAACAACGCTGGGATCTTCCGGCGAGAAGCAAACCCGCCTCCAAGGGTTATAACCATAGCCATAGCTTTATAACCCATGGTAAACGTAGGGCGAAGGAGGGTTGGCCCAAAGCGGCCACTCTGAGTGGGCTTATCGAACCCTTGGATATGTGTTAGTCGGCTGCGGCTAGAGGAGAGCCCTCTCTCTATATCGCTGCAGCAGAGATGGAGTCACATGGGAAGAGGATTGTTGCTATGGCGATGTACCATTCGACTATCCTCCGCTACCTTGGCGGGACTGTACCACTTCCGAGTGCTCATTTTTTCCTGACTTCATGACCTCCACATATCGAACTCGGGGAGTCCGTTGTGCAAGTAGAGTAAGAGGCAGCGAAGGGCAGTGCACCTTGTATTCCTGGTGCGCCTTATCTGAGTAGGAAAAGGGGGAAGAGAAGTCCTCAACTAAGGAGGGGTCCTCGCTCGAGGAGCCGCGGATGTTTTTAAAAGCGTTTCCGTAGCCCTGCCAATGTGTGGCGAAGGTGGAACACCATGGGGTTTTAGTGGGTGCGAGTAAAGTAGGAGATAGGCGGATTGATGATCGCCGAGAAGCGTGACGATTAAGCCAATTCCACTACAATGGGAGAGGTCCTTATTCATCAGTGGACTTTTACAGGCGGATGATACATAGGTACATACATTTTTTTTATAGGATAAGGGTGATAAACGAGCACACATTCCACCTGATGGTAAGTGGTTGCTGTGGCCCAAAGACATTTACATCTATCTTCGATTAAGAATCAAAATGCAGATGTGTTGTCACCCTTGAGGACTAAGATGGAATGCCTCGTTTCCAGTAAAAAGGGTCTCCGGTTCTCTACACTCGCCAAACGAAACACAGCAGCGTTAAGCTGCTATTTTACGCTGGTATTCTGTGAGAGCATGGTCCTTTCCCGGTCGAGCCGCCTCATTCGTGCTACAACCATAATATAGCTGCAGCATGGCTCTACCACGTATTAATACATACATATATCACGCCTCTTACCCGTAGGGGTAGACAGAGAACATTTCTTTCCACTTGCTACGATCCTTACATACTTGTTTCACTTCGTCCACTTTCATTATTCCCTTCATACGTGCTCTTCGGTTTAGGGTACTCTTGACCTGGCCTTTCTTCAAGACGTCCCTGATTTGGTCTAGAAACGTCCGCCTAGGCCTACCCCTTCCAATACTCATTCACACTTGCCTTACACACTTTTCGTCGATCGTTCTTCATTCATTCTCTCGACATGGCCAAACCATCTCAGGCATACCTTTCTCAATTTTTGTCACTACATCTTCGGATGGCGGATGATGATGAAGAAATATACAATAACAACAAAAATATTTTTTTATATAGCCTTACTCTGACTTTATTGTAACAAAAAATACAAGTACATGCTAAGTTACTGAGCGAGAAAAAACAAGCCTTCTTGTCACCTGAGACGGCAAACAGTCGCGTGTGTGTGGTAAAGGATGAAACCTTGAACGTTTTTTTACTGGTGACCAGGCATCTCATTTTAGTCATAAGGAATGATAAATGCTCTTTGTGTGTGTTGTTTTATTGGTTATATTATACTCTGGTTAAAGTGTGGCGGTAAAGGCAATTCAAGGCAATCCCTTTCGTCGGAAGAGATCAAATCCAGAATGAGATCTACTTTTAAAAAAAATATGCGCGGCAAAATAATCAGTTATAAGTAATCGCATTTCGCCCCAGAAGTTGTAGCTACCTAGTCGTTGCCATGGTTTGTAGAACATACACAAACCAACCAAGTTTGAATCTTTCAACGCAAATGAGTATTAAATGAATAATGTCTTTATTCAAAGTAAGACAATGGTGGTCAAATTCTAGATCACACAGTGTTGAAACAAATGATAACGTACAAAATATTGCTTGTATGAAAATAGATAAATTCAATTCGCATAACGATAGTGATTGCATTTTATTAAGTGAAGGCAACCATCTTAAATTATACAAACCATGCTTAGGTCAAGATTCATCCCTTTTAGAGACGGAATTAGACGATATTGTGCTCCAAATAGAAACTGGAAAATTTATTGGGTACGTAAAAATATTTCATTTCGATAACATTGTAGACCCTATCCCAGTCCATATAGACAGCGGTAATAATGTCACAATATTTCGATAAAGAAAAAGAGATCTTGTATAAATATTTTTGCGCACGCATTGAGGAACCAAACCAAGCAATTTTTTAAATTTGTACTTAAATAACTACTAAAAAGACTAGATTTTTTAATATTATGGGCCTATTCCTAGATAAAGTTTGTTTGGCATTATTTTTTTTTATAGGATAAGGGTGACAAACGAGCACACAGTCCGCCTGTTGGTAAGTGGTTGCTGCGGCCCATAAACATCTACATCTATCCTCTATTACAAATCAAAATGTAGATGCGTTGTCACCCGTGAGGACTAAGATGGAATGCCTCGTTTCCAGTAAAAAGGGCCTCCGGCCACCTGCATTCACCAAGCGAAACGCAGAGGTAAACCTCTACTTCACACTGGTATTCTGTGAGGTCGTGGTACCACCCCGGTTCGAGCGGGCCCATCCGTGCGACAGCAAAAGCTGCCGCGTGGCTCTACACTGTTAAATATTATTTATTATTTTTCGGATTATGCTCTTAAGTTGAACATGGGATGGACTTCCCATTGTTTTGTTAGATAACATAATGAGAATATTTTTTTCGACGTATTTGTTTTATAATCGAAATCTGGTACAAACATAGCTATAGTTTTTAATATAGCTTTGCTTGGAATTTGAACCCAGTAGGCAAGCTGTTCAAGAATCAAAAATAGTTATTATATCTTTAAATTGATAATGCATCCTTTCTTTCTTAGGACATCTGGAGATCGAGAAATAATAATTCTACATCCCCAATGCTACATTATTTACGAATTAAACAGAAAAGGAGGTCTTACGGATGCTGGTTAATATCTCTTTATTCGTTCAAAAACAAAATATTATATGACTCACAAACACTACTTATTATTAAAAAATTCTAGGTGACCAAAACCACATAGAACCTTTGATAAAACATTATTTTAAAAGAAGAGCATACAATTTAACCTGTGGTCCTTTCGGTAGTTCGAAATCCCGAGATCTCATTTGTGTCCAATCATTGGACAGCACTCTAAGTTTCTTTGACCAAGATACGTTTTTATTCATGTGTATGTTCAACGACATCTTGATTCCTGGGCCAGTTTCTTACGTAGCTAGTAGTGACTTGTTCATAATATGTAAATCAACCTGGACTTTGGAAATATATAGGTAAATAAACAAGTAAATTATTTTTTAATATACCACGTTTTTAAAATGGGCTAATATGAGTAAAACTTCTTGTTTTTTTTTTCTCATATTCATTTCCTTACATTGTCATCCGATTCTAGATATGTTTATTTATTTATTCTTTATTGTAATACCTTACAACTAAGGTAACAATGCGCAGACTTAATGCCTGTTGGCATTTTCTGCCAGTCAGCTCAGCATCTGTTTAAAGTTTAAAATTTCTATCTCATCGGAAAGTTACTTTAAAATCAATTACTATATTTGACACGAAAGCGAGGTAATAAAAACGTGGTAATAAGTATTTGGTTTTTGAAATAAGATGACAAACATCAATACATTTTATGAATTTTAGCTATCAACAATTGAGAGAATTGAGCGAATTAAGCTTGCGACAAAACAAAAACAACATTCCACAGTGGACTTACAATGCTGGAGAAGAAATCTCGTCAGTTCAAGTGATTCGGGTAAAAACGTACAGTAAAATCACGATTAGTCTTAGTGAAAGTTTTTTTTAACGTAACTATATTTTGGGTTTTTTAGACAAGTAACAATTTCTCAAGCATCATTGCATTAGGCGAAAGGCATCTCTACGCTTTTCAGGACAACGGACTTATGAAAGATATAATTAGATTAGATTATACGCCAATTTGTTTTCACTGTTATCTTATTGGCTGGTACTATGGTAAGTGATGAAATTTATTTGAATTGAAATTAATTTAACCGTCTAGTAGCGGTGTACTACCCCATAAAATCCCGTAGGTGTCACAAGGGACAGAGGGAAATGAAACAGAAGATAGGCAGCAGCATCTTGCTCATATCAACTCAAAATAAAATTCCTTCGTTTGTCAACCCGCCTGCCAATCGTGACAACTATGGAAAATGTTCTCTTAAGACAATCTATCCCCCATAGATGTTCAGCAATGGACTGTTGATGGTCTACGGTTCATATAGCTTCTGAAACGTAGTACTACTCCAAGGGCGTGGAGCTTAATTGCAGTGATCTTATTCTTCAAAAAAGACGACAATGCTCTGTTGAAGATCTACAAGGCGCAGAAGGGAAATCGACCGTGTCTACGTGTTGCCTTCGAGATTCATTACAATTGCTTCGCACGCAGACGACGTATTCTAGCCTCCCGAACAAGCCAGTTTACGAAGAGGCATTAGTACCGTAGCTCATACATACCCTTCTGCAAATTGTACAGAAGGCCAAAGAGTACAATTTGCCATTTCTCGTCTCGTCTCGTGTAGATGTACTATGAGAAAGCCTTTGATTCCGTCGAGATTACGACACATTTTCTCGGCAGGTTACCTCAAAACTTGGAAACAAGATTATATACCAGGGAGTGATGACATATGGATCTGAGACGTGGTCCTTTACTGCTGAACATATGAGAAAGCTCAAGGTTACTCAGCGAGTCATGGAGATCTATGCTCGGGGTTTATCTGCTTGATAGACTTAGAAATGAGGATATCCGCAGTAGAACCAGAGTGACCGACAAGGAAAAAAGGTTCTCAAGTGACAACCCTGTGCCAGTAAATGAACGGCCCCCCACTTGATGTAGTGATGACCTGGTAATATATTCAAGATGGATGCAGGTGGCTCAGGACCGTGCTTTGTGACATTCCTTGGGGGGAGCCCTATGTTCAGCTATGAACTTGTGGATGGCTGTAATGAATGAACGAATGAACATTTTGTAATAAGTTCTTTAAGTTTCCTTTAATATGTGTTTAATATTTACTTTAATTTTTAAAGCGCATTGGTAGCTTGTGCTAAGAAAATTAATTTGCATAAAATATAGTCTCTTTTTGCCGTAGGCTATAAATTTCACACTACGTGAGCAATCCGGGTTCGATCCCCGCCGGCACCAATTAAATGATTAATTTTGCAATTTTAATTGCTGATTTACCACGTGAAGGAAAACACTGTGAGGAAACCTGCATGCCTGAGAAATAAGAAAAAATATTTCGAATATGTGGAGTTCGCTAACACGCATTGAGGCAGCGCGGCGGACATTTCCTTGCCCTAAAACCCTCTCAGACATAAGAGGTGGCCTGTGCCTAGCAGTGGGACGTATATAGGCTGTAAGTTAACTTTTATAGTCTCTTTAAACTTGCAGAACCAGGAGCTCGACTCCTCGTAATGGTGGTTTCGGATGACTCAAGGTTATTTGTATATGAGGGGACAACGTTGCTGTGGGCCTGCGATCTTATGACAAAAACTTTATCAATATCTCGATGTTTTCTAAACTCTTTGCCAGGAGGTATAGTGAGTCTGGGACCTAATGGAGTGCTTACCGTTAATTATTTAGGAACAGAGCCCGATTTAAATCCTAACGTTAATCTTATGAACGAACCTGTTGACCCAGAACAAATTCAAGCTGAATTGGAGTCCATAGAAGAATCGTTAAAACAGATTACTGCTGATGATAAAGGTATATTGCTTTATTGTTAATTTTTACTGTTATAAAAAAGAGTAGGCATGCTAAAATAGCCGATCGCGAAAGCCAGTTTTAAATAATAGATTATTTAAAGTAGTTACTCGCGATTTGTGTTGTAAACATTTGAAGTAATATAACAAGTTGTGGAATTTTTGTAATATTATTTTTTCTTTTTAGGGGTAACTGTGGATATTACAAATGTCGAAAGAACTATAGGCATAAAAGCAAACGTCGGTAAACCAGTTCAGAATACTTTTGAACAAATTAATCAAGATAGTGACAGCTTTTTACAATTTTCACAATGCCCCTTGATTGTAATGATAACTTGCGAGGAACCCAAACTGATTCAAAGTATACAAATAACTTATATCTGTAGTCCGCCATTAGAGTTTTCTGAATCAACTAAATGCATTGACGATGTGAATGGAACAGAAATAATAGAAACTCGTGTTTTTCTTTTGAACGAACATGACTTGTCGGACACCCAAATAAAGATCTTATTTACTATAGTTGATCAGACTGGAAAGGTAGTAACACTTTATAAAAGTGTTCTGCTACCCCTAAGTCTTTATTGCACCATCAATGACACAGTTTTGGATAACGAACTCAAATTAAATATTAATGTAAATGATTCATGTTTAGACTTTGGACAAATTTTTACAGGTACAGTAACGATAACAAGCTAATTGTATGCAATTAAAGATAAATAATTGCATTATTATATTCTAGCTATACAAACAGAATGTTTATTTTTAGATTTCATGCCTGATCAATTGATAAAACTTGATAACACTCCTAACACCATAACATTTAAATATAGAACGACAGGGAACACAGTTACGTTAAAAGGTAAAGATCAAGAGTATTCAATCGAATCTAATGATTTCCCGGAAGTTGCATCCATATTGGTTTATTTCCTACATAAATTAAACGAACATTATCTGCGCTCAAATATCGGAATACGATTAACACTCAAGCCATCTATGGATTTTATTTTACAAATGATACATAGATTTTTAAAAAGCATTGAAACACATTCAAAGGAAAGGATTAAATTAAAAAAGTTGGAGGCAAGTGCTCTTTGCTTTTTTTACTACGTTACTGAGTTTGTACATTTATAAAAATGATTTTGTATTATTAGGATGACTTAGACACATTGCAGAGACAGTTTACTGTTATTCAGAAAAGATTATTAGTACAATATGGTTCTCTGCCTCCTGGGGATTGTGACCCACTAGAGTTTCTAATGAGAGATACCCATGACCGTCTAACGAGAATTGTTCAAGAAATTATTCAAAGTAAGGACATCGTTTGCAGGTAATCATTGAGTTTAGAATGATTAACACATCACATTTTTTTTATAGGATAAGGGTAACAAACAAGCACACAGTCCACTTGACGGTAACTGGTTGCTGTGACCCATAGACATCTATCCTCGATTACTAATCAAAATGCAGATGCGTTGTCACCCGTGAGGACTAAGATGGAATGCCTCGTTTCCAGTAAAAATGGTCTCTGGTTCTCTACACTCACCATACGAAACACAGCACCATTGAGATGCTATTTTACGCTGGTATTCTGTGAGAGCGATGTCTCTCCCCGGTCGAGCCGACCCATTCGGGCTACAGCTTTACCACTAATATAGCTGCGGCATGACTCTACCATGTGTAAAGTTTTCTTATGTATCACATTAGAATGAAAAACAGTGTACCTGGTTGTAGTTAAAGGTGTTTTTAGGCAGTGGTTTTAAGCGAAACTGCTGATCATGTAGCATGTGTCGATGGGCTCAAATCCCAATCGGATCAAAACCAGTTATTGGGGTTTTCCGTCAAGAACTTTCAGTAACATCCCGCGGTCATGAAGTTGGCGGTGTTTCACCCACGTGCCTAGGAAAGCACGTAAAGGCTTTGGTCCTGTGCCTGCCTGATCTCTCTCCGATCGTGTCAAATTTCCGTCCTATCAGACTTTGAGGGAATAGAGAGTGCACCTGAGTTTGCGCAAACACCCGTATACTACTATTATGACTTGCGCGGGTGGCTAATCTTTGTTTTCGTTTAAAAATAAATGATTTATTATTCTATTTATTTATTTATTCTTTATTGAATTCCTTAAAATAAAAGAATATAAAGGGCGGACTTAATGCCTTGAGGCATTCTTTACCAGTCAACCCATGGAGTAGTAAGAATTTGACGTAGGTGCGGCAATATAGAATAAAATAACACTACACAAAATGATTATTAACTACATCATAAATACATTATTATAATTGTCTAAAAGTATATACGTGGTCATATACCTACAACTGGACACTCATTGTGAGTGAGGGCATCCACGACTTTTTCTGCCACCAGGGCGGCGCCACTTTACACTGAGGTAAAATATTTGACAGATTTCATAGCGGGGATGATAATTTCGTAGGAAAATGTAATCTTTAAGGTTTCTTTCTGTATTATTAGTTCTATTTTATATTAATTACATTAGAAATGAATAAACCAAACTATAAAATATAACTAAAAACCGATTTTTTTTAAAAAAGAGTTATAAACTGCCAAAAATTAAAAAGCAAACCACTGACGTGTTGTGTTGTGAATTAATATAATATTCTAGATAATGATAAACTATTTTCATAAAACTAATTTCCCAATTAACTGACATTGCGTAACAAAAACTTTACCTCAGTCGCAACTAGCGACATCTGGTGAGTGGAAGATTATTAGCCCTCATTGTGACTGCCTCTTTACGGGATTCATAGCGCTAATAATTTTCCGCACGATGATAACTAGAAACCTCACCCAGTCATTGTAGAGAAACAAGAAACATTAGCAATAAGTGTTCAGATGGGGATGGGAAAGAAGAATAGTAAGTCATTCTTATACCTACAAGCTACAAATAGTACTTAGGAGTGTTTCGTGATTAGCGGCGAATATCGTAGAAACAAGCATAGCAATGGTGTGACAAACGATCTAACGAACGACTTATTTATAAATTACTTTTTTATTTTTATACACATTGACACCAATCGATCGATCGTCGATCGATGCCATTGACCGACGTCGACGAGTACCTATACTGTTCGATAAAGCACTCGATCGACAATTAATCGATGTAGTTGTGGGCTCATCATCAGTACCTTTCAAAGTGCGGTCGGTGGAGCGGGACGGATTTTCGAATAATCAAGCAGCTCGATCAACATCAACTAATCCATCTTACCATCGAACGATCGGTGTAGTAGGAACTATCGATCGACGTAGACTAATCCATTCCACCTTCGGTCGGCGATCGATCGATTGGTGTCGTAACACCCTAAGAGCCGTGATGTTTTACTTACTTTTATTAGGAAAAAGTAATAGCTAATTTTATTTTAGATTTAAATAAATAGCAAAAAGTTACAAAGTGTTGTAGTGATTGCATTATAATGTTTAATATTTTAGGGCAGGCAGTACACTAGCTTCTATTGGCCACCTTATTGTATGTATTTTAAGGAATATTTCCACAGATACGTTAAAAGTGAGTCTTATTGAAGAAATGTTATCATTAGATTCTCTTCACAATTATTGTCAGGTAAGTAGTCAAAATTTAAATATTTTACTAACTTTAAGTAAGCAAATTGTGCAGGCTCTAATAATAAGATCCTAAATTGTAATCTACAAAAGTAAGGCCCGTATTCACGAACGATACATACATAATTATGATAAATACATTTTGCGATACCATCCATGCCGTCTGATTGATTTGCGGTCCACCACTGTGCGATTTAGAAGATTTCTTCCTCGCACAACTCCCTTGTGGAATCGATTACGACCAGTGATTTTTCCGGACCGATACGACTTGGGGACCTTCAAGAAAACAGCCTACTCCTTTTTAAAAGGCCAGCAACGCACCTGCAATTCCCCTGGTGTTGCAGTTGTTCATGGGCGGCGGTAGTCAGTTTATTTTATAGAATAAGGGTGACAAACGAGCACACAGTCCAACTGATGGTGAATGGTTGCAGTGGCCCATAGACATCTACATCTATCTTCGTTTGCGAATTAAAATGCAGATGCGTTGTCACCCGTGAGGACTAAGATAGAATGCCTCGTTTCCAGTAAAAAGGGTCTCCGGTTCTCTACACTCACCATACGAAACACAGGAGCATTAAGCTGCTATTGTACACTGGTATTCTGTGAGAGCGTGGTCCTTCCCCGGTCGAACCGACCCATTCGTGCTACAATTATACTATTAATATAGATGTAGCATGGCTCTACCACGTAAACTTAAACACTTATCATCAGGTGAGCCGGATGCTCGTTTGCACCCACTCCTATAAACAAAAAACATAAATATGGCAACAACACTATGCTAAGTAAGGTATTTCTCACTGCATTTCTCATGGTAGGCCGATTTCTTGAACAATACTTAGTAAGTAGTAAGTAAATAAGCGTAAAATATATATTACTCCTAGTACTCCTTTTAAATACCCTGTGTGATTACAAAAAATAATAATAATACATAAAAATAAATATAATATAATTGGCCTATGTATATGATGCTTGCTTATTCACTGAAATGAGACCTCTGGATTTGAATTAAGACCTCAAAGATGTTCCTTAGTATATCTTTTACAAGAAAGAAAGGAAAACAATAATACAGGAGCATTTCTCACTTCAAAGCCCTAGTTTTCTTTAATAACTGGCTTTACGGCTCTGGGTTCTAGCCCTTCTGAGCCTAAAGTTACAATGCATAATTATCCTTCATAGTACACTGCTTGACAATATGTACATGCGTCACATTGTGCAGTCCTTGGGAGATTTTGACGGCAACTTAAGCCAGTAGACAGATGACAGTTGGCGATGGCATCTCAAGGCGCCTAAGTAGACAGACACCTTAACTTGAGAATCCCTGTTCGCGCAAAAGCGTTAATGTCAAGCATCGACGTTAGATGGCACTCGGCTCGGCCGATACGGGATGAAGTTCGTGCGTGTTGAACGTCCGAGCTTGCTGAACGGTGGGAGTCGAGAGCGTCCTAGAAAAATTAGGAGTCCATTTCCTCGCGTCGAGAGATAAACACGCGTTCTTTGTCGGGAAGTAGGAGGCGGAATATGATAGGCGCGTATAGTAAATATACCACTGGGAATTGTAACGCGCATTCCTGTTTTGTTAGCTTCATCCCGGGACTTAGGGTCTAATTCAGAATCTGTATAAGTGGATTCGACCGTATTAGTTACTAGTGCGGTATTTGATATTCTAGAAATAACGGTGACCTTTGAGCCGTACGTTCTGTGTTCATTCGCGAGTCAAGCGTTATAACAAACGAGAGTTAGTGGCTTCTGTAAGGTAGTTAATCGTACGACAGAGTTAAAGAACTGTCATCGTAGAAAACGAAGAAAGTGACTGCGGAAGGAGACCGTAGTTTGGAGAGGTGCTGAGGGCCGAACTGCTGCAGAGGGAACGGTCTAATAAGGTCAATAACACTACCAGCCACACCCAAATACACATCACTGACCCTTACTTTCCTAGCACTATACATCCACACGCGACCTGACCGAATCCTGAGGGACCAGTCTCCTTGGATGGATAAGTAAGCTCTGTTCAATAAATGTAACGCTCCCTCCTGATCGTTTAATGTAATCAGAACCTTAACCCTTGGCGTTAGGACGCCCGACCAGCATCTGCCTGTAGCTTCTCCGTCTATGGGCCGCGGAGGATTCTACTCCTGGGATAGGCAGCTGTTGGCCGTATCATTTGGTAGCAGAGCGCGGTACTGGGATCGATTCCCGGTCGATCCACCGACCATAGACCATAGTGTTTGATAAAAATTAAACAATTTTGATGGCAGGGAGCGTTGGGTTGATTGGTTTAATTTTGTGTCTACAATCACGCCCGTCCGTAATATGTAAAAATATATTTTTATTATATACGTAATAATAAAATTCCTTTCTTTGTTGGCGTGCTTTGTTGTTAGCGGGTAAATTTGAAAACCGCGCCCGGCTAGCGCGCAGGCGGGAGTTTGCGTCATGTAGGTAGATGGTTATTTTTACGTAATCGGTTAATTATCGTTGACGGATAGTTGTAGTGGATTACTTATCGAAGGGTCGATTTCCGAGATTTTTGTTGATCATTTTTTGCTGATGTGTATCTTCGTTATGTATCTTTCGTATTGTAATTTGTATTTGAACTAAAGAGTAGTAATTTGTATTAACGTAATTTGAATTTAACTTGATTTGATCGCACTAGTATTTGTTATTGTTAATTGGAACTTGTATTTGATTATCAAGTACTTATCAAGTAGCGGTTCTTATTTGTTATCTATTCAACTCGATTTGATAGGAACTGCATTTGTTAGCTGTTAATTTTTTTTGTATTTGTTATTTGTTATTTCTGTAATTGTGCTCGAGCCGCGTCGTAATTTGTATTTAGTAGTGATGTCCTCGCCCAAGATGCTAATCCGTTGCCTGCGGACTGAGTTACGCTGGGCCACCAGCGCCTATGCTTTGATAGGTCGACCGGATAGGGTCCATAACTTGATGAAGCGGTTCGAGCAGGTCGATGCTCGAAGGGCTGCAGTGGAGGAGGCTTACGCTGAGCTCGAGGATTCGAATGTGGTAAAAGGGAGTTCTGGACTCCTGCTTCGCAGACTATGAGTAGTTCTTTTCGCTCACGGACGAGTTGATCGAGGCTGAAGGCAGGTATGCCGAGGAGGCGCGTGAAGCTCGGACGAGTGGCCTGCCCGAGTCCTTTCGGAAGCAGCCTCAGCCGGAGCTGTTGGGACGACTCCCAACTCTGGACTTGCCACGGTTCTCCGGGGTCCTTTCCGAATCGCTGACCTTCGTTGGTCTTTTCGACGGCCTAGTGGACGCCCGGAGTGACTTGACCCCGAGCCAGAAGATGGCGTACCTCCTGGCCTCACTGGAGGGGGAGGCCCTGGGCGTTGTCAGCCATTTGAGCTTGTCGGACGACGCCTACCAGACTGCTCGGGACCTCCTAGCCCGAAGATACGCCAACGTCCGGCGAATTGCGGACGAACATGTTAAGCAGCTTCTGAGCCTCCCGCTGCTTAGTGACTGGGCCAAACTACGTCCGGACTTGTTGGATCCAGTCTTGGTGGACTGTAATACGTTGAGGCGGCTGGATTTACCAGTAGGCGAATGGGCCTTCTTGTTGCTCCGCATCGTGCTGACCCGCCTACCTCTCGACTTTAGAATACTTTTTGAGGAGAGGTACGGCGGGGACGAGGCCTCCTATATTCCGCCCGTCTATGACCTGCTGCGGTTTTTGGAGGAGCAGTGCCGGCAGATTGAGAGCGCGGCGGGCACCGTTGACGACTTACGAGCCGTGCCCGGTGAGAGGCGGAATCCGCCGGGCAAGTCGTCGTCAACCCCCCCTGCTCCTATTGTCGAGCATCGGATCACCGGGTAACGTCTTGCCCGAAATTATTAAGTAAGCCGGTTCCGGCGAGGCGAACTATCGCCAAGGAGCGCCGCTGGTGCTACTCATGTGTGGAAGGGCACCTCCAGCGAGACTGTCCGCACCGGCGTCCCTGTTTGCATTGCCAGGGCAATCACCATGCCGTACTGTGCCTGGGTGCGAACGGCGTCTCCTCTCGGGGCGCTGCCAGGCCCTCGACCCCCACGGGCGGGGGCGCTCCGCCAGGCCCTCTGACGGGCGACGCTCGGCGCCCGCCGGCTAGCCAACAGACCCCTAGGTTTGAAAGGGGTCCCTCCCCCGACCAGTCGGGGGGTAATTCCCCCAGGGGCGGGGGTGTCATCACCCTCCCTCAGCGTGCGAAGAGGAACTTCACGGCCACTCATCGGTCCGCTGGACCCTTCTCACTCCCGTTAGCTGAGTGGCCGCGACTGGTGTACCACTGTACCCCATTTGATGGAGGCGGCCCTAGCTAGCTGCCGCCTTAGCTCCCACCACGGCCGCCTCTACTGAGCGTTAAGCCGTCAACAGTCCACTTGTCAAGCTGTTCTGTTGCCGACGGCCTCAGTGAGGGCGTACAACCCGAGTGGCGACTGTTAGCGGTTGCGCTCTGTTAGTCTCGGGTTCACGCGGTGTGGCCTCTACTTGGTGGTGGGAAGATTAGGGCCCCCTGGAGCGTTGAATCACGCTTTCAAGGGGTATTAGATTTGGTTTGGTCGAGCACTTAGTTAAGAATTCTTTGAATTAAAAGTAAAATGTTTTGAGTTTTCCGCGAAATTCATATTGTAGCGGTTGTGATTTAAAGAATTGAATTTAAAATACTCCTTTAAATGCTGCTGCATATGTTTTGTAAATACATTTGATCACTGCGTTTGTTGTTGCACGGAAAATTGAGATTAAATTGTGTGCCCTTTTTTAATGCTTGTGCGTATGCTTTGTAATTGTATTTGATTATCGCGTCTGTGCTGAAAGGAGGGTTTGAATTCATTTGAAATTTGAATGGCGCGCTATTTTGAAAATTATGTATATGTTTGTGATAGTGTTTAATCATTTTGCTTTGTGATAAGGAAGGTTGAAATTAGATAACCCTGTTGTTGCCGAAGGAAATGGGAGTCAATTCTCTTTTGGTTTAGATTTTGTTGGCACTGTCTAAGATATTTATTTGAAACTAGCTTTATACCCGCGGCTTCGCTCGCGTGCGCTTTATTTTAGGAACATCATTAAAAAGCTGTTCCGTGCCAAATTTAGAAAAATTCGATCACTTTTAGAGTCACCTCGGTGTCTTGTCTCTATGTCTGTCAAACGTTTTTTTCATTCTAAAATGCTATTAGACCTAGATGATTGCTAACATGCTACAGAAACACGTGAATATATATATCTAATAACACCCACTATTTTATCTTAGATTATTTTTTATATCGGGCGTGTCTTCCGATTCCGATGTATCCATAAGAAAGGCAAATAGTCTTGAAATCAAAATGTATTATTATTATTTACATTTATTCATAGTTAAAGTTAATTTAGTTTTAACAAAGTAATATAATGTTTATTTGAGACATTTTATTCATATCATTGGTCGTATTTAATATTGATTGGCACCATAAAATAGATGTAGATTTTTTTTACTTCGAGTAGATTTGAAAATTTCATAAATACAGTTCTATAATAATGAATACTACACATAGATTAAAACTAATGTTACGGGGTTTTTTTTACGCATCTTGGATGAAAGTTCCGAGTAAAAGAACATATCGTTGATGTGAAGCACTGAAGCTCCGGGAAGTCAAGTATGTCAACATGTTTAGTATCGTCCCAACCATTTAATCGGATCTGATAGACAACAAATCCTTGCAATAGAACACCGAATCCTACCAATGATGATTCGCGAGGCTATTGAAATTAAAAATATCCTAGTTTTAATATGGAAGATGGCTGAGTGCTACCATCTGCTAAGAACCCCATAATTAATAAAATGAATTCAAACTATTTTAACTATTTTTTTATTTAACTATTTTAACTACGACATCAGGTCGTCAAACACCTCAGTTCTCTCGCTCCACCCGTGACCATGGATGCTGTAAAGTGCCCAAAACATCGGGAATTTAAAAAGTTAGAATAAAAGGCGATAGTATCCTTCAAATTAGTTATATTGCTTATAAATATTTTTCACAGTGAACGTGAGGATCACTACACTCATGAACGGGAGTAAAAAAATGTTCGCCCTGTTGTGGCGGTGAAAGAAAATCCACCACCTCATATCGTCCCGTCGTAAGAGGTGACATAGGAAAACAAACTGGAGATGGAATGGGCTGCATCATCTTCTTGACAACAGATCAAAATAATAATAGCTGCGGTTGCCAACCCACCTACCTAGCGTGGCAACTATAGCAAATATCCAGCTACTTGACAATTTATGGGGGAGGCCTATGTTCATTTCAGTGGACTTTTGATAGGCTCACGATAATGAGTTCTACTCATCTTTGCAAGCCATAATATTTACGGTAGAGTGAAATCAAAAAGTAACATACCCGAAAACACGAATGAAATAAAAACTGCATATATTGCCCTATGAAAACTAAAAAAATAGCAGCTTACATACATGTTACTAATCGGCACAGGCCGCAGAATTTTTGGCCAAAAAAGTGTTCGCTGCGCTGATTTCAACGCGGGATGAATGTAATGTTAATGATTCAATTATTTACATCGTATATTCGTATATATGTATTATTTCATTTATCAATGACTTGCCATTTTAGTTTATTTAGAAGTAAATAGATGGCGCTAATATTAGATGAAATAATAAAAGCCAAAACCATACCATCTAGTAATATCAGCAATTGAAGTGAACATTTATTTATTATATCAAGGGATAAAGTGATGTCAATGTTCTCTTAAAAGTTCTGTTTCTGTTAAAAAATATGCTATCAGCGCCGCCAGCGGTGAAAAACGATTTAATGATATCATCATAATATGACCATATTATGAAATAGCAACGTTGTGTTTAGTTATTAATATCTTCAAACGATTTCTATTCATTGATTTGGTCATGCTATATCATCAAATAGACAAATAGTGTTAAATATTATGAAATGACGACACCATTTCACGAAATGATAGACTACTTTATCAAATATGATCAATTCTACGATCTGGCCACACATATATAAAAATCTCTTGAATAAAACTATCATTAATAATTTTAAAAATCTAATCATTTAATCATATACATGCAAGTTATTTATATTATTTCATTTATTAGTAATTGAAGGCAAAATATACTACTTTTTCCATTTCATGATAGATGGCGCTGTTTTATATACCAAATCGGTGTAGTTTCAAATTATTTTACGTTACTTTTAAGATTACAACTATATTTTAAACTTTATTTATAAATATGGTATTTATTCGAAAAGCAACAGTCATCCCGCCTATAACCAAGATTTAATAGAAAATTAACATCTAAAGGAAATAAAAAACTTAACCTTCCTTTTTGAAGTTCCGTAATCGGATAAAAAGTAGCCTATAAGTTGCCCCGGGTTACTCACTACCAATATACAAAATTTCATGTAAATCGGTTCAGTAGTTTTTGCGTGAATCCGAAATACACAGACAGACAGACAGACAAAAATTCTAAAAACCACTAATTTGGCTTCAGAACCCTTTATTTAGTCACCTGGACTTGTTTTTTCTAGAATATATTAGAATTACAGACACGACTTTTCTACAGATTTATTATATGTATAGATAAGAAATAGGGCTGTCTCTTACGTTTATTGTTTTGTTTACTTTGCCAAGTTGACCTATGTGCATCGGTGATTACTTGTTTTAATTAATTCTGTAATTGAACAATGATGCTTTTGAAAAATTAGTTGAAATATGAGCATAGGACTACCTGCCTAAAGGGCTATCTGGTTTGTAGATTATCAGATGGAAATCAGCTGTCGCACCATTTGGTAAATGATTATAGGTGGATGGCTTGGTTATGCCTACTTGTTTGAAAATTCATACTAGGGACTATCTCTGCGTTTCGTTCAGCTCTCCACAGACGACGTTCATGGGGAATTTGGGGGTGCTCTCTGCACTGAAGCTTGAAGGTCCCTCTGGGCCGCTTCGTGTCGCGTCGCTGTTTGCAGACCTGATCCGGTCGGATTGCGGAACTAATCATAGGAGCGCAGATAGGTGTTTGAAGGAGGTCGTCGGACTTCTGTCTAGGAATAGGACTTATTTATGTGCTGCGATGTCCAGGAAGGGCATCCAGTTCAACTCTCCGGCTAGCCCACGTTGGGGCTGTAATTTTGAGGCGTTGGTTAGGGTTGCAAGATCTGATTGGGTGCGTAAGGTGGCCTAGTTTGGTTGTAGATTCGATCTTGCAACTTGCCGTCGCCACCCTGTCCCGCTGACCGGTTTGCTCGCGGACCTAAATCCTTATGTCCGGGACGGGGGTTTGTTCACGCAATAGCGTTAATGTCAAGCATCGACGTTAGATGGCACTCGGCTCGGCCGATACGGGATGAAGTTCGTGCGTGTTGAACGTCCGAGCTTGCTGAACGGTGGGAGTCGAGAGCGTCCTAGAAAAATTAGGAGTCCATTTCCTCGCGTCGAGAGATAAACACGCGTTCTTTGTCGGGAAGTAGGAGGCGGAATATGATAGGCGCGTATAGTAAATATACCACTGGGAATTGTAACGCGCATTCCTGTTTTGTTAGCTTCATCCCGGGACTTAGGGTCTAATTCAGAATCTGTATAAGTGGATTCGACCGTATTAGTTACTAGTGCGGTATTTGATATTCTAGAAATAACGGTGACCTTTGAGCCGTACGTTCTGTGTTCATTCGCGAGTCAAGCGTTATAACAAACGAAAGTTAGTGGCTTCTGTAAGGTAGTTAATCGTACGACAGAGTTAAAGAACTGTCATCGTAGAAAACGAAGAAAGTGACTGCGGAAGGAGACCGTAGTTTGGAGAGGTGCTGAGGGCCGAACTGCTGCAGAGGGAACGGTCTAATAAGGTCAATAACACTACCAGCCACACCCAAATACACATCACTGACCCTTACTTTCCTAGCACTATACATCCACACGCGACCTGACCGAATCCTGAGGGACCAGTCGCCTTGGATGGATAAGTAAGCTCTGTTCAATAAATGTAACGCTCCCTCCTGATCGTTTAATGTAATCAGAACCTTAACCCTTGGCGTTAGGACGCCCGACCAGCATCTGCCTGTAGCTTCTCCGTCTATGGGCCGCGGAGGACTCTACTCCTGGGATAGGCAGCTGTTGGCCGTATCATTTGGACCATCAGAGCACTTGTTTCACTGTTTTCGCTAATAGTTCACATGCGCAAACATGATACACATATCAAAATCCACTTCAAACCATTATTTAAACAATACAGGAGCAGCAATCCGTCACCGGTCAAGTTCCCGCCAAAACTCCAGCCCTAGTAAAGTACCTTGTCTTACACAGATAATTTTGAGCCACCAGTGCTTCTGTGAGTAATCTATGTTAGATGCGAAGCGACGGGGAATTGCTTTCACAGCGGTGGATAGGGCCAAGACTCGGTGTTCCGTACGCTCGAGGTATATTCATTGTGGGAACGGTAATGGACGATCCTATAGAGTCAGATCGATCAGAACCTCTCCTTGTCAGTAATCATGTCGGCAACATTCTATGCAGGGATTCGGCGTGGAGGGCTGTAGCTGCTTTCTACATACCTACGTAAGTAGGTCCGTATGCATTGACTACGGACTTCCATTTGGCACGATCCTGACACACCTCTCTCGCTTACTAATTCATTGTATATACTTAAGGGTACTCCTAATTTCCATTACAGCCTTAAAAGTACTGCTGAACATAGGTCTTCTCCATAGATTGCCACATAGGGGGATTATGCCATAGCTGCCACGCTTGGCATGCGGGTTGGCAACCGAAGTTTTTCATTATTTTCAGTTGTTATCAGGAAGATGCTACACACTCCAACCTGACACGCACTCAAGTACACGTTTGTCTATTCTTTAAGCCCACTGCTGTACGCACACATGTTTCTAAACGTTGAAAAACCATGTTGCTGGTTGCAAATTATCTTACATGCATAGTGTGTATCTGTCTTTGTTTGTCTGAAGTTAATAAATAAGTTATTTAAATAGCTAACATGTATATCTGCCATGTATGCGTATGTATGCCATTGAAGTCTTTTTTTTAAACAAAATTTTCACTTTAATAAGTAATTTCGTAAATTTCGCATCAAATGTAACGATTATATAGGCCGCCGGGGCGGACCGTAACCAATTTAGCTCTAATTGAGATCTAGCGTTATTTTACCTACAGCGCGTTTTAACAGCGAGCCCTAGTCTAGTCCTACTGATATTCCGGTGACCAAACGAAGCTACGTTGGTCACACCGCGGTAAAAGCATGTACACTGCGTAATACACCGTGTGATTTCACTCTTAAGCCTACAGACGTTGTATAACGACACATTTCACACTAAATTTCAACAGTGTGGGCTTGTTAATTATCAACGATTTCCTAATAGGGATGTGCGTTGAATCAACGGACTAGTTGTATGAACATTATCTTCTGTCGACTATTGAAGTCAACAATCGGTTAGTTAATTTAGTCAGCGACGCAAGCATGTTTTTTCAAACGAAAGTCTGCTACTTCACTCGTTTCAAATTTTAACATAATACGAAACGTTGAAACATGCTACTTGAGAACTCAAACCACGTGCATGTGGATTGAAATTTGAAATGGATATTTTATCCGTAACACAAGTTCAGTTAATTGAAAGTACATCAATCAAGAAAAAGGCTAACCAATCACTTTTAAGCAAAAGACTAACCATTCACTTTTAAGTTTAACAAGAAATGTTCACTTTTAAGTTTAACAAGAAATATTATGTACACAATTGTCATCGAATTTTTTCTAAATGGTTACATTGTAAGGCATTCGAGACACGTTGGTCATTCGTGTCGTAGCGTTAGACGTTAAACGATTCAAGTTGATTTATAGTTAACACATTAATGAAAATCAACAGTGTGGAAAAACCATCGACAATCCGTCTCTATCTTCTAATATAAAACTTGTTGCAGGAATGGGAAGAAGTAGTGACCCAATCATCTGCCTACGTATCGAACAAATTTTTGAATAAGTCAGATAAAGATAAGGAAAAATTAGCGCCCGTGATGGAACAAGGGATATTATCTCATATTAATATGAAAAGATTTTTGAAGCAATTGCGAATTATTTTAGAAAGAGTATTTGAAGAAGAATACGACGAGAATATTAAAGACTCCGAGGGCAAAGGAAATAAAATTATCCGCACGGAAGAGTTGGTAGAGATAATATAAGCAGAAAAAGTACAAAAAAAAAAGCAAAAAAAAAAAAAACTTCAATAAAACGCAGATTCATTTTAATAAATTTACAAAAAAAAGATTTATTATTACTTATTAAATAATATTAACATCAACAAAGCTGTTTATCACTCGTTATTATGTTGTTTATTTTATGAACGTTTTTATAAATAATAGAGTTCGAATCCTAGTCGTCGGTCACGTGCATAAGAGTATAAAGTACAAGGTTAAGGAACAACATATGTACGAGAAGCAGAAGCACTTTATTGCGTCATTTCTTCTTAGCGTCCTTTAGTCCAGCGCCAGCGTTGAACTTGAAAAATATTATATCACCATCTTCCACGACGTAATTTCGTCCTGTAATATCGAAATAACCAAACTTTAATATATTCGAAAAGGAGATGTATGAAATTGTTTGCTTGACATCGTTCGTAACAGTTATAAAAAAATATGTAGGTAATATAAAAATAAATTATAAGCACAATTAAATGGTTTTTATTTCTGTAATATATGGGACAATCATAAAAACATTTATTTTAAACTGAAAAACGAAAGTTAATTAATCCTTTTAGCATAGCAAAAACAAAACTTTTTAAATATTTTTATGTATTTTGTCTATGGCATTACATAATGAAGGCTATTTTTTGTAAGAAATAGCCTCCAGTATCAAAAAACTCATATTATTGAAACATTGAGGCGAATCTGTAGAAATTAATACTGAATAAAAGAAATCTATTTAGGAAATCGTTATCAAACTAAACAAAATATTTGAATAATATCGGACACGATGGAATAGGTTGTATGGTCGTTGATCATTGCCTGTTTCGAAAGAGACTTAACTTGGTAACTTCGAGTTTAAACTTGTTATGCGCTTTGGCATTTTGGTTGTGTTTGTGGATATATTTCATGTTTTTATTTTCGTGAATTAATTTAACTTGACCCTTGGCTTTTCTCTCGATTTACAGGACAGTAGGTTTTTGCGCCCACATAATGTACATAACCTACAAATAATAAAACAAAATAAAAACAAAACCAAAAGAGGTATGTAAGGATCGTGACACTTGGCGATCTGTTCTCTCTGGCTACCCCGTCAGGGATTGTGCGTGACGATAAGTAAGTAAGTAAAAACAAAACCCCAAGTCCTACAAAAATATGATTTTTTGTCATAAGTAACAAATGTTTAAGTCTTCAAAATAACATATATTTGTACTTTGTTTACGCCGGGCCCAAGCTTGTATGGAACGAAGTTCATCTCCTTTGATGTAAATTGTAGTGAAAACCTTTCAAAATGAGAATACCTCAGAATACTTACAGAATACCAGCGTAAAATAGCAATTTAACACTGCAGTTTCGTATAGTGAGTGTAGAGAACCTTTTTACTGGATACGAGGCATTCCATCTTAGTCCTCAATGGTGACAACGCATCTGCATTTTGAATGTAGGTGCCTATGGGCCATAGCATTCACTTACCACCAGGCGAACTGTGTGCTTAATCACCCTTAAAATATAAAATAAAAAATAACAGTTCTATTGACTAAGTGTGTCTTTAACTTGATACCACGATTTTTATTTTATTTAAACCATATTTCAACTTATTACAAATTGGGCCCAGAAATCCCCGTCACCTTTGTTTTCATTTTATCATGTCATTTATTTTAGATTATAACTACTTTACATTTTTAACCATTCTCATGAAGAAATATTTAATACGTACCTTGTTGCCTGTATTTGCCGGCGGCTTTACACGCAGCTTCAGTACCTTCTTCCTTGAAATCTTTAAAATGCATCACTTCAGCCATAATAAAACCCTTCTCAAAGTCCGTGTGAATTCTACCAGCAGCTTGAGGCGCTTTTGTGCCTTTCTAAAACGTAGAGCATAATTAAAATATACTCACCCAACATACAATTTTGCAATATGTCATTATTGTAGGCATTTTTTTTTAATCAAAAAAAAATATATATAATATTATTAGTAAATATTTTTTATAATTGACAATATTCATATAAAAATATTAATGGCAGTGATTTTACTGTTATCTACAAAGCGGTAAAGCTTTATAATAATTTCATATATGGAGCAGTCAATGCGCCGAACCGCACTTGCTTACAATATAACATATTAGCCGATTTTCACTTCGACAAGTACAGTAGCGAGTTTAGTTACAAGGCAGTTGACAGTAAACGGTTAAGTGGGCAGTAACGTTCAAATGTCTTCGTGGCGAGTTCAATTAAAAAAAATACAATTTTATATTTTGAGGTTCGAACGTTTGCGTACTTATGTATTAACTTATGCACCGACCTAAACTCGCTCGTTCACACGAGCAGCGAGTTTACTTGCAGGTGGCGGGAGACACGCTGGAGGGCTAACTTCGAACTTGCGTTCAACTTAATGGTTAATTTGCTACTTAACTCATCGATTGCCGTTCAAACGAGATTTTTTGCTTAACTCGCCAGGTTCGCAAGTTAACTCGCTACAGTACTTGTCGAAGTGTAAATCGGCCCTAAGATGTATTTATACACCAGGCACGTGGTAAATTAGTCCTGAAATTGCAATTTATCAATTCAATTTTATTGGTAAGAAAGAAATCGGGCTGCTCACGAACTACGAAATTTAGGGGAATACTTAGCCTTTGTTTGCCACAGTTTGTCTTAGAAATATGAAGTACGCGCAAAATTTAAATGCGTCTCTAAAGTACGTCCATATCGTTACGCAGGACGCACGGGATTCGAGAGAGGGTATTACGCTTGCGGTGAAGTAATTTCTAATCGTTTTCAGTATTGCTCACGCCAGGCCTCTGTCACTTGCTACCTGCGTGAAATAATTACCTACAATCGCGAGCTGCCCCAGGGGTAGATCGCAGTCGGGGCTAGCGCGCTCTATACGATTGAATATTAAAGTTTTTTTAACGCTGTTCACGTAAATAATTATTTGTAAATACATAATAATAATACATAAACACTCACGCCTGTCACCCAGAGGGGTAGGCAGGGACTATGGACTTCCATTTGGCACGATCCTGACAGACCTCTCTCGCTTCCTCCACATCCATATACCTACGCATACCCGCTCGTCGGTTAAAGGTACTCTTGATTTGGCTCATTTTCAACATATCGCCAATTTGGTCGATAAACTTTCGCCTATGGCGACCCTTCCCGACTCTGCCGTTCACCTCTGCAACATAAATTTGCTTTGTCACTCTTTCCTCATTCATTCTTACTACATGACCAAACCACCGAAGCATTCCTTTCTTAATCCTGGTCACAGCATCATCTTGCAAACCACACTCTTCTCTTATTAAACAATTTCCTCACTCTGTCATTCAGATTCATCCCTAACATACTCCTTAATGATCGCATTTCTACAGCATTTATTCTACTCTCGTGCTTCTTCTGCCACACCCAACTTTCACTACCATACATTAAAGTAGGCACTAACACAGCATTGTGAATTGCCATACGTGCCTTTTTGGACACATTCTGACTTTTCACAATTAGAGTGTAGAGCCCCATTCACTCTATTTCCTGCATTCACTCGTCGTTCTATATCCTTATCATATCTACCATCCCTGCTAAACACACATCCCAAATACACAAACTCATCTACTTGCTCTACCAACTCCCCTTCTATTCTTATTTCACATATCGTTTTACTTTCTTCTCTTTCAAAAACCATAACTTTCGTCTTACTTGCGTTCACTTTCATTCCCTTTTCTTTTAATGTCCTGTTCATTAATGTAACCATCATTTGCAACTCGGCTGCCGAAGACGCAAGTATGACTTGATCATCGGCGTACAAAAGGCATTTGACGGTTAACTCACCCATTCTTAACCCGCATTCTTCTACTTTCAAATTTTCCAAACAACTGTCCATAAATAGGCAGAACAGCCACGGGGAAGCCACACAGCCCTGTCTGACACCTTTATGGATGCCAAACCAGTCCGAGTAGGCCCCGTTGATCCTGACACAAGCACTAGAGTCCCTATATAGAGACTTCAATGCCTGTATCAGACCAGCGCTCAACCCAAATGAGGTCAGTGTTTGCCATAACACGTTCCTGTCTACTCTGTCATAAGCCTTTTCCAAGTCCATGAACGCACAAAAAACTTTCTGGTTTTTGGCCAAAAATTTCTCCGCAATCATGCGCATGGAAAAGACTTGATCCGTACACCCCATCCCCTTTCTAAATCCAGCTTGCACATCCCAAATTTTTCCATTAGTTTCTTCCATAACTCTTTCAATTAACACCTTAGCATACAGTTTACCCACAATGCTAAGCAAGCTGATACCACGGTAGTTTTTACAGTCCTGCTGCGACCCCTTTCCCTTATATATTGGGACTATAACGGCTTTGTACCAGTCTTCCGGTACCCGCTTCAGTTCCCAACATAAATTAAACAAGGTGTACAGCAGGCCTGCAACCACACTCTCTCCAGCCCTTAGCATTTCGAGTGATACTCTATCATATCCGGCTGCCTTACCTGCTTTCATACTTTTCATTGCTTTCACTATTTCATCTACACTTATTTCTCTACCTCTCTCCACTTCTTCCGGAATTTCTATTTCACTTACTTCAGACGACTCTTCACTCTTAAACACGCTTTCAAAGTATTCCTTCCATCTCATTAAATTCGAAACTTCATCATTCAGCATGCAGCCATTCTCGTCTCGTATAGCATTCATTCTAGGCTGTTTTGAATTTCCCCTGGCAGTTCTTACGAGCTTCCAGAACATTTTAATATTTGCCTGGAAGTTATCAGATATTCTTCTATCATTCTTATCTATTCTTTCTTGCTTTTTCCTTTCAACAACTTCTTTTACTCTCTTATTTATACGTCTAAAGTCTGCCTTTTTTCTTTCAATCTCATCATTCATACCGCCTGAATTATCAGCTTTGGTTGCTAGTAAATCTAGCCATGCCCTCTTCTTTGCTTCAACTTCCATCCGTACCTCATCATCCCACCACAAAGTATTACTTTTCCTTTCATTCGTTCTCTTACTTACACCACATACTTCGGTGGCTGTATCCACCAAAACTTTCTTAACATTATTCCATACATTCTTCAAGTCTAAATCATTCATACAAAATTCATTCAACACACTTATATTTTCCCTCAGTCTGCATTTATACTTCTCTTTCACACCTTCATCTTGTAACCTCTCTATTCTTATACGCTGTAACGCAGTGGTAGACACAGATGTCCGATGCCGCCAATGCTTGAATAGACCATTAATTCGGCATAAGACCAAGTAATGATCCGTCCCTACGTTGGACCCCCGGTAAACCCTTGTATCTACCACTGCGCTCCTCAGTCTTCCATCCACAATTATGAAATCTATCATGCTTCTATCATCCCCTCTTTCCCATGTATACATGTGAATCCTCTTATGGCGAAAGAAAGTGTTCGCCACAAAAAGATTCTTTTCCACACATATGGTGAGGAGGTCTTCACCATTCTCATTTATTCTTTCATCGCCAAACGCTCCTAATATCCTTTCATAACCAGACCTCTTCACTCCCACCCTTCCATTAAAATCTCCTAACATAATAATATTTTCATTTTCCTTGCACGTCGTCAACACCAGCCTTACCATATCCCAAAACTGCTCTCGGATATAAGTGGGCTTAGACATATCTGCGGCGTACACCCCAAGCACAAACAACTTCTTTAAGCCCACTTTCATTCGTATCCACAGCAGCCTTGGGCTTACACATTCATACTCTTTCACACATTGACCCATTCTTTCTGAAAGGATGACACCGACTCCCTGGCATGCCCGCTCGGTCTCGTCTACACCAGACCAGTAAGCGGTATACATGCCATGTGCAGTGACAACTCTTCCCTTTCGTTTCGTCTCATTCACACATAATACATCTATTCCTCTATCATTCATAATTTCGCATATTTCATCCATCTTATCATTCATTGCTCCACATACATTCAGCGTAGCCAGACGGGCCTCCGCAATCCACTTTTCGCCCCTCCAGGAGACAGGACGTGACGGGTGGCGAACCTCGTCGCCGGTTTTCCTCCCGGAGATTCTTCGCACCCCTGTCCCATTAAAGGGGCGCCGGGAACTCGAGGCCATTTCTTTGAATTGTTGGCTCATGGTGCGACATAAGGGGTGGTAAATTTTACACCGCTACCACACGGCGAGGAGCCGAGTCTGTCGTTTCGGCTTTGTCGCTCGTTTAGCACCACCCGGGGCACCCTACAGGGTGGGCCTAGGGTTAGGTGGTCGAAGCCTACGGACGCGAGCGACTTATCCCCTATTTGTAAATACTTATAAAAATACTAAATATCCCCTATTTGTATATACTATTTGTAAATACTTATTGAAATACTCGTGGAAATAGTTTTTGTTTAGTGTTTAGTATATTTAATTGTAGAATAAACTAGTGGAAAATTTTTAATCTATTTTAAGAATAATAAATATGTATATATATTACCTATCTATTTCATAAGTTATAATGGCAAAACATCGTTCCTACTATAATTGTTGTGGGGATGGATGCTTAATGAGCAATTAAAAGGATAATGAAAGGAAAATTTTTTTTTTCTTAGATAGGTACTTATAGCGAAAAACTAATTAAGTAATAATTGAACTACAGAAGTAATACCTAAATACTTTTATTACAAAGGTTAGTTGAAATTTACTTCACTACCCATATATTACATACCTATACTCGTGTTTGTAATTAAAATATTTTAAGTTATAATAGCACAAAATACTGAAATTTTAATTTTGTTTACAAGATTTTCAACTAAGTAGATTACAATCATACTTCTGTTAGGAATCGTATTTCGGGTGTATTTGTTGTTTACGCTATCTAACTATACGAAACAAGCACGCGATTCCCAACGAATGGTCTTGCAAGTTGCATGCGTTGGCCATCACAGACCTCACATAGTAGATAATATGGTCGACTATAGTCAGCATATGTACTTTACCTAAGTAACTTACCATTTCACAATGTATTTTTTTACTCTTTATTAACAGCCCTTAGCAACCACGGAAAGTCCGTTGTGACGTAGTAAGGAGAAATGATGCAAAGTAATACGGACAATCGCGCGCAGCGATAAAGTTTTATTTAGCTTGCGTGCGCGATTTATCTCATTAATAATAACTATGTGGGCTATTAAAACGTCGGCAAGCAGTCAACATCAAAGAGTGCAACTTCTGTACGTTAGTACTATTATTAAGTGGCGAAGCTTGCGAAGACACTTATTGATTTCACGATGCCTGTCCATCTTTTCGTCTGTCCGTCTGTCCGTCTGTCCCACGATTATCTCGAGAACGGTTTCGAATTTTCAAATTCTGTTTTCAGCAATCGATTACTGATCACCCAGGCATCTGAACCTCCTATTTTGAAACTGATTGCTCAACGGCAACCGTTAAAAACCGCTACAAAGCTGATTGCTTTGCCACTTTGCTATGCTGTTAGCTTGCTAGGTTTATTGATTTCACGATGTCTGTCCGTCTGTCCGATTATCTCGAGAACGGTTTCGAATTTTCAAATTCTGTTTTCAGCAATCGATTACTGATCACCCAGGCATCTGAACCTCCTATTTTGAAACTGATTGCTCAACGGCAACCGTTAGAAACCGCTACAAAGCTGATTGTTTCGCCACTTTGCTATGCTGTTAGCTTGCTAGGTTTATTTATTGTGCTCACGCTGCATTATATATTGTTATGTGTATATTATGTAATGCGCGTGTAATGTGTGTGTGATAAGAACAAACAAATACAATCGGTCGGTTACACCATCACTAACAGACATCAGACACAAACTAAATACGCATTGCTGCTGCAGAATAAATGATTGTTTAAATATCTTTTTGATTTTGGAAGGGTTATATTATTTAATAAATAATGATAATACATTCATTAAAATAAATTTGTTGGTACGATAAGCGCGCCTGCTACTGTAAGTTAATTGTACTATGTCTATAACGTTCGCGCAATTGCAAGCAATAAGTGACAAAATTTTAGTGCAATCTCATGAACGATATGGCAGCGCATAAAATACAAATAAACATTAATTAGATAAAAAAAATATACACATAAAACGAACGGCTAATGTACACGCGCAATGTTCATTGAATAAAAAAGAAGCGCAAAATAATGATTTTATAACTCTTTTTAAGACACCTGGTGATAAAACGAAAATAATATAACAGAGTGACAGGAACCGTGGTAAACCGTAGTTTAACAGTGGTAGAGCCAGGTGGCAGCTTTTGCTGTTGCATGGATGGGCCAGCTCGAACCGGGGTGGTACAACGACCTCACAGAATACCAGCGTAAAGTAGAGGTTTACCTCTGCGTTTCGCTTGGTGAGTGCAGGTGGCCGGAGGCCCTTTTTAATGGAAATGAGGCATTCCATTCTAGTCTTCACAGGTGAAAACGCATCTGCATTTTGATCTGTAACAGAGGATAGATGTAGATGTCTATGGGCCGCAGCAACCACTTACCATCAGGTGGACTGTGTGCCCGTTTTTCACCCTTATCCTATAAAAAAAACCGATGAATTTAATCAAGGCGTCATTAAAAGCTGCATTCCTAGATATCATGACAAACAGGAGTTGCTGGCGGTTTTGGGCCTGTTAATGAAATTATTCTTGGACACATGCAGCCAACTTCATACAAAGAAGGCTTCAGATGTGTAGTCACTTATCATCTCTGAGGACAAAGATAGAATGTCTTATAGCCTGTTATTATACTGACTCCTTATACCCTTTAGGCGGGGAGACAGTAGTGAGAGCACTGCTATCAGGCGGCAGGCACAGGTAGTAGGGTGGTAGACAGTATGGTGATACCTACTTAGTTGAATTAATTAATAAAATACTTTTAAAATGGTGGAGTGTCACGGCGATCACACGAAAATGAACATTTTAAGAGTAAACCCCCTTAAATGCAATGACTAATATCCAACGAGAGTGACAATTGCAATGGGAGTCAGGCAGCTCAAGATTTCAAGACTGTAGTTGTGCCGGATTTTGTTGTTACGGGCGGATCTATGATCATCTGTAGACCTGATGATACCTAACTAAAATTTCGGTACCTTATAAATATTTACTGTCATATAATAACAAAAAAAATATACATAAAATTATTACAAATTACGTAAAATTAGCAAATACCTGTATCGTCCAAGCTTTGACTTCGTCAGGACCAGCAGTGAAGAAGTATTCCAACTGCAGAGCTTTGTAGCCTTGAACAATTATTTTGTCTAATGCACTGAAATTATAATCGTTTACATTGTAATTGATGTCATGTAAATTAAATGCTGAGTTTATCGCTTTTGATTTTTTTTATTACCAACATGTTGAGATTTTTTTCAGTTGCTATATTGCAAGTAAAAAATAAAACTGCGATGCGACTGCGACAAAATCCGTGAAATTTGCATTATATTATAAGAAATCGCGATATCATTAAAAGACTGGTATGTATCTAGGAATTTATTTATCATTCATTCATTCATTACAGCCAATTAAAATCCACTGCTGAACATAGGCCTTCCTTTGAATTACCTCATAACGATATAATATATTATTTACGTGGTAGAGCCATGCTGCAACTATATTAATAGTATAGTTGTAGCTTGAATGGGTCGGCTCGACCGGACTACGCTCTCACAGAATACCAGCGTAAAATAGCAGCTTAACACTGCTGTGAATGTCGAATGGTGAGTGTAGAGATCCGGAGACCTATTTTACTGGAAAAGAGGCATTCTATCGTAGCCCTCACGGCTGACAACGCATCTGCATTTTAATTCACAAACGAAGATAGATGTATGGGCCACATTAACCACTTACCATCAGGTGGACTGTGTGCTCGTTTGTTACCCTTATTCTATAAAAAAATATATTTGCCATAATTGTCACGCTTGGCTGGCGGGTTGGCAACCGCAGTTTTTACTCTAATGGCTATCAAAGACGCTGCCTGGTTTGTTTCCCACTTTCGCCTTACAACAGCTATAGGACGATATGGGGTAGTGGATATTCTTACACCGCCACTACACGGTTACAAGACGTACCGGTTATATATTTACACTTTTTACAACTTTTATGTGTGATGTAGTACCACTAAATGGAACATTATCCGTTTCCAGGAAAAGGTATAAATCACGTCGCTAATTATATTAACATATTTTATACTAGCGACCCGGCCTGGCTTCGCCTGGGTGGAATCTGTAAAAGTGGCGTCATTTAAATTTTTAAAAGTAGTCATCAATGACCAGATACTTTATCAATTTTTCGATTTCACAAAAAAATACTCCAAAATTCTTCGGATAAAAATTACAAATGGCTATTCTGTCTTAATGGTATGCAAATAACCCGCTGAGCTTGATAAAGGCTTATTGTGATATTATAGACAAACACTTCAATTTTGTTTATATGCATGATAGATTACGACTGAGGAACACCGCGAGTGAAATGAAATACAAAATAATTTTATTCAAAGAATATGGCGATCATCATACTATTTAATTTTTGGTCGGATGTTTTTGACAGTTCTTCGCAGCCTTATTTATTTATTTTATGTTGACATTATAAACAGATGTCTGCGAGCACAATTATAACCAATCGAGCGAAAAAGGGCGACACAAAAACAGACATACCAGCTAAAAATGTTACCATCCTTTTGGGCTCCGACGCAAACGGGTAAATACGAAAAAATATTGATAAAAAGAATTAAGATTCAACATATTTTATTATTATTGAAATTTGACAGTAATTAATTAATGAAGAAAAATACGGAATAATAAAAATACAAAAGTGAAGACTACTGATAAATTGTCTTTAAAGACTTACACAACAACTTACCTCGTGATGTTATGTTCTTTTAAAAAGGCTTGTTTCTCTAATGGGTCCATGTCCATCAGTTTACTTTCTAAAACACCAGAAAACGGTATAAGTGGTGATCCTGGATCATTCTTGTCAATCCATTCCTTTAGTTTTGGTAACCTTACAAAATGTTAAAAATAATTTAATTGGTTACTAAATAAAATCTTATTTCAAACAATTATTATTATAAAGTTCTTAAACAAACCATTTATTCTTTTTTCGGATGTAATCCTTTTCGGAAAGGTTGACAAGATACAGTGCCGGTTTGGACGTCAGGAATAGATACTTGTTGAGTACTTCTATCTGAAAAATATATTTTAATGCTTTACCAAGACTTACCATTATTATTATAAAACTAAAAAAAATACAAAAGAAAGGATAAAGAACAGACCTTAACTAATTAGTGCAAAGAAGTAATTTTTAAAAAAAATTCTAATCGAATATTTCTAAGAATGCGAGTTTCATTATAACTTAGTCGTATAACGTCAATCAAATCACCATCTTTTTACAATTAATAATTTCAGCGGTGCCAGTATTCATGTTGCTTGCTTACTGTGAAATTAAAGCCGCTGAGCTCTCAAAGATAAATTTAAATACAAATAAACTAAAACTACTATAAAAATAACCAAATAGTTTTATAATAATCACAGTACTGACCTCCGCAGCGCTCCAATCTCCAAAACGAATTTGTTTTTTTTCATCCACTAATACAGACTTGATCTTCAATAGCGCATCCTACAATAAAAAAAAATAGTGATTAAGAACATAATTTTAACTTTGCGTTGTTGTTTTAATTTTATTTTAAAAACGTGACCCCCACACTAGGATTTTCTCCTTTATCGTGGAGGCAGTTTACAAACAGAAATTGCACAAGGACAAACATCCGGAACAATTATTTGTAGGCCATACAAATAGGTACTTGTTCCGTGCGAGATTCGAACCCGCGGCCCCCAGCGCAGCAACTCATTGCTAACCCACTGCGCCACGGAGCCGTCAAAAATTTTCTTTTTAATAATAATGTCATCCGGCCTGAAAGATTTATTTTCTTAAGAATTGCAATCGGAAAAAATCCAATGCGATTCTGGTTATCGATACAAATAAATAAAATTAGAGTGTCTGTTTGTACTGATAAAATAACAGCTTTTTACTAAATGTATATGACAATTTTTGTAATGTTTGTCTGTCTGTCTGTCCGTCTGTTTGTTCCGGCTAATCTTCGAAATGGCTGGACTGATTTTGACGGGACTTTCACTGGCAGATAGCTGATGTTATAAGGAGTAACTTATGCTACTTTTATTTTAGAAAAAGAATTAGGGTACCGCGAAAAAAAAAAGAAAACCCATAAAATCAAATCTTAATAAATTCAGAAAATATATTGATATCCAGTTTGTACTTTCATGCTTCGTATCAGAAGAAGTATTTTACAATTGTACAACTATATAATTTATAAACATTAAAATAAAACCGTTCGAGCCGACCCGTTCGTGCTACAACTATACTACTAATATAGCTGCAGTATGGCTCTACCACGTAAAATGTGTATGTGCAAGCACAGGGTGCACTCTCTATTCCCTAACTCTCATATTTCGATGGGACGGTAAAACGACACGACCGGAGAGAGATCAGGTGCAGCATCAACGGCTTTACATGCTTTCCGAGGCACGGGGATGAGTCATCGTCATCTTCCTGATTCCGGGCAACTACTGAGAATATCTTGATGGAAAAGCGCAATAACTGCTTTTTTTGGCATGACCCTGGATTCGAACCTGGATCTCATGATCAACAGTCGCACTAATGCAACCACTAGACCAACACCGGTCACCATGAGAATATTGATGCTATCTTTTGCTTCTCCCACAGTCATCCCTTACTGTTACGACTGCCACGTGAAGAGATGCGGGTGATCTTTTATGCAGTCACCACACGGTGGTACAATCACTAATATAGTATATAACTTTTCAATGTTTGTATTTTATTATGAAACCCCTAAATAATATAATTTTTAACTTCCCTATTGAAAATTAATAATTTTCAAAAGAAGGAAGTTAAAGATTTCGGTCTGATTTTGAAAATGCGAGTTTTCATTAGGTCTCCACGTTTTGAGGTCCTAGGAATCCGTTCCGACTATTCTCGGCTGGACGCCGTGTATGTGCGTGCGTGCGTGCGTGCGTGCGTGTGTGTGTGTGTGTGTGTGTGTGTGTGTGTGTGTGTGCGCGCGTGCGTGCGTGCGTGCGTGCGTGCGTGTGTGTGTGTGTGTGTGTGTGTGCGCGCGTGTGTGCGTGTGCGTGTGTGTGCGTGCGTGCGTGTGCGCGTGTGTGTGCTTTCTGGGTGTGTGCGTGTGTGTGCGTTCTGGGTGTGTGCGTGTGTGTGCGTTCTGGGTGTGTGCGTGTGTGTGCGTGCGTGTGTGCGCGTATGTGTGCGTTCTGGGTGTGTGCGTTCTGGGTGTGTGCGTGTGTGTGCGTGTGTGCGTTCTGGGTGTGTGCGTGTGTGTGTGCGTGTGTGTACGTGTGTGTGCGTGCGTGTGTGTGTGCGTGTACGCGTGTGTGCGTTTGCGTGTATGCGTGTGCGTGTTCGCGTGTGCGTGCGTGTGCGGGCGCGTGTGCGTGTGTGTGAGTGTGCGTGTATGTATATACATAAAATTTTGTCATACGATATCTTTAGAACGAATAATCAACTGATCGAGATGGCGACACGGCTTTCGAAAGTATTAATTGAGACTACGAGCTGATTAGATTATCAAGACAATCGGTCGAGCAGTTTCAAAGATATTCAAAAAACAAAAACCAAAAAAACAAAAATTAAATAGCTTTTCGAGCGTTACGCTCGAAAATAAGCGAATTTCCAGGGACGGCCTGCATGGTCAATCGTTTATCAGGTTAAAAAAAATTTTGACCGTCAGGATATTACTTACGTATTCAGGTTTCAGTTTTTTGTCGCCGCCACGGTTGACGACGCGTTCGAGCTTTTCGATGTTCTGCATGAGCTGTTCCTCATCCTTTAGCCTCAGCTCTTCGCCAATGGTTTCAAGATCACGTACAGGATTCACATCGCCATCCACGTGGATAACATCTTCGTCGTCGAACGCTCCTGTTATATGTTTTTTCAAAACCATGTTACTTTTTGCAAAAAATTCATGCAAATTAAAAAAAAAACAAGAGCAAGTTATAATGTTTTTTTTATGATAGTAAATATTTACTTAGATACGTAAAACGTCGCAGATTACCGGAACAAACTTATGTCTGAAGTCGAGTCTTTGCTGAACAAAGTCTCGGATTGGGGGCGACTAAATCTAGTCCAGTTTAATCCTCAGCAGACATAAGTTTGCGCATTTACCGCTAAAAAGAACCCCTTTGTCGTATCTCCTTAGTTTCAAGGCAGTCCCCTTCTTGCCTCAGCCAGTATCGGAATCCTTGGAGTCAACATATCGAGTGACGTGCAGTTTCGTGGTCACTTGGAAGAGAAGGCCAAATTGGCCTCTAAAACGCTTGGCGTGCTCAGCAGAACGGGACAGTATTTCATGCAGGCACACCGCTTGCAACTTTACAAGGCGCAGGTTCGGCCTCACATGGAATACTGTTCCCATCTCTGGGCAGGGGCTCCCCAGTGCCAGCTCCTTCCACTTGACCGCATCCATCGTAGAGCGGCTCGAATCGTCGACGAACGAGCCCTTTCCGATCGGCTCGATTCATTGGCACTGCGAAGAGATGTTGCATCCTTTTGCATTTTCTTTCGCATCTACCATGGGGAATGCTCTGACGAATTGTTAGGATTAATCCCAGCCGCCAAATTTCACGAACACACATCGCGGCAGAACTCCCGATACCATCCACACCATCTGGATGATTGGCGGTCCACCACTGTGCGATTTAGAAGATGTTTTCTTCCTCGCACGACTTCCTTGTGGAATCGATTACCATCAGCGATTTTTCCGGACCGATACGACTTAGGGACCTTCAAGAAAAGAGCGTACTCCTTTTTAAAAGGCCGGCAACCCATCTGCAATTCCCTCCCTGATGATGCAGTTGTTCATGGGCGGCGGTAGTCACTTACCATCAGGTGAGCCGCATGCTCGTTTGCCCCCTCTCCTATAAATAAAAAAAATGTTTTTAAATTATCGTAGCGTGATTATGAATCTTGTGAACTTAACCGGGTAAGGCCATTTTTGCTTTACAATTTACCACATTAGTGTGAAATGACGGACTACATCGTGGGTCTAGTGTTCGTAAGCGCGATTACTGATCATGGGGTATGGGTACGTATCCCGTGTCGAGCCAACAACCAGTAATTTTAAAATAATCTAAAGAAAAATAATAGCAGCTCGGGGTCAGGAAACTGGCAGTGTTTACCCCCGTGTCTCGGAAGGCAAGTAAAGGCGTTGATACTGCGCCTGATCTTTCTCCAGTCGAATCGGATTAACGTGGATTAGGCCGCTTATGTGCCAATAGTCCCAATTAATGTTTAAGCGTTAAATCGGGTGAAGATCTCACTGAAGTCATAAAAATGTGGACCAATATACTTGAATTGTATAATGTGGATTCGTTTTAAGATCTAGCGCCGACAACAAAATAACTTCAGTTGTGAGTTGTTGTTGGTGTTTTGATCACTAAGCTTTTTGTTAGATAAGATATAAATAAAATCGTTGCCATATTATTGCCATATTTTAAATTTTATTATGTATATTGCCATATTTAAATAGAGGAAACTAAAAATAATAAACTTACGACACAAGTTGAAAATAGCGTCACAAGCTTTTATGTGCGACAAGAACGCGTTGCCAAGGCCCTGCCCTTCAGCCGCGCCTCGCACTAGCCCCGCAATATCTACCACATTTAAAAAAGCTGGTACCTTGCTGAAAAACAAGAATTTTCAATAATTATTACTGATTATTCTCAGACATAAATAATGTGAATGATTTTTTACGTGGTAGAGCCATGCTGCAGCTATATTACTGGTATAGTTGTAGCACGAATGGGTCGGGTCGACTGAGTAAGGACCACGCTCTCACAGAATACCAGCGTAAAATAGCAGCTTAATACTGCTGTGTTTCGTATGGTGAGTGTAGAGAACCGGAGACCCTTTTTACTGGAAAAGAGGCATTCCATCTTAGACCTCACGGGTGACAACGCATCTGCATTTTGATTCATAATCGAGGATAGATGCAGATGTCTATGGGCCACAGCAACCACTTAACATCAGGTGGATTGTATGCTCGTTTGTCACCCTTATCCTATAAAAAAATACGGGATATGCTATTCGAATATTTTAATTAAGTACCAGCTGTTCCCCGTGATTTCGCCCGCATGGAATATTTTTGCGCGGCATTCTAAAATAAAAGTAGCCTAAGTTACTCCTTATAACATCAGCTATCTGCCAGTGAAAGTCCCATCCAAATCAGTTCACAGGTTTTTGCGTGATGCGTGTTCACGCCAAAATAGCTCGCAGATGACAGATTTTTTTCAGACTTACTTAATGTTGATCGTTATATTTTGGCCAACTTACACAATATTTTTTATGAATTATAGCTTATGTGTTATTCTGATGTGTGGAGCTATGTTATTGTAAAGTTTCTTTAAAATCCATTCAGTAGTTTTTGCGTGAAAGAGAAACATCTATACATCCTCACAAACTTTCACATTTATAATATTAAAAAGATTATTGCTTTTTCGTTTTATCCTCGGCCCATAAGTCAGCAGGACATGTGCCGATCTCGTTATAATATCCTCCAGACCAATTTTTTACTATTCTAAACCACCGCTTGAGTACTATACCACCTGACAGGAAACGGTGATGCAGCCGATGACGATGTAGCGCATTGACTTAACTAAGGCATATTTAACATTGTAATCGGATAGAAAGACAGATGCTGGCAATTTTGATATAAAAACTATGGATAAAAACGTATCTGACTTTCTGTACGAAATGATTCATCCAGCAAATATAGCTTTCGTATCTTGCTATTTCTTGCGCCCATTTACAGTGCCATTGATTCCGCTTTACAGTTTAAGAGAACTAGAGCATTTATATTTAGTCCTCATGTGGCTTATTAGTCCACGGACTACATTTATCAGTTACGAGCAGATGGACTGTTGGCTCTTTTCGTCAAGCCTAATATTAAAAGGTTCGTTTCAAGTTCTCCAACTAATTATAAATTACCTAACATATGGCGTAAATGCTTAATAAATAATACCCACCTAACTGGTTTGTGATATTCGCATAGGTAGTCGAACCTTTCGTCCGGGACCGGAACCCTACTTGCTGAAACAAAAATACACTGTTAGATTTCAAAAAAAAATTATAACTATTCATATTATTTTTATATTGAAGTCAATAAAACCACAGAGGTCATGGTGATTTGTTTGGATCTTCCTAAATGAGAATTCTTTCTTAACTTTAAACAGAGAGTACGTGTATTAGTCGGTAAATGTTCGCATATAGTTAGTTACACGTCACTATCATATCACATAGACGACAGGAAGCGTGCGCGCCGAATAATAACAAATTATTTCAACTTTTGAAGTCTGACCAGTAGTGAACTGATATACTAAGGTACAACCCGATCGCAAAATGTTTGACGATGGTAAGTGCCTACTGCAGTCCATAGACACCTTCAAAAAAGTAAGACTGCAGATGTCGCCTTTGAGAACTAAGATGGAATTACATCTTGTAATTACATTGGTTCTTTATACCGCAACACAGTAGTGTAGGCACTGCTATTTGGCGATAGGTACCCGAGACCTGCGATGCAATGATGCACTCGTAGACGACAAAGGATATCTACCCAGACCTTTTATCACTACTTTGTTAGTCTTTTTGTTTCTACAAGAGTAGTATAAGCTCACTATGAGCATCTTTAAACTTAGGTATCATTTTTTAATTTATTTGTGTAAGCAGCTATGCCAGTTTAAAAAGACCAGTATCACTGCAACCTGTAAGATCGCTTTCACTGCTAAGTCCTACATCTTCAACGAATTGAAGTAGTTGCTTGGCTGTGAGCAATTTCACTTCTTCTGGGCCAAGTACGTAGTTACCCAGATGAGTGTTAGTTTTGCACATTAAGGTTCCACAATCTGATAGGAAGAGATGAGAGAAAGATGTGCCGATTCCCTTTCGTTAAGGAAGAGAATCGGCACATCTTTGAGTTGCTTGGTTCCAAGATAGGCATGTGCTTTTTTAGACAAGTGTCCAGTCAGGGCTTCTGAAGCGAATTTAAGATTATAAGCCCGGATTCATGTCAGGAGCGTGCCAAATGGAAGTCCGTAGTCGCTGCCTAACCCTCTGGGTAACAGGCGTGAGTGTTTATGTTAAGCCCGGATTAAAGTTTTAGAATTTTTTCAAGCCTGTATCAGATCAGATCTTAAATGATTTATTGTGATAAAGAGTTTCAACGGTCAATCGGGCCAGGCTTTTTGAGATTCCACAAATGGCTCGGGTCCAAAGTTGTGTACTTCCTTGCAATTGCTTGTCGGCAAGTACCACCATTTTAGAAGAGAAGACATCCATTTCTCTATGGTTTATCTGGATCGTGCCAAATGGAAGTCAGTAGTCGCTGCTCTATGATATGTGCAGAATAATCTTTATTCTAGATCTCGATTTTCTCTTTTCAGTTACTTTTTAAAACCGGCTTTTCGTTATATGGATATTTTTTATTTGAAACTTTTAAGTTAATTAAATAGATATTTCAAATCGTTTTTTTTTCAATATGTTTCTATTGATACCAACAATCATCAACATGTATATGTGTTGGAACAAAAAATAACGATGACCGTTTTGATTTGTTAGAAAAAAATATAGAGTAACGTAACGTACACTGCGAGTATTTATACCAATATCGTAAATACACCTCGCATTTTAAAATCGGTCAATTCATTTAGCCTACAGAAGGCCACAACAAACAAACAAACATACTAAATACATACATGGATCATCGTAGAAAAATTTGTAAAAAAAAGTTTATTATTATTATACAAACATACACTGATCCTTTTCACTAGAAACAAGACATTCCATCTTAATCCTCAGGCGTGGCAAAGCATTTGCATTTTGGTTCTTAATCGAGAATAAATGTACACGTCTATGGAATCCACAGCATCCACTTACTGGCACTACATCAGGTGGATTGTGTGCTCGTCTGTCACCCTTAATCTATAAAAAAAACTCGAAAGACATTACCCTCCTGGTGCAGTAGGGTAAAAAGTTCAATATTAAGTTCTATAGTATCGACACCATGGTATATAAATGCATCGCTACCATTAATAAGCGCGACCTAAAGTGCTATACCTGGAAAGTGTTCTAATAATGTTAATACGTATTTTAGCTATTTAAAGTTAGATAGCGTTACTGACGCTCGAGATCAAAAAAATTATAAGTAAATGTTCCCAAGTGCCGCTCTGTAAACATTTGTGTCCCTATGTATATAATTTACAAACATATTGCCATTTCAAATGAAATTAGATTCACCGCGTTTTCTGCAGCTGTTTAATGCTGATATTTTCGATAAATGCTTAAAAGTAATACATAAAAGGTAGATTTTCGTGTTCAAATTACAATATAGACACTATAATATATTTAGAAGAAATTTATTTTAATTGTAATTATAATATAATGACAAGATATTTATAAAAAATTCACACGCTATCAAGAGACGAATTTGAAAAACTTTTAATAAAACTTGAGGGTTTTATTACAGTTCCAGAATCTGCTTGCTTTGCAACAACGCTTGTGTTACAGCATTTTGGATAATTTGCAAAAGGATTGTCAATGGACTTTAATCGTAAACATATTTCTGTGATAAGTTTACATCTGGCTTCAAATGATTGATAAGCTTTCGTGTATAAAGGTAAATAAGAATCTTTACTCAGAGGATTATGGATTTTTAAGTATAATGCTATATACAATAGCGCTGATATCTGAATACTTAACCCTGGGTACTTTGGTCTCACGACATTAACGGAACAACAAGCCTCTGTTATAATGTTGCCAACAGTTTGTTCCAAATATCCTAAGTGAGGAAGTTTCTTCAAGAATAACTGTGGTAAAACTTTGGCTTCTTTAAAAACCAATATGTCGTAATACATTTGTGGTTTAGCTAAGAATTTTGCAAAACAGATGGAGCTACAAAATAAGTAAGTTTTTCCCTTATATACCACGGCATAATCTTCGTTGCCTCTTTCTATTCTCTGTGCTGGTAAACTTTCAGCATATGTTACTATACATATGCCCTCTTCATAGAGATTGTTATTATTAATTGTTTTAACAATAGCGGGTATTTCAGGGATATCTAAATTTTCTTCGAAAAATCTATCTGGAAACTTTAACACTAAATTCATATGTTCACAGCAAACCCAGTAAAAGCATCCTTTAAATTGTACCACACCTTTTTTATCGACTGGATATCCACTATGCTTTAAAATATTTTCGCGGAGACAAGCAGGACAAAAATTTTTAAGTCCTGACATTTTCGATTCAAAATCATCGTTGGAGATACACATAGATTCCATAGGAACTATCCTTGATTGGAGATTTAGTAAATAGTAATGAATTTTAGGACTAATTTCTTTAATTTTAGTATCCGCGTTATAGAAACACTTCCAGATTGATTCCCCTCCATTTATAATGCAAAGATTTTGAGTGTCGTTATTTACAAAATCTCTAATCCGGGCACATTTTTCACTATATTTCAACAATCTATATGATAAAAAGGTGCGTGAGTATGGCGGTTTTCTTTTTAGTATATGTGTGTAAATTTCATTCTGTGAGTTTTTGAAGCTTAAATCTCTGTCAACATGTAAATCGAAAATAATTAAAGGAAATAGTCCTACTTTTTGAAGCTCCATAGCATCAAAAGGCGAGGTAGGTAAGCCATCTAAAATAAATCCTCGCGAATTGCTACAGTGATTATTTAAAATGGTTTGAACTGCTAATATAATAACGTCGTTGCTTACGCATTCCCCTTTTTCAACTTTCGATGCAATTTTCAAACCTAGATCTGTCCAAGATAGATTATTTAAAATTTGTCGCAAAGCTATTCCTTTAGATACGCACATTAGCCCATATTTTCTTGCAAGTTTTGCTGTTAATTCACTCTTTCCTGATTTAGGTGGTCCTAAAACTGCTATTCTTAATGGATATTCAACAAAATAATTTATACTTTCATTTACTAAATATTTTAAAGGGTTTTTCCTAAATTTTTTCAAACTATCTTCGTTGCAAATAAAGTAAATGTGTGATCTATGAATAACAGTTCTGATATCATTACTAGTTTTATGAACAATATATGGATTAAATATTGCGTTGGGATTATCAAAAATATAGACAGGGCACATTCTGTTAAATTTGCTTAAGAAAAAAAACCCTTCCAATATAAGCACTTCAGCGACGTCACAATCGATAACAAAGGTTTGTTCAAAACATGTTTCCCGCTTACGACGCAAACTTGCCACTTTTGATAGTAAAATCTTACTTACTTTATTCATCGATCTCGTTCCATCCACAGAAATCAATTCAATATTTTGGTCTGCTAAAGTATCTTTTAAAACTTGCATATTTTCATCCTCTAATTCGTATGTGTCTTCTATTCTAGTAACAATTTTTTCACGTACATCATCTGGTTTCTCCCATTCGTTTTGATCAAAAGGTTCTGGATATTCCAGTATCATATTGTTATATGTATTGAACAAATTAGCATCAACATTCGATAATCCAGATGGATGTGCGTCCATTATAGCACTTTGTATAGAAAAACTTGCTATCGGCTCATTTGGTATTGTGCTGCTGTCAAAAATTTCGTCAATAATAAGTTTTACTACTATATTTTTTGTTATAAAATCTAACCATTGTAGCCGATCATTTTCTAATTTTATTTGTGATTTAGTTTTGGCTTCATTTAAATGAGTTTTCCAGACATTTAACATCTTTGTTGATAATCTTTGTGACGAAATTTCGGGACTGCAGTCCAATTCAATTATTAAATCAGGGATACAAACGCATTCTGTCATATCTTCGACGTCACTTGCCATTTTAGGAAATCCATCTAACACAAACCCGATAGTTGAAAACGGAGTTTGAAACCATAACTTCTTTAATAACCTTTGCATCAAAAGAGGTGATAAAGGTGCACCCTTTTCTAAGTAATTATAAATCATGCGTCTTAATTCGTTTTCATTAGGCAGAATATCTGAATCTGGGTTTATATTTTCTTCCTTTAAATCAAATTCTGTAACTGTGCTTTCTTCACCTATTGGACGGTCAGTAAAACTATTTTCAAACTGACGGCCAACTTTTTTACAGTGAAGAGGTAATAAGTATGAATTTAGAATTTCAGCAAAGTCAATATGAATTAAGCCATATTCTTTTGCTATTAATTTCGACACAGACGTTTTTCCGCTTCCAATACACCCAGTTACGCATATTCTCAAAGGAGGTATTCTCTTAAAGGGTTTGTTATATGACTGATATCTTGTAATATCATTTTGAAAAAATTCTAAAAATTCTTCTTCACTAAAATAATGCAATTTGTTGTCATAGTTCAGACAAAGTTCTGATTTACCTTTCCATAATACACCATATTTGTAGTAACTAACTGGGCAATAAATATTAGTTTCACATAAAAATCGAGGGTCAATATCAAGTAGGGTGGTAAGTGATGTATTTTTTTCGCTTTCATCAGCTTCAATTATTTCATCTAAACTGGAGTTAGGAATAGTGCAATAACTTCTACGTATTTTTAATAATACTTCTTCTATTATTTGAATATCTGTTTTATTTTCAATTTGTACTTCAATACATGTTTTAAACATTTCTTTGAGATGAAGTTGCAACGTATCCCAATCTTCGCGAAATTTGTCCATAGACTCATTAATTTCATTTATAAATTCACTTTTAGCCGTAAAAATAGTTTCCATCATAGCATTTATAAGATCCTTTATGAACATTTCAGCATGAATTGGAGGTGTTTCTACAGCTTTTTTTGAAAGCAGTTTAATTTGTATAAGATCGTCATTAGCTAACAGAAAGCGTGTATCATGACTTTTTGAACATGTTTTAATATCAATATAATTCTGACAAATTTCTTCATCGATCTCTCTATTCTCTTTGATAGTTATAACATAATCTGGTAATAAAAGTGAGTCTAAAAGAAATTGCCAAATTTCTGTATCTGGGGGGAATCCATCAATTATATACTTCCCATATTCATACTCATAATTTGATTCACTTTTCATCTGAATATCGAAACTTTTCAATATCTTTATTAATTCTTGCATTAACTCTATTGGAGTTGGTTCAATATCCATAGTAAGATTATTTTCTAGCATAAATGCAGTTGTTGCATTCATAACATCCTCGTCACCAATGGTAGGCACACCTGGTTTAGGCGTTACTGTAGTTAAATCATGAGTTGCAAATTGGAACAAATTTTCATTTTCAAGAATTTCTTGACATTTTTGAATGTCATCTAACATAGGCAAGAAATGAAGTTCATTCCGTATATTTGCCCATTCATTGAAAAAATCACTTCCTTGTTCTGCAGTATCAGAATATTTGTCATCTTTGGTTCCCGCTATTTCAAAAGTTTGGTATTTTTTCGTTAAAAGAACATAGTTCTGTAAATTTTTTGTGGTTACATCATTCCAATCGTTTAATTTAGTAATTCTATTTAGTTCTTTCTTTTGCCATTCTATTGTTCTATTTTCCTCAATGTCTGTGATTATTTTAGATAATATTGACTTTGAAAACTCCTCATATTTTTTTTGCCTCTCATTATTTACAAATGACTCGTATTTTATAACAGGAGCGTCAAACAACCAGGATAAACACTGTGTAATCATACTTTTACCAGATGACTTTGTTCCCATTACTATTATTCTACATGTTGGCTCTAAATACTCCAGCTTTAAAAAAGGGCGAGGATTTCGGCAGAATGCGATCATAGCATTCAATGATGATAAAAGATAGATGTGTTTAAAAAAGGCAACCGCAAATTTTGGTAAGCCTTTGACTACATGTCTTTTTTTTAGTTCTACTGGACATCTATTGTACCAAGGCGATGCATATCTAATGAACTTTTTTGAACCATATTTAATAATGTTAGTTTCTTCAGCCAATTTCCAAAAATCCTCAACCTCGTCAAAGGAATCCTCAAGATACAAAGGTTCTGGTATTAAAACAGGTTTAACTGGCAATGATATAAGTTTTTCTAATAAAAGGTTTATCATTTCTTGGGTAGGATAGCGACCATCCAATTTAAGCACAGATTTAGAGTCAAAATCTTTTATTTTCTTCTCTAAAAAAGGCATGATATAATTTTTGTAATTACACATCTGATTTGTCGAATTAGAAGTAAAATTAACTGGCAATCTACAGCAATATTTCCATTTTAAGTAAGTGTTGTCACTAAAATTTGATAAATTCTCTAGCACGGAATATTTGGTAGGCCATCCCAACTCGTCATTTCTCAATAAAAATGGATGACTATCAATAGGATTAGTGGTCAAGTAATTAAAGTATTTGCGACTTCTTTTAGTAACTGCATCTGTATCAGGGCATGAAATATAAATAACTATGTTAGGTTTAACATTAGGACTAAATATTTCTTGACACTGATGTAACAGCATAGCTTTTTTTGAATATAGATAGGCTTTTGTAAATAAAATTAAGCCATGAGAAGGTTCTAAAACAGACTTAGGTATTGCTCTAATTGGGTCCAGAGCTTCATTTACTTTGCCTTCTTGTTCTTCTTCTTCAAAGTTACTTTCAATTTCTGACATAATTTCACTAGTACTTGAAGAATCAAGATTTACTGGTTCATTTCTTATCACATTACCTTTCTTTTTATGTAAATTTGTAATTAAATCATGTACTAACTCCTCTGCATTTAATATTGTGTCTTCATCATGTAATTTACCATAAAAACTCTCCATATTTTTACTACAAGTTACCAATGGGAGCCCGGATATAACATAGCCTCTGTGTTTTACTGCAGGCGAATCCAATTTATTTTTCATTATTGTCCAAATTGTATCAAACTTACAAACATTGTTATGTCGTAAATTAAAATCAATACATTTTCCTGTGGGACTATTTTGTTCTATTTCATCCTCGATGACATTCTTTGGGCTAATATGTATAACATTTAATCTCTTGGCCATACTTTCTCCAAGTGAGTATCCTCCAGTTCCTGGTTTCGCTAAAATGGTATAGCACATTGGTTTCAAATTTAGATAAGTTTCTTGAGAATCAATATCAGTCCAAGTATGGTAGGAGTCTAGATTATTTGGAAATGGTGATGCTGTGTTATTTATGCCTAAAATAGCCACGGCCAATGGCCTGGGACGATTATCAGTTTCCTCAGTTGTATTTGTTTTTACATGGTTTAAGTCTCCACTGTATACCAAATTTTTATTAGGTACCACATTATTAATATTAAATTTGTCCACAACTTGGAAGTATGAATAAGGATTATAATTTTCAGTCATCCTTCAAACATGTAAACATTTGACATATAAGAAGCTTTATTTATCAAATAAATTTAACTGTCAATTAATATGACAAGCAATTAACTAAATATGAAAAATGTAAGGGTAAAAAAGGCAGCCAGTATTTTGGCAGTATGCTTAGATGATAAGGACTATTTAATAATTATTGTAGTTTCTTTATTATTGGGAATATAATATATATAACATATGTAAGTTAATATAAAAGCAGTTTAGTTAGATTTTTTTTAAATATCAACTTATCATTTATTTTTAGTTTTGAGAATAATTAGGGTTATAAATATCAAAGTGCCAGCAATGGAATTTTAAGGTATTATACCATCACTAGGTTCAAGGAAATTGTAAGAGAAGACACCCATTCTCACAGCCCTTCCCTTAACAACTTAAGAAGGTGACTAATTTCATTTTAAAAGTATAATTCTGAAAACTGATTTTTAATATTCATTCATTCGTTCATTTATTACAGCCCTTCACAAGTTCATTGCTCCACATAGGCCTCCCTAGAGGAATGCCACAAAGCACGGTCCTGAGCCACCTCCATCAATTTGATATTAATTTTCAAAATTCATAAATAATAACTACATATCCTCTCTATTTCCCCTCTATTTCCATCTGCCACCTCATACTCATGCAACCACTTGAACTTTTTAAATTGGAAAAATGTGTTAACTATAGTATATACTTACATATATACTATACAAGGTAACAATAATTCCAAGTTGAAGTATATGTATTTAGCTTCACGAAATATTAGATTGATGAATGTTGAATGTAGAGATTGTTGAATTGTGAAATGGTAGTCAAATAATTATTGTCCTTGTTAATAAAGCAAAATTGTTATAAAAGATACTTATTTTCATTTGGATCAATAGTGCAGAAAGGAAAATTCTCAGCAGCCGCTTGACTTTTAGTCAGCACATTGAAGAATGTAGATTTGCCTACATTTGGTACTCCTACAATACCAACTTTTAGATTAGTGCCCACTCTTCCAATCAGTGGCTTTTTCTCAGGTTCTTCTACCTTTTTTGGAGCCATTCTGCAAAATAAAATCTGTTTTTAGTTATTAAAAAAGTTACAGCCTATATACGCATGAAAACACAATGTTTCTCCAAGTAATACATATTACATTAAATTAGATTGTTTAGTGTGATTGCTAAGTCAATCTATTTATTTAAAATATAAAAGATTTTTAATATTGATGTGGTCACTATAAGATATTATTAGGTTAGCTAATTACATAATAACTTAAGACAGAAGGACCCTTAAGTAGGGACTGAATAAATTAACCGACTTTGTATTACATGGATCTCACAACTTTTTACAGTAGAAGAACAGAGTTGTGAGACTTGGGTTTTTTTTACAGTTATGTTTCTGACGGCATCTCATTTCTTTCTGTAGATAGTTATATCTAGGTACCTATCTACACCTATTACTCCATTATGTTATACATATACAGTTACACTGATTTATTCACTGCAAATGTAACTTTGTAATCCTATATATTTATATGGGATAACAAAGTTAATTATGCAGTTGATGTATCTAGAAACTGGACCAAAATTGCAAAATATTTCAGTTTTTCCTTGATTTATATACTAAACCCTAATTGTATTCTAAATATGAATCTTTTATGTCTGCTAGAAGTGCCTTAGAGTTTTGATGATCGGTCAGTCAGTGAGTGACAAAATTAAGAAACTTTGACTAGTTATAATTCTTAAACTACAATTTCAAATTGAATGAAATTTGAAATATACCGTGTTTATACAATGCCTGCTTAGTTACTGAAGTTAGTAGATAGTTCAGGCTTCTAGTTTTATTCACAACGAAGTTATAGGGGATGGGGGATAGTGGGTAAAAAATGGCCTGATCTGCTTCGAGAGAAGGATGGTACGGCCGTGCCGCTTTTTGCTCGACTTGGCGGGGCACTGCTGTGCCCCCAGATACTAGTATAAAAAAGGAAAAGTAACCCAAACGCAGTCCCTCAAATTACTGACACAAATATTTTATGTAGGTATTAATCATATAATATTTATGATATAAATTTCCAAATAATTTCCAAAATTACTACAAAAAACAACACCTATTCGATACACGTGGATTAGCATTATTTCAATAAATATGATAACCTACAACATCTGTTACTTGCCTAGATAAAAGTAGAACAGCTCAGTACCTTTTTTGTTAGGTTGTATTGAATTAAAAATAAATAAATTTAGTTATTTACAATCATACAACACAAAATGAGACCAATATTTGATATTGATAAAATAAAGATATTTTGCTCCGTCTGTGAGTGAACTCTCTGTCAGTGTCAAATGTCAATGTCAAAATTGTCAAATGTCAGTCAGTGTGACCATCTTTAAAATACATATCCTGGGCACCTTACTTTGGTTAAAAACCATAGATATAAGAAAAATAGGAAATATGGCATGTGGTCACGTGACCTGAAGTCAAGTGTTTCTCAAATATGGCGACGACTCCACCCACAAGAAATAGCGTTGTTTTTGTAGATATTTTCAGTATCGATGCTATATAAATTATGACGTATTGTCCATCTCATAGGTATATATTAAATAAACAAATATTAGATCACTACACTATTGCATTGAGTTAATCCTGTAAGACTGAGATGATAAATAAATAAATCTTACGTTCAACTCAGAATAGGAAAGTTTGAAACTGTAATTGCTTTAAGATATGGTGAAGCAACAGTCAAAAGTGAGCGAAAAGACCAAGGAAAGAGCACTTGATTGGAGCTTTAACTCCTTTCTTTTCAGAAGACGTATACGACGTGCACCAGAATATTATACTGAGTTCGTGCAACGAGCTAACGTTTTTTCGTAACGACGGCAATCTGCACATAAGCACTCCATCCGTGCGTCCCTGGGTCGACGCATGCATTTTTTTTCCTCTGCAGAGATTAACGAAACCACCCCTATAGGCAATGTATAAGGCTTAGTATGATTTTTTTGTCCTGGTTGGTCCAGGTCCTGGTCCAGGTTGCGTGAATTATATCATATATATAGACTTTATAGCGGCTGGGAAGTTAGTTGCGAGCGCAAGTCCTGTACCTTCACGCTTCGCTTTACGTACTGTGATCTGAGACACCATCAACTTTTCTTTCAAATATATCTGCACGGACTAGCGCTCGCTCTTAACTTCCAAGCCGCCATAAAGATTCGACAACACCTTTCTTTCGTGGCAATGGTCGGTTCCCAGTTCAAGTCACCATGAACGTGCAGTGGACTGACCTTTATCTTGATTTATTTAAAGTTTGTGGAGCATGTGTTCTTTCATACATAGTTACTAGCCGTCATCTCTCTTTTTTTTGATAATATAGATTATTTATTTATTTATCTCAGTAATCTAATCGAGTTGAGCAGCCCCTTTCTAACCATACCACCGTTCACACAATCCATTAATATCATTTAAGTATCCTAACGTATTCCTCAATCTTCAGCATCCCATGTTCATACCATACGACAACCAATTTCCATGCAACATTTCGATCAATAGGGGTGGCTGCGCCACTTCAGACTTCCACTTCCATACTCATTTCTCATTATATCCCATTTGTGTAACACCACAAAATATCAATTTTATAGTGTTTACAAACTGCAAGTTGTAATGACTTCCACCAGTAGCGTAATTAGTGGTGGATACTGGAGGTAAACGAGAGAGTAAGGATTAAAAATAAATAAAGTAACAATAATGTATACTGATTAAAATCATTTATTCGTGACGAAATAATATTATTTAGTCAGAAAATTTATTTTAGACATGAACCAAATCACCTTTAACCCGAACTACATTCAGCGTTCTATTTATACATTCTTTTTCGAAATGCAAGGAGCATATTCTTCTTACTACTGCAGGTTTTATGTTTTCCTGGCCTATATTTTCAATCCACAATTTTTGAAGACCTTCATTTTTTGGCAACCTAAAATAAATATTATGCATCCTTAAGTACCAATCAAAAATAATCTTAACATCATCAAATCTTTTGATGAATGAAACTATTATAGAAAATGTACGATTTACACTATTTTCAAGTTCTTTTCTTAAACGAAAGGCTCCCAATCGATCGTTTGATTAAATATACAATTTACGTATCTAAAACGTTATTTGATCATGACTACATTAATATTATTGTTAAACAGGCTCAGAAGGCCTAGAACCCAGAACCGTAAAGCCAGTTTAATAAAAAAATATTGTTAAAATTTATATCGATAATTTCAAAACATGACAACACGTAAGGACAATACTATGTAAAAATGTAAACAATCAAAATGTTTACTTGTTTAAATTTACATGATAATAGTCATTGGAAATTCTAGATAATAGCGGGAAACACGATTTAGAACCCATAACATGAACACGAAATGCAATTCACACGAAAAAATATACAATTAAGGAAAAAAGTTACAACTAACCTGAAAAATGACAATCCTTTTTAATTTTTACGAGAATTTGAATTACATCCATTGATGCAACACTTTGTCATGTTGTTTTTGCTCAATTACCCTTTACTAATGAACAAAAAAGCTCCAAATAGTCAAAATTCACTGTAACACTGCAAAATAACTCCGAACAAGGCTTAGATGACAGACGAACTACCACAAATGAACGTCATCCTAAAATGGCGTCATGCTTCAAGGTGGATCTTGGTGACATTTATGAAAACTGGCAACAGAAAATTGAAGTCTACGATATGTACTTATCTCTTTTTACATTTGAAAATCATAACGTGTGAGAATAAGACAGATATATTTTTGTTGGCAAGGTTCATGTTTGCATGATATTTGTATAACCAAAAAATATATATGCAATTTACAGCTTATCCTCTACTTTTCTTATATCAATGTTAAAAACCTGCCAAATCCCGCCAGTCTGTAGTGAAAAATGCCTATAGTCTGTCAAGAAAGTCATGAAAAGAATATTTTTGGAACTACTGCTTTTGCTTGCACTTGCAACAATAAATTATTGTCAAACTGAGTAACTTAGCTGTCATATCGTAGCTTTGTATATGGAGTGTAGAGTGTAAGGAGAACCATCTTATAAGGGGCGAAAGTTGAAAAAGTGTCCTACTATTTACTGAAAATAGAGGTTCCGAAGCCTACCACAATAGCGCTGGCGTCTGAAAAACTACGATATGAAGATGGCTGTTGTGAACGGAGTGAAGTCAGCTGAATTCAAATATTTAAAAAAAATTCATGACTAGAGTAGTTAGTAAAATGCCAGTATACAAAATCTCAACTATTTACGTAGTACAAAATTAAGCGGGTTGGTCGGTCCTTGTTTATTTCTCCATCTTATTCTAATTACTTTTGGCGCTTTTTTTTAATTTATCCTATGCAACTGCAGCGCCACCCTTATTGGACACGTTTTTAGGGACACTTTTCATATATAGAGATGGTCCTCCTTCTACTCTACACTCCATATTTGTATATGGAATGTAGAGTGTAACCAAAGAGAATATAATCACTACGTTTAAGAGGCGGGACTTCCATAGTAAAAATAATTGCATGAAATTACGCCAAGCTACTCTACCAACATCAAGATATGACGTTTAGTTTAGAGAAACAGTACTGACAACATTGACGAATTACAATAGTGCTGTAAATGTTTATCCTCGAATAATTTTATCGATATAACCTTTATGGATATTTTTACCAAAGAGAATATATCATCACTACGAATATATAATCACTACGTTTAAGAGGCGGGACTTCAATAGTAAAAATAATTGCATGAAATTACGCCAAGCTACTCTACCAACATCAAGATATGACGTCTAGTTTAGAGAAACAGTACTGACAACATTGACGAATTACAATAGTGCTGTAAATGTCTATCCTCGAATAATTTTATCGATATAACCTTTATCGATATTTTTACATAAGAAAAGTTAGATCTCTATACTGAATTATTTATGAGAAATAATTTTTTTAACATGGGGATTGTAAAATTGGAAAGTAAAAATGCCGATGAGGATAAGAAATCAATGTATTTTGCACACAGAAATTTGTAATTATATCTCTACAATTAGGTACAAAAATATGTTTAAAGTATTTAAAACTAAACTATTATATTAGTAATTAATTAAGTAAAAATAAATGACGACTCCGTAGCGCAGTAGCTAAGCGTTTGGCTGCGGCACTGTAGGACCGAGGATTCCTTCCCGCACTGAACAATTGTTGCTATGCTGTAAAATAAAAAGTCTGCGTCTGGATGCTTGTTTTCAACGTTAGTTTTTTTAAGGGTAATAATATTGGTTTTAATACTGATTGGATTAAATTGATTTTATGTGTAACAAATACTATGTACAAATCGCTAGGCTTCTTCACAGAGATACCTATGTACATACTATTCGCAGAGATCGTTTACTAATTGTCGCTTTCAAAATGAGTACTCATTATAGCTAATATTTGTAGATGAATCTATAAAAAAAAAATATATAACCAGGTAATTACAAATAACTTTGAGTTCATTTATATAATCGAATTCTTACCAAAATGTGGCTTTATTATATTATATATATTATTTATTATATTATATTATCTTTTGCTACATGTAAATGAAACCTAATTAACATATACATAATTGTAGAAGTTTAAGTTAAGTCCACTGAAGAAATAACAGTTCGTTTTAGTTGGGTTCAAATGCAATGTTTGTCACAAATATGTCTTAACGTGTGAATCTTTTCAATTGGTGCATGTGCCAGCTATTTCACCCACTGCTTGCATCTGAAAAAATAATATAAATAAAATCACATTTTTATTGAACAAATAGAATGTTAGCAGTCAGAATTGACAATGTAGTTTCTAAGTACAGTTCGTTTTGGATTGCCCTCCCATCGAACTATCAGATTTAGGAAATAGTATGTTTGTATTTGTGCACACAATCGTACACTATAAAACCTGTCCTACATAGACGGCTAGTCCAAAAATGTACTCGCGTTAAATATCATATTACTATTAAAGTTGAAATCACCACCTACCTTTCATCATCTAAGGGAAATATTGCTACGAATAGCCTTTTCTTGATATCATTTATTCCGCTTCTTGCACCATTTAATTGGAAAATTTTATAATTAATATTTAATTTCTTAACAATTCTGTAAATGAACATCGGCTCCTATATTAAAATTATAAGCAAATTTAATTAATAAAATATATACAAATATAATTGTTTGATTTGACATTTGAACCTATTTCATTTGACAATGTCGTTAATAGACATATTACGAAAAGCAGAAAGAAGAGCTAACCGTCATTAAAATTTGACCCCTGTAGTACATATAACTTTTACTATGGAAGTTGCACCAGCCTGAGTGTAACACTCCATAGCTTTGTAGTTGATGTGCTTCATAGATAAGAGTAAAATTTTTTGTTATATTTCGAGTTTTTCTTATCGTATGACCGCAGTCTTTAGAGATCAAAAATGAAACGCAATGTTTATAAGAGCGGTACTAGACAAGTCATGTTTAAAGTCTTTGATACCCCATTTACACTCTCGCGCGAGTGACGAGGCGAGTCGCGAGGCGAGCCACGAGGCGCGAGTGTAAACGCTAGCTCGTTGCTCGCCTCGCAGCTTGCCTCGCCACTCGCGTCGGAGGCGGTTTTTTTGGCACGAGGCAAAGGGCCTCGCGAGGGACGCGAGCGTGGTGATTACACTCGCGCTCTCGTTTTAGTTTGTTTACGGCGCCCTTCCGTGCAGGTTGTGTTGTTTTGTTGGGTTTACATGTTCGACTTCAATTAAAAATGGACTAGTCGCAAGAAGAAATACTGTAGTTTTTGGATCTCTATCAGGCTGAGCGAATAATTTGGGATCCAAAACATATTATGCATAAAAATACCCAAAAAGTAAAAGATGCGTGGAATAGAATTTCCGAGGTTATATGCAGACCGCTAGCAGAGCTCAAAGTAAAAAAGAATTCGCTTATGGCTACCTTTCGTCAACACCTACGAAGAAAAAAGCAATCTATGAAATCTTTGAAAAAATCTATGAAAATTTTTAATTTCCTTGTTTTTAAAATGGTCAAGCATCGATAAATATTTATTAAGGCAAGAGTTAATGCCGCTATTATTTCGACGTCTTCCATCGTTGCTGGTTCAACGCAAACTGAACGTATCGCGAGAGTGTAAACAGGCACTCGTTACCTCGTAACAACACGCGAGCTGCGAGGCGAGGTACGAGGCGAGGCGCGAGGCGAGAGTCTAAATGGGGTATCAAGAGTATATGGCCGAATTTCAAGCGGGGAAAGTTTCTTTCCGATTTAAACGTTGTTTACGGCCGAACAGCAAGGGTAACTTGTACGTACATGTATTTTAATTTTACACAATAAAAAAAACTGTAATCTCATAGCTATCATTTGTTTTTAAGTATAATTTATTCGTTTTATTACATTGCTTACAAATAGTTGAGGTTATGAAATTTATTTAAGAATTAAACTACACAGTCAATAGTTTTGATCCTTTTGTATTATTTGTGTAGATATGAATAAGGTATTTATTATTTACATGCCTATATTTGTTTAAGGTGTTTCTGAAAGCACAATTCAGCGCATAGTGGACGACGATGAATATTCTGCCCGTGGATGATCTCTGTTTAATGATATAGACAAACTTGTCATCTCAGTAAGCGATGATAGTTCCAGTAAATCTGAAGAGTCAGAAATGGACCAATTTAATTACGCAGATTATTTGGACTCAGATTAATAATCAAAATATAATAACTATGGATCAACATTTTGTTTGTTTTATTTTTGCACCTTGGGTGTCTGCTGTCTGTCAAGGCTGGACTTGTGTAAAACCTGCTTTCCCTAATAATTAGTGTAGGATAAACAGTCAAATTATCTCAATTATTAAGTACGTGAATTCAGCTAATTAGTGTTGCTGGGATTTACAAGGGTCAAGGGCTACGCAATAAAAGCATGTACTTGAAAAAATATGACAGTAAAGGGACCATAATGTTAAATCAGTTTATAAAATAAAATAAAAAGCATCAAAACTTTTCGGTTGAAATCTATAGGGATGCCATATAAAAGATAGTGGCGCCCTACTTTTTTTTCATGAGTTTCTTGACAGACTGTAAATACTGCCAACTTTATTTACCATTGTATAATTGTTTTAAACTAAGATAATTTAAAATTAAAAATTTTGTACAACCGATTTTAATATAAATTATTAAGAATAACTCAAAAGCTATTGGTCAAACCTTGATCAAATTTATATGGGACTACATGTTAAGTAACAGCTTTCAAATAAAAAAAGAATCATCGAAATCAGTTCATCCAGTAATAAGTTATTAGGTAACACACATAAAAAACATACAGTTGAATTGAGTACCGTCTCCTTTTTGAAGTCGGTAGAAAAGAAAAAATACACATTTAAATGCTATATTTTTATTAAATTAAAATTAAACATATCTTTCGTTGGTTTGAATGCAATGCATTCGCCATGCTCATCAATGCCTTGTTTAACGTGCAAGATATACACTATATGTTTGTTTATATCTAAATCTGTTTCGTGTTTTTGTCTTAATTAAATTTATTTGACAGAATATTTTTTCGCATGCTGAATCCACCAATATTTTTGGAACGAAGTTCCTTATCAGACGGTACGAATTTGGCGGCTGGGGACTAGGCGAGAAATAGTGTAAGATCTTTTCAGTCACGACCCCTTCTGACGTAGTGTAGACGGCCTGGCGAGAAACCGAGATGGAATAATGTCCATCTCCCTCCCACTTTTTCTTATTTTGGCATGAAATAAATATTATTTTATTTTAAATGACTCTTCTTTTTAATAGAAGCTAGCAATTCCCTTATTTGTATTTTTTCATCAATAATATTATACATTTATCAATAATATAATGATATACTACGAAAGCAACTTCGTTCCAATCGACTTTTCCACGACACTCACGGATGTTTTTTTTAATGTTTAGTAGCTCAGCTAGCATGCTCCTTTAAAGCGGACAGCCGGGATGCCAATTTGGATCTGATCATCTTTAGGTTTGAAGATCCACGATGAAAGTAAAGGACCTTGCTCCCACTCCGCTCTATACACCCTTTCATAGTTTCGCTTCATCATTACCATCAAAAATTACTATCGTCCACGAAATATGATTAACAAGATACCGCTAACAAAATATTGTCACCACGAAATCTAATGCGATACCAAACTAAAGTACGTCTCTTCTATGACTTATTGAAATATTAACCATTAAAGGATGACTCACGCTAGACCGTGCCGGGTCCGAGCCGAGTGTCGGCCGTAGCACGGTCACCGAGCCAGCCCGTGCATGTTATTGCAACCGAACGGGCCCCAACCGAGCAAATATCGTTGCGCCGTGATGCAGTATACTCGTCCGAGCAAAAATATTGTTGTAACTAGACTACAATCATGTTGAATTTTGACGATCTGGAATTAGCGGCTATTGCGATCACTCTGGACGATGAATAATCTGATAAATCTTCTACTACAAGGAAATGGCCGCGCCGAGCCGAGTTGTTTCCGAGCGTTGTCCGTTGCCCGGCCGTCATTCGGTCGCCGCTCGGTATAGCGTGAGTGTGTCCATACAAAATATATGTAATATTAGTTGACCGTGTTACGGCCGACACTCGGCTCGGACCCGGCACGGTCTAGCGTGAGTCATCCTTTACTCATGTTTACGAATACTCGTTTTGAGATTATCAACTTTACACCCATACTTTTAAAGTTGTTTATTAAATGTGATACAAACATAATACTAGAAGTACAGGGGAATCTCCCACATGCTGGCGAAGTACCTAGGGTTGTCATTTTCGGCATTTTATGTCGCCATAATGACATCTATTTTTTATACCCAAATACTGCCAGGTCTTATAAAACGTCAACCGATCATGCCAGAGGCTAAAATAAGAGGCCAATCCTGCCAAAATGGCTGGGTTGGCTGATTGTCAATGTACTTTTTTAACTTCTATTAACCCAAAGGGCAAAGTCAAAGGCAAAGGATGACAAATCCTAATCACATCAATACACTTACGAGACCTCTGTCACTCTTTGCTACTTGCATGAAATAATTACCTACGCACGGAATCTTATACTATAGTAAAATTATTTTGTCCGTGCAGTTGGGGTCATAAATCATAACTCAGCCTCAGTCCGGCTAGGGCGGTGAGCATGTTGCGCGGGCACAACGCCATAATCGATAACAACAAATGAATCATCAAAGGCAGCTACACGGCGGCGGTGCGGTATACAAAGGCTGGTACGATATTGTTTTGTTATGAGTCATTAGTTTTCCACTATAACCCCCGCCTAATACCTGCCAATTAGTGCAGATATTACAAAAGGTATTTCAGATTTTATAATTTAAAGCTTGCATTGCAAATACATTTTTTTTTAAAGTATTTAGTTGAATATACAAACAACATTATATTTATAGGTGCAACGGAACCAACCAGAAAAAATATACAAATTGGATCGATTAATTGATTGGAGTTAGCTTTGGAGCCAGGACGCGAAGTGATTCGCTTACCATCTTACCATTGCCAATATAACACAATTGAGTTGGTATGGGCTCAAGCAAAAAATGAAGTTGCCACCAAAAACAGCACTTTTAAAATTGCAGACGTCGAAGTGTTACTGCATGAAGCAATTTCAAACGTTTCGCAAAAAACTGGGAAGATTCTTTTTTATAGGATAATTTTTTTATAGTGACAAACGAGCACACAGTCCACCTGATGGTAAGTGGTTGCTGCGGCCCATAGACATCTACATCTATCCTCGTTTGGGAATCAAAACGCAGATGCGTTGTCACCCGTGAGGACTAAGATGGAATGCGTCATTTCCAGTAAAAAGGGCCTCCGGCCACCTACACTCACCAAGCGAAACGCAGAGGTGAACATCTACTTCACGCTGGTATTCTGTGAGGTCGTGGCATCACCCCGGTTCGAGCCGGCCCATCCGTGCGACAGCAAAAGCTTCCGCGTGGCTCTACCACTGTTATTACACACAATAATTTTTTTTAATACAAATAAATTACTTCATAAAAACCAATTTGGATTTACAAGGGGTCGCTCAACGTCTGACGCCGGCGTTGAGCTTATGAAATATATTTTTAATGCCTGGGAGAATTCACAGGATGCCTTAGGTGTTTTCTGTGATCTTTCCAAGGCTTTCGATTGTGTTCATCATGAAACATTAATCAGGAAACTACAACATTACGGTGTAAAAAATTTGGCGCTTAGACTTATTACTTCATATTTAAGTAACAGAACTCAAAAAGTCGTGATAAATGGTAAAGGTTCCTCCGGATCGGTAGTATCAATGGGCGTTCCTCAGGGCTCGATTCTTGGCCCATTCCTGTTTTTAATCTATATTAATGACTTACCTTATCTTGTAGGGGACAATCACGATATAGTATTATTTGCTGACGATACCTCTTTAATTTTCAAACTCAAACGGCAGTTAATTAATTATGACGATGTAAATAATGCTCTATCGAAATTAGTACATTGGTTTAACGCCAACAATATGCTCTTGAACGGCAATAAGACAAAGTGTATTAAATTTACAATACCTAATGTAAAACATTCGAATACCAATGTGCTATTAAATGGGGAGGAGTTGAGTCTTGTGGATACCACTGTTTTTCTCGGTATTACTATTGACGCGAAACTTCAATGGGGCCCCCATATATCTAAATTAGCAAGCAGACTTAGTTCTGCAGCATATGCTGTAAGAAAGATTAGAAGTCTCACAGATGTTGAGATAGCTAGATTAGTGTATTTTTGTTACTTTCATAGCGTAATGTCTTATGGAATTTTGCTATGGGGTAATGCGACTGATATTGAAGCTATATTTGTTTTGCAAAAGAGAGCCGTTCGGGCGATTTATAACCTAAATTGTAAAGAGTCCCTCAGAGAAAAATTTAAAGAAATAAACATATTAACTTTGGCATCGCAATATATTTATGAAAATCTAATGTATGTACATAAAAACATAAATAGCTTTAATAAGAATAAGGATGTGCATTCTTTAAACACTAGGAACAAACATAAGCTTGTAATACCAGTTACTAGACTCCACAGAATCAGTAATTCATTTATGGGGCAATGTATACGCTTTTACAACAAAATCCCAGAACATATTCAAAGTTTATCAATAAACAAGTTTAAAAGTTTTATTAAAGAAAAACTGTACAAAAAGCGTTATTATAATATCAAGGAATACATGAATGAAAATAACCCCTGGGAATAAGGTGATCGCCACCATGCTGGTTCTATTAAAAATCATTTAAAAATTGTATAAATGAAATTATTGTTAAGTGAAATATGTTTGAAAAAAAGTCCCGCTGGGTTTCTTGCTGGTTTTTCCCAGGACAGAGGTATTTTCCGAACCAGTGGTAAATAAAAAATGACTTTCAATAAGAATGATGTAATAATCAATATTGAATAAAAAATTATTCTATTCTATTCTATTCTATTCTATTGGTACACATTATGTAGAGCATGCAGAAAAACTCCAAGAGGAAGACTTGAAGAAATCTCATCTGGCAGAAGATATTGTAATTCATGTGGATGACGATGACTCTGATGATTCTGATGTAGAATTTGAATATAAATAGTTTTAGATTTAATTTTAGATACAAGTTATTATCTTTATATTTATATTTATTTTAATATAACTTGTTAAATTCCAAACACTTGTACTTATAGTTTTTTTAATACATAGATACCTAATTAATAATTTACTTTAAATCATTATTATTCTTATTTTAATAAATACGTTGTTTTATCTAATTTTTTTTTTCATTTTTATCACTAACCCACACATTGACAGAACTAAATAACTACCCTAAGGCCCGTGAGTGGGAGAAAGAGCGAAATACTCCGATGATTTATGACCCAAACTGCATGGACAAAATAATTCTAGTATAGTATACGCAGTCGGGGCTGGCGCGTACTAGGCGAGTGAATTTTGAAGTTTATTCGCACTGTTTACGTAAACAGTTCTTTGTAGATATTTGTTGAAATAATTTTATAATAGTTTTTAGTATATTTAACTGTAGGTTATATAGTTATTATTATTATTATTAATATAGTTAAAAAAGTTTTATTGTAATTAAAAAAAATATGTATAATTATTACTTACCTATTTGATGAATTTGGCAAAACTTCGTTTCTACTACGAGTATAATTGTTGCGTAGATGGATGCACAAAAGAATTCAAATTTATCATTTTTTTACGTTACGGAAGGAGAATTATGAAAGGTGAATTATTATAATTTTTTTGTTAGGTACTTAAAATTTTTTTTTTATTTTTTTAATACTACTTACAGTATACAAACAAGTACAGTACAAGTATACAAGTATACAAACTTCACTATCGAAGTACCTACTTATACCTTTACTACTTTATTATAAAGAAATTAAAATTTGTTTACAAGATTTTTAACTAAGTAGAATAGGATCACATTTGTCTTAGGAATCGTATTTCGGCTTTATTTGTTATTTACAATATCTACCTATTTCTTCCGAGCCAAGCATTGGGATTCCTGACAAATTGCCTTGCAAATTGCATGCGTTGGGCATCACAGAACTCACATAGTAGCGAAAATATGGTTAGTCGATCATAGTCAGAACAGGTACCTTACTTAAATAACTTAGTTAACATTTCGCATTGTATTTTCTACCGACTTCAAAAAGGAGATAGTACTCAATTCGACTGTATGTTTTTTTATGTGTGTTACCTTATAACTTTTTACTTGGTGAACCGATTTCGACAATTATTTTTATTTGAAAGCTGGTGCTTCATATGTGGTCCCATATAATTTTTTAAGGTCGAATTTATTAAGGTCTAACCAATAGTTTTTGAGTTATTCTTAATAACTTATATTAAAGTCGGTTGTACAAAATTTTTAATTTTAAATTATTTTATTCATTTCTTGCTGATACCCGCGACTTCGTACTCCGCTTTGCTTGATATATTAACACAGTTTTCGTATGTGCGAAGGAAAAAAGCATCAAAAAGATCGCAAGCAAAAATATACATTGCTTACAAAATTTCTTTGTAAGCTATTTTATTCGTTGCTCCGTTTGTAGCTTAAATATATAAATCATCTGGGTTAGTAACGGCAGAGCAAGTGACGTACAGTTGACCGTGCGAAAAATAGCTGGTTCTTAGATGGATATCAAACTATGGGAAACTATGGGGGGCAATCGATCAAGGTACAACTAAACACCATCAGGTCGCTCGCGCGAATAATGCGCGGCTGGTCTTGACTTTATCATGAGCATGCGCGCGACACCGCTTGCCCCACATCTCCGCGACAAGAAAACACACATCACTGAACATGTAGTGGTTATAAAAAGTGTTGTTTCTTAAAACTTTAATAACTTTATAATAAATGAAGACATCACAATATTTTTTTAAGAAATAAAATTTTAAAACGTAATTTAAATCTATCCAGTAGTTTTTCATAATGCACAACTGCAAACCTCTATCATTTTATTTATATAGATTGACAGTCCTAGTAACCATGGAAAGTCCGCCGTGACGTAGGAAGAGGAAAAGACGCAAAGTAATACGAACACCCGCACGCAGCGAAAAAAAATATTTAGCTTGCGTGAACGATTTATTTAAAGACGTCGGCAAGCAGACAACATCAAAAGGGTGCAAATTCTGTGTGTAGTACTATTATCGATTCTGTAGTACTATTCAGAACTCAGAACAATACCCTATAGTAATAGATCAAATCGACTTACTAATTCGAATTAACTCTAAGTGCGTTCAACTCTAGTTAACTTGAGCAGATACTAACTCGAGTTCAGGATGGCGGTAATAATCTACGAATTTTTCTGCCACCAGGGCGGCATCACTTTACAATGAGGTAAAACATTTGACTTTCATAGCGGGGACGACAATTTCTTAGGAAAATGAAAACTTTAGGGTTTCTTTCTGTGTAATTAGTTATATTTTATATTAATCAGATTATAAATTAATAATACAAACTATAAATATAACTAAAAGTAGAAAAATTAAAAAAAGAGTTAAAAAGAACAAAAATATAAAAATCAAACCACTGACGCATTGTGTTGTATATTAATATAATACTATAGATAATGATAAACTATTGTTTACAATTAATTTCTCAATTACCTGACATTGTGTAACAAAAAACTTTACCTCAGTCACAACTAGCGACATCAGGTGAGTAGAAGATTATTAGCCCTCTTTGAATGAAACATGCGAGGAAGCGAAGGCAGAATTCGTTCTTCGTGATTTATAAACTGATTAAGTCATAAAGTTAAAGTGATATAATTTTATGAAGATTGTTTATACGCCAACCAAAAATCTATACATATACATATAATAAAACTGTAAATAGCAGATGTCTGTACATTTTATATTTTTGTAATAAAAGTGATTGAGGGGTTCTAAAAATAAGTAATTAAATACATTTCTACCATTTTTAGAATTTTCTGTCTGTCTGTCTGTCTGTTTGTTTGTTAACGTATCACGTATAAAGTACTAATTTATATCATAAGAATTGATAAGGAAATTATAAAGTGTATCTTCGGGTTACATTTAGTCTTTATTTCATTAAAATCGGTTAATTCCATCAAAAGTTATGATAAATATTCTGAAGTATGGGTAGGGAAGTATAGGTACGAATTTGCTCAACGGTGGCTTTGTTTGAGTCATCAAGTTGATGTTAGCAGCGCCATCTCTCTTTAAATATATACATATAATAAAAATGACGATATCATGTTGTGTTTCTTTCTGTACATTGTATATATATTTTGGTGACTAAAATCATTATGAGGAACTGAAAATAATTAAATAAGTACATTTTTATAATTTTTAGAATTGTCTGTCTGTCAGTTTGTCTGTTTTTATATGAACGCATCACGTCTAAAGTAAACATCTTTTTTTTTTCAAAGAAATCGTTAAGAAAATCATAAAGCGTATCTTCGAGTTACATTTAATCTTTGTTTTATTAAAATTGGTTAATTCTATCGAAAGTAATGATTATTAATTTGAAATCTAGGTTCGAATTTGTTCAATGGCGCCATAAAATCTCAGAAATAGTAATAAAAAGATTTGTGTGTAAAAAAAACGTTCCATAATCTATACATATAATAAAAATGTAAAAAGCAGACGTCTGTACATTTTATATTTTTGTAATAAAAGTGATTGAGAGGTACTAAAAATTAGTAACTAAATACATTTCTACCATTTTTAGATTTTTCTGTCTGTCTGTCTGTCTGTTTTTTGTTAACGTATCACGTATAAAGTACTAATTTATATCATAAGAATTATTAAGGAAAATATAAAGTGTATCTTCGTGTTACATTTAGTCTTTATTTTATTAAAATCAGTTCATTCAATCAAAAGTTATGATAAATATTCTGAAGTATGAATACGAAGTATAGGTCATTGAGATATTATGTACTACGTACTAGAGGCAACACTGCACTATGTTACGCTGTTCCATTCAACTGCGGCAATGTCACCGCACTTTAATCAGTCGCTCGCAGTTAAGAATAACTTATTATAGATATATTGGTTTCATAATTTGTATTGTCTAAGCTGTTAAGAATCATTTATTGTTAGAATATTAGTTTCATACTTTGTATTGTGAATGCTGTGTTATATGAATCGTTTATTGTAAAATTTTAGTTTGTGTGTAGCGCAGTAAGAATGTCTAAAGAGGCGAAAGAGGGAAACAAATCAGAAGATGGACAGCAGTTCCTTCCTAATAACGACTAAATTTAAAAGTTGCGGTTGGCAACTCGCTTGCCAATTGTTGCAACTATGGTAAATATCTCTTCTATGAGGCGATTGTCGAAGCTGTGTTCTGATGAATCACTTATTTAATTATACAAATATTATTTCATATTTTCTATTATCAAAGCTGTTATGAATAACAAGGGGCCAAGCCCTTTTTATTTTTCGCCAGTTATTTTGCTGTGGACTATGGTCTAGTCTCAACTTCTAGTTCCTTTTCGGGCGGAACGCGTTGGTTGGTTGGCGCTCACCGCACACGGCGTTGGCGTCTGTGAAGCCGTGTGCCTCCCCCACATTTTTTAAAAATGTGAGTGAGCGAAGTCCTTGTATCTGATGTTTTAATATAAATATTGTAAGCCTTTTCCAAGTGGGAAGGTATTAATTAATAATGAATAACAGCCTTTATCTAGACCTTTAGAAAGATTAATATATTGATTATCTGATCACGTATATTATTCATTTTAATATAGTTATATTTTATAGACGGCCATTTTATATATACATTAGAGGGGGCAGGGTTATTATAAAAATATTTCTTATTTTGTACTATCAAAGTTGTGTTTATGAATCATTTATTGTAAAAAATGTTATTTTCATATTTTGTCTTGTGAAAATTTATTGTTAGAGACATTAGTTGTTTTTTTTTATAAAAGAGGGGGCAAACGAGCATGCGGTTCTCCTGATGGTAAGTGACTACTGTCGCCCATGAACAACTGCAACATCAGGGGAATTGCAGATGCGTTGCCATCTTCTAAATCGCACAGTGGTGGACCGCCAATCATCGGTGCGAAGAGCCGAGAGGGGCATCGACGGAAACCTAAAATCCGTCCGGATGAGAGGTCAGCAGAAGGTCCAACAGGGAAGGTGTATGATCCCTCCACATCTGGAATCCGCGTAGGCGAAATAACCAGTTGTGTCAGACCATATGCCAAGGCATTTATTATTTTTTCAGTTTAATATTTTGTTATATCAAAGCTGTGTTTATGAATTATTTATTGTAAAAAAATGTTATTTTCATATTTTGTTTGTGAAAATTTATTGTTAAAGACATTAGTTTAATATTTTGTTATAATAAAGCTGTGTTTACGAATCATTTATTGTAAAAAAATATTAGATTACCGTGTAGTGACGGTCTCCGAATATACACAACCCCATATTATCATCCCGTGGGTGTCATCGTAAAAGGCGACAGAGAGAAACACATCAGCAGGTGGACTGATCTTCCTTATAACTGCAGTTGCCAACCCACTTGCCAAGCGTGGTTACAGCTTTGGATTGATTCATAGTCGTTTTAGTATACCGTTATCTTAACATATATAGCATATAGCTTAACATTTTGTAATGATAAAGTTTGTTATGATTCATTTATAAAAATAATAAAATTTACTATTTTTGTATAGACACTATCTGTGTTATTAATGTATTAATGATATAAACATTAGAATAAAATATTAGTTATCTTTATCTATCTCCTTTATTTTCATTAAGTTCAAAAAATATAGAATAATGTACCAATTATTTGTGTTTAATTTCATTCATGTTAAAAATATCATAGTTAATTCCTATTTACAAATTATGAATCACACTTTATGTATTAGGATTCATTATTAACAACTGACTGTTAAATTAAACATTTGAAACATTTAGTTACTATGCAGTTATTTTAAAATGTTTCAAATGTTTAATTCACAGTTGGTTGTTGATAATTAATCCCAGTACATAAAGCGTAATAAATGACTATGAACAGAGGTGTATATGTAGAGGTGCAAGTGTTATACGCACGCACACATTCTCACAATATTGTGGCGAAACGACGCCAGACGGCGCTAGTACTCCTCGGTTGACAGATTTCGCACGAGTGGGCTCTCTTTTCCTGTATAGGACAGTTACTATACTCTTTGGTCGCTCGCTAGGCGCTTGTAGAGTTGTAACGTGTTGTGTTGATTTAAAAAAAAATCTCTTGATAAAATATGCCGCGGTGTGTTCTTAGATATTGCACAAAAAATTCACGAAATGCTAGTAAAAACCAAGGAATCACTTTTCATCGGTAAGTAACATACTTAAATAATAAAAAAAATTATAGATTAATAATTAAAAAGTTATTTCTTTGGCGCCAACTTGTGTCATGGAATATAGATTATGAAATTAATTTGTTCAGATACGACACTTCTGTGAGTAAGTGTAGGACGATCATATTATACACAATTTTTTTTGTAGAAATAAATATACCCAAGTATTTATAATTAGGCTAAATTTCTTACGTTTATATTTGCTGATTATTCTTTTATTTTATTTTTAGGTTTTCACGTCCAAGCCACGAAAACCAAGAAAAGTGGATTAAATTCGTCCAAAATAATTGTAGAGTTGTGGTTACCAACAAATCATACATACATTTGTTCCTTGCATTTTAAAGAAGAGGATAAATATAGTACGAAGAATTCAAAAATTAACAAAACATGTATTGTTTAAAGGCACTTAATTAAATACCTACTATATATTTTTATGACTGCCTCGTTGGTCTAGTGGTTGTAGTAGTGTGACTGCTGATCATGAGGTCCCGGGTTTGAACCCCGGGTCGGGCCAAATAATCAGTTATTGAGTTTTTCCATCAAGAAATTCTCAGTAGCTGCCCGGAGTCGGGAAGTTGGCGGTGTTTCACCCCCGTGCCTCGGAAAGCACGTAAAGCCGTTGGTCCTGCGCCTGATCTCTCTCCGGTCGTGTCGGTTTACCGTCCCATCGGGCTATGAGAGTGAGAGAATAGAGAGTGCACCTGTGCTTGCGCATACACTTGGGCACTATAATCCTGTCCTGCGCCGATGGCTAGTCTTCGTTGAGACTGGCCGCCGTGGCCGAAATTCGGTCTGGAGGACATTTATACATCTTATTAATTGAAATTAGTTTTCAGCAAAAAAACAACAAATATGTGTATATACATATAATTCATGTGTAAACAGAAATGGTAGAAGCTTTTAAAGTTCTACTATGTTTTCTCACAGTAATTCATAAGGCATAATATAAATAGTATCAGCTCTGTGTCCATGCCTCACGCAAACTTAGGTTAGGGCTTTTGGGGACCCAGTTCTCGATTTAAATAAACATATTTCATTAGCTTCGATTCCTTCCAATTTATACAGTAACCTTATAAAATATTTATATAAAATTGTAATTAAAATGCTATTGTGATAATATTATATATTATCATATTAATTTACTTCATATCATGCAAAATAATTGACAAATGACTTATTAAAAATTGAACTCGTTTTAATAAATTAATTAACAATATATGTACTCTAAATAAACAATAATTAAATACCTACTTATCATTCTACCTACGCATAATCTATTATGATAAAAAACCGCGCATGCGCGGTAAGACTGATGCGCAACGACATAGAGTAGCGCACATGAAGCAAATTAGCTTCATGGTAGTGCACATGTTTTGTTTGAAATAGCTATTCTAGTACGTAAGTACATTATACTTCAATGGTATAGGTACGAATACACTTTGTTCAACGGTGGCGATGGTTGAGTCAAGTGCATTTTTAACTAATACCATATCATAAATCATAATTAAATTAGGTAAAATAATGTTCTATAATGATATAATTATATCTAAAACGCAGTAGACAAAAGTATTAAAGAACGTATAAAATAAAATATACAAAAATATATTATAACCTTATTAACTAACAGTCGTATTCATAAAAAGTTAAAATAGGTTTAATAGCTTCTTATTAAGAGTAAACGTAGTGATTATATTCTCTTTGATTAAGAGGTGCCTGTAAAACACTATTCATAAACGCACTATAACGCTAAAACGTACTATAAGTATTCAATGGCGGCTTCAAAGTTATAGAAGGGTCCACCGTACTATAAACCCATTATAAACCTGTTATAAGGAAAAAATGGCCGATCTGCGTGCGAGCAACGAACAGCTGATTGTTGAAGTTGTATAGATTATTGTTGGTGAAATTGTTTTTTGTGGATTTTAATTGCTAAAGTGTCGTTATGCAAGTTCTGCAAGCTTTAGAAGCTATGGACCAAGTAGAAAATGCTCCGCATCATCGTCATAAGGTTTACCGGAAGAGATATGATCCATTTTCTTTGCCCAATGTAGAGTTCAAACAGCGATACCGTTTTAAAAAACATACGGCATCTTTTATAATTGATCTCGTCAGGCAGGATTTACAACTGTGCCTGCAGTCTCGACATAGATATCGATCGCCTAACAACCAATATCAGTTGTTAAGTCATAACAATCCTAATATAGGCTTAGCTTTCCATTGACGTCAGTGGAGTTTGGTGTTGATACGTATTTTTACAGAAAGATTACACTATTATAAGCACACATACAATGTCTCAATATACGGAAACGCGTAATTTTTGAGAAAAGAATAATTGAAAATCAATTATTCTTGCAATGTTTACGCTCAGACAAAATAAAAAGTCAAGACAGAGCGCTGACAACAATGAAATGAGGTCGGTTTCGTTAACATGTGTGCACTTAGCAAGTGTTGCCGTGCAGTAAAAACTTACTACCTTAATATGCTATTGTCTACATACTAGCAGGATAAATGGATAAGTAAATAGATAAGTTGGCAATTTTTTTAATTGCATATCTCTCTTTTAATAGGTAGTATGTTTATTCCGACTAGATAGGGGGAAAATAAAACAATAGTAATATGAAACATTTTTTTTATTTTAATAGCCTTTTTGTTGGGTCAATTTTTTGAAGTATTGCCGTTTACTGTCGACCGTTTTGGAAATTGTTTCCAATTTAGAAATATGGTGGAAACGAATAGATAAATAATTTTCAATTATGCATAATAATTGTGCTCAGTCTACTACTAAACTACTAATAAATCGTTTTAAAATATTAATAACAAATGATTTGTGTTGGTTTTCAGTAACTATCACTATGATTTCATTACATAATTTACACTCAACAGTTTCACAAATTACGCAAATTTCAAAAAGGTCTTTCCGCGGAAAGATTAAGCCACCTTTATTTTCATTTACATCTTGTGAAGGTGCAGAAAGAAGAAACGGGTAAAAATACTTACAGCATATACACTAGTAGGTACACTCAGATCCATATTCGCTGATGGATTTGGTGCAGCAGGTGGATGCTAAACATGAAATAAATAATATACAAATTATATATATACTAGCTGACCAGGCAGATGTTGTTCTCCCATAATCCAATAAAAAAATTGAGGGTCACTTTTTGGGAACATTGTGAAACATTTCATTGAAATCAGTTCAGTAGTTTAGGAGTTCATCGCGGACAAACAATGTGACACGTAATTTTTATATATAAAGATATATAAAAATCTATCTATAATGAATAATTTGTAAATATGCAAAACTTATGACGTTTGGAGGTTGGTTTGATATTTACGAGATATGGTGAATATGGTTGATATTCTAGAATAGAATAGAATATTTTTTATTCAATATAGTTCACATGTGTAATTCTTATTGAAAGCAATTTTTTACTTTACCTCTGGTTCAAAAAAAACCTCTGTCCTAGTAAGAACCAGCAATAAACCCAGCGGGACTTTCTTTTAAAAGCATATTTTACATTAATGGTTGGTTAATGGTTGGATTGTTGAAATTAATATAAGTAATAGAAGTTGAATTCTTATTATAGCCTGTTTATTTCACCATTTTGTAAAGAAATGTCATTACTTGTCAGTGCTACATGGAAAAATATCGATATTAAACGATATTTTTAAATTTATAACTGAAAATAATATTATAAAAAAATTGTAAATAACCTTTGGATATCCGTTTCGTACCACGCGGCGAAGTCCTTTATTTGTGTTTTATAAATCGTCCATCTTCAAAATGTGTCGAACAAACTACGCTGCGCACCGTTGGCTTCCACGATGGCTCATTCCGGCTAACTCGAATCACTTCAATCCATTTTTCTTTAATGTCTTTATTTCGGATGAGGAACCTTAAAAATATAGGTTTTTAAGTGATGATAAAACATGGAAATACAAAAAAAATTAACGCTTATTTACACTTACATTAATGGTATGAACATTAAAAGTAAAAATAGAAATAATTAAATGAACGTGTGTAAATAAAATGAATGAACATTCCGTTTCGCGTCACATTAACAACTTACTCAATAAACGGGGACTATTGTGATGCTTACTAGTGGCAACACTTGTGGAGATTTTATGTTCCAAGCTGTCACAATAAATCATAAAATTGATTTATTAAAATATTGATTTTTATGTTTACTTACGTGTGAAATGTGATTCAATCCTGCTTTTTATTTTTCGAAGATTGGTTTTTACACCCTTTCACTACACAATTCCGCATTTTTTCTTTAAAAATTGCGAATTATTATAGCGTGACACTGCGCGCTCGAATAGCTCGACTGACAAGGTAAGGCGTAGTTTCGTTATACGTGTGTGCGTGTAACTGTGTATGTATAAGGCGAGGCGTAGTTTTACCGGCCTCAGTGAGTTGTTCGGCGGGGCTCTGTCTTGACTTTTTATTTTGTCTGAGTGTTTACGTCTAATTTGCTAATAAACTGGCGCCATTTTGTAATGTCATTGTCGACGTCAATAGGGATGTCGATTCTTTCCGAAAAAGGTCGATTTTTAAATCGATTCAAATCGTAAGCTGATGTATCGGTTCACAAAAAATCGATTTCTAAAATGTCTATATTTTTTTAATGTTTCTATTTATAATGTAAATATAAACCCATTTTATGAAAAACAAGAAAGATACCATGATAAATGATCTCTTATTGAAATTTGTTTTATTTAACAGTACCTATTAGGGCAGATAAATAAAATAGGTTAGGTTCAACTTATGTCAAAGAACCGAATTGATTGACCCCGACTCCACCTGGTACGAGTCTGTCCTACCCCTAGAGTGGTTTTATAGAGCCGGAGGCGCGTAGGGGGAGCAGCCTCCGCCTGCCGTAACAAATCGTAGGCATCGGACGAGCCGGAGCGGCTGAGGCTGGTCGCCGAAGGCGACCAACAAGCCGAAGCTGCGGAGGCGAGGAGGGATGCCTGCGATTTGTTACGCTAAGGCGTAGAGGCTGCTCTTCCCGCAGCGCCGGAGAGGTAGCAGTCTCAAAATAGATACAGAAATCCTTCTGAATCAGTCCCCCTATATTTTATGATGAAGGGGATTTTTTTCTCATAAAATGGATATATATTTACATTATAAATGCAAACATGAAAAAAATATAGATATTTTAGAAATCGATTTTTTAGGAATCGATACATCAGCTTACGATTTGAATCGATTTAAAAAACGACCTTTTTCGGAAAGAATCGACATCCCTATTGACGTCGACAATGACATTACAAAATGGCGCCAGTTTATTAGCAGATTAGACATAAACATTGCAAGAATAATTGATTTTCAATTATTCTTTTCTCAAAAATTACGCGTTTCCGTATATTGAGACTTTGTGTGTGTGCTTATAATAGTGTAATCTTTCTGTAAAAATACGTATCAACACCAAACTCCACTGACGTCAATGGAAAGTCGTACCTCGCAAACTGTTGAATTGATGTTTTAACATTTATTCAAATATATATTTAGCATAGAATTTGTTAGTGCTCGAACATTGGCGTGTTATGGTTATACGTCTGCAAATAGTACGCAACCGGCGCGAAAGTGAAAATCCCTTGGATTTAGAGGATAGTCAATGTCTATACCTTTACAGAATTACAAAAGATATGTTTACCTAGCTTGTAGGTGAATTTGGACCATCTCTTCAAGAACAACAGCCGTGCGGACATTCTGTGGATTCTCAAGTGAGTGTCATCATGTAATTATCTATACCTTTAAAAAACTAACACTATTTGTCGATTGTATTAACTTTTACTTTCATTTCCTTCTAAATAGGTACCTACTGACGGCACTTCGGTTAAAATTTCCAATATGGACCATCGATTTAAATGCCCATATTTTTTTTGTAGATAGTACTCACTAAAAGAAAGCGTTTTGCAAAGTTTCAATGTGCGGAAATGCGTACTTTTTGAGAAAAAAATTATTGAAAATCAGTTATTTTTGTAAATTTATGTCAATGGTACGACTTTCAATTGCTGCAATTCCGTCGAGTTGGCGGTTCATACGTACTTTTACAGAAAAGTTACACTATTATAAGCACACACACAAAGTTACAACATGCGGAAGCGCGTAATTTTTGAGAAAAAAGTTATTGAAAATCAATTATTCTTGTATTGTTTATGTCTAATCCTACAATAAAATTGACGCCATTTTTATTGTTATTGTCAGTAGGGATGTCGATTCTTTCCGAAAAAGATCGATTTTTTAAATAGATTCGAATTGTAAGCTGATGTATCGATTCTCAAAAAATCGATTTCTAAAATATCTATATTTTTTTCATGTTTGCATTTATAATGTAAATATATATCCATTTTATGAGAAGAAAAATCCCCTTCATCATAAAATATAGGGGGACTGATTCAGAAGGATTTCTGTATCTATTTTGAGACTGCTACGTCTCCGGCGCTGCGGGAAGAGCAGCCTCTACGCCTTAGCGTAACAAATCGCAGGCATCCCTCCTCGCCTCCGCAGCTTCGGCTTGTTGGTCGCCTTCGGCGACCAGCCTCAGCCGCTCCGGCTCGTCCGATGCCTACGATTTGTTACAGCAGGCGGAGGCTGCTCCCCCTACGCGCCTCCGGCTCTTTATAACCACTCTAGGGGTAGGACAGACTCGTACCAGGTGGAGTCGGGGTCAATCAATTCGATTCTTTGACATAAGGTGAACCTAACCTATTTTATTTGTTATCTGCCCTAGTAAAAATAAATAAATTAAAATGAAACAAATTTCAATAAGAGATTATTTACTATGGTATCTTTCTGGTTTTTCTGTAAAATGTATTTATATTTACATTATAAATGCAAACATGAAAAAATATTGATATTTTAGAAATAGATTTTTTGTGAATCGATACATCAGCTTACGATTCGAATCGATCTTTTTCGGAAAGAATCGACAACCCTACCGACGATGACAAAGACAATACAAAATAGTGTCAGTTTTACCGTAGTAATTGACATAAATATTGCAAAAATAATTGATTTACAATAATTTTTTTCTCAAAAAGTACGCGTTTCCGCACATTGAAACTTTGCAAAACGCTTTCTTTTAGTGAGTACTATCTACAAAAAAAATATGGGCATTTAAATCGATGGTCCATATTGGAAATTTTATCCGGCACTTCCATTTTATGGTAGTGGGTACTATTAGGCAGCATGAGCAAAAAATCGGTTAGTCGAGTAATACATGCTGTTAATCAAAAATTATTGAGAAAACATATGAAATTCCCTATGACCCATGAAGAGCGGCGAGCAGCTAAAGAAAAAATTTAATATGCCCAACAGTAATTCCCAAATGCAATTGGAGCCATAGACTGCATAGCTCCAAAACTGCATAACCTCTTTATGCAGTTTTGGAGCTAAATAGCTAATGTAAGTAAGTAATGTACTAACAAATGTAAGTGTTCAACATGAGGGCCATTCATTAAATATACAAGCTGTAAGTTTATCTTCAGTAGTTATTTTTTACCTATTTATTTGCTTGAACATATGAACAAAGTATATTCCCCATATTATTAACAGTAAGAAAAGTGTTATTGAAAAAACATTTCACTCAGCAGTTTAGGTCAAATTTAAATAATACTTATTAGTCTTAAGAACTTACATTATAATTTTAATGCAAGTACCTAGTTCCACTCTGGAACATCATTAATAAATTTATTTACTTATTTAGCACAAATAGGTACATCTAATTAAGTATATTTTAGGTGTGTGACACGACTTATTAATTTAAAACATCAACACTAAATGGCCAAGAGCTAGACACAACGCTCTGGGCAAATTCACTTATATGCTCAACCATGAGGTGATATTTTGACAATGGGGATCACTGTACATTTACTTGGTGAGTTAAAGTTTATTTGGAAGAATATGTCTATAAGGCTCCCAAATGAAATTTCTATGTTTAATCTTTAAGTGATGATGGATATCCTCTGGAGCCATGGTTGATGACCTCAATGAAAAATCAATGCCTTGGGAGCCAGAAACAAAAATATTCTTTGGTAAATTAGTTTGTTAATAGGTGTCTATTTCATCAACACAAGTCAATGTATGAGCCATACACTGCTATCCTAATAGTCAATGCATGTGCAGTGCTACACATCATGCATATTAAATTCAGATTGATGGAACCATATTTTACCACATCCACAGAAATAATTGTTCATAGCTTCAATGATGATGGCCTAGAAGATATAGGTGATCATGTTGTTTGAGACATATTAGATTATACTATTTTGTCTTTATTATATTAGAATAAACTTAAAATTTTATGTTTTTATCACAGGACAAATGACTGGTACTGGGCAAGCTGTTGCAGAGTGCATACAAAGATGACTCATAAATACTGTTTTTACTTCATTATCTATAGTAATAATGTGTGAATTGAAACAAAACATTAAACATCTCAATTTATTTATTATTTTTATTTCACAATAAAATTAATGCATCTCTTATTTTACTGCCCAAATAAAAGAGACAGACGCCTCAGCTTGTACTTTGGCTGCCTCCGCCTGCATTTAGGCAGCCAGCATCTGTAACGAAAAATATAGATAGATTAAATGCTTGCAAATTTTTTAGCATGCTGGTTTGCAGATTTTTGTTCTTACTTAATCATGCTATAACGGCAGAAGAGATTCATATGAAAGGAGGATGGCAAGAATGCATGTATTTTGGGATCCACTGATAGGAGTAATGTTCATCATGGAAACTTATTAATAGTTGTAGATCGTTACAAAACTAACAAAAAAGCAAATGGGATGTAAGTCTAAAAAAGTGGGAGAAAAAAGATTTAAGTATATAGCAAATAAATAGCAAATAACCTAAAACTAGAAACTAACCTAAAATTATTATTCAAAAAAGGATCAGGATTGTGCCAAATGGAAGTCCGTAGTCTCTGCCTACCCCTCTGGGTGACAGGCCTGACTGTTTGTATGTATTATTCAAAAAACACCCATTATGAGTATATGTTATTGCTCAATTGTATCTGAATATTATTTGTATTAAAAAGTACATATAAGTACCTATAATAAGTACTTTTATATGTATATGTAAAAAAGTATAGGTGTAGTAAAGTATAGGTGACATGGAAGTACTAAAGTTTATTCCATAGTCAATGGTATTTTGTTAGTAATCAAACTCTTACACATAATTATTTATGTTGTCTTTACTTAATTATTGCTTGCTCGAAGAGAGATGTGAAAGGTTGACCAGCTGTGGGACAATTTCGATTATTGAAGAAAAGGTACCTACTTTTACTTTGAATACAAACTAGTTACAATGATGAAAGCAATAACAATTAAAAAATTATAAGGGCTGTCATGTCAAAAAATGTCTGGTGAACAAAGTATATAATATAATCACTACATTAATTGGCAAATAATGTTCTGCTAATGCAAGATAACCTATTTTTTAATAAATTAAATAATTTATTTCTTATGACTTCCGTATTCTAGAGCCCCAATATTTTTTACATGAACTTATAATTATAATTAATATAAACTTGCATAGATACATTGCTTCATTAATTTTAAAATATAAATGTCCATTTTTGTCATTGTCCTTTGGCACATAATATATAGAGCATATCCTGGACTCAAGAGGTTGCGGTACGTCACCAGAATTGCAGGTGTAAACCGCCATTAGATGGGGACGTCGTGATGTAAGTCAACTTGTAGCGTACAAGTAATAATATCCTATTTGAGTGTGTAAACGTTTTTGTACCTATCCTTTTTAGGTTCAATACGATGGGGGAGACCTTCATGGGTTGAGTCAACCAATTGTGAGTCGCATTTGTGCCAGAGTAGCTCGTGCGATTGCTCGTCACTCTGACACCTACATAAAAATGCTGCAGTCCTTGGCAGAAGAGCAAAGTGTTATAAGGGAACTCTTAGAGATAAGAAATTTTCCTTGTGTTGGGTTGCATCGATTGCACTCACATAAAAATAAAGAAATTTGGTGGTGATGCAGCTCAGTATTATATAAACCGAAAAGAATTTTATTCATTGAATGTGCAAGTTCATATTATAATACAATGCAGTTCTTTGCCAGGTGGTATATTACTCATATATATATGTACTTATTTTACCTACATACATAACTGTGCTCACATATTTTTCATTTTTAATGCAAGTAGTTTGCGATGTTAAACTATATATCAGAGACATTGTTGCCAGATGGCGAGGCAGTACCCATGATTCCCGTGTCTTAATGAATCCGCTTTGAAACAAGAGAGTTAAGAGGGAGACTCTTAGGAGATTCAGGCTACAGATTAGAGCCATATCTATTTACACGTATACTAAGACCTCAAAATGAGCATGAAGAAAGATATAATCGAGCACAAATTGCCACTCGGAACTGTGTTGAACGTTGTTTTGGTGTGTGGAAGCAGCGGTGTCAGTCTATTTTATGGCATGACAGTAAGACATGAAAAATGTGTAACCAACAATTGTGACTCTTGCAGTGTTGCACAATATTGCAATAGGACAAGATTCAATACCAGGTAATTTGCACACAAATAATTTTAATCATTCATGAATATAATATTTTTTATACATAATAATATTTTAATATAATTTTCAGATCATGATGACAAACTCACTGCAATTGTGGATGTTGAACTTCTACCTCAAATTGGTGAGGCCAGAGGAAGAGACTCCAATAATGCTCTTCTATGAGCATTTATTAATTGGCATTTTGGGTTGGCTATAGATATCCGGTACTTGATTTTAATTATGTTTTCAGTTTAGGAGGCTTGTCTGGGCTAAGCATGAACCTTTTACACTGTTTTTGAATGTCGGAAATGAGTTTTGAATTAATTACGATAAAAATAAATTTCACTAAAAATTCCGTATAACGAAATGCAACTATGACATTTTGTATAGTGTTATGAGATTAGATATCAATAATCGATGTAAAAAAGTGTGAAACGGAACGGTGTTGACGGCCATAATTTTGGCAACCGTAAATGTCAAATATAATATTATATTATCTATGATGTCAAATGTCAATTGTCATTCCGTTTCTCTAGTAGCACTGACTTAGAAGTATATATCTCTATGTCTAGTGGTCACACGAATGTACTCTCTTATGCGTAGTGCTGTGTTCTCCTTGTTTTTTTGACGACTTCTGCTCTGTTTTTGAACTTCTTTTATTTAAAATTACATTGTTTCATTTACCACTATCATAGGAGAGTTTAGGGAAACCTGACTTATAGATAAGATAGATCGAATTTGTACTAAAACTGAATCAGAACACCCCGACTCCACGTAGTCTTGTTTGCCCTACCCCTAGAGTGTTTTTGTAAGCCGTAGGCGCGGAGGGAGAGCAGACCCTGCCCGCTGTAGCAAATCGCAGGCCCCTGTGTGAGCCGTAGCGGCTGAGGCTGGTCGCCGAAGGCGACCAATAAGCCGAAGCTGCGGAGGTGAGCATGGGTGCCTGTGATTTGCTACGCAAGGGCGAAGGGGCTGCACTTCCCGCAGCGCCGAAGCCGTTGCAGAAGTAATTTCTTGTCAATATTCCTGTGTAAAAAGTGAGGTTATGATTTTACAAAAAAGAATATTACTCATAAACTATACATTTCCGCAACGGGGGAAGGGTAGGGGAGGCTTCCCCTGAACCCTCCCCCTCCCCCTCCCCTTCCCACCCCTGTACGCGAGTACCGGATGTCTATAGTTTAACCGGCATTTTAACTAATTAAGGCTATCAGTAAGTAGGTGCTACATTTTAGTTTTCAATTATTTATTTTGCAAGAATTTAACGTAGTTTTTATTATAATATTCAATTTTTATTTTTATTAATGTCTCCTCTAAGTCCAAGTTTCGTGCTTTACTTCCTTCATTTGCCATTTGGGCTTGATTGACATGGGACCTCTTTCCTACACTCAAATTCAGTATTGGCTATACTTGCTGCTCTGAAATAATAATAGTTGAGTATAACATAATCCCTATTAGAATAGAGGTCATTGTATTTACCTTTTTCTCACTTTTATATTTTCTTCCAGGTTTCTTAGAAGGTGTAAACAGTGGTTTTGGTGGTGAGCCAGTAGCTACAACCTGCAGCAATGAAAACCGTACTTAAGGAATACTTTAGTTTTATTATGTTGTCATTCTGATGAATCCATAGACTAGCAACAGTAAAAAAAAAAGTTTGACAGCAATTGTGACATTCGCGTCAAATTGTTTTCTTATATCGGTTCAAGAAATTGATTTGAGTTATATTTTTTACTCAATAGTAATGGAAAACAGTACAAGTAAAAAGCGGCAAAGAAGCGAAATTTGGCTGGAGGAAGATGATAAGGTTAGTACGTAACTAAAGTAATTTTCTTCATAGGTGCTTAGTGCACAAGTGTTAGTTCACTGTGTTGTATAGTAATATCCTTTTTCTTTCCATAACATTTATTAATGGATTTGGTAAGAGAGCGTGTATTAGTGATTGAAAATAAAAATACTGATACAAATACGAACTCAAAAAAGCTAGCAGCATAGGCGGATTTATTATGCAGACCTATTTTTGTCTATCAATGTGTGAAGTGTTTGATGACGAGTCTTCAACGCAATGATATTCTATATACGGTCAGTCACATTACTATGCAACAGAAGCATGTCACTTTGTCTCTAGCTGGCATAATACATATAAGTTTAAAGTCACTTAACAGTCTTCGGGAAGAGCTGACAGGAGCCTCCCTATCCAATAGGATTCATTATGATGAAACTTATTGAATAATAAAGTTGCTGACACAGGTTCAGACTTAAGTTAAAAACTTAAGTAACAGTGGGCAGTCCACATAGCTAATAGAACATAGGATTGGACGGGTTGATATATGAGAAAGTGCAACCAAGTTCTCAGGATTGCTTGCATTAAGATTAGCCCATTTTGAATATTAAAATGTTAAACATTTATGTACATTGTTATATTTTTTTTCCAGTTTCAACAGTATGTTCAAAGGTGGCACTCGGATCCTCCCACAAATAAAATCCCAATGGAGCATTATTAAAATGACAAAAAAGAAAATTAAGTCTGTTGAACGTAAGAATCTTCTCCCGACTGGTGGTGGTCCACCTCCAACAACAAACCCCGAAAATGCAGATGACATCTGTTCATGGCTCCCTAACGAATTTGTCATTGACACAAATGAATTTGATTCTGATGAAATAAATCTGGTATTATGTATGTCAAGATTCTAAGTTAAAAGTTGCAAATTTTATCTCTACCTAGTGCAAACATATCTAATTTTAATTTTATCTTATTTTACTGTTGTAGGACACAATGAGTACAGTAAAGGATGTCACAGTAGAAATACTTCAGGACATCCAAAATATACAAGAGGTAAATATGTGAAAAGTTGTAAATTAAGTAAACATGTGCCAAACTTGAAATCGAACCTGTAACTTGATTTGTAATTCTGATATTGTTGAAGCCATGGAAGCAGTTATCTCCCAGTATGTGGATTGTAAAGTTTAGGGATAAAAGTATTACTTGAATAAATAAACAGTTTGTTTTATATCAATGTGAACAAAGTTAAAAAATTATAACGCATACAATAAAAATGAATATTGACATAGTAGTGGGAATATGAATATTTTTGCTTGTATACCAAATACCTTTGTTTACTGTACAATAATATTACAATAATACAGTAAACAAATGTATGGAAATGGGATGAAGATCCTTGATTCCATATTGTATTCCCATATTATACTATTTTTAATATAAAATAATAATGATTAGTTGAGTAAAAATTAAATAATCTGTTCTTAAAATCAATACTTATTTATTATTAATTTGTATATAGGGACGTTCTACACATAATTGATCACAAATGGTAAGTTATATAAGCATGTTCGGTCCTGCCGGATATCATATTTAATTTTTTTATTCAGATTTTAAATGAAAAATATTATTATTTTCGCAGGTACATTAATTTTGTTCATTTAAAATTCGAAAATCTGGCATGATCTTGAAACTGTGGATGAAATATGATATCCAGGATTTATAAACTATTATTATTATTATATATTCATTTCTGAACAAAATTAATTTATTAAAAATAATTTCTATCGACACCATGATAAGAGCGTACGACACTATTTTACTGCTTTTTTGACAGTTTGACATCAGATCTACTTCAAAACTTGGCGCTTAACATGGCGGCGCAGTTACGCAAGGATAAGCTAATGACGTCACACGAAAGTATTACCAAAATAAGCACTTTACAAAACTTAGATGTCTATTTTTTCTATTGCAGCTACTGCTTTGTTAAAAAGAGACAAAACTGTTTTGACTAGTGTGTGTCGATATTACAGATATTTGTATGACTATTATTTCTATAGTGGAATATGTCCTCTCCATAGGTATATATCTGTATGGTAACTTATGTCCTATAGGATATATCTCCGATTTTTGTCATTTAGTCTTAGTGACATCGTCAAAAAGTCAAGACGCATTCATTTCATATATTTAAAAAATACTTTTAATGAAAATATGCCCGGTTGTGCATTAAGATATTGTAAGTCACGATATGAAGCAAAAAATGAACGTGATTTCGGTTTATTATCACAAATATAACATATATTTACCGAATAATCTTTAAATTTTATTATTTCTAGTAGATTGTTCTAGAACATTTATTTTTATTGTAATAAACGCCTTCTGTTATCCAGTAAACGTCACTATTTAGTTACCAATGTTAAAGTTAGTGATTGACGACGATTGAGATTATCGATAAAAAATATACAGGATGCCGATTTAATCCTTTACTATATTTAAGGAGGTAAAATAGTCAACGATACTGTACCCATACCAACAAAAATGAGGAGCATATACCAACTATGCTAAGTAGCCTACTTTATGTGGAGCAAGGGTGGGAAATTTTTTTGGGCATGCTGATGAGATTTTCTGTGTTGCTTACGAGCATGCTGAGGATATTTGCTGTGTTGATGTTTATCAATACAGCAAATCTCTTTTACATACCAGGCTTTATTGTCTGGTGGTTTTACACCGAGCTTCATTATCTGGTAGTTTTCAAGGACAAAGCCATTATAGATCCTCGCTTACAGTGATAGGAGAAAGCTATAGGTTTCTTACATTAAAAAAATAATTACTGTTAAAGATATTATGTATAGATGCAAGAAGTTGTAGGTTAAGCCTGAGTTAGAAAATAAGGTAAAAACTTAAAATAACAATTTTTTATTGATGTGGGTAGTGTCTTTAAGTACTGCAGCTGATGAAACGTGAAAAATCGTGAAACGGCTTTTTAGTTGAGTGTTTTCCCAAAATATTTTAGATTTGAAGTGTATTTGTGTAATAGAAACGAATTTAAAAACATAGAGGCGCTCTCTTATTGGATTTGGCGTTTCTCTATATGTCTTTAACGCCGACCGATCAATCATATGCTATTATTATAGCAGCTAATGGACCTAGTGACGTCATCCAAGATGCCACCAAGGTGGCGGCAACCAAAGTGACTGCTGTTTGAATTGATTCTTAGTTATTGGAAATTAAATATTTTATTTCACGACACTAAAGAGGCGTAAAAATTTTATATGATTTTATCGTGTGATGGAAGTCCTGATAAATAGATATATACAATAAAACAATTATGTATATTCCCTATTATTTTATCGAAAAGCATTACAAACTTAGTAATCTTCAACAACATTATCGATACTTTGATATCGAAACGGTAACATTCCTAAAACAACGTTATATTTATTAGAGTCACCTACTGGGGAATAGCTAAAATGTTGTCTTAATAAATGCTTAGCGTTCTTTTCCTATTTTTAGCTAGAGGGTGCCACACGCACACTAGCTCAAAGTTTTGTATATAAATCTTCCCAATGCCCGCTCTATAGTATACCTATATATTTAAGTCTCTTTGTTTAAATCTCTTTGATTATAAATGAAATGACAAAAATCCCCTTCGATCCTACTTCTGCAAATATCTTTATTCAAGGTCAAACGTACAAAATTGAGGTTTATTCCATTTTTCTCGAAAACGGTAAGTTTTATTGTGAAAACAGGTCAGACAAAAGTTGTATATCATACAATTGTCTACAAAAAATTTCAGTCACTTATCTCTCTTACAAAGCAATAAGGACCGTGGCCGAGCTCACTTGACTACTCTAGCGCCATCTATTATCTATCTACGGAAGCAGTTGCGATGTATATCGATATGAAAATTTGGCGGGCTAAATACATCGTTCTTTATTTAATACATTTCCATAGATGTCGCTACATAGTACCGCTAAGTAAGATTGACGAAGTCATTGGGCTCTAGTTGTTTTACAACTCACCATTCGTGAGATGTCGCGGTATCGCGGTTTTATTAATTAGAAAATTCATATTTTACATAATTTGCACTAAAATGCAGTCTGTACAAAACAAGCTCAAGTACAATCAACAATATATTCATCACAAAGTCTGACTGCATATCCGAAATATCAAGCTCATATTTTATTTTTACATGTAATAACTGGTTGCGATACTACTACATCAGCAATTTTTAAAAGAAGTAAAATATCAGTATTTAAATTGTTCGAAAAACGTAATGATTTAATTGATTGCGCATATTTTACAAAGATTAACTCTTCTCCACACGACATCGTTACAAATGGAATTCGTTTTCTTCTTGCAATGTATGGTGCTCCAAAAAAAAATTGATTCCATAGGCAAATATAGATATTTATAAATATAGATATCTGTAAAATCTGCATGGAACAATAAAACAGTACCTACAGTTGTCTTTTCTGCCTCCAAAATCTGCTTCTGCCTTTCAACACTTGTATCGTGTGTATTATCAAGTTCAAGTGTGGCTAGGCAATCAGCCGGATCCAGAAGGAATGTGGTTGGAAATTAACAGATAATTATTTGGAGCCAATTCAAATTTTACTCCCGCCTGCTCCAGAAAAACTGCTTAATATTATTTTTTTGTAAATGCAAGACGGATTGTAGTAAGAATTGTGGCTGTCAAAAAGTGGGATTATTTTGTTCGCTAGTATGCATCAATTGTCAGCGTCAGACTTGCTCCAATATTGAAACAAATACAACAGATGAAGATATTTATGATATTAATGAAGAGACAATTGATACATCCCTTTTCTTAGAACAGCGAACAGAAATTCTACAAGAAGAAGAAAATGAAGACTAAGAAATAATTGTCGAAGTGGAATTAGACAATTATCTAATATAATAACTAGTGTCCGACCAAAACCAACCAAAACCGAAACCGAAAACGAACCTTCGGTCTGGGTGTCAGTTTCGGCCGAAACCGAAACCGTACCTTATTTAGACATGTTCATTTTTTGATTTTATACTGGAATCTGGTATATTTTTTATACATATACAGATAGGTAATGCATGTTAATCAAAAACAGTGACTGTAATAGTCATGCAGCAATATATTTATTTATTTTCAAGTAAAAATCAACAATTTAACGTTAAGAAATACTTTTTTAAGTCAATTTTGTAAAAAAATCAACACTTCACCCATACAAAGTTGCTCGCTAATTAAGAACATATTTTGTTGTGTTCACAATATTCTTAATATTATTCAGTGAGAGCATTAACTAAATATATCACACTCACACACAATATACATACACACACCTTAACAAAATTCTAGAAAATATACAAAACATGCTCAAAGTTCAAAAACTTTAATAAACTAATTTTGTATAAAAAGGGTTATTATAATATTGAGGAATTTATGGATGATAATAACCCCTGGGAATGAGGTGATCACAACCAAGCTATTTCTAATTTCTTTTTTGTTGTTAATTGTGTTACATACATGATTGTAAGAGTGGTGTAGCTAGCTACGTGTGGGCCTCGCCCACGGCCTCGCACTTAAAAGGACCTCGCGATACCCCCTAAAATGCGATGCCCCCAGACTTTACCACAGATGACTAATTAATTTGATCACTTTTACCCTTGAAGCCCCTTTAAATGCGACTTTGAAACTACCTTCAAAGACCGTGATGGTTACATTGACGGAATACGAGACTTGTCAGGAATTAATAGATAAGAGTAGGTACGAGTAACACTAAAAGTTCTTAAAAAATCAAAAACTGAACAAACTAGCAAGTTATTACTCTTATTATATCTTCTCAAAATAGTGTCCATATACATCTTTTTTAAGAAGTTTTTCTTTTATTTTCCGAAATAAATAAAAATCGCGATGTGCGAGGGCGGTGCTATAAGGCAGGTGACCCAGTAATTCCACGTCTGACGTCACCAAGTAGTCGATTGTTTGCTTGGTGCTGTGCGACGAGGCGTTGACGTAGTGAAGGAGGATCCTACTGCGAGATCGTTTCTCCCGAACTTTTTCCAAGACAAATAGCAACAATTGTTAGTGTAGCACTCTGCAGCAACTGTTTTTCAATCCACTAAAACAATTGTTGCGTAATGACCTGTCCTTCCGAAGAACGAGGCCACCATCTTTTTTCCCCACGCTTCGACCTCTCTTCACTTTAGTTGGCAACTTCTCGGAAGGAAACACCCAGACAGCAGATTGTCTCTTAGTTTCAGGATCATAACAATAAATCCAGCTTTCATCAAATATGTCGTATCCCGTAAGTATGTCGAACACAGCATTTGAGTCACCTCCATTAAATTTTTGAACTATTTCACGACACCAATCAATACGACGGAGATTTTGGGCCTCTGTCAAGTTATGAGGTATCCACCGGGCACAAAGCTGACTGCTAAATATTCATGGAGGGTTTTGTGCACTTCACTCATACCGATGCCTTGTCTGAATCTGCTGATAAGTCACTTTTTTGTCAGTCTCTATCACACGCCGCACAACACTGATGTTATCTTCAGTCGTCGCCGTAGAAGGCCGTCCCCATTAAGTTATACAAGACTAAATCAATGGCCGTCCCTCAAGCAGATCATCGGTTACCCCCCGTTTACACTCTCGCGCGAGCGGCGAGACGAGCCACGAGCCGCGAGTATAAACGCTAGCTCGTGGCTTGCCTCGCAGCTCGCCTCGCCACTCGCAGCGCTCGCGTCGGAGGCGGTTTTTTGGGCACGAGCCAAAGGGCCTCGCGAGGGACGCGAGCGTGGTGTTTACACTCGCGTCTCGTTTCAGTTTGTTTACGGCGCCCTTCCATAATAACATTCGAACTGCTTTTGTTTTAAAATTACAATTTTAATAAAATAATATTATTTAATCTTGCACAACCTATTGTCCTATTATTACCTATAATATACCTATTACCTATAATAGCAATTTATATAAAATTATGAAACTGAAAAGGTTCTGTTTCGATGAATAGATATCATCCGTCATATTCTTCCTCAACGACGATTTTTATTAATTTCCTTCTTTTTAAAATGGTCAAGCATCGATAAATACTTATTAAGGCAAGAGTTGATGCCGCTATTATTTCGACGTATTTCATCGTTGCTGGCCTTAGAGTATTCAAGTTAGTTTAATACTCGGTTGCTGGCTCAACGCAAACTGACCAGTGTTGCCACCTTGCAGAAAAAATTATCACTAGTTATGGTCTGAAATTTCCCCAGATTTCGGGATTTTTTTACTTAAAAAAATCCCAATAATTCACCAAATTATTTAAAATGAAATTACGGTGTAGGTAATAAAATACTATTTTAATTGTGAAAATAATGAGAATAAACATAACATAAAATCAAGACGGCATCCTGGTCACAGTTTCATCAACGGACAGCCAACAAAAATCACAAAAGCGCAATATTTTTAAAGTATTCTCGCCTCAATTTATTGTATCATCTTAGAGTATTAAACTAACTAGTAGTTAGTTTAATACTCTAAGACGTTAGTTTAGTAGTAGAGTTAGTTGAATACTCTAAGTGTATCATATATATCTTTGTACTCATCAAAGCGTTTGGGTGAATGTGTGATTGTGTAATCATAGGTTTCTCTAACGAGAAACTCGCAGTAACATTTGCTTCTGACGCATGTGAAACAGTCGAATGAGTGGCAAACATATTTGACTAAAATTTAATTAGGTACGCGTATGCTATTATTGATTCCAGTCATGACAGAGGCATTATCCGCCCCGATTCCAATAAAGTTTTATATTAGCAGACCATCTTACATTTCAGTATTTATATTTCAACCTTTCAGTATTCAGCACTCACTGAAACCAACTTCACATACGTATAAAGTCCTCATTATTAGTCGGGAAATCCCCAAGGTAGATTTAGCATTACCGTACAAAGACGTCTAATTAGGTACTATTTTGTAATGCGAGAAAAGCAGTGCTATTTTAAAATAAACTGGGGAATCCACCGACAGGTAAAGAGAGTTGCTAATATGTATTTTCTAAATTATTCAAGATTTGATAAATATCTTCTAATTTGTTGTGTTGTTAATTTGGGTAACATACATGATTGTAAGCTGTTTTTTTTTAAAAAGTCTCACTGGGTTTCTTGCTGGTTCTTCCTAGGACAGAAGCTTTTTTTTCGAACCAGTGGTAATTAAGCAAAAGAGTGACTTTCAATAAGTATTATTTATAATCTATATTGAATAAAAAAGTTTCTGTTTCTGTTACATGAATGTTCTTTCCCTAAAAACTAGGAAGTGCATTTTACGCTATAGATGACAACACTATTTTAAAATTTGACGTTGTAAAATGAATGAGTGTATTGTTTTTTTTTATATAGAATAGGGTGACAAACGAGCACACAGTTCCCCGGATGGTAAGTGGTTACTGTGGCCCATAGATATCTACATCTACCCTCGTTTGCGAATCAAAATGCAGATGCGTTGTCACCCGTGAGGACTAAGATGGAATGCCTCTTTCCCAGTAAAAAGGGTATCTGGTTATCTACACTCACCATACGAAATACATCAGTTTTTAGCTGCTTTTTTACGCTGGTATTCTGTAGGTGCGTGGTCCTTCCCCGGTCGAGCCGACCCATTTGTGCTACAACTATACTACTTATATAGTTTTGTGCTAATTATTCGCTAAATCTATGTGGAGTGCACCCACTTAGGGAGCGTTAATTCAAGTTTAATTTTTTTTCGGAACAGTAGAAAGAGTTTACATGTTGTTTTCATCGTCCACTCGTCAATGGGAAACTTTAATAAAAAGTGTAGGCGTATCCGTCAAAAGACTCTCAGAGACAAATGAATTGCTCATTATGACGCTGTTAAACCACTGCAGAATAATTAAAAAAAACTAGTATAAACACTCGAAGATAAATATGATCCCAGCACCAACAGAGAAAACGTCGATACAAAAGAAGCAGTATCTACACTCTTATCAGCTTTGAGTGACTTCAGTATTTTATGCTATCTTTCCTTTTGGTGTAAAAGCAAATACTAAATAATATAATAGTAAACTAGATTATCACTGGAAAAGTATGAGATAAAAATCAAAGCCCAAAAATGTTTCTTCAAAGCCAACGTATTCAACTAGTTGAAAAAGCTATTTCTTACGTAACAAAAAATGTGAGAATGTTGACATTTAGATTGAAGGAAGAAGAGGAATGAGAAGATATCGAAAAGGTTTACCAGGAGAAATGACCCGATATGCGGGACTGGTAGCTCAGATGGTTACCGCTCGCTGTAAGCTTCACAGTACTCGAGCAACCCAGGTTCGATCCCCGCCAGCACCAATGAAATTGTTAATTGCAATTTTAAGTGCTGATTTACCACGTGCTCGGTGGTGAAGGAAAACATCGTGAGGAAACCTGCATGTCTGAGAAACATGAAAAAAAATATTTCGAAGACATGTTGCCAGATCAAAAAAAACTCATTCAGCGCTAGGACAACACAAAAAGCGCTAGATTTCATGAAAACTGCGCTTTAAAAAAGCCCTAGATTTCGTGCTAAATTAACTACAAACAAAGTTTGTGTTTTTTATTATAATTTATAATTCAAGAAAATATAATCATAATAAAGAAGTTTTTTTCTGGCAATATTTTTTGATGTATCAATACTTCGCAGGACACTTATAATTATGGCAATTGCTGTCAACAGTAGTTAATACTGTACGAAATTAGAGTATTAAACTAACAGGAGACGACATTGGAGAGCGTTCCCCGCTGTCAAAAGTACGAGAGCGCGGTTCATTCCCGTTATATAAAAAAAGGTGCGCCGCGTACTTTATAAGGTTTGTATACGACCGGTAATGACTTACTCGGCTCCTATTTTGCACACGCTAGCGATAAAATTATTAACGAACTCCAAGTAGTTCAAAACTTATTCTGTCGTCGAGCTACGAACGCACCTTGGTACGTCCGTAATGCCGACCTTCACCGGGACTTAGAAATCCCAACAATCCAGCAATGTCTTAAAAAATTATCTGAAAACTTCTTTATAGTATCAGAGTCGCATACTAACGCACTTATTCGTGAGGCAGTTACTTATACCGCCCCACTCCCCTCCCGCTATAGCGTCCGCAGGCCGAGAAACACTCTCTCGGACCCGTCAAATAAGTTGTCAAACGACCTGAACTGCCTCCTGGCGGCTCAGGCCAATTCTAATTAAATTAAAAATTATTTAAAATTAATAATATGCCTTCGTAGGCACTCCCTAAACGGCATTTAGCCGTCTGCGCCCTCTTTTCCCAAAAGAGGGTCGCTTTAGATACGGCATAAGAAGCTTTCAACAGCTGGTTGCCAGTCCCCAAAGGCGGTTTTTAGCGGGTATCACTTAGGTCCCCCGGTAGGCAGTGAGTCCCGCATAACCACGACAGACCGGCTGTTGTGGTATGCATAATGCATTTTCCGCCTCCCTCTGTGGTAGCCCTTTTCCAATTGCTTCGGGCGCAAAAAAAAAAGTACGGCATCAGTTAACAAGTAGTTGTAAGCGTGAGTTGACCTCCAGAAAAATGCCGAGTTGCAGTGTGTTTTCTTGTAAAAAAAGATCACAGACCTCAAATTTACAAAAAGACGACGTTACCTTTCATCTTTAAGTATTTATTTTGATTTCAATAATTAATATAAGCATTAAATCACGAAAATTCTGATTAATATAGCTGAGCAGGGTGTGTTGCCAACTTAAAGTATTAATACTATACTATAGTATAGACTTTTGCACCACTAGGACATAATTAAATTTTGCTTAATTGTAGACAAGTGTCGTTTCTCTTTGTTCTTATTACATAAGACAAAATCGTGTTATTGAATAGTCTTAAATTCATTAATATTATTGTGATCTATTTGCAAAACTATATTATTTCAAACAACATTAATAATCTTTAATTGTTTTTAACGAAATGAAAACATCAATTTAAATTGTTTTATTGTATATAAAACATTTTAAATAGATATTTTCATTTCATTATGTTACGTTATGAAACGAAAAGAAGGGTAATTTCGAGTATATAAAATGGTATCATCAAGGCAATAATAGTGATGTTCACTGTAATCTTTAGTGTCGATGTTTTTATTTGACTATAATTAATACCTTGGTATATAATACCAAGGTGTTATTTAAAATTCTTTTTTGTACAATGTTTAAAAAAGATCTTTGGTTTTACAGTTTTCCAAAAGATCTTTACAGGCGCCAAGTTTGGATAAAAGCATGTGGCAATCATATAACCTGGGTACCTAAACGAACAAGTACTATTTGTTCCTAGCATTTTGACCAATCGGTTTTCGCAATCCAATCAAATAATAAAAGGAAACTAAATGAAACTGCTGTACCGACTTTGAAATTATTGGAAGTAAGTTTATTATTTTGCTACAGGTTTATTTTACATTATGAAGGATAAAATTAAAAACATGTAACAAATCGAAATGGAAGGTTTAGTGAATGATATTTATTCATTTTAAAATGATATTTACAAGTATTATATATTTAAGTCAATAACTGTCTAAACGTTGGTAATGTTTTTATCTAATGTAAGCACTTATCTATGTTAGAAGGAGATAAAATACCAAACTCGGTGCCTCTCTTTCTAAGAAAAATGAGGAACGGTTACAATGTTCTAAGCGCTCACTCCCTATATTATATTATAACCTCCTTGATATTATACCATTTTTTATGTATTGCAATAAAATATTTTTTATCTATACCTACATAAATTTATTGGCCACTGCGTATTATGGTGAAAGGCCAAGCAGAGAGCAGGGTGTATAGCTTAGAGTATTCAACTAACAGGAGACGCCATGCGCTTAAATTTCCAAACAAAAAAGTCTGTCACTTCTAGCGGGAGGCGAGGTAACGCACACTAAGCTAATCGTAAACATTGGGCCACGTCGTTACGCACGCACACAGCATAATATGAGCACACGATTAAGCAAAACGCACACAACCTTGAAAATCTCTTATAAATGTCTCATAGTTACAGTGCATAAGCTATAAACAACTAGTGCGAGGGCCTTGTCGATATGGATATGTCGATGAAATTTTATGCAAGTTACATTAGCAAATTAAATAAAATAAAAATGAAAAAATGTTTAATGAGTAATATAACATTCAAAGTAAATTAAAAAAAATACGTAAGGTACAATATAATAATACAAAATTACCAAAATTTAAACAAATTGAAAAAGTATTATATTATATTTTAACTGGTTTTTAAAGTGAATAAGTTTGGTATATCTGATGAATACACTTTTTGGGATCACTCTTTTTTTGCGAGGTAGCTAATTCTGGTGCTTGCATATTTTTCCATCACCAAGTTTGCTAGTTCAATGTTATGTGGAACGTAATCATTATCGAAATAAACCTAGCAAGCTAACAGCATAGCAAAGTGGCGAAGCAATCAGCTTTTGTTTTGTCTTTGGGCAATCAGTTTCAAAATAGGAGGTTCAGATGCCTGGGTAAACAGTAATCGATTGCTGAAAACAGAATTTGAAAATTTGAAACCGTTCTCGAGATAATCGTGGGACAGACGGACAGACATCGTGAAATCAATAAGTGTCTTCGCAAGCTTCCCCACTTAAAAATGTTCCTGTATGCTTAAAAATATATAATATGCCTAGTCTATGAAATGTTTTTACCATTTTTAATGTCATGACCAACCGGAAAGGTTATCTGTATAGGGGTTTTAAACGGTCTAATTTTACAGATTTTACCCAACCTATAGAGTTAAACCGTTTTAAGGCTTAGGGTTGAACTACATCTGGCAGCACGGAATCGCACTTTCCTGTGCTTCTATCCTTTTTGTTCACTCAGAAACGTTCTTTACTAGAGCGAGAAAGAGAGCGGGAGTGTATAGTTCTACCCTCAAAAAGCCGATTGTAAACCGGTTTCAAAAGTTTATATATCATTCTTGACAATCCATACTAATATAATATTATAAATGTGAAAGTGTGATTTTTTGTTTATTTGTTTTTGTCCTTCCTTTACGCAGCAACGGAATGGAGCAATTAAAAAAAAATAAACATTTGCTATATCTTGGTCCAAGTTTACGCTTAACCAAACATACTTTTTTTCGTCATTTTACTTAGGATTGAAAAATAATTAATGTCTTCGTAGAAAGCGGTATTATTTTGTGTTCTACAGTACAAAAGTGTAGTACTCTGTATATATTTAATAATAATAGATTATAAATATGACACTGAAATTATTTGTTTGTCCTTATTTATTTATTTAAGCGCTAATAATTCGTGTCTCATCTGAAAACAATAATTTGGTTGACATCATCTAAGACGGTAAACTTGTAAATAAAATTTTAAAATGAATAAATATCGTTTACTAAACCTTCCATTTCGATTTGTTACATGTTATAAAAATTTATCCTTCATAATGTAAAATAAACCTGCAGCAAAATAATAAACTTACTTCCAATAATTTCAAAGTCGGTACAGCAGTTTCATTTAGTTTCCTTTTATTATTTGATTGGATTACGAAAACCGATTAGTCAAAATGCTCGGAACAAATAGTGCTTGTTCGTTTAGATACCCAGGTTATATGATTGCCACATACTTTTATCCAAACTTGGCGCCTGTAAGGATCTTTTGGAAAACTGTAAAACCAAAGATCTTTTTTAAACATTGTACAAAAAAAAATTGGAAATAACACCTTGGTATTATATAACAAAGTATTACATATAGTCAAATAAAAACACTGACACTAAAGATTACAGTGAACATCACTATTATAGTCTTGATGATACCATTTTATATACTCGAAATTTCCCTTCTTTTCGTTTCATAACGTAACATAATGAAATGAAAATATCTATTTAAAATGTTTTAAATGTATAATGTATACAATAAAACAATTTAAATTGACGTTTTCATTTCGTTAAAAACAATTAAAGATTATTAATGTTGTTTGAAATAATATATTTTTGCAAATAGATCACAATAATATTGATGAATTTAAGACTATTCAATAACACGATTTTGTCTTGTGTAATTAGAATAAAGAGAAACGACATTTGTCTACAATTAAGCAAAATTTAATTATGTCCTAGTAGTGTAAAAGTTCTTACTATAGTATTAATACTTTAAGTTGGCAACACTACCTGCTCTGCTATATTAATCAGAATTTTCGTGATTTAATGCTTATATTAATTATTGAAATCAAAATAAATACTTAAAGATGAAAGGTAACGCCTTCTTTTTGTAAATTTGAGGTCTGTGATCTTTTTTTACAAGAAAACACACTGCAACTCGGCATTTTTCTGGAGTTCGACTCACGCTTACGACTACTTCAAAGAGTATAGTAACTGTCCTATACAGGAAGACTACTTGTAAGTGACGCCGTACGCGGCGCAACTACTGTGCGTTCACCGTAAGATGTCCCCTGCTGTGATGTTGGCACTATTGCTTGTCAATCTGTTGTCAGTTTGTGATTAGCTGCGCTCGTTTTTGTGTTATTATTTAAAATATTCCGAATTAATTATGCCGAAACCATTTAGAAGCAGTGCAAGAGAGGTTGTGTTGAAGGTGCGTGCCTTTTGTGAGAGAGAAAAGGCAAATCAAGCCCTGTTAATTCCACTCAATCAAGTGCGAACTCGCGTCGCCGCCATGACAGGTTAGTAAAATAGGGATGCCAGCTTCATGCAAAATGCCTTTAGTATGGGTAGTAATAAGAAATTACTAACATTACGAATTAAAATAAAAAAGTACGTATCTCAGTTAATTTAATTTACTTTTTTATCATAATGTCTGTATTTGTATTTTATAAATATGTAATTTTATAAAATGGTACTTTGGTGTCTATTTCAGGCATGTCAGAGAAAACCGTGAGTAGAATATCTAAAGAAGGTGAAGCTGCTGCCTCTACATCTCAAAAACTCAAGTCTCCTGGAAAACACCGTCAAAGACGTAAAACGGTGGATCTTGATGATTTCGATTTATGCGCAATAAGAAACAAAATCCATGAAATGTATACTGTAAGAAAAGTTGTTCCTAGTTTAAATAAATTACTTGTAGAATTAAAGAATGACATAAACTTTGGTGGAGGTCGAACGACTTTGTGGAAAATTTTAAAACAAATTGGATTTCAGTATAAAAAGTGTGGTTCGAAACGGAAAATTTTAATGGAAAGGCACGACATAGTTGCATGGAGACGCAAGTATATCGTTACTATGAGGCAAAATCGAGCAGATGGTCGGCCAATAGTTTTCTTAGATGAAACATACATTCACGCATCGTATGCAGTGAAAAAATGTTGGCAAAAAGATGACGAGGACGGAGTAATAATAAGTGATTCTGTTGGAACGCGGTGGATAATTATTAATGCAGGTGGAGAAACAGGGTTTATTCCTAATGCTCAATTGATTTTTAAATCACAGAGTAAATCAGGGGACTACCATGACGACATGAACAGAACCAATTTTATAAAATGGCTTTCAGAGAAACTTATACCCAATTTGCCTCCGAACTCCTTAGTCGTGATGGATAACGCTCCCTATCATACCGTACAAGTAAATAAAGCACCTACTATGAGTTCCTCAAAACTTCAAATGCAAAATTGGATAACAAATAAGGGATTGTCTTATATACCAACAATGCTGAAAGCAGAACTTTATGAAATTATAAAAGAGCACAAAGAAGTGCCGATTTATGAGGCTGACCAATTATTGCTTTCTCATGGCCATAAAGTGGTTAGGTTGCCCCCTTACCACTGCGATTTAAATGCGATTGAGTTTATGTGGAGTCTTTTAAAGAGACGAGTAGCCAGCAATAATGTCGGCCAAGAAGCTGGGAATATCGTGAAGTTAACTGAAGAAGCTTTTTCATCTATAACCCCTCAGGATTGGCAAAAGCAGTGTGAACACGTAAAAAATTTAGAAGACAAGTTTTATGTACTTGATGGCTGTTTGGATGATATTACTGATAAATTCATAATTGAATTAGGAAATGACAGCAGCACAGATTCGGATACGACAGATGATGATAACGACGTTTATGAAAGTGACAGTGATACGAGTATGTCTGGAATTGTTCCTTTCGACCATAATTATTGTCGGAAAAAATAAATCAATAAATAATTTAAAAATTAAATTGTGTTATCATTCACAACATTACTAGTCTTATAACTAACTGTATATTATTTAAATAAGCAAGTAAAACATATTAATCAGGGGTTTTCAAGTTTAGATAATTTTGCCAGCAACCACCAAGTGGGGTAAATGCTCTATATATTGTTGGCAGCACCGTAGACAATGCTGCCATTTCCCAAGGCAGGGGACATCTTACGGTGAACGCACTATAGTTTTATATAACGGGAATGATCCGCGCTCTCGTACTTTTGACAGCGGGGAACGCTCTCCAATGTCGTCTCCTGTTAGTTTAATACTCTAAGGTGTATAGCAATAAAATATTTTTGTCTATACCTACATAAATTTATTGGCCAATGCGTATTATGGTGAAAGGCCAAGCAGAGAACAGGGATTTGTTGTAAACTTACTAGGTGATTTGGGTAGCTAGCTACAGAGAGGCATTCATCGGCTCTTGTCCTTGAATTAAAGATGGTTAATATATATTTTAACTGTTAAAATAAATAGTTAAAAAAATAACAAATTTATTAAATTAATAAAACCATTTAAATCAATGAATAAAACTATCACATTTCAATCTATTCAAAACAATCTGCGATCGATTTCTTACCTTAGTGATTTATAATTTTATATTTATGCCATCTAGCGTCTTCTTTACGTGCCACCTTGAGAATCAATTAACTTTCGTTTGACCAAATGACTTTAATACCTGTTGAATGGAGTAGATGGCGGTTTACAAAGCAGTGTTATTCGAATGAAAATATTCCTTAAATACATCAATACATGTATTCTCTTGATATATTACATTAAAATTGTGGCTTCACATGTTTACAAAAAAAAGCATTGTAATAATTATTTGCTATAAAATTAATCTTATATCCAATATTTTATTTAACGCTATGTCTACCTTGAATGACTACTGACCGATTCTGGGATGGTCTGTTTGCGTGCGTCGTTCTTTGCTTCATAGGACAGAGTCTTAGGTATAAAAAGATACTCTGTGGGACAGAGTACATTATATATAGGGAACTTCATAGTTCCCACTAGTTCGTATTCGTAGTTCGCACGCACGGTTTAGCGTTGGCGTCTTGCGAGTGTAGGTGAACGAAAAGAACTATTAGACCGATTAACAGTCGGCATTCGGAAACGTTTCTTCTAGTACAGTGGCAAGATATGTTTCCTAATCGTTCATCGTTCGCGAACTACACAAGACTACTGTATAGGACAGTTACTATACTCTTTGGTAGACCCATGGAACGAAAGAAAAGGGGCCTCGCTGATGCAACTTCGCGCTCGTTTATATTAGTCCAGGCTACCCCTCTGATTGTAAGCTGTTATTTAAAAAAAAAGTCCCGCTGGATTTCTTGCTGGTTCTTCCAAGGACAGAGGCTTTTCTTCGAACCAGTGGTAATTAAACAAAAGAGTGACTTTCAATAAGTATTATTTAAAATCTGTATTGAATAAAAAAGATTCTGTTTCTGTATAATTGGACCCATTTACGCAAACAGGAACCAACCCACAGTTTGAGTGAAGTTGAGTTTGGTACATAGATGTCGCTGAAATGGCACTTTCTATCTTCCCAAAAAAAATTGTAGCTTCCCGACGAATGAAAACAGAGATACAACACTCACTTATGGAACCAACCCACTTTGGTCAACTTTAAAAAAACAGAAAAGAACTATGCTGCATGGAATTTAAACGCTAAAAAGACCCATGCCACTTGATACCTTTAGGACCTAAGTATTTTCATTATGCAAACAAGAACCAAAGTTGGTTGGTCCTATTTAGTTACTAAAATATTGTAACTTTTTGTGCCAAACGGAACTAACTAGCTTTGGTTCTTGTTTGTATAATGGTAATGCTTAGGTCCTGAAGGCATCAAGTGGCATGGCTCTTCTAATCGTTCGAATTCGGCAGTGTATAGTGGAACCATACAACATAGTTTTTTCTTTTATTTAAAAGTTGGCTAAGTGGATTGATTTCACAAGTGACAGTGTTTTATCTCTGTTCTTAGCTTAGTCGTCTGAAAGCTACAAGTGTATATAAGAGATTTTTTTAACTACTTATTAACTTGGTACTTAAACACTAATAATTTGTTTTATACCCTAATAAGTAGTCAACTCAACTCTTTTATCTGGGAAAATGTGATTATTTCTAGCTTCTACAATTAACAATAAAAAAGAATCAGGTGGAAAAAGCGTTAGCCCTCTATCATGTTCCCACTTTACGCATAGACCTCCTATGTTACATGCAAGGGAATGAGAATGTAAAGCTTCAAATTAAAATGACGTTGAGGATATTGGGATAAAAGGTTAGAGCCACCTTCCTATTTTCCACTTACACGTAGAGTGTCGCAACTGCTTGCTAGCATGTTGCATACACAAGTGATGGTAAACATTGCATGAACATTTCTATATCCAATGACAACGAGCTAATTAAAATCAGCGCGCTGCCTTATGAAAGTTCAAAAAGAAGCATTAAATTACTAGGGTGTCTTGTCCTTCAATCTCCAAAATCACATGATACAATAAAAAAAGTATCCCAAACACTGACCTTCCCTGTTGCGACCGATATCGGCAGAGACAACTGAATTATTTATTAAATATTCAAGCTGAATTTCTTGACAAATTATATAATAATCATGATAAAAACATAATACATAATGATGAATAGCGATGATAATTATGTGTCGTGACGAAAATAGTATGTTTGGTGATAAAAGCTCTGAAATTTCTATGTCATTGATAATAACGTTAACGGAAGTTCATTGAACACTGAATGAGACGGTACTTGAAAGTATTAATACCAGTGAAATATTGCAAGAAAAAGAAACTGAAATTGAATCTCCTAACCAAGCAAGACCAACCAGAGGTAGAAAACTATTATATGATGGAGCGACAAGAGAAGACGGAAAGAAGGGACAGTACAATAACCAAAGCTATGTGAACTTTAAGAAGCGAATCATCGATTCCAAGGTTTTTATCGATTATAGCTGCAATTGTGTAAAAAAATGTCAAGAGAAGACATATACTGAAGCGCATAGATATAGATGTCTATGGGCCACGGCAACCACTTACCATCAAGTGGACTGTGTGCTCCCTTGTGATTAGGCTTCCCAACTCAAAAAAAGGCATTTCCGTGGTTACCCAGCTCGACATCCGGGACTTGGGTATATTACGCGGGACACAACACACCACATACAAATTGGTTAGAAAAAAAAAACACAGTGGTTATAAAATTCACTGCAGGTTTGATCAAAATTAATGTTAATTTGTAGTTCAGCCTTGACGTGGTCAACAAACAGCTTATTTCTGCCGTCTTTCCATGCATTTCCACAGAGAGAAAACACTATCTCTGCTGATGCATTTGAAAGTGGTATCGAAGCTACGGTTAAGATGTAGTTGGTACGAGATAGATACTAATATCATATAATCACTGATTTCCGGGACAAAAGGCGTCCCGCAAGGGGTTACGGCGGGACGGTCCGAAATTGACCCAGAAGCGGGAAGTCCCGGAAAATCCGGGACAGTTGGCAAGCCTACTTGTGATCCTTATTGAATTGCCTTAAAGATAAGCGTGGTCAGCAAGAGGGACATAATGTGGCTTCAACTGAACAGAGAAGTGTGACATTATCACCTTTATCCAAGAGTAAACATTTTATTTTTAAAAATATTATAGAAATTGAAACCCACTTTAAATTTGAAAAGGAACCAAACCACAAATTTGCTTTTTACCAGAAAGAACCAACCCGTTTTTTTAATTATTACTTATAGTAAAATCTTATAAAAATGTATGAATTATGTATTCCTAGAAAGGCCTCGACGTTCCACATAAGTTTAGTAAATATTTATTTTTTAATATGCTTCATATACATTTTGCACACTCTTTTTACAAAACTCCCATTTTCTCGAAATCAATCTAGTGTGGGTTGGTTACTGTTTGCGTAAATGGGTCCAATTATGAATAATACACGAATCACGAACTCATCCGAACGACGCACGATGATCCACGAACACTGAGTTTCGGGTTTCGGCGCCGCCGAAGGTTCGCCAGATTTTTTGCCGAAACCGAAACTACGAGGGTGGATTGAAAAGTACTCGGCCTAACACAGATCCATTCAATTCTAAAAATCAAATCTACCCACATTATTTAGTTCAGTTCAGACTAGTTCATTGTGTGAAGTTCGAAACGTGTGCGATAATTAGTTGTGATTTTATAAATTTATTAACAAAGTAATCGGACATAATTTCCGCGAATGGAGCAAATCGAGCAGCGTGCCGTCATTAAGTACCTCCATAAGAAGGGGCTATCATCAAAAGCCATCCATGATGACATGATCAGTACATTAGGCAAATGTGCTCTGTCATATTCATCCGTCAAAAAATGGATAGCAGAATTTAAGCGTGGTAGAGAGAGTGTGAAAGATGAACCCCGCTCTGGAAGGCCTTCGACGTCAACTACTGACGAAAATATTAAAAAAGTACTTGATTTAATAATGGGAGACCGCAGATTAAAAATTATAGAGATAGTCGAGATTATAGGCATCTCTTATGAACGAACTGAAAACATCATTGTCAACGAGTTGGGTTTCCACAAGGTGTCTGCGAGGTGGGTTCCGCGACTGCTTTCAGTTGAACAAAAAAGGACGCGATTGACTATTTCACGCGACTGTTTGGAATTATTTGAAGCCGATGCAGATGATTTTTTGAATCGTTTTGTTACTATAGATGAAACATGGGTTCATTACTGTACACCGGAAACAAAACAACAATCAAAACAGTGGAGAAGACCTGGTTCACCACCCCCTAAAAAGGCTAAGTCGATTTTGTCGGCAAATAAGGTGATGGCTTCAGTATTCTGGGACTCGAAAGGTGTGATTATGATTGATTATCTTGAAAGGGGTCAGACTATAAACTCTGATTACTACTGCACCTTACTACGTCGTTTACGAGAGGAAATAAAAGAAAAACGTAAAAACGTCGAGGAATGCTCAGAAGAAAAGTCCTGTTTCATCAAGATAACGCCCGTGTTCACACGTCAGTACAGTCAATGGCTGAAATTCACAACTGTGGCTTTGAACTGTTACCGCATCCGCCGTATTCACCTGATCTGGCACCATCAGACTTCTTTCTGTTCCCTAACCTAAAAAAGCACTTGGGAGGTCAAAGATTTTCAACAAACGACGAGGTCAAAGCAGCTGTAGACGCATATTTTGACTCTAAGGAAGAATCATTTTTTTTTCAACGGTCTAAATGCTTGGAAGGGGAGGTGGCAAAAGTGTATTGAACTTGATGGTGATTATGTAGAAAAATAAAAATATAACTGATTTAGTATGTGTTTATTTTCTTGGTTAGGCCGAGTACTTTTCAATCCACCCTCGTATTACCGAAACTAGATTTTTTGCCGAAACTTTGCCGAAACCGAATCTTCGGTCGGTCACTAATAATATTTAGAAGAAAACAACCTATTCCACTTTGATCATTAGCATTCTTTCAATCAATAGGATACGATCTGATCAACTTTCTTTATTACAATAGATCATGGAGAATGCGGCAAGCAAAGATGTTTTATAGGTCCAAGTATATTACCTCATAGTTGGTACGGAAAATATGAGCATATTATGTAAAATGTGAATTTTCTAATTATTAAAACCGCGATATCTCAAGAATGGTGAGCCGTAAGAGAAAAAGTGACTGGACCATTTTTGTAGAGAATTATATGATATACAAGTTTTGTCTGACCTATTTTCACCTATATATACCTATCATATAAATCTAACCGTTTTCGAGAAAAAAAAGACAATTATGTACGTTTGACCTAGTAAAAATTTTTTTGCAGAAGTAGGATCGAAGAGGATTTTTGACATTTCATGTATAATGATGTATTTAACGTCTCTGCCAATTTTCAGGACTATGCGAATTTTGGCTAAGTTATGACTTATTTTTGTCTATTTTGACTGTACTATTTTTTTTATTTGGTTTTCGCTGGAGTTTACACCACCCAGCGGGAATATACCTATTGTCAATTTTCCACAGACATTTTACATTGATCGCACAATTTTCATAAATTTATTACACACTGAGAGTGGAGAAACAATTTACGCTATTTGATACGTACCTAATTGTCTTCCACTCTCTATTACTTTCTATAAACTTTAGTGGCACGTAAAGCATATTCAAAAAATAAAAAAAATAATAGCAGTTGCAACTGGGTACTACAATTAACATCGTAATAATATAGAAATTTTACATAGGTGATTAACAATAGATATAGTAATAAAAGATAACAAAACGGAACATACATATTCTTGGTCTATAATTATAAAACAATAATAACGAAAACAAAAAGACCTTGTAAAATATTACACCTAGTCTATATATAACTATAAAAACTAGCATACAAATAACAAAAAAAAAACAGTAATGAAAGAGAACAGAAAGACATTCCAAACCTTATTTACTTACTAATTTAATAACTGTTACCGCTATTTACAATCTTATTAAAGTTCTTCAGGTTCTTAAGTACATTTTTATTCAGTTTTATGAAGGAATCCAGAGCCGATTCCTGCCTCATAAGTTCTGTGAGTTTGTATAGCGACATTCTTAAGTTATTGCACAGTAGTTCATGATGTATTCTGTATCGGCAGAAGGCGGAGCAGTTCTCCAATAGATGTTCTGTGAATAGATGTTCCAACGTCTGAACTGTGCGGTTGTCGCACGGACATTTATCGTTTTTAATGTTTTTAAAACGGTGCAGATATGTTTTATTATAACGGAGGAGGTTGCCAGTGATTAGGATCCACGGTACACGGTTTATAAACAGAAGTGAAGAAGAAGAATGCAGAAAACAAATTACATATTTCTGTGGAATTATTAGAACTTTTTTCCTCATCGGTTGTCGGTTCTTCGAGCTATGTGGCCGGCCCAATGCCACTTCAGCTTACTAATCTGTTGGGCTATGTCGGTCACTCTGGTTGCAGTGAAGGACCACGTCTTAGTCCCATAGGCACACACTGGTTGTACAGTCTCGTTTTCAAGTTTTGAGGACGCGAAGATATGTCGTAATCTCCCGAACGCTGCCCAGCCGAGTTGAATCCGCCGACCTTTTCGATTAGATATATATATATATATATATATTTTTTTTTTTTCAAAAATTGTTAATATTAATAGGTAGGTATACTATCTTCAACCGAATTCTTTTGTCTTCAACCAAAGCCGAACCAGAACGTTACATAATCGAAAAATGTTACCAGATTTCTTCCATTTTATCCAGGCACATTCTTTATCTTTAAATATACGAATAAGAGCAACGAGAGACTAGTAGATAATAAATCCGACACCCCCTTGGGACAGATGGTCGCCCTCCACGAGATAAAACAAGTTGCCGAATTCGAGGATTACCGTGTCCTAACCCTCTTCGGATTTCAAAAAATCCGATCATATCCCAGCACAACTTCTCTATTTTTTGTCAGCTCCAGGATGTCCTCGACAGATTCGTCAAAAGTGTCAACAGAACCTCCACTGGAGATTCTTAGCATCCTCTGGCCCGTTGTTACCATGGACGCCCTGTTGCCAGAAATAGCAAGACCGCAGGGCCAGTCCCCCGCGGGCAGTTTCTTTGTCGTTGCTTATGGAGGAATGTTTGCTATATGTAGTTGTCACGCTTGGAAGGTCGGAAATTTTTATTTTATAGTTGTTATTAAGAAGGTGATGCTGGCAATCTCATGGTTCGTTTCCCTCAGTCACCTCATAAAATACCCACGGGACGATATGGGGTAGTGCATAATATTCTTACAACACCACTATACGGTTATAATGAGAACATCCCTATCTTATAAAAAAAAAAGCATCATTATTGTTTGAACTCATTATTGTTACTTAATGTTTTAGGAAAAAACCTTTATGTAGGTAGATCAACCATAGATTCGACAACATAATAATATGATTATGATGTTATACTGGTTTAACACTTTGGTTTAAGTTTTAAGGTATATTGAACAGAAAGACATTTAATAAAAATTTATAATTTATAACATATTTATTAACAATGAAATGATAATTTATATTTTGTTATTATGTATTGTAAAACTAAGTTGTTAGAGCTGCCCATGGTGAAGACATTGGTGCAGGATTTTGTAAGTATGACATCACAACAGCTGATATGGAAAGCATAAATGAACTTACAATCTGAAAAAAATATATTTAAAATGTATTTTTTTACGTAGGTATGTCGTAAACAAATTATTTATAAAGTAATATGTTTAGGTGGTAGAGCTACACAGGCATTATTTTCGTACACATCCACGGCACCACCAGTGTTGCCCGCCCCATAGCAGCCCCGCCTACGTGGGAGGGTGCGTCGGTACGCAGTTGAACCTCCCGAGCTTGTTACTCGAAAGCCATGGGGTCAGGAAAATCAATTACTCGGAAGCACTAACCTTTGCGACTACAGCAGCCAATCTGGTCTATGGTTCCATTTTCAAGTTTTATATTGTTGTAGCACAAATGTATAAAATAGCAACTCATTGCTGCTGTTTCATGTAGAGAACCGGAGACCCTTTATACTGGATATGAGGCATTCCATCTTATTCTTCAGAGGAGACAACACATCTGTATTTTGATTTTTAATCGAGGATAGATGTAGATGTCTATGGACCACAGCAACCACTAACCATCAGGTGGACTGTGTGCTCCTTTGTCACCCTCATCCTATAATAAAAACCATCAGCTGGGCTGTGTACGCTTGTGTGTAGCTTGTCTCTCTTATTCTATAAAAAAAAGGTTTGGCCGTGGAGGGTAGGGGGAACGGCACATGCTGACTGACACTCCTCTCCCTCTGCGGCGCCACCAGCACCACATCGACAGTATGGCTCCGCTAGAGTTACGAAGGACCAGTCGGCTGCGGCGGGAAGAGGGACAGGGGGACAATACATTCCTCCTGCCACAGTCCACAAATGCGCACACAGAGTGGGCTAGGTAAGCCCACTTGGAGCAACTACTTGGGGCCAACCTTAAACCTTGGGCCAGCCAAGTGACTTCCTCTTTGTTCACCACAAATGACCAAGCCATAGCTGTACTTAAGTACAAAAATTAATTATCAAACACATTGTTTTAGCTTCTTGTATTACCTGTTTTGTATCATCTGAAACTCTTGAGTTAGCAAAACTGATACTTGAACAGAATACAGCCGTCCAAGCACACCATTTAAGCCTCATCATTAGACCACACATTGAGAAAATCATTCCTGAAAAGAGTATTATAAATATAATGCACTGTTAATAACTTTTTATAACTTTAAACTACTTTTATTTTTAACATAATGCGCTTATAGTTTTGTAACATAATAATTTTAATAAAATTTAAAAATTATGCACATAGAGAAAGTAACTCAACCTGAGTTAAGCTTATTTCTTATTGGAATTATTTATCCTTTAGGGGAACTAACAGTACCTTTTTTATAAATACACATTAAATAACAGAAATGATTGGCACGAAGTTGGGGAATTAATTGATGTTGTAATATATGTGTGTAATATATGTAAAATCACTCTCATTTATAAATATCATTGCATTTTAAATGAACATCAACATCTCCATAGATAATAAAATAACAGTCAAAAACCACATATAATAATTGTATAATATCTTAAATTTAAGACATCAAAGTTAGTTCATATGATTTGATACTATGATGCTTGGTTTATTAAGATGTAAAGATTAATTTCCAACATTTCTTGGACTTCTTCTTCTTCTTCAAACAGGACTTAAAAAAGGATGAGGTTTATAATTCGTAATCTTTTTTTTTTATGTATGTTCACCAATTACTCAAAGACACCTGTACCAATTCTTTTTCTTTTTTTGTTAAAATTCTTTTTTTGTTTAAAGTTTATACTTTCCAGGTGGTCCCATTTAAATTTTATATAGAAATTGGTCGAGAGGTTTAAGAAAAATCAACAATAAATTAGATTTATATTGAAGTGAGTTGTACAAAACTTTTAACTTTACCACTTGTTTTAGTGGTATTTTGCCTCGCAGATGATTGTCCATTGCACGTTATAAATTCTGTGTAACAGATAATTTCTTATAATGTGTGGCTGGTTATTGTCTTACATGGATTGCCATGCAATAATGTGTCTACACAAGCATAAGTTTGCTCTTAAAAGAAGAAAGTTTTCAGATATTTGAGATAGTAAAGTGGAAAAGACTGCTGGTAATTTCAGTAACACATACTCCAGTTAATTCCTTCCTAAAAGTCCTTCACTGCTGGCCGTATGAGGAAGCTCAAGGTCGCTCAGCGAGCTATGGAGAGGGCTATGCTCGGAGTTTCTCTGCGTGATAAACTCAGAAATGAGGATATCCGCAGTAGAACCAGAGTGACCGACATAGCCCAACGGATTAGTAAGCTGAAGTGGCAATGGGCCGGCCATATAGCTCGAAGAACCGACAACCGATGGGGAAGAAAGGTTCTCGAGTGGCAGCCTCGTACCGGCAAGCGAAGTGTAGGGCGTCCCCCCACTAGATGGAGTGACGACCTGGTAAGATATGCAGGAAGTCGATGGATGCAGGTGGCTCAGGACCGTGCTTTGTGGCATTCTTTGGGGGAGGCCTATGTTCAGCAGTGGACTTGTGAAGGGCTGTAATGATGATGAATGATGATACTCCAGTTCATTATATAGATCATGCTCATATGTATCATGTATAGAAATGTTATTTAAATAAACAGCGGGTTTGTAGAGTCACCCCCCACTTCCATTTCCTGCCGGATGTGCTGTCTTTTTTATAAATTTTTAAAAATCTCAGTTTGAGGTTATGTTTTCGTAATGTTTTTGACAATATAAACCTGATTTGTGGGGGCAGAGAGTTGGGGGAGAGTAGCCCAACGCCACTGAAAGTGGTGCAGTAGAGTTTATAAAAAAATAACCAACCAACATCCCCTTCTAACCTAACCTGTCCGAGTTGGGGTGCCCCAAGTCCCTAGCTTGCTTCGCTCACTCTTGCACCAAATAAATCACCAAAATGTTAACTTTTATAATTACTTTAATAAGTAAACATATTTTATAACTTCCACCATTTCCAAAAATGTCGTAAAAACGTCGTCTCTAGAGGAGTAGAGAAGTTCTCCAAAAACAGGAGGCAGATAATAACAATAAGGAGCACATTCATGTAAACTCGGAAGCAACGGAATGACACGTCGCGAAGTCAAGTATAAACATAGTGATTATATTCTCTTTGGTCGAGTATGTCTGTTACTGATTACTGTCAATGTGAAAAGTTCCGTTTCAGGTATTAATTAGTGATTTATGAATATTTTTAGAAAATTACATTAAATATTTTGACACAGCTCCGGCAGCTAAAATTGCATGGGGGCGCTTGAGATAAGCCCCCTTGACCCCCCCACAGTGACATACTCCTCAAATTCAGGCGACTTGATTCTAAACCCAACCCAAGAGTAGTTAGTACTACTGAACATGAAAGTTGAAAACTAAATATACAAACTTTACCAAGTATATTCATGTAGTCAGTAGTAAGATCTTCCGCTGGCGCTGAAGTTGGTGGAGGAGGTTTGAAGCGGCGTTCACGATCAGCACGTCTTGGATCAGAGTTAAGTTGCATCTGAAAACGGTATAGGATTATTAATAAAATTTGGTGAATACGATATGAATTACTATAAAAGTGTGCGATACTAATTGGTCCCTTATGTACCTTTTCTGTTTTTATAATTGGGCCACAAATTATTGAAACAGTTTAAATCTTTTTGCAAATAAGTTATTTGGTTTATACTTTATAGCAAATCACATAAGAATAGTGATATCACAGATTAACTAGTAGAAAAGATTCTACCCGAATGGTGATATGATAAAGGCACATAAAATATTGATGTGAAATTTAAATGTTATAAACGTAGTGAATATTTTAATGACAGATCTAATCAAAAACTAAATTATTAATAGCTTTAGCTTGATTAGAATGACAGCTGTCAGCAAAAAAAAATTATAACTGGCTTTACGACTCTGGGTTCTAGGCCTTCTGAGCCTGAACTTACAGTGTATAATTATTCTTCATAGTACTGGTACACAATATGTTGATGCGTCACATTGTGCAGCCCTTGGGAGATATTGACGTCAACTTGAGCCAGCAGACAGCTGACAGTTGGCAATGATATCTCAAGGCGCCTAAGCCGACAGACACCTTATCTTGGGAATCACATCACCATCAGAGCACTTGTTTCACCGTTTCCACTAATAGTTCACATGCCCACGAATGACACTTAATACACAAAATCGCACCACTATTACATATCAAAGTCCACTTAAACCATTATTTAAACAGTAATACAGGAGCACCAAACCGCAACCGGTCAAGTTACCGCCAAAACTCCCTGTCATCAAAAGTGACAGCATAACAGCATGAGTAAAGAAACGGTACAGAAACAAACATCGATATAAGAAAAGTAGAGGATAAGCTGTAAATTGCATTTTTATTTTTTGGTTATACAAATATCATGCAAACATGAACCTTGCCAACAAAAATATATCTGTCTCATTCTCACACGTTACGATTTTCAAATGTAAAAAGAGATAAGTACATATCTTAGACTTCAATTTTTTGTTGCCAGTTTTCATAAATGTCACCCACCCTACCCCAGCCAACAAAAATGGGGTAAATAAAATAAAAAAAATACTAACAGACGTATTTTAAATAGCACTTTCCAAAATTGTTTATTATTGTAATAGCACCCCCGTAGATTATGAATAAAAAATAGGTAAAGATCGCGCATCTTATAACGTCGATACCACTTGGAATAATTAAAATTTTGTAGGTTTGCAACTTAAAAAAACTTCACCCTTCGTGAATTAAACTTCACCACCATCGAAAATCCATAAAATGCAATATTAAGTGCAATTATTTAATAAAACCTACTTTGTCAATTGCCGAATGCACATGGAGTGTTGGCGCATGCGCAGCACATATAATCTAAGGTTTTTCTTCGGAGGATCTTTCGCGGCAAGTTCACGCCTATCTCCATTTTCTCTATTTGAATAGTAAATTGCGTGTAAGAGGTTAACTCATACGTTTCTATCTTAATCTTAATTAATAAATTAAGCTGAAGAAGAAAATTACAAATTTAGATTGAGCGCATTTCAAGATGACTTAAAACACTAGCTTAAAGATGGTATTTCATTTACTACACTTATTTATAATGTTAAGAGCGTTTTCGAAAAGATGAATTTATTTTTGTTTTGTATCCATACAGAAAAAGTCGTTCAACCTTCGACTTTTCATAAAATTTTATCACAGTGGGTCGAAGAAGGATCATGGATGGCAGATTTAAGTATTTCCAGACCAGCAAATAGATCTCCTTAGGGTATACCTACACCATGTGATCGAAATCAAACGATATATGTATGGCTTGATGCTTTAGTAAATTATTTAACAGCCGTTGTAAATTATGTAACAATGTTTTCCGTCGTCCAAATACTTCTTTAGAATGTCTAAGCAGTAAGGAGTAGCGATTGCACCAAGGGCTTCGGCACATTCATGTCTAACCATTTCATTTTCATTTGCATCTTCGAGAGACTCTTTCAAGTGAGGGATACTCACTTCTTCTTGCAACTGACCAAGTACAAATGCAACCTCATCCCGGAACAGTGCACTGCCTGCCTTCAAACCTAAAAATTAAAATAAATTGATTCTTATGAATTGAAACTTAAAAAAAAAATGTATGGTATCATCCATGTTGTCATTCATAATAACCTTTTGCAAAAAGGTAAAGAACACTTTCCTCTGTTCTCAAATTTCTTAATGAGAACATTGCTAGGTATCTCTCGAAGAGAGATGGTTTATTACTATCATTCAAAGTTTGCCCACAGATATGATTTCTTTTTCTTGAATGGATTTGTAATTTTCTGCTTCAGCTTAATTTATTAATTAAGATTAAGATAGAAACGTATGAGTTAACCTCTTACACGCAATTTACTATTCAAATAGAGAAAATAGAGATAGGCGTGAACTTGCCGCGAAAGATCCTCCGAAGAATAACCCTAGATTATATGTGCTGCGCATGCGCCAACACTCCATGTGCATTCGGCAATTGACAAAATAGGTTTTTATTAAATAATTGCACTTAATATTACATTTTATGGATTTTCGATGGTGGTGAAGTTTAATTCACGAAGGGTGAAGTTTTTTTAAGTTGCAAAACCTACAAAATTTTAATTATTTCAAGTGGTATCGACGTTATAAGATGCGCGATCTTTACCTATTTTTTATTCACAATCTACGGGGGTGCTATTACAATAATAAACAATTTTGGAAAGTGCTATTTAAAATACGTCTGTTAGTATTTTTTTTATTTTATTTACCCCATTTTTGTAGGCTGGGTTAGGGTGGGTGGATCTATGTTGCAGCAACTTTCAGCCATTTCAGTTTGCAGACTAGGAGTCACAGAGTACATTTACTAGGAGTAAAGTATTCTGCACAAAGTACATTATATACAGGGAAGTATTCTGTGTTGCAGACTTGCAGACTTGCATTCATAGAGAAAAGTAATACATCCTTGCAGTTGTGACACAAAACAGAGTCAACAGAGTATCTTTGTATAAATGGTTGTAAAAAGATGTGAAGTCGATGTCGAAGATACGTTGAAAAAGGCGGGATAGAGAAACTTGTTGTATAAAGCGCTTATTACATTATCCAATTTTTAGAAAATCTAATTAGGAACCAAGTTGGAAGCTAGTGATTACATTACATTTAATTGAATTCTAAATTTCTAAATCGTGACGAAGCACATTCTTAAAAGAAGTATCGACGGGGTTGCACGTTTGATCGATGGCGCCGTATTTATCAAAACAGCAACAAATAGGACTTACCTTAGCCGTGGTGGGAACAGTGGATATTAAAAAAATAAAAAAGAGAAAATGCTGGGTTAAAGAATACTTGTCATTGAGAAAAAAATTGTCCAATATGAATATAAGAGTGGTATAGTAATTTAAACGTGGTAGAGCCATGCTGCAGCTATATTAATAGTATAGTTGTAGTACGAATGGGTCGGCACGACCGGGAAAGTACCACGCTCTCACAGAATACCAGCGTCAAATAGCAGCTTAACACTGCTGTGTTTCGTATGGTAAGTGTAGAGAACCGGAGACCCATTTTACTGGAAAAGGGACATTCGATCTTAGTCCTCACGACTGACAACGCATCTGCATTTTAATTCGCAAACGGAGATAGATGTAGATGTCTATAGGCCACAGAAACCACTTACCATCAGGTGGACTGTGTGCTCGTTTGTCACCCTTATTCTATAAAAAAAATATATAGTGCATATTTTGGAACCTGACGACTTTTGAAATTTTTTAAGAGTTGATTCTAAGCAATTCGATTATTGAAGAAGTCATGATATTTCGAGAAAGTGTAAGTACCAAAGAACGTTTGATGGTGACATTACGTTTTCTAGCCACCGGAAATTCATATCAAGATTTAAAGTAATCCTCTATGATATCAGAACCGCTTCTATCAAAACTTATTTCAGAGACATACTGGGAAATATACAAATGTTTGAAAAATTACATACAGGTGAATTAATCTATCTAATATATAAAATTCTCGTGTCGCGGTGTTTGTTACCAAACTCCTCCGAAACGTCTAAACCGATTTGTATGAAATTTTGTGTGCATATCAAGTAGGTCTGAGATTCGGCAAACATTTATTTTTCAAACCCCTAAATGATGAGGTTGACCCATCCCTAAATATTTTTATTTTTTGGCAACATTTTTTATTTTTATTTTATTATGAAAAATACATAAAACTTCAAATGTTCACCCTTCTACGATAAACCCCTGTTTTTATAATATGTCATCATTACATCATCATTACAGCCCTTCACAAGTCCACTGCTGAACATAGGCCTCCCCCAAAGAATGCCACAAAGCACGGTCCTGAGCCACCTGCATCCATCGACTTCCTGCATGTCTTACCAGGTCGTCACTCCATCTCGTGGGGGACGCCCTACACTTCGCCTACCGGTACGAGGCTGCCACTCGAGAACCTTTCTTCCCCATCGGTTGTCGGTTCTTCGAGCTATATGGCCGGCCCACTGGCACTTCAGCTTACTAATCCGTTGGGCTATGTCGGTTACTCTGGTTCTACTGCGGATATCCTTATTCCTAAGTTTATCACGCAGAGAAACTCCGAGCATAGCCCTCTCCATAGCTCGCTGAGCGACCTTGAGCTTCCTCATACGGCCAGCAGTGAAGGACCACGTCTCAGTTCCGTAAGTCATCACTGGCAACACGCACTGGTTGTACAATTTCGTTTTAAGGTTTTGAGGTATGTCTGACGAGAAGATGTGTCGTAGCTTCCCGAACGCTGCCCAGCCGAGTTGAATCCGTCGATTGACCTCTCGGTCGAAGTTGGACTTACCTAGTCGGACTATTTGTCCCAGGTAAACATACTCGTCAACAACTTCGAGCTTAGTGCTCCCAACAACTACCGGCATAGGTGTGACATGGACATTAAACATGATCTTTGTTTTGTCCATGTTCATCTTAAGACCTATCCGTTGGGAGACACTATTGAGGTCATTGAGCATAGTGCTTAGGTCCTCCAGCGATTCTGCCATAAGGACTATATCGTCGGCAAATCGAAGGTGAGTGATGTATTCGCCATTGATGTTAATACCGCATCCTTTCCAGTCCAGAAGCTTGAAAACGTCTTCCAATGCAGCGGTGAAGAGTTTCGGGGATATAACATCACCCTGCACCTAACTACTACTACTACTAACACCTCTCTGCAATTGGATGGGTTTCGTACTCTGGTTCTGTACTCGGATAGCCATCGTAGCCCTACTGTACAAACACTTGAGCACTTCGATATACCGACAGTCCACTTGGCACCGCTGAAGGGACTGCAGCACCGCCCAAATTTCGACGGAATCAAAGGCTTTCTCATAGTCCACATACGCCAGACATAGTGGCAAATTGTACTCTTCGGACTTCTGTACAATTTGCCGTAGGGTATGTATGTGGTCTATGGTGCTAAAGCCCTTTCGGAAACAGGCTTGTTCGGGAGGCTGGAAGTCGTCAAGTCTGCGCGCAAGACGATTCGTAATGACTCTCGAAAACAGCATGTAGACGCGGCTCAGAAGGGAAATCGGTCTGTAGTTCTTCAAGAGAGCGTTGTCACCTTTCTTGAAGAACAAGACCACCGCACTTCTGCTCCACGCCTCCGGTGTTATGCCACCATGGAGGACGGAATTAAAGAGCTTCTGAAGGACTTCAAGTACCGGTCTTCCACCCGCTTTCAGAAGCTCCGCTGTAATTCCATCCTCGCCTGGGGCCTTGCCGTTTTTAAGGTGCTGGAGAGCCATTCTAATCTCGCTCAGACTGACGTCCGGGATATCTTCGGAATAGTGTCGGATAAGACTCGCTCTTGGATCGTTACTCACACTTGCGTGTGGCTCCAACGATGACGTGTACAGCTGCCCATAGAACCTCTCAATCTCACTCAAAATCTCAGGTGCCCCGGAAACGATGCTGCCACATTCGGTCTTCAGCTTTGACAGTTGGCTCTTTCTGGCAGACAGATCTCTGGCAAAGACTTTGGAGCCTTGGTTCCGCTCGATCGCTTCTTCAATACGAGCTGTATTGAAGTTGCGTAAGTCCCGCCGCATGCATTTGGAGATCTGTCTGTTCAGTTGCCTGTATGCTGTCAAATCTGTTGAAGAATGTAGCCTCATCTCCCGTCTAACAGCCATGAGATTAAGAGTGTGATCGAAGAGTTTTTGTGTTCTTCTGCGGCGGGTCTTGCAGAACTTAGCTCCGACCGCATGGACAGTTTCCACGAGCTTGTCATTCATATCGTCCACTTCATTGCAGTCTTCTAGGCACTGAAAACGGTTTCGTAACTCGAGCTGAAAGGTTTCGGGACTTTGGATTAGAGCACGAGGGGGACGGAGCGTTGACTTCATCAGACGAGACCTCTCCAACTTAACATTTAGGTTCAGTGTGCCTCTAACCATTCGGTGATCGCTGCCGGTTTTCACCCTCGCGATCACTGAGACATCACTGAACAGTTGTCGTCTGGTCGTCATAATGAAGTCAATCTCATTTTTTGTCGAACCGTCGGGGCTCAACCAGGTCCACTTCCTGTGGGGCCGCTTCTTGAAGAAAGAGTTCATCATAAAGAGTCCCTCTTTCTCCATGAAGTCGGCCAGCTGCTGGCCCCTTGGGTTCCGTTGCCCTATTCCAAATTTCCCTACTTTCAGCTCACCGTTCTCTCTTGTGCCTAGTTTTGCATTGAAGTCTCCCATTAACACCGTATATTGGGTTTTGGAGGAATGCATGGCTCTAGAGATATCCTCATACATTTCCTCCACCTCCTCATCGGGGTGTGCCGAGGTTGGTGCGTAAACCTGTATGACCTTCAGCGAATACCGTTTGGTGATTCTGAGTATAAGGTACGCAACCCTCGTCGACACACTCCCGATCTTTACAACGTTGTTAACGAGAGACTTGTGGACGATAAATCCGACACCTCCTTGGGACAGATGTTCGCCCTCCCGGTGATAGAGCAAGTTGCCGGATTCGAGGATTACCGTGTCCTCCCCCTCTCTTCGGACTTCGGATAATCCTATAATATGCCAGCGCAACTTGTCTATCTCTTCTTCCAGCTCCACGATCTTCTCGTCAGTCCTCAGGGTGCGTGCGTTGTATGTTGCCAGGTCGAGTCGTCGTAGGTGGCAACCAAACCTCCACCGGAGATTCTTAGCACCCCCTGCCCCGCCGTTACCATGGTCGCCACCGTAGCCAGGAATAGCGGGGCCGCCGGGGACTGGGGGCCGTTTTTTATTACATCCATTCATAAGGGGGGTATTTGCCATAGTTGCCACGCTTGGCGAGCGGGTTGGCAACCGCAGTTTTTTTTTATTATAATATTGGCTATTATCAGGAAGATGCTGCTGCCCATCTCCCACCTGTTTCCCTTTGTCGCCTTTTACGACACCCACGGGAGGATATGGGGTAGTGGATATTCTTGATATAATATGTCAATAATGTATAATATGGCAAAACAACGTTTGCCGTGTCAGCTAGTTATCTATAAATAATAACATCGTGAAGGTTCGGTCTCTGCACAATGAAAATATTGAAAAAAAAAATGCATTCAGGGTAACTCGAGACCGGTAACAGAATGCATCGAAACCATTTTTGGAATTTTTATCTGAGTGTATGTTTATCTGTCTGTCTGTTTCAACACAATAAACTCGAAAACACTGGAACCGATTTATATTAAAATTTGTATGAAAAATGTATATGCTACAATTTAACATATAGGTAGATAAAATTTTAGAAAATCCTTCTAAAAATTATAAACCAGGCGAAGACCTCTGATTCAGTAAAAAGTTAGTATGTAAGACATCCGCTTAGAACAAAGCGCGGGTGCAGACTGGTCGTTCTAAATCGTAACGTTGCGATCACACTGTCCTAAATTGTAAACAATTTAGAAAGTAGAGCGGTCGGGACCTCCAACTTTAACTAAATCGGATCCTAACTGTTCTAACTATGATTACACTTTCCAACTTCCTAATTAGATTTCCTAAAAATTGAATAATGTAATAAGCGCTTAAAGCTTTAGCCTTTTCTTTGATTGATGTAATCACAAACAATATATTATTTTATACAAGATGTACTGTTATAAAAAGTGTCAAAGTTCTTTTCACGGAAAAATTAGTGAAATCCCAGGTAACTAAACTTACTATATAGTTTTTCTTTAGAATTATGTTTTTGTCTATTTAATTCCCAACATTATTTTGCTATATCAAGCGATATTTGTTGTTGATCAGAAATAGACAGGGTTGACACTTATACGAGTACATGTTTCTACAGAAAAGGAAGTTACAGCCTATCTAAAATATTTTTTTTCGATTTGGTAGTCGCGGATTGCTTTAATATTTTTTAAAACCACATGGATCCATTTTGAAATTGAATTGAAGTAAAAGAATACATGGAAATAAAAGAACACTTATTATTTAATATAACTGGACTCTTGAGGATAACAATAACCTGTGTTTTAATCTAATTTTTAGTAAGAAGGTTATTTCTGCTTATGAATATGTAAGAAAGTGTCGTTGCCTTGTGTCTAATTTCATTTGCAGCTGCTACATATATCTCTGTGCATCGAGTTGTTTTTGACAATGCAAAGCAGAAGTCATTTGTAATGTTTAATCTTTTACAATTTTTTGTTTTAATTGACACTAAAACTGAGAAAACTGATTTACAGAGATTTGTATCCGTAAACGAAATTAGGGAGAGATATGGCTTGTTTAACAAGCTGAGGGTAAGCTTGTCCTAAAGAACAACAAAAGTTGCTAACATTCTTTGCATTGAATTCAGTTTGCAATACCTCTTTGGATTTTAAGTCAATGAGATCTTCACTATTAACATTATACCAATCAATCATTAGAGCCGTGGTATCTCAGATGGTAAGTCCTCGATGTAACTTTCACAGTACACAAGCAACCTGGGTGCGATCCCCGCCGGCATGAATGAAATTGATAATTGCAATTTTAAGTGCTGATTTACCAAATGCTTGGCGGCGAAGTGTAGAGCGTCCCCCCACGAGATGGAGTGACGACCTGGTAAGACATGCAGGAAGTCGATGGATGCAGGGGGCTCAGGACCGTGCTTTGTGGCATTCTTTGGGGGAGGCCTATGTTCATCAGTGGACTTGTGAAGGGCTGTAATGAATGAAAAAAAAATGAATGGCGGCGAAGGAAAATACTGTGAGGAAACCTGCATGTCTGAGAAATAACAAAAAAAATATTTCGAAGAGATGTGAAGTTTACTAACATGCATTGGGGCAGCGCAGTGGACATTTAAGGAAATGAGAGAAGACCTGTGCCCAGCAGTAGGACGTATATATTTATTTATTTAGAACTTCATATCATGTCGCATCCGAAGCTGGAAGCTTCAGGAAGCGGATACTAGGGACAAATATCATGCGAGGGTAGCCGAAAAGCTTGACAACATCGATGGCAGAAAAGAATGTGTTGAAAGAACATGGTAGAACCTTAGGGATGGAATGGTAAGTGCAGCGGAAGAAGTGTGTGGAACGATTAAAAGAGGCAGTAGTAAAAGAAGAGATGCATGGTGGAATGATGAAGTGAAAGAAGCTGTAAAGAAGAAGAAGAAAGCATGGTTAGACTACTTGGCCTCTAGTAATGATAAGGATATGAGAGAGAAGATGAAAGAAAGATATAAGCTGCAGAAAGTTCACACGAAAGCATTGATTGAGGAAGTGCGTGAAAGGTGTAGAATGGAAGCGGACGAAAGGTTGTCGCACAACTTTAAGGAGAACTCCAAACTCTTCTGGAAAGAGGTTGGAAGGACCCGAAGTGGTGCGACGGCCTTAAGAATGAACAAAGTGCTTTCGAGAACTAATGACGTCCTCTCAGAAAAATCGGACGTCATGCAGCGATGGAGCGAATTTTATAGAGAAATGTATGCGTGTGATGATCTTAGTGAGGGATCCGGGGATGACGTCGAGACTGGTACGCCAGACCCGGACCTCGATGACACTGAGGTCATCAGTATGAAAGAGATTGAACATGCGATTCGAAGTTTGAAATGTGGTAAGGCTGCGGGACTAGACAGAGTTACTGCTGAAATGGTCAAGTATGGTGGGCCTCGCGTCTGGGACAGCTTTCATCTGCTGTGCAATTTGTGCTGGCGGACGGGGGATGTCCCGGATGATTGGCGATCCGCAGTCATTGTGCCTTTATATAAAGGTAAAGGTTCACATTTTGACTGCGGGTGCTATCGGGCGATCAGCTTGACCAGTTTAGCAAGTAAAGTTTATTCGAAGGATTTGACACGTAGGATGCAAGAGAAATCGGAAAGATTTCTATGGGAGGCACAATGCGGATTTAGACCTGGAAGAGGATGCACGGATCAAATGTTTTCTCTCCGCACGATCACGGAAAAGCTTCTGGCTGCTAACCAGAGGATTTTCTGTGCTTTTGTGGATCTTGAGAAAGCATTTGATAAGGTTGTAAGGAAGAAAATGTGGGAACTGTTGCCGGGGTATGGTGTGGATGGTCGATTGCTAAGGGCTGTGCAGTCACTTTACTGTGACTGTAAAGCCTGTATGCGGGTAGGGCATGACCTGTCACCCATGTTTAGCGTCCAAACGGGCGTAAAACAGGGTTGTGTCATGTCTTCCTGGCTGTTCATACTGTATCTCGACAGCTGTTTACAGAAACTGAAAGATAGCTGTTTGGGTGTGAAATTGGGTGACATTAAAGTAAATTGTCTGCTGTATGCTGATGATGCAGTGCTTATTGCACCATCAGAGGCAGAACTGCAGGCATTAGTCACGTGTATGAAAGAGGAATGTGAAATTAAAGGTCTCCGCTTGAATGCTAATAAAACTAAGGTTCTGGTATTTGAAAGGGACGAAGAGAGAACGAAGTGTGAAATATGGGTAAATCAGGAATGTCTAGAACAGGTAAATGAAATTGTATACTTGGGGAGTGCTTTTAGCCGGGATGGAAGATGTGATTTAGATGTGGACAGGCGTGTCGCTGCCGGGAACAAAGTCAATGGTGCCCTGACTGCGTTAGTCAAAAGGCAAGGCGTAGTGAAGAGTGCACGCCTTGCAATACATAACGCAGTGTTGGTACCGACTTTGTTATATGGCAGCGAAACCTGGGTATGCCAGAAGAAGCATAAAAGCAAGTTGAATGCAGTGGAGATGCGATCTCTTCGTAAAATGTGCGGCGTCACCATGGCTGACCGAAAGCGAAACGAAGAGATTCGCAATATGGCAGGTTTGAAAGATGACCTTATCACAAAAATTGATAAGGGCGTGCTTCGATGGTTTGGGCACGTTGAGCGAATGAGTAAAGACCGAATGGTGAAGAAAATATATAGCGCGAAAGTTAATATTAAAAGGTGTCGAGGTAGACCGAGACTAACTTTCGAAGACCATGTGAGCAAATTGCTCGAAGAGGGGAGGGTCAAGAGTACTCGGATACCTAGACGTGCATGTATGAAGAAGATGATGAATCTTAAAGAAGCGAAAGAGGTATGTAAGGATCGTGACACTTGGCGATCTGTTCTCTCTGGCTACCCCGTCAGGGATTGTGCGTGACGATAAGTAAGTATATACACATGTGGTATATAGGCGGACTTAATGCCTAAGGCATTCTCTACCAGTCTAACTTGGGACGATGCAGAGATAGAATAAATAGGTGTAATAAAAAGTTACACCTACTATTTATTCTATCTCTTAAAATAACAAAAAAGCAATTTTAGCATGGAAATAAGTTATAAATGGGTGGGTACAATAAGTTACAAATATAATACATACATACATACACGCACGCGCACGCGCACACACTTCATACACACTTCATACACACGTCATACACACGTCATACACACTTCATACACACTTCATACCCACTTCATACACTCTTCATACACACTTCATACACTTCAAACACACTTCATACACACTTCATACAAACTTCATACAATCTTCATACACACTTCATACAAACTTCATACAATTTTTATATTGTATGAAATAAGCTTCATACAATTTTCATACAAACTTCATACACACTTCATACACACTTCATACGCACTTCATACACACTTCTTACAAACTTCATACAAACTTCATACAAACTTCATACAAACTTCATACAAACTTCATACAATCTTCATACAATCTTCATACAAACTTCATAAAAACTTCATACAAACTTCATACAAACTTCATATACACTTCATACTTACTTCATACAAACTTCATACACACTTCATACAAACTTCATGCACACTTCATACAAACTTCATACAAACTACATATAAACTTCATACAAACTTCATACAAACTTCATACACTTCATACAAACTTCATACACACTTCGTATGTCCAAGTGTGTATACACTTCATACAAACTTCATACACACTTCATACAAACTTCATACAAACTTTATACAAACTTCATACACACTTCATACACACTACAAACTACATAAACACTTCATACACACTTCATACACACTTCATACACACTTCATACAAACTTCATACAAACTTCATACAATCTTCATTCAATCTTCATTCAATCTTCATACTAACTTCATACAAACTTCATACACACTTCATACAAACTTCATACAAACTTCATACACACTTCATACAAACTTCATACACACTTCATACAAACTTCATACAAACTTCATACAAATTTCATACACTTCATACAAACTTCATAAACACTTCGTATGTCCAAGTGTGTATATACTTCATACAAACTTCATACACACTCCATACAAACTTAATACAAACTTCATACAAACTTCATACAAACTTCATACACACTTCAGACACACACTTCATACACACTTCATACAAACTTCATACAAACTTCATACAAACTTCATACAAATTTCATACAATCTTCATACACACTTCATACAAACTTCATACAAACTTCATACAAACTTCATACAAACTTCATACAATATTCGTACAATATTCATACAAACTTCATACACACTTCATACACACTACAAACTACATAAACACTTCATACACACTTCATACACACTTCATACACACTTCATACTAACTACATACAAACTTCATACAAACTTCATTCAATCTTCATACTAACTTCATACAAACTTCATACACACTTCATACACAATTCATTCAAACTTCATACAAACTTCATGCAAACTTCATACAAACTTCATACACACATCATACACACTTCATGCACACTTCATACAAACTTCATACAAACTTCATACAAACTTCATACAAACTTCATACACACTTCATACACACTGCTTACGCACTTCATACGCACTTCATACGCACTTCATACACACTTCATACAAACTTCATACAAACTTCATGCAAACTTCATACAAACTTCATACACACTTCATGCACACTTCATGCACACTTCATACACACTTCATACACACTTCATACACACTTCATACAAACTTCATACAAACTTCATACACACTTAATACACACTTCATACGCACTTCATAAACACTTCATACACACTTCATACACACTTCATACACACTTCATACACACTTCATACACACTTCATACACACTTCATACACACTTCATACAAACTTCATACATCATACAATCTTCATTCAAACCTCATACAAACTTCATACACACTTCATACAAACTTCATACAAACATCATACAAACTTCACACAAACTTCATGCAAACTTCATACAAACTTCATACACACTTCATACACACTACAAACTACATAAACACTTCATACACACTCCATACACACTTCATACACACTTCATACACACTTCATACACACTTCATACACACTTCATACAAACTTCATACATCATACAATCTTCATTCAAACCTCATACAAACTTCATACACACTTCATACAAACTTCATACAAACATCATACAAACTTCACACAAACTTCATGCAAACTTCATACAAACTTCATACACACTTCATACACACTACAAACTACATAAACACTTCATACACACTCCATACACACTTCATACACACTTCATACACACTTCATCAACACTTCATACAAACTTCATACAAACTTCATGCAAACTTCATACAAACGTCATGCACACTTCATGCACACTTCATACACACTTCATACTCACTTCATACACACTTCATACACACTTCATACACTTTTATACACACTTAATACACACTTAATACACACTTTATACACACTTTATACACACTTTATACAAACTTAATACAAACTTCATTCACACTTCATGCACACTTCATACACACTTCATACACACTTCATACACACTCCATACACACTTCATACACACTTCATACACACTTCATCAACACTTCATACAAACTTCATACAAACTTCATGCAAACTTCATACAAACGTCATGCACACTTCATGCACACTTCATACACACTTCATACACACTTCATACACACTTCATACACACTTCATACACTTTTTATACACACTTAATACACACTTAATACACACTTTATACACACTTTATACACACTTTATACAAACTTAATACAAACTTCATTCACACTTCATGCACACTTCATACACACTTCATACACACTTCATACAGACTTAATACACACTTAATACACACTTCATACACACTTCATACACACTTCATACACACCTCATACACACTTCATACACACTTCATACACTCTTCATACACACTTCATACACACTTCAACACACTTCATACACACCTCATACACACTTCATACACACTTCATACATAAATACATACATTCATACTTAAATACATACATACATAAATACATACATACATAAATAATATTGAGGTCAAGTGCGACAAGGATCTTAGGTAAAGAGAAAGGACTAAAAGCGATCCAAGGCTCAACAGATCCTTGTTGCACTGGACTATCTATCTAATCATGTATTACGTGGGTTTTCTAAAAAAAAAGAAAAGTAATAAAATATTTTATTTTTTATAATAGTTGTGGTCTATTAGTGGTGCTATGCTAATTCATCAGAATCATCAGAATCAGATAACTCTGAATGACTGCTATCCAAATTGATCAAAAATAGTTCCATAGTTATTTCATGACGGTTGTCTGTACGTCGATTATTATCTTCAGTATTTTTGACATGACTGCAGTGTTTCTCCAACTCAAACAGTTATTTTATAAAATGCGTTATGGATTCGCTGCTCCATATATTCAGAGAGGCCTGTGATATTCGAATATGCGAATATTCTTTTAAAATAATTCAATAAAAACTCAATCGCATTAAACCACAATGATAAGGAAGTAGTTTGACAGCTTCGTAACCATGTTCCATTTAATGAATTATGTAGACATCATCTTGTTTAATCATTCTGCTTTTTTCATGCTCTCCGAATATGAAACATTGTTGTTTTTATTGGGTTGTCTGATGTGGAGTCAATACTTACTGTAGAATGACCTTCAGCTGCTTGATTTGGGTCTCGTCAGGAAGAATTTTCTATTCTTTCAGTAGGATTATTTTCAAGGGCTTTACCCTCTGAAACTATGCGGCTTACGGTTCTTTTGGAAACACCTAAAATGCAAACATACATTACTAATTAACTCACATAAGTAAAATGTTATCTAAAATAACGGAAATAATAAACTAATTATCTGGTAACATTTTAATTGTCATTGTCATAGCCGGAGTTTTGGCGGGAACTTGATCGGCGGCGGTTTGTTGCTCCTGTTTTATAGTTTAAATAATAGTTTGAAGTCGATTTTGATATGTAAAAGTGGTGCGATTGTTTACGCATGCGAACTATTAGTGGAAACGGTAAAACAAGTGCTCTGATGGTGATGGATTCTCGAGATAGCTGCTTGCATAGGCGCCTTTAGATACCATCACCAACTTTCAGCTGTCTGCTGGCTCAAGTTGCCGTCAGAATCTCCCAAGGGCTGCACAATGTGACGCATCAACATATTGTGAAGTAGTGAACTATGAAGGATAATTATACATTTGGAGAAATTATAACAAACCGAATAAAAATACTCAAGACTTGGCCTAAAGGTCTAGATACCAGGCCATAAACTCCAAAAAAGAAAATCTGTCATAGCCCCTGTTCGAGCTTTCAAATTTTGGAATGGAACTGTGGAATGGAATTATCGGTCCTTTGTTAAGCTTTTCTTGCTCACGCAAATGTTTAACGGCAAGAAAGATATCTCTAGCTGCACTACGCACTGCTTTCGGCATATTTGGTAACTATTAATTTAAGATTAAGCCATATGTACTCTGTGGATTAAGCACTGAGGAGACGAAACAACAAAGCACTGAAAACCATAGATAATACACTATATTAAAAAAGTACTCTGTGCACTATATACTAGGAACTTAAAACTGTCAAAATTAGTTCCATTTTTCGCCACGCGCACGCGCCAACTGTCTATATTGACCATAGATATAAGAAAAATAGGGGATATGGCATGTGGTCACGTGACCTGAAGTCAAGTGTTTCTCAAATATGGCGACGACTCCACCCCATGCTCCACCCACAAGAAATAGCGTTGTTTTTGTCGATATTTTCAGTATCGATGCTATATAAATTATGACGTACCATCCATCTCATAGGTATATATTAAATAAACAGATATTAGATCACTACACTATTGAATTGGGTTAATCCTGTAATAATAGTTGTATTGAGATGATAAATAAATAAATCTTACGTTCAACTCAGAATAGGAAAGTTTTGAAACTGTAATTGCTTTAAGATATGGTGAAGCAACAGTCAAAAGTGAGCGAAGAGACCAAGTAAAAAACACTTGATTGGAGCTTTAACTCCTTTCTTTTCAGAAGACGTATACGACGTGCACCAGAATATTATACTGAGTTCGTGCAACGAGCTAACGTTTTTTCGTAACGACGGCAATCTGCACATAAGCACTCCATCCGTGCGTCCCTGGGTCGACGCATGCATTTTTTTCTCCTCTGCAGAGATTAACGAAACCACCACTATAGGCAATGTATTAGGCTTCGTTAGGTTTTTTTTTCTAGCCCATGCTGTCCCAATACTAGGCAGAAGTCTCCCCTAAGTTTTTTCCAGTAGTTTTGTCGTGCACCATATCGAACCAGCCCCAACGGTATGCGTCCAGGGTGCGTGAATTATATCATATATATAGACTTTATAGCGGCTGGGAAGTTAGTTGCGAACGCAAGTCCTGTACCTTTTTTTTTATAGGATAAGGGTGACAAACGAGCACACAGTCCACCTGATGGTAAGTGGTTGCTGCGGCCCATAGACATCTACATCTATCCTCTATTACACTTCAAAATGTAGATGCGTTGTCACCCGTGAGGTCTAAGATGGAATGCCTCATTTCCAGTAAAATGGGCCTCCGGCCACCTGCACTCACCAAGCGAAACGCAGAGGTAAACCTCTACTTCACGCTGGTTTTCTGTGAGGTCGTGGTACCACCCCGGTTCGAGCCGGCCCATCCGTGCGACAGCAAACGCTGCCGCGTGGCTCTACCACTGTAAAACTTGATGGTGTCTCAGATCACAGTACCTTCACGCTTCGCTTTACGTACTGTGATCTGAGACACCATCAAGTTTTCTTTCAACTATATCTGCACGGACTAGCGCTCGCTCTTAACTTCCAAGCCGCCATAAAGTTTCAACAACACCTTTCTTTCGTGGTAATGGTCGGTTACCAGTTCAAGTCACCATGAACGTGCAGTGGACTGACTTTTATCTTGATTTATTTAAAGTTTGTGGAGCATGTGTTCTTTCATACATAGTTACTAGCCGTCATCTCTCGTTTTTTTTTGATAATAAAGATTATTTATCTCAGTAATCTAATCGAGTTGAGCAGCCCCTTTCTAACCATACCACCGTTCACACAATCCATTAATCATTTAAATATCGTAACGTATTCCTCAATCTTCAGCATCCCATGTTCATACCATACGACAACCAATTTCCATGCAACATTTCGATCAATAGGGGCGGCTGCGCCACTTCAGACTTCCACTTCCATACTCATTTCTCATTATATCCCATTTGTGTAACACCACAAAATATCAATTTTATAGTGTTTACAACCTGCAAGTTGTAATGACTTCCACCAGTAGCGTAATCCACCACTAAGGATACTGGAGGTAAACGAGAGAGTAAGGATTAAAAATAAATAAAATAACAATAATGTATACTGATTAAAATCATTTATTCGTGACGAAATAATATTATTTAGTCAGAAAATTTATTTTAGACATGAACCAAATCACCCTCAAGCCGAACTACATCCAGCGTTCTATTTATACATTCTTTTTCAAAATGCAAGGAGCATATTCTTCTTACTACTGCAGGTTTTATGTTTTCTTGGCCTATATTTTCAATCCACAATTTTTGAAGGCCTTCATTTTTTGGCAACCTAAAATAAATATTATGCATCGTTAAGTACCAGTCAAAAATAATCTTAACATCATCAAATATTTGATGAAAAAAACTATCATAGAAAATTTACGATTTACACTATTTGCAAGTTATTTTCTTATACGAAAGGCTCCCAATCGATCGCTTGATTAAATATACAGTTTACGTATCTAAAACGTTATTTGATCATGACTACATTAATATTATTGTTAAACAGGCTCAGAAGGGCTAGAACCCAGAGCCGTAAAGCCAGTTTAATAAAAAAATATTGTTAAAATTTATATCGATAATTTCAAAACATGACAACACGTAAGGACAACACTATGTAAAAATGTAAACAATCAAAATGTTTACTTGTTTAAATTTACATGATAATAGTCATTGGAAATTCTAGATAATATCGGGAAACACGATTTAGAACCCATAACATGAACACGAAACGCAATTCACACGAAAAATATACAATTAAGGAAAAAAGTTACAACTAACCTGAAAAATGACAATCCTTTTTAATTTTTACGAGAATTTGAATTACATCCATTGATGCAACACTTTGTCATGTTGTTTTTGCTCAATTGCCCTTTACTAATGAACAAAAAAGCTCCAAAATAGTCAAAATTCACTGTAACACTGCGAAATAACTCCGAACAAGGCTTAGATGACAGACGAACTACCACAAATGAACGTCATCCTAAAATGGCGCGTCATGCTTCAAGGTGGAGCTTGGTGACATTTATGAAAACTGGCAACAGAAAATTGAAGTCTAAGATATGTACTTATCTCTTTTTACATTTGAAAATCATAACGTGTGAGAATGAGACAGATATATTTTTGTTGGCAAGGTTCATGTTTCCATGATATTTGTATAACCAAAAAATATATATGCAATTTACAGCTTATCCTCTACTCTTCTTATATCAATGATATTGACCAATATTGATTCGTTTTTGACAGTCGCCCTTGCCATAGACTAATATATAAGCCCTTGCAGCCGCTTGCAGCACGTAGATTGAGGATCTATGACCCACCCTACCCCAACCTACAAAAATGGGGTAAATAAAATAAAAAAAATACTAACAGACGTAATTTATGTATTATATCATGGGTTCTAAATCGTGTTTCCCGCTATTATCTAGAATTTCCAATGACTATTATCATGTAAATTTAAACAAGTAAACATTTTGATTGTTTACATTTTTACATAGTGTTGTCCTTACGTGTTGTCATGTTTTGAAATTATCGACATAAATTTCAACAATATTTTTTTATTAAACTGGCTTTACGGCTCTGGGTTCTAGCCCTTCTGAGCCTGTTTAACAATAATATTAATGTAGTCCTATGATCAAATAACGTTTTAGATACGTAAACTGTATAATAATCAAACGATCGATTGAGAGCCTTTCATTTAAGAAAAGAACTTGAAAATTGTGTAAATCGTAAATTTTCTATAATAGTTTTTTTCATCAAAAGATTTGATGATGTTTAGATTATTTTTGATTGGTACTTAAGGATGCATAATATTTATTTTAGGTTGCCAAAAAATGAAGGCCTTCAAAAATTGTGGATTGAAAATATAGACCAGGAAAACATAAAACCTGCAGTAGTAAGAAGAATATGCTCCTTGCATTTTGAAAAAGAATGTATAAATAGAACGCTGGATGTTGTTGGGCTTAAGGGTGATTTGGTTCATGTCTAAAATAAATTTTCTGACTAAATAATATTATTTCGTCACGAATAAATGATTTTAATCAGTATGCATTATTGTTATTTTTTTTAATCCTTACTCTCTCGTTTACCTCCAGTATCCACCGCTTACGCTACTGGTGGAAGTCATTACAACTTGCAGGTTGTAAACACTATAAAATTGATATTTTGTGGTGTTACACAAATGGGATATAATGAGAAATGAGTATGGAAGCGGAAGTCTGAAGTGGCGCAGCCACCCCTATTGATCGAAATATTGCATGGAAATTGGTTGTCGTATGGTATCAACATGGGATGCTGAAGATTGAGGAATACGTTAGGATAGTTAAATGATTAATGGATTGTGTGAACGGTGGTATGGTTAGAAAGGGGCTGCTCAACTCGATTAGATTACTGAGATAAATAATCTTTATTATCAAAAAAAAACGAGAGATGACGGCTAGTAACTATGTATGAAAGAACACATGCTCCACAAACTTTAAATAAATGAAGATAAAGGTCAGTCTACTGCACGTTCATGGTGACTTGAACTAGTAACCGACCATTACCACGAAAGAAAGGTGTTGTCGAATCCTTATGGCGGCTTGGAAGTTAAGAGCGAGCGCTAGTCCGTGCAGATATAGTTGAAAGAAAACTTGATGGTGTCTCAGATCACAGTACGTAAAGCGAAGCGTGAAGGTACAGGACTTGCGCTCGCAACTAACTTCCCAGCCGCTATAAAGTCTATATATATAATATAATTCACGGAACCTGGACGCATACCGTTGGGGCTGGTTCGATATGGTGCACGACAAAACCACTGGAAAAACTTAGAGGAGACTTCTGTCTAGTAGTGGGACAGCATGGGTTGGACAAAAAAATCATACGAAGCCTTATACATTGCCTATAGTGGTGGTTTCGTTAATCTCTGCAGAAGAGAAAAAAAATGCATGCATCGACCCAGGGATGCACGGATGGAGTGCTTATGTGCAGATTGCCGTCGTTACGAAAAAACATTAGCGCGTTGCAAGAACTCAGTATAATATTCTGGTGCACGTCGTATACGTCTTCTGAAAAGAAAGGAGTTAAAGCTCCAATCAAGTGCTCTTTCCTTGGTCTCGTCGCTCACTTTTGATTGTTGCTTCACCACATCTTAAAGCAATTACAGTTTCAAAACTTTCCTATTCTGAGTTGAACGTAAGATTTATTTATTTATCATCTCAATACAACTATTATTACAGGATTAACCCAATCCAATAGTGTAGTGATCTAATATTTGTTTATTTAATAAATACCTATGAGATGAAAAATATGTCATAATTTATATAGCATCGATACTGAAAATATGGACAAAAACAACGCTATTTCTTGTGGGTGGAGCAAGGAGGTTATATTATATAGGGAGTGAGCACTTGAAACATTGAAAACGTTCCTCATTTTTCTTAGAAAGAGAGGCACCGAGTTTTGTATTTTATCCCCTTCTAACATTGATAAGTGTTTACACAAGATAAAACATTACCAACGTTTAGACAGTTATTGACTTAAAGTAATATTTTAGACGTATGCTAGAACGATAATCTTACATTTTTTATCGCTAATCATAGTTGGTAGATTCCATATTGTATTTCAATTAAGCTTATTATTAAATAACACGAAAAAATCTACTAAACACTTTAATGTATGAAATTTATGACTCCAAATGCCAAACGATTAAATTCTAATGTAATTTTAAATGGAAAGAAACTGAGTCTTGTAGATGCCATCATTTTTGTTGGAATCACATTAGATGCCAAGCTTCAATGGAGCCCCCATATATCAAAATTAGTAAGCATACTTAGCTCTGCAGCATATGCTGTGAAAAAGTTTAGAAGTCTTACCAGTGTTCAAACAGCTAGACTAGTTTATTTTATCTATTTTCATAGCATAATATCGTATGGTATTTTGCTATTGGGACACGCAGCTGACACAAAAATTATATTTGTTTTACAGAAGAGAGCCATTAGAGCAATTTATGATTTAAAGCCTAAATAGTCGCTGCGTTAAAAATTTACGGAATTAATATATTTACTTTGGCCTCTCAATACATTAATGAAAATGTAATGCACGTACACAAAAATAAAAGTAGTTTTACAAAAATAAGTGATATTCATTCTGTAAATACTAAGAACAAACACAAGCAAGTACCAGTTACTCGACTCCGTCGAGTGAGTAATTCATTCTTGGGGAGATGTATACGGATTTACAACAAAATTCCAGAAAATATACAAAATTTGACCGTTATTTAAAAAAAAGTTCCGCTGGGTTTCTTGCTGGTTCTTCGCAGCACAGAGGTTTTTTTCGAACCAGTGGTAATTAAACAAAAGAGTGACTTACAATAAGTATTACTATTACTATTCAATAAGTATCTGCCTCTATGCAAGCTTGATATATATAAAAGAAATGTATTTATAAATGCTATTAGAGTTTACAATAAATTGCCTAACACTTTTAAAGACCTCCCTTTCGTAATTTTTAAAAGGAAACTCACAGAATGGCTGGCAACAAAATGTTTCTATTAGACGAATATATGAATTATAAAGAAATGTAAAATAATGGTGAAATGTAGAAAAACTTATTAATTTTATTTTATTATATTTTTTTGACATTTTGTTACATACTATACATTTATATATAATCAATTACCTAATTAATTCCATTTTTGACATATATTTATTGTAATTTAAATACTTGACGCTAAAATATTTTTAAGTGACTACATAATTATTTTTTTAAATACTTTACCTCGTTAAATTCTAATAATAATATTTTTGTATATTGTAGATATTGCACGTCATTATCTTGGTAGAATGTAAGGTCAAATTAATAAATAACAACATCATAATATTGTGTACTACATTCTGGCAATAAATAAATTTGAATTTATAATCTATATTGAATAAAAAAGTTTCTGTTTCTGTTACACGAATGTTCTTTTCCTAAAAACTAGGAGATGCATTTTACGCTATAGATGACAACACTATTTTAAAATTTGACATTGTCAAATGAATGAATATATTGTTTTTTTTTTTAATATGGAATAGGGTGACAAACGAGCACACAGTCCACCGGATGGCAAGTGGTTGCTGTAGCCCATAGACATCTACATCTATCCTCGTTTGCGAATCAAAATGTAGATGCGTAGTCACCCGTGACGACTAACATGGAATGTCTCTTTTCCAGTAAAAAGAGTCTCCGGTTCTCTACACTCACCATACGAAATACATCAGTGTTGAGCTGCTATTTTACGCTGGTATTCTGTGAGTGCGTGGTCCTTCCCCGGTCGAGCCGACCCATTTGTGCTACAGTTGTACTACTCATATAGCTACAGCATGGCTTTACCATGTAGAAAACGCCTTGTGCTAATCATTTGCTAAATTTATGTGAAGTGTACTCACTAAGGGAGCGTTAATTAAAGTTTAACTTTTTTTTGGAACAGTAGAAAGAGTTTACAGGTTCTTTTCATCATCCACACGTCAATGGGAAACTTTAATAAAAAGTGTAGGCGTATCCGTCAAAAGACTCTCAGACATAAAATGAATTGCTCATCATGACGTTGTTAAACCACTGCAGAAAAATTAAAAAAAAAAAAACTAGTATAAACACTCGAAGATATATATGATCTATGGAGTGTAGAGTAGAAGGAGGACCATCTCTGTATATGAAAAGTGTCCCTAAAACGCGTCCAATAAGGGTGGTGCTGCAGTAGCATAGGATAAATAAAAAAAAGCGCCAAAATTCATTAGAATAAGATGGAGAAATAAACAAGGACCGACCAAAACGCTTGGTTTTGTACTACGTAAATAGTTGAGGTTTTGTATACTGGCATTTTACTAACTACTCTAGTCATGAAATTTTTTAAATATTTTAATTCACCTGACTTCACTCCGTCTACAACAGCTATATTCATATCGTAGTTTTTCAGACGCCAGCGCTATTGTGGTAGGTTTGGAACCTCTATTTTCAGTATATATTGGGACACTTTTTCAACTTACGCACCTTATAAGATGGTTCTCCTTCTACTCTACACTCCATACTATTTTGGTAGGGTTGGCACAAGAGGATAAAATTAAATAAACAAAACATCAGTTTTAATTATAATACTTAAGATAGAATATTTTTTTATAAACTACTTATTCTAAATGTTTTATTTTATAAATTTTGTTCTTCAACAATTTGTTGTGTCTTTTGATTAAATGGTAGATTATGAATCTAATGTAGTTATTTTTAATAATCTATTGGAAAGAACTCGCATGGCATAACAAATATAGTTTGGAAAACCCAATAGTGCACGCCTCATGAGCGTTTCATTTAACTTTGATGATTTTTTTTTACGTGGTAGAGCCATGCTGCAGCTATATTAATAGTATAGTTGTAGCACGAATGGGTCGGCTCGACCGGGGAAGGAACATGCTCTCACAGAATACCAGCGTAAAATAGCAGCATAATGCTGCTGTGTTTTGGTATGGTGAGTGTAGAGAACCGGGTACCCTTTTTACTGGAAATGGGGGATTCTATCTTTGTTCTAGTTCTTACGGCTGACAACGCATCTGCATTTTAATTCACATAGATGTTGATGTCTATGGGCCACAGCAACCACTTACCATCAGGTGGACTGTGTGCTCATTTGTCACCCTTATTCTATATTAAAAAAAGTCGGCCAAATGCGAGTCAGACTCGCCCATTAAGTGTTTAGTTATCCAACGAAAACAGTATGAAATCGTTAACGTACTGTTACAAGCTTGGGGTTCGTGACAATTAAAAACTGCCGATTGAATTACCAAATTTGACACTTTAATTACAGAATACTAATTACAACTTAAAACCACACTAATAATAAAACAACGTTTTGATAATGGGACAAACATGAAGGGACAGCAAGAGGCTTCAAAAACGCATTCTTGACGTGAATCCGAGAGCCATTTTTGTACCTTGTGCGGCTCATACTTTGAACTTAAGGCCTTAACAGTGGTTGAAATGCCTAAATCTTGGATATTTAAGTAAAAAAATCTCAATAACTGTTCATTTAATCCACAAAGAAAAAATACAGGGTAACAGAAGAGGATTTGGTAAATGTTTTTAATTGAAGAAAATTGTATTTTTGTCAACCCCTTATTAGAAAAAAAATCCCCAAAGACTACCTATCTTTGTCATATTTTGCAAAATTTCTCCAAAACGGCACAAGCTTTTTAAATAGTTCTTACACTAAAAAAAAGCTCTTAAAAATATCAATATTTTTAATTGAGAGTTTTATTTTTATTCCCCGTTTTATAAGAGAATATATCATTTTTCCCTGAAATTGAAAATATTTACGCGAGCGCGCATGCTCCGTCGCCCGTCGCCCTGTCAGCCTGTCACAGTCCGTTTTCGGACTTCATTGAGGGTGGATTGCGCGTCGGTGTTGAAGCAACTTCGTTCAAATATATATTAGTTTTTTAAAAGTTTATACTCAATTATAAATATTTTTATGACTAGAAATACTTAATTTAGTTAATATCTGTACACTGGTAACTGTAAATATTATTTGCTAAATAAATTAATTTTTAAAGTGCCCAAAGAAGAAGAAATTTTCGCGGCGACGTTGATTAGTGAAATTGAAAAATGCATTTTTATATAATTTAGATGTGGAACGACCAACATGCTCTCGTTACTTAGATTTCGATAGTTTTTAATACCTTTGTAATTTTATTGTTGCATATTTTTATTAATTAGTTGATACTGAATTTTATAATTATGTATTACAATAAAACGCTGTTTTTATGAGTATGACTTTGTAAAATATTATTGGGGAGGGAAATATAGATACAGATACTTACATTTAGGTACACTGTTATCAAATTAAATAAAACAATTTAAATAAATAAAAAAAATGGTGCTTCCCTAAGTATAAATAACTATATAAAGACATTCTTGGGTTTTGGTTTTTTTTTATGTTAGACAAACTATCATCTAAAAAATGTAAAAATTTTAAATTGGAGAGGGGTTTCTCTACGTGATAAAGTTAGAAATGAAGATATTCGCAGTAGAACCAGAGTAACTGACATAGCCCAACGGAATATTACAGTGAAATGGCAATGGGCTTGCTATATAACTTGGAAAACAGATAAAAAATAGGAAGGTTCTCGAGTGGCAACCTCGTATAGGTAAGCGAAGTAGTACTCAACTTTTATTCCTCTTCACGTATTCTCATACGCTTTTCTTCACACACACACACACATACACACACACACACACACACACACACACACACACACACACACACACGCGCGCGCGCGCACGCACGCACGCACACACACACACACACACACACACACAAATAGGTCGCAAATAATATTTACCTACAAGGCAAGAGTGAATAGGTTTTTGTTAAGTCAGTGCAATTCACCATTACCACTACATATACGTAATGTATATACAGGCTACATAACCACTTACCGATGGGTTTGTAGTTGCTTTACTACTTGCTGGGTAAAAACAGTAAAAAAAATTTACCCTAACCAACCATAAAATATGATGAGAATATGCATATAAGTATAAAGGTTGCCTCACACGGGACAGTAATATAATATTATATCTTCCATTATCTACGCATGAAAACTTTTAAAATCTCTGAATGCCGAAGTATGTTCATATTAAGAGGCTGAATAGAGCTACATTGATATGCATGGGGATCATTTTGTAATTTCACATCGTTATCGAAAAAACATTGTACGTATTTCAGGTGGCGGTTTGCAAAACACGATTCCACAAAAATTCACTCAATAGAAAATAATTGCAAAGTTGCTTCTGAAAATACTTAAATTTTCAACGTCAATTTTTCTTACGTGGTAGAGCCATGCTGCAGCTATATTAGGAGTAGGTATAGTTGTAGCACGAATGGGTCAGCTCGACAGGGGAAGGGCCACGCTCTCACAGAATACCATGTAAAATAGCAGTTTAACCCTGCTGTGTTTCGTATGGTATATGTAGAGAACCGGAGAAACTTTTTACTGGAAACGAGGCATTACATCTTAGTCCTCACGGGTGACAACGCATCTACATATTGATACGTAATCGAGAGTAGATGTAGATGTCTATGGAACGTAGCAAGCACTTACCATCAGGTGAACTGTGTGCTCGTTTGTCACCCTTATTCTTTAAAAAAAAAACTTTCTGAGATTTCAGTAAAATAATGTTAAGTATTGTAAGCACTCGTACAATTATATAGCTCATGTTAATAAAGCTATTGGGCTATTTTGATTTTTAATAAAGTGATTTTACTTTATAGGTTAAATAATTTATTTACCCTTCTATATCAAGAACCGTTTTTCAGTCACTCCTATTGAGTTTGACAGTGCTTGCTGAAATATAGCATCTTTAGATGGATCAGAATCGCCCGCTGATCCGGCTGTTAGGTATTGCAAAACTAATCGAAAATATTTATTTTTACTTTCCTGCCGAAGATTAACTTGTTTTATTTTATTACGGTTAAATAATATTTATTAGGTTATAAAGCAAGTATTTACAAATATTTTCATTGTTTTGTTATTCTATTGTTTACAGTTTTTATCACGTCTTAGCTTTACACCAAGAATTACATTAGAAATTCTTGATGGGATGCGATGTAACGCGCATACTTTATTTTCATGAAGAACTATAATATATATATATATATATATATATATATATATATATATATATATATATATATATATATATATAATATATATAATATATATAATATATATAAAAAGAAACAAATAAATATATATATATATATATATTTATTTGTTTTTTTTTTACCAGTAGAGTTTCAACACAATCTTAAAAAGTTCAATGAATTAAAAAAATGCCGATAATTATATAATTTCAAGTCAGTGTTTTACATTTAAAGATCAGTTATAAAGAGCCAAAATTCTTATTTTCATTTCGATAAATTTAATTCGAGAATACAATAAATGTGAAAGGGCTTTTATCTGCAATAATAATTTACATCAAAAATAACATAGACTTATAAAAGTCATATACACGGTCAATCATACTGAAGATTATCAATTGTACTACAAAATATTTAAAAGACTATTTCCAGTATAATGACCCGAATATCATCATTAATGTTTGACTGGCACACTTAAAAGTTTTATCACATGGCTAAATGATTGACTATTATATTATGATAAGGTCATGCTTTTCTATAAAAAGTTGCAAGAAATTTTAAATCACGGCACCTATTGGTTTGTTTTACTTTTCACTTAATTAGTGAAAAACAAGATGGACTGATCTAAAAGTTTACTTTCTTGTGTAAAAAGTGCTATTTAGAATTTTATGCAAATGATAATTAAAGTTTCTATGTAAATAAGTTTAACATGGCGGGTATTATATTCAATGGTAGCGGCCATCCATATTTGCAAAGCCAGCATCATTTTCTGTACAGAAACCGGCAAAGTGTTGCTCAAGGCACTATAAACAAAGCAGCTGATAAAATGTTATACTCATAACTGTTAACAAAAACTGTTTCTGCAAATGGTCTTATAGATAATAATAACTATTCCGCCATGTTAGGTGCTAATAATAGCTCCATTAGAAGGAAAAGAGGTAAAATTTTGTTTTAGAAATGCGCAATCAATATTGTTTTGTTTGCAATTGAGCATAAAATAAAAAATAACTTCAGCCAAAGAGCATAACTATAGTATGTGCCATATCGATTGAGAAAAACGGACAATGACCTCAGATATGAGCCGAGTGTCAAAAGGCGTAACTTACAAAATCTCAATTTAGATGTGATAACAATATTTAAATATTGATATTATTCCCACTTCTAGGTCAGCACATATGTTTTGTTTTTTTGTTTCTTAAATAATATTGTCTGTGGTTCCTATAAACATAGTAAAATCTTACGGTACATCGCGAAAAATGTGTTATATTTTATATTTCAATTTATGGTAAGTAACGCAGCAATTCATTTAATAACAGTTTCATATTAAAAAAATATTTGAAGCAATATAATCACCATATTGAGCTTTTGCAAATTCATCCCTTTAAAATAAACAAAACGCGCGTTACGTCAGTTCGATCTAAAAGAAACGTGACAATGGCAGCCAGAGATGCGTCACCTTTTTTGGGCCGGTCCGCCATTTTGTTTTCATTCGTGTTCGGATAGCGCTTGCGTGTGTACGTCTCGGGTAATTCATAGCATTCATTGCATTGTTTTAGTTGAGTTTTTACTGTTAAATTTGTTATATCGTTAAGTTTTTGTTTTTTGAATCTGTTATATTAGTTTTACTGTGACGGTCGTTACTAAATCGACATGAGTTCAGGAGAATTTGGTGAAGGACCCGGTCCTTCAACATCAAGTGGAAAGAGACGTCGCCGACCCATAATAAACGTAGCAGGTACGTACAAATAGGTACAAATGCGACGACGTAGCCTTTCTATTTCTTAAAGCGCTCTTTTTATGTGACCATGTGGTATTTATTTTCTAAAACAATATGTATTTATGTGATGTAGTACTATGGTAGTATATTTTTGTCATTTATTTACAGGCCCATCTTCTGGAGGACCTTTAACGTCACCAGTAAAAAAGAGAAAACCTACCACTTTGTCGGTCGGGGAACAAGAGATTATCATTAATGTATACAAATATGTCAAAAACACCTGGCCCGAAGACGTGATGTATCCTTCAAACGTTAATATGGTAGAAAAGGTTTCGGAGATCTCAGGAGTCAGCAAGAGCACTATATATCGCGTATTAAGCGTGTATAGAGATTCCCATAAAATACCAGAAAAGGGAATAATTAATAAAAGAAAAAAGTCTGTAATTGACAAGTTGGACGATTTTGATAAATCGGCTATAAGAGCGAAAGTGCATCAGTTCTTTCTTGCAGGAGAATTACCGACTTTAGACAAAATTTTGCTCAGTATAAATCAAGATGACCAGTTGCCAAACTTGAGCAAAACTTCCCTGCGACGTGTGTTGCGCCATTTAAAATTCAAATATATAAAGAGAAACAGAAAAAGTGGTCTAATAGATCGCCCAGAGATAGTTCTGTGGCGTACCAGATATTTGAGAGAAATACAAATATTAAGAAACGAGGGACGTAACATTTTTTACCTTGACGAAACATGGATTAACGCAGGTCATACTATGGGAAAGGTATGGGAAGACACCACAATTGAATCTTCTCGTCAATCACGGTTAGAAGGCTACTCTACTGGCGCGAAAGCCCCTTCGGGTAAAGGAAAGCGATTAATAGTTGTACACGTTGGCAATGAAAATGGCTTTTTGGAGGGATGTGATTGGGTATTTGAATCATCATCTACTGGTGACTACCATGAGAGTATGGACGCTCTCCATTTCGAGGACTGGTTTAGAAAAGTAATAGAAAAACTGCAAAGCGGCGATGTCATAGTTATGGATAACGCTAGTTACCACTCCAGACGTTTAGAAAAAACCCCAACAATGTCTTGGCGGAAACAAAATATGCAGGAATGGCTAGAATCTAAACAGATCGCATACGTGCCCTCGGACACAAAGACCCACTTAATGGAAAAAATAAAGGCAGTTAAAGATAACTATCGAAGTTACGTCACCGACGAGATGGCAAAAGAAAAAAGCATCACAGTGGTAAGGTTACCTCCTTATCACTGTGAGCTTAACCCCATTGAACTTGTGTAGGCAGATGTGAAAGGGTACGTTGCACGAAAAAATACAACTTTCAAGTTAAAAGATGTTAAAAATTTACTTAAAGATGGTTTAACTCAAATCACGCCAGATAAATGGAAAAACTGTGTTCAGCATGTCCTTAAGGTTGAACAAAAAATGCGTGGCATGGATGATAGAATTGACCAAACTGCAGATCGCTTTATAATTAATGTTACAGATAGTTCATCAAGTGAAGATACGAGTGATGATTGCACCGAATAAAAATAAAGTTCTTATATAATATTAAAAATAAAGTTTTATCTTTTGCATAAGTACGTACTTATTCGGTGTCGTTATCACTCGAATCTTTATATGTGTTATAAATTAATGTTTTTTGTTGTTAAATGAATAAAGTACTTTATAACAATAGATGATTTTTCTTCTACAGCGATCTTTCACATAACTTTTTAATAATAGTTAATAAATATATATTATATCAATCATTATAAAAAAATCATTATAAATAAAGAAAGTACTACATATAAAATGTGCCTATATATTGAAGGTTTGTAACCCCTGGTTAAACGACCGAAAGGTCATTGTCCGTTTTTCTCAATCGATATGGCACATACTATAGCATTATACTCAGGCCCATCAATTGGTATGGAGAAAAATAATTTTACCAGGTTTCAAAAAATCAATCAAAATTCAAAAAAACATAAATATTGAAATAAAAAAATGTTTATATTATCTATGTCTATACATACATATAATGATTTATGGCCGCTTAGTAACTGACGGTGACTCAGTATAACATCCTACAGTCACGCCGAAACTAAGAGGAGAGAATCACTGTAGAAAAGGTAATAATTTATTGCGGTAAAATTTGTGATAAAATTAAAAAAAACTTACACACTTATCCAAGTTAATCTAACTTAGTCTAACTTATCCTTATGCGTTACAAAAAAAAAAACAAATAATAAAAAAGTGAGATGGCGTCAGTTTTTAAGAAGATATAACAAAAATAAACAAAGAAAAATTTCAAAAAAGTTCAGTATTTAATTGATTATATACCGCTGACACTTAATCACGCTTTTCGAAACCACGCCAGTTGTAAACAATACTTGTGTGAAAAGACAAAATCTTCTTTTCAAATTTCCGCCGAGTTGTAAGTAGAAAGCCAAATAGGTCATGTGTCAATTTTAATTAAATATATTTTATATGAAGTGATCTTGACTACGTTTCATCAATTAACCATTGGTAAAAATTAAAACAGGAATTTTACAATTGTGTTTACAAGAAACATTATTAGTTGAACCTTGCAGCGTGTTCATTATTTTTATTATAAATACCCATAAATGTATATATTATTAATAAATAGTTCCCATAATATTTTGGATTATTTTTTATTTTGCCCTATCTGCAATGTTCTACGCTCTACAGAAAATGTGGCGTATGACATGATTGACAATCTTTCGAACGTTTTATCTATGTACAAAGATGTTTTACGTTTTCGTCGCCTCCACATGATATTTTTGTCCGCATAAGGTACCCACACTTCTGTATCTGAAACGAATATAAATATTCCTACAAAGTAAAGTAAAAGGCTATACAAGTCCCTCTACTGGGCACAGAACTCTTTTTTTTATTTCTGAGAGGGTTTTCGGGCAAGGAAATGCCCGCCGAACTGCCCCAATGCATGTTGACGAAAATTGCAATTACAAATAGCATTCGTGCTGTCGGGGATCAAACCCGGGAAAAATTTACAGCGAACGCTTTGACCCAAATCTACTAATACGATACAAATAAATACGATTTAACATATATAATAAAAAACTCTTACGTACTTGAAACTTGAACACTTGATAGCTCGTGACGCCTACCGGACAAAGCTACAGCACAATGTGATTGAAGATGCGTAACTACGACATAATTCTCAGTGATGGCAAGTATAACAGGCAGTATGTCACTTTTATAATTGTCATCTCTGCAGTCTATTAATCTTTGCACATTTAAAAGTAATACAGAACGTAGTCGCTAGACGGTGTTGACGTTGGCTAAAATCTCTGCGATAGCCGTTTCGTCAAGGTCATTCAGGCTTGTTAAAGCCTTACGCTTCTAAAGTGTCAGATGCTACAATTAACTTCTTGTGCAAGAGTTATATGATTTTTTTTCGTCATCCACAATAAGGAGGGATATACTGAGAAAAAAATGTCCCTGGGTTAAGTTTAAAGCCTCTAAGTGAGACAAGATGGTTCAGCAGAATTGATTCAATAAAGCCCTTTAAACTTTATTTAATTAAGGTTTGCGAAAGTCTTCTGGAAGTAGCTGAAGATAATTCCTTTCACATTGATGCAAGACATAAAGCGAGTTCCCTCTTAACGCCTGTACAAAAATTTCTATTTATTTGCGGAGTTACTATTTGGCCTTATAAATAATCTAAGTATTTGGCATGACGTTTTATTTCACATAAATATTGTCAGCAAACAAATGCAAAGTGTTACAATTAATATTAAAGTATGCCAAACCTACCTAAAAATTTAGTTGATCACTTCCAGCAATATAGATCTGACCAATAGTTTGAAGAAATTCTTGTACAAGCGAAAGAAGTAGCACTCTCTCTCGAAATTGAAGAAGACTTTCCACCGTTACCAACGGTCAGGAGGAAATTTAAACCAAAACAATTTGACTATGAACACCGAGATGAGACCCCTCATGATCCAAAAACTGAACTGACTGAACTGACTATGAACACCGAGATGAGACCCCTCATGATCCAAAAACTGCCTTTAAAATTAGTTTTTTCTTAAAAATTATAGAATAAACATTAGGCTCTCTAAAAAACCGATTTGACTTATTAAATGAGTATGATAATATTTTCGGATTTTTGACATATTCAAATTAAGTGACAGCAATATTTCGAAACATTGTTCTGTTCTTGAAGAACGACCAAGAACGACTGACAGATCAGGATAATAAGGATATAGACTCCAATGATTTGTTTAATGAAATTAAAGTGTTAAAGTTGTTTTTATTATCTTATGATACAGACCCCTTAAGTATTATACAATATATATTTGAAAACAATTTAATCTCCACCTTTCCAAAGAATTCTTAGTGAAATGCCGTAAGTAATTCTTCTGACATTACCTGAATCTGTAGCTTCTGGCGAGCGATCTTTTTCAAAGTTAATAATCATTAAAAATTATTTAAGATTGACAATGCTTCAACAAAGATTATCTGGGCTAGCGATATTAGCAATTGATCAAGAAATTTTAGATGGTATAAATTTTAGCGATGTAATTAATGAATTTGCAGTAGCAAAGTCTCGGAAAATATCGCTGCTACAATAGCTATTTTGTATTATTCTATTGTACCTAGCTATCATTTTTGATTTTATAACGAAGTTACCTAGGTATTTTTATCAGAAGTATCTGCATAGCATATTGCATATTTTTTAAAATATCTAAGTATTAGTAAAAAGTAGTTTTTTTTATTAATCAATAATATAATACGTTTATAAACATAAAATACTACGAAAAGAACTTGGTTCCAACCGAGTGTTCCACGACACTCACGCATGTTTTTTTTACGTGTGTTACATCATAACTTTTATCTGGTTGAACCGAATTCGATGATTCTTTTTTATTTGAAAGCTGGTGTTTTTCATGTAGTTCTATATAATAATAATAATTACTTAACTTACAGAACAGAGGCACGCAAATTAATGAACACATTATAGGAACACAACAAAAGATCGCAGCATGGTCTGAAAAAGCCCTACATGGAAGACATCGAGCCTATCTGAGCCAGCCACACATCGATAAAATTAAGTCGAATGAATGGCTCAAACGAGGTGAACTGTTTCCCGAGACCGAGGGTTTTATGCTTGCCATACAGGATCAAATAGTACCAACTCGTAATTACATAAAATACGTCATAAAAGACTCCAAATCAGACTACTGACATGACATGTGCAGACATTGCAACAATGCCTCTGAAACCATACAACATATTACAGGAGCATGTAAATCACTTACACAAACCGATTATAAACATCGTCATGACCATGTTGCTGCAATCATACAACAATATTTTGCATATAAATATAAATTCGTAGATAAGATGCAGCCATATTATAAGTATAAACCTGATACAGTATTAGAAAGTAATAATCAGAAAATCTACTGGGACCGAACAATAATAACAGATAAAACTATTCATTACAATAGACCTGACATTACAGTTCACGACAAAACCAATAAAACAGTTTACCTGATAGATATAGCAATACCAAACTCACATAATATTCAAACTACAATATCCGAGAAACTAAGTAAATCAAGAACTTGCCATAGAAATTAAAACTCAATGGAAAGCACAAAATGTTCACATCGTCCCGATAGTTCTCTCATCCACCGGTATTATACCGAAATCACTTACACAAAGCCTTAACACACTACACATGCCTACTCATACACTTCACATGCTCCAAAAAGCCACCATCCTCAACACCTGTCGCATCAACCGAAAGTTTCTGACTTCTTCTACTTTATCATCCACTTTCACAATTTAAATTTCCCCTCACACACTTGGTTTCGACCCGTGTGTGCGGTGTTTCAAACTCTCAAAGAAGAGAAGAAATATAAAGAATTGATATAATAATAACAATATTTTATTATTATTATTTAATTTATATTATGTAACATTAGATACATTTTATTATTAAATAATAATAATGATGATATTATTATATTAAATATTATTATTATTATTATTATTTAATTATAAAATATTTATTAATTGACCAAAAGTAGTAAAATATTTAAATGTTAAAGTAATACAAAAATTATATTTTTAGAAGGACAATGAAAGGGTTCTGACTCAGTGTTGTGTTGCAGAGAATCTACAACGCTGTATAAATTTGATCAAGGTCTGACTAATATAATTTGAAGGCTCCGTGGCGCAGTGGCTTAGCGATGAGTCCTATAAATAAATGTTCCGGGTCTGGATGTTTGTCCTTGTGTAATTTATGTTTGTAAACTGTCTCCATGATACAAGAGAAAATCCTAGGGGGTAACTAATAGAATCAGGCGTTACTTTGCGGAAATCCATTATAATGGGGTTGTTATAAACTAATTTGTTTAATTCCGCGTAAAGAAACAAAATGATGTGTCATGCCCAGGTTTAATGGGACCTCCCACCCTCCCTCAATCGCCCACACTATACCCGTAGCCGTGAATCCCAACACTACCACCCCCAGCACCACCACACTAGGCACGACACACCACTCTCGAAAATACGACACGTGTTTCGCCTGTACACGAGGCATCCTCAGGTGAAGTAGAGTCTGCGGAGGCTGGCCGCTAAGTTTACTTTCTTTACGCGGAATTAAGCAAATTAGTTTATAACAACCCCACGATCATATTTTTTTTAATTTTATAAAAAAAATATTTGTTTTTAATTTTATGTGGTTTTATTAACTCTTACTGACACTAGCCGATGCTAAAGCTAAGTTCCTGTGGGGCAGCTACTGGAAGAAGGAGTTCATCATAAAGGGTCCCTCTTTCTCCATGAAGTCGGCCAGCTGCTGGCCCCTTGAGTTCCGTTGCCCTATTCCGAATTTCCCTACTTTCAGCTCACAATTCTCTCTTGTTCGTAGTTTTGCGTTGAAGTCTCCCATTAACACCTAATCGTGGGTTTTGGAGGAATGCATGGCTCTAAAGATATCCTCATACATTTCCTCCACCTCCTCATCGGGTTGTGCCGAGGTTGGTGCGTAAAACTGTATGACCTTCAGCGAATACCGTTTAGTGATTCTGAGTATAAAGTACGCAACCCTCGTCGACACACTCCCAATCTTTACAATGTTGTTAACGAGAGACTTGTGGACGATAAATCCGACACCTCCTTGGGACAGATGGTCGCCCTCCCGGTGATAGAACAAGTTGCCGGGTTCGTGGATTACCGTGTCCTCCCCCTCTCTTCGGACCTCGGATAATCCTATGATATTCCAGCGCAACTTGTCTATCTCTTCTTCCAGCTCCAGGATCTTCCCGTCAGTCCTCAGGGTGCGTGTGTTATAAGTTGCCAGGTCGAGTCAGTCGAAGTCAGTTGCCAGGTGCCGACACCTATTACATTTGAATAGCAATTTTAAGTAAGTTTTTAACTAATGGTGGCCACTCACGGTCAGTTAAACTGATCAGTTTAACTGACGTACATCCAAAAACTGACCGTGAATGTGAAATCTTAAGTTGAAATTTTTAACTGAAGACAACATACGGATTTTTTCGAGCGTGCTGTCAGTTAAACCGCTCAGTTGAACTGACGTACATCCAAAAACTGATCGTGATTCGTGAATGTGAAATATTAAGTTGAAATTTTTAACTGACGGCAACCCACGTATTTTTCCGGGTGCACCGTAATCAGCTGGTTTCAGTTCGTTTCCATTATTGGTAAGTAGGTACATACTTTCTTAGTAGCTTTTATTTATATTTTATATTTTTTTTATAACATTATTTGTATGCTGTTTAGATTATAAAATCTAAACAGCATACAATCTTCTTTATATATAAAAATTACGTGTCACGTTGTTTGTCCGCGATGTACTCATAAACTACTGAACTGATTTCAATAAAATTTTGCACACTGCGTTCTGATTGGTCCAACTTGAGAGATAGGATAGTTTTTATCCCGATAAATGACCTGAATGATGAATGAATGAATGAATGAATGAAGGTCGTCGGAGAGGGCAGAACAACGTCTGCCTGGCGAGCTAGTTATTTTATATATTTAGAGAAGTTGGTTTGACAGAGGATGGAGACCAATGTGATTGTAATGATGTCACCTTCCTTATGGTGGACTCAGAAGGTGGGTAAAGGGTCTCAGTGATGCTACTACGTAGAACCATCGTGTTTGAACTCATTTTCAAATAGATAAATGGAGACATAGATGACTGTTATGATATCACCTTTATGTTGGTGCAATCCGAAGGTGAGTATAGGATCTCAGTGTAGACACTAGATAGAAGGATCGTGTTTGAACTCATTTGAAAGGGTTTATAAAGACCTAGGTGACTGTTATGACCTCACGTTTCTGATAGTGCAATCCGAAGGTGGGTTTAGGATCTCAGTGGTGGCACTAGATAGAACGATCGTGTTTGAACTCATTTGAAAGGGCTCATAAAGACCTAGGTGACTGATATGTCCTCATCTTTCTGATGGTGCAATCCGAAGGTGGGTATAGGATCTCAGTGGTGGCACTAGATAAAACGATCGTGTTTGAACTAATTTAAAAGGCCTCATAAAGACATAAGTGACTGTTATGATCTCACCTTTCTGATGGTGCAATCCGAAGGTGGACGGCACTAAGTAGAATGATCGTGTTTGAACTCATTTGAAAGGGCTTATAAAGACCTAGTTCAATGTGATTATAATACCTTCATGATGGTGAACTAAGAAGGTGGGGTAAAAGATCTCAGTTATGCCACTACGAAACATCATCGTGTTTGGGCTCATTTGAAAGGGCTCAAGAACTAACTACACAAATAATATAAATATAATAAATGGTACAAACAGTATTATTACTCACTTTATAATGTTTTCAGGCAATTAAAAAAGCAGCAAAACTCCCAAGTAGGTACAAAATTAGAAATCGACCATATAATATTTTACAGACAACAAAAAACAAGGCAGAACGGAAAAAGCATAACCAACTACAACCAGAAGACAAATATATCTGCGTACTTCAAGAAAACCTACAAGCACCATTAACACCAATTCCTATAAATAACCAAGTTACCTGTACCTACTCAGTATTTAGAATCCAATGATTTTTGACTGATTCATTATACGAATACTACACATTTAATAAAACAAACTTTTCGGATATTATTTTGTTTAACTTATTTTTAACTTTTCGTGACGTTTGGGTGCTTCAACTTTATTATAGTAGGTATGTAACACGTCGAGAACTCAATTAGATAAATATAGAAAGCTAGGCCATCTTAACTATTTCCGTTACTGAAAACCGATAAGCATTATCTGGTCATCATAAGACCTTCAGAATGTGCCCATGCCCACGGATTTTTTTGTCTCACCGTAACCGGAGTGCAAGTTAGTACCTATTAGTGGGGTGTCGTCCGCTCTACAGATAGGTCATTTAATAAACAGATAAAAATAAATAATACATTTATTAAATAAATAAAATTTACCATAATGAATAAAATTATCATAATATACGACCCATTTCTTAAAAGTGTCTTAATACTGACCTTATCATGAATAAAAATATCTTTTGAAGTGTTAATATACTAGAGCCCAATGACTTCGTCAATCTTACTTAGCGGTACCATGTAGCGACATCTATGGAAATGTATTAAATAAAGAACGATGTATTTAGCGCGTCAAATTTTCATATCGATATACATCGCAACCGCTTCCGTAGATAGATAATAGATGGCGCTAGAGTAGTCAAGTGAGCTCGGCCACGGTCCTTATTGCTTTGTAAGAGAGATAGGAAACGATATTTATATATATACGGAACGGATTTCATTTCTCGATTGACGGAGCCGCTGCCGTGCGCGTTTAGTTGGCGTGACTCCTATAAATTAAAAATATCATTTCCTATCTATTAACAACTGTTCCGCGCAACTTCGTCCGCGTGTAATTATTACGATTGGATTTCATGAGTTTTAATATTTTTGCGCGGAACCCTAATTCTTTTTCTAATTTAAAAGTAGCCTAAGTTCCTCCTTATAATATCAGCTATCTGCCACTGAAAGTCTCGTCAAAATTGGTTCAGCCGATTCGGAGATTAGCCGGAACAAACAGACAGACAGACAGAAAGACAGACAAAAATGTTAAAAATTGTGTTTTTGTTATAAGTACCGTATGTACTTTCATATGTATTTAGTAGAAACCTGTTATTTTGACATTACAAACAGACACTTCAATTTTGTTTATTTGTATAGATATATATTAATAGACAGGAAATGATATTTTAGATATTATTAAATATTGATGATTTAGATATTATTAAATATTATTTAATTTATCTATATATTATTTTATAGGAGTCATGCAAACGCCCCCGGCCCACGGCCACGCCCTACGTTTGAACTAGGACTGTTGATAAAATATTATATATATCGAAAAATCTATTTTATTATTTAGAAATATCGATATTTATTTCTAATATTTTTGGACAACATATATTGAAATATAAGTTTGATATTGAAATATAGATATACGATATCGATACGACAGTCGATATATTTTTTCACGTAAATCATTTAATCTACAACATCATCGTAAACTTAAATTCTAATCCTTGATGGACCCAATCTACTATACTTTATTTACATTATATTATGTTTTTAATTTTTCCGTAGTTTATTTATTTGCTTATTATCTTAAAAAGAAATGTAATTTTGTATAGTAGATCTCTGTGATATTATATGTAAAATCACTATAATCTATGAAACTTAGTACTACTTTACTTACTGTGAGTTTTGGCAGGAACTTGACCATCAACGGATGGTTGCTCCTGTTTTATCGTTTAAATAATCGTTTGAAGTGGATTTTTATCAAACTAATGGGATTATGAGTATTAAGTGTTTGCGCATGTGACCTATTAGAGAAAACGACGAAATAAGTGCTTCGATGTTGGTATAGCCTCAAGTTATTTGGATTGCTTAGGCGTCTTATGATTTACTTCCGTGCTATCAGAAATAGCTGTTAAATATTTGATTTTTTCAGCTGCATCCGTAGCATCTGAACGAATTACTTCTACAATCAATCTTTTAGTGCTCAATAATCGCAGTATTGAAACAGCTGAACATATAAAACAAAGAATATTTATGAAAACTCTTACGGAAAAATTTTGGTAAACATAATTGTTTTATTCAAATTAAACAATAATTAAAGTTAAAGTTACAGCCTATATACATCCCAATGCTGGGCACAGGCCTCTTCTCATTTCTGAGAAGGTTTTAGGGCAAGCAAACGTCCGCCGCGCTGCTCCAATACGTGTTGGCGAATTTCACGTTTTCGAAATTTTTATTTTATTTTTCAGAAATGAAGGTTTCCTCACGATGTTTTCCTTCATCACCGAGGACGTGGTAAATCAGCACTTAAAATTTCAATTAACAATTTCATTGGTGCCGGCGGGGATCGAACCCGGGTTGCTCGCGTAGGTGTGAAATTTACAGCGAGCGCTAACCATCTGAGCTACCATGGGTCATTAATAATTACTAAGAACTAACTTAACCTAACATTTTCATACATTTATAATTTAATTTGTTTAATAAATATACTAATTTATAAGCTGTGTAAATAATTTTTAAGCAATAAGCATCGATATATCGCTTATGTTTTCGATATATAAAACTCCTATATTGATATATTTATAATTATCGATATATTGAAAATCCGATATTTTAAAAATATCAACAGTCCTAGTTTGAACTGATCAGTTGGAATGATCAACTGAGCTGACCGTGTGTGTCGAACTTGTTTTGGATTAAATCCGTTTGAAATGATCAGTTGAACTGATGTCAGTTTAACTGACCGTGTGTGGGGACCATACTTTTTGAAAGATATTATTGGCACATAATTGATCCAGGAAAGTGAACAGATAACGATTCTTATTTCGGTTAAAACAGTTATCGCAAAACAGCTCCAAGTGAGTAGGTACCTATGCTCTGAAATTTTGTTATGCTCGATGTAGTCTACCAAAGTGGATTGACGGATTAAATACATTGAATCCGTGTTGTTAGAAAGATCGTGAATACCTACCAAAATTGTGTAACCACAGATGACGTGAATAATATTCTATAGAGACATTAGTAAGAGGTAGATACCTAGTGGCAAATAGTTCTGATAATCAAAACAAAGCGATAGTTTATGGTTTTGTTTATCAGTTTCAGTTTTTGTGATTGCTTTCAAAAAACTTCAGCCTTTCACAGATGAAGTTATTTTTCTATTTTTAAAGAATTAACAGTTTGGACGTCTTACTTACTTGCCCTATTACTTATTAAATGAACGGGTTTAATTACCATGTTTTGTTTTAATGCTTTGCGAAAGTAAACTAAAACAAAATTAAATAATGGCGTGAAAAGTGTTTAAAATCATAGTTTACTTACCTTTTTAGTTTACCCTCTAAGATTTTGTAATCAATTATAGCCCTTTTTACAGGATTCCCTTTGGGTGACCAGAATACATAGATTAAAAAAAAATGGACTTGTAAAGTGAAGTGACTAGTGATTAAAAGTCAATGAATTTAGATATTTGTTGTCTTTTGAATTTAGTGACATACTGAATTAAATTGACAGAATTTAGTGATTTTTGGAAATGGTAAAAACCTACTTAGCGTCATTTTATTGAAATAAGAATCAGGCCAACCCATAGAGAAATAAACAGAATTTTTTTTGAGCTGGTAGTCTTAATAATATAAAAATGGACTTAGTGACCTTTAGAACTAAGCCATCCATATGAATTTCTTTGCCTACACAAATTTACACTGACAAAGTAGGAAGTTATAAAATAAATAGACTTTTAATTAGTGATTCATATAATTTAAGCAATTCTAAAAATAAAATTTAAATAAACAAATAATAAATTAAATCATTTCAAGATTCGATTAATTGAACATTTTTACCGATTATTTGATTATTTTTACCGATTATTCGCATTGCAATGAATTTTAATCATTCAAACACTACCGTAAGATACATAGCGATATCTATATCATTGAAACAACGTCAAGCAAAAAAGTTAACTCTGGTTAATATAATTTAAATTTTTATATTATTTTGCTTTTTCTGTAAGATTCGAACTTGAATTAGTGATAAAGAAATATATATTATGTTGTAATGAAATATAGATAACTTCATAATTCTTTGGATTTATATTTTAAATCTTGTGAGTACGCTTGTACAAAGTTATTGCGGAATGATTAATGTGAAACGTCAAAACGTATTTCTTAGATTTGGTTGAATATAAGCAGCCTGGAGCGCAGAACTTACGTAGTAACATTAGGTTATCTGTGGTAGAACTTTCACCGTGCCAGTGTGTTATTATCTATGCTCTAAATTTAAGACATAAACCCAGCGCAAAAGAGTGAAGTAGATAACTTCAATCTTTTGCGTTACTCATTAAAGGAAATTAAAGAGAAATTAACAGAATTACTAAGAAATATTGCTGATGCAACTATCAGAACAAACTTAACAATGTATCTACTTACGCTTTGTATAGGTACGTCTGTAGAATCAATGGCTAAAATTCGTAATTGCCTTCTCCTGTTTGAAAGAAATAGATTTTTATTTGTTTCCAAATGTGAAAAGACAAAGTCGCAGTAAACCTATATTTTGAAGTCATAGACTATTTTTAAGTGAACTTAGGGCTTATGATCCCGCAACCTCTAAATTCGCATTCAGTACATTTTTCGGTTCAATTCGGCTGCCAGTAGTCTAAAAAAAAACTATCGGTAAATCCGTGCATGCCCCAAGTGCATTAAAAATACGTATAACATGATTATACGGAATTTTTTTAAAGTAGATTAAATACACACAAGTTTTCACTAATAACCTTATTATACTTCCAATTTTCAAATGATTTTATGTCAAACTTCAATTTAAAAAAAAGTTTGAAAAATCCAAAAGTGACACGACACACTCATATGATCATCATATCATCATTCAGGTCACTCCATAAAATCCAAGACGTATTTAAGTATAAATATATACGTCCTACTTATCTACTTTTAGTACGTAGGTACCTACTGCTATTATTTATTCTTTGCTTTTAAAAAATTGTAATTAAATTTTCTGATTATTATAAGTCAATCAATTTGCTTTTTCGAATATTTTGTATTTGTACAGCGATCTTTTTGAGCGGCTGCAAACAACCGATACAGTATCCACTCACACGGCGGTTGACGCCGGATTGAGTGAAGCAGTCTATTTAGTAAAATAAATTAAATACATGGCTGCTAAAACACCGAAAATTTCGACATTTTGCAGCCGAAAAAAATTAATTATTACTAAACAAAACAAAATTAAGCTGCCATTTACATTCCATTGCTTCCCACATGGTAGATGAAGAGATTAAAAAATAGATTGAGTTAAACAACTGTTATGTTCAAAAGTTATCGTGTTTACCACTCCATGCGGACTTGATAACACCATAAGGCACTAAAATAAACTTTTTATGTAAAAATAGCGATTAATCGATTTCAAAAAATATTAATAAGTTCAACAATTATGTATTTATCTTTCTGACAATGTGCTTTTTATATCATTTCTATGTTCAATATGATTGTTAGGTACGATTTTATGGGACAAAACGTTGAAATCTTGATTTTTATGCGCTAGTAGATAGAACATACCTACGCGCTTTGAGCTTAAGGCATGCAATATCAATAGATATCTACACATATAAATAAAATTGAAATGTCTGTTTGGAATATAGAGATTACTGGATTATTTTAAGCTCAGGGAGTTATTTGCATACTACGAAGACATTAGAATAACCATTTTTAAATTTTTGGCCTGTCTGAAATTTCAATAGCAGATAGAAAGTAACGCCATGAGTGATCGAGGCTACATTTTATCACAAAAACTGGAAGTGTTTTTTTAGAAATCGTAACTGTGTTTCGTATGGTGAGTGTAGAGAACCGGAGACCCTTTTTACTGGAAACGAGGCATTTCATGTTAGTCCTCACGGGTGACAACGCATCTGCATTTTCATTCGTAATCGAAGATAGATGTAGATGTCTATGGGCCACAGCAACCACTTACCATCAGGTGGACTGTGTGCTCGTTTGTCACCCTTGTACTATAAAAAATAAATGTCTACTTTAAATGACTACTTTAAAGAAATCTAAATGACGCAACATTAATCCTACCTACCGAAGAAGCGAAGCGCTATCATAAAAAAAACAACGCACAGTATTGTTTTATAAAAGTCATGCAGGTGCCACTCAATCACATTTATCGTGATTGGCAGCAGTTAAATTAAAATAACACAACATTATGTCCGTGAGTGTTATTTTAGATTTCACGTATAAACGTGGGGCGAGGCGTTGTAGTATGAGGCCTGCAGCAGTGGGCGTATGGCGACGGCCAATGGCGGGCTCGCAATTGCCGCCGAATGTTGCCCTTTACGGCCAGTTGCATTAATTGAAGTGATTAACATATTTTTAATATAATTGTGAGAAACACTACGATGATGTATTTAATATTTATATACACGCATTGAATTCGTTAATAAAACAAATCTTAAACTTTTAAGTGTTTAGTGTCAAATTATGTAACCTGTCTTACTACAGTAATATTTCTATGAAAAGGGGTCTCTGAGGGTAAAAATCGAAACGTTGACTTAGGGAGACAGTTTAGAGATGGTAAAAACAAAATTTGCCAAAAAAAATTAAATCATCTTTAACGGTATCGATTAACAGCTCTTTGGACTTTAAACTTTAAAGCATAATTTTAAAATAGTAGAATTCATAATTTGTGTTTAAATTTATTTAACAATTTTCCGATTAAATGTTTGAACACTAATTGTGTATGAGGTACTATCCCACAGGCTAACTAGGCTGGAGCGCATGGTTCGAGGGGGTGCTGAGGTTGCCTTTGCAACTATCACATAAATATTTATACGTGGTAGAGCCATGCTGCAGCTATATTAGTAGTATAGTTGTAGCACGAATGGGTCGGCTCCACCGGGTAAGGACCACGTTCTCACAGAATACCAGCGTCAAATAGCAGCTTAACACTGCTGTGTTTCGTATGGTGAGTGTAGAGAACCAGAGACCCTTTTTACTAGAAAAGAGGCATTCCATCTTAGTCCTTACGGGGGACAACGCATCTGCATTTTGATTCGCAAACGAGAATAAATGTAGATGTCTATGGGCCACAGCAACCACTTACCATCAGGTGGACTGTGTGCTCGTTTGTCACCCTATCCTATAAAAAAAATATATAGAATAAAATTTGTTATACCTAATATTCTCAATAAATAACAGAGTAAGTGCCGCAAGTATTTTACTTGTAGCTCTTTCTTTATTTATTGAAAAATATAAATAAATAGATTGTAAAAATAAAGCTGAGTTATTCGGTACCTTTCGTCTTTCGTTGACTGCTGCCTAACGCTTTAATACATCTATCATCATCAACGCTATAATACCATCTAATAGCAATGAGTTTATAAGTAGGGGAACGGGGGGCTAGTTGTAACATTTTTTTGATTCTTGGCTATGGAAGCTTATTTGTTGAGTATTTATAAAATACAGCAGTACTGTTCGAAGGACCTACTATTCAACTATCGATTTTAAATAAAATTTTGATCAAACCTGTGATAAATTCTTATAAAAATGGCTTAGAAAAAAAAGTGACGAGCGTTACAACTTACCCCGTGATTGAGGCTAGTTGTAACAGGCTTGGGGTAAATTGTAACAGTAGCAATTGAAAACCAGTTTTCTATTTTTCAAAGATTTATTTAGCATATGCAGCTTTAAAAACTTAAACACTCTATAACAGACTTAGACTTTTAAGTTTTATACTTAATCTGATAGAAATGTTGATAGAAATGTTGCGTGGCTCAGAGATGTAGCTTCAAGCGTCTTCAGATACAGTCTTAGGTTTCTTACCATACAATTTTTGAACCAATCAGGTCCAGCTGATTCGTTTTTATGCCACGACGGAGGTACATTTTTCGCTTCAATCATAACACCACACTGGTATGTCAATTTTCTGACTTCCAAAGCAAGCAATCCAAAGTAGATGTTGGAGCAAGTAAGCAAGTACTCAGATATTTAAGCTTCTTCTTTCTCTTTAAAAACTAATCTGGGTTTGACATAGCCGACTGATAGTGACACAAATTAAAATGTTTTGCAGCTTTTCGTACACTGCTTTTATTTTTCAAGACTTCTACAGAAGCCACTTCGTACAATCTGGGCTTTGGGAAGCACGTTCAGTTTCTTTTATATTGTCTCATTCTAAAATAGATAAAATCAACTAAGTTTAAGAAAAATGTATTAAAAACATGATAAGAAGAAATTAAAGTATGCCCCACGTAATTTCACAGAAATAATATATCAATAAGGGGCAATTAGTAACTTGTTACAACTTGCCCCATGAAAATGTTACAACATACCCCACTGCAATGTTTTTGGAAATAACTGCTATAAAAAATATATCCCTTATTTGGCGTAAAATTACATTTAACATAATCGAAATGAACAAATGCTAAATGTATTTGAATAAATCAACAACTGCTAAACAATTTGAAATCAAGAATAATCAATTTTGCATAAACAAAAAAAATTCCATTACCTGGTCTTATCGGAGCGCCTTCATAACACTGTCTTCTGCGCCATACAGCGGGATACTGATCGTGCTCATATGATGGAATGGGTGTTAAATAGTAGGTTAGGTTGAAAATCAAATGAATATTCTTCTATTATCTAGGTAAAAAATGCTTGTTACTACTTGCCCCTGTTACAACTAGCACACCGCTCCCCTACCATCAAATTATTTTATCGGTACATTATTCCGCAAGGAGGAGCCACTCACCTTGTATACCTACTTTCTCATAGAGAATACCTGCTAGATATCAGCGAATCACTGAATATTTTCCGCCTTTTCATCTCCCTTTTGAACCTCCTTAGTCAACAATTACTTTTCTTATTTTTAGAGAGGTCAAGTGTTACTTCGCGCCTTAGAAGTTTCCGGTATTTGTTTAGTGCTATGGCTAAAATTTTGTCATTTTAATGAAAGCAGTCTTCTTTGTTGGCTAAGTACTTCGTTTACCGTTGTTTTAAAATATATTAATAATAATTAACAATTTGACACAAGTCTTTGGAATTTATTTATTTATTTATTCTTTATTGCATTCCTTAAAACAAAAGAATACAAAGAGCGGACTTAATGCTTTGAGGCATTCTCTACCAGTCAACCCATGAAGTGGTGAGAATTTGACGTAGGTGCGGCAATATAGAATAAAATAACACTACATATAATTATAATTAACTACATAATACATACATTTTACTAATAAATAAACTATACATATATGACGGATACATACATACATACATATATATATATATATAATTTGGAATTTAGTGTTGCTAACGATTCACTCCGCATGTAGATACGCCTTTTGACCATTAGGACTATTCAACTTAACACTTTCGCTGCCCATGTACTACGTGTAGTTCATTGCTATTGTCTTAGATACTATTATGTCTGAAAATCGGACAGTGAAAGTTTTGTAAACAATGACTGAAAAACAAAGATTTAAGACCATTTTGGTCTGCCAGATCTTTGCGGCGCGACAGCCAAAAACCTATGTTGAACCTTGGAATAACAAGTCTGTGGTTGCACGACAATACGTGTACAAAAACTGAATAAAATAAAGTAAAAGTTGATTACAAAATCTGATACAAATATTTGTCTTTATCTTTAGCCGTTAAAATATGTAAAGAAATATAGTGGTCCCCAAAGGGACCAGTCTACAGACTTCAGGATCAGTACTCTTTGAAAAATATTCAAAGAGTAATGATCAGAGCAACGAGTTCGATAAATTTCAAAAATCATCACTCGTCTTACTTGCGCTCACCTTCATTCTCCCTTTCTTTTAATAATACGTTAAATAATGTAAACTTCGTTTGCAACTTGTCCGCCGATGACGCAATATGATCGTCGTTCGTCGATCGATTGATCGTCAGCGTGCAAGAGGCATTTGATGGCTAACTCTTCACCATTCACCTATTCATTTTCAAGCAATTGTCAGTAAACAGACTGTTGATAACAGACGCGGAAGCTTTACAACTTTGGCGACATCTTTATGGATGCCAAACTTTATGATTATACGTGTTAGAGCCATGCTGCAGCTACATTATGGTTGTAGCACGAATGGGTCGGCTCCACCGGAAAAAAAATACAATCTTACATAATACCAACGTAAAATACCAGCTTAATTCAGAGAACCGGAGGTTTCTTATCACTGAAAACGAGGCATCCCATTTTAGTCCCCAGGGGTGACAACGCATCTGCATTTTGATTCTTAATTGAGGATAAATATAGATATCTATGGGCCGCATCATACTTTTACCATCAAGTGGACTGTGTGCTCGTTTGTCACCCTTAATCAAAGAAAAAAAACCAATTGATCCTGACACAAGCGCTAGAGTAGCCATAAATCGGCAGTAGTATATTACTTGCAAGAATAAGTCCTTATTGATCATGTATTTCGTTAGAGGTGGCAATGGGAAATATCATAAAGATCTTTATGGCTTCGGATGGATGGCGGTATAATTAACTTTCTCTTTAGAGCAGGTGTAGAATAACTAAACCGGCGACGGAGTAGTGCTAAGTTCAGGATGTCACGTGCTGTAATCGTTAATTCACCTGCCAAGCGTAACGATTTGAGACCAGGGCCGGATTAACCATGTCGGGGCCCTTAGACAATGGAATTCTCGGGGCCCCATTGCAGCCAGCATAAAGGGATGTAACGTATCCATATTATTAGTTCTACTACTCGATACTAGATGGTTTTGTTCTGTAAGTATGAATTATTCCATCAACTGACAGTATGCGTCACTAAAACGTAATAATACCTATTGTCACTGAGGTTACAATTTTCCAATAAAATTTTCTCTGTATGAAGCATTTTCCATTATATTTGTGCGCGCACGGGGCCCATACCCGTTGCGGGGCCCCTAGGCAGTTGCCTACTCTGCCCAAACGTTAATCCGACCCTGTTTGAGAATAATCTTTTTTTACAACGGGAGAGGTTCATTTTAAAAGGAATAAGAAGAAGAAAATCTTCTTATAAGAAATATCTGGCAAAAAAAAGATTTCTCAAATGTTGTTTATTCATACTTAGCTAAATCTCATTGTTCTCCGTTTGAATTAGCGAAAAATAATTTGGCAACCATTTGTATTTATAATTTGCGCGCCTGATTCAGACATGATTGTTGCAAAATTAAGTCAAATTATGTGGTAAGGTCAATTTTATTAGCGATTCGAGATAATATACGTCATTACGCAGATCCGTCCTGAGGTTAAAAACAATGCATGGGTGTTATTTGATGAGATATTTATTATTTAAATCGTTGATGTGAGCGGGCAGGGACGTTAAGTATAGACGAGGGGGGGCTGGTAATTCGGTAATGAACGGTTGCAGGTTCATGGAACAAGGTCACCGGAGGGATTCAACAAGATAATTTCGTCTAAGCGTCGATCGATGGCGACTCTGAGTCGGGTAATCACTAACGACGCGAAGATGAGAAACGTATGGAAATTATTTATAATACTCGTATCTAATATATTCCACTTTTGTAACACTTACAGTTTCAGTTAAATTTTAATACACGGCATTATTCTATGAAAGTCAATGAGGTTAAAAAGCACGTCCTCTATCCTATAATAATAGAAGAAATATTAAAGACAATATTTAAATAGGAATTAGTGGGTAATGCTATAAGTTAGTTGTAAGTTATGCAGTGCCTGATTCAGAGTTCCGACAGCCTTAGGCTAACTATCAATATACCCTTCCCCCCCTCCCACTGGCCTTTTCTGTCTGTGCCTGCTCAGCCCACGAATATAATATTTACTAGATTTTTATATTTTACTAGCGTTCTGCCCGCGGTTTCGCCCACATTAAATAAACTCTTGCTGATAGTACGAGTCAGTGTCAACCATCGCCTATGAACAATGCAACACCAAGAGAATTGTATGTGTGTCGCCAACCTTTTAAAAAGGAGTAAGCTCGTTTCTTGTAGGTCTCTAAGTTGTATCGGTCCAAAAATTCACCGGTGGTAGACGATTCCACAATGAAGTCTAGCGAGGAAGAAAACTCTTAGCAAATTGCACAGTCATGGTAGACCGTCAAGTATCCAGATGATGTGGATGGTACCGTGAGTTTTGTCCCAATGTGCGTTTGTGAAATTAGGCGGCTGGATTTTGTGCCGTGTGGTTGAACAACTTTTTTAAATACTCCATGTGGAAAATGCGATAGAAAATACAATGGGATGCAACATCTTTCCGCAGCGCCACGCCAGTGAATTTAGCAGATCGACCAAAGCCTCGATCTCACCTCTCTTGGACTCCACTGCTTCCGCTCTTTTATGGGTTAGGTAAATTAGAAAATCACCAGCTGAGTGACCCCAATGGAAACTGCATTGGCGGTCACTAATCAGCTGATGGTCCTCAAGGAACCTTATGTGCTGGGGAACAATGAGGTTAGGCAATAAACCTGTAGTTGGATGGGTCTGAGCGGTCGCCTTTTTAGGAATCGGGTGTACTAAAGCTGTCTTCATGAGTTTAAGATTACGCCTATGGAGTAGAAGTATCTACCGGAAAAGACGTACTCGTCTTCAACACAATATGAGGCTTTATCAGGCCCACTCGACTAGTTGACGTCCAGAGAGGAAAGTGTTTTGCACACTAAGCGCTGTATAAACCGCACAATTCTGGATGAAGTAGTCACACAGCGGGATGGTCGGCGGTGTGTACGCTCCGTCATCGAGAGTCGAGTTAGACGCAAAAAGAGAACATAAAAGATTGAGTTTCTCCTTTGCGGCATGGGCCAGTGAGTGGACACATCTGTGCAGTGTGCAGAGATGGAAGAGATGGCCGACAGTAGTCCCCTTGGAGTTTGGCAAAGCACTATAATCAAATTAAAGGTAGAGAAGAGAGCTTAAGCAATTTAAAATATTTGAATCACATCTAGCAGGTCAACGAAAGACAAAATGTACCAGATAATTCTTATTATATAAGTCTTATTTTTGCAATCTATTTATTTGTTTTGTACTAAAAGTAAAGAAATATTAACAAGTAAAATGCTTACAAATTTCAATTTCAAATTTCATTCTGTACTGGCGCCCTAGGCTCTAACCTAATTAGCATGTGGGTAAATCAGGCCCTGAAGCCTGAAGCCAATTAAATTAAAAAAATAAAGATAGGAGAATAGGAGAATATAGTGTTGTAGTGGAGCCTAAAGGTCGAAGTGACACACGCTGCGCTTGGAGTAGTAGCAGGCACACGCGGAGCTTGAAGTTTCCTGGCGGCGACGGCACGCAGCGTCTGGTCTGGGCACACTCAGCGTCCGGAGCCGGCGCACGTAGCGCCTGGAGTAGGTGCGCTCAGCGCCTGGAGCAAGCAGTCGTAGCGCCCAAAGGTAGCGCGGGCAGTAGGTGCACTCAGCGACTGGAGCAAGCAGTCGTAGCGCCCAAAGGTAGCACGGGAAGTAGGTGCACTCAGCGCCTGGAGCAAGCAGTCGTAGCGCCCGGAGTAGTGTGGCCCCGCGCTTGAAGTAGACTACGCCGACGACTTCAAATGTAGATGGAGGCTTGCAGGATCCCGGGGCAATGCGGCCCCGGGATAAGGCCTTTAGTAGATGCTTCTCGTTTGAGAACTGAAGCGAGACTCCCTGTATTCTCCGATTGTTCGGCTTTTATACCTTTTTAGAGAGAACGAGAAATTATTTAAATTAAAAGGAAATTTATTGTAAATGACCTAGAGCGAAAGAGTATTTATGTGAAAATATCGAACTAAGAACATCAAACCAGTGACGAATTTGAATAAAAGTTACCATAACAACCATATAAATAATGGTTGTCAAAAATATAAATTTTTGGTTTTAGGTATATAATTGAAAAACAGTTACATTTAAGTAAGAAATGAGATATTATTCATATAGGAAAAACTATAGCGCGGCAGCGCGCACGAAACCTGAAATTGCAGAGTTACGGAGAACTCAATAAAAGATAGAAAAAGGTAAGACTCCATTGACAGCGATTTAAACGGTGCTGATAGCGTGAAAATACGAAGTGAAAATGATTTGTTATTGTGTAAAAACGTTACGTTATGGAAATAAAGGTGATGCAAAATATAAATGCAGAAAATCAAAAACAGAATGGAAAAATAGTGTAAAATGATATGTAAGTACACTACAAGTTTTAGAAATAAAAGATGCGATGCAATGATAAACAATAGTTCCAAAAATTGAAAGCTCACGCTACAAAGTTTTACAGCCAACGGATCCTTCCTATAAATTGAATTTAGAATACAGTAACGAAATCCTTAAAAAGGTCGAAAATAGCCTGAACAACAAAGGAAAATATAAATGAGGATTTTTATTTTATGAAATTGTTTTATTAAATCCACTATTAGGTAATAGATCGTACATTAATAATGTCGAATCGAGAACGTTAAACATGAGTATCACGAGTACACTAAAGGCAAGCTACGTTTCCTTGTTTGCAGACGACGTGAAGCTCTCGAGAGTGATATCAACAAATTTTGACTCTTTACTTTTGCGAGATGATCTTGACCGACTGGAAGAATGGTGTAAGGCAAACTATATGATGTTAAATCCCAAAAATGTTTCTATATCAAGTTTAACTAAGAAAAAGAAAACTTGCACTACATCTTATAGTCTTAAAGGTACCATGCTCACAGAAGTATGTGAAATGAGAGATCTAGGTGTTATGTTGGACATTAAACTCACCTACGTTCCTTATAATAAGATTGTAAAGCAAGCTGCGCAGATGCTGGGCTTCCTTAATTTTAGAGCTTATTTTGAAAGGTATTGCCTTTCAAAATAAGATCTAAAATGTTACTTTTTAACAGCCTAGGAAGGAGCCAACAAGGGCTAATAATTTTCTGCTCACCAGATGTTGCTAGTTGAAACTAAGGTAATTTTTTGTGACAATATAATTTAATTGAGAAGTTGGTTTTTAATAAAAGTTTATCAGTTTCTAGAGTATTATATTAATATACAAAACAATGCATCAGTGGTTTTTTTTTTAATTTTTCTACTTTCATGTATATCTGTAGTTTAGTTTATTTATTTTTAATCTTATTAATACAAAATATACTTAATAGTACAGAAAGAAACAATAACCTTTACATTTTCCGAACAAATTAACTTTCCCACTATGAAATCTGTCAAATATTATTACCTATTATTATTATTACCTCACTTTCTAGTGGCGCCGCCCTGGTGGCTGAAAAACTCGTGTATGCCCTCACTAGAATATGCGAGTACAATATGGAACCCAACATTCGTTGTGCACTCCCAAGAATAGAAGGTATTCAGAGAGCGAGAAAAATTTACGACCTTGCTTGTATTACATAAAATAGTAAACGGACGGACTGCCTGCTGTGAACTACTACAATATTTCTCCCTAAATGTACCATACAATATCCCTCGTATTCCAATGACAAAACTGTTACACACTCCTCAATCTAGGACTAACATGGGCTCATACGCCCCGATAGCGCGAATGTGTGACACATATCGCTCACTCACACTGTGGTGTGTTGCCTACCGTCGATGTTTCATGATACTTTCCCTGAATATAGAAAAAATGTAATAGATCACTATTATAAATAATTTGTGAATGATTTAATTATAATCTAATATCTATGTTCCCTACAGCTGATGCTTAGTTATGTGCATGTTTTTATTGTCTTAGTTATATATTATCTTTCAGTATTATTTTTTGTGACATATTTCTTTATAAGCTATTGTAAGTCTGGCCTGTCTTAATTTTTATAATGCTTTGTAATACTGTGTCACCTATAAGGGTGCACACATTAGTCCCTAGATTAAGCCTACTTTCAATAAAATGTAATAATGTGTGCACTGCTGGTTTTCTATGAACAAATAAAAAAAAACCTCTCTTTTGTTTAACCAATTATATCATAGTGCATAAAATAACGTGCAGACACACAGGTATCCATTTGTCATTATCAACTCTCGTTTTTTTTTTCTCGTTCTCACCTACGTTTTGCGTCATACTTTTGCATTTATCATAAGTTAATTCATTCTTGCATACGTTCATTACAGCCTTTCAAAATTTACTGCTCAACATTTTAACAGCGGTAGAGCCACGCGGCAGCTTTTGCTGTCGCACGCATGGGCCTGCTCGAACCGGGGTGGTACCACAACCTCACAGAAAACCAGCGTGAAGTAGAGGTTTACCTCTTCGTTTCGCTTGGTGAGTGCAGGTGGCCGGAGGCCCTTTTTACTGGCAATGAGGCATTCCATCATAGTCCTCACGGGTGACAACGCATCTACATTTTGATTTGTAATAGAGGATAGATGTAGATGTCTATGGGCCGCAACAACCACTTACCATCAGGTGGACAGTGTGCTCGTTTGTCACCCTTATCATATAACAAAAAGGTCTTCTCATGGAAGGGATTTTTATCCTCATAGAGGGATATTTGCCAAAGTTGACACGTAGGTTAGCTAGCGCAGTTTTGTATTTCTTAGTTGCTATTGGGAAGATGGTGCTGCTCATCTCCTCTTTGTGTCCCTCTGTCGTCTCTAACAACACCTACGGGATGATATGGGGAAGTGAATATTCTTCAACAGCCACTACACGGGCATTATATACCAGACGTATCACCAACTAAACATAATACGTTTCTTCATGCATTTGTCCAAGGTTACGAGATCTTCCTAGCATTTATTGTAGTCGTGACGAGATAGGGCGATAGATTGTTTTACCTCTCTATAACACGGCTTATTATAATATAACGGTATTAAATAATTTATTTTTATCGAATTTATTGCATGCCCATCTTAGGTGTTCAAGATTTTTTTTCAACAATAGTAACTATTGAAATGTCAAAGTTTAAGAATAAATGTCACGTGCTGACTTGCCGTAGAAATCTTTGCGGGGCGGAGTCCTTTCCTGAACAATATGATCCCGGAGAGTCTAAGGAGCTCTAATTCCAGGGTGAGGACCCGACTTCCGGAACCCGCTGATCGACAAATTGCCGAAGAAAGGGTACCGCGCGCCGCCATTGTCAACCGATTGCAACGTACAAAACACAGTTAACAACATGTAGCCGATCGGTTCTTTGTCCTGGTACGCACTCCTTAATTATGTGGAACAGTGAAAGGGTCATATTTTTTATTAAATTTGTACAATAAAAACTATATGGTGTTTCATTTTTCATTCTAAATTTTATTTTATATTTTTATTCTTAATTTTTTATTAATTTTATTTAGAATGCAACTTATTTTGTAGGTACCATTAGTGTGCCGATTCCTCAGCCTGTCGCAATTATTCGAATTTATTAGACAATTACTAGAAAATTGGTACTCTAAAGAGCAAAGAAACTTTACATTTATTACTTATTTTTAGTCACCCAAAATTTTTTGAAAATTTGAATATTTACACTTACATCTTTAGTAAACTGCATTTTATATTTATGCCGGCTTTAATCATAATATATACGCAAAATACAGAAAGAATACCTCTGTGATAAACAGACAATGATACATAATAAGTTTTGCTGATAGCCCTCCGTGTATTTATTCCTATAACTTTAAAAATATTATAATACTATTATGATAGAGAATGGAAGAGGAAGACATGCTTTGGCGACCGCAAATTACTTGGGATGAGAGCAGGAAGAGGACGTTTAAGTGGTTTATATTTAATACTAACTATAATCCAATTCTTAATTTACATAATATAAAAGAAGAAACTGACTATCTATTAGAAGTAATATACCGTATTATACCACTAAGTCTAGAAATTTAAAATCTTTGCGTTGAGGTTCTTGCAGTAAGGAAACTTCTTGTGAAATTTACGAGAAATCCTTCTAACTACAAGGTGGTTTTTGAGTCAGGATCAGGTCGACGGGGGAAGGACCACACTCTCACAAAATACCAGTATCAAATGTGAGTGTTAAGATCCAAGGTGTAAGGAGGCATTCCGAATTGGTCCTCAGTGACGACGCACCCACAATTTGAGTCTTAATCTAATATAGGTAGCTCTATGGATAATAGTATCTATCCGCTTACATTCAGGTGGACTGTGCGTTCGTTTGTTCACACACACCTTTATTATATATATAAAAAAATTGCTGTCTCTACAATCAAAATTTAAAAACGTGTGTTAAAGTCAATGGTAGGACGGCTCCGTGGCGCAGTTCGCATTCCGAACGGAACAAATATTCGTATGGTCTACAAATAATTGTTCCGGGTCTGGATGTTTGTCATTATAAAATTTATGTATGTAAACTGCCCCCACGATACAGGAGAAAATCCTAGTATGGAGGTACCTAACGTATTTAAAAAAAAAGAATAGAGAGGAAAAAAAGTACCCAAATTTTGTATACGTATGGAATTTATCAAACAAATGTTACATAAAATGCGTTTAATAATCCAGACTGATAGTTATCTTTTCTTGTATTTTAAAGACGTTAACGTTAACGCTTGTAAAAGTTAACTGACATTTGTGAGAATATTTTTTTAATAGGGCGGCAAACGAGCACACAGTCCACCTGATGTTAAGTGGTTGCTGTGACCCATAGACATCTACATCTATCCTCAATAAAGAATCAAAATGCAGATGCGTCATCACCCGTGAGGACTAAGATGAAATGCCTCTTTTCCAGTAAAAAGTGTCTCCGGTTCTCTACACTCACCATACATACATGATGATTCTGTGATATGTAAGTATATTTAGCTTATAGACTTATAATTGAAATGTTATAAGTAATACTTATTTGATTTAGTATAGTCTGCTGTTGGTGTCTGTTTATTTTAGTTTCGTTTAATGTCTAAGTATTTATACTGAAACAGCCTGTGTACACAAAACGCATGTGGTGGCTGGCGAGTGCAGCGCCATTGTTCCATCATGAGCAGATTACTATAATCATTGCGCACGTAATGCGGTAAATGATAAGGTGTGCGCTAGCGTTCAAAACACATGCTTTTGTAACTCATTCGTTCCAGTAGGGCACGCTCAGAACCCTTACCTAACCTACTTGCAAATAGCCCTTGTGAAGTTTCACGGTCCCTGGTAGAATATTGGCATACGAGATTAGAACTATGTATTTCCCTAAAACAAAATGGTCGCCATGATATTTACAAGTCTAAGATCTTAACTAAGTAGGTATTCGTTTTGTTATGTATAGTTTTTCAGATTGTAATAATGAATTTATTTTATAAATGAGATCCATGCATAAGATTTAGGTACTATATTGCAGGGTTCTGTTAGTTTTTAATGGTTAGATAACAATATGATCACATAAACAAGAATAAATTAAACCTTTTTATTAAAGGAACGCTATAATTTCCATTCACCGATATTGTCATGTTTTTGTTACCTCATCACACAAAACCGACATTTCTTTACTATCTATATTATATAAAATTAAACTTTTAATAAAAATAAAAGCCGATTCCAAGGCACTAAAAAGAATAAAATAATTTCATATTCTAAAATCACTTTATATCAAAAGTTTTTTTACCCCTTTGAATGCACTAAGGTTAAGTGAATATCACAAGCGCAAGGGTAAATTATTTATGAGAATTTATAAATTATATTTATAATTTCTTACAAATTTTTCCAATTGTATTTGACAGCGACAAATGTTTTTTTTTTGTAGAAATAGGGTGACAAGCGTGCACACAGTCCACCTGATGGTAAGTGGTTGCTGTGGCCCATAGACATCTACAACTATCCTCCGTGACGGCTAAGCTGGAATGCGTCTTTTCCAGTAAAAAGGGTCTCCGGTTCTCTATACTCACCATACGAAACACAGTAGCGTTAAGCTGCTATTTTACGCTGGTATTCTGTGAGAGCGTGGTCCTTCCCCGGTCGAGCCAATCCATTCGTGCTACAGCTATACTACTAATATAGCTGCAGCATGGCTCTACCACATACAACATGGCATTACATTAAATTACATTAAAAACTTCAAATTTTTCTCCAAATTTATATGAGGACACTTCTGAAGTATTATTACCTACCTTACCTACTTAATAACTATAATATTCAAAATCAGTTCACAATTGAGGAAGAGTTCGCGTAACATACGTGAAGTGGCCGTGGTAGCTCAGAGGCTAAGCGCTCGCTGTAAATTTGACAGTACGCGAACAACCCGGGTTCGATCCCCGCCGGCACCAATGTAATTGTTAATTGCAAGTTTTAGTGCTGATTTACCACGTGCTAGGCGGTGAAGGAAAACATCGTGAGGAAACCGGCATGCCTGAGAAATAAAGAAAAAATATATTTCCTAAAAACCTTCTCAGAAATGAGAGGAGACATGTGCCCAGCAGTGGGACGTTTATAGGTTGTAACTTTACATAAAGAAAAGAAAAGTTACAGCCTATACACGTTCAAATGTCATACAAAAGTCTCTTATTCCTGAGAAGGTATAGACAAGAAAATGTCCGCCACGTTGCCCCAATACGTATTGTCGGACTTCATATGTCTATGAAATTTTTTTTTTCAATTTCTCAGACATGCAGGTTTCTTCACAATGTTTTCACGTTGTAAATCTGTATTTATAGTTGTAATATTTTTACTAAAAACAATCAGCCGAATTAAACCTCTTATTGAAGTCGGTACCTACTCGTATGAATGTAGTTTATAATTTTTATGCCGTTTAGTAATATCACTTATCGACATGCACGTCACGTCAAGTACCTACGCACCTCTTATTAAATAGTATTACTATGTATTTTATTTACATTTAATTTATATGATGCGTTCACATGCATTTAATGTTATTAGTTTCTCAAATTTTTGTTCTATACGTAGAACAAATCTATTAATTTTTAAATTAATATCGAAGTTTGGAAAAAAATGTATAAATAACACAACGTTTATACTATGTCTATATAGGTTTTGCACAGAGGGTATACAGAAGATCAATCGGCTAGGTTCGGCTCATTATGCAGCATCCACGAATAGAGACACCGCGGTCTGTCATTACAGTAAATGGAGGCAAATTGCGCTCATCTAACGCGGTGCCGCCGAGCCGTTGATAATTCAGACTGCCGGTAAAAGCGTGAAGCCGAATTATACCAACATTCCATGCCGATGTATGCTAATGAAGATCAGGGCACGAAGCGCGTGAGCAAATGGTAGATACCGTCGGTGTACTGTGAAGAAACCATTCAGAAATGTTTCCAGATCGTGTGTTAGTATTCCCACGAACAAATTTAAGAATGAATTCTCTTATATGGTTTAGTAAAAGCAGTCCACTTGATGGTGAGTGGGTACTGCAGCCCATAGACAATTGTAGTCAAATTAAAACAAAGAAGGCATGCGTCGTCACCTCTTAGGAATAAGTAAGATGGAATGCCTCACGGCCCGTAATTACATTGGCATGTTAGCATTGATTGGGATCCGAACCTAGGATTGTAGAAAATGCGCATATAAACTATTTTAACGTCACATCGCGATCTATTGTCTATCGCATAATTATCAGGAGCCATAGGTTGTGTAAAAGAATAGATAAAATATATAAATTACATAAATTAATTAGTCGGTACGATGTTGTCCGTGTCGCTGACTTCTGTTTTGATGGCTAATTGTACGTTCGATTTTTTTAACAACTGAATCGATTTTAATATAATTTAAATAAAAAAAATTTTGTACAGCCGACTTCAATATAAGTTATTAAGAATAACTCTAAAACTATTGGTCTGACCTTGATCAAATTTATATGGGACCACGCGAGAAGTACTAGCTTTCAAACAAAAAAAGAATCATCCAAATCGGTTCACCCAGTAAAAAGTCATGAGGTAACACGCATAAAAAAAACATACAGTCGAATTGAGTACCGTCTCCTTTTTGGAAGTCGGCAGAAAAAGATGTTCTCTCACATCATAATTTTTTTTATAATCTGAGGATGTTCTTTAACAAACTACGTATCTAATAAAATGGTTTTAAGTCCATATTGTCATAATATGATCTCGAAATATGCGGGACGAAATAGTTTACTTATGTACAAATGTAAATGACACAGACATAATTTCAAAAACAGTAAATTTTGATTACAGACAGGGACTAGTACTAATTTTTTTTTATAGTATAGGGTGACGAACGAGCACACAGTCCACCTGATGGTAAGTGGTTGCTGTGGCCCATAGACATCTACATTTATCCTCGTTTGCGAATTAAAATGCAGATGCGTTGCCACCCGTGAGGACTAAGATAGAATGCCTCGTTTCCAGTAAAAAGGGTCTCCGGTTCTCTACACTCACTATACGAAACACAGCAGTGTTAAGCTGCTATTTGACGTTGGTATTCTGTGAGAGCGTGGTCCTTCCCCAGTCGAGCTGACCCATTCGTGCTACAACTATACTACTATAGCTGCAGCATGGCTCTACCACATAATATTGGAGATATATTGAAATTTGGCGAAAATCGAAGCAATTTTTTTGTTTTATAGAATAAGGGTGACAAACGAGCACTCAGAAGTGGTAAGTGAATACTGTGGCCCATATGCAGATGCGTTGTCACCCGTGAGGACTAAGATGGAATGCCTCTTTTTCAGCAAAAGGGTCTCCGTTTCTCTACACTCACCATACGAAACACAGCACCATTAAACAGCTATTTTACACTTTTATTCTACGAAAGCATGGTCCTTCCCGGGTCGAACAGACTCATTCGTGCTACAACCATAATATAACTGGACCACTTCCAAATGGAAATATCATAACATTCGTACGGGGGTAAAGGACATCAAAATAGATACTTACAGACTGACCTACTTCAAAATAATTTCCTTCTTAAGTAGCTTAATACCTCTACTTAAGAAACAGTTAAATTTTATGGAAATTACTTCATTCTTTCTAGATCTCTTTAGAAGCGCGGCGGACATTTCCTTGCCCTAAAACCCTCTCAAAAATTAGAGGAGGTCTGTGCCCAGCAGTGGGACGTACATAGGCTGTAAATTTAACTTCAACTTTTCTAGATCTTTTAATTCAGTTATTCCTATTTTAATTTTTTTACATTTTGACGGGCAATACCACAACCTAAAGATAGGTGACATCTTTAATATTGTGTATTAATATGGTCTAAATACATAGTTACTTTAAAAACTTCATCTCCTATTTGCCTACCCTTATGGATGGAACTATATTTTCAAATTTAAATGGGACCACCCCTGACGTATAGCATATTTAAATCTACCAACCGTATTGCGTAATATGTAATCTGTGGTGTAATAGAGTGCTATTTTGTACGTAATGTCTGTACGTAAGCTAAGCACAGATTGTATGATGAAACATGGTGTACAGATAAACCTTGTTAGGTTTTTGCGACACCATGTTTTAATAAATTTAAGCTGTTTGTTTTTGATTTATTTTAATTCAAAAAATAAATAATAAATAAATATTACAATTGGTTCTCAATTTTGGCATGACATCGCATAACATAATATATACAAATAAAAATATAGTTTAACTTTCTCGTTTTTTAAACGTATCTAACAATAATATGTCCATAGGTCATCAGTTTCAAGTTAAATCAGATTATACGTACATATTTCAATTAGATTTGGTTTAGTAAACACAAGTAGGTAATAATGAAAACCCAAATCGAAGATTAACTACAGACAAATATGATCATAGTAAAAGAGTAAAAATGTTTTATGTTTACTGTACAGTCAATAATAAATTAAAAACTTGGATCATCTCAGTCGTGCAGCTTTTTTTTTAATTTATGAGCTATCTGTTTCTAAACTTTAGAATTGTAGTCGACTGTACACTTTCATAGCACTCAAGAGCAGTCTGAGTGGGTGGAGACGCATTGCCTGACAATTGAGAACATCATCTAATTATACTTAGCCTGTTATTTGTAGTCATTTGCGTAATAACCTGAATTATTAATTGTATTTAGTTTGCCTAGTGTATTCTATCACGCAACTCGGTCATGGAATTTATTTGCTTTAAGAAGAAAAGGAAAAGAAAGAACCCACCTCCCTTCGCTAAATATTTTTTCTTCTCTTTAGACGAATTAATCGCCGTATATGTCGTACGTTGATGTCCAAAACGAAGAAAAAATACTCTACGTTTTTATAGAAATGTTCGATTTTCCAAAAAAAAGATTTTCCATTTCCAAATTGGCGGAGAACACATTTATCGATCAAAAATTTTAATTAAGCAAAAGTTCTAAGTTTGTTTTTACACAAACTTCTCTTCTAATGAGGGCATCCACGACTTTTTTTCCCACCAGGACGGTGCCACTTTACAATGAGGTACATGGAGGTGGAGGTACATCATTTGACAGTTTTCATAGCGGGGAAGATAATTTCTTAGAAATGTGTAAAGGTTAATTTTTCATTCTGTATTAGGTATTAGTTATATTTTATATTAATTACATTAAACATAAATAAACCAAACTATAAATATAGCTTAAAGTAAAAAAAAAATGTATAAGTAGATCAAATTATGACACATTGTGTTGTGTATTAATATACACTTCAGTATAACTGATAAACTATTATTTAAAACTAATTTCTCAATCAAGTGACAGCAGCAGTGACATAGTAGCAGAAAACTTTACCTCAGTTACAACTAGCGATATCTGGTGAGTGTAAAATTATTAGCCCTCATTCTTCACTTTATTTCGCATTTGGTTACGTCAGTGAGAGGCGACTATGGAAAAGGTCATAAAGATCACCTGGTCCATCTCGGATATAGAATCAGCCTCAAAGTTATCACACATCTGGTAGGTATTAGGTAATATGATTGTCAATCCACTTGCCCAGCGTAGTAATTATTAATTACAGCAATAATTACTTTAATGGTAGAAGCTCCTGTTTAGCAGTGACCTTATTTTCTATGCCAGGATAAACAAAACACCTTCATTATCAGAATCTACAGCGGTCCCAGAGCCGCAACAATACAGCAACCACATTGCAGTGTGGCTCTCCCACGTAAAACTAATTCATCGTTGATATTTTCAACGTATTAAGTTGACAGGGGTAACAAAACATTTTTATTTTATTTTATTCCAATGCGAAAGTACATTGAATTAAGTAATCAAATGTCAAGTAGGTTAGTAATACGCGTACAATACAATACGTAAACAGTACACCTGAAATTAATTTGCAACTGGTACGACAGAGGAATTACTCGCATCAAGTATTGCTATAACGATCGAAATGACAACAGAAATGAAAATTATTTTTAATCGCCACCAATTGCGGACGGAGTGGCAATGTCGGTCCGCAGCGGGCTAACTACTGGCCCATGGCTAGCCAAGCGTGACCTTAATTAAACGCTAGCTGTAACAACTGCTGTGCTACACTAGTCAGCGTTGCGGTGCACGTAACTATTCACTAGTTACATACCTACATCTATATTTACCTGCTTTCATGGTATATAAATATACATATCGCTAGGTGGCAGGACTTTCTTCCTGCAGTGGCGGATTATCCTTAAGGCAAACTAGGCTCGTCCCTAGGAGCGCAAGGTTAAAAATAAAGCTCGGGCGGAAGTTTTTAAACGAAAACTATTTCGTCTCATTTGATTACACCTACATAGCCCTTACTCTCTCATAACATTTTTCATTCACGCCCATCTGTTAAGGATACTTGTGCTCGTGTCCTAATTATTTTGCAACTATTAAACTATATTATTACTTTATACGTGGTACAGCCATGCTGCAGTTATATGAGTAGTATAATTGTAGCACGAATGGGTCGGCTCGATCAGGGAAGCACCACGCTTTCACAGAATACCAGCGGAAAATAGCAGATCAATGCTGCTGTGTTTCGTATGATGAGTGTAGAGAACCGGAGACCCTATTTACTGGAAAAGAAGCATACCATCTAGGCCCTCACGGCTGACAACGCATCTGCATTTTGATCCTTTATTGACGATATATGTAGATGTCTATGGGTCATAGCAATCACTTACCATCAGGTGGACTGTGTGCTCGTTTGTCACCCTATCCTATTAAAAAAAATACAATATAATATAGTTTATTTGCGAAACGAGTAGTCATAATTTATAATATATAGCCGCTAGAGGGGCACCGATGAGGTGATAGGCTAGCCTAGGGCGCTGTCAACATTTAATCCGCCTCTGCCTTTCTGCCTGGGATTCCGTTTGGTTAGTTACTGTCCCTTTACCTATTTCTGTCGCCAAATAACAGACGATGTACTGCTGTGTTCCTATCTGAAGATAATAGAGAACTAGTAGTATTACAGTTTGTAAGCATTCCATCTTAGTGCTCAGAGGTGACAACACATCTGTAGTCTTTTTATTTGAAGTAGGTTGCAGATGTCCATGGGCTGCAGTTGTCACTTAGTAAGGTGGGCTGTATGTTCTTTTGCCATCTCAATTTTTTTTTAAAAATGCGTATCTGTTATAAAATACATTTTCATACATTAAAATACATCTTTTCACTCTGAATTCACCGATACATGAAAGGAATTTTCAAAGTTATGATTTAAGTATGCAACATTGAGATACAAGTATACTCGTAGGTACCTCTCTCTCGAACTGCTATTGTTTGGTTTGCTCTGCTCTTATTACCCAGTCTTTGACATTAGCCGGCATTTTTCAATGTGTATTTTTTTTACTTCTTATAAGCCAGTGCTTGACCACAATCCCACCTGGTGGTAAATGGTGATGCAGCCTTAGATGGTAAATCGCAGTGTCTTATCGTAACAAAAGCCTATTCACTCTTGCCTTGAAGACGCCTAGATTGTATTCGGACGGAAAGATAGACGCAAAGTATAAGGCGGAAAGTATAAGTATTACATGTAGCCAAAGTCGTTCGAAATTCTATGTTTCGTGTTTCTTTACCTATATTTTAATTGTTTACTATGGGACTAGTACTAAATATACACTTTCTATCTGTTGATTATGATACATTGACTTAATATCTGTTCGATCAATCGTTATAAAAACGAATGTTAATGCTATTTTTTTTAATTTAATTATTACCTTTAGAAAAAAATTACATAACATTATAACTTCACCAAACTGTAAGGACAGTTTGTTGGCGAATAAATGCACTCTTATTTATTTAGTATAATGGTATAAGGTATCTTATTAGATAAGTACACCCACCCACATAACATTGCAACCAAATATGGAACATAATTACTTAAACTTCTCTACGGTATTAGATCACTTAATTATTGGAATGAAATTCTAAATATTAGCCATATATATTTTTCAAATAATATAAATGAATATCGGAGTTTCACAAATTGTGAAAGAGCCTATAATGTATCTTCTATTTTATCTAGAAAATAATTCTCAAGTTTCTTTTTAACTGTTAATTTATAATCAGGTTTACCTTGCCTTAGCCAGTCTATTTTATTAAAAAGCTACTTTACCAAAGCTAAAATTAACGACGCTGTCTTCGTATAAATATAATATTTCTAAAATATTTAAGTAATAATGGTGATGCTCTCAATTACTAGCCTTTGTGATTTTGGTTCGGTATTTTTGAATTGGTTTTCCATAATTTTGTCAAATTTCTTTCTATTTGGTTTTTAAAATTTGATAAATTCAGGTAGGTAATACTCCACTGGAACGACCTGCCCGTTGATATAAGAAAAGCACCGAATAAGCATAGGTATCTACGTTTAATAAATGGTTCGGTAACCTTATCTAAACATTCGTCTTTCATTTTTATCTTGTTTTATTTTCCTATTATACCTACCTATGATATTTAACACTAGCTGTTCCCCGCGACTTCACCCGTGTGTAATTTAAGATTTTAATTTTTTGCGCGGAACCCTAATTCTTTTTCAAAAATAAAAGTAGCCTCAGTTACTCCTTTGAACATCAGCTATCTGTCATTGAAAGTCCTGTCATAATCGTTTCGGAGATTATCCGGAACATACAGACAGAAAGATAGACAGACACAAACACTTTAAAAATTGTGTTTTGGTTATAAGTAGGTACCGTAGGTATATGAATTTAGTAAAAAGCTGTTATTTTGACATTTTACAAACAGACACTTAATTTTTTTATTGGTAGGTACCTATCTATATATTATGTATCTTAGTTTTAGGTGTCTTACAATAATTTAAATAAACGAATAAAAATTAAGGGTTGAAAACATTTTCTTATCTTTACAGTACGAATCACAGATTGTAAAACCTTGTAAGAAAAGTACTTAAGTTATTATTTAAGTTAGTTACTTATCAGTGTAAAAATAAGAATCAAAATATTGATTGTTAGATGTACCTACGTACCTAAATTATATTGTCATAAAAGTGTTTTAAAATCTAAATACAAATGATGACTTTCGTGCACTTGATTCAAAATTATTATTGAGGTATAATATGAAGCAAAGAGTCTACTATTATATAAACATTGTTATAAATCGCAGGTACGATATTTGCAAAATTGTATAATAACAGCCATATTTGGCGTTGAATTACATACTACCATATTCAAACGCCTTTCTTAACCATATAATCACTACTGAAATGCGAAATTCTACGATAATTTTGTGCATTAAACAATATCGTGTGTATAATTAGAGTAACGTAGAAAAAAATAAAAGCGAATCGGGTGGAGGGCATTTGCATTTCCGTCGGCACGGAAGAACGCTTTTCTTTCTGTTTCAAGTTGCTGTTCTTCAATTAGAGAGAGAGAGAGAGAGAGAGGGAGGTTTTGTATAGGCACTCTGCATCGTTCTAAATGATTATTTTGATTACATTTAATTTGCATATGGGCGGCGGAGAACTCGCCGCAGGCCGCACCGTACGGCGTCGTTGCGACCCTGTACTTTTCTGTAATGTTTTCGCCATTTTCAACAAAATTCCTTACAAATCGTATAATTTTAGGCGTTATCATGGTTATTACGGCGAAGTGGCCGTAGTATGCGCATGATAATAGGTCGTCCGAAGTTTAAATTCCTAATAAGTACGAGTAATCAACATAGACCCTGCCCCGGGAGCTTTAATGATGCTGTCTGTCCAATTATTGGTAATATTGGATGCTTAAACGTTAGGTAGCTGAGCGTTCGTCTCAACGATACGTGGCTAGTTAATGATTCCGCATTTCCTTGATGATATTTGATGGATGTGATGCATTAATTGATGTATTAACATTAGTCTCCAAGAACTGCAGTGTAGTCGGGTAGAAAGCGGCAGTTATTTGTAAAGTTTAAGTGGGAAGGTGTCCGCGGAGGTTGTGTGCCGGTAAGCGCGAGTGGCTACCGTGCGGCGCGCGCGCATTGGCGCTGTTAGCTCCAATCGCCGCCTCCGCTCCGCCTACATCTCCATCAGCTTCATGTCAGCAATTTGTTTGCATCAAATGTATGATGCAAAGATTCGTGGAATTCAGTAACTATCGCTTTGTTGTTCTGATTCGTTTGAACCTTTGATTAATTTCAGATTTTGACATAGGTAACATCAATTACGTCGTTAAGTAGGTACATTTCGCACTTGATATATAGATGTCAAATATTGTGATGATTTATGTATTGAAATGTTATGTTATCTTTATTGTTATAGTATGTCAAATTTATAATTTATAACATAAGGAGTTACCTTTACTACTATACGAATCTAGAGAGGTATTAAACAAAAATAATACAATAGGAATAGGTACTTAAAGTTAGCTAACTAGGCTGCGCTAGGTTGTAGCGTCACATTAGGTACCTACGTCAATTTTTTTATTTTGTCATTTATATTTTCACATTACGTATTTATTTTTATTTCTAACTCTATATTAGATTTTCTACTATTTATTTATTTAGATAGATAGATACACCATCGACAATATCAATATCTAGGCATTGTTCCGAACGAAATACAATTTTTTTAGACAAAGGATACCTATGTCTTTACAGGTGTATCTATACATCATTATATGAAAAAAAAAACTAAACAACATACATCTAAACTCTAAACAAACACAAATCAAACTGATTGAACAAAAGCACCACCAGTCACCACCATCCAGTAAAAAAATTGCAATAAATAATAGTTTAGAATCTAATCGGGCAAGGTAGGTAGTAGTAGATATTTCTTTACATTTTCTTTTGAATACACGTTTGGGGTCGCTAAAGATGTCGATGTCATGATGGTTTAAGCTGTTATAAGTTCGCATATATTAGTAAGCTATATATAAGTAGGCCGATGATACTGTCGTACAGTGGTTATATTCCTTCTTATTACCAGCTTGTGAAATATATTGCAATTAACATATTTCAGATAATTTCTCGCTACCAGGCTGTTGTCAGAACCTCCCGCCAAATAGATATCACGGTGCACTGCGTACAAGTGAGGTTGGCAGTTGGAGAATCCGATGATCAAAAGTCCTCGTTAATCTCTTATATTAAGTATCACGTTTGAAAATGAGACCCACAAAAAAAGTTAGACCAATAAATTTGAAGTATTTTTATTAAAAATTAGTTTTTTTTAAAGCTATGGTAGCTCAGAGGCTTGCTATATAGCTACTAACCATAAATTTCGTAGTTTTTTTCTTGTCATTGCACAATTCTTGTTCTTATTTTTTTTTAATGTTACTTCCACACTGTGCGTTTCTCCTGTATCGTGGAGGCAGTTTATATATATATATATAAATTTCACAAAAACCGATATCCAGACCGATTTCTATTATTTGTAGGTTATACCAATAGGTACTAGTTCCGTCCGGGATTCAAACCTGCGGCCATCCGCATCCAAACTCATTGCTAAGCCATTGTGCTACGAAGCAGTCAAAACCTGCCAGCATTAATAAAATGTTTAAAAAAATATAGATAAGTGTGAAAAACAGACAGACGTTTCACTTGCTGAAAAGTGGGTACCTATTGTGGATCATAGATATATAAAAAAATGAAAATGCACATGCATTGTCACCCTTAAGATAGCTTGGTACCAGTAAAAAGAGTCCATGGTTTTTTATTACCCATTCACGAAGATAGTAAGTAGCATTATAAACTCATTTTACTCCGTTATTCCGTATGTAGGTACGTGGTCTTTCCCCGGTAGAGTCGGCCCATTCTTGCTGCAACCAAAATACAGCCGCAGTAGGACCTTAACTAACTTCAAGAAATAGGTAGACAATGTAAATCTAAATGCTGATTTACGAAGTGCTTGTATGTGAAAGAAATCAGCGATATGCCTCGTCCGAGAAATTATTATAAAGTATTTTAGACATCTATACATCTATTCTCGATTAAGAATCAAAATGCAGAGGTGACGACACCCCTGAGGACTAAGGTTTAATGCCTCGATTCCAGTAAAATGGGTCTCCGAATCTCTACACTCATTATACGAAACACAACAGCATGAAGAACAGAAACAGAACAGAACAGCATTTTACGCTGGTAGATATTACGTAAAAGCGTGGTCCTTCCCGGTTGAGCCAACTCATTCGAGCTACAACCATAATATAGCTGCAGTATGACCTCAACACCAGTAAGGTGAGGTAAGAAAATTTCACTAATTCACACCGTATAAGTATGGACTCTTTATCGTTCTTAAACCACCATAAGATATAGGAACCATGTGTTCAATTAAGGAACGTTACACACTCGTAGTTACCTATGTTTTTAGCTTCTTTTTTCCTTTTACGTTATAAATATATAGATATAGTTTTATTTATATGTGCATAATATATATATATATATATATATATATATATATATATATATATATATATATATATATGCGTAAGAGATATGATTGCATAGTAGAAACTTATCATTGGCGACATCGGGAACTATAGCCGTTGGCTAGTTTCAATTTTGAATAAAACTATAACCGTGATATCCGCGATGCTCAGTACTTAATGACATAATCAAACCCTCTAGCGTTGTGGTCTCTTCGCTGATAGCAGTGATTACGCAGGGAACGAAACTGGCAGCGGTTCGAAAGGCGATGCTGAGTGACCGACTGTCGTAAATTGTTTCCATGCTAGAGGCAAAGCAAGGACTGCAGTCTACAAACACCTGCCTGTTATAAACTTCTTGCGTTTTTATGTTGCCCTGGTACACAGATTTTTTTTTTGCTAAATTTTTGTGGGAATATGGCAAATAAATAAATATCGTCGTCACCATTAACTCGTAAAAGTGTACTGCTAATACCTAGGCCTGTGACCTGTGGCTTTGACGAAGCCCACCGTTATCGGTCTTGATATTTTAGTTTCAACCAACGCGACTTCTTTTGATAATACAACCAGAAGTTGGCAACAGCGTTGGCAATAATGTTGTGTTTAATTTTCATCATGTTTGTTGTATAATTAAATAATAATTAAACAATTAATATATAAATAATAATTAAAAAATAATTAATAAATTAAATAATAATTAAACTTTCATTAAAAACTAAAAGTCCTACAAATAACTACAACGAATAAAACACTTTTATGTCCTTATCTCGTAGTATAAGACATTGTGTATTGTATAGAAGTATTAAAGAACCGACTTGAGTGTTTGGAATTATTTTATTCTTTTTGGTTTTTTGAAGCCGTTTTTAATTTTTATTTATATATCTTCATAAAACATATAAATATATGACGTATAGAAGGGCTTAATGTTTGAGGCATTCTCTACCAGTCAACCTTTGGGTGATACAGAAATAAAAATATGAAGTATAAAAGTATAAGCTGATAAAAGATAGAAATATAAATTAAAGTAAATAAATGTTAAAATAAAACACCTAATACATAAGTATACCCATACATAAACTTGTATATCAAAAATATTTAAAATATTTTTGATATACAAGTTTATTTTATACGTGGTAGAGCCATGTTGCAGCTACTCGTATATTAGTAGTATAGTTGTAGCACGAATGGGTCGGCTCGACCGGAGAAGGACCACGCTCTCAGAGAATACTAGCGTAAAATAGCAGCTTAACACTGATGTGTTTCGTTTGGTGAGTGTAGAGAACCGGAGACCCTTTTTACTGGATAAGAGGCATTCCATCTTAGTCCTCACAAGTGACAACGCATCTGCATTTTGATTCGCAAACGAGGATAGATGTAGATGTCTATGGGCCACAGTAACCACTTACCATCAGGTGGACTGTGTGCTCGTTTGTCACTCGATCCTATAAAAAAAATATGCATCATATTACATAAGGTACGTGAGGGTAGTATGGTTACCTAAAGCTTTGCCGGCATATAAAACCAAAACTAGGTGGAATACAGAGACAAAGGCACAAAGTTGTATACTATAACTAATATATTAAGAAAAATATAGCAGACAAGCTTTGAAAATAATCAGTAACACTTCGATAAATGAACTTAAGAAAAACTAACTATAATGTCAACTGTCAAAATGGCGTCGATAAAGCAGCCCCCTGTTGACCGTTGGCTTATGAAAAGCTTTCGCAACAGAGATCAATCTATAGTATCAATCTATATACAATATATCAATCTATATACAAGGCTGTAGTGTTTGAGTTATAAGAAAGTGATCATATTAACCAGATGTCCATATAACCCTCACGTCCTATAAATGATGTACATAGGTATATATAAAAATATATTAATTATACCTACCTACTACTACCTTTTATTGAAAGTTAAATTTTTTGACCCTTTTAAGCGAAATAAAAATATTAGTTTTCTTGCGTAGCGGCTGTTGTCCGCCTGCACTGAATGTCGTCCTTGCGGATGGATGTGCCGTCTGCCGCATATAAATTCAGCGCACCAGTATCTATGCATTTCTATAACTCATTGAAAGTGTCCTATTTCGAAAACTTACTGATAAACCAGTATTATATTCGTGTGAATTGCCTCACAAATTACCTAGTTGCTTATCTTAGTTAATCTAAACAGATTATCAATTTTCTTAATGTTTCGTAAACTACGATGATGTCGATCATTATTATCTGACATGAGATATTCCCAATATTTACGTACATACATCATATTTTCATATATGCATTTTCTTGTAAAGGTTAGAATATTTATTATCTTTAAATTACAAGTACTATAGAAAAAGAAATACAGGCTATCAATATTAAAAAGAAAGCTTCTATGGCACAATCATCCCATCATTGCTACCAGCTCCAACAGAGATAAACAAAATATGCTGTTTTCGTTGTGGTGGGAAACATTGTGTTAACAAGTGCTCAATGATAAATATTAAATGCAATTATTGTCAGCGGATTGGACTGGAGAATGTGCCTAAAATTCAAAAAAGTGAATGCTGAACTAATATTGGTGAACAAAATAGTGATGCAGAAGAAATAGTGCACATAAATAACTGTAAAACAGACATCTACAAAAATTTTTTTAATAAAAGTTAGAATTAATAGCTCTGTAGTCTCAATGGAATTTGATAGCGGTGTCTATAATGAATCATAGTGATTTCCAGAAGTCGAATGTCGTCTAAATATTTGCATTATAAACGCCACGCCATCCCTTATTTTTCTACCCTTAGGGGTGCAATTTGTTTCCCCGAAATCCACCTTGGGACAACCCCGGAAGCATAATCAATTTACTAAAAAAATTACATACCTACAAAATCACAATCACATACTAAAACACACAGACGAATTGAGAACTCGTGTTTTTGAAGTGGCTAAAAATAATGACGCTTACTAATGCACTTAACGTTCCATCTTAACAGGATTGTGAAGCTGTAAATTTTCAGACAAATAAAGCGATAACGTTTTCCCCCTCGTAAACATAATCTAATTTTCGTAATTTTTGGAAATGTTGTAGATATAACGAAAAATAGGTCCGTACATTTTTATTTTAAAGCAGTATTACGTACGATTTAAGTTATAGTTTACCTAAGTTAAATATCTATATTTAAGACTTAAAAATTTCCTCGAGTGTTTTTATTTTTTTTTGTAATTTAACTAAACTGAATTATTAAAAAACAATAGTACATACCTGGAATAAGGTGTACTGAATCTAATCAGACCAAAATTGTATAATTTCGTAAAGGTTTAGGTCAAATTTGGTTTGGTTTCAGGTAAAGTGAAAACGTTATCGCCCGAAACAATATTTCAAAAAGGAAATGTAGACAATTATTTCTTCCAAGACTTCCAACTCTATTGTCGATACGGCGATACGGAGCAAGCGATATGAAACAGATAGCATTTTTGAAAATACTTACTCGCACCGCGTATCGGTACTTCACAATCCGCTTAACAGTATGGCCGGAAGAAATTTTTGATGCCATGTTAGAGCTATCACCATTTGCCTGGTCCTACAATCAGTGTCGTTAATTAGCATGGTTACGTTAGTGTAGTATTACTTTTATTTATTCCATGCCAAGGATTAAATAAAAATAATAACACACTACATGTAACGTATCCCACGTTACATCTAGTCTAGATGTAACGTGGGATACGTTACATGTAGTGTGTTATTATTTTCATTAGTTCCCTTACACCCCTTGAGCTCTGATCAGCCATTATAAAATGTGAAATAATGTATTAATTCAACAACCACAATTTTAGAAAAATTACAAATAATAATATTGCAGAAATATCGCTTCAGTTTTCAATTGCATGTGGTAGAGCCATGCTGCAGCTATATTAGTAGTATAGTTGTAGCACGAATGGGTCGCCTCGACCGGGGAAGGCCCACGCTCTCACAGAATATCAGCGTAAAATAGCAGCTTAACACTGCTGTGTTTCGTATGGTGAGTGTAGAGAACCGGAAACCCTTTTTACGGGAAAAGAGGCATTCCATCTTAGTTCTCACGAGTGACAACGCATCTGCATTTTGATTCTTTATTGAGCATAGATGTAGATCTTTATGGGTCACAGCAACTACTTACCATCAGGTGGACTGTGTGCTCGTTTGTCACCCTATCTTATAACACAAAACAAAAATTGAGGAAAATGTTTTATAAAACCATTTTTTCAATCATTCATAAAGCGCAATTCACATGGCAAGCAGTAGCGTAAATTTGTAAAGTTGCCTATGTGTTTATTGCCATGCAAATTATATTTAATTTTCTACGTAGGCTGGTTGAAGTTTTTATAATCCCAGCTGACGTTTTCTATTCATAATGGATGAATCGAACACTCGTTCAAGATTATAGAGTTGCTATTTGCAGTGATACCAGTATTTCTGTGGGATTGTCTAACGGGAACGCATTAACAAAAGGCTCGATTTGATTGTCGTTTTCGCTTCTATGCAATTTTCTAGACAGAAAATGACAAAGAAACCGTTGTTTAGTTAATGCGACGTTGTGTAATTTGCGAGCGCAAGGTTTTCTTGCCGTCTTCGACAGTGCTTTTAGTTATATTTTTAAATTAAATACAAGAAAAATTTAAAATACATTAATTTTGTAACTTAATATATAAATTTTTAATTTATATCGTGTAGGTAGTTAGTAAAAGTTTTCAGATTTTACTGGCAGTTAATAAAAAAATGCAGCTCATGAATCAGCCGAATTATTTCCAAAATGCCCAACCCCCCCCCCCCCCCCCTATATATTTACTACTAACTGTTCCCCGCGACTTCGTCCGCGTGTTATTTGGGGTTTTAAATTTTTGCGCGGTACAGTAAGTTACTCCTTAGAACATTAGCTATTACATTACAAAAATTTTAAAAACTGTGTTTTTGTTATAAGTACCGTATATACATTCATATGCATTTAGTAAAAAGCTGTTATTTTAACATTACAAACAGACACTTCAATGTTATTTACCTGTACCTATAGATATAGATTTATCAATATCTAGTTATTTTTAAAATTTACTTATATTATTTATGTATATATAGAAATCGTTTTTTATGATTTTTTCAAAACCAGAACGTTTTCCGTGTATTTTGAAATTTATAGAAGGTCTATCACGGTTACTTCGTGGGTTGCTTTTATGGCGATCGCTGGCCACGTTGGGGCGAAGACCAACGGGGCGTTACACTGATTCGTTTAGCATACATCAAGTAGTAGTAAGTAGTTTAACACACACAAGACAAGAGACTAAAATAAATGATGTTAGAAATGCGGTCATTAAGAAGTTTGTTAGGGACGACACGGGGTGAGAATTGTGATTTTTTGTGTGATTTATTTGTGAAGAGAATAAACCACACGTTTGCAAAAAGAGTTTGTAATTGTAACCAGGAAGTAAGGAAGGAATTATTCGGTGATTTAGACACGTAGATAGAATGAATGAGAAAAGAGTTCACTCTTTAGCTTTCAAGCTAATTTATGCTGAGTGGCAGTGTCGACTCATTGTCGGCAAAGGACGCCTTGGACGGAAATTTTTCGACTAAATTGGCGATATATTGATGATCTAGTGGTAGTAGGTACGATGTTTGTTAACATAGTTATAGGATCGATTCTCGGAAATTCTCAGTAACATCCAGAGTCCGATAGTTAGCGGTTTTGCACCGCCATGCCTCAGAAAGCACGTAAATTTGTGGATAAAAACATGACTAAAAGTTGTTGGCTTATTTTGCAAGATTATTGTCTGCACACTGTGTGTGCAAACTGAAGTGAGAGGCACAGACGGCGACGGACGCACCAAGTTTTATGACCAAAGTAAAATATTGAAGAAGGTAAAATCATGTGCATCCTTGATGATTTCTCATGTTTACGCGAAGTGTTCGCGTAATTAACATTGAATGAAACTAGCTTTTACGGTTTTTTTGCGTTCAAGTAACTTATTTTAGGGATCTATCGGGGAGACTGAAGTCTTCGACGCCCCAATTTTATAGTTAACCACAGCTACTGTGACGCCTCATAATTATTATTAATAAATAATAATTAAATTCAATGTAAAGGCATTTAAAAATGTCTTAGAAATTATATTTTAAACAATTAAAATGTTTAAAATTAAGTATAAAGTTCAAATATGTTCATTGGGAATATTGAATATTATAGTATAGTTAACGCATAAATTGTCTCTAAAAAAATCTCTAAATTTATTAAAATCTTGTTTAAGATATTCAAAATATATTAAATTATATAAATACAAGTCGATTATATTACAATAATAAAGATAAATAACATTTGTAATATAATAGACAAAATGGATAAAAATTTTCTAAGTTGAAAAAGGTGTTCTTGTATTAGTCGAAAATTTCTAAGTTGATGAAAGTTTCTTGTAATGGTCTCCATAATAAGGGGCGTTGCCGGAGATACATACCCAAGGTTATACATATATATGGGGTGGTCGGCTGACCGACTGCTAGTACTAATGTTGCACAATGACTAGTCCTATATTAGGGACTTATGATAGTAAGGTCTAACGAACCAAAGCATTAATATAGAAGGTCTTTATGATGCATAACCATTATGATAGCAGAGTTATGACTTGAAGTCCCATATGAATAAGACATACAATAGTATGGTCTATGAAATAAAGCAAATATGTTGAAGGTCTCAAATATGTAAAAGCATTATATTGAAAGAATTGGGACTTGAAAAGGATTATTATAGTGGCGTGTAGATTGTTTCACAGCATCCGAGACCGAGGTAAACTTGGACTCGCTAACCGATGTGTCCTTGACATATCATCTTAGTGCCGGTGGTAAGCGGGTTTGTTGTAGCAATACGACTTGCCCGTGGACATCGCACAACCCTACCGTTTGTGGGCGGCGTCTTAACGCATAGCGTTATGATACGTCGGCTATCTTTCGGATTAGGGTGAGTGTGTTTGGTAGTACTTTTAAGTGCAGCAAGCATACTCAACTCCATGCCTTAGTGCAATAGCGCTATGATACGTGGAGTTTTGGCTAATGATGTCTTGGTACCGTGCTACTATGATACGTTGGTGGTTAATCGATGTGTCCTAGACATATCATCTTAGTGTCGGTGGTAAGCGGGTTTGTTGTAGCAATACGACTTGCCCGTGGACATCGAACACCCCTGCTGTTTGTGGGCGGCGTCCTAGCGCATAGCGTTAGGATACGTCGGCTATCTTTCGGATTGGGGTGAGTGTGTTTGGTAGTACTTTTAAGTGCAGCAAGCATACTCAACTCCATGCCTTAGTGCAATAGCGCTATGATACGTGGAGTTTTGGCTACTGACGTCTTAGTGGCGTGTTACTGTGACACGTTAGTTGTATTTTGCGGGTGGTGCTGTCTGCTGGGACTGTATGGAGGACCTTGGGATGGTGTAAGCCTGACGATAGTCGTATTGATGCTTGTTGCATTCTGCAGCATTGCGTCTCTGCGATGGTTGTTTGGCGGGTCGCTCTTCTCAATGGCGCTCTCTGCGTCTTGGTTTGATTCACAACCCAAGTAGCTTTGCCCAAGTCGGGTCCCTTCATAGCGGGGCTGCAGACTGTCTGCCCTCCATGATGTTTTATATAACAACATATTAATATATCTCTATAAAGTTCCCACCTTTGAAAGATTGAAGGCAACTTGTTGGTGGGTGAGACAAACATGATCGAAAAATGCATATACTCAACGTCAGTGACACAAACCCTTTCTGATGGCGAATTATTACTAATATCTTATAACTGCCTATTGGCTATATCTGCCATTGTATTGGTTGGTGGAGCATATGTGTCGACCTCATGCGGGTGGTAGCTGGAGGGAGAATCTGAGGAGGCTCTCAAGGCTGCGGCCGAAAGCCGCGCAACGTGGGACTCCATTCCCTTGAGGTGAGCGGTAGACTCATGACACGCTCTGCGGCCAATTGGCCGTGCTGACCATGCAATTGGTGGTGATGCCTTACACTTACATCACGTCTGCAGGAACGGCGGTCTGGCAGGTGGTGGCGCTCACGGACGGCTTTTTATGGCTAGTGTGCCTATTGTTGCCTAACCCGTGTGACGTACATTCACTGTGGCTGGATTTGATCGTATTCTGTATGGCGTTTACACGCATTGACATGCGCGACTTCGGTCGATGTTTGTGCTTACGCACTATCAAGGGGCCAAGTCCTCTTTTACTGGTTCGCCAGTTATTTTGCTGTGGACTACGGTCCAGTTCCCAAATTTGCGTACCCTTCGGGGGTAGCGCATTAAAATGGTTGGCGCTCACCGTGCGCGGCGTGTGCGGAGCCGTGTACCTCCTCCACATTTTTTTAAATGTGGAAGAGCGAAGCCCTTGTATCTGCTATTTGATATAAATATTGTGAGCCTTTTCCAAGCGGGAAGGGATTAATTAATAAGGAATTGACTGTTGTGAACCTGATACAAGTGGAATAAGGACAATTTATTGTTCTTAACTTTTATTTGAGCTCTGTCTTCGTGAACGGGGTTCTTTAGCTTATAAGACACTACCAACAGCTTTCGATTGCTCTCGCAAATATTCATTCTTCCAAGATACACCTAAAAGAACTAAGTTACTATACAAACACAACGTAAATAAGGGTCCTAACTAAGACGATCACGCCATAAATTTATTATACGGCCTATATTTGAACCTTTAGAAAGATCAATGTATGATTAATATACTGGTCACGTAAGTTAGATATACTTGTATAACTTATAGAAATAGATTCTAAGGAAATAAAGGTATAAATATATATATAGAAAGGGTGAAGAGATGAGAAAGGGGGGGGGGGGGCGTTACACTACCTTCAGTTTCAAAATTATTAACTTTTGGTCCACTTAGAAAGAACTTATAGTAAGTATCTTGAAGTCTTACAATGGTATAATTGGTGTGGAATTTAATTTCAGTCAGATTTTACCATATGTCAAGTGTAATTTCCCTCTGCGGGTGCGCAAACTTGATTGTGAATGTGGTCTCTGAAAATAAAAATAAATAAATAGGACAAACTAAAAGATAAATAAAAACCCGCGTAAAATAACATAGTTGGTGTAAATAATCAATGCTCCGGGTAGTCTGCAGTCTGTGAACACCTACAAAATCGTCCCCGCCATTACTGACATCAGATTTGATAGTGTACAATCCTCGCAAAAAAAACACCGATTCCCTACCAAGGGTGATTCGCGAGGCTATAAAAGAAACATCCTAATTTCAATAGAGACCATCTGCTTGAGATCCTGTAATTAATAAAATTCAGTCTCAATCACTACGAGTAAGTATGGTGTGTGGTGTATAGGATAATGGTATATATAATATATAACACAACATATCCATCCATCCATTACTACCTATAAAATTTCACTGATGCACATAGGCGTATACACCACATATATTCAATATGTACCACACGGGTTCACAGACAGCAGATGTCGCGAGGCAAGTAAAAATTAAGTGCACGCTTTGTTAGCTTATATATGCTAACAAACAATATAGAAATTGCATAACGTTTCCTTCTTTTAGTTGGCCTTCACGGCACCCAAGACACCGTTGGCCTCGTTGAATTATCTACTAATACCTATGTCGTAAGGATATTAAAATGTCATTTACGTACTTAAGTACATTCCATCAATTTTCATTTTTAATGTAGGTACTTAGATATGCATATTAGTTGAAGGGTAATTAATTTAAAATCTTAATTTTCAGCGGCGTCAAATTTACGCGAAATCAGCGGTTCGGAGATCGCAGGAGTCGCTAGTTACTAAATCCTGTTGCAAGCGTGGCAAGCATTTGAAACGCTCACTTTTGTAATAGAGGCTATATTCCGTGGTGAACGAAACCACCGAAAGAAAGAAAACGGCTATAAAATTGTTACAGCGGATTTTTTTAACGTATTGTAATATAAAATAACATTTGTTTTTGCTTTATTTTAGGGTAATAAATAGTATAGTTGATATGTGTACCCGTATATTTGCACAAAAAGTGAATTAATGACAAGAATTATAACTCCGTTGTATAATTAAGTACCAATTTAGTCCTTATTCATGTCATTCGAACAGTGAATTAATCATTGTGAAATTAGGTGGACGTTCATAAATATAACATGAACATAATAGTTCATAAGTAGAAAAGCAATAGACCTGCACCTTATTTCAGCCCTTTTCCGTAATAATTATACGTTAGCGGCGACCGCATCTAGCTAAATGGGACATTAAACTATTTTATTGCTCAAAATTGACAAAAATTTGACAAAGATTGCATGATAATCAACGTCATTTTCTGAATTAAATTGTTGTTTATTCCACGATGGATGTTACTGAATATTTTTATGGATTTGAAGTTAGGCAGTTTTAACGTATGAAAGCTGATCAAACAAGTATTTAATTTCGTATTCAATGAAAACTTGCCTTTGCCTTTATCTGATACGTATAATAGATAGGTATCTAGGTATGTAATTAAAACGTAGCGCTTATTACACATGATAAATTGACAAAGGCACATAACGTCTATTGAAATATCTAAATATAAATAAATAGCGATATGATATAATTAAATTGAACGTTCACAAACATCTTGTAGGTACAAAGACATTAGAAATTAATACGAAACAGTAATAAAACTATTAATATTATAATATATAAATTATTATTTCTATTTATTTACAGAACAACATTCTATTTTTTAACAGTGGTAGAGCCAGGCAGCAGCTTTTGCTGTCGCACGGATGGGCCGGCTCGAACCGGGGTGGTACCACGACCTCACAGAATACCAGCGTGAAGTAGAGGTTCACCTCTGCGTTTCGCTTGGTGAGTGCAGGTGGCCGGAGGCCCTTTTTACTGGAAATGAGGCATTCCATCTTAGTCCTCACGGGTGACAACGCATCTACATTTTGATTTCTAATAGAGGATAGATGTAGATGTCTATGGGCCGCAGCAAGCACTTACCATCAGGTGGACTGTGTGCTCGTTTGTCACCCTTATCCTAAAAAAAAAAAACATTAAAATATTTACAATATTTAAAAAACTATAATAAAAAACCTAAAACTAAATATTTTAGTTACCTATCATACATGTGCGTGGGTAGCGCTCGAAAGCAAGAACCTAAAGTATCGCGGTTGACAAGATCTGGCAATACGCTCTAAATCTAATGATTGTAGACGAGCTGTATATTTTAAATCCTCCGGGAACACTGAAAATCTTTGTACTTTTAAGTTTTGATTTACCAAGTGCTCGGCGGTGAACAATAAAATCGTGAGCCAACCTGCTTGCCTTTTTATTACCACGTGTTTACCACGTTTTTATTAAGTCTTTTAATAAGTTTCTTGTTTGTCTGTCTGTCGTTCCCGGAGGAATTTAGTAATTGATTTTTAACTAACTTCCCGATGAGCTGGAAACTTGAAATTTTGAATACAGCTCAAATTCCAATGACTATGCGAGACTATGACGTGGTCTAGGTATCTATTATTTTTATTAATACATTTTTTTTTAAATTTCACTTGTTTTGTTTTTTATTTTATAAAATAATGGTGACAAACCAGCACACAGTCCACCTGATGGTAAGTGGTTACTGTGGCCCATAGACATCTACAACTATCTTAGTTTGCGAATTAAAATGCAGATGCGTTGTCAGCCGTGAGGACCAAGATGGAATGCGTCTTTTCCAATAAAATGGGTCTCCGGTTCTCTACACTCACCATACAAAACACAGCAGTGTTAAGCTGCTATTTAACGCTGGTATTCTGTGAGAGCGTGGTTCTTTCCCGCTCGAGCCAACCCATTCGTGCTACAATTATATCATTAATATAGGTACAGCATGGCTCTACCACGTACTGAAGCCGTTCTCTACATTCACCATGCGAAACGCAGCAGCATTCGGTTACTATTTAACACTGGTATCTATTCTGTGAGAGCGTTGTCCTACCCCGGTCTAGCCGGCGCATTCGTGATACAACCATAATATAGCTGCAGCGTGGTTGTACCATAAAAATGTGTAGTCTAACAAACAAAATAATTTTTAGATGTGCAGTCTACCAACACGCACTAGATCATCGCGGCGGACTTATTACTCCAAATATCAATCAGAAATGAGAGGAGGCATATGTCTGTGCCAGTGGGACGTATTTAGTTGTGCTTTGTTTTTTAATAAGCACTTTTTTGCACGTGGTACCATTTTAAAAACTACAATCATTCAGACAGTACGTGGTAGAGTCATGCTGCAGATACATTAGTAGTATAGTTGTAGCACGAATGGGTCGGCTCGACCGAGGAAGGACCACGCTCTCACCGAATACCAGCGTCAAATAGCAGCTTAACACTGCTGTGTTTCGTATGGTCAGTGTAGAGAACTGGAGATGCTTTATACTGGAAAAGAGGCATTCCATCTTAGTCGTCACGGGTGACAACGCCTTTGCATTTTGATTCTTTATTGAGGATAGATGTTGATGTCTATGTGTCACAGTAACCAACTACCAACCATTAGGTGGATCGTGTCCTCTCTTCTCACCCTATCCTATAAAAAAACACGGGCACCTTTTCTGTCTTTAATAATTCGACATCGAAAGTTGCCATTCTTTCCACAAATTGTAGATATTAGTAGTTATAATTGTAGGTAACTTCTTTAAGGATTAATATACCGTTTTCTTACTATTGTAGCCAGTGCTTGACTAATATCCCACCTGATGGTAAGTGGTGATGCATCCGAAGATGGTGAAGCGCACTGACTTAACTTAGCAAAAGCCTATTCACTCTTGCTTTGAAGATAGTCTCGTTGAATCGTATAGAAACACAGATGCTGGCAATTTACACCACTCCTTTGCTGTACGCATTTTTCACTTATTGTTCTGTATTAAAACATATGAGAGTCTGAATAGTTACAGGTTCTTAAAAGGCATTCTATTATAGGTATCTGTGGTGACAACGCAACTCTGAATTGCAATATCTTAAAAATAAATAAATATAATGCCTGCGCAATACCGATTTTTAATTTTTTTTTTATAGGATAAGGGTGAAAAACGAGCACACAGTCCACCTGATGGTAAGTGGTTGCTGCGGCCCATAGACATCTACATCTATCTTCTGTTACAGATCAAAATGCAGATGCGTTTTCACCCGTGAGGACTAGGATGGAATGCCTCATTTCCAGTAAAAAGGGCCTCCGGCCACCTGCACTCACCAAGCGAAACGCAGAGGTAAACCTCTACTTCACTCTGGTATTCTGTGAGGTCGTGGTACCACCCCGGTTCGAGCCGGTCCATCCATGCGACAGCAAAAGCTGCCGCCTGGCTCTACCACTGTTAAATTAAAAATTTAAAGTACTCACATAGAATTACAAAAAGAAAAGGCAAATTTCGCAAAAGTACAACCACAAAATAAAAAAGTGCGTACATATTAATGATAGTAAAAATAATTTTCATTTTAACATTTTTTTAAATATTTATTTCGATATTATGCTATTCACCACTAGATGGCGAACTATATTGCATCTTCGTCGATGTTTAATAGATGGCGCTAGTTCATAGTTACTGCCTGGTGCAGATTTTTAATTTTTCTACAAATTATTTTTGTGCACAAGTATTAATAAATTTTTCTTTTTATCAACCCACTAAAGTCTCCTGAAAGACATTGCATAGTCTGGTCATCTCTGCAACGGCTGCAACTGTTGCTATTTTCAGTAATATTAATCTTTATGTGAATCACATTTCCAACGCTAGTAGGTATTTATGTATTTATTTTGCAATATTTAAGGGAAGTCTATGTTAAACAGTGGACTTTAGATAGGTTTTAATTAATGAATGATTATATGTAACTTTTAAAGGTTTCCTGGTCGAATTCGATGATGACGACAATTTTCCGTATAAAATCGGAAGTTATGAGCTACGCACGATCTGAAGAGGTAGGTAGTATAAAAAAAACATGCGTGAGTGTCGTAGAACACTCGGTTGGATTGGAACGAAGTTCCTATATTTTAACAAATACAAGTAATGAATTAGGTACTAGTACCTATTAAAATGAAGCGTCATTTAAAATAATATTTCTTTCATGGTAAGATAAGAAAAAGTGCGAGGGAGATGGATATTATTCCATTTTGCTCGCACTATAGAAAGCGGGTCGTGACGGAAAAGTCATACACTTTTTCTCGCCTAACCCCCATCCGTTATATTCGTACCGTGCAATAAAGAACTTCGTTCCAAAACTTCGTTACAATAAAAGTAATGAAGGCATCCACGACTTTTTCTGCCACCAGGGCGGCGCCACTTTAGAGTGAGGTAAAATATTTGACAGATTTCATAGCGGGGACAATAATTTCTTAGGAAAATGTAATATTTAAGGTTTCTTTCTGTATTATTAGTTATATTTTATATTAATTACGTTGGAAATGAATTAACCAAACTATAAATATAACTAAATGCTGACTTTAAAAAAAAAAGAGTTATAAAGTGCAAAAAATTAAAAATCAAACCACTGACGCATTGTGTTGTGTATTAATATAATATTCTAGAAAATGATAAACTATTATTTAAAACTAAATTCTCAATTAACTGACACTGTGTAAAAAAATCTTTACTTCAGTCACACCTAGCGACATCTGGTGAGTGGAAAATTATTAGCCCTCATTAAATAAATACCATCCTACCCATAATTAAAATTCGCATAAAGTTGCACTCTGTATTGAGTCGCTTTTCTGTTTTATTCACGTCGTAGAAACCGTCGCCATATATCGATTAATATATGATGAAAAAACTACCGTGTCTGTTCCCGCCTACGAATTACTCCGATTTCTTGTACTATTATTTATTCTGTGCATCGATGCAGTTTGTATGCATCTCGGCGCTGTCGATGTATCGAAATGGAGCCTAACTGTGGCGAAACATGCAACCATGCCACTTATCGACGTTTCAAATACCTACAAATGTCAAAAGGCGAGGAAAGTTGATCATTGGTTAGGTGAATACGCTAATCGTTAAGAGTGCGGACCGCGAACTTAAAAGTCGTGGCTTGAATCCGCCAACTGTTCAACTTCTGTTGTTAACTCCTAATATAAGTAAATTAATCTTACTTGTATATTTAATATTTCTAGAATTTTTTACTAAGATAAAATATTTTTTAACATAAAATTAATAAAACCATTTAATCAAAAAACATTTAGATATAAGTATGAAAGACCCAACTTTAGGCTTATGCCTTTCCTATAAGAGAGGCAAGTATATTATATAACTATATAATATTCTTATTTAAACTAACCTAGTTCCGAAAAAGCAACAATTTGTTTGTCTACAGAAATGTTAACTCTTCGAGTTTAGAACGCACGACGCCAGAACCTAGTGGTCAGGAATTTTCCCGCTATACATATATAGTTGTTGGGAGCACTAAGCTCGAAGTTGTTGACGAGTATGTTTACCTGGGACAAATAGTCCGACTAGGTAAATCCGACTTCGACCGAGAAGTCAATCGACGGATTCAACTCGGCTGGGCAGCGTTCGGGAAGTTACGACACATCTCGTCAGACATACCTCAAAACCTTAAAACGAAATTGTACAACCAGTGCGTGTTGCCAGTGATGACTTACGGAACTGAGACGTGGTCCTTCACTGCTGGCCGTATGAGGAAGCTCAAGGTCGCTCAGCGAGCTATGGAGAGGGCTATGCTCGGAGTTTCTCTGCGTGATAAACTTAGGAATAAGTATATCCGCAGTAGAACCAGTAACCGACATAGCCCAACGGATTAGTAAGCTCAAGTGGCAGTGGGCCGGCCATATAGCTCGAAGAACCGACAACCGATGGGGAAGAAAGGTTCTCGAGTGGCAGCCTCGTACCGGTAGGCGAAGTGTAGGGCGTCCCCCCACGAGATGGAGTGACGACCTGGTAAGATATGCAGGAAGTCGATGGATGCAGGTGGCTCAGGACCGTGCTTTGTGGCATTCTTTGGGGGAGGCCTATGTTCAGCAGTGGACTTGTAAAGGGCTGTAATGATGATGATGACACAAGTCCACTGCTGAACCTAGGCCTACCCCATGGGATGGCACTAAACATTTAATAAATAAAATTTATAATTATTGAACAAACTTATTGTGTGCAGTTCTCTAAAAGGATCAGTAAGCTGTGACAATGCGTTAGCCATACCTCGAAGAATGATGGGAAAGAAAAGTCTATAATGAGAAGCTCGTAGATACCGGCAACGACAAAATAGGGCGACGACGAAGTCGATGGATACGGATGATGAGTTCCTTAGGTAACGGTACAGCCTGTCGGTGGTAGATTATTTCACTTTTATATTCTGTTAGCGATTAAAATATTCAGATTTATGATAATCAAAAACCATTTCTTTTATCAATTTATCGTTTTTTTTTTAAATAATATCTTCAAGTTTTGAGGGGAAATTATAACCTATAGATTCTTCCTAGCATGCTCTCTATGTTTCCGTAAAGTTCCATAACAATCAGTTCGGCCATTCCGAAGTTTAGCCCGGACAGACAAATGTTTTAAAATGGTTATTTAATATTTATGTCTTAATAACATGCAATTTTTTTTATAGGATAGGGTGACAAACGAGCACACAGTCCACCTGATGGTAAGTGGTTGCTGTGACCCATAGACATCTACATCTATCCTCAATAAAGTATCATAATGCAGATGCGTTGTCACCCGTGAGGACTAAGATGGAATGCCTCTTTTTCAGTAAAAAGGGTCTCCGGTTCTCTACACTCACCATACGAAACACAGCAGTGTTAAGCCGCTATTTTACGCTGGTATTCTGTGAGAGCGTGGTCCTTCCCTGGTCGAGCCGACCCATTCGTGCTACAACTATACTACCAGTATAGCTGCAGCATGACTCTACCACGTAAAATAATAACCCCCTGGTTAATAAAACCCCGTTATTTCAACATTGGACACAGTCACTTCAATTTTAATTAAATGTAGATACACCTACCTATAGATTATTAACAGTTTCCATGTCCGCGAAACAGACACAATAGTTAAACAATTGAAATGTCCATATATGATTCATGGGACAGGGAAAGGTTTAAAATAATAATAGGTATAAAATTAGTATTATCTAAATAAATAAAATTGTATTAGATAAACAGTCGTATGTATAATTTGGTTAAGTTTAACCTGACCATAACTTACTAGACTTTGATTTTGTAAAATATTTGTTTTCTTTAACTTTTTATGCGTAGATAAACTTAGAATTTCCATAGCAATTTACATTCGATATAATAGTGTTTGAGATTTATGTCTTCAAAAGGAAATATAAATGTATTGTATGAGGTATTTATTCTCGTTATATTTTTGTTTGGCAAACGCGTGCTGTACTGCCAACAAAACGCAGCAGCTGAGAGGGCGGTCGGGGCGTCGCGACCCGCCTCGTCAATTGTTGCTAACCAGCACCGGTTACGGCCTGGACTTTAGAAATTAATTCAGTCATGGTACACAGAGTACGGTATAATAGGTAGGTGGATGCTAAAATAAGCATAAACAAGCTGAAGCCCATTTAGAATTTCAATTAATGTTCATTAATTAATCGGTTAAAGATATCTGCCATATTAAATAAACAGGGTACAATTCTCCCTTCTGCCTATCGGACTAACGTTGGCTTGTAAACTGTAATTACATGTAAGTTATTCACGAATTCGCGAGCGCGCTACACACAGACAACAGACAATCGGTCGTAAGTTCGCAAGCAACAAAGTAGACGAGTCATCATCGTGTAATACACGTTGTTCAATCGTTCCCGCAATAAAACCGTGTACAAGTTTTACAGCGCTCCATAAATAATGGTCAATATGTCGGGCAGTATTGTCGATTCTGACAAATTGCCTATCTCGCTTGCCGCCGCATTGTTAGCTACCGACGCAGCGAGATCTTTTGTCATCGACGCGCCGTCGACAATGCTTCACGAATCTGTTCAATGACTTTTGTCTGTGTAATTTTCACGTCTCTGTAGTCGGTTAGGTATGTTGCGAATCGAACATTCTATCTTGCGGGTTGCGAAGAGGCGGCCTCAGACATAGATTGTACCGTGTGATTAATGGGTTTCCCTGTTTGGCTTTATGTTATTTTATTCAATAAGTGATAATTCTGCGTCGTAAAAGTGCGGTTTGTATAGGTATTGTCGCAGTATTGCTTGGTGAAAAAGACTAAAGTTGAAAGCAAACATTGTTATGTTTATGGCGATATAAAAATGTTATAAAAAATCAATCGTATTTATAGAATTACGCATTGCTTATTCACACTTTAAATCATTGTGTAATAAATTACAACTATTTATGATAGTTTAGACGAAGATAAGAAATGAATCCTATGTAAATAAATACCTACTAAATATATATATGAAGATACTACTAATCGCTGTGTATTGTGGGCGTAAGGGCTTCCCATCCTAGCTTCCCCATATCATCAGGAGGGTGTCATAAGAGGCTACAGAGGCATACTGATATAAGAGATGGACAGCAGCATCTTCTTGACAGTTAAAAACAATAAAAAGGACTAAGGTCGCCAACTCACCTGCCGATCACTACAGCTATGTCATTATATTAAAGTTATATGGATGAGGGGATATCTAAGATGACTAGTGGACTTTAGATAGGGCGCTTACGATAGGATGTTTGAATGAAAAAGACTGAATCTGTCAGATAAGTTCGGAAAAGAATAGAGTGACGCACCAGTGGCGTGATACATGAACCATTACTAGCTACTTTCGAACCTCTGCATTACTCAAAAACTATTACGTAGTAACAAAGTACTTACACAGTAAGTACCTCTAAACTAGAATCTTTAAAATTTCATTCAAAGCTCTATAAGAATGTACAACGTTAATGGAACTACTATGAAGGTTGGCTGGCACGAACGTCTTTTTACAGAACTTTGGCAATCTAACGTAAGACCAGATGAGTTGTAAGTTGGTTTTGGATATTTCTGCATCAATTGTCGCTATGTTCACATTAGTGACCTTGTAGTCGTTGATCAGTTTCACCATCATCATCATTACAGCCCATCGCAAGTCCACTGCTGATCGTAGGCTTTCTTATAGATTACCACAAAGAATTGTAGTATTTTTTTATAGCTTAGGGTGACAAACGAGCACACAGTCCACCTGATGGTAAGTGGTTGCTGCAGCCCATAGACATCTACATTTATCCTCAATAAAGAATCAAAATGTAGATGCGTCGTCACCCGTGAGGACTAAGATGGAATGCCTCTTTTCCAGTAAAATGGGTCTCCGGTTCTCTACACTCACCATACGAAACACAGCAGTGTCAAGCTGCTATTTTACGCTGGTATTTTGTGAGAGCGTGGTCCTTCCCCGGTCGAGCCGACCCATTCGTGCTACAACCATACTACTAATATAGATGCAGCATGGCTCTACCACGTAACAAAATTATAGATTGCCACAAAGCATTGTCTTGAGCTGACTGCATCTAGCGGCTCTCTGCATGTTCTATCAGGTCACATTCGTTCATCGAGGGTTGTCTCACATTCCGCTTGCTTGTACAAAGTTTTCCTCCTCTTAAGGTCAGCTCTTCAAGCTATGGTTAAGACCCATGGCCACTTTAGTTATGATTCCTGAAGAATTTTGGTTACTCTTCTTCTTCCCGTATCAATATGCCACTATTACGGATTTAATTTTTTTTAATTAGTTTCTTCAGTATTTAACTTCTTCGTAAGACCAGAAGTGAAGAACTACGCCAGAAACAGCTTAAGTCCTACAAAATTGTTTTGCTATTAATTTTCAGTTATTTTGTATTTGTTAGAAAGGGTGTGAACCGTATCCCCGCCACTCCCTCGAAACTTGCACATATTTGCTTTAAAATCGAACATCACAATAACATTATTGTGTTCTAACAATACTAAATTACTGTGAAAATGAAATAAAACCCTCTCCTCGTCCCCTACTATTAAGTGATGATGTAGCGATACTCGGCGCAGACGCAATGCGTAACATTTCTTGCTTTGCTACATTTGTTACAATCTGCTTTTCTTTTAATGTATTCGAAAATGAACTTTATGTGTATAAAGTCACGTCATAAACTGTGTTAGGTGATTGTGACGTATTGGTGTAGTTGAGTATAATATCTGTAGTATCCGTGACGGGTGAATGGGACATAAAAAAACCATAAATCAAAGTCAAAAAGGCATAGAGAATGGACGGAGCAGTGGCCGCGAGTTTGTCCCCAGCTGTTATACGCGAGTCTCGGCTGCCGCTGACTGCTACAAAGCATTGTATCCACGTTCCCATCAATAATGAGGGTAATTTTGTCACATTAGGCAGACATATTGGGCTATTGTCGTTTGTTATTTTATAATGTATAAATTTAAAATATCGACAGTAATGAGAAAGGTTAAACATTTACTTTCATAAAATACAATAGTTCGTATTTGCTCTCACATAGACTTTTAATCTAAATATGCAATTGGCCCACTTCCTTCTAAATCAATGGATAAGATCTATTTATAAAAGGGGCATTTTAAATAATTACTAGTTTGTAAATCATCATTCTAGCGATCTCTGTCTACATCGGAACATGGAGCTCTCTAATAGTTAGCAGGCGGATAGGAGAACAGAAGCTGACGGAACGTTTAACGAAAACGTCCAGGAAACTCCTTACATAATTACTCCTAGACTGAATTATGTAATTTTCCGTCTTTAAGCGATTTCTTCCCAAAACATATTAAGTAGGTACTTATATATTATGTTAATCATGTGTCGCTTATTTACAATTATAAATTCATCTATAGAATATATTATGCCTCGCCGGATTCTATAAGATGATTTTCGGTGAGTGTATGCAGGAATTACATAATATATACTTTAGAATTTTTTAAATTTAATTACCTAGACGAAGGTTTATCGACCAAACGGCGAAACATTGAAAATGGGCCAGATTAGGAGTACCTTTAACCGAAGAGCGTGTATGCGTTTGCGTAGATATATGGATGTAAAGGAGACGAGAGAGGTGTGTCAGGATCGCGTCAAATGGAAGTCCGTAGTCTCTGCCTACCCCTATATACTTTAATTCCTCCCTCTCGTTTCCACCATCAGATTACCAGACCGTCGGCAGATCTTCACTTCTTTGTTGTCGATATTTCACACATTAGAACCAAACGGTTTGCTTCGTCTTTTGTAATGCGTACAGCAAAGGAGTGGAATAATTTGCCAGCGTCTATCTTCCCCTCCGAATACAATCTGGACATCTTCAAGGCAAGAGTAGATAGGTTGTTGTTACGCTAAGACAGTGCGATTTAACACCTAGGACTTCATTACCACTTACCTCTAGGTAGGATTTTGGTTAAGCACTGGCTTATAATAAATTAAATAAAATACTATTTTCATTCAAACAATATTCTACAACTCTTATACTAATTCAGCTCTCTAGTATTTTTTTTAAATTTTAATGATAATTAGTAAGTAATATTTCTAATATAAAAAAAAACAAAGAGTGCAACACGAGCTAACAAATCTGATGGTAAGTTTTTAGTGTAGCTCATGAATACATGTAATCAACTTCAAACAAAATCCAGAAGGATGTGTTGTCATCTAAGTATGTGTATGTATGTGTCATGTAAGTATACTGGTTCTCTACCCTTCTAACCTGATCACAGCAATAAGTGCACCGTGTTTGACGGCAGATACAACTTGAAAGAGTACCAGGCTACGAATGGGTTTCTAAGGAGAAAAAAAGCACTACCACTATTTACCTATTTGGTAGAGCCACGCTGCAGCATGTTACGGCTGCAACAAGAATGGAGAACGACCACTACTAACATCATCATTACAGACTATCATAAGTTCTCTGCTGAACACAAGCCTCTCTCCAAATAATACCACAAAACACGGCCCAGAGCCACTTACATCCTGTCACTCGCTTACCGGTACGAGGCTGCCACTCGAGAATCTTTGCTGCTAGTAACAGTTTTTTTTTATATAAGATAAAGATGACAAACGAGCACAAAACACACTCGATGGTAAGTGGACTGTGACTGTGAAGTACGTGACTCCTGCCTTATGTGTAGTTAAAGCGTAATTTAAATATATTATCCTGGGATAATGTACCCTTGACATCCAGTGCATCCTGGGACGTCGCAAATACGAAGACTCTTACACCACGAATGATCTTAGGTAGTAGTATTTTTTTATAGGAGAGGGGGCAAACGTACATGCGGCTCACCTGATTGTAAGTGACTACCGCCGCCCATAAACACCTGCAACACCAGGGGAACCAGGGGAATTGCAGATGCGTTGGCGACCTTTAAGTAGTAGTTATTCCGCCAATAGACTAAGAAGATGAAGAAGACGATTATCATTATTGCAGCCTATCGTAAGTCCATTGCTGAAGACCTCTTACGAAAATTCGAGAAATTAATACCTAGATTTGAATATCGGTTTGTGTTTGAATATGTTAATTAGTTTATTCAGTTCTCTCAGCTGACCATAGTTACTTATCTACACGTTTTTTGTAATAGGTACATGACTATATCATGAATTTATGCTTTTATTGATTTGATATGAGTATATTTATTATTTATTTATCGTCACGCACAATCCCTGACAGGGTAGCCAGAGAGAACAGATCGCCAAGTGTCACGATCCTTACATACCATATGAGTATATTTGATTATTAAAAATACTTATATATCAAATCACTTGTATTGGCGGTTAAGGATATCTAAATTTTAAAACGTGGTAGAGCCATCCTGCAGCTATATTAATTGTATAGTTGTAGCACGAATGGGTCGGCTCGACCGGAGAAGGACCACGCTCTCATAGAATACCAGCGTAAAATAGCAGCTTAATGCTGCTATGTTTCGTACGGGGATGTAGATAACCGGAGACCTTTTTTACTGGAAAAGAGGCATTCCATCTCAGTCCTCACGGCTGACAGCGCAGCTGCATTTTGATTCGCAAACGAGGATAGATGTAGATGTCTATGGGCCACAGCAACCACTTACCATCAGGTGGACTGTGTGCTCGATTGTCACCCTTATCCTATAAAAAAAATTTACCCTATTATCATCCCGTGGGCGTCGTAAGAGGCAACAGAAGGAAACAAATCGGGAGGTCCTAATAATGACTAGAAATAAAAAAACTGTGGTTGCCAACCCAAGTGTGGCAACTATGGCAAATGTCTCCTTTATGAGCAATCTATGGGGGAGGCCTAAGTTCAGCAGTGAACTTTAATAGGCTGTAGGTAAGGGCATACGAACGATAACGCCACGCCACCGATCAGAATGCGCAAGATTTTTCTGGCACTTCCCATAAGAAAGTAGGCTGTAACGGTAAATCTGTTACGTTTTTGTGCTTTTGACACTGCATTTTAGCTAAAATAGTATTAGGGATTTGTCGTTGAGGGCGAAAATCGGCATGGAGAAGAAAAATAGCAACTGCACGCTTTGTAGTGAAACCGGCTAAATCCTAAAAAGAAATAGTAAGTAAAAGGTAAGTGACATTTTTAATTAAATGTACATAATATACATTAGAACTTTTCGATATTTTGAAAGTGCGTGTGGACCCGTCGCGTCAACGTTTGTCGCCGGACGGGAACGTTTGCGGTTGCATAGCAGCGTACTGCGCCGCGCGCCATCTGTCGTCCTAATTACTTCCTACGCTTTTCAACCCGGTACCCACTACTGGCTTTTGTTATATTTACATACGTTTAACTTTTTTTTTAAATGGTCAATTACGTTGAAAAAAGAAATAAGAAAGTAAGCCACACAATGACTTGCCAAGGGAGAAAGTTACATGCTTTTAACTGCCTTCAAAACCCCATGAGGTTAATAATTAGCTTCTAACCACAATTTAGTTGTTATAAATAAAATAATAACATAGTCCGATTGACTTTATTGAGTTTTTTTTATTTTATTATAACTAACTCGAAGTCAGAATCGCTAAACAGAACACATTAATACTTCAATTTACATTTCAAAATTGTATCCTTTTTCTTTATCACAAAATATTTGTTTCTGTAATACCTTACTAAATACCAAGATAATTAAAAACGTAGGATCTTGTTCCGCTACTTGCCACTAGGTCGCGCTGTTAAGCAAGATCAGTAAGGTTTTAGGGGCTTAATTTAATATAATTTAATTGGATATAGTATCGAATTTATCTGTATATAACTTTTTTGGTCGGTAACTTTTGTGTATTTTTTTTTATAGGATAAGGGTGACAAACGAGCACACAGTTCACCTGATGGTAAGTGGTTGATGCGGCCCACAGACATCTACATCTATCCTCTATTACAAATCAAAATGCAGATGCGTTGTCAGCCGTGAGGACTAAGATGGAATGCCTCAGTACTAGTAAAAAGGGTCTCCAGCCACCTGCACTCACCAAGCGAAACGCAGAGGTAAACCTCTTGCCGGGGCTGCGGGCGGTTCGAAAGAGATACCGCGGCTCCGGAACGTAAGGGCACTGAAGGAACACGGATGGTTTTTAGTCAGTAAAAGTCTGACACTCCCTTCCGCTCCACCCAGAGCGAAAGGCGTCATTTGATGATTTTCTATCCGCAAAAAAAAAAAGAAAAAAAAAGAGGTAAACCTCTACTTCACGCTGGTATTCTGTGAGGTCGTGGTACCACCCTGGTTCGAGCCGGCCCATCCGTGCGACAGCAAAAGCTGCCGCGTGGCTCTACCACTGTTAAAACTGTATACTGTATTGTTATATATAAATTATTACGAACTTTTATATATCTAATTATTGTAGTAACTGTTTAGGACTGGCACTCAAAGAACACCAATCTAATAGTTAAAATCAAATTAACTGCTTATACACGGATTCCACAGCTGGTGATATACATCCGCTTCTCATTTTGAAGAGTGTTGAGGCGTAGAAAATATACTCTACAGGCTGCTTCAGATCAGGATGGGAGACGTTTCCTTTCGTCAACGTGCTAGTACTTAGTAGTTATATTATTATTAATAATAAATAAAATAGTCTTTTATTCCTCATTAATAACACTTAATAGTAAAATTATAGTATTTTAATTGCTATAAAGACATTATTATATTAGAAGTACCTTTAATTGGAAATTATTTAGCGTTTAATTTGATTTTATTAGTTATTTTAATTTTATAAAAATAAGTCATATATTTTTATTTCACAAATTTATATAATCAACAATTTTTTGAAAACATTTTAGCTCAGTGTTTCGATTTAAAACTCAGAAACTTGTTTACGCGGTCACTTATTCTAATATCTATGAACTCACCTCACTTTTTTGTAGATGTTGTTTGCCCATTTGCCAAACATTATTGATCCATTCTCATTGCTGAAGTAGCTCTTCATATTCGGTACCGGGATATTTCTATGTTTGCATTTTTTATCCAGAACATGATATTTCTTAAACATAGTTATTCCACCATCTTTAAGAAGGGTTCTATAATTTTAGATAGATTTAATGTTTATTACATTTAAAGAGTCACGAATTACTAAATCCATCCATCTATCTGTCACAGGACTAATCCAGTGAAATAATAATAATTGTAAACTGAATGTACAGGAGGAACAAATTTCGCGACATTGATGTTCATGTTGCGTTGATGTTCATGTTCCTTTTTTGACAGTAGGTTAAGGTGCGGCTGGGGTGGCCATTGGGCCAGCATAAAGCCGTGTACATTATAAGGATATAAAATGTAATATTGAAAGAATTAAACTTTTTCAAATTACAAACAAACTACAATTAGGTATAATTGTTTCACTAGATTAGTCTAGTAAGATAGTTATGAATCGCGTTCATATAAAACTATATTACGGTATATAGCTATATGCCTAGGGATATAACTATATCACGGCCTTCACTATCTTACTGCGACATATCCATAAAAGTCTGAACATGGCCCGCCTCATAGATTGCCTCATAGGGGGATTCCACTATAGATACCACGCTTGGTAGGCGGGTAGCAACTGCAGTTTTTGTTTATAATTATGAATTGTTATGAGAAACATTCTGCTGGCCATCTACTGTTTCAGTTTCCCTCTTTCGACACCCATGGGAGAATACGGTAGTAAATATTCTCACACATGTTTTAGTAAATAAAATATCTCATCTTATCTTATCTTATCTTATCTTATCTTATCTTATCTTATCTTATCTACGATGCCACTAAAGGATGACTAAATACTGAATATCATTATCTTATATTCATTTGCCTCAGAATATAGAACGTTTCATCCATCCATTATAGCCTCTAAAACTCCACTGTTGAACTTATACATAATTTCAGCAGCCTTCTCCATAGATTAGAATTACCCCTGCATTAGAATAAAGACGATAGTTAATTTTAAGAGCTCTACACACACATCAGTTCTCTATAACCGTCGTCGTTAAACACTTAAAACAATGCATTAATTAAATAAGCACAACTGAATTCACCTGAAAGGAAACCTCTTAATTTCTACGTCCAAACACTTTAAGTCAACGACGTGTCGGTATTCGCTCGAGCGATCTAATTCGATTAATTTATTTCAGCCACCAATTAACGGAACAAGGGCGAAGCGACCGAGCGAGGAAAACGCAAACAAAATACGTCTATTTATTATTTGCTCTTTGTGTCGCCGGCACAGAAACAGACCTGGGCGGCGCTATGCACAATACACGGGCCCGTCTATTATATCGATAAAACAATAAGCGCTTTATTAAAAAGACATTGAATAATTTATTTATAATTCATATTTTATTCGCACCAAACGAACCGTTCCGCAAAACAAAAGGGCTGGCTGATACAGGGTCCGTGACAAATGAAAGATGTGCTTATGCCTATGTATTTGTCTTTCCGCCAAAATATTTTGTTTATTAATCGGATCTAATGAATATTTTTATTCAATAACAAGAGCATTATATATACAACTTAGTTAATTGCAGTTTTTTTTTTGCATCCTGATAACAAGTTAATAAGATAACGAAGGTCGTTAGGACTTTGTAGGTAATGCAAATCTTCCTGTTGGTGATGAGACAGCTTGACTAGTGCGAGGTTATCAATTTTGCACTCACGACTCGCCTACCTCCCTTATTGAGTTAATCTTTTAATCTATCCGTGATTTTTAGCTTATTTTAAAATTGTTTTCCATCATTGAATAAATAATGGCAGTTTATTATAAAAGTAAAAAGATGATTCTATTCAAAATACTAGAGACATTTTAGGTAGGATTTGCCTTAATGATCACGTTGGACAGACGTATATATCGACAATCCGCAATACCAGACGTCTCGCACAATTGACGATTTGATCGAATAGCTGAAGAAAGTGCAGCCAAATGCCGAAACAAATCTCACATTTGATTACCAGTGCGGATGCCTCGGCTCTGTGTTCAAAAACCAGTGTGGTTAGTGAAAAAGGTCATTCGTGTAAACCATGCTAACTAGTACATTCTTGGAAAGACCTATTTCATAAGTGTGACGTAATTTATTCTGAAGGATAAGGAGAAGTATATGTTATCAGAGCAGAGTATAGGTATAGTATAGATATATTCGCAATTATCATAACATAAAATACCGCTGAACAATAAATAAATAATTACAAAAACTGGGAGAGGGCGTGTGCGAAACCACACAAACAGCCCAACTATTTGGGGAATGTTTGAACAATCCTTAGCGCGCGCCATCTGTCGAGGGTCGATTGAGACATATTCGCGAAACTGCATGATAATTACACGCTTCCGTTTCCGGTGGCGCGTGCGCAAACGTCACCTTGTCGTTGTAAACGCCCACATCGATTTGGGACTTGATGATATTTGACACCATTATATTTTCCTTGAGCTATAAGAAACGATAAGGTCTAAAATAGACCATCGTAAAAAATCACTTCTCTGTCTACAACATCATCATTACTGGCTACTGGTTTCTGGTTCCTGAAACACAGTTACACTAGCTCAGGGACCAGGGAATCAATGAACTTATGTAAAAAGGTTGTTATTAGTTAAATAAATAAAAAAAATACAGCCTTTCATAAGCCCACTGCTGAACATAGGCCTCCCCCAAGGAATGCCACAAAGCACGGTCCTGAGCCACCTGCATCCATCGACTACCTACATGTCTTACCAGGTCGTCACTCCATCTCGAGGGGGGGTCGCCCTACACTTCGCCTTCCGGTACGAGGCTGCCACTCAAGAACCTTTCTTCCCCATCGGTTGTCGGTTCTTCGAGCTATATGTCCGGCCCACTGCCACTTCAGCTTACTAATCCGTTGGGCTATGCCGGTTACTCTACTGCGGATATACTAATTTCTAAGTTTATCACGCAGAGAAACCCCGAGCATAGCCCTCTCCATAGCTCGCTGAGCGACCTTGTCTACATAGGAATATAATTTTTTTAAATGTTTAACACTTTATTTTTATTGTAATTTGAAATAATTAAAATCTAAAAGCAGGCAAGCTTTTCATCTGCGAATTACCATCGGAAATTGTTCACTGCGCTACCCTGGTACCGAGGCCCTACATTGTACTAACCTGCCCGTGTCCATTATAAGGATATCTAATATTTTGTTTCGGTTACAGTGGATGCAGTATCACAGACATTCACAACAAAATTTAAAACTCTTCTACACGATGAATTGCTTTAATTACTTATTAAATAATTACTAGTGATCGCCTAGTGATTGCAATTCGATCGTAATTCATAAAATTTTTAACGTTTTGCAAACAATAAAAGACAGATATCTAATTAATAAAATATAAAATAAATGCTTTTTGGCTTGACATACACTCGTACTATTGAAATAGAAACATTTGAAATCACACAAAATTCACAACTCATTTAGTCAATCTATCAGTAATTATTTGTTGGTAGCATTTTAAGATTCTTTGTCGACAATTTTTATTCTGTGCAACTGTTTGACCACAGATTATTAAGTGTTTGACATTGACCTTAGAGCAACAACATACATATTATGCTTGTTTGTCATTGAACATTGCCAGTATTAACGTCAATAAACGGCATAATTTGACCAAGCGACAATATTGTGATAATTGATTAAGTGATTTCAAAAGGGATACATAAGTGGATAAGTTTTCTCTGCACGTATTAATATACAGATAAGGTTATTAATATAAAAGTTGAAATACTTTAAAACAATTTCCTATTCGTCATTTATAATTTTCGTCTCTAGAAATAATTAATTTCGAAATGCAAATACGTTGTCTTCGGTGACAAGAATGTGTATAATTAATTAAAGGTCCTGGCATTCTGTTACATCGCGAAACTTGAAGATTTATGTTCGGTCGGAGGAATTTTTGTTTTTGCGTCGACACACGACAACCATTAACAGCCCTGGTTAACAAAAACCGGTGAATTGTGCGAAGGCTACTGACGTTACTGCTACCTAAGGTGTAAAACATTGACAATCTGTCATCTTTCTTAATATTTCAGCCTGTTTAAGTACACCACTTAACAGAAGTTTGGTATTAAAACCTTTACAAGAACGAAAATTCCCTTTCTTGGCATGCGCACTGGCCCCTCATTACTTTGAAAGGAAGGAATAAGTCAGTTTGACTATTCTGATACATTTTGGTGATATTTTGCATGTCTTTGAAATATGTAGTTGAATAATTATCCTTAAAATCACACGTGTTTTCTAGATATTTCGACTAAGGAATCTTATCACTACACACACGGTTAACCAGTAGGTAATTGACGGCGAAAGTTTTCACGGTACCGTAGGAATTGGAGCACCGAGTATGCTTTTCGCAGATTTTCCAATAAGGAAAGCAATGGCAGAACGGTTATGTGAATAATGTTTTATGAAGAGCTATTGCATTCATACATTTCAAATGTATGAATGTTGGTGATTTTAAGAGAAGAGGCTTCAATCATTTAAAATTTAAAAGTTTGTACAACCGACTTCAAAATAAATTATTAAGAATAACTCATAAACTATCTGTCAAACGTTGAACACATTTATATGGGACCATATGAGAAACACCAGCTTTCAAATTAAAAATCATAGAAATCGGTTCACCTAAAAAAAAGAAACACATAAAAAACATACAATCGAATTGAGTACCTCCTTCTTTTTGAAGTCGGTAGAAAATGATCGTTCGGAAGAAAATTAAAGTACGATTGTGGGACGCATTATACATAGACTCATTAGCGGTTTTTAATTTCAAAGGTAGGTAGGTACCTTGATCAAAATTGGACGTCATCAGGGGGAGCCGAATTGTGAAAATAGCGTAGCGTATCTAAGAGTCTCCGAGGAATGACTATATTTTTTTTATAGAATTAGGGTGACAAACGCTCGCACAGTCCACCTGATGGTAAGTGGTAGCTGTAGCCCATAGACATCTAAATCTATCTTCATTTGCGAATTAAAATTCAGATGCGTTGTCAAACTAAGATAGAATGCCTCTTTTCCAGTAAAAAGGGTCGCCGGTTCTCTACACTCAGCATACGAAACACAGCAACATTAAGCTGCTATTTTACGCTAGTATTCTGTGAGAGGTCCTTCCGGGGTCGAGCCGACCCATTCGTGCTACAACTATACAATTAATATAGCTGCAGCATGGCTCTTCCACGTAAAAAAAGTATATTATGTAATACTATTGTAAACTGTGTGAATTGCTATAGAGCGACCAAATGACTATGTCAACAGTAGGGTAATTGTTTCAATGGTCATTATTCCAAATTTGTAATATTCATTAAATTCGAATAGTATTAAAGTATTAAACAAATAAGTAAACTTCTGGGCTTTTCTTATCTCACTTCTTATGACACACACTCGTTTAGATGGGTTGACGATTTCTTTTACAAGTCACCTGTAAGGGGTATTATGGCCTCCAATGAATATTTATCCTAGATATTAAATCCCACGTAGCGTATACCCATCACGTGAGTGTTGTAAGAGGTGACAGAGAGAAATGTCATCAATGTAAATGACATGTTATCAACCCTGCCATTCGTGGTGACCATGGCAAATATCCCCATATGAGCCAATGGGGAAGGCCTTTGTTCAGCAGTTGACTTTTGATAGTTTGTAAGGATTAATGGAAATGAACGATAAAATCCCCAAACGACAGCGTGAAGATGCGTTGAATCCGTGAAACCGTCGGTACTGCAATTGCCTATATCTGTCGAGCGTGGCAAATATAGCAACCCGTTTTCTATTACGAGAGAAGCCAGCGAGTCGGCAGTAGATTGTTTACAGACTGATGAAAAGAAGACAAATAAATTAATTCGTATACTTAAATTGCAAAAACGCGTTGGACAACACAAGCTGCCGTTCTAAAAATTTCGAAGTTTTTTTTATCACACAGTTATGCCTTTAGAAAGTGCTGCTTTGTCAGAAATGTGTATAAGCAATTCCGTTATATTGGCAACATCAAATACTGCGTAGTATACAGTTTGATTGGCGGCGGTTTGACTCGCTCTTCGCCGACAAAGCTGACATTTGCATTCACTTTGTCATTCATGTCGTGTACTTTCAGCCTCATTTCTATTCCCGACTTATATTATACATTCCGCCGAATGTAGAGATATGGTAATGAAATTCAGATGTTTCCGAATTTCTTGTGATGAACAACGTCGTAGGTATTAGCTTTATGCAAAAAAAAAATATCAATATTTTAGAAAAGTTACCTCCACCCAAGTAATTTCTTCAATATCGTCGAGGCGTTTTACATACCAGAATCACAAACTACAAAGTACATACTAAAAACATCTTTACCCGAAACATTTGCAGGCCTTTTTACACGTCAACCGATTTCAATGAATATATTTTTAGGGTTCCGTACCCGCAGGGTAACCAACGGGACCCTATTACTAAGCCTCTGCTGTCCGTCCGTCTATCTGTCAGCGGCTGTATTTCATGATCCGTAATACACTGAAACACACTGCTGAAATTTTCAGAGAATGTATATTTTTGTTGCCGCTACCATAAAAATAGAAATAAATTTAAAATTAAAGGGGAGCCTCCAACATGAAACGTGTTTTTTTTTTTCATTTTTTTTTTTGCTAGATCTTAATAATGGCAACAAGTAGATGCTTGAAATGCTCACAGAGTTTGTATAGTATATTCGCTACAAAAAATTATAGTAAAATAAAATTAATATATTTAAAAATCTTTACATAATATTAAATTTTGTACGATGGTACGGAACCCTTCATGCGCGAGTCCGACTCGCACTTGGCTGGTTTTTCAATTATTTAATGTGAAGCTTTTCTTTTTTCAAAGTTTAAATACTATTTAAATTTCACGAATTTAAGTATCTATTAAAGCTACGGACATCGAGGCTAACGAGATATGCCCTGTATATATAGTGTGACAATCATAAGATTTGATTGGTTACAACACAAATAGAAAACAAGGATCTCACAGGTCACATCGTGTTAGCAAATATTTAACGTAACTCATATATATGAGATAATGATATGATGATATGATCTTAATTGCAATGTGTTAAAACACAGTAAAAACGTATTTATTTAAAATTATATTTTTTTAATATTCTCCTTTAATATACCCAATTTTAATATAACGAAAGAAAAATAACTCTTACAAAAGCGTCCAATGGCACAAAGCAGTACGATTACTTTCAAACATCAAAAAGAGCAAAATGAACCAGAAACTAATAAAGTGACGCGATAGGAGATTGCTTTAATGTTAAAAGTCCCCAAACGAGGGCTGCTTCAATGGCTCCCCTAAAGCGCCATCAAATGAGAGAGCCGCCGAGTTTTCATTTTGCTGAATAGATGCGTTAATTTGCATCATCTTTCTGTGTGAATAAAAGATAAGCTTGAATCTATAGACATTAAGATTACATTCAGTAAAATTGGACCGTATTGCAAAGCATTTCAACAAGTTTAAAAACTAAATATTAAATCTGTGCCGTGTAGATTTCTGTTTATTGTTTTTTTATAAAACTGGAGTGACAAACGAACTGACAGCGCACCTGGTAAGTGGCCACTGCAGCCCGGGGTCACCTGCAACCAACATCAAACAAAGAAAGCTTCGGATGCGTGTCACCTCTTAGGACTAATATGGAATGACTCACATCTTGTAGTTATACTGATTCTCTATGCCCTTCAAAGCGGAAGAGAGCAGTACACGCACAAAAAATATAATACACATTTTTAACAGAAATACAAATAAAGCAATATAAACATTGCTTACGGCAAAGAAGTCACACATGCGTATTAAATTATTACTTTATATCACGAGAGAGGGAGGGATCTGCTCTTTAAATTAGGTAAGACTTAAAATTTTACTTCCTACTGACTTAAACTAGCTTTTTCATTTTAACATCTTTAATTATAATAGAATTCCGCAAAGTAAGTTTTTAACAGTGGTAGAGCCACGCGGCAGCTTTTGCTGTCGCACGGATGGGCCGGCTCGAACCGGGGTGGTACCACGACTCACAGAATACCAGCGTGAAGTAGAGGTTTACCTCTGCGTTTCGCTTGGTGAGTGCAGGCGGCCGGAGGCCCTTTTTACTGGAAATGAGGCATTCCATCTTAGTCCTCACGGGTGACAACGCATCTGCATTTTGATTTGCAAACGAGGTAAGATGTAGATGTCTATGGGCCACAGCAACCACTTACCGTCAGGTGGACTGTGTGCTCGTTTGTCCCCCTTATCCTATATAAAAAAAAGTAACGCCTGACGCTATTAAATATTACGACATTATTAATTATGTAACAATGAGGGCATCCACGACTTTTTCTGCCACCAGGACGGCGCCACTTTAGAGTGAGGTAAAATATTTGACAGATTTCATAGCGGGAACGATAATTTCTTAGGAAAATGTAATCTTTAAGGTTTCTTTCTTTATTATTAGTTATATTTTATATTAATTACATTAGAAATGAATAAACCAAACTATAAATATAACTATAAGCCGACTTTTAAAAAAAAGAGTAATAATGTGCAAAAAATTAAAAATCAAAACATTGACGCATTGTGTTGTGTATTAATATAATACTCTAAATAATAATAAACTATTATTTAAAACTAATTTCTCAATTAACTGACACTGCGTAACAAAAACTTTACCTCAGTCATAACTAGCGACATCTGGTGAGTGGAAGATTATTAGCCCTCATTGTTTAATTTTTGCTAGCCTGCCGTCTACAGTGACAAGATCAGTCTCAATATACAATGTAAAGGGGACCGAGCGCGTGACATCGGAGCCCCAAGGACAATTTGGCGCCATTATTTTATCACGTCACAAAAAGACGAGCAGGGATTAGCAGCGGTGTATTTACAAATTTTAAATTCAGTCGACGGCGTGTGTGAATTCGACGCCCCCTTGTCTTTATTGGCATCGTCAACGACCGACGGTTCGTCTGCGCTTTTTTAACTCGTATTTGCACAACGTCTACGCTCATGGCAATAGACAAATTGATTGTTTTGTTAGTAAAGGTACGTCGTCGGATAAAAAAGAGTTTGAGATATTAAGTTTATATTTTCTTGTGGGCGTCTAATCACAATTAAGAGCTTAAATTATGAAAAGTATGCTATGAAACCTCACGCTAGACAGTATCTAGTAATATAAAGAATGGTTATAGTCATGTTCAAACGTTGCAGCAGAAAAAATCCAAAGTGTAATGTGCAACATTGGCTGTTGCTCAACGTTTGGTTGCAGCGCTGCAGTGTTGCGGGTTCTATCTCTGCACGAAACAAGCGTTTGTATGACCTACAAATAATTGTTCCGGATCTAAATGTTTTTCCTTGTACAATTATCTAAAACGCCTGCACGATAGGAGAAAATCTTTGAGTGACGTTTTTATTAAAAATTATATAAATTTACTAACAATAAATATGAGAGTTTTTGATGTGAACATATCGTAATTTTAACTTAACTTTCTTTTGTATAGTTTTGAGAAAGATTTTCAAGCTGTCTTAAAGACGTTAAATATCCTCATTAGAGCGGAACATTAAATGTAAACGAGCGCAGTGAAGGGTTGTTCTCATTTCCGTGATTAGTAGCGTCGGGTTCGGCGTAGATTTATCACCTCTAACCGCGGCGGGTGTCGAATGGCACGTTGCAGCGCCGGATGGCGGATATGCCTTGTGTGACGAACTGCCGCACTAAATTAAAACATTTTAACATGACAGTCTGCGTCACGGCTGCGTTTTACCAGAAACTTGCTTTAAATAGAGTAGCTGCGCTATTGGATTTTGTGATAATTTACGTTCAACATTTAATAACAAAATAATATAAACTAATAGTACGGATCACTGTAATATTTTCTTAAGAAGATGACAGTTTTTTTGCCTGCTGATTGTGGTCCAAAAATCTGAACATAATTTCAAACTACACGAGTAGCTACATTACCAGTAGGTAGGTACGACGGTATCGGTTCTGCTCTCGTTAATCCACTTGGACAGTATGGTATGCATGGGCAGGTATTTCAAGAAATGGTAGTTTAATTGAAGATTATATATTAAAATTACGGAACCTAGAAATCAGATTTATACCAAAGTAGAAAATAATAACTAATAACTTAGTAGAGCAAAAAAGTCAGTCTTCCCAAACCGACGTATTTTTGCAGGTTTTTAATAACCATTGACCGCAGGGTTTTTATTTTTAGTATCTATTATTTTATAAAGTAATCCCTATATATAAAAAAATCAATTGCTGTCCGTTAGTCTCGCTAAAACTCAAAAACGGCTCGATAGATTTTGATGAAATTTTTTGTGTTGGTTTCAGTTGGAAAGTTTAGGTTGACAATTGGACCCGGTAGGTAGCGCTTTTGGCGAAATCCAAAAATCAGCCGTGCGATGCCGGGGGGATCACTAGTACAAAATAAATATTTTTTTATAGGATAAGAGTGACAAGCGAGCACTCAATCCATCTGATAGTAAGTGGTTCCTATGGCCCATAGACATCTACATCTAGCCTCGTTTGAGAATCAAAATGCAGATGCGTTGTCAGCCGTGGGGACTAAGATGGAATATCTCTTTTGCAGTAAAAAAGGGTATCCGGTTCTCTACGCTCACCATACGAAACACAGCAGCAATAAGCTGCTAATTTACGCTGGTATTCTGTGAGAGCGTGGTCCTTCCCCGGTCAAGCCGACCCATTCGTGCTACAACTATACAATTAATATAGCTGCAGCATGGCTCTACCAAACTTCTTAGGAAGGCTTATTAAATTGGAATGCTTATTACAATACTTGAACGATAGTGATTAACGTTGAAACATACTCTTTCTGTACAAATTCTATATGGTCATTTGGTCTATTGAATTTAAATTATTCCAAGAAAATTTGAATTTTCGTTATTAATTTTTATTGATTCATTCCGTTAGTCATTTTCTTTTTTGCCAAGAAGTCCATCTGAGTAGGTACCACCTTCTTACGTGAAGAAAACACAGAAGTGATTGCACTTCTGTGTTTTGGTGTCTGTTTGTAAGGTATATGTATATAGCCAGTATAATTACCGGCTGTGAAACATTTCATCTCAGTTCTCAGAAGTGATTAGAGGTGATGACGCATCTGCAGCCTTATTAAAATTTGTTTGAAGTTGGCTGCAGGTGTCTACGGATTGCAGTGGTCACCATCAGATGGACGGTAAGTTCGTTTGTCATTTCAAATTCCATCATCCGTCATCCACTAGGGAAAATGGCAGACTAACCTGATGGTCTCTAATTCATTCATCATTCATTACAACATACAGTCCAGTACAACACCATTGAACATAGGCCTCCACCATAGATTAAGGGGGATTTTCCTTCATAGGGCGGATTTTGCCACGTTTGCGATGCTTCGCAAGCGGGTCGGCAACCGTAATCTTTATAATTTTGAGTTGTTGTCGAGAAGACGCTGCTGGTCATTTCCTGTTTAACCTTATCGCATTACCATAGTACCACAGACGGGATAGAAAGAGCGAGTGCCTTGGGTTTGCGTATACACTAGTAGTAAAAGAAATTTTCTCCTGCGCTGTTGATAGCTTCCGATTGTCCGTTAGTCGACACCGTTTTCGAAATTCGAAGCGAAAAATTGATGGCTTTCTCATCGAACTAAAATACTATACATTTAAGTTGTAACTAAAACAATATGACTCCTAGTGTTTCCTCCGCGAGAGTCCTAGAGAAACTGATAAAAGTCTTTCTTTTTACGTTTAAAAGCTTGAAGTATCCTAACTTAATTTTTTTAAATTAGGTATTTATTTTCTTCGACATATTATTATGATGAGTAAAAATAAAAAGTATTGATGTGACTTTGATGCCGAATAAAGACAAAAGCATTAAATATATTATAAGGTAGGATTGTATAATCATACTAACAATAACAAGCCAATAAATACACACAATTTGTTTGTTTGTGTAAAGTTTCATAAATTAACACACAATAATTAAGAGCGACTCTACACCGCGTCTTGTTCGAAGCGAGGCAATTTGTCACTCGCGTTGAGATGATAGCAAAACGTGCTACTGTTTTATGAACCGTGCTGACGTTTCCAGTAGATGTATCTCCTCTTTATAATAGAAAAAAGGGTTAGTAGACCGACAATCGACCACAGTGAAACGTACACAACTTAAAATTGAATGTAATGATGAAATCGCTCGACATTCACAAACAATACTTAAAGTCGATTTTGTTTGTACTTTCAATGTTAGACTTTGTTAAAATTTTGCGTGCTTTGTTGAGGAATGAAATTGAAATTGAGGAATGGAGAATTAATGTGAGTTCGAAGAAGTCGATATTACTTCTGAAGGGGGTCTAAAGCTTATGATTTACAGCGGCCGGACTGTGTTGTTAAAAAGTTGTAAACTGCCTGTGTTTCCGTCCTCCTTGCAACAATGTTATGAAGTTTATTTTAATATTTGCTAGCTATACCTGAACACATATTAACATATATGAATCCGTTCAGACAAAATAAGAGTTTGGCCACATGTTACTCATGTACGATGAATTCTGTAACGTCGTTTCAAGTGTGACTGTGTGAATTAAAACAGGTCTAAAAAAGGCAAGGATTAGGATAGTTTTAGGTTAACACGTTCACTGTCCGATTTCTAGACACAATAGTAAGACAATAGCAATGACCTATATGTAGTGCACAGGACAGCTAAAGGGTTAAGGTACCACAATGGCCCAACGTTTCTAATTATCAAGTCCTTGATCTAGGTGATCAAGGACTTGATAATTAGAATGCATATAAAAGACCACTGCTAAACATGTACCTGCTCCATAGGTTGCCTCATAGGGGGGATTGTCACATAGTTGCAACGCTTGGCGGGCGGGTTGGTAACCGCAGATTTATTTATTATTTTTAGTTGTTATCTAGAAGATTTTGCTGTCCATCTTCTCCTGTTACAGTTTCCCTCTCTCACCTTTTATGACACTTGCAGAATGATATGAGGTAGTGGATATCCTTACACCGCCACTACACCGTAACTACGCAACGAGTAAGTAAGTAATAGTAACTAACAGTAAGTCCTTGATGTTATAAATGCATTGTATTGTAATATTCGTTTAAAGTCACGGTTAAGTCAATTGACATTTTAATTTTCGTTTCCTTTCTATAACGTGTGTAATTCGTTATATTACTAACACGTGATTAAAAAGGCCATTTAAGGTTATGGGTTTGCTTTGGTCAGCCTATAAGATCGTTCGAATGTTCGAATCTTCAATTCCTAGTCGAAACCAATATTTTTGGTACGCAATTTATGGTCTTTCTGGTTTGCATGTACTTGCCTCCGTGTCTTTCACGCTGGAACGAACCGTTTTATCGATGTAAGCTTAGAAAAAAAAACACTAGAAAATGAGCTGAAGTGGGAACCACTGTGTTGACGGTATGGTATATACTCTATTCCCATCATGGGTGATATTATTACAGCTTACAGTGACACTGAAAGTTATTAGAAAATCCAAACCTGAATAAACTAGCAAGTTATTACTTTTATTATATCTTTTACAAGTGACCAGTTCTAAAAACTTACAATGTCGCCCTCGTATAAGTCTGCTGCTGAACATAAGGCTCCCGCTCATAAGGACCATATTTGCTTTAATCGTCACGCTTTGCTGGCTGCACGGCAACCGCATTTTTAATTGTTATTAGGAAGACGCTGCTACCCATCTCCTGGGCTATAAGCAGATAACACTTTCTTACGTGGTAGAACGCTACGCTGCAGCTATATTATGATTGGAGCACAGACGGGTTGGTTCGACCGAGGTAGGACTACGTTCTCACAGAATACCAGCGCAAAATAGCAGCTCAACGCTGCTGAGTTTCGTATGGTGAGTGTAGAGAACCGGAGACCCTTTTTACTGGAAATGAGGCATTTCATCTTAGTCCTCACGGGTGATAACGCATCTGCATTTTGATTTGTAATAGAGGATAGATGTAGATGTCTATGGACCACAGCAACCACTTACCATCAGGTGGACTGTGTGCTCGTTTGTCACCCTTATCCTATAAAAATTGCCCTGGACTTGTGATGAGCTCCACAAATGAAAATCATAATACTTTGCACGTTTTTTGAAAATTAAATCTGTTTTTGTGGGATGTCATCTGCTTTCAGTGAAAAATTTATGAAAGCTTCAACTTATAAATTTACATTTTTCCCTGCAAGTCGATATTCCGCGTTGTGTTCCGCGGCTGTGTTTCGTAGGTATAGAATAGAATAGAATGATTTTTATTCAATATTGATTATTACATAACACTTATTGAAAGGATATTTTTTTATTTACCACTGGCGCGGAAAATACCTCTGTCCTGGGAAGAACCAGCTGGATACCCAACGGGACTTTTTTAAACATATTTCACTTTACGATAATTTTGTTTGTACAATTGTTATATTAATTTAAATAGAACCACCATGGTGGCGATCACCACATTCCCAGGGGTTTCATGATATTATGTAAATTTTCTGGGATTTTGTTGTAAGAGTGTATACGTTGCCCCATAAATGAGTTACTAATTCTGGGGAGTCTAGTAAGTGGTGTTATGGTGAGTGTAGACAACCGGTGACTCTTTTTACTGGAAACGAGGCATTCAATCGTAACCCTCAGGGGTGACAACGCATCTGCATTTTGTTTCTTAATCGAGGTTAAACGTAGATGTCTAATTACACACACAGCGTTCACTTACGGTGGGCTGTGTGCTCGTTGTGCCCCATTCCTTAAAAAAAAAAAGAATGAGAGGAGTCCTTTGCCCAGCTGTGTGACGTTATATACGTAATACTTTACTGACCTTATATTATTTTCCCTTACTTCACTAAATTTGACGTTAATGGTTATTTGGTTTTATATCTATAATATGTAAAAGAAACAATTATTGGTAGTGAAATATATATATTAAGCAAAATACTGCCCCTAGTTCATTCTTGTTAATCTACTATTTTATAACAAAAATACTTCGTTTAGGCACTGTGGATCAATCTTAATCTTTTGAGTTAACAGTTCATTGGGTAATAATAATAATTCCAATAAGTACCAAAAGATAGCAACCAGAGTTTTTAATTAGCAACGAAATCCGGGCAAAGATTTCTGCAAAATTGCGAATTGTTTTTCTAAGAACATGACCCGGCCACGTGTGGTGCGTCGGCTCTTCTTTGTCCCGTCTCAAGGACGGCTCGATTTATGACCGTTTATTAATCATAGCACTAATGAGAGTGATCTGTCTGGTTTTTCGGCAAATCGTTTAAAGAAAATAAATTGTCAAATATTAAAATATATTTAGAAAAGCCAAAAGATCCACCTTTAACACTAACCCACCGTTAACAATAAAGAATGTCATTATAATGGGGTTGTTATAAATTAATTTGCTTAATTGCGCGTAAAGAAAGAAAATGATGTGTCCTGTCCAGTGGCGACCTCCCACCCTCCCTCAATCGCGCGCACTATACCCGTCGCCGTCAACCCCAGCACCACCATCCCCAGCACCACCACACTAGGCACGACACACCACTCTCGAAAATACGACACGTGTTTCGCCTCTACACGAGGCATCCTCAGGTGAAGTAGACTCTGCGGAGGCTGGCCGCTTTAGATAATAAAGAATGTGTTATCTCCATTTACATTTTTATAAAAAAGTGTGCTCCACTGCTAAGGCTTTACATTTAAGCAACAAAATTAAAACTGCATCCGACAAAATTAAAATGACCTGGAGAATAATAAATAGTGAAAGGGCAAACCGCGCAACTCGGATTTTCAATTGAATATTAACAATAATTTAACGCGATCTGATCAAGAAGTTGCTATGGCTTTTGAGAAACATTTTACTGATGTTCCTTTTTTGACAACAAAATCATTAAATACTGTCGCCGAATCATTGCTCAAACAAAATGTAAAGGCTTGTTCTAATACTTTTAAATTCCATAGAGTACTGCCAAAAGATATCGTTAAATATTTTAAAGCTATTGATGTTAAGAAAACGACAGATTTATGGGGGATTTCCGTTAAAGTTATTTTATCTATAATAGATATATTAGCACCTTATAAAGCCACTATATTTAATATAAGCGTCGAATCTGGTGTGTTTCCTGATTTAATGAAACATAGTAAAGTCATACCTATATTTAAATCTGGTAGTACAATAGACCCCGCCAATTTTCGACCAATTTCTGTACTACCAACATTAAGTAAAATTTTTGAAAAAAATATTTTAGATTAGATGTTAAGTTTCTTTAATATTAATAAATTGCTACATAAAAATCAATTCGGTTTTACAAGGGGTCGCTCGACAACTGACGCTGGAGTTGAGCTTATTAAACATATTTTTTGTGCATGGGAGAATTCACAGGATGCTTTGGGTATATTTTGTGACCTTTCCAAGGCCTTCGACTGTGTTCACCATGAGACATTAATCAGGAAGCTACAGTACTATGGTGTCAAGAACACAGCGCTTAAACTTATTATTTCATATTTACGTAATAGAAAGCAGAAGGTTATTATCAATGGTAAAAGTTCTTCCGGGTCACCTGTACTAATGGGTGTTCCTCAGGGCTCGATTCTCGGCCCATTCCTGTTTCTGGTGTATATTAATGACTTACCTCACCTTGTAGGGGATAGTCATGATAAAGTATTATTTGCTGATGATACTTCCTTGATTTTTTAAACTTAAACGTCAATCATTTAAATGTGACGAAGTGAATAATGCTATATCAAAATTAGTGCATTGGTTTAACGTTAATAATCTGCATTTGAACGGAAATAAAACTAATTGTGTTAAATTTACAACAACGAATGTTAAAAATCTGAATACCAATGTGTTTTTAAATGGGGAGGAATTGAGCCCTGTTGTATCCACTGTTTTTCTTGGCATCACTCTTGACGCAAAGCTTCAGTGGGGCCCCCATCTATCCAAATTAGCAAGCAGACTAAGTTCTGCAGCCTATGCTGTAAAAAAGATTAGAGGTCTCACTAGTGTCGAGACAGCTAGATTAGTTTATTTTAGTTATTTCCATAGCATAATGTCTTATGGGATTTTGCTATGGGGAAATGCGGCTGATTCAGAAACTATTTTTGTTTTACAGAAGAGGGCCATTAGAGCTATTTACAATCTAAAACCGAGAGAGTCTCTTAGAGATAAATTTAAAGAAATTAATATATTAACTTTGGCCTCTCAGTATATTTACGAAAATTTAATGTATGTTCACACAAAAAAAGATAGTTTTAGTAAAAAAAGGGATATACATTCTGTAAACACTAGGAACAAACACAAGCTAGTGATGCCAGTTTCTCGACTCCACAGAGTCAGTAATTCATTTTTGGGGCAATGTATACGCTATTACAACAAGGTCCCGGAAAGTGTACAGGTTCTCTCTATTACCAAGTTTAAATGTTTTATTAAGCTGAAACTGTATAAAAAGGGTTATTATAGTATAAATGAATATATGGTTGATAATAACCCCTGGGAATGAGGTGGTCGCTTCCAAGCAGTTTCTAAAATAAATTTTGTAAATAGTTCGTAATCATTTATATTGTAAAATTTATTTAAAAAAAAATGTCTCGCTGGATTTCTTGCTGGTTCTTCCCAGGACAGAGGGTATTTTTTCGAACCAGTGGTAAAGTAAAAAATGACTTTCAATAAGAATTACACATGTAATGTATATTGAATAAAAATTATTCTATTCTATTCTATTCTATAAAGATATACCATATAATATATTCTCAAAGTGTTCATCGAGTTTCGTCAATATCTCGTAGGGGAAGTCCGGGTAAAGTGAACACCCCGGGCAAAGTGAATAATCTCCACTATTACCAAACTATTCGTTTTATATTAACCACGCGGCCATAGCACCGTTCCGCCATCTTATCTCAGTGAGTGGCAAACACTCAAGCATAAGGTCGCGTCGCGTGGCGTCTGCAGAACGGCGAATTGTGTTTTTGAAAAATAATTTCCAATATTTCGAGGTAAGTGTTTTGATAATATTTCCCATATTATTTGTTTATCATTCTTGTGCGTAATATAGTTCTATTACGCATCAAAGTGCCTTTTTAAAATATGTTGAGCAGGGAATCGAAATCAAGAGTTTTTATATTAACTAACTTAACCTTAAGAGTGGTCGTGTTGGGCAAAGTGAATAGGGCAAAGCGGATATGATATCCACTTTGCCCGGCTTTTACGATTTTTAGTTTCAGTGTCATAAAGCTCATATTTTGTTGCAGATGGTGCATAAATACAAAATAACTAATCAGGGCTCTTGGGTTAAAGACGTAATGCAGATGGCTGTAAATTTATGCCATGTCGGAGAATCGGTGAAGGGCACAGCTAAAACGCATGGGTAGGCTTATGCAACTTTGTACAGACACATCAAGAGTGGCAAGGTTACTCCAAAATTTGGCAGATTTCGTCATGTGTTCAGTGAAGATGAGGATATAGAATTAATGAGCTATCTCAATGACATGGATTCCGTGTTTTTTGGTTTAACTCGAGATGAGTTTAAAAATTTAGCGTATACCTATGCCAAAAAATATTTTTTTTTAATAATTTGAGTTACCCAAAAAGTTGGGGCAAGTATGAAAAAGCCGGAGATGATTGGCTACAATCATTTTTGTCACGCCCCAATGACATTACGCACAGGACTGCAGAGGTAACATCGGTTGCGAGAGCGAAAGGATTCAATGGATGTGAAGTCAGATGTTTCTACGAAAATCTTGAATCTTTGATTGACAACCACAATATTGATGCATCTACATTTTATAATATGGACGAAACCGGTATTTCGACGACATCCAACAAACTCCCTAGAGTACTATCAATAAAAGAAAAGAAACAGGTGGGTATAATTGCAAGTGCGGGACCAGGTCAATTAACGACTGTCATCGGGTGTTGTAATGCCGCTGGATCATTTCTACCACCCTTCCTAATTTTCGCCAGAAAGAAGATATAACCCAGACTTCTTGACGGTGCGCCTCCGGGAACTCAAGGAACTTGTACACCAAATGGTTGGACTTCAGGTGAGGTATTTCTTGATTGGACGCATTTCGTCGTAGAATATGCAGGTCTGACCTAACACCGACAAAAAGATACTTCTACTCTTGGACAACTATGAGAGCCACAAATATTATCCAACTTTGGAATATGCTAGTAAGAATAGCGTCATAATTTTATCCTTGGCCGCGCATACTACTCATAATTTGTGTAATTAGAAGGTAGTTATTCACTTTGCCCGTACACCATATCCACTTTACCCGGGGGTACGGGCAAAGTGAATACTATCTCAACTTTTCGAATTTTATTTTTTGTTACTAGTTGTTTTACTTTTAAAGTTAGATAATTATAATATATGTAAAAGCAATTAATAAACACTGATTTGAGATATTTGTTTTGTTTCCATGTCTTATAAATTTCCTGATAAAGCCTTGAATATCTTAAGGTATTCACTTTGCCCGGACTTCCCCTACACAATCGCATTTTAATAATATAGGGATTATTCAAAAGGTAATTGGAACCTTTTGGTCTTTTAGTTTGATAATTGATAATTAATTGCTTCAGTTATTTTAACTACGTTAACACGCATATCCACAGACCAAATGACTTATTTACAGTAAATAATTTAAACAAATTTTTTTACATGCAAATCTAAAAAAATGCGATTAAATTACATATAATAGCGGCCACTCAATCTAAGAATAAATTAATAAGAATTATAAAAGAAAAATAATTTAAAAGCGGAAATATTCTTTGGTACACTAAATATTGACAACTATTTTAGAAAAGTGTTTGTTTACGCGATAGTGCTAGGTTTAGCAGTAATCGTTATCATCATCACCATTACATCCTATAATAAAATCATTGCTAAATATATGCCTCCCCCAAGGAATGGAATGCTAACCTCGGTCTATCTCTTACCTGTACGTCACTCCATCTAGTGAGGGGTCTCCCCACACCTTGTAAGGTACACGTACACGCTTACCGGTATCAGGCTGCACATCGTGAACTTTTCTTACCATTGGCTATCTATACGGCTACGTGGCGCAGTGGCTTAGCAATGAGTTGCTGCGCTAAGGGCCGCGGGTTCGAATCCCGCACGGAAAAAGTATTTGTATGGTATAATAATTATATATATTATATTATGGTATAGTAATAAGTCTCATAATTGATAAACACTAGTGAGCAGAAAAATCGACTCAAAGCTAACAAGTCTATAAAATTCCTATTTTGTAGGAATATATGTCATAAAGTTGAAATGTATGATTTTATAGTGTGATACTCATGTGTACGTTGTTTAATAATTATTGTAGAAAAAGAAATTTAAAAATACAGAATATTTAAATAAGTAACTGCAATTTAATGTAATTAAGTAAAACCATTAACTCGATTGCATACAGATACCTACATTAATTTTATTACTTTTAGTCCGTATAACTGCTTACAGACATTTTTTCATCGACCTTATTAATGTTTAAACAATGTTTTACGAAATGCCTTCATACTCTTCTGCCATGGTGGCTTCTGCCTGGCCCTTAATCCCTCTCTAAACCCCAACTCCTTTTTTTAATTGTTTTTCTGTTGAGTTTAGAATGCAATTCTCATGAACAATACCAGAGTAGGGGAAGAAAGGATCCAGCAGTAGACATCTCCTCAACCTATTGTTAAGCGATCAAATCACTTCTTCTAGTTATGTTGGTAAAGAAAACCAAATTGAGTTTTGTTTCCGTAGAAATGCTTGCCCAAAGAATTACCAGACCTCCAGACTCCCCCGAAGGGTTCTTTTTCAAAAATATAAAAATGTGAACCATTCTTTTCGCTTATCCACCCGACTCTCTCCGTCGATACAATGCAAGGATATCTCTGACACTTCGGAGAACAAAATAGCGTTCCAGTTCCAGTTGCTTCAATCTCACCCCTAAGTACTAAAATGGAATGCCTCGTGACCACTTAATTCGTTACACAATCTTTCATTCATTCATTATAATCTATCAAAGTTCCACTGCTGTAGGCTTCTCCATAAATTGCTTATTAAAGGGGGGGGGGGGGGGGGGGTTAGTTAGTTGTCACGCTTGGCCTTTGCTATTTTACGCCAGTGATAGCGTGTTACTTCCTTCGTTAATCAGACCAATTCGTGCTATTATATGCTATTATGTGCCATAATAAAGTTGCAGCACTTATAAAGATTTCATCCAGTTGGCTGACGATATTTGTCGAATTAACAACCTCAAATATTAACAGCGTCATAACGCTGTAAGATGTTTTTCTTCATTGTTTCATAAAAGTTGATTATTTAATGTATTGTCATTTTCACGTAAATATTTTTTTTTTGCAACCACACAGTTCAAATTTTCCTTTTTCGTTGACAGGCAAAGCAAAATCAATAATTACGAGTAGTTTTCCACAAAATCAAGACAAAGAACATGGAAACCAATAATTTTAGTATTGAATTTAAGGAAGTGCTATTTATTGATCTTCTTTTTTTAAATGATATGGTGACAAATAAGCATAAAGTCCACCTGATAGTAAGTGGCTGCTGTGACCTATAGACATCTACATCTATCCTCGTTTGTGAATCAAATTGCAGATGCGTTTTCAGCTGTGAGGACTAAGTTGGAATGCCTCTTTTCAAGTAAAAATGGTCTCCGGTTCTCTACACTCAACATACGAAACACAGCAGTGTTAAGCTGCTACTTTACGCTAGTATTCTGTGAGAGCGTGGTCCCTCCCCGGTCGAGCCGACCCATTCGTGCTACAACTATACTACTAATATAGCTGCAGCATGACTCTACTACGTATAAAGCTCTTCTTCTCCTTGCTCTATGAGTCCTTTTTGCTTCCGAATGGTACCTTGACAACGTTACTGGTACTAAGCTACGACGACGTCAGCACTAGTCGGTCGCTAATAGTATTTTAATTCTTGTATACAGAGTCGATTACACCATTACAGATGCAAGGAAAGAGAATGCAACGGAGAGTGTGCGCAGGAATTGCATAATTTAATACCTCCCTCTCCCTTCCACCATCGGACCACCAGACGTTCAGCCAGTCTCCACCCTTTCGTTGTTGACTTACCACGCATTTGAACCAAAGGGTTCGCTACGTTGTTCATCATGCGTACAACAAAGAAGTGGAATAAGTTGCCAACATCTGTCTTTTCATCCGATTACAGTGTGGATGTCTTCAAGGCAAGAGTGAATAGGCTTTTGTTAAGTCAGTGCGCTTCACCATCTTAGGCTACATCATCACTTACCATCAGGTGGGATCGTAGATAGGCGCTGACTTAGTAGAATATAAAAAAAATGAGATCTAACTGTAGCCTATAGTCTCCTCTAACGTCTCCCACGATGCGACATGTAGTGATGTATTGAGTAAATACGCACAAGTACTGAGTAAGTGTGCAACCACACGATAAGTAGTGATATATATACATTAATGAAAACCATTTTTAACTATTCTATAAATAGTAGATCTGTTATTATTTGTTCAAATAAATCGGATCGATACAATAATTTATATAAGATAATATAATTGATAAATTAATTAAAATATTTCAATATTAGTACGGTTTTCTCCTGGCTTCTTAAAGAAAACACTATAGCTATATACGAGTAATAAATGTTTATGAGCAGTAAGTCTTTTGACGCTACATAAACATCGCTCAAAGGATTTCTTTACGTTGTAAAGCTAAGAGATGTTTTCGCTTAAGCATGCTTCGAAATAACTAGACGTCAAGTTGGAACACCTGTTGTACATAGCAAAACTGATTATTTTCTATATCAATCAAATCATCTTATTGACTATGTAACACAAAATTAATGTTTTTTTCATTGATAATATTTTAATAAACACCTAGTCATCGTCCCTTAGAGTATTATCATAATATCATGAGGTTCGTCCATATTGAAATTTTGACGGAATTTTGATGGAATTACATCGGAGCTTCTGAAAGCGGGTGGAAAACCGGTACTTGAAGTCCTTCAGAAGCTCTATGATACTATCTATTATTTTATTATACTATATGCTAGCAACGAGTCCTAAGTTATTTTGGTCAGATTGCCCGGAGACAATCAGACAATCTGGATAAATTGGTTGTAGTAGGGAAGATCGAAGGAAATAGATCACGTGGGCGATTACCTACCCGCTGGTCCGACCAGATTCAAAATACAACGGGACTTAATATTCCAACTGCCCTGAGACAAGCTGAGGACAGAGTGGTATGGAGAAAGCTAGTCGACACATCGTTGAAAGCATTTCAGGACGAGCACGACCTTCAGTAATGAAGCACACGAATAAGAAGAAGAAGAATGCTCAGAACTTATATAACATTACATAAACACTCACGCCTGGCACGCAGAGGGGTAGGCAGAGATTACGCACTTCCATTTGGCACGATCCTGAAACACCTCTTTCGCCTCCTTTACATCCATACACCTACGCATACATACGTCGTTTAAGAGTACTCTTAATTTGTCCCACCTTCAATATATCACCATTTACGTCAATAAACTTTCGTCTAGAGCGTCTCTTCCCGAATCTGCTGTTCATTTCTGCAACTTAGAGTTGCTTTGTCGCTCTTTCCTCGTTCATTCTTTCTACATGACCAAACCACCGAAACATTCCTTTCTTAATCCTGGTCACATCACATTGCAAACCACACCTTTCTCTTATTACACAATACACATGTCGTTCAGATTCAGCCCTAACATACTCCTTAATGACCACATTTCTACAGCATTTATTATCGTGCTTCTTCTGCCACGCCAAACTTTCACTATCATACATTAAAGTAGCTTTGTGAATTGCCACAGGGCCTTTTTTGACACATTCTGACTTCCCACAATAGAATGTAGAGCCCCATTTACTCTATTTCCTCCGTTCATTCTTCGTTCTATATCTTTATCATATCTTCCATCCCTGCTAAATACACATCCCAAATACACAAACTCATCCACTTGCGCAACCAACTCCCCTTCTATTCTTATTTAACATATCGTTTTCCTTTCTTTTCTTTCAAAAACCAAAACTTTCGTCTTACTTGCGTTTACTTTCATTCCCATTTCTTTTAATGACCAGTTCATTAATGTAACCATCATTTGCAAATCGGCCGCCGACCATGCAAGCATGACTTTATCATCGGCGTACAAAAGGCATTTGAAGTTTAACTCACCCATTCTTAATCTAAAACTGAATATTCTTAAATTTTTAAATTTTCCAAACAACTGCTCACAAATACGTTGAACAGCCACGGAGAAGCTACACAGCCCTGTTTGACACCTTTGTAAGTGCCAGGCCAGTCTGAGTAGGCCCCGTTAATCCTGGCACAAGTACTGGAGACCCTATAAAGAGACTTTAATGCCTATATGAACCCAGCGCTCAACCAAAATGAGTTCACTGTTTGCCACGACACAATCCTGTACACTCTGTCATAAGCTTTTTCCATGTCCACGAACACTCACAAAACTTTTTGGTTTTTATCCAAAAACTTCTCCACGATCATTCGCGTGGAAAATACTTGATTCGTACACCCTATTTCCTTTCTAAATGCGCCGTACACATCCTAAATTTTTTCGTCACTTTCTTTCATAACTTTTTCAATCAACACCTTAGCATACAGTTTGCCCACAGTACTATGCAGGCTAATGCCACGGTAGTTTTTAGAGCTCCGCTGTGTCTCTTTGCTCTTATATATTGGGACTATAACGGCTTTGCACCAGTCTCCCGGTACCCACTTCTATTCCCAAGATAAATTAAATAAAGTGCAAAACAGACCTGACACCACTTCCTCTCCAGCCCTTAGCATTTAGAGTGATACTCTATCATATCCGGCTGCCTTACCTAGTTTCATGCTTTTCAATGCTTCCCTTATTTCATCTATACTTATCGCCCTTCCTCTTTCCTCTACTTTCGGAATTTCCAATTCATAAATATGGTTTCAAATTATTCCATCTCCCTCGAAACTCAAAACTTTATCATTCAAAATACAATATTGTCTTCTCGTATAGCGTTCAATCTAGGCTGTTTTGAATTTCCCCTGGCAGTTATTACGAGTTTCCAGATCATCATCATCAGCATCATTACAGCCCTTCACACGTTCACTGTTGAACATAGGCCTCCCCCAAGGAATGCCACAAAGCACGGTCCTGAGCCACCTGCATCCATCGACTTCCTGCATGTCTCACCAGGTCGTCACTCCGTTTAGTGGGAGGTCACCCTAAACTTCGTCTACCGGTACGAAGCTACTACTCGAGAACCTTTCTTCCCCATCGGTTGTAGGTTCTTCGAGCAGTATGGCCGACCCACTGCCACTTCAGCTTATTAATCCGTTGGGCTATGTCGGTTACTCTGGTTCTACTGCGGATATCCTCATTTCTAAGTTTATCACGCAGAGACACCCCGAGCATAGCCCTCTGCATAGCTCGCTGAGCGACCTTGAGCTTCCTCATACGGCCAGCAGTGAAGGACCACGTCTCAGATCCGTAAGTCATCGCTAGCAACACGCACTGGTTGTACAATTTCGTTTTCAGGTTTTGAGGTACTCGTATGTCTAACGAGAAGATTTGTCGTAGTTTCCCGAACGCTGCCCAGCCGAGTTGAATCCGTCGATTGACCTCTCGGTCGAAGTTGGATTTACCTTGTGGGACAAATAGTCTCCCAGGTAAATATATTCGTCAACAACTTCGACCTTAGTGCTCTACCGTAGTAGTAGTAGTAGTAGTAGTCAACAACTACCGGGATAGGTGTGACATGAATGTTAAACATGATCTTTGTTTTGTCCATGTTCATCTTAAGACCTATCCGTTGGGAGACACTATTGAGGTCATTGAGCATAGTGCTTAGGTCCTCCAGCGATTCTGTCATAAGGACTATATGGTCGGCAAATTGAAGGTGAGTTATGTACTCGCCATTGATGTTAATACCGTATCCTTTCCAGTCCAGTAGCTTGAAAACGTCTTTCAATGCAGCTGTGAAGAGTTTCGGTGATATAACGTCAGCCTGTCTTACACCTCTCTGCAGTTGGATAGGTTTCGTACTCTAATTCTGTACTCGGATAGCCATCATAGCTCTACTGTACAAACACTTCAGCACTTCGATATACCGACAGTCAACTTGGCACCGCTGAAGGGACTGAAGCACTGCCCAAATTTCGACGGAATCAAACGCTTTCTTATGGTCCACATACGCAAGGCAAAGTGGCAGATTATACTCTTCTGTCTTCTGTACAACCTCCCGCCGCTATGGTACTAAAGCCTTTTCGGAAACCGGCTTGTTCGGTAGGCTGGAGGTCGTCAAGTCTGTGTGCGAAACGATTCGTAATGACTCTTGAAAACAGCACGTAAACGCAGCTCAGAAGGGAAATCGGTCTGTAGTTCTTCAAGAGAGCGTTATCGCACTTCTGCTCCACGCCTCCGGAGTAGTACCACCATGGAGGACGGAATTCAAGAGCTTCTGAAAGACTTCAAGTACCGGTTTTCCACCCGCTTTCAAAAGCTCTGCTGTAATTCTATCCTCGCCCGGGGACTTGCCGTTTTTAAGGTGCTGGAGAACCATTCTAATCTCGCTCAGACTGATGTCCGGAATATCTTCGGAATAGTGTCGGATAAGACTCGCTCTTGTATCGTTACTCACACTTGCGTGTGGCTCCAACGATGACGGGTACGCAACCCTCGTCGACACACTCCCAATCTTTACAACGTTGTTCACGAGAGACTTGTTGACGTTAAATCCGACACCTCCTTGGGACAGATGGTCGCCCTCCCGATGATAGAGCAAGTTTCCGGATTCGAAGATTACCGTGTCCTCCCCTTCCCTTTGGACCTCCGATAATCCTATAATATGCCAGCGTAACTTGTCTATCTCTTCTTCCAGTTCCACGATCTTCTCGTCAGTCCTCAGGGTGCGTGCGTTGTATGTTGCCAGGTCGAGTTGTCTTAGGTGGCGACCGAACCTCCACCAGAGATTCTTAGCACCCCCTGCCCCGCCGTTACCATGGTCGCCACCGTAGCCAGGAATAGCGGGGCCGCCGGGGACTGGGGGCCGTCTCTTTGTTGCTGTAATCATTGGGGGGTATTTGCCATAGTTGCCACGCTTGGCGAGCGGGTTGGCAACCGCAGTTTTTTCATTCTACTTTTACTGTTATCAGGAAGATGCTGCTGCCCATCTCCTGCCTGTTTCCCTTTGTCGCCTTTTACGACACCCACGGGAAGATATGCGGTAGTGGATAGTCTTAACCGCCACTACACGGCAGTTTCCAGATCATTTTAATATTTGCCTGAAAGTTATTAGATATTCTTCTATCATTCTTATCCGTTCTATTTTCCTTCTTTCAATCTCATAATCCTTACCGGCAGAATTACAAGCTTTGGTTGCTAGTAAATCTGGCTATGCTCTCTTCTTTGCTTCAACTTCTATCCGTACCTCATTATCCCACCATAATGTATTATTTTTCCTCTCATTAGTTCTCATACTTTTGCCACACACTTTGGTGACTGCATGCACCAAACCTTTCTAAATATTATCCCACACAGTCTAAATCTAAGTTATCGATACGCTGTAACGCAGTGGAAGACGCAAATGTCCGATGCCCCCAATGTCTGAACAGGCCATTAATTCGGTATAAGACCAAGTTAACAGTGGTAGAGCCACGCGACTTTTGCTGTCGCATGGATGGGCCGGCTCGAACCGGGGTGGTACCACGACCTCACAGAAAATCAGCGTGAAGTAGAGGTTTACCTCTGCGTTTCGCTTGGTGAGTGCAGGTGGCCGGAGGCCCTTTTTACTGTAAATGAGGCATTCCATTTTAGTCCTCACGGGTGACAACGCATCTACATTTTGATTTGTAATAGAGGATAAATGTAGATGTCTATGGGCCGCAGCAACCACTTACCATCAGGTGGACTGTGCTCGTTTATCACCCTTATCATATAAAAAAAAAGTAATGATCCATACACATCTCACCTCTATTTCTCTATCATACATCATTTCGCATACCTCATCCATCTTATCATTCATTGCTCCACATACTTTCAGCGTAGCCAGTCGGGCTTGATGAACTTCTCACTCAGAATTTGATTTTATACTTTTGAGCTCTCTAATAATCTAATAATCGCATATCCAACAGTGAAATGTAGGCTGCCAAAGAAAAGAAGAAAGCAAAAATTGCGAAACTTATAAGACGCACGTCTTTTTTCTTTCTTTTTGGCTATGAATTCTTAAAATATTTTATTGTCAATAAGACGCTAGCCTATAATCATAATAAAAATTTTGCTACACTTAGCAGCCCCAGGCAGGGGAGAGATTTGCGGGCAGAATTTGAAGTAGGCACAGCATCTAACGAGACGCCCTCATTCCGTGCCCTCAATCACTTTACGAGTAATTTGGTTAGAGGGGGATAAATCTGTGTTTACTTATGGGGAAAGAGATTTAATTCTATTACTAGAGCTTTAGCCTGATAACGGTCTCTTTTATATTATTATAAAGATTAACATGTAATTGTAATTAAGGGTTTCATAATTTAAATTACTGTCTGTTTATTTATGTTTTTCTTCTGTCGCAGTTCGGTGTAATGACATAACAGAAAGAAATAAATATAATCTTCATATCCTTTAAATTGGACATATTAGTAGCGTGTGAGTTTCGCTTGCGGAAGTTGCTGAAATAACTATCTTAGACACGCTAAAGCATTAGTATTTAAAGCTTTTTGTTCATATGTTGCAAAATAGTCTGCCAAACGCAGCTATGAAGGGCAAAACTGATAAGAAGGTATGATCTTCTGATCATACCTTCTTATCAGTTTTACCCTTCATAGTTTGTTGGCTAAGCGGGGGAAAGTCCAGACACAGCTAAACTAGATTTAGATAGGTATTATACGTCATGCACCCAAACAATTTATATGCGATTATGTATGTCAAATATTACCCGTATATACCTACTCGTAGTTACCAATATACTTTTATATATATATTGAGTTCTGCACAGTGTTAGACTACGACCCACAAGTAATTATTCCGAATTGGATTGTTGCCAATGTACAGTTTATGTAATAATGTAAATAAATTACCTCCACGATACAGGAGTAAATTCTCGTAAATAGGTATCAACATTTTATAAAAAAAAAAAATATAATCAGAATAATTTAGATCAGAGTTAGTAGTAGAGTGATTTGTTAATCATGTTTATTAAACGAAAATCAACATCTACCAAAAAAAATGTTATAAATTCAATCGTATGTTTGTTGATGCATAGGACACGATATCTGATAGGTTCGTTAGTTACTGATTCATCTAACATTTACTTAATAATAAAAATAGAAGATACTTCCACAGTGGTGCATTATTAATTACAAATACTTTTAAGACAACTGTAGTCGGCTTTTATTTATTTTATTTTATTTTATTGATATTATCCAATCGAGCTTTCTTTTAGACTTGTGACAGTTTACTATTAAATTACCTTTTAAGAATGAGGAACGAATAGTGTACTAAGAACAGGTTGATAGTTTTTTAATCAATAAGAGGTTCTGACGAGTTCTACACATCGTGTTACTAAAGTCAAGAAAAGTCTCCATTAACTTAACTTTTATGTTTAAATTTTTTGTGCGACACCCAAAAATCCATCAATAATAAATAATGTCATTTATATTATAAGTAAAATTCATGTTAAGAATGCAAATTTATTTTTATTACACTAGCTTTCAGTGAGAAATTATTCATTGAAATACCTAACATGCAGTAGTGGAAAGCGAAAAATAAAGATGTGGTATTTACTAATAATAGATATGCATCTCAAAATTTGAGAAGAGCGGTGAATGAAACTGCATATGGACCGGATTTGATGCCAAGGTGGCAATACAACATCAATTCTAGTGCTAGATATAGCTCTCATTTGTCTAGAGCGCGTTTTTTATACCTGGTGCTAAACCCCAGCGTTGGGACCTCTCATCAGCCGCGTAGCACACACAAATAATAGTTTACTAATAGCGCAACTCACTAGCATAATAAAAATTCTTTAGCTTTTATATAATCTTAATACAATAACCTGCAATTTTTTCAAGAACGCAATTTTTCTTGTCCATATTGACAATACCTAATTGCATATATCGTCCCTTTTTGGTAAACATACGAAGTGTTAGATGATTACGGCGAAATGGAGACATCAATGTGATATCAGGGCGGCGCCGCTCAATGAGTAGCAATTGTCGGAGACCACCGACGCGCAAGTCATTAATAAAAGGAAGATTAAGCTAGACCACGAGCGCGGTAATGGAGTCTGCGGCTGTCGCAGATGAGCTTGCTTTTTACGGCACGAGCTCTGGGCCACCCGCAGAGGCGATTCCCTCCCCCTCTCGATTATTTGTGGTTTCAATTCGCTTTTTACGGAAGTCGAGAGTCGCCCTCTTTACAATGTTTCCTCTAAATTACGTGAAGTGTCATAATCGACACAGGACTTAATAAGAAATAGCTATTTTTATTTTTGTATTCTTTAAGTTTAATATTGAATAATTTTATTGATAAAAATACTATGACATTGAAAACTCAATAAAAATGATTAAAACTGTAGTTATTTCTTCGGTTGGTACATTAAGAGTTCCTAAAGAAATTATCTTGTTTGACTAAACGAGAACTTTAAGGAAGAGTGTTATTTGCAGAAAATACAAAAGAGAATGTAAACAGTGGAAGCATCTGCAGTGTGGGTATTTGACGGCTCGTAACGCAGAAGTTATGGCTGCGTGCTGTGACGCTTCGAGGAGCCAAGACAAGAATTTGAATCCCAGCCGACAAATAATGGTTCCGAGTCATGATTTTTGTAGCTTTACACAATTTAAAATGCAGGTAAAATGTCTCAACATTATTAAAGAAAATCCTAGTTAGAGGGTAATGTTCTTATATACAAAAAGATTTTTAAATAAGTATTTATTTGTTGAAAATTAGATAGAGAGTAAAATTTTATTTAGTATTCATAGCGCGTTGCCTCATGACATCGAAACCACGTCTTCTACGTTATAAGCCTCTGTTTGAATCCCAGCCAAAGAAAGTGTTTGAACAAAAACATAAATCATAAAATGTTACAAAACACAATAAAAAAAATTCAAAAGAGTGATAGAATTGTTGAACTCTGGTGGGAATCGTTAACCCATGGGAATCATCAGCAACTGCACTATATTTTAGCATTATGATTAAGGTTATATTACCTTACCTAAATGATATTTATTAAATACTGACACAATACAATGAAACCCAACGTCAAATCCCAAAACAAAGGCAACAACTATTCCCACCAGAGTTACACAATCGCTTTGATCTAGAGGTTGTAAGTGCGGTTGCTGATTGTGAGGTCTCGGTTCGAATCCCGGATCGGGCCAAAATCAGTTATCATTACTAAATATAATTTTTTCCTATGTCAACATTTAAGACCCTCACGAGATGGAATGGTTTATGTTTTGTACGTGGTAGAGCCATGCTGTAGCTATATTGTGGTTGCAGCACCAATGGGTCGGCTCGGTAGGACCATGCTCTCACAGAATACCAGCGTAAAATATCAGCTCAATGCCGCTGTGTTTCAAATGGTGACTGTAGAGAACCGGAGACCCTTTTTCCTGAAAACGAGGCACTCCATCTTAGTCCTCAGGGGTTACAACGCATCTGCATTTTGATCCTTGATCGAGGATAAATGTAGATGTCTATAGGCCACAGCAACCACTTACCATCAGGTGGACTGTGTGCTCGTTTGTCACCTTTATTCTATAAAAAAAAGCCAAAGCCCACAACACAGCGTCTTTAGTTGACTTTATAATACACGTGGGACGAAACTGGATAACAAAATATTTTAATTTACATCATCATTGATCTGCAGAATTATATTTAGTACTAGTGTATATGATGTGATCCGATGATATGATGCGCAGAATTATATTTAGCACTACTGTATATGTCCTCTAGACCGAATTTCGGTCACGGCGGCCAGTCTCAGCGGAGACTAGTCATCTGTGCAGGACAAGACTATAATGCCCGAGTATATGCGCAAGTACAGGTGCACTCTATTCCCTCACTCTCATAGTCTTATGGGACGACAAACATACAACCGGAGAGAGATCAGGCGCAGGACCAACGGCTTTACGTGCTATCCGAGGCACAGGGGTGAGACACCACCAACTTCCTGACTCCGGACAGCTACTGAGAATTTTTTGATGGAAAAGCTAAATAGTTGATTTTTTGGCCGAACCCGGGATTCAAACCCGGGACCTCATGACCAGCAGTCGCACTACTACAACTATTAGACAGTTAACGTGTTACGAGGTTTGTTACGAGGCAGTTAACGTGCTGATTTACCACGTGCTGGGCGGTGAAGGAAAATATCGTGAGGAAACCTGCATGTCTGAGAAATAAAAAAAATCGAAGACATGTGAAATCCGCCAACATGCATTGGGGCAGCTCGGCGGACACTTCTTTGCCCTAAAACATTTTCAGAAGTGAGAAGAGGCCTGTGCGCAGCAGTGGAACGTATATGGGCTGTATATAACTTTACTTTACACGCGGTTGCAGTTCCAGAATTTGTGAATTTTTGATTTTAATCAATAAGAGGTTTGGGTAAAAGTAAAATGACATTTGACACATAGTATTACGTTTATACTACCTATCAAAGGTCATAAATTCATTCTGGGTTTCCCTTTGTCATTTTTGTTCAATTAATTTTTCTTCGCCTCTATTACAAAATAATTGCAAAATAATTCTGTATATTAAATTTTGATCTTTCAAAGGGTTTCAAATAGATAGGTTTCAAATAGAGTTTTACGGGGTAGAGCCATGCTGCAGCTATATTACTGGTATAATTGTAGCACGAACGGGTCGACTCTACCGGGGACGGACCACTCTCTCACAGAATACCAGCGTAAAATAGCAGCTTAACACTGGTGTGTTTCGTATGGTAAGTGTAGAGAACCGGAGACCCTTTTTATTGGAAACGAGGCATTCCATCTTAGTCCTCACGGGTGACAACGCATCTGCATTTTGATTCGTAATCGAGGATATATGTAAACAGGTAGGATAGAGTCTATGAGCCACAGCAACCACTTACCATCAGGTGAACTGTATGCTCGTTTATCTCTTATCATATAAAAAAGATATTGTTTAGTTATTATTATCTTTTAATTTATATCATGCTGCAGCTGTATTATGGCTGCACAGACAGAATATAGCTGTAACGTGATATAAATGAAAAGATAATAATACCTAAATGACAGGATTCCAGCGTAAAATTGCAACATAATATGTAGGTATTGCAGCTGCTGTGTTACGTATGGTGAACGACGAGAACAGAATAACTTTTTACAGGTAATTAGGCATTCCATCGTAGTCCTGATTACTAGGCAGTACATCTTTCTTCCAGATCCTAAATTGAAGTCAAATGTAACTGTTCATGGGCCTACTCGCATCCCCTTATATTCAAGTAAACTGTGTACTCAACTATCATCATTTGTTTTATGAAAAATAAGCTTGCTATTAAATATATTTCATTTTGTACTTATTTGTATTTGTTTGAAGATAAAACTTTAATATTATAAAATGCCCCTTTAAAATTTTATAGCCTCTATGTATGTAAAATTAATACCACTTAATTTATATGTGGTACTTCGAATAGCTTATTATGCCAATTTATAGGTCTAGGTTTTCTCATTTCTTGTTATTATAGTGTGTGTACGCCTTAACAAGGTTGCGGATTCACATAGGTATGCTAGTCAGCAAAAATACAAAAATCCACTCGGAAAAATATATTCAATTTTTATAAAATCAATTTCAGGCGTTTTTATTAGCATAAATTTGTACAATATAATATTACATGATATAGTTACACAAATACAATTTGAAAATCGAAAACACAGTTTACAGTTTTTCTTTATCTCTGATGCTTCTATGGTGACAAAATTAATAAAAATAAACTTCATTGATATTTCACAACTTATTTACTTTTAAATATACAATTGCTACAATAAAAACAAACTTTAACTGCGTTTCAATAATTAGTATTGTTTTAATATAATATGAATAACCTCGTACACTTTATATTTCCTAGCTTTAAACGACACTTTTCATATAATTAATTGATGCTACAGTCTTCACTCTAATTAAAAATGTTGTACATTCGTGTACAAAGTGTCATTAAATTATTATATTATGTGTAAACTTTTTAAGTAGAGAACATAACAGACACCTCCTACAGTAGCTATAACAGGTGGTATATAAAATTGTTTCGCGGTCGACTGAGGTATTATCAGCAGTATTGAAATAAATTACATGCGATTTTAGACTAAAAAGAGTGATTCTACTTAAACTATGTTACCATACAGCTTCTAGTCTTGAAATAATAGATAATATTTTATAGTATCTATACTGTACAACACTTCAAGTCTCACAACAAATACATACACAACGCAACGGCGACAAGTGTCGCAATGTCTATAATTACAGGTTCGTTTTTACAGTGGTTTGATATGTGCTATGTACAGGGCAGTATCACAGGAGCGGCGGGGCATGGGGCAGCGCGAGCGCCGCGGGCCCCCGTCACACCAGCGCGCTCGGCTTCACGTCGAGCGGATGCTCGGGCGAGCGCCCCCCCGCCCCGCCTTCACCCTGGCTGTTCTCCTCTGAGTCCGAACACGACTCTGAACTTCCCTTCTTGCCCCCATTATGTGTTTTCACGTGCTTCGCGAGGTGGTCCGACCGCATGAACCTTTTGTTGCATACCGGACAAGCGAACCTCTTTTCGCCCGTGTGAGTGCGGAGGTGTCGCTGTAGCTCGTCGGATCGCGTAAACCTCTTCCCGCAGAATAACCAATTACAAACAAATGGACGCTCGCCGGTGTGCCAGCGCAAATGCGCTTTAAGGTGGGACGTCTTTCCGTATACTTTCCCGCAGCCGGGTATGTGACAACTGTGTATGTTCTTTTTGCGTAGATGTGCCCCCGCAGGACCCAACCTCTCCGCTTCCTGGCAGTTTGGGCAGTCACAAGTGGCGCGACCTGCGTAGCGTCTCTGCGAACGCGGTGATGGTGCCTGTGCAGGTGGCGCCGGCGAACCCGGCGTGTGCAGCCCGAATGAACCTTGTGTTGGTAGCACTGATTTATAAGCGTCTTGTAGCAAATGTGGGGCCGGTGGCAGTAAATGGGCTCCTCCTGACAACGAATGTGTAAGTTGCGAATAGTCTTGCCCGGCGTAGTTCGCCATTTGTCCGCCAACGTCTAGCCAGCCGCTGTGTACGTCCCACCAAGTGCTGCCAACTGCGCTGACGCCACTCATTTCAGCCGCTTTCAAGGCACCGCTACCACCGCCTCCGCCAACATTGAAAGGCCACGATTCGTACGGGTGCCGAGAATACATCGAGCCGAGACTGGCGCTGGATTCGCTTTTTCCAAGTAACTGATCGCCTGACGAAGGGAAGTAAAGATCGTTGCCATACGAGGGAGCTGCTGCGCATGATGTGGGTGCACGCGCATACGGAGCGCAGGCGGACGGCTGCGAGCGAGGTCCGGAGCCACCGCCAGTCGGCGAGTGAGCTCCTGGACTCTTCTTCCATGGATGAAAACCTTTGCCTACAGCCGCGTCAGCCAGCGGAGGGGGCGATTTACTCGACAGTTTGTTGCATTGCGCCGCAAGCATCGCCAGAGGCGTGCCGCGTAGGCTCGGATGTTCCTGGAAAGATGAACAATGAATAGTTAATAACGTCGCATGAACAAAGAAAAATATTATTTATTCGGCTTTAATTATCGATCCGTGTTTAGGCCGTGGGAATCAGATCGAATGTAGACTTAGATTTATAACCTTATTTATATGTGAATGAACGCCGCAGTCGAAATGATGCCCGCGGCGTCCAAAAATAATATTAATAAATTACGAGTAGCCTGCGAAGTGTATTTACAATTAGGCAGGGCAGTGACAGCTCCCGACGCTACCGCTCTGCGACTGCGGGACGTCGTATTAATAAGAACTGCCCACTGTCCGCCCGGCTCATAAAACACCCGTGTTGATTAAGCAACAACATAATTTGAAGTAAAACAACAGATAGTAATAAATAAAAATTATGTAAATCATTACGTATATCCGTTACATAAATTAATTCACTCCGAAAAAACTTTTGTAATTTCCCTGCATGAGTAGATTATGTTACTGTAGGTTACTATAAAGAGAAAACCGTAATCCGTTCCCTGCACCCATTCTGTTTTTAATAAAGGTGAGGGTAGAAGGAACATCCGACCGGATATTTCACCCCAATGTGAGACAAAGGCTCAATAAAAAAGTTTCATTGTATGCAATAATATAATACGGGGATCCGGGACATTGGGCTGGCATGTCGGGGCGAGAGGGGTTTGCCACGCCCTTTATATTGTGATTGGCGCAGCTGTCGCGTCAGTGTGCGCCGGTCCTTACAACTGCTGACTCCGATTTACCAACAGCAGGCTAACAACTCAATGTTGATCAAATTTTCATTTCTTAATCCTTAAAACTCCAAATTGATGATTAAATTACCAGAACAGAAAATCAAATGAGTTACCTACAAAGAATTTAAAAAAAATCTATTTCTTAATTGAAAAAAGTACAATATTATTGATTTAGAAACACCTCTTTCGGCCTTCAATTGTTTGTTTAATGGAAAAGCTTCTATTTTGAAGTGGTTACGTAAAATATTTTAACTAGATTTTGCTCAGTATTTGAACGTATAATAACATCGCTATTATATACACTTCTAAATTTAGAGTAATTTTATCGGTAGCAAAAGAGAAATGACTTATACAATGCTTGCAACACTTACAATATGATACAAAATCAATAACTGTTACCGTTACTGCCTATTAAAGTCTGCACTGCTGAACATAGGCTTCCCCCATAGGCTGCCTCGTAGAAGGGATATTTGCCATAGCTGTCATATTTAGCGAGCTAGTTGGCAAACGCAGTTTATTTTTATTTTTAGTCGTTATTAGGAAGACGCTTCTTCCCATCTCCTGATTTGTTTTCCTCTATTGCCTCTTACGACACCCACGGGACGATATGGGGTAGCGGATATTCTTACACCGCCACTGTACAGTAAATACTTACAATATTAATAATATTTTTATTATTATTATTGTTATTATTACAAAAAAATATTCCGTTAAAAATAAAAAATGAACCAACAGTTATGCGACACTTATGAACACATCCATGTGTATAGTAAATGACAGCTTGGCGGCCATTGAGTAAATAGAAATAATGGGCCGACGCGGGCGTTATCAATTTGATCTACGTACTCGTAGCGCGGCCCTGCTCTCGATTAACTCTGAGACATTTACGCGACTATGATGAATGAATAAAATAACAACTGAACATTATTTTTTACATTCGTGTTTTTGCCTTTATATTATAGTAAAATAATAATGATGACGAAGTTATGGAAAATCATTTGCATATCGATTTTTCTACTTTAAAATCATCTTTTTTTAATTGTTTACTACACAAAAATGTGATGAATGATGTGTGTATGTCACACTGGTGCCCATCACTAGTCTGTGAAATTTGGGTTAAACGTTTTTCGATCGATTTCTCTACATCAATCTGTCGCGAGAGCATCGTCTCACTCCCTTTAGCAGAGCGTAGCAGGTGACGGTTGCAATTTAGTGGTTAGTTAGCATTATCCCTGCCGTGTGGGGTCGGCGCAAAAGAACCTACCACCACATATCCTGTAGGTGTCGTAAGTATACTAAGTAAAATAAGTGGGTAATGTGAAATGTAGGTAACGGGAGGTGGACAGCAACATCTTCCTGATAACAACTCGATGAGGCTACCTCTCGCGTGGTATCTATGGCAAATTTCTGCCTATTTGGCGAAGTACTAAAAGTTCAAGTAAAAACGGCGTCGTCTATTTGCAAACACTCGGTGGTTTGTGAAATGCCGAAGGCAAATTGTAAGGAGCCTCGTCATTTTGTAAAAGTTATTGAAACGTATATGAGAAACTATATTCATAATTTACTATCGTAGTCCAATCGTAGAATTAGGTCGATAATTTATTAATATATAACTACCGTTAACTTTATCAAAGACACGAAAGCAGCAACAATAGTCTATGTTGGGCCTGTGGAGTCCAAAACGCCACTCCATAGCTGCAAAGACTTGTGCAAAGACTACATTAAATAAACCTAGCAAGCTAACAGCATAGCAAAGTGGCGAAGCAATCAGCTTTGTAGCGGTTTCTAACGGTTGCCGTTGAGCAATCAGTTTCAAAATAGGAGGTTCAGATGCCTGTGTGATCAGTAATCGATTGCTCAAAACAGAATTTGAAAATTCGAAACCGTTTTCGAGATAATCGTGGGACAGACGGACAGACGGACAAACATCGTGAAATCAATAAGTGACTTCGCAAGCTTCGCAAAATCTCTATATATAAAAAGAAATTGCTGTCCATCAGTTTCGCTTAATCTCGAAACTCGATTTTAATTATTTTTTTGTGGTTGATTTTGTGGGTCCCTGCAAGGCTTATAGGTATTTATAATTGGACCCGGTAATGGATGGATGTTTTTGAGATCTAAAAATCAGCTGGGGCAAATTGTTGGTGTTATATGAATGTCCATTCGACATTTTGTAAGCTGACGAACGTTTACCAAAGAAAATGGAGTGTATAAGTAACAAGCGTGCCGCGTTCAACGTGCGTGGTTAAGACATAGTGGCCACTTATAACGTATCCAAAACGCGCATGCCGCACGCCCCACCAAACTCTCTCCAAATAGTTTTTGTATGGTGTACAATGTAAAAAAATATTGAAGTGTACAAAATATTGATATGGCATTTTCAAAATGACTACTCAAGGCTTACTTGTTCTTGTAATACAACATTATAATAGCAAACGCAGGTTTGTGTTAAATTAACCTTTCCAGATGTCATCATCCTCACAACATATTGCGAGGAACTTTAAATATATAAATATTAAATGTTAAGGCGTAATTACACTCTTGACTAGGTACTCATCGAGTAATGTTTAAGGTTTCGTATTTTAGTAAGTTTAACTTTAACTTTTGATTTTTTTTCAAATAGAAATTAAGCAAAGCTATTTTTTTCGGTTATCATCATTACAACAAAAACTTTTTTAATACAAGTAAGGATGACAAGAAAGCTCAGGTGTGCGAGATGATAGTTAATGGGTTCTGAGGCTTATTGACACTCATGTTCTCAGTTAAGAATCAAAATGCAGTTGTCACCCCTATGAACTACAATTGAATGCCTCGTCGAGGCAGCCTCGTTACAAATAACAAATGTTGATTAGTTTATCGTCACTTACAATAGTCAGCATAATATGTTGCTATTTTCTTAACCAGTATTCTGAGAGCGCGGAGTCCTTCTCCGGTGAGGACAAGAATTATTTAACAACAATTATTATTCACGCTATAACTATAACTGAGCTCCAGCGTCACTCTACCACGTACACTGTCTCAATGTTTTGGTTGTGATTCATTTCTATACGACCATACCATAAAATATGCTCATAATACACAGTTCCTCAAAAATTCTTTAAATGATGGTGATAACCATATAAAGTTATTTTCTTTGAGGGACATTAAGCGACGATGTAATTTTATTTATATTTATTTTTGATTCACTATCCTTTGGTATTACATAATTAATGAAATAAATTTAACTTTTTAATATTTTCAATAAGTTAATATCTAATGGTTTATTTTAAAATTATTACAAAAAAATCTTCAAAGATATCGAGGCAATTTGGATAATACGTGTCAGTAGACGAGAGCGGAATCAATGCGAGGCGAGCACTGAAGTCATAATTACCCTTGGCATTATGCTCCATTTTGGTGCGAGTCGAAACCGAGTGATATCCATAATTGGTCGTCAACTTAGTTAGATCCACTCTCAGAGATTGGATCAAAGTTTCAAATCGAGGTGCAGTCTCGGAACCGGCGTGGCCGACTCAACGGCGCCGTCCACTACATTACAACGCTGATAGCCTTTTCCTTGTCAAAAATGACGAAGATCCTTTGTCGTAAAAAATACGAGTGGAAATGAGACGAGATTACCTAATGCGAGCACAAATTGTAATATCGGGTCAGGTAGCTGACGTGGTTCAAACTCGCACAGCAAACGTATCGATAAAAAATATTTAGGTATCATGATAATAGTTTTTATTACTTCATTTTATCTTCTATATTATGCAGAATAATAAAGAAAGTTTTTGTTACAAAATTTTCTAAAATTAACATGCTAAAGATAATGGATTAAAATAAATACCTTAGAAGTAATTATGCAAATCATAAAATATGAGAATAAAATCAATTTTTACTTATCAAACTTTGTGGGACTTTTAGATACCATTGTACTTTCTACTATTTTGTCTTGTTTCAAGAAAGCACGCGTCAAGCACAAGATTTTCAACTTCTTTGACAAATTTTCTTTTCAAAAAAAAATTTTCTTGCCTGATATTTTATTAAACAAGAAAAGTACATGAATGCACTGAGTTCGATGCCCAATGTCACAACTTGTATTTTTTCAACGTTTTTCCCTTTAGGATTACCCCTAGTAGGATTTTCTCTTGCATTGTAATGGCAGTATAAAAATGTAAATGCAGAAGAAATCAGCAATTATTTGTAAGCCATACAAATACTTGTTCAAATTAGTATTAATTGCAAGTAATGTGCAGATTCACCGGGATACAACTTATTTAGAGCCAGTCTGGCAGTAAGACGTTTGTACTTACTTTGTTATCTAATGACTTATTTATTTCAGTATTATCATTTACCAAGTCAGGGACGTCTTGAAAAAAGGCCAGGTCAAGAGTACCCTAAACCGAAGAGCATATATGAAGGGAATAATGAAAGTGGACGAAGCGAAACAAGTATGTAAGGATCGTAGCAAGTGGAAAGAAGTGGTCTCTGCCTACCCCTACGGGAAAGAGGCGTGATTATATGTATGTATTACCATTTAAAGTAAATGAAGACCAGTTAAAAAATTGAAACTTGTGCGTTTATAAAACTGTAATAAAACGCCTCGTTTGATAAGCGATAACGGCACTGATAATATAATATTGTAATTTAATGGTGCAGTGTAATAAAATTAATGTGAGAAGCAATAAATCTTTATACGCAAAGGCGCATGTAGCTTACAGCCTTGGCGCGCCTTCAGCAGATTGGATAATTTAAAATTATCTACCAAAATTATGATGAGCCGAAATGAATATTCAAGCGAAAACGCTTAGCTCTGGTCGTGTTATTAAGATGATCGTGAAGTCGTTACCGACGAAATTGTATTTCATAAAATTCATAACTATACTTATGACCTAATATTTTTCGAAAGTACGTTATTGATAATAATGGGAGCGATCAATGCTATGACGGTACATACGCGTGCAACCTACGTTAATTAGAAATTTATTATTGGAACTATTAAATGCATCAGCTGAAAGCATAGTTCATTTATTAACGAAAAATAATAAACATTGTGATGTAGATGAAAAACAAATGCATTTTGTTAATAAACTATGCAGTTTTTTAGGGTATAAGACAATATTTATTTATTTATTCTTTATTGCATTCCTCAATATAAAAAATAGGCACAAAGGGCGGACTCCGCACATTATTTTATAGTAGGAGAATATGCCACAGCTCACAATCACCGGGTAGACATTGTATTTGTGTGTGATCCCTACTTGTATAAAAAATATTATGAGTGATAACTTTTTACGGGGTAAAGCCACGTCGCAGCTATTCTAGCTATATTATATAGCTGCAACACGAAAGGGTTGGCTTGACCGTGGTAGAATTACGCTTTCACATACTACCAGCTTAAAACAACAAAATAATGCTGCTATGTGGAGAACTGGAGACCCTTTTTACTGGTAACGGATCATTCCATCTTAGCCCTTAAGGGTGACAACACATATTTTTTTCATTCTTAATCGATGATAGATGTAGATGTCTATGGCCATTCACATACCTTTTAGACTATATGTGCTTGTTTGTTACCCTTATTCTATATAAAAAAACTGATAATAAAAACGCTATATTTATTCAGCCCGTAAAAATCACAGACTACGTCACAGCCTTTTTTATAGTTGGAAGGACGCTACTCTCCGTCTTTGGTCGGGGTATTTTTGGATCTTCTCACCCTGCTACCACTAGGCAGCACCTAAGATACTATTGTCATATATAATATGTATGGGTGTGTAAGCGTAATACCAATGACTCACTCAGTCATCACGAGTTCTCCAAAACTATACGCCCGATTGACTTGAAATTTGGCATATATAATTTTTTGTCGACGTAGACACCCACTAAAAAAGGATTTTGGAAGATTATAAACCCCTGCGGAGGTAAAATAGGGTGTTGCAGCTTGCATTGTGATATTTTTTAATATTATTAACTCAAAATTTTGATATTGAAGACAAAATCATCACAAACAAATGAACATTAATATGAAATGAACCTTAATAAAGTATTTACAGTTCACAAGAGTTATTGTAAATTTTCTAATAAATGCATTGGTTACGATATTATATTGAACGAGCTCTTCAAAACAAGGCGGTGGTCGAGTGTAATTCACTGCCGATAAGCCGAGAGCAAATTGCCGCTAGCTAATTGCACAATTAGAGAATTATCGAGTTAATTCCGGGTGAAATCGAACGCCTCGCGTCGTCGCCGGGTCGTCGACGTCGCTTCGCCGGAGGGGAAGCTCGCCCCATCCATTCTAATGCAAACTAACTCGGTCTGGATTTACAAATTATGACATATTGTTTGGCTGTGACGTTGAAACTTATGTTACACTATTTGCTATACGGTTGGGGGCAAAGATTATACATAACCATTATGCTGGTGGCAATTAAATATTCTAATTTCTCTTTAACAGTGTTTTAACTTTTACCTATAAATTGAGAATTAACACTCATTGTTATATTTGCATTGTGCAGAAAGTCTATAGAAGGACTCTCGGCCTGATAAATTCTTCAAAGAGAAGATCCGCTTCACTTCAAAACACTGTAAGCTCATTCTGCGTAGTGTATAGTGGTATGGTACTAACTGGTAAAATTTACCTTTATTGTCCAACTCCAAGGACAGGTGTTTCTTTTTTAAAGTTTTTGACGTGCAGTTCACAGTTCACTAAAAGTAATTTTAGATATAAGTACATGATTAGAAATCTTCAATCACGATGACGTATCCAAATCTATTATACTAATAAACATTATACGGTGTCGTAAAATAGTTTTAGGAATAGATTAAGTAAAAGATAATGAGTGGAAGACATTATTTACACATTAGGCGTATACCTACATACGTGTGTGCACGCAATAGGCGCCCCCATTTGTGAAACTTTTATGCGGGCTGATTGCATTTTGATCGAAGTCCAGTCATAGATTCAATGCTATGTATATTTAATTTATTCTCCGTTTAATAACAGCGTAAATATTTCTAATTAAACTATCTTTGTGTTTCATAAAGTGATCTGAGGTTATGGCTCACTATTTATTAGGACTCCATAACAACAACCATAGATAATATACTATATAGGGCAACAACAACACTCTGATTAGATTATTTGTTATCTGTTAGAGTCACACTGCAGCCGAATTATGGCTATTATATTATAATTACCTACTTGTTGTGTATATTTCTTATTTACCTACAAATCCTAATCCTTCAAGACCTGAAAGTTAATAAAAATCCAGTGTATTTTAGAATTATTGGTTTCGGTTGATTTAAAACACTTAGGTACTACTTATTAATATACTAGCTGACCAGGCAGACGTTGTTCTGCTCTTCTTGACGACCATTCATATAAAAAATGCTTAAATTCTTAATAAAAAAATATTGAGTGTCACTTATCAGGATAAAAACTATTCTATCTCTCAAGTTGGACCAAACTGCACAGAGTGTTAATTTATAAATGTTTTAATTGACCTTTATGCTTATATATATTATATATTTTCTAACATTGTTCGCCATAAGAAAAATCCTCCCAGCAGTACTACAATAAAAACATGTACTTACTATAGTATGTGCCAAATCGATTGAGAAAAACGGACAATGACCTTTCGGTCGTTTAACCAGGGGTTACAAACCTTCAATATATAGGCACATTTTATATGTAGTACTTTCTTTATTTATAATGATTTTTTTATAATGATTGATATAATATATATTTATTAACTATTATTAAAAAGTTATGTGAAAGATCGCTGTAGAAGAAAAATCATCTATTGTTATAAAGTACTTTATTCATTTAACAACAAAAAACATTAATTTATAACACATATAAAGATTCGAGTGATAACGACACCGAATAAGTACGTACTTATGCAAAAGATAAAACTTTATTTTTAATATTATATAAGAACTTTATTTTTATTCGGTGCAATCATCACTCGTATCTTCACTTGATGAACTATCTGTAACATTAATTATAAAGCGATCTGCAGTTTGGTCAATTCTATCATCCATGCCACGCATTTTTTATATTATATATATATTAATATAACAGATTCAAAAAACAAAAACTTAACGATATAACAAATTTAACAGTAAAAACTCAACTAAAACAATGCAATGAATGCTATGAATTACCCGAGACGTACACACGCAAGCGCTATCCGAACACGAATGAAAACAAAATGGCGGACCGGCCCAAAAAAGGTGACGCATCTCTGGCTGCCATTGTCACGTTTCTTTTAGAACGAACTGACGTAACGCGCGTTTTGTTTATTTTAAAGGGATGAATTTGCAAAAGCTCAATATGGTGATTATATTGCTTCAAATATTTTTTTAATATGAAACTGTTATTAAATGAATTGCTGCGTTACTTACCATAAATTGAAATATAAAATATAACACATTTTTCGCGATGTACCGTAAGATTTTACTATGTTTATAGGAACCACAGACAATATTATTTAAGAAACAAAAAAACAAAACATATGTGCTGACCTAGAAGTGGGAATAATATCAATATTTAAATATTGTTATCACATCTAAATTGAGATTTTGTAAGTTACGCCTTTTGACACTCGGCTCATATCTGAGGTCATTGTCCGTTTTTCTCAATCGATATGGCACATACTATAGTGACGTCAATCCACACAGAAAGTTTTACGTAAAAACTATATTTCTTTTGTATGACACACTGGCCAGTTATAATAAATGCGTTCGTGGATAAGGTGTTGAAAGAGTGAGGTGGAATAGAAAAGTGCTTTGTGAATTGTTTCAAACGCAAAGCTTCGCGTAGATGCTGGTGGACAGTTCTTTGAAAATATTTAATAATAAAATCTTTAATCATATATAACCTACTTTTTTGTTTCGCAAAACTTTCTAAGTGGTCCACGTTTTTATTAATAAAACTTGAATTATGGAGTGTAGTCGTCATGCCCCGGGGCTAGTGCTGGGTCGCGAGTGTGCCGGGCAGCCAAGTTCGACACACTACCAGAGGATTTCATCGACATTTCAAAATTAAGCTCTCGTCTTGCTAAAACTTTAGATGAATCTCAATATTTATGACGGCACACTATTAACAATTTGAGTTAAAATTAAATATTGACAAAAACAGCTTGTTTGAATATTTAAAGTTCAGAACTTCACAAATTTAAAAAAAAAATATAGTCGTTTGCATTATACTCTGCTATACTGCGAGCTATGATTCACTAACTCTAACACGGATGTGTGATTTAAATAAAACTAATTTTACCGATTTTATCGCGTATATTAACTTATTTTATATTTTGGCACTTTACAGCACCCATGGTCACGAGGGGGGGGGGGGGACTGAGGTGTATGACGTCTTACATAGGACAAACTAAAAGATCTATAAAAACCCGCGTTAAAGAACACATAGGTGATGTGAAGAATCGACGCTCCGGGAAGTCTGCAGTCTGTGAACACGTACAGGATCGCCCCGTCTCTACATTAGATTTGATAGACCACAAATTCTCGGTAAAGAACACCGATTCCTTCCAAGGATAATTCGTAAGGCTATTGAAATCAAAAAAACAACCTAATTTCAATAGAGAAGATGGCTGGGTGCTACCATCTGCTTGGGATCCCATAATTAATTAAATTAAATCCCAACCCAAGCATACAACCGCAAGACTTCAAGATACTGTACTGTACTGTAGATCTGAACAAAAATTAATAATTTTTAATCTGGAGGTAGCTGTGGTTAAATAAGACATTGGGATGTCGTACACCTCAGTCCCCCCGTTACCATGGGTGCTGTAAAGTGCTCGAAACGTCGGAAATATAAAATAAGTTAATATACGCGATAAAATCCGTTAAATTAGTTTTATTTAAATGTGTAGTAATCACGTAAATATAAGAAATCATTACGGATGTGTAAGTATAGTTAAACTGCGGATATAATATCCACATTAACCCTTTCGCTGTCCCGTGCACTACATATAGGGCACTGCTATTGTCTTACTATTGTGTCTGGAAACCGGACAGTGAAAGTGTTAATTATTCCAATCAAGCAGAGAAAATAAGTAGTGGTTTCTAGGCTGGTTGATCATGTCTTTATACTTTCTCATAAAATATCTCGTCTCGTTTTCTTTAGGTCAGCTCTCATCAACTGACTCTTTGTTTTAAAGTTTAAGGAATGCCGAGTTCATAAAACCTATTCCTAGAACAATTATTATTTACCAAACCATTTATTTGTACGAATATAATGCCGCGAGACGTAAACGAATAGATAATCAAGTCACTTTGCCGCCAAAGCAACTAACTATTGTAAAAAGTCAGTATTCTAAGCAGTCCGCATCGTTTGCAATCTGAGCGCAAAAAGTTGGGCCCCGGAAAGATACATATGTCGGTCAAATTAGGGCCGCATGCGCGTCAAAGACTATAGACGGTCACAAACCGATAATTTCCATTTAAATAAATAATTCGTTCCGGCTCAATTTACGGCAGTGCCATGTGGTGTTGGTGCGGTGTGTAATGGCCGACGTAGGTAACAAGCGCGGTTTCACGCCTTGACTCGTCAGAATTATTCCGACTAGTGCGCCCTCCCTGTTTAATATTTTTAAGGGGTATTAAATCGATTTTTAGTTTGGAAAGTTTTTGACTGAAACGTTTTTTTTCTAATAATAAATTATAACCATCGTCGCCATCATTACAGCTCATTACAAGTCCACAGCTTAACACAAATCTTCCCCATAGAATGCTGCAAATCACGGTCTTAAACCACGTGCTTCAATCGACTGCCTGCAAGTCTTACCAGGTCGTCACTCCATCCAGTGGGGGCACGCCCTACACTGCGTCCGTCGGTACAAGGACACCACTCGAGAACCTTTATTCGCCATCGGTTGTTGGTTCTTCGAACTATATCGCTGGCTCATTTCCACTTCAGCTTACCAATCTCTTGGGCTATGTCGGTCACCCTGGTTCTACTGCGGCTATCCTCATTTCTAACTACGCCTCCGGTGTAGTGCCACCATGGAGGTCGGAATTAAATAGCTTCTGAAAGACTTCAAGTAACGGTTTTCCACCCACTTTCAGAAGCTCCGCTATAATTCCATCCTCGCCTGGAACCTTGTCGTTTTTAACGTGCTGGAGAGCCATTCTAATCTCGCTCAGACTGACGTCCGGATTATAATCGGAATAGTGTCGGATAAGACTTGCTCTTGGATCGTTACTCACACTTGCGTGCGGCTCCAACGATTATGTGTACAGCTGTCCATAGCACCTCTCAATCTCACTCAAAATCTCAGGTGTCCCGGAAACAACGCTGCTTCAGCGCACTTGTCTTCAGATTCGACAGTTGTCTCTTTCTGGTAGACAGATCTCTAGCAAAGACTTTGGAGCCCTGGTTTCTCTAACCTGGTTGGTCTAACAGCCATGAGATTAAGAGTGTTATTTGGTGATTCTGGGTATAGGGCACGCCAACCTCGTCGACACACTCAATCTTTACAACGTTGTTAACGAGAGGCTTGTGGACGATAAATCCAACCCCTCCTTGGGACAGATGGTCACCCTCCCGGTGATAGAACAAGCTGCCGGATTCGAGGATTACCATATCCTCCCCCTCTCTTCGGACCTTAGATAATCCTATAAAATTCCAGCACAACTTATCTATCTCTTCTTCCAGCTCCAGGATCTTCTCGACAGCCCTCGGGGTGCGTGCGTTATATGGTACCAGATCGAGTCGTATTAGGTGGCAACCGAACCAACACCGGAGATTCTTAGCACCCCCTGCCCCGCCATTACCATGGTCGCCACCGTAGGGGACTGGGGGTGGTCTCTTCGTAACTTTAATCATGGGGGGTATATTGCCATAGTTGCCACGCTAAGCGAGCGGGTTGGCTACCGCAGTTTTTTTTATTGTTGTTTTGCTGTTATCAGAAAGATGCTGCTTCCCACCTTCTGCCTGAGTTTCCCTCTGTAGCCTCTTACGACACCCACGGGAAGATATGGGGTAGTGGGTATTCTTACCCGCCACTACATGTGTAATTTAATCCTCTCTATAATGGCAGAAATTTATGTCCTGGAGTAAACAGTTTTTTTTTATAAACCAGTTCTCGATCACAATCCAACCTGGTGATAAGTAGTAATGAATCCCGAGATGGCAAATCGCACTGTATTGCACCCATATTGTATTCGGACGAAAAGACAGACGCCGGCCGGTATTTCACGCATTAAAACCGTTTGGTTCTAATGCGAGAAATATCGGCAACAAAGGGGTGAAAACCCACAAACCATCTGGTTGTCCGATGGTAAAAAGGAGAGGGAGGAATTAAAGCATGTAACTCCTGCGCACACTCTTCGAAATGCAACCTATAGAATACCGAGAGGCTGACTACTCTGCGTCTGTGCTCGAGGCTGACAAGATTGTTTTTTTTATAGAATAAGGGAATGGGGACCCTTATTCTATAAAAAAACAATCTTGTCTTGTCTTTAAACCTTATTATGATATTGTGCTCGTATACACCAGAAGGTATGTACATGCTGAAGCCCGTATACATTTACATTTATCCTCGTATAAGATTCAAAATCCAGATGCGTTGTCTCCCCTGAAGACTAAGATAGAATGCCTCATTTCCAGTAAAAAGGATCTCTGGTTCTCTACACTCACTATACAAAACATAACAGCGTTAAGCTGCTGTTTCACGCTGGTATTCTGTGAGAGCGTGGTCCCACCCTGGTCGAGCCGACCTGTTCGTGCTACAACCGTAATATAGCTGCAGCGTGGCTCTACCACGTAAAAATGTATGTAGGTCAATGTTAATTTATATAAAGTATGCAGATAATAAATTCATATCTGAGAAAAGATATGATAAGTTATATCTATGACGGAGAAACCTATCATTAACATCTATCAATGAATGAACTATATATCAAGAAGAACAAGAATCAGTGAAGCCTATCAACCGTTATTGGATAATAAAACGCGATTAAATCATTTCAATCGTCTCACAACTCGTCTATTTTAAACACGCGTAGATGTATTTTGCGTGACGGAATTTGCTTTAAAAATTATGACAAGTGACGGCCGACCTTCACCGGCAGGGTCCAGATAATAGGCGCACCAATTTGAAAAACAAGTTCCACCGAGATAAAAAAGCGAGTGTTGGTCGAGTTGAAACAAGGGTTCCCCTTCTCTGGGGCTTTGTTCTCGATGTGATGGCACCTATTTATACACGAACAAGATTTCAAACGTATTTAAATATGACTATGATTGTGACATTATGTTTCTGTTGGTAAATTGGTATATTTAACATATAACTGAGGATATGTCCTACTTTATATCGTGGTTCTAGATTCAAACTAAAAATATTTTCCACAAAATAATACTTTTTTTTTTATAGGATAGAGTGACAAACGAGAACACAGTCTACCTGATGGTAAGTGGTTGCTGTGACCCATAGACAGACATAGAGAGACATCTACATTTATCATCAATAAAGAATCATAATGCAGATGCGTTGTCACCCGTGAGGACTAAGATGGAATGCCTGTTTTCCAGTAAAAAGGGTCTCCGGTTCTCTACACTCTCCATACGAAACACAGCAGCATTAAGCTGCTATTTTACGCTGGTATTCTGTGAGAGCGTGGTCCTTCCCCGGTCGAGTCGACCCATTCGTGCTACAACTATACTACTAATATCGCTGCAGCATGGTTCTACCATATTTTGTTAGTGTCTGAAACATTATAATGATATCAGACTGAGAATTCTACATAACTCGGAAATTATCACACATAATTATTGTGTAATAAAGAGCCATAACGCTGTTGTTACATGTTACTGTGCTGTATTACGAAACCAAACTATCATGGCTGCCGAATGAATTTGTTTTCTTTGGCTCGACCAGGAAAAAGTCGCACTCTCTCAGAGTATTAGCGAAAACTAGCAGCATAATGTTGCAGTGTTTGTTAAGGTGACCGCCAGGAAACTGAGAACCATTTTCCGGTAACGAGGTATTGAATCTCATTCCAAGGGTAAAAACGTATACGTATTTTGATACTTAAGAGGATGGATATAAGTCACGGCATCCACTTACCATCACTTGAACTATATATCGGCTTATTGCCCTTATATTCAAGAGCATTAATAATATGGAATAATGAACATAGGAGCCACGTTTGGCAGGCGATTTGGCAACCGCAGGTTTTTAATAGTTGTTATCTACTGAGATAAATCTCATGTTTCAGTTTTACTCTGTTGTCTCCTTACAACACCCACGGAATGATATGAGGTAATGCCCACCTGATTCAGAATATCCTCGGCTGAACACCTGCCCGATATCAAATTTTCTTATAATTATGATAAAACTACCGTTCGTTGCCCTTCTCTTTATGAAAATAAGTAGCTTTCATGATTCAGATACAGACATCATAACTCGTCAAAATGTAATTTTTTTAAGTCAGCTTTATACAAGAACTCGAACATAATAAAAACTGTGGGTATTCAAATATCTGGAGTAAATGGACGGTATCCAGTTTTAATTGACTCCGTCGTAAATATAACGGAGAACCATATAAGTATATTAATGCTAAAGTTTCTGGTGGCTTTGCAAGTGGGTGAGAGTGTGTTGTAAAGATAAGTTCAAGGTTGCATTGCAAACCATCAGCGTTGCAACGTTGCGTGCGTGTCCCTCGACACCGCCGTCGGCTCCGTGCCTCTCCGACGACAGTTCCGAGAAAACGTCGTTAAACTCACGTAATTTTGGTAGCAAGATAATTCCAGTGATTTCCAACGAAATTGTTATAATTAGCTCCATTTATAGGATAGTAACAAATAAATAAAATGTTTGGAACTCATTTCCTCGGGCTATGTGAATGTGAAGTGGCCTCTTCAGCCGTTTTGTTTGAGGTTATATTAGAGGATTAATGTTTTTTTTCTTTATTGACCTACAACAGCACGTTATAAATATAAACAGAAATTCTTAAATAATGTTTATCGCCAATAACAGTTTCTTATAATACGTACTATCGCTTGGTATAAGTTGACAAATAAATTGTAATAATGCTTTATAAATTAAAAATAAATACTTATTTACAACAGAGGGGCAATATTTTGTGACGGAAAAATTAACAGAGAAAACATTATTTCAAAAATGAACAAACATATGCTGTATCTACTTGTGTAAAATAAAAAATTAAAAACCTACATAGGTACTTTCCAAAGCAGGACACAGGCCTCATTCAGCAAAGAGGATGTTGACTGACTGATCGATGGCCGACTTCTCGTGTTATTGCTTCGCTGCCGTCCACATCATCATCATCATCATTACAGCCCTTCACAAGTCCACTGCTGAACATGGACCTCCCCCAAGGAGTGCCACAAAGCACGTTCCAGAGCCACCTGCATCCATCGACTTCCTGCATGTCTTACCAGGTCGTCACTCCATCTAGTGGGGGGACGGCCTACACTTCGTCCGCCAGTACGAGGCCGCCACTCGAAAACCTTTTTTTGCCGACCACGTCACATAATAAATAATAGTACTAACCACGTGGTTAAATAAATGTACTTGTGTACAATAGGTTCTTTAATAACATTTTGATTATATATGTAATAATTTAATTACTAAAAACTGTGTTTGTCATTTAAAAATATTTTCTTATCAAAAGAAACTGTTCATCAGGAACCACAGTGACATTTGCCAACACAATGCACTTGGTGCAATTAGCTAGCCCGACACATTGCCTCGTTCTCAATGGAGGCGGCTTGGTAATTTTCTTCGACTTCTGTTTCACATTTTTTACATTTAAGTAATTGAACCGAGTCGGCTATTAATTGTTGAGAAAAATACCGACGTAAAGGCCCCAAGGCCTAAACCACAAAGCCTCAACGATGGAATAAACTAGTGCAGGGCATTCATAAAAACGAACAATTATTATGCATTCCAGCCTTTTTTTTCTTTCTAATTACACCCGCCAGGGACTATTATTTCTACGATATTTATTCATAACTGTCATTATTATTCTAATTAACATTTAGTCTATTTGAATACGTGTACGCGTATCGTAGAGATGCATAGATAGAGACCGTGACGTCTTCAAACTCTGAAGGATTCCGAGAACAGACATTTGTAACAAAGTAACAATTAGGTAAGCAATAAAATAAAACACTATAATTTGCCGTCACGAAGAGCGCCGAGAAGAACAATCGCCGCGCGCATAGCGGAGCAGAGAACGAAAACGATTACACTGAGTTGAGTGGTTCAATCGTCACGTACTTACAGCGCGGCAGAAGAACAAAGCCGAGGTATTAAACAATTGAACGTACACAAAAAGTCCCATAATTCAATTTGCATCCCGCTAGATGTATGCAATCGTTGGTAAGAGCTGTATACGGTTAGAGTACGGGCTGCGGGCGATGCGCCATGAGAACCGCTTTCGCCACTTTTCAACACTTCTGCGAATCGATTAGACATCGTTTTGCGTTTACGTTTAACCGGTTTGAAGGTGTGTTTTCTCTGTGTAAGTACCAGTTGGAATATCGATGTCGGCTGAAAAAATTAGTTCGAACTTATCGGTCGTGTATCGGATATTGAGAGTGTGTCGACAGCGACGAGGCGCGTCCGCGAGGTGACTCGCGCATTATTATGATAATGCGGGCGGAGCTGATGGTATCTCTGCACTATCCGCTCTCATAACAATTGAATTAGCATAGCGCGGCGTCGGCCGCGACGGGCGGTCCTCGCCACGCGACCACCAAGCACTCGCCTCGACCAATTCCATTTGGAAAGTCCTGTCATACGCATTAATATTTATACTTTTTGTTTAAATTACACTCTAAGAAGTTTGTAAATTTCTTTTTAATTTAAAACGTTACCTCCACACTACCATTTCCTGTATCGTGGAGGCAGTTTACAAACACAAATTGCGCAAGGACAAACATCCAGACCCGGAACAATTATTTGTAGGCCATACAAATACTTGTTCCGTGAGGGACTCGAACCCGCGCCTCTCAGCGCAGCAACTCATTGCTAAGCCACGGAGCTATCAAATAAGTGACATAAGAAAAAATATTTAGTTTGTAGAGATAATGAATGCTTTTAATATAGAAGTACGCAAGTTAGCATCCACGCGAAGCTTATTTATACTTTAAATTTTATCACAAATCCACACTACAATTTTTTCTATAACTATTAAATGCGATCCTCATCAAACAAAATCTCGAACTCTTTATTCGTCATAAAAAAGTATATTTAGATAATTTTATTTCTTATAAGCTTAGGTAATATTTCATAAATCAGATTTCTATATCGATATTTATTTCACACTACCATGTTAGCACACACAAAACGGTGGGCGTCTTGCTAGTAAATATGGCATTCATTCAGATGAATGCAGTCCAAACTGTTTGCATTGGCGATGTAGCACGTAAATGCTTTCACATATCCAACATCGAGTTGTGGCTTTGATCAAGATGTGTCATGAATGAGAAATTTACGTATTGACTGTGGAGCGCTGTAACCACAGCCAACAACTACTATTGCCACTCCAAACATTTTATCAAATATTCAACAAATAACAAATTTGCTTTTGCAAATCGGCTTTTTCTGGTTTGCATTTAGACTTAAGATACCTAATAATAATCAAATATCTTATATCTTATCAATATTTATATTTTTTAAATATCTCGAAATTTTTGTATAAAATATAGTCTAAATCACTCCTGGCATTGCTCTATCTGTTCGTGAACTTTCATTATAATCAGTATGCCATTATGGAGCATAAAAAAACAGACAGACAGACAAACAAACATTTTATAAATGGTTATTCATGTTTTAGTGGCATGCAAATAACTCACTCAACTTAAAATAAAGTTATTTCGATATTACAGACAGACTCTTTAATTTTATTTATATGTATAAATAATAAAGTGTAAAGTAGAATATAATTAAGTATAATTAAATTGAATCGAAATTTATAATTAATGTTAATATTGTTTGTGCAGAATGTATGGAAGGGACTAGCTCCTGACATACAGTATTCCTAGTTCAGGAGTTAGGGCTCAATCGGAACAAGTGTAATATTTATTTGAGTTGTAATAAAAGTATTATTAAAGTATTATTATTATTAAAATATAGACAAACATTGTTCCCTAAGCCCCAAGTAATTCTGCAGTCTAGTGGTAAAGACTGTTCCACACGTGCAAAAAAAAAACCAGTTGCTTTTTACAAAGTGAAAGTTCGTGGAACTCCAAAATCAAATTACTGGAATCATTCTGTTCACATCATCGACTGCCGATGATTTTAGGAATACGCTTTTAAATAAGCACTCATCACAATTAGAGTACAAAAGACGTATATTGTGACGGGTAACATTAACGCGGCCATCAAGGGCAGACGGCGGTTTAAACCCCTCCGCGGAGAGTGCGGTAGAGTATTCACGGAGGTTCGTCTGCGATGGAGGACGTGAAATATGGCCCTCACAAAGGGGCTAATGGCGCTATACGACCCTCGCTAATGTTAAGTATCGGAGACTTGAGAACGAAAATGTTTATTTTCATTACTAAACACTAGACAGAATAAATACGAGTACTTTTATGTAACCAACGTATATTTTTTTAGAGTTAGTATATTATGCATAAAAACAAATAGTTTATATCAGTGTTCCTTTAATTACAGTGTGAAATAATGAGCCCATCGGATGGCAATTGCCTACTGCATACCATGAACAGTAGCACCTTACCTTATATGTGGTAGAGCCATGCCGCAGCTATATTAATGGTATAGTTGTAGCACGAATGGGTCGACTCGACCGGGGAAGGTTATAAAGGTTATAAAGAAACCTGATTTTGAGCAAAGAAGTCTACAGGTTTATTATCCCTACTAAAAACTTAGATAGAATACCTCTCAATCAGTAATAACACTGAATCTTTACTCGGAATACAACAGAGGATACATTGATGCCTTTAGGCAGAAAAAGGTAAATAAAATGTTTGTACCTAGACAAACTACCAATAAGCAGAAGGTAAGCTGTGATATTGTCGTCGGTTGATCTGGTAAGTGGTTACAGAGAGAAATGAAAAAGGAGGTGAGTTGCAGCATCATGACTTAATAATAATAAAATACTTCGGTACCACCCTGCTTGCCAAGCAAGACAACATATTAAGTCTACTACTTCCACCACGATGTCAAATGTTATAAGTAGACCTTCGACACTATAGGAAGAAAATATATAAAACTTTTAAGCGCCAAAATCACAATGTATAAGTTAGTATATTTTAATGATATGCGAGTAAAAGTAAATGTGTCCATTCTCTAATACAAATGCTTCCTATTTAGAGTAAGCGAGGGATGTTTATTTATTTGAATCGATTCTTTCACAACAACGACAAATTGCATATGAAAAGTTTACAGTTAAAAGCCGGATGTTACATTAAATAGTCGCAATTTCCGATAGCTCTTATAATAGTTATAAGGGGACGTGCACATTGGCTTAGCGTACGGGTAATAAGTCGTTTCGTTTGACATCGAATGCATTCGCGTGCCATTTTTATTGATGGGTACTCTGTTAATAATTACTTTAATTTAGAAACGTAGATGTAAAAGTTTAGTAAAATAAAAAATCTGATACAAGTGTATCAGCCAAGATGGGTAAAGATAACGGCGACGACTATCAGTATGTAATGTAACACGAACCATTTCAAGATATTTTTTTACAGGAATAACAATGGTTCTATTAATACAAAAAAAATTGTTGGATATAAAATTTGCCAATACTTTTTTTTTAAAGAATTTGATTCTTTAAAAAAAAAGTATTGGCAAATTTTTTTGAACGTAACCAAAACGTTAAATTTAAGCTTTCCTAAAGGTTAAGGTTTGTGGTGACTCGTGTACGATCTAAAGATCGGAACACATGTCGCCACAAAAAAGGTATTTTTTATAGGTTGAGTGTGATAAACGCGCACATAGTCCACCTGATGGTATTTGGTATTTGTGGACCAGACAGACATCTACATCCATATTCGATTACGAATCAAAATGCAGATGCGTTGTCACCCGCGAAAACTAAGATGGAATGCCTCATTTCCAGTAAAAAGGGTCTCCGGTTTACATTCACCTTACGGAACACATCAGTGTTCAGCTGCTATTTTACGCTGTTATTGTGTGAGAGCGTGTTCCTTCCCTGGTCGCGCCGACCCATTCGCGCTACAACTATATGGCCCCTACTACACACTCGATAATTATCACGATATTTGGATCGTAATCCAAGATTACGATATTTATCGAGTGTGTAGTATAGCATATCTTGGATCGTGATACGGATCGCTGGATTTCTAAAAATCCAGAAATCCAACGATCTGTATTAAGTATCGTCGATAAATATCGAGTGTCTAGTCTCTGGTCGATATTTATCGTCAGTATTCATTGTCAGCGATGGTGGAGGACGCGCTTCTTGATGCAGTGGCGGCGCCAGCCGTGCCTCAAACGAATGACCAAAAGCCTTGAAAGAATTCACGTGAGAGAGACGTGTAAAGAGAAAAATATGGATGGAGCCAATGCTTCATCCATTTAAATAAAACTAATTTTACGGATTTTATCGCGTATATTAACTTATTTTACATTCCCGACATTTCAAACACTTTACAGCACCCATGGTCACGGGGGGGACTGAGGTGTATGACGTCCCAATGTCATAGTTAACCATTCTTCACGTCAGCTATGTGTTACACATAGCTGATGTGAAGAATAGACGCTCCGGGAAGTCTGCAGTCTGTGAACACGTACAGGATCGCCCCCGTCACTACATTAGATTTGACAGACCACAAATCCTCGCTCAAGAACACCGATTCCTTCCAAGGATGATTCGCGAGGCTATTGAAATCAAGAAACATCCTGATTTCAATAGAGAAGATGGCTGGGTGCTACCATCTGCTTGGGATCCCATAATTAATAAAATTAAATCCCAACCCAAGCATACAACTGCAAGACTTCATGATACTGTAAGTTCATACTGCGTAGATCGGAACAAAAAAATAATTTTTAATCTGAAGGTAGCCGTGGTTAACTATGACATTGGGACGTCATACACCTTAGTCCCCCCCGTGACCATGGGTGCTGAAAAGTGCCCGAAACGTCGGGAATATAAAATAAGTTAATTTACGCGATAAAATCCGTAAAATTAGTTTTATTTAAATGTGTAGTGTTTGCGTAAATATAAGAAATCATTATGCTTCATCCATTTTTTCTCTTTACACGCCTTTTTAATGCTATCGCTAATATAATAGCAACGCAAGCTTTATTTTTATAGCCACTGATTTCGTTACTGGCATCGAATTATGGAACGTACACGTCTTTGGTGAATGAAATCTACCGTTGTACTGACGCGATTAGTATCGAGTGTGTAGTATGTAGATTCGATCCAAAATATTGCAAGATAAAAATCACGTTAAATATCGTGATAATTATCGAGTGTGTAGTAGGAGCCTATAACTAATATAGGTAGCTGCAGCATGACTCTCTCTACATGGTAAGAGAGTGATACTCGCCCGATAAGATATTTCTAGATAGAAAAGAAATTCTACCACCTATTTTTCAATTGAAGTGGCAATGCACAGTTCACATCTACCAGAGAAGTTGGAAATGTTCGAGTATAAGTATCACGGCATGGAGGGGGTGTTTGTAGATAAATAGTGAATGTATTATTGGACGCGCTGCGCAAAGTGGCTTATAGCTGGGGTTGCCACCTTTTTTTTGAACAAATACAGTATTATTTCCAAAAAAAAGGTGCAAAAATATTTTTTTTTTATAGGATAAGGGTGACAAACGAGCACACACTCCACCTGATGGTAAGTGGTTGCTGCGGCCCATAGACATCTACATCTATCCTCGTTTGCGAATCAAAATGCAGATGCGTTGTCACCCGTGAGGACTAAGATGGAATGCCTCATTTCCAGTAAAAAGGGCCTCCGGCCACCTGCACTCACCAAGCGAAACGCAGAGGTAAACCTCTACTTCACGCTGGTATTCTGTGAGGTCGTGGTACCGCCCCGGTTCGAGCCGGCCCATCCGTGCGACAGCAAAAGCTGCCGCGTGGCTCTACCACTGTTGAAATATAGCTATGAATATAGCTTTTTTGAGAAAATTCAGGAAAAAAGTACACATTTATTTTTAATCTTTTTGTATTTTTTCATATACATATTTGTTATTGCTCTTCGCTTTGGCTATCAGTGATCTATTACCTTTAAAATAATTATAGGAATCTGAGCAATTTCGATTCATATTAAAATAAATTACAAATAAGTTTTAATTAAATGAATACATGCTCTATATATTCCATTTAACATTGATGAAGGAAAAAAATATTTCCGTAAAACTTACCTGTTCCAGACTAGCAGTCACAGTTAATATAAAAATAGTGCGACAGTGGAATTAGGGGTAAAATATAGTATTTTTCGTACTTCCTTTATTATTTTTCTATAATATATAGTACAATTGACTGAAATATAGTACGATACTATATTATATTATAGTACGGATGGCAACCCTACTTGTAGCAACTGGATGAGGTAAAATATTATAAGTATTCTATGCCCAGCAGTGGTAGATATGTCGTATAATAGTGTGATTATTTATTTTGTGGTTGAAATAATATTTAACTAATAGCAGTATAAAATAACAATAACTCAATTGTTTACGGTGCAAGTTTTGTACTGCGAGTAGTGTTTATAAGCTTTTATATTGTTTGCATATTTCGGCTCACAGTATATAGGCCATAAGTGAGTATTGTCCCTAATCTGCCTAATGCTTCATCATCATTATCATTACAGCCCTTCACATACCTCCCCCAAGGAATGCCACAAAGCACGGTCCTGAGCCACCTGCATCCATCGACTTCCTGCATGTCTTACCAGGTCGTCACTCCATCTAGTAGGGAGACGACCTAAACTTCGTACCCCAGTACGAGGCCACCACTCGACAACCTTTTTTCCCCATTGGTTGTCGGTTCTTCGAACTATATGGCCGACCCAATGCCTCTTCAGCTTACTAATCCGTTGGGCTATGTCGATCACTAAGGTTGTAAGGTAGTTGTTATACTTTATTTTACTACCTACCCACAAAACAAGATTGCTAGTAGTTACGATTTAAATTATCTACGTTTGCATCATATTATCTAATTCTAGTTTTTGGTTCATTAGCTTATCAAATAATTAAGTGCTGACTAATTATTTAAGCAATTAGCCAGCACTTAAATATTCGATAAGCTACGACACTGTTTTTACGTTAACAAGTTAGCGCGCGCACAGCCTCTACCATTTTTGGAGGCTCTGCCAGCCCTGCTTCGCTACTTTCTGAGTTGGATCCGCCCCCAACGTTTCCACTTTCTCCATCTTTTTCTCGTATAATTATGTATTGATTTTACACCAAAATGTAACTGGTTTAATAAATAAATCTGACTTATTGGCCTACCATTTACATTTTATTTGCATGAGCTATCACAAAATGGTAAAATATAGATGTGATCTGCATTACGGAGCATAACACGAAGAATGGTGATGATATACATTTGAACACAGATAATTTTCAACTAGCAACATATGTTAACAGAAATAATAGAATGTGTTTGTAATAGGTTGTGTTTGTCATGTGTTTTAATAAACAATAAATGGAAGTATAAAATGGTCGAATGACATCTATATTCCTGCCCTAAGATTGCGGAGTGTTGTGGTGTGGAATTAATAGAACACAGTATATTGTTGTTTGTTTATCCTAATACTTATACTGTTAACTATCTTCAACGAGGACTCACAACATAGTGTGTTCACTTCTGAGTACTGAAATGCTTTGTCTCGTTGCAAAATATGATCGGTATAAATCTAAAATCGAGCATTAGGTATATTTCAATAATGATGAAATGTTCTGGTTTTCTACACCATAGTTTTCTTTATTAATAAATGTTTAACCCATTACTGGATCTAACTCTTGGTTAGCCTTTTCCAAACAGTTAACAGTGGTAGAGCCACGCGGCAGCTTTTGCTGTCGCACGGATGGGCCGGCTCCAACCGGGGTGGTACCACGACCTCACAGAAAACCAGTGTGAAGTAGAGGTTTACCTCTGCGTTTCGCTTGGTGAGTGCAGGTGGCCGGAGGCCCTTTTTACTGGAAATGAGGCATTCCATCTTAGTCCTCACGGGTGACAACGCATCAACATTTTGATTTTTAATAGAGGATAGATGTAGATGTCTATGGGCCGCAGCAACCATTTACCATCAGGTGGACTGTGTGCTCGTTTGTCACCCTTATCCTATAAAAAAGTACCTACCTACATTAAAAAATCTTATTAAGTTAATTCTGTGAGCATTCATGAAAATATTACTAAAAGTTTTAATACTAGTACAAACAGAATACTATAATACATTATACAGTATTCTATGTTTGATGAGTACAAAGCACAGATGTTATTTTGATTTTTAAACAGAACATTTTGGAAAATAATAAGAACAGCAATATCGGCATTTAATTTGTCACTAGAAATGGCATTCACTGGGATAATTTGTAAGAGTTAAAGTCCTGTTGTCACGGTGATATGATAAGCCGTAAGGGGTCCCGTTGTATCGGTGACGAGACGCCGCGGGTGGCGAAGAGCAGCGGCGACGCACCGGGGGGCGAAGCCCTATCTTCCATTGTAGCACCTCTTAAGTGCCAAATTATTAATCAACGATAACGCGACAATCTTTAAAAAAAATCTGTGTGCTCATTTCGGACTAATGACCGACACTGAGTTCAAGTGTAACTAATTAGTTTAGTCTCAGTAGTCGATACTAATAGTTAACTAAGCAAACTATAAATAAAAAAAAAATTATGCACTAATTTGTTTTCATACTATAGTAGAACATCGTGAGGAAACCTGCATGTCTGAGAAATAAGAAAAAAATATTTTGAAGGCATGTGAAGTTCGCCAACACGCATTGGGGTAGCAGGGCGGATACTTCCTTGTCCTAAAACCCTCTCATAAATGAGAGGAGGCCTGTGCCCAGCAGTGGGACGTATATATGCTTTAACTTTAACTTTAACTATAGTAGAAAGTAAGATTTTGATATTACTTTTTTGCTTTTGGATATTATAATCAAGTGATAAATATTATGACAGACAAGGATGATCGAGTGTAAAATGGAGATAAATCTACTACTAATCAACCTAGTAGTTAAACCTGATGCTAGCGAAACTAGTTCTAATCAACAAACAGTTGAATGTCTAACCCATATTGCCGAATGATTTCTTATATTTACGCGAACACTACACATTTCAATAAAACTAATTTTACGAATTTTATCGCGTATATTAACTTATTTTATATTCCCGACGTTTCGCGTGCTTTCCAGCACCACCATCATCATCCTTCACAGTTAGCTATCGTGGGAAAATCTTTGTTTCAGAGAGCACGAGGGATCTGTGACAGAAAACATCTGGCCGCCGAGCTTCAGCACGTCGAGTAAGTACTGCAAGACAACAAACTTCGGGTCCCGCGCCTACGTCACAGTGACCGAGTGAAGCCAGCCACAGTCGAGCGTGTGCCTGCTGTACTACCCTATGTCAGAGAAGTCACAGACAAGGTTGGCTACATCTTGAAGCGAGCTTCCATTAAAACATACTTCAAGCCGCTGAAGAAGATTGGTCAATTTTTACAATCCGTCAAGTGTCATATCCCTCTACAAGATGCAGGAGTGTACAAGCTGGATTGGGAATGTGGTCTCTCGTACATAGGACTAACAAAAATATCTATAAAAACCCTCGTCAAAGAACATATAGCTGACGTGAAGCACCGACGTATCGGAAAGTCTGCAGTTTGTGAACATGTTCAAGATCGTCCCCGCCATTACATTAGATTTGATAGACCACAAATCCTCGCAAAAGAACACCGATTCCTCCCAAGGATGATTCGCGAAGCTATTGAAATTAAAAAACATTCTAATTTCAATAGAGAAGATGGATGGGTGCTGCCATCTGCTTGGGATCCCATAATTAATAAAATCAAATCCAACCCCAAGTATACCACTGCTAGACTTCAAGATACTGTAAGCTCATTCTGCGTAAATCTAACCAAAAATTAATATTAAAAAACTGAAGGTAGCCGGGCTAACTATGACATCAGGACGTCAACCATATTTCCGAACTCAAATCCCACATAGCTATAGACTAGGGATAGGAAGCAGCGTGGTAAAGTCATACAGCTTTTTTGTGATTGTAGCATGAATGGGTCGGCCCTACCGGAGAATGACCACGCTTTCACAGAATACCAACCTGAAAAGTTTTACTGGAAAGGAGGAATTCCAGCTTAGGCCTCAGGGGTGATTGCGCTTTTATTTTAAATCGAGGGTAGATATAGCTGTCTATGGGCCACAGCATCCAGTTACCATCAGGTGGACTGTGTGTTGGTTTCTCACCCTTGTTCAATAAAAAAACATAGTGTTACGTCCACCAACCCACCTCTGCCTAGCGTGGTGATTATGGCCACATTTTTCAAGCTATGCTTGTCGAGAGTAGCATTTTTGAAAGGTTTTTCTTGCTTATTTGAAAGCCTTTCTTAATACAGAAGTGAATAATGGATAAGAAAAGGATACTCGTGGATTTTGGGATCCAAATACACCTTCACCTTATATTTGGGAAACACAAAATTATTGGTTTTAATTCAGGATTTGTGAGTGTTCTCGTAATGATACCGCCAGTTGTTTCATATACACTATTTTGAATCGAGAAGCCGAACGCGTGTCTGTGTTTTTTTTCAGTATTCTTATAACCATATAACCCCAGTTTTATTTATGTATATAGATTTATTATATGTATATACCTACTCGTATAACACAACCTTGATAGTAATCAGAGGATGTTGAATGAAGTCAGCTAAGGACCTCACCATGTTTATTCCGTTAAAAGCTAGTAACGATTTTTAACGATATTGTGATTTTCAAAGTGGTTAAAATTAACACTAACATGAGGAAACGCATCCAGTGATATTGGCACTATACCGCTGGGATTTTTCATAACTATTTTCACTATCTCCGTAATCAATATTATATAGAAGATAAATAGGTAACAACATGAAAATATCATTAAGCTATAGAATTTAACGGCAAGTAATATTTCCCATTTTCATTTAAAGTAGCAACATAACGGCGGATTACCGCGAACAATTTCTAACAAGACGCCATTATCTTTTTTATAATTACCGCAGTAGTGTCTTACACAATATTTCCGACTCGGGATTCACTCTAAAGAATATTTTAGAGATACGTTCCCGCGTTGACAGTAGAACAATGGCGGTGTTGCCGCTCCTTGTAACTTTTTATGGAATGGTAGTCATTAATTAGTGGTGCATCGTTGAGAATAACCTTTTCTGTTGTCGAAGCATCACATATTGACAGGGCGCGCGGTGACGGCGCTGACGTGCACCGGCGCCTCTGCCCGATGACTTGCTTTTCATGTTCATTACGCGCCGCAAGCGAAGTCGGCTCGCCTCTTCCCGCACTAACAAGCCGGGCTAATGCAATGAATTGCAAAAATCCATCGAATTCATCACAACTCCGAACAATTGTAACCCCTAAACCCACCTCACAAAACTCAAAGTACCCTGCCCTCGTTTGCGTTATCGAGATATTCCAGAAGCCGACCGCAACCATTTCGATGACATTAATGACTTCCAAATCGGACTGATACATTGAAATCTCGAGTGGCGCTTCAAATGGTATATTAGTTTCTTTCAGATCTACGAGATACGAGCAAAGCGCGACCTTTATTAATAGGGCGGCAGAATCAAAGGAGCTGGTACAAAGAGCTTCCTTCGAAAGAAGGCATCAAGGGTGATTGTGCGAGAGATATGTAAACACTACAACAAAAGAAGTTCTTTGCTTTAGATAATTTGTTTTAGAGACTTTTGGATTTAAAAGTGACACAATTAAACAAGGAAAGTAGGTGTAATTTTACGATTTAATATCTTAACGAGAATTTTAAATTAATAATGGCAATTGAAAACGTCATTTTCAGACGTCATAAAAAATATAAAAATTAAAAGCTGTCTTGAAAGAAATAAAAGGAATAAAATAATTTCATGTTCTGAAATCGGTGTTTTGATTCTAATTTGATAATGTGTTAACACTCAGAATATGAAGTTATGTAATTTTTTAGGCATTTAACTTTTATTAAAAGTTTAATTTTTTGATCCTTTTACACTCGAAGCGGTAATGAAGCCGTCTAAAAAGTTACTAATAGCAATTATTTAGACGGCTTCATTAGATACATTGGATAGCGCGGAAAACAGTAAAGTGAAGTAAAAAGTATAAATAAAAATCAGCTTTTATATTCACTGGTTACAGAGCAATAATAATTGATTAGACGAGATGAGAGCATCATGTGAAAATATCCGGCTTGCCGGAAATCAGATTACTTAGTGGCTTCTTACTACCTTGTTATGTTACAGTTAATTTTATTTTCCCATTTTTTTCGTAATTAATAAGAAAAAGAAAACACTGTGTTATTTGGTTAACTAAGCTGGGTAGTCTTAATATTCACGTGACGATGAAATCTGAGTTCATGAGCTTCAGTAAATTTTATCACTCCTTACATTCGTTATACCTGTATTGATTGATTTTTTTATGAATATTTTACTTAAGTGCCTAATTATATGTATACCTATGTGTGTAGCGTGTTTACAATAAATATTTATAAATATTTCGTTCTTGTTATTAAGAGCAGCGTGCCTTTACAAATACTCTTGAGAACTTTATTTTGAACTCTTAAAATAAATGTAACATTTGTATTGCGGTTTATAACCTGACAGCTGTACCCTGTAGGTCTATATGGCTTAGCAATGAGTTGCTGTGCTGGGGGGCGCGGGTCCGAATCCCGCACGGAACAAGTATTGTATGCCCTACAAATAATTGTTCCGGGTCTGGATGTTTGTCCTTGTGCAATTTGTGTTTGTAAACTGCCTCCACGATACAGGAGAAAATCCTAGTGTGGGGGTAACGCTTAAAAAAAATATATATATAGGCGTTAAAACGTGTTTATGTAATTTTTTTTGTAGCAAAGCTCTCATTATTCGTGTTTCTTTTTGACAAGCTTTACGTTAAGTATCATGCCTAAATGTTTGTCAGTGTCATTATTTTTGTAAATCGTTTTTCTCCGTTCTTCGCTCATTGTGAAGCAATTTTAATGTTTTTTTTTTAAATTAATTATGTTATACTTCAAACATTAAAATGTTAAAATAAAAAACATCCCTAAGGTTAAAAAATTGACTTAAATGTTTAATTTAGGTAACTGTTTAGGCGAAATTAGCGTTATAATCCTGAGCTTGTGATAATTATTCTCAATCCACTCAAAAGGGTCAAATAATTTTTAATTCCCCGAATGAGGGCCATCCACGACTTTTTCTGCCACCAGGGCGGCACCGCTTATAAAATAATGTGTAATATTTGAGAAATTTCATAGCGGGGAGGTTACTGCTATTTTTACTATATTCTAAGCAGATTACAACAGAACCTCCACCACCACGACCACATCAGCCACGACAGTCCACTACTAGACATGGGTGTCCCCCATCAATGGGGGTAAATGCCATACTCGCCACGCTTGGCAGGCAGGTTGGCGAGGGCAGTTAAGGGGGTTATATTAATAAAGAACTCTGCTGCCCATTCCCTGGATTCGTCCTTTAGTCGGTATTTACGACACCCGCGGGAAGATACGGGAATAAATCGGGGTGGTGCTATTCTAACCCGGCACCACGCGGAGTGCCGGGTAGGTACAACAGAACAACAATATTATTGTGAACTAGCTGTTAACCACCCACCTCAATAGAATTAAATTAAGCTTTAGTAATATTTGTTATTAAAAGTATCGTATTCCACGACATGATAGACTTCTATGCCTAATTTAATTAGATTCGCCGTTCAAGCACGATTGAAGGTCAAACATCATAACAACATACTACATTTAGTTTATGATATTATATTTTTATAGAGAGAAAACTAACCTAGGTAATTTCCTTGAATAATATATATAAACTATATTATGACGTCCTAATTTGACTGTTTACTAGCTAATTTAGCAGTTCAAGCAGTTTATCTATAATTATTCGTAGCGCGATGAAAGCGCTGTAAACAAAAAAAAAATAATTTAAAATTAAAAATTTTGTACAGCCGACTACAATATAAGTTATTTGAGAATAACTCAAAAACTATTGGTCTGACCTTGATCAAATTTATATGGGACAACACGAGAAGTACCAACATTCAAACAAAAAAAGAATCATAGAAATTGGTGCACCCAGTAAAAAGTTATGAGGTAACACACATAAAAAAAAATACAGTCGAATTGAGTACCGTCTCCTTTTTGGAAGTCGGCAGAAAAACAGCTGTAGATGGTCATTTTCGTTCCTAGAATCACGGAATCACACATGTCACCCGCATGTATTTCAATTGATCCAATGTGATTGCTAATAATTTAAAAGAATTTTAATTTAGAAATTATATGACTTCGCACATTTATATGAAAAACATTGCGGTTAATTGTTGCAAGAATTGTAAATTTTACTTTAAATTTATTAATTTTATAGGAAAGTTATTATAAGCCTACTTACAGAGGTATTGTTTAGAACGATGAAATGCATACTAATTGCTATGCAATATGCGAGCATATTTTGTTAGATCCCTTGAATTTTTCATAAATTGTAAGCTTAGCCGCATTTAACACCTAAACAGTTGCCGCTAAATATACAGTTAATATAGCTAACAAGCAATATTAAAAGGTCATTTGTGGCCATTTGTGGCGATGGTAGGAAACGTTGCAGTTGGCTTGTGGTCGGACCGTTTTTGTGCGGTCGCAATGTTTTAATACACCGGCATGGGGAATGGCGGCGAGTAATTACGATATATAGACCAATGCAACAAGTATTACGACGGTTGTGTTCCGAGCCCTTTTTATATTAAATGCTGGTGCGCTTTTTTATTAAATATTTTCATAATCGTTAAATCAACTCTATGTCGTATGGCCATTTTACATGTCGTTACATTACACAACTGCGTTGCGAAGTGGAACTATTTGAGTTGAGAGTTCGGGTCTTGGGTTCGAATACCAATTACCAACCGTTCACTCTTGTTGGGATTTTTGTGTATTGGTAGTCTCTGAGATCCTGTATGCGTCGGATCAGGTCCTCAGAGAGATAAATAAATAAATTGTTTATTTGATAAATTCTTAAAACTTGTGTTACAAATACATGCCTATAATATGGACGAAAACGGGAAGAAGCATGTGTGCTTATGTGGATTATAATGAAGCGAGAGAGGTTTGTCAGGATCAGGTACCTACCACACGTGAGAAGTTATATTATATTACCTATTGTTACGAAGGATAGCAGAAAATAAAAGAAAATACGGAGAAGTGAGGGTAGAACTATAATCTCCTACTCCTTTGAGCAGTACAAAGTATCTATCATTCATTAAGCGATAAATCAAATCTTTTAACTGCTTCAAATAATCAAAACGTGAAAACGTATATGTATTTTCGCTTAATGAAACTACAATCGACGCGAGAAATTAGCGCGACGAAAAACAATTACGCACAATAAATCTCTATAGTCCGCATCTCAGACAGATTCGCACATAATTAACGGCCGTATGTATTTATTTTTCTATTTTTAATCTGTGCACGCATGGAATTGATGAAAACACGAGTACGATGTGAGCAGCATTGTTAAATTTGTCGCTCCCGTCGTAGACATGCCGTTGATGGATACTCGCATAAATAACGCGACGAAAAATTTTAAACAACACGTGACTTATTGCTGGTAAGTTCTGTTTTGTAAGTATTCTCCATCGCTGAGCTATCTAACTCCTTCATATTGGGCGTGTTTGACGAATTAAAATAATTTATATTTTACATTTTGATTTTCATATTACGATGAAACGTAATATGAAAATCATAATGTATATGTATAAATAGACGGACAAACATATCCATTATTTATAGGCCATACAAACACTTGTTCCATGTGGTATTCAATGCCTGCGGCGCCTCAATCAAATGCTCAACCGAGAATGATACCTTGCACTACCGAGCCATAATGTACAAATCAGTCAGTATCTAAGTAATATAGCCAATAGATAGGTAGCGGAATGAGAATTCTAATAATACCGAAAATAAAAAAAAAGTCAGACGGATTTTTTTTACCATACCTATGTATACAATTCAGATGTTTGCATAATAGTGCCGTCGCAAGAAGAAATGTCTATTAGACATCATATTCATAGTACATCCAGTTAATCGCGAGGCACTGGTAAAAAAGAGTGCTGGACAAAACGTAGCCATTCATAAAGAAGAAAGCATAAAAATTTAATTTCAAAACAGGACAGAGATAATGTGCAACATTAATCTGTTTTATTTCCTGTATCTACTATTTAGAGCTCATTACAGATACACTTAGGCCCTATGGCCTTATATCTCTATATATTTAAGGTCAGAGATAATCTCAAGTTTGAACTCGAACTCCACAATTTAAAAATTTGAGTCTAAGTCGTATAATGTTATACAGATGTTGACATTGTGAAGTTAGAGCTTCAACTCAGTTTGTCTCTGAATATCAGCCTAAGACTCTCTGTTGAATCCACTTCTTGAAAAATAATAGAAAACTTGTTTGCTGAAGGTAAACACAAAGGATAACTCGAAAATACAACAGAGGAATAATTCTAAAAATATGTGACGATTCACGCGAACACCGTTTAATGGTTAGCGGGAGTGTCGTTGAGCTTACGCAGTAAATATCATTTGGCTCGACAGCTTCATTTAAATACCTTTTGTCAATGAACGGGTTAAACACGACGCGCTGGAGCGATAAAAAAGAATTATGGTGGCACCCGTCGCTACCGGTACGAGCCCAACTTTTTTCCTAATTGGTTCATGTGACAAATATTTTAATTATAACTTTTAATGAAGTGTAAAGCTTTCGTTCTACGAGAACGTTAATAGTTGGAGTTCCTACTTGGTGTTTCTAACTCCACTTGACAAATAATTCCAACTCTTCCTAGCATATATTCAACGGCGTCTGTGCTAACTTGGGCCCAGAAAAATGTTGCCCATTCTTGTGGTTTCACAGATGCTAGAATAAACCCCGTCTCTGAAATTGAGTTAGGTAAGATACCAAGAGTGTCAGCAGTCTATACAGCGAAATCTTTTGTAATTAAATTGTGAGCAATGAGTATTTTGATGAACATAGAACGCTAAACTCTGAAAGAAAAACTGACACCAGCAACTCACAATGGTGATTAATTTATACTTAGGTTTTTTTATTTACAAAGCCGAAAATTACAAACAAACCGAAGTTCCGAACCGAAGGCGGGTAAAACAAATAATATGTAATAAGCTTGATTTCTTTGATTAAGAAAAAACAGATTAAGGATCCTCGTGTATCATCTCTGCAACTCAAGAATTTTAATCTATTTTTAATACAGATATGCATTTTTGTTAAGCCATCATACAAATTTTATATGTGATGTGGGTGCCGTGTGATATCGGCGTCAGAGAATCCATCACCTCATGTCATTCAAAGGTTGATGGGAAATAATAGAGAGATCTCATGACTTCCGATAGATAATCGTATAGATACTGCCCTATTGAGGCTAGACATAAAACACCACCTGACAAGGCCCTTTTTCCGATGTATACTTTTATGGATGATGATGATGACCACATTAACTAGTACTTTTCTGTCTAGAAGTTCGTCAGGGTAAGTACCATCCTCTTACCTATGTCTGCCTACCTATATCAATTCTGCCTGCCGACATTACAATAAAGAATGGTCTATGAAGCAATCCTGACGGCTCCGTGGCGCAGTGGCTTAGCAATGAGTTGCTGTGCTGGGGGCGGGGGGGAGGCGCAGGTTTGAATCCCGCACGGAACAAGTATTTGTATGGCCTACAAATAATTGTTCCGGGTCTGGATGTTTGTCCTTGTGCAATTTGTGTTTGTAAACTGCCTCCATAATACAGGAGAAAATCCTAGTGGGGGGGTAACGTTTTATAAAAACAATAAAAATCCTCCTTACAACACGACAGACCCTAGGTCAGGTGTGGAGTTTTATGAAGTGATGACGATAATGATGTTGATCACACTAGGTTGTAAGACATGACTAGGAGTTCGTCTGGTTACCACACTCTTATTTCTGCTGCTGAATGTCAGTGCTTGCTGTGTTTCGTTCTGAAGGGATCTAAGCGTCAGGGACTAGAGCGTCAGGGCCTAGAGCGTCAGGGACTAGAGCGTCAGTGACTAGAGCGTCAGTGACTAGAGCGTCAGGGACTAGAGCGTCAGGTATAATTAGAGGCTGTGAGGCATTCTAATTTATCCTCAGACGCGATAACGCATGTGAAGCCATCTTTGTTTGAAGCTAGTTGCAGATAGTGGGCTGCAGCAGCCCACCCACCCATCAGGTGGACTGTGATTTTATTAGTCAATTCAGTTTTATAAAAAAAAACATACGTGAGTGTCGTGGAACACTCGGTGGGTAGGTACTAAGTTCCCTTCGTAGTATATTATTAGTGATAAACGTATTATATTATTGATTAACAAATACAAATACTTAAATGAATTACTAGCGTCTATTAAAATGAAGCGTCATTTAAAATAACATTTCTTTCATGGCAAGATAAGATAAAGTGCGAGGGAGATGGATATTATTCCGTCTCGCTCGCACTATAGAATAGGTCGTAACGGGAAAATCTTACACTTTTTCTCGCCTAGCCCCCATCCGCCACATTCGTACCGCGCGATAAGGAACTTCGTTTCAATACCATATCACCAGTTTATAATAATAATGTGATTCAAAGACGTCCACAATATTTCTTTAAATTGACTAAGGTTGTAATGTTTCAATTCAAGATTTAAAGTGCTTTATATTTTAATGACAATACAGAAAATGAGTCAATAAACAAATTTAATATTAGCTGGTAATACATCGAATAATTCATTCAAAACTTAAGCTCTTACAAGCACCAACATAATTTTTTCATAGCTAATGGCATCACTCAATATTCTTTTACAAAATACACTCGAAACATTAGTAAACACTCGATTCTTAATCCACACTTAAAGTGTTAAATCCCCGTTGTAAGCTTTGAGGAAAAAACTTCACTATCAAAATTGACAGATCTGTAAAGAGCATTGTGAAGGACTTCGTGTTAAGCCAACACCGCTCCGTCACTCGAAAGCGACCCCGTCTTGTGCCGTATAGCGGCAAATTTGTAGATTTTGCTACGGCACTTGGGACGATGACAAAGCAACAGGCACCTTAATCCCTATAACAGCCATTTAGGGCCATTACAAATAAAAGTTTGTCGGAGTCGGTCGCTCGATGTCGGTTCGGCTCAATGCCACAATGGCCATTGAGGGGACTTCACGCTGCGCACGCTGTGAATGGGCCAGCGCCAAAAAAATCTATTAGACACGCATAATGGATTCGATGTATCGAAGTGCGGACGCGCCGAGTTCCTGATTGACGGGCCGCTGTAGTAATTTCTGAATGCTCATATAATTTAGCACTATTATAAGATTCGAACTAGTTTGTTGTAGGCATTACATTACGGATAAGTGATTGGCGTTGCACGACGCACAGCCTCGGGAGAAATGCGGCTTGTTTGGGAGCAACCTGTCCCTCGACCAGTCACCTCGACTTATTTTAACTTAGCTATATCAGCAATCAGTGTCAACTGTCGTTCTTAAACTAAGCTTTTGTCGTCTCTCAATGAGGCGTTCAAGATTTGAACGTTGACGCCATTTGATTCTAATATTTAATATCTAACACTCGGTAAACAATAAAGCTTGCGTTATTGGCACGTTAAACTAGTGTATAAATTGATTACTTGAGATAAATTGTACCGAAATATTTCATTAGGAAGTGATATTTCGTTGCTATTGAAATGGAAGATCAATATCAATCATGATCCGTAATAAGATGTATCTGTCCATTGTTTGGTATGAAAAAAATTATCAAATATGCTCGCGTTAGTGAATAAAAAGATTAACTCTCGCCTGTAAGTCGATATAGAACAATACCTCATTGTTCTCTATTTCAATACTTCGTAAATGCAATCGAACTCGGGTGGGTACGAAAGATATTTGTTCACTCTTCCTAAATTCGTTTGCGATCACAAATATTTTGGCGAGGGAAGATGGATGGGGTAGGAAAACAATCGCCTGTATCGGGATATGGGAATTCAAACAATCTGTTCGGAAACATTGAGCCGGTGTGAACGACGGGCTTGATTGAATGATATTTTCAATATTTTTGAAAAGTGTTACGTTATCGAGTGGTGAAATAACCTTATTTTCACTTTTGTTATAATGAAAAAAATATTTTGTAGTGATAGACAATACCAATAGGTTTAAAGTAACCTACTTTATACCTATTGGTATTGTCTATATTGTTATGATGTTGCAATAAACAATAAATAAATTTATATATGTGTTACTTTGTTTATCACTCTAATATTCTGGAATAAACAAGCTTACAGTCCAAATCATGGTAAATGGCTTCTGCAGCTCATGTCACCTGTAACCAAGTTTAAGCAAAGAAGATCAAAGATGCGTAACCATCCGTGCGAACTAAGATCCTCAAAGGCAGCACTAAATAAAAAAATATTGTTAAGCTTTCGGAAATTTCGAACTGTAAATATACATTTTAGCAAATATTTTGAATATCTACTGTTAATATAAACTATAAGTTTTTGTGTTGTAAACGCTATATCTGCTGTCTAAAACTATATTATACTAGCAACCCGCCCCGGTTCCGCATGGGTGATTTCTGGATCTCAACAACAGTGCTTTCTACCGGGTCCAACTGTAAATCTAAATCATCTAGAAACCCACTCAAACACACAAAAATCATCAAAATCGGTATAGTGGTTTTTGAGTTTTAGCGAAACTAAGGGACAGCAATTGGTTTTATATATAGAGATGAACTGTATTTAAAGTATTGTACATACACACCTGTATAATATAATATAACACATACGAAATTAATTGGTAATAGCTAATCTATAGAAAAAGCAAGTTCAAAGTGAAAGTGCAACAGCTGAGAGTGTAACAATTGGTAGGTAGAGTGTTATGATTGACTAATATAACACAAATGAAGGCATTTTAACATTAACTGTATATACACTAGCTTTTTGTGGCGTGAATTTATAATCTGTGTATTATTATGCATTTACAATCTTTGGCCATGAGGCTTTAAGCGCGGGCACGCAACGTACACGTCGCCGTCGGCATCCAAAGACGCTGTTCCAATACTCGAGGTTCGTAAAACACGCAATCCTTCGGCTTAACTTGCGATACAAGTTTATATTTTTATTTTTCATCATTGTAAATATTCTGGTTAAGTTGAAATGAATTCGTCACAATATACATAAAATATTTTCAGTCCAGTAATGAAATTCTTAATCAAAAACATATTTCCAAATGAAGAGATAAGCCATTACTTTGTAAGATTTTTTTTAAATGGAGTTAAAGGGGGTTGGAATTCTGCACGGAACAAATTGGGATTTTAAGAAGTCACACGACCGACTTTAATCGCGAATATACGCCAGCCCTTTGCTCATATCCTAAACTGCTTTTGGAAGATCCTCCACGGTGATTTGTAAACATATCTAGAGATGATCTCTGGTGATGCATACGAGTACGAGCGAAAATCGCAGTAGGGCCTACAATTAATAGGTCCAGGGATGGATGTTTGTCCACGTGCAATTTACGTTTGCAAAACGTCTCCACCATACAGGATAAATTCATTTTACTAATAAACAGGGTAATTTTCAAAGAGTAGCCAAATTTTAACTTAAGTTCAAATACTTATTTAAATAATGATATACCTAGCGTTATTGCAGTTTTTAAAAATCCAAGTAAATAAGGCTTATACTTTTATTTGAAATTATCCCAAATTGAATGTGATTTATGGGCAATAACGTTTTTGCCTACCGATCGATCCTTACGAATGTTTGCGTGCGCAGTAAAATCAATTATAATAATGCATTACCACGCATTTTGAATTTAAAAGATAAAAGGACAGAATGTTTTAGATTTTTTTTAACTAATTTTTCTTCACCATTTGCCTATAAGCATTAGGTACTTATTAGGAACCTTCTCTGCAAATTTGGCCGGTTATTACAAGATAACCCTATAAAGATAATGTATATTGAACCTATTGCTAATGCTGTATAAGCCTAATGTTGGTAATATAATTTTATTGGTGCGCTTATCTGTCACCACCTAAGCTATAATTTAAATAAGCAATGTTTTAAACAATATATGTGTATACTACAATTCGTGTATCTTACTAGAGTAATATTTAAAAAAAACTTAGTGTAGGATAATGTTATTTAAAAACAAACGCACAAATAAAAGATAAGAAAGGATATACAAGAGATTGAAATACTAGGAATAGGCGCTGGACGATAAATGCCGGTGCATGGACAAACCTCACTGGGTTTTCGTTACATCATAATGGGAATATTATAACGTCAAATTAAACATAAATATTTCTTTTTAAACAAATAATGAATACCTACTTATTAAGCAGATCGGTCATGATAAATGAAAGCCTCGAAATCTGTAGGTACTACTATCACGGGAATAAGAACTCAAATTATCTCATAGTCGTATAAATAGCAGCTTAATATTATGTTTCGTATGGTAAGTGACGAGAACCAGAGACCTTTTTTACTAATAAGGAGGCATTTGGGCAGTCTATCTTATAGTTCTTAGAGGTGACAACGCATGTGCATTCCGATTTTAATCAAGAATAGATGTGCTGATAACAAAATCCATTCACCAGCAGATGAGCTGTATCCTTGTTTCTCTTCCTTACTAGTAAAAGATTGAGTTTTTCACATGGTATTGCCAGGCTGCAGCTATGAGACCCTTTGTTTGGTAACGAAACATTTTATCATAGTCCTCAGAGGTGACAACGCATCTACATTTTGATTCTTAATGGCATATAGATGTAGGTGTATAACAGCCCCAGCATTCTGTTTACCATATTATTTTTATTATATAAAAAAGACTGGCAGATGGTAGTAGCAGGGCCAGTACGAACGTAGCGCTCCTGTGCTTACCTTTTACCGTGTGGTGAGTATGGAAAAATCTTTCAAAAATACATGTTATTTCATTAAATTTAAGTTTGATCATAATATATTCTATGATCGTAATATATTATATTTGAGGCCCTTTCTACTGGAAATGAGGCATTCTATCTTAGTCCTCACGGGTGACAACGCATCTACATTTTGAATTGTAATAGAGAATAGATGTAGATGTCTATGGGCCGCAGCAACCACTTACCATCAGGTGGACTGTGTGCTCGTTTGTCACCCTTATCCTATAAAAAAAAAACATGTCATCTACTTTCTTCGAAAAGATGGTAGTGGTTTTCTGCGTAGGGGCCCGTTTAGGTAGGTACCACTTTAACTGATTCTACCACCAAATAGCAGTGCTTGCATTTCTGTGTTCCGGTCTATGGGTAGGTATATATGTAGAAGTAGTATAATTACAGGCTTTAAGACTTTCCATCTCAATCCTCGGCCGTGCTAACGCATCTGTAGATTTCTTCGTATGGAGGAGGCTGCAAGTGTCTAGGGACTGCAGTCACCATCAGATGGACTTTAAGTTCGTTTGTCACTTTCGTTATATTATGGTAAAAAAGGTGTCATTTATGTCATGTTTATGTTATGTCATTTATGAATAGAATAGTATAATTTTTTATTCAATATTGATCACATGTGTAGAATTCTTATTGAAAGTAATTTTTTACTTTACCACTGGTTCGAAAAAAAAACCTCTGTCTTGGGAGGAACCAGCAAGAAACCCAGCGGGACTTTTTTTTAAAGCAAATTTTACAATAATTGTTGTACAAAGTACAAACTATATAAGTAAAAAAAATATTTTAGAAACAGCTTGGAAGCGATCACCTCATTCCCAGGGGTTATAATCAACCATGTATTCATTTATACTATAGGTAATAACACTTTTTATACAGTTTCAACTTAACAAAACATTTAAATTTGCTAATAGAGAGAGCCTGTACACTTTCCGGGACCTTGTTGTATGTTTTCATATATACATAATATGTTTTGATATCATAAAAGTATCTAAACATTACACATAATTCGAAATGTTTAGTTTGTATTTTATGTTAGCTACTGGCTGTTCCCCGCGAAATCACCCGCGTTTAATTTATTAGGTACGATTGAATTTCATGGGTGTTAATTTTTTGCGCGGAACCCTAATTATATTTATAAAATAAAATTAGCCTAAGCCACTCCTTGTAACATCAGCTATCTGCCAGTGAAAAATCCGTCAAAATCGATCCAGTTATTTCAGAGATCAGCCGGAACAAACAAACAGACAGACAGACAAAAATTATAAAAATTGGGTTTTTGATATAAGTATCGTATATACTCTCATATGCATTTATTAAAAAGCTGTTAGTTTGACATTACAAACAAATACTTCAATTTTATTTATTTGACCTATAGATTGGCTAACATAAAAACTATTTATGAAAGTTTAAATGTAAGTAATAGATACTTTACCTATTTATTCCAATAGTCACCTAGTGGTTTACAATCGACCGTAAATCTTATAATTTTTAAGTCTGTGTATTAAGCAGCCTGTATATAACGTTACACCGCACTTTAAAACACAGAGACCTACCTCATATACAAAATACCTATAAAATAAACGCTTCTTTGCCTTGAAATTCAACTTCACAGACTATTGAAAAAAGAACATATGAAATCACACAAAAATTAAGTACCTACTACCTATTTGTTGGCAACATCGTAAAATTTTTTGGCTACAACTACTCTGTACGACTGTTTGACCACAGACTATTATGTAAAATAATGGCAGTACCTATGGATGTAAACAATAAATATATTATTTTCTAAGATTTTGTAATATATTTAGGTATATATTAAAAAATAAATGTTAGCTTTCTGTACTTCTCCATATTATAATCTCACTAAATCTCACACTCCGCCGTGCACGTAATATGCAAAATGAGGTACAAAATTTTCCCTTCACGTATTAGGTATAGATTATAGAAAGAACATTTTTACACAGCATAGGCTGACTTATAAAATTTAACGATCTATTAGGTACGCATCATTTATGGATGATCTAATGCATCTATTCAGTGATCTGATAACTTTATATTTATTATGTGAATAATAGAGATATTCATCAAAAACTTCGAATTAGAAGAATTAGAAAAGCAGTGTGAATTAAACAATAGCAAAAAAACCTTTTGTGTAGCGAATAATAAACGAATATTCTTTTAACTTAAGAGTTCACTATGAGTACAGTTCCTTACGAAATATAAAGAAAAACTATAAGTAATAATTTTCTAAGTAAACTTACAATTGGCTTATTGGTAGGCGCCGAGAAAGGCGCGTACATATCGGTGATCATTTCGAGCACAAAACACTAACACATCGCGAACAATCGTTGGTTGTGGCTCGACATTAGGCCGGCGTCAGTTTGCGATGGGCACGCGGCACGCGTCGCGTCGCGTCGCTTCAGTGCGACTCGGGGACGGCGGGTGTGGGGACTGGGGAGCGAGCAGCGAGCTGCGTGGGCTCGGTGGGCGTCGCGCCAATCCCAGCCCAGTCACTCCCTCCCATACCGCCCACGCCGCGCCCCGCCTGCAAGGTCGCAGGGCGGACGTATCGATCGCACGCGCTCGCACCGCTCGACTCCATTTTATTCCAGCTCCCCCGATTTGCATAAACTTTTTTCTTGTTTCAAATTGCCGCTTACTCAGTTCACTTAGATGTCGCTTAGCTCTCGAATACCGTTAAAGATGCTCTGGAGGAACTTTATATGTAGCTACTTGTGTACTACAACATTTTGTAGGTGGATTTTACGTCTTATAGGATTACCTGACAAACTTACCAGAAGCAATATTCGAACAGTGAAGATATAAATTTATATTAAGTATTACGGAAGAATTATTATTATACTCAAATAAATTTACCTATGAAAAATCAATTGGATAAATTGGTATTTTATTTAAATATAAGTATTTGATAAATGTAGTACCTACCTAGGTACTCCATTTTACCTATTGAAGTTACACTATAAAAATGATTTTATTTAAATATTATAATTTTATTTATAGAACAAAAAATAACATACCTAAGAATAATGTTATGGCTCTACCTAGATAATCTATGTATCTATCTATGGTAACTTGAATATTTCAAAAATGAAGTGATAACAAATTAAAAATGGCATTAAAATTAAATAAAAATTACTACGTTACTTTAGATATCAAAGAAGCTATCCTTGCGCTTGTTACTAGACTCTACAATAAGTATCTATATAGTACCTACCCTTCTATTAGTAGGTATCTACTAGCAGTAGATAGGTATCTACTTACAGAAGAGTGGGTACATAGCTAATCAATGGAAACGCGAGTCCACTTTTTCTTCTTTAATGGATACTTACCTATGTAGACTAAATAGTCCACCAAACAAGAACTTCCGCAATTTCCTGCAAAAATTTAAGGAACCTAGCTCCTCTTACACATAATAAATTTATTTTATTAACGCTCAAATGCTAATTGTTGACTTTAAGCTAGTGAACTAGTTTTTGCTAGCTACGTTTGATATAGCCGTTCAAGTCTGAAAATTAACGATGTATCATGAAATAATAAAACTATACCATGGTTATTTACTTTCTAGGTAAGGTAGAGTAGGTAGGTAAAGTAAAGAAAAAGTAAAAAGTCCAAATACATAAAAGTTCCTCAATTTTAAGATGCGATTAGAAAATCCATGTTTTGGTGATGGGGTTCATTACCAAGGCAAATTTAATCGTGTACACTTACAAACAAAATGAAAAATAAAACTGAAGAGCGTCCATGGGTGCGATACGTTTGGAAGTCTCGTGCTGTCTCTATCACTTTAAGTCAAAGTGAATGTGACACCACGAGACTTATCAATTGAGTTACCGTTACAGCCTATTAAAGTCCACTGCTGCCTCAAAGCGGGATATTTGCCATAGTTACTACGCTTGGCAAGTGCGTTGGCAACCGCAGTTTGTGTATTTTAGTCGTTATTAGGAAGAAGCTACTGCTCGTTTACTGATTTGTTTCCCTCTGTGGTCTCTCACAACACCCACGGGATGATATGGGGTTATGGATATTCTTACACCGCCACTACACGGTAAAATTCAGTAGCGTTTGAGTATTTGGCCATACGAACCGGAACGTGCAATCACTGTCCTCAGTGTGTCACTCACAGATACTAACGACGGAAGAATTCCCGCCATTTAAAAACAAATGCGTTCTAAATATTAGATAGTTGAGCGCTATGTTCTTTACACCATATTGTTATATCTTCCTGATTAATGTCTCAAGGTGCAAATGGTCGAAAGCCTAGGAAAATATCAAAGCAAACCTCCTCCGAATTCTCCCATGCACAAAAATATATTTAATCAGCTGATTGATTTCTGAGAGCTGCTGATACAAATACCGTATAAATTAGGTATTTTTATGGCCCACAAATAATTTTTCCGATGTTTGTCCTTGTGCATTTTATATATGTAAACCATCTTCAAGATATAGGAGAAAATCCTACTATGAGGCTAACGTCTATTATAATGAAAAAAAATCAAGCTCACATAACGTTTTTCCACTCTTACAAATTCCTACGTTGCTCTTTCATAAAATTTTAACAATATTTCATAAAAATAATTAGTATTCTTGTTGTGTGGAAAAAGATGGAAGTTATTTCACTATTTTACATCTAAAGCAAAGTTCATTGATTCAAGAAAACACAACTTTTTTACCATTATGTTTTTGTTTATGTAATGTATATAATTATTCAGTTTTAGTCGAATTAAATTAGTTATACGTTTTTAACACGCTTGTATTAGCTTGACTTGTATGCGTATAATGTGTATGTAGGTATAGGTAACTGTACCTAATGGAATTTACGTGGTATTTAGCGATTATGGCAACAGTTTGTTTCGTCTTTCCAATTTCATTAAACGATTTATTGGATGACGAATACCTGATTCAGTCTTCATTAAAATCGATACTGCACTTCCTCAACAAAAAAAAAATTAAATACCTTACGAGTGAATTAGTGACACCAAACCAAATCGCGTCCACACTGATTCTTATTTAATATATTTTAACTTAAATCAAACGTCTGTACACAGCCCAAATTTAAGAAAGGAAAACCGTAGAATGAAAACAAAATTAATAATTAATAGACTTAGCGGTTAGCCACCGTAGAGTCTATATCACCTGAGGATGCCTCGTGCAGAGGTGAAATACGTGTCGTATGTCGTCAGTGGTGTGTCTTGCCTAGTGTAGTGGTGTTGGGAGTAGCGGTGCTGGGATTAGTGGTGACGGGGATAGTGCACGGAATTGAGGGTGGGCGGGAGGTGCTCTTCATACTAGGTAAGACACATCATTTTATTTTAAAGCGCGGATATTTGCGAAGAAAATTTTTTTAAAAGCTTTTATGAAAACAAAATGTTAAAAATACAAACTTACACTGCACAATAAAAACATAACAAAAGCTTTGTTAATCAAAGTGTTACGGTGAAGTTGAATATCTAAATGGCGTTTATGAGTGGACTGTGGAATTCAATCCTTCGTGGCAACGAAAGAGAAGTCAACTGGAACGAACTGTCAAACTTTTATTTAGATACCTATAGGAAATCTATTTCCGTTTCGGAGATCGATAAAGAAGATTCACCGATTGTGTTCAACGAGACCGGATTCGAACTCAGTTATACGTCCTTGAATTTCCACATCAACACTAGAAAAAGTTTGTTAGAAATTAAATGAAACAAATTTTTACGGCTTCTATCGCGTTTAATTTAACTTTTTAAATCCCCACGTTTGTTGTTTTTCTTCGCGTAAATATAACAAATCATTATTTATTAGAACATTTTAAATAGTAATGTAAAGTATGAAAGTGGATGGATAGAGAGAGTAGGTTTAAGAAAAGATGGATGGACTGTCCAGGATGACAATAAATTCTTTGCGAAATTGTGTTTTTATTTTTATTGTGTAGTTTAGTTACTTACACCGGTTGAATGTTTTCTAGTACTAATTGAATATTTAAGCATCGCGAATGAACCACCATACACAATATCTAGGCCTAATACCTAGGTATTGATACATTTATTTATTGTATGGCGTTACAAACGTTATTGGCTTGGGTATAGAATTTTTATCGATATATTTTATCACACTCTTATCTCTATTACGAGGGTGGATTGAAAAGTACTCGGCCTAACACAGATCCATTCAATTCTAAAAATCAAATCTACCCACATTATTTAGTTCAGTTCAGACTAGTTCATTGTGTGAAGTTCGAAACGTGTGCGATAATTAGTTGTGATTTTATAAATTTATTAACAAAGTAATCGGACATAATTTCTGCGAATGGAGCAAATCGAGCAGCGTGCCGTCATTAAGTACCTCCATAAGAAGGGGCTATCATCAAAAGCCAGCCATGATGACATGGTCAGTACATTAGGCAATTGTGCTCTGTCATATTCATTCGTCAAAAAATGGATAGCAGAATTTAAGCGTGGTAGAGAGAGTGTGAAAGATGAACCCCGCTCTGGAAGGCCTTCGGCGTCAACTACTGACGAAAATATTAAAAAAGTACTTGATTTAATAATGGGAGACCGCAGATTAAAAATTAGAGAGATAGCCGAGATAGCATCTCTTATGAACGAACTCAAAACATCATTGTCAACGAGTTGGGTTTCCACAAGGTGTCTGCAAGGTGGGTTCCGCGACTGCTTTCAGTTGAACAAAAAAGGACGCGATTGACTATTTCACGCGACTGTTTGGAGTTATTTGAAGCCGATGCAGATGATTTTTTGAATCGTTTTGTTACTATAGACGAAACATGGGTTCATTACTGTATACCGGAAACAAAACAACAATCAAAACAGTGGAGAAGACCTGGTTCACCACCCCCTAAAAAGGCTAAGTCGATTTTGTTGGCAAATAAGGTGATGGCTTCAGTATTCTGGGACTCGAAAGGTGTGATTATGATTGATTATCTTGAAAGGGGTAAGACTATAAACTCTGATTACTACTGCACCTTACTACGTCGTTTACGAGAGGAAATAAAAGAAAAACGTCGAGGAATGCTCAGAAGAAAAGTCCTGTTTCATCAAGATAACGCCCGTGTTCACACGTCAGTACAGTCAATGGCTGAAATTCACAACTGTGGCTTTGAACTGTTACCGCATCCACCGTATTCACCTGATCTGGTACCATCAGACTTCTTTCTGTTCCCTAACCTAAAAAAGCACTTGGAAGGTCAAAGATTTTCGACAAACGACGAGGTCAAAGCAGCTGTAGACGCATATTTTGACTCTAAGGAAGAATCATTTTTTTTCAACGGTCTAAATGCTTGGAAGGGGAGGTGGCAAAAGTGTATTGAACTTGATGGTGATTATGTAGAAAAATAAAATTATAACTGATTTAGTATGTGTTTATTTTCTTGGTTAGGCCGAGTACTTTTCAATCCACCCTCGTATTAGTTCCGTGTACGCTCACTTCTGCTGTCAGCGCCAAAATGGTGAAAATCAAATCGCTTCATTATGTTACGGTATACAGCCAGTCCATATATTATAGAGGTCAGTGTTAGTGGTAGATAACTTCTGTAAATTAAGTTAGTGAAAGAAAATCAGTCACTGTCAAATGATCGCAGTCAAAGACGCGCCTCTCTTTATGCATCTAAGTCATTGCAATTAGTTTATAACCAAGGTATAGATACGTTATAGTAAGTACGAAATAAAATAATGAAGTTACTACTTTTTAAGAACATTTTTTATCTTAATACAAATAAGTTAATTTAAAAACATTTTGTCCTTATTCTTCTTGTAAACTATTTTAAAATAGTAATATGATATAATTACATTGCTTTGTAACCTAATCATATTTCAATTATATCATTAAATTAGATGAGATATTATTTAAGTTATTAACTTTTAAGTAGTCAGAAATAAAATCTTGGTCAAGGTGTCGCACAGTACACACAGCTATGACTCTTTATCAGGACACGGTTTTTGTGCCAGAGCGTATGCGCGAGCACATGTGCACTCTCTATTCCCTGAGTCCCATCGTCCGTTGGAACGGCAAGCCGACACGACCCGAGGGAAATGATTCGCAGGACCAACGGCTTGAATGACTTGTTGGTCTAGTGGTCGTAAATGCGACAGCTGATCAAAAGGTCCCGGGCTCGATTCTTGGGTCAGGCAAATAAAAATTAGTTATTGAGTGTTTCTGTGAAGAAATTCTCAGTAGCAGCCTAAAGTCAGGAAGTTTGCGGTGTTTTCCATTGCCTCGGAAAGCACGTAAAGCCGTTAGTCCTCCATTTATAAAATAAGGGTGTCAAGCGAGCACACTATCCAACTGAAGTTCAGTGGATTCTGTGGCCCATATCTTGGCATCTATATCTATCCTGCATTAAGAATCCAAATGCGAATACGCTGTCACCACGAGGACTGAAAGATGGCATGCCTCAATTTCAGTAAAATGGGTCTTCGTTTCTTCAACATTAAACATACGAAAAACAGTACCTATATAACACTCACACACGCACACACATACAAAACAACTTACACACACACACACACACACGCACGAACACACGCAAGCACGCACGCACGCACGCACGCATGCACGCACGCACGCATGCACGCACGCACGCACGCTCTCACGCACGCACGCACACACACACACACACACACGCACATACGCATACACGCACACACACACAAGCACGCACGCACGCACGCACGCACGCATGCACGCACGCACGCACGCATGCACGCACGCACGCACGCACGCATGCACGCACGCACGCTCACGCACACACGCACATACGCATACACACACACACGCACTCACGCACGCACGCACGCACGCATGCACGCACGCACGCACGCATGTACGCACGCACGCACGCACGCATGCACGCACGCACGCACACGCACACACGCACATACGCATACACGCACACACGCACACACGCACGCACGCACGCACGCACGCATGCACGCACGCACGCTCTCACGCACGTACGCACACGCACACACGCACATACGCATACACGCACACACGCACATACGCACGCACGCACGCACGCACTCACGCACACACGCACACACACACCACACACACACACACACACACACACACATACATACATACATACATATATATATATTAAGCTGCTCTTTTGCTTCTTTTACCCTGTCAGAATGTGGTCATTTTCCGGTTGATCCGGCCCATTCGTATAACAACCATAATAGCCGAAGCACTGCCACATATAAATAATATGACTCTATCGCTCGTAAAAAAAATGCATATTAAAATAATATCATGAATGACTTAAGTTACTTTAGCAACAGTTTATAGCATATTTTTTAAATTTAATTTTTTTAAATGTATAAATGCTACGTGGCAACTTAGATTATTGAGAGTTAAATAATCTAAGCGTGGTAAATATTTTCAAGATTCTTTGACGATGACTTAAAGTTGAACACATAGATATATATGACTTTGATGCAAAATAAGAACACGCTAATTTTGAAAATAACCGTAACAACAGTTAAATGATAGCAGGATCAGTAAAAAATGTAGAATCTTAACTCGAAACAACTGTGGTTAAGTATCCATAAAATAAAACGTCGATGCTTAGCAAATCGTTGGAAATTTTAATATTATGTACAGACGGTAAAAATTAAAATGAATATTTTACGAATTAATTCGGCAACTTTGTTATTATTATTATCTACGTTATATTTATATTTAATTACAGGTTATTTAAGATTGTAAGATTTTTCGGCAGAAATTTTAACGGTTTAATAAGATCTATTTCTAAAGTGTCGCATATTCCAAGATTAAATATTTAAAATTAAGAACATCTGGCAATCTTTAATTCATATTTTATATACTACAATTGTTACTAACCCATTAAATGGTTATTATTTCTGAAATAAAAATGTCATGACTTGTGACGGCACTGTCGTCGCGCCACAAGCGAAACACATCGAAGCCTAAATCGCGCTAACAAAGTTTCGAAGTTAAAGCAGTATATATAGAATAGTTCCGAACTACCACGGGGAGTGTTGGCCGCTCCCCGGGCAGAACACCTTACCCGGCGGGAGATCTTCCTTTTTCCTTCCACCCACCACAGACTCACCAAGATGGCGACAAGCTTGACATGCTTAATGGATTATAATAACCTATTTATGTATGGTAGAGGCAAAAATTAAAAAGATCACCAAAACCGTTTCCGGAGGAAGGAAGCCGTGTCTTCGAAAGCCTCATAGAGAGCCTTGTAGAACATCACGCGGAGCTCTTTCTCCTTCCGTATGGTATTCCGGTTAAAAATGCTTTGTACTGCCCGGTCCTACCATTGCTCGTTGGTTAAAGATAGAGGAGTGATCCCTCTAATCATACAAAAAGAAATCACTGTTGAATAGATTATCTGATCTCTTCACGTCCATCAAGCCTCCGCAGTCCGCAACTGCTCCTGACAATCTCGAATGAGGCTCTTATGGGCCGTTGAAATAACGTTTCTATCCAGGGCATTAAGCTCAGTTTGAGCCAACCTGAGTATGCCCAAGATAAATATGAGGGAAGGATACCTTCTTATTTACCGTTTTTTTTTCTTTACCGTTTATGCCCGGTAAAAGGTTGTTAAGCACTTTTGTCAACCGTTCATAAAACACAATCTCGAATAATCATATGTTATCTGTCTGTGACACAGGTATCGGTTTCACCTTAGAAAGAGTCCTCATATTGACGGGCATAGACGATTCTACGCCCTCGGCGTTAGCAGCTTTACTCCTTTCATCATCGAGTAAGATACTACGCTAAAACCATAACCATATTTCTCCCCTCCTAAACTCATCCTGCTAAGGAGCCTTAAAGTAATATGCTATTTAGAAAGCGGCAAAACCAGATTGGACCCCCTTCTTATTCGTATCCGGCTTTCCACATCTAAATGACTAAGGATCGTATTCCACTATCCCTAAAAATTGACTCAGGATAGCCCCTAACATACAGTCTTTACAGGCGTTACATTATAGTCATAGTCATAGTCATTTATTCCATAGAACAATATTACATCGTATTCGAAATTTATTACATGGATAAAGACATTTACATGCAATTATTTTAATTAAAATTAAAATCGATAAAATTTAAACATCATTTAACAAATTAATTAAATACTTTTCATGTCATAATCACTACAAATTACATTAAAAATTATACAATACATAAACAGTAAAAATTAACATTGTTTAAGTTTATTTTTGTCATTTAAGTAATCGTCAACTGAATAGTAGCTTTTTTTTAATTAATAAAGATTTTAATTTATTTTGAAATTTGTGGTGGCAATAAAAAGTTTTAAATGAGGTAGGCAAAGAATTAAATAGTCCAATGGCTTGATATCTTGTGCTGTGGCGTACAACATTCAATGTTGGTGTGATAGAAATTTTTAAATCTTTTCGGCGGGTCATTTCTTTCTTTTTCCTTTCTTCGTATGTTTCAAATTTGTGAAAGTTCTTTACTAAATGAGTAAGTGAAACTAAGATATACAGAGAGGGGACCGTTAATATGCCAAGATTTCGGAAATGTTCCTTACACGATTCAATTTGTGGAATACGTAACACGGTACGGATCGCCCTTTTTTGTAGTACAAACGCTGCCTTAACATTATACTTATAACTATTGCCCCAGAATATTATGCTATAACGTAGTTTAGATTCTACCAGAGCAAAATAAACCATTTTTAGCTGTTCTAACGTAACTTCTTCTCGTAAACTTCTTAAGGCATAGCATGCTGAACTGATAGTGGATTCTAGTGCTTTAATTTCCTTTTTCCAACTTAAATACATGTCAATATGGATTCCTAGAAATTTGACTGATTCAACAGAGTCAATACTTATACCGTCAATGTTAACGTTTATTGAATCTTTTTGTCTTGCTGTAGATTTAAAAAGCATTGCGTATGTTTTATTTGTATTTAATAAGAGATCGTTTGTAGTAAACCAACTTTTAAAGTCATACAGTGTGTTTTTCATTTTAGTATTTAATTCATCTACCGAGCTAGCAGATACTATCGCGTTGCTATCATCCGCATAAATAGTTAGTTTTACATCATGTTGTTTGGTGTGGGTGTAAGCAGTTAAGTCATTAATTAATATTATAAATAGTATGGGTCCCAAAATGGAGCCTTGTGGAACGCCTTTCTTTACGATTGTCAATTTCGATTTGTATACCTTTTCTTCACCGTCTATTATTGTTTTAATCTCAACAAATTGTTTCCTATTTGATAAGTAGGATTCCAATAACTTTAAAATTGAGCCTCTAATTCCGTAATGTTCCAATTTCAGTAGCAGCATATCATGATTGATCGTGTCAAATGCCGAACTTAAGTCTAAAAATAAACCTCCTACCTTATATTTATCATTGAGTCTACATACTACATCATCGACTAGTGTATTTATAGCATCTATAGTACCCACATATGGTTGATACCCAAATTAGTGTAAACACCTGGCTGGAAGAGATAAGGATAGACAGGTAAGTATGCAAGCTGAAGATCTTTGTACAGTCAGTATCTTCCCGACGTTATAACATTTTATTCGCCGATTTAGACAAGCTAAAGGTGAGAAAAAACTATCTCCTTGGGAGTACTTGAATATTCGCGTGGTCACTCAGCAACAGCTCGCCATAAGCTGGCCTGCGGGATTATTGATAATATTATATGGTATATCTAACTACTTCTATGTTTTTACTTTTTGCACTTACGAATAAGTATATGTTTATTGTATATTTAATGAAATGGGGTTCAATAAAGGAATTTCGTCCATTAATCTTCCCAAACGTGTGGTACCGAGGTAAAATAATGTGTATGAATGTGCAATGCCTAAAAGTTCTCAGTTTTTCTAGTAATTTGCGGTAAAACCACCTCGTTTACGCCAAGCGTAAAATATCCGGACCGGCAAAGGAAAGCAGTTTCAAATGTGCGAGACGTCTTGTGCCGATACAGCAGAAAGGCGCGCACAACTTACATTCCTTAGTTAATGAACGACCTTGTAAATCGGTTACCTTTTAATTGCAACTTTACGCGATAATTTACCAATTTAAATATCTGTATTTAAAAAAAATATAAGTTACGAGAATATTTTTTTAAAGGGCGACAAATTAGCACACAGTCCTCCTAATGGTAAGTGGTTACTGTGGCTCTTGAACATTTACATCTATCCTCAATTACGAACTTGAATGCAGATGCGTAGTCACCCGTGAGGACTAAGATGGAATGCCTCGTTTCTAGTAAAAAAAGGTCTCTGGTTCTCTACACTCACCATTCAAAACACAGCAGTGTTGAGCTGCTATTTTACGCTGGAATTCTGTGAGAGCGTGGTCCTTTCCCGGTCGATCCGACCCATTCGTGCTACAACTATACAACTTATACAACTGTATCACGGATCTACCGCGTAAAATCTCTACAATATCTATCAAAAATCTGTCAACAAACAGTGGGATTGCTGGGACTTATTACACTTAATTATTCTCTCAATAATGACAAAATTTCTATCTAACAGTATGCTGCTTGTTATCTGTTCTATTACTTCTTGATATACTATCCCAAAGAAATTACTATATCTTTATATATATACTGTATCTATATATATATACAGATATTACTATATCTTTATAGATAGCAGAATATGTTTATAAGGTTATATTTATGGTGAATATAATACGGCTATAACACGAATGGGTCGGCTCGAGCGGGGAAGGACCACGCTCTCACAGAATACCAGCGTAAAATTGCTGCTTAACACTGCTGTGTTTCGTATGGTGAGTGTAGAGAACCGGAGACCCTTTTTTACTGGAAATGACATATTTCATCTCAGTACTCAGGGATGACAACGCAACTGCATTTTTATTCTTAATTGAGAATAAATGTCTATAATTTATTTTGACTTACGATCAAGTGGACTGTGTGCTCGTTTGTCACCCTTTTTCTATGAAAAAAAAAATATATATTACCATTCTGATTCCATATAAGATTAGGAAAACTATATTTCATAGTAAATAATATAATGCTGTTGTGTTTTGTATAGTGAGTGACGAAAAATCTGAAGACATTCCATTTTAACCCAGAAAAGTGACAACTCTAGGTGAGTTGTCACTTTTTTGATCTCAATCTAGGATACATTTATAGGAATTTACTTAAAATAAGATGCACTGTGTGCTCGTTTGTCATCCCTAGATATTAGTATAAAAAATATCCAGACTTAAGACATTGTGTAACGGGGTTGTTATAGATTAATTTGCTTAATTCCGCGGAATTAAGCAAATTAATTTATAACAACCCCATTATAATGGATTTCCGCCAATTCTATTTCTATCAACATTACATTGTGTAACGTTTTATTGGGCTGCTAATAGCGGATATGTGACCACTGCTGCCATCATAGAAGTTTCAAGAAGCTGCTGTTTTCAGTGTTTATTTAATCCCCTATTGCATCTAGGGAGATTAATGGTCACCATTTCATTAGGGTCATGAGTTCCCTGCTTTACCAAGCAACTGTAATTTTTATCCATCTAGGTACCTATACTTAAAAACTATTAACAAAGTAAATATTTACTCGCTCGCATGTATAATGCGTCTTTATCTGAGCTATAGTATCATGAAAAAGGCAGAAGGCTTAACAAGCAACATAATTATAGTGATTGCATTAAAACTGATATCAAGTACTTTAACATTCTAATGCAGGCAGCTGTCGAAACTGTTGAGAACTACTATACGTAAAAGTAGACAATATTCGAATAAGGTGTTAAAGATAATGAAGTATAATGTACCCCATAAAGGTCTAATAAACACAACCAAATAATTTCTATGGAACATAAAAAACACCATAAAGGTATAAAACATAGCGCGAAAAAAATACGATGGCGCCCTTCCGCACCCCACGGGTTCCGACACCACGACCGCTAAACATTTCTAAGAGAAACGTCGTCGCTTTAAGAATAGCGTAAGCGGCTAATAGTTTTATGACACGCATATCACAGGTAAAATATTCACTGACAGCATTATTCAATAATATGCTTTATTTCATTGTGTCAAGGTGTAACCTTATATTCAAGTAAAAAGCGGAAATGACAGTCGCTGAGCATTACAGCGACATTAGACAGGGGTGCCATCGAGTTTCTGATGGACTGGAATTGCTGGTAGGTGAGCGTAGTGGGGTGCGGGGGAAGGTTGGGCGTGTCCAGGATAACGAAATAAAACGCCCGGGGCTTATGTGCGACCGTGCGAACTCGTCTTAACGCAATAAACATTTTAATTTGGGCACGAAACTCACGCTGTGATGTAAAATTACAGCGTGAGAGGGCGGCGTATGCAGAAGAAATCAAATTACGAGGAAATTTTACGTGATGCTGTTCATGGGGCGTTAATAAATAGGTTTTATATCAATGAAAATATGCATATGATCAGTCAAGATTTTTTCAGCACCTTTATATCTACAGGCTTTCTCTATGCATCTATATCAACTAAGATCGTATTACTGATCACGTGTTCTTATATGTTCTTAAAATATTTTAAACATAATGTACAATATAGGAACTTTTTAGGGATTCTCCTACATCTCGTAACTGTATTATACCGTAACAGTTCCAATAGAAAATGGTACTTTCCTATTCTAATACGGATTTATCGTGATCACCATGCAATGATTTGCAAATTGACGATCGCAGTTAAGACTGAATCATTAATGGTACTTATCTTCTTCCGTGTGGGCATCATATTACATTTTTTTATAGATTAAGGGTGACAAACGAACACACAGTCCACCTGATGGTAAGTGGTTGCTGTGGCCCATAGACATCTACATCTATCCTCGATTACGAATCAAAATGCAGGTGCGTTGTCACCCGTGAGGACTAAGATAGAATGCCTCATTTCCAGTAAAAAGGGTCTCCGGATCTCTACAGTCACTATACGAAACACAGCAGTGTTACGCTGCTATTTGACGCTGGTATTTTGTGAGAACGTGGTCTTTCTCCGGTCGAGCCGACCCATTCGTGCTACAACTATACTACTAATATAGCTGTAGCATGGCTCTACCACGTACTAAAGTAAAAAATTATAATATTATAAAATGGTTATAACGCCACTTAATGAGATACCATAAGATCTTTCAAGCATCTATGGTGATAGATTATTTTACGTCACGAATTAATATAAAAATATATAGAATTTGAAACTTCAATATTTATGTTTCTTTTTTAAAACCGTTGGAAACCTATGAAAATACCTGATTAGAACTTAACTGATCTCTTTAATATTTTTTAACCACATACTCAAATCAAACATTAGTAAGCCTATAAGTAAGTAAATTTGCTACGCTGGGAAAGCACAATTAGATCAGTTTGACCGGCGTCGTCACATGACCGGCGGAAATAGGCGGAAGTGAGCGACGCCGGAGCGTATCACAAGCAATGAAACATTGAAACGTTTCGATAGCTGTTTGCTAATACACAAGCGAAAATATTTTTTCTCTTGATGTAGCAAGTTATTTTTAGAAAGTACGCTAGTAAAAATAGAGTATAATATATCGTTAGAATACCATTAAATTTATTGATCTTTCTTAATCATATTTTAATAATATTATTGACATTTACGTTGTAGAAATAAAAGAAGTTAGTGAAATGATTAGAGTGATTTGAATCATGTAATAACAAGTGGAAGTAAAGACTGTGTGTGAACCTCCAAAGGAGGCGGAGTTATAGCCGAAATAAGAATTTTTTCGCGGCCATTTTGACCGCCTAGGAGAGTAATGAGAACTTTTTGCCCCTATTCAACCATGACCGCGATGACATCCAATACATGATAGGCTATTCAAACTGACTATTCCTAATGTTCGACCCCCCCACCAACACATTTCTAGTATTTACTTCCAAAAAGAGAAAAAGAGAGGAGTGCTCACTGCCCTGATACAATTAACCGTCCCAAAGTATGCGAGTTACGACAATGACAACTTATTTAATTTTTTTTTAAATATTAAATTAAACTGACCAAATATTTATATAAGCTGACCAATTATCAGCGAAAGCTTCTCGATCGCGCATAGGTGGATTTTTTTATTTTTTTTGCGAATGAGGTGCTAAAATTTCTCAATGACCTTGCAAAATTTTAACCCTTAATAAAAAAAATTCTAACGCTGACCAATTGATAAGACAAAGTGACCTTTAATGATCAATTTCTGACCTATCAGATGGTATAATTGGTCAATGGAAATACCGCACATGAGGTGCTAAGATCGCGGAGCTGATTCTTGCGAATGTGTCACAATCAGTTAAAATAAAGCATTATCATGCATTTTGAATTTAAAAGATAAAAAAGACAGACTATTTAGAGTTTTTTTAATTAAATTTTTCTTCACCATTTGCATATATTACTTATTCAGAACCTTCTCTGCAAATTTGGTCGGTTATTGCAAGATAACCCTGTATATACATAGATATCTTACATACATATACTAACTGGCCAGGCAGACGTTGTTCTGTCCTTTCCAACGAATCTTTGTCCTATAAAAATCCTTAATTTGGAAATAATAAATATTGAGGGTCACTTAACAGGATAAGAACTATCCTATCTCTAGTTGGAGCAAGCATTACACATTTGCAGCGTTTTATTAGAATCGGTTGAGCGATTTCAGAGATTAAGAGATCAATGTACATAAAATACATATCATCATTATCATCATTCATCATTACAACCCTCTACAAGTCCACTGCTGAACATATGTAGGCCTCACCTAAAGAATGCCACAAATCACGGTCATGAGTCACCTGCATCCATCGACTTCCTGCATGTCTGACCAGGTCGTCACTCCATCTAGTAGGGGGCCGCCCCACATTTCGCCTACCGGTACGAGGCTCGCTGAGCGACCTTAAGTCATGACTGGCAACACACACTGGTTGTACAAGCCCGTTTTCAAGTTTTGAGGTACCTATACATAAAATATAACTTTGTAATTCAGTTTTCACCTACTTCCAGACGTCTAAATATTCTGAGATTTTGTAGACGTATTAAGAACGATCAGCAATGTAATAAATAATTTCATAACTACGGTCTTAGTATTCTCACTAGCATCATCACAGCTCATGATGCGTTTTGTTTAAGTTTTTTCTACAGACTTCAAAAAGGAGAAGGTACTACTTTTAACAGTGGTAGAGCCACGCGGCAGCTTTTGCTGTCGCACGGATGGGCCGGCTCGAACCGGGGTGGTACCACGACCTCACAGAATACCAGCGTGAAGTAGAGGTTTACCTCTGCGTTTCGCTTGGTGAGTGCAGGTGGTCGGAGGCCCTTTTTACTGGAAATGAGGCATTCCATCTTAGTCCTCACGGGTGACAACGCATCTGCATTTTGATTCGCAAACGAGGATAGATGTAGATGTCTATGGGCCGCAGCAACCACTTACCATCAGGTGGACTGTGTGCTCGTTTGTCACCCTTATCCTATAAAAAAAAACTTAATGCGACTGTAGGAATACTGTAGAAAACTGTAGTAACCTATGTTCTTTTTTTAAGTGTTTTTGATGCTTTTATTTGAAAGCTGGTGCTTCTTATGTGGTTCCATATAAATTTGATCAAGGTCTGACGAATAGTTTTTGAGTTATCCTTAATAATTTATATTGAAGTCGCTTGTACAACATTTTTAATTATTAAACTCTAATATTTAGACTTGCAACGAATATTCAGCTATTATTCGATATTCGGGCTATTCGGCAACTCTTATCCTATTCGGCCGAATACCGAATACTTAAGCAAGAGGTTTTATTGTAGTATTATAAAAATTCAAAAAATATCTATCAGATAAATATCTATGCATTCGAATTATCGTAATTAAAGTGGAAGATAATGGTGCAGAAAGACTAGTTTTTCTTCATTTTCAGGCAGTAGTTTACTCCTTTTCTTCTCGTAGACAATCCCATCTTCAGAGAATAGACGCTCTGAAGAATAAACACTACTTCTTTCCCGGACGAATACTTTTGCCTAATATTCGGCGTGTGGCCGAATATACTATTCCTTGCAAGTCTACTAATATTAATATTGTTATAAATTTGAAAAAATAGTTTTGTAAGAGAATGTTGTACATACTACAAGATTTACTTAAAACAGTTGAATATAACATCATATATAATGTAGTATGAAATAGACTAGCGAATCTGTAAGTTAACACCCAAATCCACCCTCCTTTCACTCTCTGAGATCTCTTCAAGTGAACCAACAATGCTCTCAACCTATCCCTCCCTACCGAGTAGGTACTTACGAGCTCTTGAAATACGTTCCATGAATTTAGGTTGCCTTATGTTTGCGTGAAAATGTGAGTGAAAATATCCACAATGAAATTTTATACGTCCAATTTTTTTTTAATTTAGATAAATCAAAATTCCTGGATTTTAACAAAATTATAATAATAAATATTTTTTTCTTTTTTTATAGAATAAAAGTGACAAACGAGCACACGGTCCACCTGATGGTAAGTGGAAATTACAGCTACTAAAACTAAGATCGAGTGCCTCGTTTCCAGTAAAAAGTGTATCCATTTCTCTACACTCACAATACATAAGAATATTTTTGAGTTTGAAATAAATTTACTATTTTATTACAACAAAAGTAATTTATAAACATCCTACGGCGATTTTCATTGGAGAGTGCAAAGTTCTGCTCAATGTCGCTATGGCAATGGAGTAGAAAAGAGTAGTAGAAAAGAGTTAACAGACCTTAGGATAGTCCCAGATGGTATTTTATTTGTCAGATACGGAGTTTTCTATGCGATAATTAATCTGTATAACCACTGAGCTCCGCAAATAGCACCTCACTTAAATACATAGTTTAAGGCACTGAATATTGTAATCATATCATTAGAATAGGTACTTAATATAAGATATTTATTTGTATAAGGTAATGTATTTTAATGATTGAAATTAGTTTATTCATTAGTTTGTTTTTTAAAACTTTTTAATTTATTCATTAGACGTATCGATTATACCTTTATATATAGTCTATAAACACACAAAACAAATTTGTAAATATCTGGAATAAACATCCGGCCACACACCGACTAGTGAATGCCCGCGGCGCTGGCTGAACCTCAACATTTGCCAACAACAGTGAATGCACATTGTGTAGTCCTTTCTAAACATAACCTATTATGCATTGTAAACGTTTCAATGATACATTCTATATTATAAATGATAAAATATATGTTTCATTACTGTTGTGTTATTATATAGACATTAAATTAAAAAAAATAATTTAACAGTGGTAGAGCCACGCGGCAGCTTTTGCTGTCGCACGGATGGGCCGGCTCGAACCGAGGTGGTACCACGACCTCACAGAAAACCAGCGTGAAGTAGAGATTTACCTCTGCGTTTCGCTTGGTGAGTGCAGGTGGCCGGAGGCCCTTTTTACTGGAAATCAGGCATTTCATCTTAGTCCTCACGGGTGACAACGCATCTACATTTTGATTTGTAATAGAGGATAGATGTAGATGTCTATGGGCCGCAGCAACCACTTACCATCAGGTGAACTGTGTGCTCGTTTGTCACCCTTATCCTATAAAAAAAAACACTGTGGTGGGACTTTTTTCTTTATAGCTCGTTGATTCTTAAACTTCTAGACCATTTAACGGATGTCTTATCTTTCCATGAACCACCATCCTTAGATGTAGTAGATCTAGATCTAATCAACATCATTAAATCATTGTGCACCTCTTACTTTAATCATTACATTGTATTGTAAATCGTATTCTGAACACTGAACATCATCTGCAGAAATTTTGTATTGTATGATGCCTTTGCGGTCCACTTCGGGCGCCTTTAGTGAGCACCAGTAGTCCACGGACCACTGGTTAAGAACCACTGCACTATGTGGTAGAACTCTCTTCCTACGTTGGAGTCCATCTCTAATATAGTGTGTTTATTGTTTCAACTTATAAACTTATTTAGGTAACTTTATTTCTCACATTAAATATACTGAATTTAGTAGCTATTAAATAGATATCAATATACCAATTTTGTGTGACAAAGTTTGCATATTGTTACTGTAACTAATGCAACCATACTTTCGATCAATTAGTAAATTTTATGACTTAAGTTGTTTTAAGCGGTGATTTACCTCACTTAAATTATTGTTACCATTGAGATCATTGCTTAATATTAACAAGTAAGTACTTAAATATCAGAAATGAAACTAAATAGAACTCAAGTTAATGCGATAATATACTCCTTTACTCGAAGAACATTGTCCGTGGGTGGATGCCACGTGAGTGCTCGCGCAATCGCGCCGAAACCATATCGAATGCTTTATCCTCGCCTCTCAGAACCGTACAATACAAATTTCATAGTGCCCCATCGATGCGGCGACAAATCAAAATAAATTACCGATTTCGTCATTGGACATTCGTTCCGATATAATTTCCTTACTCCGTACTAGAAAATAGCATAAGAATGCGGACTGCATAGGAATTTTCTCACTTAAATGATTTATAACTATAGAATGAGTGCACAATGGATTGTTAAAGGATTTGTTTCAATATGGCTGATGTTAGTCACCTCCACTTATGTTGAATATAACAATTTTTTAAACTCTAAGCAAAATTGCAAAATCTGTGACGTTCGTACCTTCTTTGCCTTAATAGCAATATTAAAAGATATAAATTTCTGTTATCTACGTGGTAGAGCCATGCTTCAGCTATATTATGATAGTAGCATGAATGTGTTGGCTCAATCAGGGAAAGATCACGCTGTGACAGATCAATCAATGCTGCTGTGTTTCATATGGTGAGTATAGAGAACCGGAGACCCTTTTTACTGGATACGACGCATTCCATCTTAGTCCTTAGTGGTGACAACTAATCTGCATTTTAATTCTTAATCAAAAATTGATGTAGATCATGTTTATGGGCCACATACACTTATCATCAGCTGGACTGGATGCTCGTTTGTCACCCTTAAGCTATTAAAAAATCTTAAGTAAGCCTATGTACTAATCTGTATATTTATATTATATATTATTTATTAGTTGTTATAACTATCTTTCTAAATATTTTTTTACTTTAAATAAAGATCAGCAAATATTATTAAGTTTCACAAAGAAATACCTAAATAAGACAATAATATTTTACCGGTATGCCTTAGTATCATTTTTGCTTTATATAAGTGAGGTTGACAAACGAGCACACAGCGGCACGAAAAGCCTGATAGTACCTGACACTACCTGATAGTAGGTGGATGCTGCAGTTCATAGATGTGTTACGCCTGAAAACAAAGATGGAACTCCGAGTAACCAGTGAGTGAACCTCGGTTCTTGTCACTCACAATACAAAACACAGCAACACTATGCTACTATTTGGCTTTCTTAACCTATAAGATTTAATTTTCTTTTTATAAATAGGAAACCATTTAAAAAAATTAAACCCATATTATAAAGATATGGTAATTATTAAAAAGCAAGTATCTTATAAGTAGTAATAAAGTAAAAAAGTAGTAAGTAAGTATATATGTTCGAAATATAAATAAATATCTCAAAATGGCGATCACTATCACGAAAGGACATCGGTCACGGCCCATACATGCTGTGACCTGACTAAAATATCGCGAACATGACAAGTGTATGGATTAATCCGTTCCCCTAGGCACAATCTCAATCCTAAATTGAAAATTATATTATTTAAAAGCCGGGGATAGTAGAACGTTACACTTATGCATTTCGTCACTTTTGAGGTTATGATGTAATAATTCTGCAGCCATGACTACAACCTCAGCTAAAACCATTTATATGAAAATTATCCAGTAATATATACTTAACTATATAAATCAATGGCTAAAACCACAAAAATAAATCAATAACCTTTCTAATATTTTCACTGCTATGTTCAGCAGTGGCCTTGTGAAGGACTTGAAAGATCAGTTGGAGTCCATAATATTAGCCAGTCACAAATTACACATTAAAACCACAAAAAGCAACCAACGAATGACTGCGCGGTAAATGCTTTGATAGCTCGCAAGTCATAATACCGCACAATATATGTACATAATACGTTCCGTTTTAAGTATTAGTGCATTCTACATTTATTATCAACCTATCATTTGCAATTCATTTCGGAATACTTCATCCATATCCCCCACTAAAAATTATGTTATTGATAATACATTAAAAATAAAAAAATAAATAAAAATCTACAATAATTTTTAGTATTTAAAAAAAGTAAACGCATAACTGCTGGCCGAATGAGGAAGCTCAAGGTCGCTCAGCGAGCTATGGAGAGGGCTATGCTTGGAGTTTCTCTGCGTGATAAATTTAGAAATGAGGATATCCGCAGTAGAACCAGAGTGACCGACATAGCCCAACGGATTAGTAAGCTGAAGTGGCAATGGGCCGGCCATATAGCTCGAAGAACCGACAACCGATGGGGAAGAAAGGTTCTCGAGTGGCAGCCTCGTACCGGTAGGCGAAGTGTAGGGCGACCCCCCACGAGATGGAGTGACGACCTGGTAAGATATGCAGGAAGTCAATGGATGCAGGTGGCTCAGGACCGTGCTTTGTGGCATTCCTTGGGGGAGGTCTATGTTCAGCAGTGGACTTGTGAAGGGCTGTAATGATGATGAAACGCATAATAGGAGTTATATTACTTTAGTGTTATGATAAAACGTGTACCAGAAATAAAAACGGGACTAGTTTAGATGCGTTCAAAACCTATAAAAAGTAGTAAGGAAATTATGTTTTTATTACAAAGCTAAATTATTTTACTGGCTCTAATAAAATATTGTTATTATTGTTGATCTGTTTAGATTTTTTCATGAATGTCTCTGCTCCGCTACAGTCACAGCCGGATTTCCTACAGTGTCAAAATTGTGCTGACGGTAGGCTGTTTAAAGGTAAAAGGGGATTAAATATACATATTAAACGATGCCATAGTAAAAGTATTTCGGCTTCACAGCCTACCGTAGAAATTCATAACTCTATTAGCAATTCCTCTAATGACACAAATTTTTCCCTGTTTTCGGAGCAAATTTATAAATATTATCGTAATGTACCAGTGGTTAAAAGAATTCCTAGAGGTGCGAGGATGCAGCTTGCTAAAGCATTGTCATGCACTATTCAAAATTGTTTCACTAATAGTGAAAATAGTTGGCAAAAATTATTTACTTTCGCGTATTCCCATTTTCATTTTGATAAAACAATAAATAAATCAGTTACGTCTCAACTAAAAGAGACATCTTTTCAAAATTTAGATTACCCAATTAATACTCATTTATCTCGACCACGTCCTAAATTTGATTTAAAAAAAGTAGTTGAGTCGAAAGTAATGGATGGCGACTTAAAAAATGCATCCCGTATTTTATTCTCAGACGACATCCTGGCTCCTCGTAATGTCGAAACACTTGAAAGCCTTCGTCAAAAGCATCCTTCGGTCAAACATCCTCAGAGTTTACCGCTGCCTCCCAGGACTTCTATGCAACCTTTACAAATTTCGGAAAAAGACACTTTAGAAGCAATTATGTCATTTTCGAATGGCTCTGCTGGCGGCATTGACGGAATTACGCCTCAACATCTTAAAGATCTTGTAAGCGCTTCTGCCGGTGACGCCGGCGGAGTACTTCTTAAAGACATTACAAAATTATGTAACTTTATGCTTTCTGGTAATGTTAATCCAAATTTCATTCCATTCTTATATGGGGCAAGATTATGTGCCTTCAAAAAAAAGGATAACGGTATCCGTCCTATTGCCGTTGGTTCCACATTTCGACGTTTAACTTCAAAATTAGCTTGCAGGCACATAATCTCTAACCTTAAGACCAAATTTCAGCCTACTCAACTGGGTTTTGGCACTAGAGGTGGCTGTGAGGCGGCGGTACATTCAGTGCGTACATTTTTAACAAGCTCTGATGCAGATGTTCTTGTGAAGGTTGACCTAAGGAATGCTTTTAACTCTATCGATAGGGTAACCTTGCTGAAAGAAGTGGCTAATAATACCCCCGAAATTTATCATTACGTTTGGCAATGTTATAGTCAAAATACTAACTTGTTTTACGAAAACCATGTTATCGATTCCGCTGTCGGTGTTCAGCAGGGTGACCCACTGGGTCCAGCACTTTTCAGTTTGGGAATTCAACCAATTATTTCAAATTTGAAATCCAAGCTGAATGTCTGGTACCTAGACGACGGTACACTGGGAGGTAGAGCAGATGACGTCCTCAGTGATCTTACTCATATTTTTCAAAATTTTAAAAATATTGGTCTTGAACCAAATAGCAATAAATGTGAAATATTTTTTTCCAATAATTTATCTACTTCTCATAGAGACACCTTAATTCAAAATTTTAATCATATTTGTCCAGGAATAAAAACTGTCAGTACGGAATCACTATACCTGCTAGGTGCCCCGTTGTTTTTCGATAGTATTAAACCTGTTTTAAAAACAAAATTTGATCAGTTTTTAAACCACGTTGATAAATTGTATAAATTAAACCCCCACATAGCTCTTACTATTTTAAAATATTGTCTTCTTGTACCTAGATTTACATACTTACTCCGCTCGAGTCCAGTCTGGAAATGTTCGGATATTTTACAAGATATTGATAATAATCTTAAAATAGCTATTGAAAAAATTCTAAATTTAACTTTAAATACTACAGCCTGGACTCAAGCTACTTTACCTATAAAATTTGGTGGCATTGGTGTGAGAAATCTTTCTAGCATTGCATTGCCTGCTTTCCTTGCTTCCGTAAATAGTGTCAGTGACTTATGTAATATAATTTTAAATAATAAAGCAGACCTATGCTTTGCTACGGAGGCAGGGCAGACATGGCAAACGCTCTGTCCTGGTGAAAATGTTCCACTGGAAGTTAACCAACAAAAACAGTGGGATATTCCATTGGTACAGGGCGTGCAGAAGGATTTGTTTCATAATCTCCAGAGTGACCTAGATAAGGCACGCCTTCTAGCTGTTTTGACTAAGGAATCTAGTCACTGGTTACACGCTTTACCATCAAGTAATCTCGGCACATTACTTGATGCGGAAAGCTTACGCATTGCCGTAGGAATCCGACTAGGAGCGGCGATTTGTCAACCCCATCAGTGTCCCTGTGGTAGCAGCGTCGACAAGTTTGGGCTCCACGGACTTTCATGTAAGAAAAGCGCTGGTAGATTTTCACGACACAGTTCTTTGAACGATGTCATCCGAAGGGCTCTTGTCTCTATAAATGTTCCCTCGGTTTTAGAGGCTTGTGGAATATTTAGAGACGATGGCAGGAGACCCGATGGTATGACATTGGTCCCTTGGGAGAGAGGTAAAGCCTTAGTGTGGGATGCTACTTGCGTAGACACTCTGGCGGTCTCTCATCTCAGGGGTACCTCGTTTAGAGCCGGGGCGGCATCAGAGGCAGCTGAACTGAGTAAGTGGCGCAAATATGAGTCTCTGAGAGATGACTACATATTTGTGCCATTTGCTGTAGAGACTATCGGTCCGTGGGGTCCACGTGCGGTGAAGTTCCTAAAGGAACTCCATCCGCGGCTGGTCGTTGCTGCTGGTGATAAGAGGGCTGGTTCTTTCCTTGCTCAAAGGCTAAGTATAGCCATTCAGCGGGGAAACGCAGCCAGCGTTCTTGGCACGATACCGCGGGGAGTAGGACTATATGATATTTAAGTTTCTAGTTTTAGTTTTTTTTTTAATTATTATTATAGTTTTTAGTATTTCAATAAATAATTAATAAAATAAGCTGGACCCCGTAATTTAATATACAAATAAGTAACTATTTTTTGACATATCAATCATTGGTGGTCGTTTCATATTTTGGTCGGGTCGTATTTGACCGACGTTCGTGAAAATTGACATTTAAAGAGTGAAGTTGTCACTAACATAACCCCTTTGTGTTATCCTGCCTCCTGCGTATAGAAATAGAAATATTATATTGTACTAAATTATTTATTATAATAAAACAAAACCTGACCTATGGCATCACATCGCATTTAACCAACAAAAATATACCAAATATAATTTAGACTTTATTATTATTTATCTCAACTAGAAAATTAGTAAGTATTAAAATAAAACAAGTGACATTCAGTACTTACTAATATCTTCATGTCCTTGTGGTCCGCAGAAACGGAGTCGATACTAACCTAAAACAAATTGACTTCATTATAATTTCGTAATAAAATTAGTATTAAGTCAATACAATATTTCACTAATCTGAATGTTTACAGCTGACGTAATTACCACTTTGGCAGGCGGGTAGGTATTTGCGTTACGGCATTTTATTTTTGGAATTATTAAATAGTTACTGATTACTTATTTCATAAGATGATTTGGTCATAAAAAAATTCTTTAATCGAATACTGGGAAGAACTTGCCAAACCTTAACCAGCAAGAAACCAAGGTAGACTTTTGTCAAATAATATGGCGTATAATGAAATAAAAAAAAATTGAAACAGCAGGTTGGCGATTACTTCATTCCCAAGGATATTATTAATCATGATGTATTCTTTAATAGTATAATAGCCCTTAAAAAATGTAAAACTTTTTGATATCGGTCCTGCATATTTCTAGGACTCTATTGTAAAAGCGTATCCTAACATAACCTACATTGCTCCCATGAAGCAATTACTTACTGACTATTCGGAATAAGGTACATTTTTAGTAATACTATTTTTGATTTTATGTACCTACATACATTAAATTTTCGTAAATATACTGAGAGGTCAAAGTTTATTTCTTTAAGTTTTTATTTAAAAACTTCTTCTAGCTTAGGTTATACTATAATAAGCCCGGTAAAATTGGATATCGTCTTACAAGATAATCAAAGTGGACTGTTAGAACTTCTAAGATCTGACACATTATCAAACACAGATTAGTCCGTAATCCACATATCAAGGAGAAAAAAGGGTCGCGCACCATGGGGATTACTTGCTTCACCATACAGCGTATTGTAAAATATGATCTCTAATTTGTACCGTATAAACGCATAAAAGGGAAATTGTTACAGACAAAATAGTTCCTCTTCATAGGTGTCGTTTGTTATAACGACGTTCTGCAGCATCAAATTGAATCGGCAGCAAAACAGCACTCGGTCCACCTGATTGCAAGTACCCGCAGATTTTCAAATTTTCAAACTATCCATTAAAGATTCTCACTCCTGAGGACTAAGATAGAATGTATCGTTAACAGTAAAAAGGGTCTCTGTGGTTTTCGTCACTCATCATACGAAACACACCATCAGTATGCTGCTATTTTAGGATGATATTCTATGCGAGCATGTCCCTTCCACCGCCGCCATGAAGTACGGAATAAAAGAGTTTCTGAAAGACTTTAAAAACCGGTTGTCCAACTACTTTCAGAAACTCCCAAAAGCATGGCTCATCCGACACTATTTCTTGGATCGTTACTCTTGTTTGAGGCTCAAATTAGGATGTGGACAATTGTGTGTAAAACCTATCAATATCGCTCGAAATCTGATTTTGCCTGGAAATAACGTTGCCACAGTCCGGTCTTCAACTTAGATATGTGGCTCTTTTCGGCTAATTGGAGCCTTGTTTACGCCCAGTCACTTCTTGAATACGTGCTGTATTTAAATTGCGCAATCTCACCATATGTTTTTCAGAAATCTGTCTATTTTGTTGCCTGTACTTTGTCGTACCTGTTGAAGATTGCGGTATTATTTCTAGTCTAACAGCTATGATTTTTTCAGGAAGTATTTATGTTCTTCTGCAATGGTTCTTTTAATACTTCGCTCCGACCGCATGGAGAGTTTCCATGAGCTTGTCATTTATATCGTCCTCTGTATTGCAATCTTCTAGGCACTGAAAACGATTTTGTAAATCGAGTTCAAAGTTTTCGGGGCTTTGGATTAGAGCACGACAGGTCGTAGTTCCGACGCTAGTTACTACAGAAACTTCTTTAGACGTCTCTCTTTACTGAAAAAAGGAGCCAGCTCATCTTGGCTCCTTCTTTCCAAAATGTATCACTGGAATACACCGACCACCTTCAGTTGTTGGGGGTTGAGATTTCCTCAAATCTGAACTTCAAGCGGTTCATTGAGTTCAAGGCCAACGCAGTTGCAAGGAAGTTAGGAGTCCTTGTAAAGGTGCGCCGATACTTCACGCCGGGACAACTGATTACCTTATAATTCCTCGCTCTGCCTTCCACCATCGGACAACCAGACGTTCGGCCAGTCTCCACCCCTTCGTTGTTGACTTACCACGCGTTCGAACCAAATGATTCGCCACGTCGTTCATTATGCGTACAGCAAAGGAGTGGATTAAGTTGCCAACATCTGTGTTTCCATCCGATTACAATGTAGGTGTCTTCAAAACAAGATTGAATAGGCTTTTGTTAAGTCAGTGCGCTTCACCATCTTAGGCTACATCACCACTTACCATCAGTTTGATAGCGGATTGCAGTTAAGCGCTGGCTTAGAATAATATAAAACAAAAACCTCTCCAACATTAGGGTTGAGTGTGCATCTCACCATTCGGTGATCGCTTCTCAGAATAAGATTTCATTAAAAAGAATCCCTACTTCTCCATAACGTCATCCAGCTCATTATACATCATCTGCACCTTCTTGTCGGGTATGACGAGGCTTGTGCTTAAGCTTGTAGGACCTTCAACAAATACCATTTATTGACTCTGAGTATAAGGTACGCAACATTTGTTGGCACACCCCTGATCTTGACCACGCGGTTAATTGGCCTTATGGACGCAAAATCCGACATCTCCTTGGGACAGACGGTTACTCTCCCGGTGATAGAACAAGTTACCGCATTTGAAGATCAACTGCTCTCCCACTCTCTGCGGACCTCAAATTATCCTTTAATAGCCCAGCGCAACTTGTCTATCTTTTCTTCTAGCTTCACAAAATTCTCCAACCAAATCACCGCCACACATTTTTAGTATCCCTTGCCCGGTCGTTATCATAGACGTTTTCTGTCTCGTTTCTCATGATGTTTGCCGTAATTACTACGATGGGCAGGCGGATTGGCTACCGCCGTTTTTTATTAATAAAAAAGAAAACTGCTGCCAATCTACAGTTTTAGTTCCCCTCTGTTGCTTCCTACATCACCCACAGGATAAAATGGGGTATTCTTACGCCATCACAATACCGCTCACACCACTGCCTCAGTGTATGTGTAGCCTGCAATTAATTTGTTTAATTGTTCTGGGTTTTAATGGTAACATATAACGTAGACAATTTTCAATTCATGTATGTAAAACGCCTCCGCGATATAGGAAGAAATCCTTCAGTCTTTGTAAAGATTTTCTAAAGGGATAAAAAAACTGCAACTTCGCTATTATTTTTACTGTTGAATACGTGGTAGAGTCACGATACAGGCATATAATGGATGTAGGTCAAATGTGTCTGGTCGACCGCAGGAGGACCGCGCTCTCACATAATAAGAAGCTTAATGCTGATATGTTTCGTGAGGTGAGTGTAGAGAACCAGAGACCCTCTTTAATGGAAACGAAGCATTTCATATATCTCCTCAAAGGGTGATAACGTAATGGATGTAAATGTTTATGGGCTACAGCATCCACCTACGATCAAATAGACTTGTGATGTGTGCTTGTTTGTCACTCTTATTCTAGAAAAAAAAAACATTATCTAGCACACACTTCAGGTTCAGATGAAAGAGAAGGAGAGCCTTCTTAGTAGATAATTGAAATACCAACAATTTTTTGCTGGCTATCACAATGATAGCAATATTATATTACTTTGTAATAATTTTATAGAAACAACTCTTTCGAGTTGTTGCAGTTGAGTATCAAAACACGCCCTTTGCCTATTCATCCAGTAACTGAAGCAAAAACAAAAACTAATTAGAAAGTCCCTTAAAAGTTAATATCATAAGTCCGTGCGGCGTACACACAAGCGAATTTAATTTGGAGCGTTTTTAATTATGCCAGGAGATTCGTTCGAAGCCGGCCGGTTTCGGCGCCGCGCGGCCCCAGCCCTGTAATTATGGACCCCATAATAGCGAGGCCTGGTGAGCCCCGCGCGTCCCCACCCCGTCGAGGTCTAGTCTTCTACGCTACGTGATGGAAATTAGGAGGCATATACTTTCAAGGTTTTACCAACGAAAGCAAAAACATACGTATAAGCACAAATTAAGTGCGAAGACAAAACATCCTCTTTTTTTTATAGAATAAGGGTGACAAACGAGCGTGTGCTTGTCGCTCCACCTGATGGTAAGTTAATAAAGTAGCCTGTAGACATCTACATTTATCCTCGATTACGAATCAAAATGCAGACGCGTTGTCACCTTTGAGGATTACATTGGAATGTCTCGTTTCCAGTAAAAGGGTCTCCGGATCTCTACACTCACCATACGAAAAACAACAGCATTAAGCTTCTATTTCACGCTGGCATTATATGAGAGCATGGTCCTTCTCCGTTCGAGCCGACCCATTCGTGCTACATATTGTAGTTGCGCTATATTATTGCAGCTTAGCTCTACCACGTATAAATTGTAATTAAATTATTACTGGCTGTTTCTTGAAAATTTAATTACAATTACATTAATTACAATAATTTAATTACAAGCTTCAGGTCCGATAGAGCACCATTCAGTATGAATGGTGCTCTATCGGACCTGAAGCTCGTCATTATCATTATTATAATAAAATGAAAATTTTAAATAGATATTTATATTAAATAAGGAAATTAGGAGAAATCTTTGTTTTATGAAACAGCTAAAAAAATTAGAGTATTAAAGTAATTTAATTGACTGTTAGACACATGCCTCATTTATTTGAGGTCTACGGAATAATTTGTCTGTTACGCTATGCCAGCTTGACTTCACATGCCCTTGAGATTATTTTATCTCGCAGACATGCAGTTTCTCTCGATGTTTTTCCTTCGCCGCCGAGCATGTGGTAAATCAGCACTTAAAATAGCTACTAACATTTTCACTAACACCAATGGGATCGAAACCCGGGACGCTCGCGTACTGTGAAATTTACGGCGAACGCTTAGTTCCTGATAATGGCTAACATATAAAACAGATAAATACATCCTAATATCTTAACGAGTTACCAATTGTGAAGCTTAGTAATCTATGTGCGTTTTAGAGAAGTGGGGACATTCACAACCAACAACTTGTTTCTTGGATAAAAATTATTTCGAACTTCGGACGCGCGTTTTTAATGCCTTTCATGTTGGAAATAACTATTCATTGCTATTCTGGACAATTTTGTCTTTCCTGTCTTATAATATTAATATTCTAACTTATTATGTTTTTTCAACTCAACATTTCTGTCATTTTCAGCTTAATACAAAACCATAGTATTTGAAGCCCCACACGCACAAAGGTTTAATTAAAACACAAATAAGAAAAAAGTTTTAAACTTTTTAGACGACAAATTTTTAAAAGTCCTGCATTGATGTGGAAAGTCCACAGTCCGCGTGCTTTAAAACGTCTGAAATTCTTTAACAGATATTATCTTTATCCTTTAGTAGCTCGCTACTGATCAGAGACTGTTTCATTACTTATGTTTAGATCTAGTAACTGACATAAGAGCATAATATTTCCTATATATATATATATGTTATGTTTTCAAATGTCATGTTTACAATATCAATTTTTTCTAAATTAGGTCCTTAGTAAGCGCAGGTGAATGAATTCTACTGATAATACGGGTAAATGGTATTGTATTACCTACAATTTTGCAATGAAAATGTAGTTAAAAAATAACTATGTCCAATTTAGTGGGATTTTTTTATATAATAACTTAAATTTAATATGAGAGATAAATGGTACTGTATAAGTCCTTCTTTTTTTAACATGCTTTATGTAACGGAATCTTGTAATTTTCACTAACTTGTAGACGGCCGATTGACTTAAAAATTTGCACTCGTATCAAGGACCGATGGCAGTGCAATAATTTAATAACTTTATCATGATCAAAATCACCAGGATTATTCTCTCTAGAATCATCACAGCTCATGATCAATGGTTGTTTTTTTAAGCTTTCTTACATTTTTATATTATTTTTTTAGTATGATAATTAAATTCCAATTTTATTTAATTATAGTTTTTAATATTGTATATAATAAAATATTTTTTTCTTGTAATTAAAATTTGATGGTGTAGAAATTTAAGTAACGCTATGAATTTTAAAATTACCGTTTAATTACAATGCAATAAACTGCGAAATAAAATTCAATTGCGTAAATATTATGCAACGATATGTGTTAATAATGTGTATACATTAACTTATGTAAAAAGTTAATAGCCGTTCTAATATAGTGTAATTGCCTTTAAGTGTAACGTATTCGTCTAGTCGTTATCTAACATACTTTAAAAGGATTGCATTTAATTACGATGACTCGCTTTTAGTGAACCGAAAAAATATTTTAAGCCTACATTATAATAATTATACATTCAGTCAATAACTACTACTACTTACCGTTTACGATTTGTATCTATCTATCTATATAAAGTTACAAAAAGAGATTATGGAACTGTCGAGGCCAACAAATACTTTCATTGATGATAATTATAGTTGGTACCACACAAGTAACGTCTTTACGTGGTAGAGAATGGTAGAGCCACGTAATAGTAGCCATGTATTATGACTGCATCACGAATCAGTCAGCTCAATTGTAGTAAGACCACGCTCCCACAGGTTAAAAGCATGAAATAGCAGCATAAAGTTCATGTATTTTGTATGGTAAGTGATAAGACATTTTATACTTATAACAAATACCTCGTTCGCTAATTCGTTCTACCTTAGTTCTCAAGTGTCGTATATGCATTTTGCTTCTTAATCGAGAATAGGTGTAATGGTATCTATGGACCAATATTTTACATAACAGCGCCACCTTACGTGGTATGGGTCGGCTCGACCGGGGAAGGACCACGCTCTCACAGAATACCAGCGTCAAATAGCAGCTTCATGCTGCTGTGTTTCGTATGGTGAGTGTAGAGAAACGGAGACCCTTTTTACTGGAAAAGAGGCATTCTATCTTCGTCCTTACGGGTGACAACGCACCTGCATTTTGATTTGACCCTTTTTACTGGAAAAGAGGCATTCTGCCTCTTTTCCAGTAAAAAGGGTCTCCGGTTCTCTACACTCATCATACGAAACACAGCAGTGTTAAGCTACTATTTTACGCTGGTATTCTGTGAGAGCGTGGTCCTTCCCCGATCGAGCCGACCCATTCGTGCTACAACTATACTTCTAATATAGCTGCAGCATGGCTCTACCACGTGCAAAGCACTTCTATTTAGCGACAGAAATTCGTAAGAAGGTGGGTACCAAGCCAGTCGGACTCCTTGGCAGAAAAGCAGTCTTACCACTTATTGCTAAATGGTGAAGAAACCCATCGTGAGGTACCCTGCATCTCTAATAAATTGACATAAAATATTTGGAGTACTAATGAAGTCCGCCAACACTGGGCCAACACGACGGACTCTACCTTTCTCCAAAACCTTGTCAAAATGAGATAAGGTCTTTTTTTATAGGATATGGGTGACAAACGAGCACACAGTCCACCTGATGGTAAGTGATTGCTACGGCCCATAGACATCTACATCTATCCTCTGTTACAGAATACAGAATACAGAATACATACTCAAAATACAGATGCGTTTTCACCCGTGAGGACTAGGATGGAATGCCTCATTTCCAGTAAAAAGGGCCTCCGGCCACCTGCACTCACCAAGCGAAACGCATAGGTAAACCTCTACTTCACGCTGGTATTCTGTGAGATCGTGGTACCACCCCGGTTCGAGCCGGCCCATCCGTACGACAGCAAAAGCTGCCGCGTGGCTCTACCACTGTTAAAACAACCATTGCTTGTAGGCGGTTACGTTACTTTATTATAATGTTTCTTTACGCGGTAGAGCCATGCTGCAGATATATTAGTAGTATAGTTGTAACATGAATGGGTCGGCTCGACCGAGGAAGGACCACGCTCTCACAGAATACCAGCGTAAAATAGCAGCTTAATGCTGCTGTGTTTCGTATGGTGAGTGTAGCGAACCGGATATCCCATTTTCCTGGAAACGAGGCATTCCATCTTAGTCCTCACGGGTGGCAACGCATCTGCATCTTGATTCTTAATCGAGGATAGATGTAGATGTCTATAGGCCACAGCAACCACCTACCATCAGGTGGACTGTGTGCTCGTTTGTCACCCTTATTCTATAAAAAGAAATGTTTACGTGTCTACAACATACTGGATTAAATATTTTTTGTTGTTTTGCTTTTTAAAGGACGGTAAAGAAGCAACAAATTTTAACTACTACAAAACTTATTTTGTTTTATTATACTTCCACTGCAATATATTTTTCTGACCTACAAAAAATAAAAATATCGCATAGGTAATAAAGTATTTTAAATAAATTTTATCAATTATTAAATAAAGTTAATAATTATAATTTTCACGTCGTAGGGAAACGCTTTAGTGATTTTTAACTGCAGCATGAATGGTTTGTCTCGACCGGACAATAACCACACTCACACAGTGTACACAGTGTAAATATAATACCAGCGTAAAATGACAGAATAATGCTACTGCTTTGATTCCTATTGGATAGATGTGTTTGCACACACACACAGCATCCAGTTACCATCAAGTTAACTGTGCGTTTATCACTCTTACTTAATAGTGAACAGTTCGAAAACTGTCTGGTATTACTACGGCATCAGATATCAGAACAGTTTTTAAGCGATGTAGTACTTCTACGACAGGGTTTTGAGTAATTATCACTATTGACCGACAGAGGCACAATTCTATCATTCTGACATTTAATTACTTATTTTATTTTGAATAAGGGTGACACACGAACACACATTCCACCTGTTTGTAAGTGGATGTTGTGCCTAAGATGAAATGCCTTATCACCAGTAAAAGTGGTTTCCGGTTCTATACACGCACCATACAAAACAACAGTATTGAGCTGCTATTTTACGCTGGTATTCTGTGAAAACGTGGTCCCTCCGTGGTCGAGCCGACCCATTCGTGTTTCAACTATACCAGTAATATAGCTGCAGCATGGTTCTACCACGTACATTAAGAGCTATTTTTCTAAAATGCTTACAGACTTTTCTTTTCTAAAATTTGTGAGAGTGTGGTCCTTCCTCGGTGGAGTCGGCCCATTCTTACTACAGCCATATATTCCCTCATATATTCTATTTATCATTTTTGTCATCGTTTCACCGATGTAAATAGTTAAAGTATTATCTTATAACCACCACTACGACTTCGAATCTAATCTTAACCGTAACAGAAAAGCTTCAAATTTAACCAGTTAATACTTCGCCGAATATTTTTAATGCTGCTTCTGCCATTACCAGGTACCTAATATAGCAATTAATTAAAATAGCATTAAATTTTATTGCTAAAAATCTACCTTGTAAAAATGACGTGCCTTATTGTTGTATGTTTTATATTATTATAATTGAAAATAAATGTAACCTAAAAATTGCGTCTCTCAATTTCATTTTCACATAACTAGTTCAATTATTACAATTATTGATTACAGCTTACAAATGAATAAAGTATAGTATTTGTAATATTTGACAAGAATGCTGACAAAAGAAGAAAGGAAACTCACCGTCGGGGACTGGTGTGACTAAGACTGCGGGAGGCGTTTGTGCACCATAATCATACGAAATCATACCAATTAAATATTTTTATTCCCATTCTCCTTTGTTGAGCCAAAGGTGGGCTTTGTTTGCTTGTTTTCGTCGAGTGCCTTTTGTGAGTGTGTTAACGTCGTCAAGAGAAATGAAATGCATAGTTTTTTCAAGATTGAGGTTCCTAATTTGTGAAAAGAACAATGGTTGAAGGAGCCTATTTGATTAGCAAAAAATGGGCTCATTTTCTAATGGCGTTTTATGCACAATTCTTGTGCCAGCACTATATAGTTTTATTTAATACGCTTCAATAATACATACAATTATTTTTATGTATTTTTTGTAAGTGTATATTATTAATTTTATTTAATTAAATTTTTAGACTTAAGTATATTTTATTTATTTCTAGAAATATATTTCAGTATACCAATTATTATTAATGTTTACTCAATTACGTAAATGGCTTTTATTTCTTATTTATTTAAAAATATTTTATTTAACACTGAGAAAAAAATACACCTACTACATAAAAGATATAGACTAAAATATTATAATATATCTGTTATCTTTTTATAGTCAATAAAATTAAATAATAGAGTTTTCATAAACTAATTTAAAAAAAAACCTTCATTTCAACTTAACACTTTCACTGTCCGGTTTTCAGACACAATAGTAAGAAAAAAAATTAGAATTACATAATATCGACTAATCATTAAGTTCTATATTAATGGGAAGACTGGTCTCCACGACACAGGGATCCTAGTGTGGAGCCCAGTGATACTGTTTGAAATTATAAAATGATAAAATATGAGACATATAAATATGTAATATAATTGTAACTAAGTCAGTATCTGTATATTTTTGAACTGAATAAATATTTCTTATTCTTATTCTTGTAAGACAATAGCAATGACCTATATTATGTAGTGCAAGGGACAGCGAAAGGGTTAAAAAAGATCATTAAAAACGTTCTTGAAAATAATCATTGCGTACCTCGTACATAAATGATTTAAATAGTGAAAAGGTAAATAATTAATAAATATTTACCTCGTTGAAGTAATTATTGTTGGCATTATGTGGCGCGGGGTGTGAGCCCCCGTGCTGTTGGTAATATGCGCAGTTCATTGCTGCCCATTAGATTCCAATACGAAATAGAAGTGTCACTGTACCGTCACTAGTTCACACGCGACAATACTTTCATTTGATTGTAAAAATTCTACGGAGCAATTATCGTGTAACGAATCGATGCGGCGAACGAATCTCGCCTACTAATTGCAGGGTTTGGGGTCTTGCGAGCCGCGGACGACGTCCCTCTCGCACGTTCTCCGTCTCGTTCCACAACCGCGTGGTGCTTGATGCGTGGTGCGCGATGCGCTGCGTGTTTGTTTACTCGGGGCGGCGCGACCGGAGGGCGGCCAGTTAGGGCGGAACCTATATCGCACACGCAAAACTAATATAAGCTAACGCACTTATTGCCACAGCAATCAAAGCACCTAACATCAATTTGCTATGGACTAAAACTTTTTCATACATCCCATAAATAGTACTGACAAACAACGTACAAAAAAGAAAGTAAACTACCCATGCTATCAGCGCAATGTTTAATAAGTTTCTTTATTGCTTTTGTCGCCGTGTGATTGCGACGAACGGGAATTTTGTCCCATGAGCGCACGACATCCACGGAAATTATCAGTAAAAAACTGCGAATAATATTCCATTTGAACATCTAAAATACCTTTAAGATACGAGATTAGTCCTTTTTAAAAGGCCGGCAACGCAAATACCCTGATATTGCAGTTGTTCAAGGGCGGCGGTCAACGTGTGGGGCACACGAGCATGCCGCTCACCTGAACGTGCTTCTACGTTGCTACTTTACGTGACTTGGACATACCCTTTCAATTATAATTTATTGAATCTTTGAATCCCAGATGCAGGTTTATAGAAGAGCTGATATTAAATCTCAAGAACACCGGCAATGGTGCCCTGACTGCGTTAGTCAAAAGGCAAGGCGCAGTGAAGAGTGCGCGCCTTGCAATACATAACGCAGTGTTGGTACCGACTTTGTTATATGGCAGCGAAACCTGGGTATGCCAGAAGAAACATAAAAGCAAGTTGAATGCAGTGGAGATGCGATCTCTTCGTAAAATGTGCGGCGTTACCATGGCCGACCGAAAGCGAAACGAAGAGATTCGCAATATGGCAGGTTTGAAAGATGACCTTATCACAAAAATTGATAAGGGCGTGCTTCGATGGTTTGGGCACGTTGAGCGAATGAGTGAAGACCGTATGGTGAAGAAAATATATAGCGCGGAAGTTAATAATAAAAGGTGTCGAGGTAGACCGAGACTAACTTTCGAAGATCATGTGAACAAATTGCTCGAAGAGGGGAGGGTCAAGAGTACTCGGATACCTAGACGTGCATGTATGAAGAAGATAATGAATCTGAAAGAAGCGAAAGAGGTATGTAAGGATCGTGACACTTAGCGATCTGTTCTCTCTGGCTACCCCGTCAGGGATTGTGCGTGAAGATGAGTAAGTAAGAACACCGCCAAACGTACGAAACCGCTGGTACTTCGATTGTCGATATACCTGCCAAAGGTGACGATTGTAACAAATCTTCGCTGCTATGAACGACGGCTACATCCAAACGTGGACTATTTACTAGTAAGGACATACAAAAGAACTAACTTGGTGTAAATTACTTAATAATATGTATTAGCAGTGCAATAGATACCCCTATATAATTTTGTGGATGTCGTATAACGCTAAAGAGGGAAACAAAAACATAAGATAGTCAGCAGCATCTTCTTGAAAACAGCTCAAAATAATTAAAAACTACACAGATATCTCCCATATGAGGTAACTTTTGTGGAGTCCTATGTTCAGCAGTGGACTTATTATATAAGCTCTAATGAATGACTAAAATGCTAAAAACGTAGCCCAAAACTGATCGCAGCCCTTCTCATTTCTGATACGGTTTCAAAGAAGAGTTTCAAATCAGCACCTATAATTGCACCTAACGTTTACAGTAATATCGCCTGGGACTGAGTTGTTTTCCTCGCACCGTACCTCGCATTCCGTATGTAACCAGAAGGAAATTTGAAAATAATGTCATATTATTGAAAATAATGTCAAATTATTTTCAACTTTCCTTCTGGTTACTTATTGCGGTAATGCATAATGAATTCACGTAAAAAATCACACGAAAGCGCAATAAACGATGCAGGCGTGCAGGAGATAAAATATTAAGATCGCTGGCGGATCGAAAAAAAACGTAAAGATGTAAATTGTTAAATTTGATTATCAATACTCTACTTTTGCTTAGACATAAATCTTAGCAACTCGAGAAATACGACAGTATTGAGGTAAAGCTTGGAGGTATATATTCATATACATCATTGATTTGTTTACGAACAATTATTTTATTATAGTTCATAAACAAAGCAATGTTGCCGTACGATAATGCCGTACCACCACCCAGATGTGAAATACCGGGTGATCGGCGACTTCGTTCTACTACCTCGTTGGTCTACTACTGATCATGGGGTCCCAGGTTCGATCAAGGAAGTCATAAATAGAAAAACCAGTTCTTGATATGATAGGATGAATGTACGAACATGCCTGACGGCCACGCATTTCTAGCTCGGTGGATACAGCTGTTTAAAATTTTACTACCTTATTTACTCTCGATATTACTGAAAATCAACGTCGTGGTTTTGCCATAAGTCATGTTTACTAATGACTTGTTTTGGTAGGCCTTTGACGTACAAAGCCAAATTAATTAAAATTTCGTATGTTTGTTAAATTCTTGTACGTCAATAGTCTGTGCCAAAATAAAGTCTTTTTTTATTTTTCTTTTAATTGGTTATTCTGTAAAGAAATCCAAAATAACAGCTTGAAGTCAGGAAGTTGACGGTGTTGCTCTGCTGTGAATTGGAAAGCTTGTAAAACCGTTGATCCTGCGCCTCATCCCTCTCCGGTCGTATTTCCGTTCCATCGAACTATGAGAGTGAAGGGATAGAGAGCTCACCTTTGCATGCTCTCGTGTGCTATAATCTTTTCCAACGCAGGTTGGCTAGTCTCCGTTGAGACTGAGCGCCGCGATTGAAGTTTCGTTTGAAGAACAATATTTCCTAGATCGGCAAAGGGGAGCTGCGTCAACCATTCGACGTATTTAGTACTGAGATTGCTAATGCACCAAGCGTGGATATTAAGGAAAATCCTCCCCAAAAAAGTATATACCCATGTCCAACGATGGATTCTCATAGATTAATACAGAAGAGATTTCAATTTCTGAACTTGAAAACCAGCTGTCATCCTACACATTACCTGTAAATACGAGATATGGATATTTCTAGTAACGAATACGCGCTTTTTCACCCCGCAATGGTAATAAATGTTTCCGGTTTGTAATAAAGTACATTGTGATCGTTACCCCAGCGACTATTATAAAAATTGGTCCATTTTTTACGTCCGCAATCTGTGCGGGGGCGGATACATCTCATATAACAGGATGCACTTTTGATATCACGCGAAATATGATCACGTGATAGGCACTGCAACAGATGTTTCGAAGGATTAAAGAACTTTTGATTTCGATACTTGCTATTATTCGACATTGTGAAATTCTGATGAGAATTATTGTTTTCATTGTTTCAATTTTTGTGTTCCATGTTGGGATTAGTAAGAGCCGTGGAGTGCTTGAACTAAAAACGTTGATAATCGTTATACACAATTTAAATAAACATCTTATTATCATCAAATATACACAAAGAAATTTTTAATGAAAAAAATACCTTTATGTTAAATAAATGTATTTTTTAACGGTCAGCTCGCTGATTTTGTTTAAATTGATATAATATCTATGTACATTTCGTGTGGTGGCGATGAAATATATTTTTGAAGCGTCAGTAGCCTAATGGCAGGGCGCGGACCGCGAACTCGAAAGGTCGTGGGTTCGAATCCGCTATTCGACTACTGTTGTGAACCACTTCTAACACAAGCATTTTAAGCTTACCAGAAGTGGTTAAAGGGAATATTAGTAATGTTTAATAGCATTACTAGTATTTTTAATTAAAAAAAATTAAAATTTCATGTGGTGACAGCGTTTCAAATTTCATCAACCCATTTTGTTCCATGGGTGTCGTAAGTGGGGACTATGGGAAAAGCCAGAAAACCTTATGGCTTCCCACAGATAACAATACAAGCAAGTCATTTCCAATACCCATATATGCGAGACCTGCTGCGACAATCTGCCAAGCGTGACATTTAAGGCAACTTGTGTGAGGTGAAAAAGAAGGTGTATTTATAACAATATAATATCTATACAAATAAATAAAATTGAAGTGTCTGAAGGTGTATTTATAACAATATAATATCTATACATATAAATAAAATTGAAGAGTCTGTTTGTAAAGTCAAAAAAACAGCTTTTTACTAAGTGCATAAACGGTACTAATAACAGAAAATCAATTTTTAAAAATTTTCTCTGTCTGTCTGTATGTTTCGGCTAATCACCGTAATGGCTGGACCGATTTTAACGGACCTTTCACTGGCAAATAGCTAATGTAATAAGGAGTATTTTAAGCTACTTTTATTTAAGAAAAAGAATAAGAGTACCGCGCAAATAATTAAAACCCATGAGATCCAATAGTAATAAATTCGACGCGGGCGAAGTTGCGGGAGACAACTAGTATCTAATATGTTTTTGGTGTTTTATTTTATTATTAATTAACGATTTACCGATATAACCTACTGCTTTTTAATTTTTAATCCGCAAGCAGTCTTAGACTTGTGCATGCATATTTTTGCCCCTTGCAAATGTGTGTATCAAATAAACAGTTCTTTCTTTTTTTTTCTTATAAATAAAATAATAAAAAAAACTATTTAAAAGCAGACAAACACATATTAGTTGTCATATTACTAAATAAATGCGCATAGACACTAAAAGTGGTTTCATTTTATTGTTTAAGATTTCAGAAGTTATATACTATACCATGCTGAGAAATCGGAATAGTCAGTGCAAAGATGCGATCAGAGCTTGACGAAGTGTGAGTTCCCCAATTTTAGATAGATTTTCCCCAATTAGTCATTCCCTCAGGCAGAACCTCATCCCTGGATGTAAAGTTAATATCCATGGATGTAAAGTTGACATTTGGACAGAAAGTTATCATGTACTTTATCCTCCCTATGCACAACTATTAAACAAGTTTAGCATTATTAAACCTTACATGCTCCTTAAAAGCAAAAGAATTGGCCATTATAAACTGGCATTATTGTGACAGTACCTCTGCTGTTCTAACCACAAAGTTCATAATGCACTTCGAAACTGTTATATTTTACAAAATTACAGGTAAAATCACAGAATTCGTCATAATTTTATTTATCTTCACTTAAAATTATAATCAGTTAATCCATCTAGGGGGGGGGGGGGGGGAAGGAAGATATTTCGCCTACCGGTACCTCCGCAGCCTCGTACCCGTAGGTGAAGTGTAGGGTGGCCCCAGACTAGATGGAGTGACTGCCTATTAGACATGCGGGAAGTCGATGGATGCAGTTGGCTCAGGTACTCTTTGGGGGAGGCCTATGTTTTATAGCGGCCTTGTGCAAGGCCGTAATGATGATGCTGATGATGCTTTCAGTTAATGCTATTTTTCAGATATTTAGTTTGAAAACATTTCACTGACAGAAGATTTTTAACTAACAGAAGGATTTTTAAAGTAGAATAATTTTTGCTTTACATGTTTACGTATTTAAATTTATCAATACGTGTTTGTGTATTTTCTCTGAGATTAATATTAAAAAAAATATGTTGTCTAGTCAACAATTATGAATGAAAGTAATGATATTGTAACTGTATTGTAAAGTTATGATATAAAGACAAACAGAAAGTAAATAAAAATAGTAACAATAGATTTTATTTCACTAATAATAGTATGAAAATAAAATAAAGTCATGGGGCATAAAAAATTTGAACTTGAATTAAATGAAGCTTAACCTATACCAAAAATTTTTGCAGTAGCTTATATATGGTTTACAATTATGTATAGTTGAAAGTGCAAATGTTAGTCCCTGATTTTTGTCTCCATTGATATAAGAAATGCTTTGTAGAGAACATAGAATAACACGCGTAAATGATAGTGATTAGAATCCAAGCAGTGTGGGCGCGGCGCGTGCGCGCGTAATTATTGTAATCTCAAATGCGCTGCGACACTCCCGCGGCGCTCCCTTCATAACTCACTGTTATTCATTATTCTTACTATTTCACAATGATTTTTTGCGATAGTATAAAATTTCTAAAACATCTACTAAAGTTTAAAGAGTATACGTATGCTTCACTTTTATATGTTTAGTGTAAAATGTAAATCAACGCGCACTGTTGCATTATTCATATGGAAAATGTAAAATAATTACTTCGATAATTAAGATAGATTGATTGTAAAACAGTTGCTAAGTCTGGCCACTGTTATCTCATTCAGTTTTATGATATATCTTCAATTAGGAGTCGAGTTGCGAAGCGACAAAACTTCGTTGAAAATGATCAAAATCTTCTCTCATTTTTTTAATTGTCCTTTATGATTGCAATGAAACATTGAATGATCGGGCGTGAGAAGTTGCAAAAGTAACGGCGCGTGCGCATCTGGCGCTGCCCGCCCTCGACGCCGCCCAGCTCAGCGTTCACGTATCGAGTTGCATTCATAAAGAACTAAATGGAATGTTTCTTTGTATGATTTCACAGTGACTTTGTTGTATACGAAAAATATAAAAGTCTTCAACTATATTGATTTCATTTACCAAGCCAAGAACCAAGAATTGAAATAGTATATAATTGAAATATTACAGAATGAATAAAATTAGTATTTAAATATTAATTAATGATACTACTATGCTAATATTTAGGATAAAGTTTCTCCTTAATAAAGATAATTCAACGATAAGCTATAAAATAAGAAATGCCTCTGACTATAGTAACATTTGACGAAAGTCAAACATTTTTGTTTTCAAAAAACTTTATTAGACTACCAAAATATATTGCCAAGAAGTTAAAATATTTTTTAGTTCTTTTTTTTATAAAATAAAGGTGACAAACAAACACGCAGTCCACCTGATGGTAAGTGGATGCTGTGACCCATAGACATCTACATTTATCCTCAATAAAGAATCAAAATGCAGATGCGTCGTTACATTCACCATACGAAACAGCAGTGTTAAGCTGCTGTTTTACGCTGGTATTCTGTGAGAGCGTGGTCCTTCACCGGTCGAGAAGACCCATTCGTGCTACAACCATAACATAACTGCAGCATGGATCTACCACATAAAAAACTTCAACTTTTTTAAAACAGTCGAGAATCATAAAATTGTAAATGTTACTCTAATATTTTGATACTAAACCATGTGGTTTTCATAAAACATACATGTAACTAACAATTACATTAAAATAACAGACACATTTGTATGCAAACATACTTCAGATCCCATATTCATGTTGACGCTCTCGTATGTACGTACGTACAATCGTGCGCAATTGAAGGGGTGCAATGGATCCGGTTGCAATCTTACACCTACTTCCGCTGCGATGCTTCTAGGGTCTCTTGAATTTCTCTCAATACGTCCTATTCAAAATGTTTCTATAACAATACTCGAATACGAATTTTAAATAATCTTAAAAAGAATATTTTTATTTTAAAATGTCACCAACTTTGTTAACATTTTTTTTAAATAATGCTCCCTTACAAAATAATGTAAACTTTACATTGGATGTTTAGGCTGTTGGAACCATACGTGGTAGAGCCATGCATGAGCATGCAACTATATTAATAGTATAGTTGTAGTATGATTAGGTCGGCTCGACCAGGGAAGGACCACGCTCTCACAGAATACCAGCGTAAAATAGCAGCTTAATGCTGCTGTGTTTCGTATGGTGGGTGTAGAGAACCGGAGACCTATTTTACTGGGAAAGGCGCTTTCTATCTTAGTCCTCACGGCTGACAATGCATCTGCATTTTAATTTGCAAACGAAGATAGATGTAGATGTCTATGGGCTACAGCAACCACTTACCATCAGATGGACTGTGTGCTCGTTTTTTACCCTTATTTTATAAAAAAAAATACCAGATACTAGGAAGAGGAATAAGCAACCACAATTGAATTTGTAGGTCTTAAAGTGATACCTCAATAGGTGTATTACATTAACAGCCTTAAAGTAGAGCTCTTTTTAAGAAGTTCACTTATGTCGACACCACACCATAAGAACACGCTAAAGACATTTAAAGAGTTGCTCATACAAATATTCACAAGCTTCTTAAAATTTGATTGAACTAGATAATCTTGGTTAAATGATTAAATGTACAAGAACTTCATCTACGTTCGTTGAGCTGTAAGAATTTCGTTTTCGAATCACCATCCCAACTGGATATAAAATTTTATGAACTGCTGACATGTAGTAAGGGTTTTGAAGATGAAAATAAGTTTTCGCAATCTAATGTTAGTTCTTTTTATATGTAAGTGTCATGCAAGTCTTTGGTCAATTATAACTTTTAAATCTGATATATTTAAATTTTTCAATAGTAGGTTCGTTCTTGAGCAAACCACAGTTGTACTCGTATATATTAAGATTGTGTGTTGTAGTAAGCACATTGGCCCGAAATAAATATGCGTATATTTTATTTCGAGCCAATGTGCAATTTTGGTCGAACCAAATCTTGCTGTAGTATAGACTTTGTCTCAATATTTGCCTGTTAAAACAATAGCTGTATTCTCTGCATACAAATAAATTTGATCATTATCAAGTTTAATATTACAAAGGTTATTATTATAAACTAGGAATAGGGCAAGGTCCAGAACACTGCCTTGTAGTACGCCTAAATTTATTTAAAGATCATCACTAACGTAATCACCTATTTTGGTACTTTTTTATAGGATAGTGTGACGGGCAAACGGGCACACAGTCCACCTGATGGTAAGTGGTTTCTGTAGCCCATAGAAATCTACATCTATCCTCGTTTGCGAATCAAAATGCAGATGCGTTGTCACCCGTGAGGCCTAAGATGGAATGCCTCTTTTCCAGTAAAAAGGGTTTCCGGTTGTCTACACTCACCATACGAAACACAGCAGTTTTAAGCTGCTCTTTCTCGCTGGTATTCTGTGAGAGCGTGGTCTTTCCCCGGTCGAGCCGACCCATTTGTGCTACAACTATACTACTAATATAGCTTCAGCATGGCTCTACCACGTATAAAACTTTGTATTCTGTTCCTTAAGTGATATTTAATCAAGTCTAGTTAAGCCGATCCTTTCCAACTTCAAAACAGAATAGACACAGAATCAAATGCCTTTTTATTTGTAATCACGTTCCTAATCCAGCTCTCAGGATTTCAATAAAATTCACAATATAATATGAGTAAATCTAGATCTAATTGTGTTGAAATTATTTTTCTCTGTGTTTTCCCACACAAACCAATTAATTTGACTTGGCTGCGCAATATGATAGGTAATTTCGTCACAAATACTGCTTACATATAGCTGATTACTAAAATTAAATAGTAGTACGTTTTAACCTTAGTAATCCCCTTCACTTGTTGTTTAACTATGACGAAGAGGTTCACAGTTTGACACCGTTCTCTTATCATTTCAATAATAATCACATTTAGAGATGCCGGTAAACGTTACTGGTCTAGATGATTCAGATTTAGTATTTATTAGGTATTCTGCCGTTCACAATATTGATTAAGATGAAAGATTCATAAAACTAAGATCACCAGATAGATAACAGTGTAGATCACAGCATCAAGGAGCTTAGTACTCCATTTATTTATTTACAAAATCTAGTTTAATCTAGCTACGGGATCACATTCTACGGGCCGTGATAGCTCATGTAAAGACCACTGGCTTTGTATTTCATAAAACTTGTGCATCCTAATTAAGACCCATTTTACTTCAAGTTCAACGAAGGTAAAATTTCTGCTGCAGCAGATGCTGCGATAGGAAAATATGCGCTGTTCGTATCGTCGACGCCTGTCGGTGTCCATGTCCCCGCCTGCGTGGTGAGTCACGTAAAACATATGAATAACAAAAATTAATTTTAATGTTGCCATGAATACATACACCTTAGGTTAATTTTTTCGTATAATAGTATATTATAGTACTATAAATTTACACATATTACTTATTAAACATTATTACGCGCTTTATCGGGGGGAGAATTGTGTACAATACCCAAAATAAGACGTGGTAAATACATGGTGGCGATAAGTGCTCGCTGTAAATTTCACAGTTTCTGAGCAACCCAGGCTTAATCCCGACCTGCGCCAATGAAATTTTTAATCGCAATTTTAAGAGCTGATTTACCACATTTTTTTTATAGCATAAGGGTGACAAACGAGCACACAGTCCACCTGATGGTAAGTGGTTGCTGCGGCCCATAGACATCTACATCTATCCTCTATTACAAATCAAAATGCAGATGCGTTGTCAGCCGTGAGGACTAAGATGGAATGCCTCAGTACTAGTAAAAAGGGTCTCCAGCCACCTGCACTCACCAAGCGAAACGCAGAGGTAAACCTCTACTTCACGCTGGTATTCTGTGAGGTCGTGGTACCACCCCGGTTCGAGCCGGCCCATCCGTGCGACAGCAAAAGCTGCCGCGTAGCTCTACGGTGAAGGTAAAAATCGTAAGGATCCGTATGTCTGAGAACTTGCACTGGGGTAGCGTGGCAGACACTTCCTTGCCCCGAAACCCTATTAGCAATGAGAGAAGTCCGTTGCCCAGTAGTGGGAAGTATCAAGTCTGTAACTTTAATTGTTTGTTTAGGCTAGATGATTATATGCTCTAATTGAAAAGTTAGTGATACCTTGCTTTAACTGCAAAATCTTCCGTGTGTAGAATAATGATAGAATAGAGAAGAATAGATTTTGTTTATTATTGTTTATTAATTTTGTAACAGTATGATATCAATATATTTTGTATTTTTTACGATGTTGTGATAATAAGGGAGAGGGTGGGAGGCAATTTTTAGCTCTAGCGGCGTTAGCGACAGAATGCCACCGAAACCCCCATAGTTCTAAGCCAAGAGTAACCATTCATTCATCAAGATTCATCGTTTTATCAAGTCATCGCTCAATTACCTACTCCGGTACTTTAATTAAGTACCAATTTTTTTCTTTTTTTTTAAACATTACTCCCACACTAGGATTTTCTCCTATATCCTGGAGGCAGTTTACAAAAATAAATTGCACGAGAACAAATCTCCAGACCAAGAACAATTATCTCTAGGTCATATAAATACTTGTTCCGTGCGGGATTCGAACCCGCGGCCCCCAGTGCAACAACTCATTAAGCCACTGCGCCACGTAGTCGTCTATATATAATAACTACATAGCTAGTCACAAATGATTATTTTAAATACGATAAAATAAACATGCACACCGAAACTCTTAGGCATAAATCTATGATAAAATGTAATAATGTATAAGAATATGTTTTAACAATTGCATATTTGTAAATAAAACGAACATTTCGTTCATATTTGATTTATCCGACCGGAGATAATCTCATGTGATATACACAAGACTTTGTTCAAATCCTATTCACAATCACGTGTGATGCGACCTTTTCGATATGCGCGTATTGTTGACGTTGAAGTTCGTTCAGCTCCATTCATACGGCTTTCAATGTGCTTATTCAATGAAGGGACATTTGACGACCGCTTCCTATGCAAAATTCGCTTAATCCCGGAATAAAGGTGTGCATTTTGAATGTTTCCGTCGAACTTGCTATAGGAACTGGGCAAGTGGTCGCGCACAATGCGGGCGTCACTCTTCAGAGATGTTCACTTGACGTGATGATATATAGAGACGTCAGTCCGCGACAATGTTTACATGTATAATAGGATTAACAATGAAATTCGAATTGTGTTTTGAAATGCTCTTGAATGTATTTACACGAAGTTTACTAAGATTAGAATTGGAGTACTTCTCTCGAAATTATTGATTTGGGATACAGATTAAAAATTTATCTCACGATTTCTGAATAAAATTTATTACTGTTCATCTTTTGAAAGTCGTTTTAAAACCTTTATTGGGCTTTGGGTTTCTTACTGCTTATCATTTTGTGTATGTACTGTTAGACTATCATTTTCATAAATTATCATAAGCCTATTACATCTTACAAATAAGCTAGAGAGTAAAACCTCAACGGTTCGTTTCCCATAAAAATAATATCCAAATTTGTGTAAAAAATAAAATAGTGAGAATAAAATCCTAAACGAGCTAAATTAACTTTAAATAAAAAATTACGAATAATATTATGACTATGTCCTCACACTCTCTTCTTAGCCAGAGTACCTTACCAATTAATTCGACGTGATGCTTTTTTAGTTAGCTTCTTTTTAATATGTGAAAAATATATTTCAAACAAACTGTTAAGAAAATCAGTGAGCAGTGGGCACTCAGGGCACAATAATACAAAAAAAACTTGTGTTTATCCGCCAAGCGTTCCCTACTGCAAACAGTCACTAGAATTGCTTTGATTTGCGAGTGGTTTTACTTTTATCCAACTAAAACGGTCTTATGACTTTAGGAATGTTTTAAAAATCCTTTGATTTAATTATTTTGTGATAAATACACAAACTTATGAAATAACGTATTGAACGACTAACTGGCCCATGTAACATTTTCTTATATTTTCATAACGTGATAGAGCTCCAATACAGCTGTATTGAATATTTTTTCTTCTTTTTTAAAATAACGTTACCCCCACACTAGGATTTTCTCCTGTATCGTGGAGGCAGTTTACAAACATAGATTGCATGAGGACAAAGATCCTGACCCGGAACAATTATTTGTAGGCCATTACAAATACTTGTTCCGTGCGGGATTCGAACCCGCGGCCCCCAGCGCAACAATTTAATGTTAAGCCACTGCGCCACGGAGCCGTCATGGATATGGATGCTGCATGACCGGAATTTGACCTTACTTTCGCCAAATCTTCTTCATCTTCATTAAGCAATAAAAGTTTATTGGCTTTATATTGAATTATTTTTTTATAAGATTAGGGTGACAAACGAGCACACAGTCCACCTGATGGTAAGTGGTTGCTGTGACCCATAGACATCTACATTTATCCTCGATTATGAATCAAAATGCAGATGCGTTATCACCAGTGAGGACTAAGATGGAATGCCTCGTTTCCAGTAAAAAGGGTCTACGGTTCTCTACACTCACCATACGAAACACAGCAGCATTAAGCTACTATTTTATGCTGGTATTCTGTGAGAGCGTGGTCCTTCCCCGGTCGAGCTTACCCGTTCGTGTTACAACTATACCAAAAATATGGCTGCAGCATGGCTCTACCACGTATGAAATATCTTTATAATATATAATTCGCACTTTGTATTTAGCATTTATATATTATCCATGTATTTTCAACAACCAACTAAGATGGGCAGGAGCGCCATGCGGATAACAGCTGAATATAAATAAACAAACGGCGGTTGCTAACCCGCTTGCCAAGCGGGGAAACTAAGGCAAATATTAAATCCACCCTATAACGCAATCTATGGGGCCTATGTCCTGCAATAGATTTTCAATAGACTGTAATGGTATGGTATGGTATTTGTAATATCCTAAATTTTGGGTAAATGTAACATGCAGGGGCGCAAAAGCAAACGAAAAGCAAGCGATTGATAATATTATGTTTGTATAGATTATATTATACCTACCCATAGACACGTGAATCGGTGTATACATGACAGCAACAACATCGTATAATCACATGGCGATGCACCGAACAACAATATAAACCAGAAAACGCGTGTAATAATGGTATTTTCACCTTGTAACAATAACTACATAATAGTTGAGAGCTTTTACGAGCTTTTGTGGAGTTGTCGAGGCTCCTACTTGGCATTTTTGTGATGAATGCCGCTTGTTGCACCGTGCTGTATTTTACGACGGGGAATATTTTATTGAATACTTACTCCTTGGTTAAGTTCGAACATAGAGTCGGTCAAGCCCCTTAAATGTTTTAGTGTTGTAATTTTTTACCATATACGGCAAACACATTTTTAAAGAATAACGGTGATCGAGCACACATTCCTACTGCTGGTAAGTGTATGCTGTAACCCATAGACACATACATCTACCCTCGATTACCAATCAAAATAGAGATGCGTTGTCACTCCTGAGAACTATGGAGTTCCTGGTTTCCAGTAAAAAGGGTCTCCTATTCTTTACTCTCACCTTCTGAAAAACAACAGAATTAAACCCACTCGACGCTGTTATTCTGTGGGGGCGTGGTCCTTCCCAGGTTGAACCGAACCATTTGTACTATAACGATAATATAGCTGCTGCGCTGGGTTTCTTGCGGATTCTTTCCAGGACAGTGATTTTCTTCCGAACCAGTGGTAAAAGTAAAAAATTCAATAAGAATTACATATAATCTATATTGAATAAAAAAATATTTTGTTCTATTCTGTTGTATATCGTGCCGTGAAAACTCAGAGGCTTAGCACTCGTTGTAAATTTCACAGCACGCGAGCGAACCCGGGTTCGATCCACGCCGGCACTAATGAAATTGTTAATTGCAATTTTAAGTGTTGATTTACCACGTGCTCGACGGTGATGGAAAACATCGTGAGGAAGCCTGCATGCATGTGAAATAATAAAAAAAATATCGAAGCCATGTGAAGTCCGCCAACATTTCCTTGCCCTAAAAATCCTCACAGAAGTGAGAGGAGGCCTGTGCCAAGCAGTGGGAAGTATATAGGCTGTAACTTTACATTTACTTTACTATTCTATTCTGTGCGTAGATCGAAACAAAATAAATAATTAAAGGCTGAAAGTACTCCAGATTAGCTATGACATCGAGACGTAGCTCACTGAGATGCTTGACGTCACGGCTGAAATAATTCGATATGTTGGGAGTTAAACATAATTTAAATATTAAATTAAACACGATAAAACCCGTAAAAGTAGTTTTATTTAAAGCAAATTCGAGTTGAACAAACTCTTTATAATAGATAATTCGACAATTTAATATCATACTATTTTGAAGCAATGTCATGACTACGTTCAGCTTGTTATGTAAAAATAACTAGCATTTATAATTAAATCAACGCATTTATTTCAACTAGAACTGCTACGACCGGCCGTGCGGCCGCGTCATCGCGAAGATGCCCTGTTGTTGAGATAAAATTAATAGCGGCCATTAAACCGCGAAACACTCTGCGGAAGACTTCATTAATTTTCCGCCTTGGACTACGCCTCTAAATACTCGAGATATCCCAGCGATAGAATTATTAATAATTACTGAGGTCTTCCATAAATTTAATCACAAATTCATTAAATATGACGTCATGCCTCAAAACAAGAATACCCGTTAATAAGTAAATTAGAAGGTGCAACTGATAAAAATTACTTGAAATATTTTTTAATTCCAACGTTTAGCACGCATTAAAATGTAATAAAGCAGAAATAAGAACTTGGAGAAGGATAGGATAGAAGATAACCGCAATAAATCAAGATAGTATCTGCCCGCGAGTATTAATGACTGAGCTGATAGCAAAGGGTAAGTCGTTCACTATTTAACCGATATCTCACCTTAGTTTATTATGCGTCATAAACATTTTACTAAAATATTATCAATTTTTTAATATAATGACGGACATTCCAATAATAATATGTAATGAACCTACAAATATGGACATTAATATTTACAGTGCTAAAAGCAATAATCAAAGGTCCAATAAAATATAATTAAATGCTATGGTTTATAATTTTAAAGCCATTCATTAAATCTAATAAATATGAAAACAACAAAGTTCCCCGGGAATCACAAATCAAAGGCCACTCGGCGATTGAGGCAAGCGTCGTAAATCAAAGATGAGCTTAGGCCTTCTTAGCGTTTCTAGATAGAGATTTATCCCATAATAACACGTTGCTTTTCACTAAATCAACCGCCGAATTATCCGGTGGAGCTGCAATGATTAATCGACTGTGCTGCCGATGTAATAACGACACAGTACCGACGGACGAGAGATATTGCGGGCCCGGGCCACATGCACTAGCATCACTCCTTATAAAATGCGTCAATACGTCACTAAAAAAGCGATAATTTCGTAACGTAACATAACAGACGTTCATAGAAAATAATAAAAGTCATAAGCAGCGCAAAACAGCACCTATTATTATAATCAAAATGCAATTATATAAATGGACTTCGAGCTCATTTTAGCCCGCCGTCGACACTGATCTCTCCGTTTCACCGGTCAACGATTAACTTTAATTAAACGCTATCTTTAATTAAGCTTACACGATATCTCTTAAATATAAAATACCTTTGTAATGCACCTAGGAAGTCTTTATTAAGATTGAGACTGCAAAGAGGCGGGTCTGTCTACTTGTTCAAGAATTTGAATAATCGGAGAGTTACAACTTTGTATTATACATACGATAAAATGTACCGCGATTTCGAAACATAATTATAATGCGCCGTCGACGAGTTTAGAATTATCCATTTTCTTAACTATTAAATGGCATTCAATTTTAGCAATGTACTACTGCCTTAGAGACAGACAAATTAGCGTACATAAAAAGAAATAGTTCGGCTCGATGAAGGAAGGACCATGCTCTCACAGAATACCAGCGTAAAATTAATTATAAAAGTAGATATCTAAGGCTCACAGTATCCACTTACCACCATGTGGATTGTGTGCTCGCTTGTTGTTCTTATTCTATAAAAAAAATAACACCTATAGTAATTGAAATATATACGGATCTCTTGACTTAGCACTGTGCACACATTACTCATATATTATATGTTAAACGTGAGTTTCCTGCCTTCGTTGATACTAACCACTTTGATCTCCTCCGACATGCAAACGTCTACACCGCCCATGTTCGGTCGGGTCACGTATTACGTCAATATTTAATGTCATCACTTTAGATATATGTAATCAAATTAATGGCTTAAATATTTATTTATGAAAGTAGCGGAAATTAAAAGAATACTTTATGTTATTTAAATATAAAAGGTTCTAACAATATAAAAAGGAGATTAGGCAGATTTTTTAACAACTTTTTCTCTAAATGCCAATTACAAATGTAGATTTTGCTACCTTGATAAACAACTAAAGAGTGTGATGAAATAACAAATGAAGGTATACTTATTCGAACCAAAATCCAAAAGGCTTGTAATGGGGACACCAGTATTGCCATAACTAATGGTATTGTAACCTCTGCTCTCACCGACTCGCCTGCAATAGTGGTGGTGATATTAGTATTAAAGTATTCGCAAATCTTTCAAGTCATACATTCTTGAAGAGACATAAATAAAAATTGCTAACCAATTGTAAACGCTCTGATAATATAATTGTACTAAATATTGCCAATATTCATTTGCCAAATAATAACAATATTCAGAGAAAGGATGAAATAAAAATAAATAACAAAACAGATCCAAATTTGCGCGCTCGGGTCACGTGCGTTCCGCAGGATTCCGAGGTTTGCATATTCCGAGCAGATCACCGGCCATATTTCAAAGATAATGATAGCGAGCGAGCGTGATAATAATTGTTATTACTATGATCCACAACTGCTATTATTTTATAATTGAAGGTTTTTGGGTGAAACCCTGCAATTATAAGGATAGCCTGAAGCAACGACCAGCAACATGCAACGAGGTCTGCGGTTTTTTACTTCATCTTCTAATACGATTTACATAACGACCTATAAGCTAAAGCAATGATAAAACATTTTTAAGAAACCATGTTAACTGTTTTCTTTATAATTTGTGATGCTATTAGGAGGTTTTCATAAAAATAAATGTATGATAATACTAATTTACGGTTTGTATTGTATTTAATTTAACGAATTTCAAATTTCTGAAGGTCCGATGCTGTGCACGCGGGGAAACAGAGGTGCTTAACGTGCTGACGCCAATTATAACCTTCAGTTTTACTAATGAATTTAAATTTGATCTACGCAGAATGAGATAACGTTATCTTAAAGTCACGAAGTACTTTCATAATTTCCATGATTTGGATTTTTTTCTATAGGATTTTTTGTAACCTTTCTTCTTAATTGAATTAGGTTAAATTGTTTTGATTTTAATAAAATGTATTACTTTTAGCGCCACTGTAGGTTATAGAATAGCCACAAATTTACGTAAAAACAGTATTAGTATTTTTTTATAAAATTGAAAGGACAAGCAAACTACAGTCCACCTGATGATGAGTGGCTATTGTAACCCACGGACACCTGTAACCAACTCTAAAAGAAGGCTGCAGAGGCATTGTCTCTCTGCCTTTTAAATTGAATTAGGTAAGATGGTAGTAATTACCCAGACAGGCGCTAAGGCAGGAAAGGAGTTCTACCACCTATGAAATTATGCAAGAGCCCATGAAAGCTTACTGCTGATTATGAGTCTTCTACCACCTATGAAATTGTGCAAGAGCCCATGAAAGCTTACTGCTGATTATGAGTCTTTCCCATTGTAGCACCTTCACATCTTCTAATGCACTAATAATGAAAATCTAACAATGTAAAAATTATCAAAATTTCATATTGTTTTAAATATATCTGTAAATTATAAATACCTTTATCATGTAAATGGTCACTTAAAAATCTGAAACATCATGAACATTGAGTATTTTACATAAATTGAAAAAAACATGAAAAATTCTACTAACGCGATCAAACAATCTAATAATTTAAGCGAGGTGCTAAAATTTAGGTAACAATTCTGATCGCAACACTAATCCTTAAACATGTGAAACAATCGTTCGTGTAAGCCGCATTAATCGGTCGAAATCTAAACAACGTTATCCTTAAAATGCAGAGTTCATTATTTATTATGAATATTAGTTAATTTTTATTTAGCCAAAAAAGCGGCCAACGAAGGCCGGGACGAGCGGCTGTCTGCAATTAACTGAGGCAACCCTGTAATTATGGACAGTAAATTTCTGGAGGCGTCCTGCCTGTATATTGTTCTATCTGTGGATTTCAGGATTAGCTCGCTGCCGACCATCGGTTCATGTATTGTATCAAAAGAAACCGAAAGTTCCAGGCATTTTAAACGCGATATCTTACGAACCTTATCTTTTTAAGCACGATGATTCAAAAAAATTTTAATACATCGAAATGCTAAGGTGAACACTTATACTATATAAATGAATGCACATAATATGTGCTTACATAATAAATCACTGGTAACATTAATTAAAAATAATAATTTTTAATGCCATTGCAGCTGCAAGGATCTCAATTTTGAAATTGAACCGAAGATCATGGTATTTCTTTGACATAGTGTGAGCAAATATTGTATATATTTCTCATATTGTCGTCCTGAAGAGGTATTTATCGGGCCTAAATATTATGTCAGCCATTTAAATTGAGTTTTGATAAAATAAATAGATTTTTATAAAATTTTAATGTATATTCACAAGAAAATAAACTTTAATACCTAGTTAAGTGGGAATATTATTCCTTTATCTAAGCTACACCAAATACTTAAATGTGTTAAAAGAAATAAAAAGTTAATTACGTATGGGCTTAATCTCCACTTTCAATCGCTGCGGTGACTCGTAATTGAGTTTACTATTTTAATAATTTCTTTGTATCTATCGAAATGATCTCTATATTTATATATATCGTATGTAAGATATAATAACTCGCGTTTTTATAACGATAGACCTTCAGGTATTACCAAACATTTAAGCAGGTGAGTTTCTCAGCTGTAACTTGAATATAACTTGTATGTACGAGTAATATTACATACTTAAAATAATAAAAACCAAAATCAGGACACACGTGTCTAATATTGCGTCTGAGACATGTCGATCTCTGACCCTCATTCATTCACAATCAAAATCATGTCGTGACACAGTGTCTTGTTGTGTTTCGACGTAATTTTGAGACACAATGGAATTCCCGCCATGACTCGGCAGAATTCTTAGCCATTCATGCCTCCGGCCGTATTAGAGTGCCGTTCGAAATACTCAAATACATGCAAAGGAAACTTTAAACGGGTATTGCACGTTTATTAACAGTACACTGAATCAAATAAAACATAACAATTTCCAAACATACAAATAAACAGCTCTATTGCTTGTTTAGTTAAGAATAATAAACTTTCAGTCTCTCATCCCAAAGTTAAAAATACAATGTTTTCATCGGCATTATTTGTATTGGTCTTTTAAACACAAATATTGACCGTGTGATCTTGTAAACACAAAGATTGTGGCCATAGAAGCGTCCACATAATATAAATACTTGTGTACGGTCATAAAAGGTAGAGTCCGAAAATAAAGTGTCATTTGATCTTTGGCGGGTCATCAACAACCTATGAACTGCCCACAGTTGGACATAGGACATGGTTATAAAATGATTGTATAATTTATTTACTTATGCTTCATTGAAATCACCCTAGAACTAAGGTTTATAATGGGTAAATAATATTCCCGTCAGATAACAATGGAAAAGAAAGTAAAATGTTGCATATATGCAAGGAAAAATCTCATTAAACGACTACTATGTAGTAATAATGAAGGAAAAATAAGGAGTAATTATATACTAAAATAAACAATGTTTAATGTAAAATATATTATTAAAATACATCTTAATATTATTATTTTTTTTGGAGTTTATGGCCTGGTATCTAGACCTTTAGGCCAAGTCTTGAGTATTATTATTCGGTTTATTATAATTTCCCCAAGCCTTGTCATTATGTATTATTATCCTTCATAGTTCACTGCTTCACAATATGTTGATGCGTCACATTGTGCAGCCCTTGGGAGATTTTGACGGCAACTTGAGCCAGCAGGCAGCTGACAGTTGGCGATGGTATCTAAAGGTGCCTATGCAAACAGCTTATCTTGAGATTCCATCAAAATCAGAGCACTTGTTTCACCGTTTCCACTAATAGTTCACATGCGTAGACAGTTAATACATAAAATAACACCACTTTTACATATCAAAATCCACTTCAAACTATTATTTAAACTATAATACAGGAGCAGCAACCGCCGCCGATCAAGTTCCCGCCAAAACCTCTTAATATTATATGAACACATTAATGTTACAAGGTTCAAAAAATAAAGTTATATATGTGGAGAAATATATCAATTTCACCTGCGTTCAGCAAAACTTGCTAACGGAGTAGGCTCTAGAGACTAACTTTATGCGTAAAATTTATCCAAAGGCACTCAAGCTTAATAGAAAAACCAACGTCCTATAGTCAGTTTAAAAAGGCTGAACCTAAATGTTACGTTATGTTTACAGAGTATACATAAACACCTTAAACCCTATCTTTTTATAAACAATTATATTTATCTTTTTATATAACATATCTCAGTTACTTGCATTTTATTTCAAATGAATTTACCATCGTCAACGGTAAAAAGAGAAGAGAGAGTCCACAGTAAGGCCGGCCGACGCGAGCGCGAATGGCGACCTGCGACCTACGATTTGCATACAATAGTGTGTGCGTGGGTGATGTGGGTGCATTCCCGGCCCAGCGCGTACCTACAACGCTAAAGGACTATTTTATGCTTGTTCAATGTAGGATATTCATATTAATAAACTGTTTGAAAATTATATAACGTTATACCGTGATGATAAATAGGTAAAAAATATTTGTTAAATATATATAGATATATATAACAACTGTCTAAAAAGAAGTTCTAAAACTTTTTTCTGAAAATGTATCCCCCATCTCATTCTATTAGGGTAGACAGTGTCGACAACGCTAAATCATGGGAAAAAATTATGGACTTCACCTGATCACACTATACCAGAGAAAAAAGGCGTTTCGATTATCGCTATTTCGTATGCAAGCGTACAAAAAAAGTGGTAAAATTAAAAATTTTGTGCAACCGACTTCAATATAAATTATTAAGGATAACTTAAAAACTACTGGTCAGATATTGATCACATTTATATGGGACCACAAGAAAAGCACCAGCTTTCAAAGAAAAAAAGAATCATCAAAATAGGTTCACCTAGAAAAGAGTTACAAGGTAACACACATAAAAAAATACAGTCGAATTGAGTACCACCTCCTTTTTGAAGTCTATTAATGAACCATTACAACTTGATTAAGTTTTATGTACAGTTGCAAACACTTTTTCATAAGTACCAAACTGCGTTTATTATGTTTAATCTCAAATATGTAGAATTCAGATTTTACACGTATTTTACATAAGCGGAACTCTACCATTTATTAGAAATTATGTACTGAAATAGTCTATCTACTTATTATCTTGTAGCGAAGAACAAATGACACGTAATCAATTTAAGCATATATCAGAAACAGAAACAGAAACAAGTAACAATTATTATTACGAATAATCGTACTATGGCTATCAGAATCAACATGTGACAGTGGTATACTGTCGTCTCTCCCGTATCCCATGGGCAAGTACAGTCAGAGACTGGCAGTCAAGATTCTGTAGTTTTAAAAAGTAAATTAATAATTAAGGAACGGAAACGACTCCCTCCCACCACTTATTTCGACCAAAACATTTAAATACATATAAAAAATTATTTGTGTGTAAACACATATATTGTAATTGGTTACATTGCTTATTTTAAATAACTCAATTTACACTTATGATAATACATAATAGCGTTTTCATCTTCTAAAAGTAAATGTTTCTTGCTTTCATTCTTTTAGAAATAAATTTACATATGCAATGATTATATCCGGGAGTATCACACAAACACGATTTATTTGCATCGGGCATTAATAAGCGCATTAAGTTTTCCGAGAATGATAAACATCCATAATCGAGTCGCTCCAGTAAAACACATCGGTGGGCGTAATCGCCGTGGCATGTTTATTTCAATCGGCAATTTTTCAGTGCGTATGTACCGCAATGCAGTTGCCAGGAAGATTTATTGCATCAAAAAGGAGCTCTCCCTCGTGCCGTCGTGTCGAATCAGGCCCGACGTGATTAATGACTAGCATCTGATCTATTTACTGTTCACTCTATACACTCTTTGTGGAAATTAAATGCACTAATGGTATTTATATTAAAATCCTAGGTTTCCTTATCAAACTTAATTTAAATTGCAAGATCAGTCATCTATACATCTGTACATACAAATAAACCTAGCAAGCTAACAGCATAGCAAAGTGGCAAAGCAATCAGTTTTGTAGCGGTTTCTAACGGTTGCCGTTGAGCAATCAGTTTCAAAATAGGAGGTTCAGATGCCTGGGTGATCAGTAATCGATTGCTGAAAACAGAATTTGAAAATTCGAAACCGTTCTCGAGATAATCGTGGGACAGACGGACAGACGGATAGACAGACAGACATCGTGAAATCAATAAGTGTCTTCGCAAGCTTCGCCACTTAATAAATAAAATTGAAGTATCTGTTTGTAATGTCAAAATAACAGCTTTTTACTACATGCATGTGAAAGTATATATACAGTACCTACTTATAACCAAAACACAATTTTTAAAATTTTTGTCTGTCTGTTTGTTCCGGCTAATCTCCGAAACGTCGGGACCGATTTTAACGGGACTTTCAATGACAGATAGCCGTTGTTATAAGAAGTAACTTAGGCTAATTTTATCTTACAAAAATAATTAGGGTGCCGCGCAAATAAATTAAAACCCTAAAATACATGCGAGCGAAGTCACGGGGAACAGCTAATATTAAATAATAAAAGGTGAAATGACAATCAATGGTCAATGATAGCTAATTAAAAATATATCACAAATGATTTTTCGAAAATTTAAGGACACGTGATGTAGAGTCTATTCGTGATGAAATGCAAAAAGACTTAGATGTCAAAATTGGATAAATTGGCCACTTAATTATACCACAATGATTTTCTTCGCTTCTACAACATAAATTCCTCAAAGCCTCCCTAAATAGAAAGTGACCTATGTTCAGCAGTGGACTCTTAGAGGCACGTGAAGGAAAATAAGATGATAAAACCTAAATTTATTTATTTAAAGGCAGCTTAAAATGCAACGTCTCTGACAGACGAAACACACAGCACATTCAGGCCCAAGAACAACATTGAAAATTTTAGCTACTTCATCTTTTATTTAGATACTAGCTGTTCGCCGCGACTTCGCCCGCGTGTTATTTGGAGTTTTAATTTTTTTGCGCGGAACCCTAATTCTTTTTCTAAAATAAAATACCCTAAGTTACTCCTTGTGACATCAGCTATCTGCCAGTGAAAATCCCATCAAAATCGGTACAGCCATTTCGGAGATCAGCCGGAACAAACAGACAGACAGACGGACAGACAGACAAAAACTTTAAAAGTTGTATTTTTGTTATTAGTACCGTATATATTTTCATATGCATTTAGTAAAAAGCTGTAATTTTTACATTACATTACAAACAGACACTTCAATTTTATTTATTTGTATAGACTAGCTTGTTCATCGCGACTTCGCCCGCGTGTAATTTAGGATTTTAATTATGTTGCGCGGAACACTAATTCTTTTTCTAAAATATAAATAGCCTAAGTTACTCCTTATAGCATCAACTATCTGTCAGTGAAAGTCCCGTCGAAATCGGTCCAGCCGTTTCGGAGATCAGCCGGAACAAACAGACAGACAGACAAAAATTTTAAAAATTGTGTTTTTGTTATAAGTACCGTATATACTTTCATATGCATTTAGTAAAAAGCTGTTATTTTGACATTACAAACAGACACTTCAATTTTATTTATTTGTATTGATTTGGAATTTAAACACGGGACCCACAAATTAGCTGACAGTTACGTCAATCCTGAACCACATAGACTCTATACTTTTAGTAAATATTATGTAAACTAACACATTAGTAAAAACGCTAGTTACATATGCCTACCAGGACCTTGCAGGAATCAGAAAGTCACCTACCATACAGCACCGCCTGCTAAGCAAGCTTTTATACGTGGTAGAGGTAGAGCCATGCTGCAGCTATATTAGTAGTATAGTTGTAGCACGAATGGGTCGGCTCGACCGGGGAAGGACCACGCTCTCACAGAATACCAGCGTAAAATAGCAGCTTAATACTGCTGTGTTTCGTATGGTGAGTGTAGAGAACCGGTGACCCTTTTTACTGGAAAAGAGGCATTCCATCTTAGTCCTCACGGGTGACAACGTATCTGCATTTTGATTCTTTATTGAGGATAGATGTGGATGTCTATTGGTTGCAGCAACCACTTACCATCAGGTGGAATGTGTGCTCGTTTGTCACTCTATCCTATAAAAAAAGCAAATAAAAATAAGCTGCCGCAAACGTAAGTCGCTCAAAACAATAAAACATAAGTAAATATTATTCAAAGCAAGCAAGCGTAACTAATTTGCGAGGCGATAATTTCCCATACTCGCTCTACTCGATCTCGCTCGCATAAGACGGTAGCACAGGGTAAAAACGATGCAAGGGTGCACAAGTTGACCGCATTACGAGTGCGACAAAGCGACTGCACCCCCGGGGACTATTTATCAAATGATCATTTGATTTTCTTGTGTTTGATCACTGAACACATTAAAATTTGCAAGTGGAATGAGCGCAAGCTTTGTAGCTTCACTTTTGAAATATAAATAAAAATTGATATAATGAAAAATGTGGTGTTATATAATAAAGAAAATTATTTTCAATTTTCTTTTTATTTTATCAATGTTTTAATTTATTATTATATGTTCTTAAATATTTATTTTAATTATACAAGGAATTTCAATCCCCACACGGAATAAAAGTAACATAATATAATTTGAAATAGTGTAACGCTACACATGGATCTCCACTAGACTAAGGTATCTCGTAACCTTCACTGGTATGTATATGACCGGTATTGTTTGAAATAGTTGTTAGTGAACTATGAGAGTACCGTTAAAATAATTGACATTAAACCTCTGTTCACGATTAAAATACAAATCCAATAATTGAGTCCAATAATAGCCCTTAATTTCAAATCACGCAATCAAAATGAATTGCGTCGTTAAGTAAAGTTCGAAATATATTGACAAAGAAATTGAATTTTTTTTTTCAAAAATTGAATCTCGAACTAATGTTGTGCTTCACTCAATGATCTACCAGCGCTTGCTCTCACGCACCCTCGCCCTCTCTGCGTAGGATACGTCTTATAAAATACGATCTGTTTTGATTGTGGCCTGGGGCACAAATCAATTAAGGCTCCCCTCGGCCTCCCGCAGAGCTTCGGCCGCGACACCCGAACCAGTGGCTCGTTTTATGACACATCTCACATCGAATCGATTCATTAACATTTAGAGACTTTATTAAGAGCAAACAATAAAAGACGGGTACATTTTTATAACCGTAAGCATGTTGGATGGCTTATTAAAGAATACAATTTATTACTATTATTCATAAAATTTTAAGTAATTTGCTAGAGTATACTATTTCTTTTAATCAATATTTAAGAATTCCAAAAAAGGCACTCTGACAAAATATGTATCGCTTAATATCAATATCACCATTAAAAATAATTATTATCATTAGCAGAAGAAAAGAACTAGCAGAAATTTAAAAGTCTTTCTTCTTTTTTGACATAAAAAAGGTCTTTCAAATGAGTGACATTTGCCATGCATACCATATGGCACTTTTCTAAATGTTATTATGATGCAGCTCATGGCATGGATATTTTAGTGACGTTCCATAGGTCGCTGCTGCTCGTTAGAGCCGAAAATCACTCACGCCCTTCTCATTCTCGCAAATACCTTAAAAATATATTTGAAAACGAGTAAAACAGTATATAATCAATTTTTAGAATTGTCTATATTTTTATCAAACGTACCTATTCAACTTTTTCTATAGGATTTGGGTGACAAGCGAGCACACAGTCCACTTGATGGTAAGTGGTTGCTGTGGCCCATAGACATCTACAGCTATCCTCGTTTGCGAATCAAAATGCAGATGCGTTGCCGTGAGGACTAAGATAGAATGCCTCTTTTCCAGTAAAAAGGGTCTCCGGTACTCTACACGCACCATACGAAAACAACAGCATTAAGCTGCTATTTTACGCTGGTATTCTGTGAGAGTGTGGTCTTATCCCAGTTGAGCCGACCCATTCGTGCTACAACTATACTACTAATATACATAGCTGCAGCATGGCTTTACCACGTACAGTAAGAGCTATTTTTCGAAAATGCCTGCAGACTTCTCTTTTCTTATACCACGCCGATGAGGACCCTGAAAACTACTTTTTAAACAAAAAAGATTACAGGTGCATTGTCACCTCTGAGGACTCGGTTTGAATGCCGGGCAGCGTATAATTATACTGGGTAAATGGTAGAGGATTAACGATTTTGCAGCTGAAATATATAAATAAGAGGGTAATACGTATCTAGACGTAGGTACTTCTAATCAGAACAAAAGTTCCATTGCCTAGGCTTTTGTGTGTATGTATATATATATATATATATATATATATATATATATATATATATATATATATATGCTAGATGTGCCCCGCGTATATCACGCGTTAGTACCTCGTGACATGCGAACTTCGAAAGAGACATCACGACGGACGGTAGTTGAATTAAAAAAGATTTAAAAAGTGAAAAATGTTACTTAAATTACATGGTTAACGTAACTGGTGGTTATGCTTGGTACAGGTACTGATATAGCCTTGAATACGAATTGATTTATTTGGATATAAGGACTAATACATAGGTACGCATAATGTGGATTAGCTTGTACCGGCGTTACTATTGCATACTTTAACATGGAAAAGTAATTATTGTGACATAACTGTTACTACTACTACTAGTTAGACATATGGTATTGCAAACTTTTTTGTAGATATTGACGACCTCAATAAAACTGTAGTACATCACTTTGCTCTATTGTCAATAGTTTCCGCAGCGTACGCGATATAAGGATTATTTTTGATATATTTTTCACACCTTGAGTTACATTAACAAAGTTTTCATACGGATCCGTAACTTTTTTGAAAATAATCTATCACCTATGTTCATCAGGGATAATGTAGGATTCCAATGGTGAAAGAATTTTTCAAATCGGTCCAGTAGTTTCGGAGCCTATTCAATTCAAACAAACAAACAAATCTTTTCTCTTTATAATATTAGTGTAGGGGGCCGCGGCTTCGAATCCCGCACGGCACAAGTATTTTTATGGCCTACAAATAATTGTTCCGGGTCTGGATGTTTGTCGTTGTGCAATTTATGTTTGTAAACTGCCTCCACGACACAGGAGAAAATCCTAATGTGGGGGAAACGTTTTTTTTAAAGAAAAAGAAAGAAAGAAAAGTGTAGAAAAGTTCACGGCTAAACAAAGGCCTCTCACATAGATTATGAGAAGGGAATATTTCCACTGTTCCTGTCATATTAAAATCTTTTTAATTGAAAACTCCTTGGTTTCAAAAATCGAATACCATTTATTTATTTTAAAAAAGATTCTCGGTCTTGTCACAAGGTTTTGTCAAACTTGTTTAGTCGTTGAGAAAATGGAATTGACTCGAGGAAATTCAAGAGCGATGATTTATTATGACTTTCGAAGTGGTTTAACACAAAAACAGTGTGTTGACCGGATGATGTCTGCATTTGGTGATGAAGCCCCATCCAAAACCACAATTTAACGCTGGTTTGCTGAATTTCAACGTGGACGTGTCAAGCTCAGTGATGATCCCCGTCAAAGTCGTCCAAAAACTGCAGTCACCCAAGAAAACGTTGATGCTGTGCGTAAGCTGATTGAGGAAGATCGACATGTGACATACCGCGAAATTCAGGCAACTTTGGACATTGGCATGAGTCAAATACAAATAATCTTGCATGAACAATTAAGTATAAAAAAGTTGTTTTCCCGATGGATACCGCATTCGCTCTGTGAAGAACAAAAAGCGGCTCGCGATACTTGGTGCGTCAGAACTCTCGAAAGATTCCACGCAGGATCCTCAAATGCTGTAGACAACATCGTATCAAGTGACGAATCCTGGATATATGCGACGAACCCGAAACAAAAAACCAGTCACGAGTCTGGGTGTTCGAAAATGAGTTAAAGCCAACAAAAATTGTTCGTTCACGGAGTGTTGCAAAATAAATGGTGGCCACGTTTGTCTCCAAAACTGGCGATGTTAAGACTATTCCTCTTGAGGGACAAATAACAGTTAATGCAGAATAGTATGTTAGCATTTGTGTGCCACAGGTCGTTTCTGAACTCCGTAAAGAGAACTGCAACCACCGCATCATCCTCAATCACGACAATGCGAGTTCTCACACCGCACACAGAACAAAAGAGTTTTTAGAGCAAGAAAACATAGAATTATTAGACCATTCGCCGTACAGCCCCGACCTAAGCCCTAATAATTTCTATACTTTTCCTAAAATAAAGAATAAATTGCGTGGACAGAGATTTTCATCACCTGAAGAAGCTGTGGACGCCTACAAAACAGCCATTTTGGAGACCCCAATTTCCGAATGGAATGGTTGCTTCAATGATTGGTTCCATCGTATGGAAAAATGTGTCAACTTTCGCGGAGAATACTTCGAAAAACAATAAATACATTTTTAAATAGTAATGTTGTGTCACTTCCTTGATTCCCGAAATTTTCAGTTCCACCCTAGTTGCTACGCTTGGCAACCGCGATTTTGTACTAATTTGTTGTTATTAGAGAGTTGTAGTTGTGAGTTGTGTTGTGAGTGTAGTTAATATATATAGCAATATATATTAACTAACCATATTAGGAAAGATATTGATAATTAAGTTGAAAACTTCCTAAGATGTTTAACGGTTAATCTACTTCGACATACACTTTTATTTTGTTACGAACTCTAATAACATTTAATTAAATTTCACTGTCGCAACATCATCTACAGTATCGATTTACAATTAATCTTCAATTTAATATAAAATCTAATAGAAAATAATGACGTAATAGAGGCCGACGGCGACAGGGCCTTTTCCCACGCCGCTACGGATAATTTCTTTTTTTTAAGATGAAAATAAATTAAGTTTTGGTTATCAGGCGCCGCCCGGTTCCTGACTCGCTTCTTCGCAATATTTCTAAAAGCTATTACAAATACATTTATATGACCACACAAAAAAGGTCTCGGGCAATTTTCGCCACATAATGAGGCCATTATGGGGAATTTTGTTTTACCAACATAATAACACCGCCTTTTATTCGGCCAATCCTGTCCGCAAGGGACTCCGGGTTTTAAAGGACAATATTATTCCGGACTTGATGAGATTTTCGTGCTAAAATTTTAAAACTAAATTGGTGTCATTACGTATTTAACGAAGATTAAGATATAAATGTAAAGGTCAAACAGGTTAACGACCTTAACGACTGTTACTTTATTGCACAGAGGCACACACTGTATCTATCTTAGAGTTTAAATAAGCTTAAATAATCTTAGTACTGTACTCTTTTTATTTATGAAATTATTTTCATTATACATAAGACATGAAATTCAAAACTAACAAAAAGTCCAATACCCTAGCTTTTTTCCGATTTAACCTGTTATAGGTTAAATAAAATGATGCAACTGTTATCTATTTAAATAGTGATCGCATCGAAAATCTTCATAATAGTGGAGTATCTAAAAGTGAAATGTGCACTTAATGCTGAGGCTGGACTGAAGAGTAAGAAACATAAGGAGCATCCGATTAGGTTTTCATTAAACTGATTAGGTTTTAGTTATGCAAAAAAATGAACTTACAATTAGCTATTAATAGAAAGTTGATAAAGGGGGTTCGGAATCGCACCCACACCCATTTTTATATTTAGTTTTATTTTTACGACTTTAATAAACAATAATAACTTTAATTAAACCCCCACTCTAGGATTTCTTCTGTATCGTAGAGGCGTTTTCGAAACATAAATTGCACGTAGACAAACATCCAGGCAGTTTTTCGTGCGGGATTCGAACCACTACAAATATGTAATGTTCGCAGCGCTGCAAACTTTTAGCCACTGCGTTACAAAGTCGTTAAAATTTCTTGCCAGTACGATTATTATTTTTAATTATACTACGAGACTTACGAAACATATAAATTATGAGGAAACCTGCATGCATAAGAAATAAAAATATTTCGAAAATTACTTACCTACGTGTTAGAGCCATGCTGCAGCTATTTAATGGCTGCAGCACGAATGGGTCAGCTCGAGCGGTGTAAGACCACGCTCCCACACAATATCAGCGTAAAACAGCAGAATAATGCTGTGTTTTGTAATGTGAGTGTAGAGAACAATTTTACTGGTAACGAGGCATTCCATTTTAGTCCTCACGTGGACGCATCTGCATTTTGATTCTTAATCGAGGACAGATGTAGATATTTAAGGGCAACAGCATCCACTTACCATCTAGTGTACTGTGTGATCGCTATTCACCCTGATTCTTTGAAACTATCATGATGTGAAATCCGCTAAAACGAACTGAAGCAGTTCGGCCGACTAATTGCTGGATAACTCTCTTGAAATGAAAGGAAGCCTGGGCCCAGCTGTGTCAATTATCTTTATTTTACTTTTACGAGTATTTTAGGTTTATTAATATAGCAAAAGTTGCTATCGAAATATAAAGTAAGGGAAATCAGTGATTTAATGTACTTACATAATGATTTCTTATATTTACGCGAATACTACACATTAAATAAAACTATATTAACGGATTTTATCACGTTTAATTTACTTATTAAGTGGCGAAGCTTGCGAAGACACTTATTGATTTCACGATGTCTGTCCGTCTGTCCGTCTGTCCCACGATTATCTCGAGAACGGTTGCGAATTTTCTGATCACCCAGGCATCTGAACCTCCTATTTTGAAACTGATTGCTCAACGGCAACCGTTAGAAACCGCTACAAAGCTGATTGCTTCGCCACTTTGCTATGCTGTTAGCTTGCTAGGTTTATTTTAATTCCCGACGTTTCAGGCGCTAGACAGCAATTTTTGGTCCGATCTACGCAGAATGAGCTTATAATATTTTGAAGTCTTGCAGTGGTATGCTTGGGTTTGGTAAGGACCAAAAATAATATTCAAAATCTGAATGTAGTCACGCTAACTATGACATCGGGACGTCAAACACGTCAGTCCCCCCCCCCTCCCCGCCCCCCGTAAACATGGGTACTGTAAAGCGCCCGAAGCGTCGGGAATTAAAATAAGTAAATTAAACGCGATAAAATCCGTAAATATAGTTTTATTCAGTTGATGTACTTACATTCAAATTGAACACTGTTCTCGATTCACGGAATGATTTAGTAAGTATTGGTAATTACTAAGAAACAGTTTGCAGTTCAATGGTCGGCTGGTAGAGTAGATAGAGGCGCAGGCATCTGTTGCGGTAATAGCGCTCTCGTGAGCTGTCCATTACGCCCTCACCGTGCGCACCCGATCTGCAGCCGGGTGACCTGCTACATCACGCTCCAGATCTCACTACCGGTCACAACTAGACTTGGATTGTTGGAATGATGGCAAGTACATTTCAACAATGTAATTTGTAAGCTTGAAATCATTACTACGATAGGAATAGGTCAATATGAATCATTCTTATGTTTTATAGAAATCTTAGTTCTCATGAGCACTCAATACTATGTGCAGTAATCTACATTAAGGAATAACTGTGATTGAAACTTTACATACGCATAAGCATAAACACTCACGCCCGTCATCCAGAGGGGTAGGCAGAGACCACGCACTTTCACTTAGCACGATCCGGAAACTTTGCATACATAAAACTATCTAATAAACATGTAAGGCCTATATTTAGCAGGGTACTTGAGAAGGACTGAAATTATGATGGTAATAGTGATCCAATAAGCACTATTGCTTATTATAGTATGTGTTTATTGTTTTAGAAGGATCACTCTCGCACTGAATGCCAGCGAAAAATAGTAGCATCTAAGTAAGACTCTCCGTTTATAAAAGAAAAATAAAAATATAGTAATCTGTGCATAATACTGCTGAACATAGATAATTAATATTTACTAGAGACTGATGTGTTTCGTATAGTAATGAGAACTGGAGAATCTATTTAGGGGTAAAGAAGCATTCCTTCTAAGCCCTCACGGGTAATTAAGCATTTGTGTTTTGTTTTTTAATCTATCAGATTGACTGTGTGCTCGTTTAAAATAACTCTGTTTTTTTTAATAATAAAAATCAAAGTTATTTTGAGACTCTTAGGAATTTTTTTTCTTCTTCTCATATCAACAATTGTTGCTGAAGCTCATTTTGTATACCTTTTTCTGAATCTGGATCCAAGCCGCATAATAAATGTTGTATCAGAATTTTTCCGATGCACTGTATAAAATACAATAATTGTTAGTGCAATAGGTAATGCATGGCAACAATTTAATCATATGTAAATTTACTTTAGTGTGATTGATGTTATGAATGCCTACGATCCGTTATCACGGCACATCACCCCTTCCCCTCCCCATAAGCTGCAAAGCACTCCATGTATTCGCATTCGTCAATAAATAAAAATAAGCGTGATAATATTCTGTAACATAGTTTTTCCATTATTATATTAGTATTCTCTGATTATTAAATAGAAGCTGTAATACCCTATTTCATTGAATTTCCCAAAATCTTAATACTAATATGCCAAATTTCAAGTCAATCGGGCGTATACTTTTGGAGAGAGTCAGTGGCATTTCGTTTTTATATAATTAAATTACAAATTGGATTTAAAATTTCCCCTACTCCACCGATCATTCCTTGTTTGCTCCTAGTTTTCTTGATTGAAAGGCGGGCCTTTTACCGCGCTCTCGTCATCAAACATGTAATTGGCGATTTTGTGCAATTTATGGCGATTCGCGCAATTTACGAGCAGCGGACAAGCGACCGACGACGCTGCGTTTTTTCCACCGCCATAGTGAAATTGAGCCGGGAGTTTCAATTAAAATTTTATGTTCTGCAAATTACCCACCAATTATATTCCATTAAACAACACGCAGCCCAATACTATTAACAGTACAGTAACTTACGTAGAGTTTATATTTATCTTGCAATTTGACAGATTTACACTTAAAACAATAAAAATCATGTCTATATAAATTTAAATTAATTTTGTTAAATGTGTTACCGTTACAGCCCATTAAAGTATACTGCTGAACACAGACCTTTCCCTTAGATTGCCTCATAGGTTGGCAACGGCAGTTTTTTATTTTTAGTCATAACTAGGAAGACGTCGCCATAGTATAAAGAGAGGGGAAGTACGTTATCTTCATACAAACGCACTGCGCGCGGCTTGTATGTGTGCGCCATAGTATCTATGAGGCGCCGCACGCACACTTAAACACAATCTCGAAGTATTTCTCAGTGCGCCAGTCGAGGCTAACACCGCACGAGGTTCGCGCGTCACGTAAGCGAGTCACTTATTATAGCATATAATTTTTACTTGACGATGAGATACCTACTTACTTATTTTTGTTGTATTAGTTGTCTTTCAGACAGAGGAAGAATAGTAACTAAGTATCTACCGACTTACGGTTATAAAATCGTAATTAAAAATAAGTAATTGACTAATTGTGAATCAGATAAATAGAGCAAAGTTCGAATAATAACAACAGAACAAAAAATTGATTACAGTCTAAGTGGCAGGCGTTAGTAATTTTATGTTAGTGTAGCTAATGATTTGGTAACAGTGACAACCCTGAGACAGTAGGCAATTATATCGCGGATTGTGCCGGAGTTAACCTACTTGGCCTCTCTTTATACTATGACGTCGCTGCCCATCTGCCCCTTACGATACCCACGGGATGATATAGGGTAGTGGATATTCTATATACACCACCACTACACATTTGTTAAGTGTGTACCTATATTAAATTAATAATCAAACTAAAACTTATATAGTTTGAAAAGAAATTAAATAAATAGAATATTCCAAATGGAACTATACTGTGTTTAATAAATGGATTATATAGGTATACCACGCGAATAATAGAAGAAAAACTTCATAGAGAGTTGAAGAGTTTTACGGTATGATCTTAACATCTTACTTGTTACCAGATAAACCATTTGGTGGATAGCTATAAGTTTCGGTGAACGAAAAGAAAATTGTCTACAACAACGTATCAAGATTTTTTTGAAATTGAATACCTGGAGATCATTATACCATATAGTATAACGGCGATGGCAACAAACCTCACTCCAATACGTTTTGTTGATAAGGTTTTTTGAAAATTATTAAATGTTAATGTCATGTGGCCGGTGAGTAATAAATTGCGCATAATTTGAGCCGAGAGAATTGGCAGGTCTTTGCATGCACCTTAAAGCACGCATGCTTTTATAATAAACACAGTATGTATAATGCAAGGGAACCTTGATGTCCACTTGATCACATAAACCACCTGCGCCATATTAAATTTTTTTTTTTTTTTTTTTTCACAATTATTAAAACTAAATTTTATTAAAAATTATATTAAATTATTAAAACCACAATATGCAAAAGCTGTACTCGCTAAGTAATACAATAATCAAACTATAATTACTAATTTGCTATCGTTCGTAACCAGTCGGGTATTTAACCTGTTATTAAGGTGATTTTATGTTAGTCATTTTAAAATTACTAAAATGGTAACTTATAAAGGTTGTGTAACATGTATCTAAATATTTGAAATGAAACGAAATCATGATGTTATTAGGAACTGAAATTACAATCATATAGTTCCTCGTCATCAACTCGTTAAAGTCCACTTCTGTTCATGAGCCTCCCCCGTTAGGGAGAATTTGCCTTCATCGCCACGCTTGGCAAATGCATTTGCGATCGCAGTAGATACAAGACATAATCGCACCTTTGACGCTGCTCCCCGTTGTCGGTCTTGGTATTTAACGTCTAGCGTATACGAGATGTTTATATGCATACCTTCTAAGGTATGTGAGGGTAATATGGTAATGTCAAGCTTTGCCACCCTATAAAACCAAAACTAGGAGGAGGACAGAGACAAAAACATAAAATCGCGCACTATAACTAATATATTAAGAAGAAAATAATTAGGAAGTTTTTAAAAACACAAAATAAAAAAAGAAATACACTATACAATACTAAAATCTAGTAAAATATTTACCATTATGTCAACTGTCATAATCGTAAATATTTTATTCGAAGCAGCGATAAACGCTTTTGACCTTTTATTTTTTAATTGACTGATGAAGAGTTATCGTATCACAGAACCATCTATCTAGTAGCTGTAGTTTTTAATTTATAAGAAACTGACTATATTATCCGGATGGCCATATTACCCACACGTACTATATACAAAAAAATCCATTAAAAACATTGTTGCAAATTTTACAAAACAATAAAATGTTTCTATTCAGTCCTGAAAACTTATGGAGAGGTCATCTCGAACTCCTGGAATTCTCACTACATTTTTCTTCAGTAGTGGCCAAATGTGGGCTTCGCTCTATTATGCTTGAAACACGCGGTCGGTTAAGTTGATCAGTTGAGCTGACCTACACCCAAAAACTGACAGTGAGTGTGAAATCTTAAGATGAAATTTCTAACTGATGGCAACCCACAGACTTTTCCGGACTCACGGTTAGTTAAACTGATCAGTTGAACTGACATACATCCAAATACTAACCGTGAGTGTGAAATCTTAAGTTGAAATTTTTAGCCAGTGAATGGGGAAATCATATTGGCTTACATCCGTTTGACCGACCGTGTGTGTCAGTCATTGGAGTTACCTACGTACCTTTGCAATTACAATATACATTATGAATTGATGATAAATAAAGATGTTTTCAGTATCTTTTTTTTAAAACATGGCATAGTTACATAATATACAGAAATTTTAAATTGTTAACGTTTTTGAGATCGACCCCGAGTAAAAACGGTTTAAAACAGACTACTGTGACTGCGCAATTTCTTTATTTACGAAGATAAAAAAATATATTTGTAGCTAGTCTACTTTATGAGCTCTAGACATCCATTATGCTGGTTTTTTATGTAGGGAATTTCAGGTTTCTTAATATAGGGAAATTAACTTAATTTTTAATCCATTATTTATTTTTGAGTCAACATTCTGCGGCAAATATGCTAATTTCAGTGCTGTAACTCATTCCGTCAACGAAATAGAAACGGCTTTGTTATATACATCATTTGGATTTGTTTAATATTTAGATTGGTAGATGGTTGGGTTTATTATATCTTTTTCTTTCTGTGGTCTAGTATCAGCCGCCCGATTTCTATGTTTTGGTTTCAGGACTAAGTGGACAGTAGGTACAATTGTAGGCATTTGTTGCCTTCTTTGCTAGAACTTGGTAGCAAGTGACATACAGTAACCTATATCATCAGGCGGGCCGTAAGCTCTATCACTCTAATATCATTAAAATATCCACCACGCGGCAGCTTTTGCTGTCGCACAGATGGGCCGGCTCGAACCGGGGTGCTACCACGACCTCACAGAATACCAGCGTGAAGTAGAGATTTGCCTCTGCGTTTCGCTTGGTGAGTGCAGGTGGCTGGAGGCCCTTTTTACTGGAAATGAGGCATTCCATCTTAGTCCACACGGGTGACAACGCATCTGCATTTTGATTCGCAAACGAGGATAGATGTAGATATCTATGGGCCGCAGCAACCACTTACCATCAGGTGGACTGTGTGCTCGTTTGTCACCCTTATCCTATAAAAAAAAATATTTTTCTGTATAGTTGTTAACAGGATATTATTTGATCTCAGGAATAATTTAAAATATCTTGTGGTATATTAAGCGACACAATGCAACCTTAAAATGTATTTACAATAATAAAAATTATATCAAAAATGCAGTCGAATTGAGTACCTCCCTCTTTCTTGATGTCGGCTAAAAAGGCAATTCTAACATCGGTACAAGTATTGGATTTACAAGTTATTTATTCATTTTTTATAATATGCGAGAAAAATAAGGCAGAATGGAAATAAATTACCTATCATTATTTAATTTCCTATTAATACAATTACTTGTATCTAGTATGAGATAATTTAATTGAAAACAAAGAATAAAGTCATAGACCTCACAGACAAGTGACGATTGTTTTATCTACTCATTAAATTAGATATATCCAGCATCGTGTAGACACCTATAAACACGCTGACATCGGCCGAAGACGTCGTGTCCAAAATAGCCCGCAAGATATCCGCCGCTCTCATGAAGCCCGACCGATATTTATGTCGCGCGGCCCCGCCCACCGACGTGGCTCCATTCAGACTGTTTGTATTTATTTCGTGCCTATTTATTTGTATTTGCCTTCGCTTTTGAATAATGCATGAGCGGAGCGTTTCCGTCGTGTGTAGGCAGCGTGACGCCGCTTGCCGAACAACCCTCTTCGGAACTTTTCGCTGTAGTTACAAAACTTCTTTTTAATTTTTTTTTCTCGTGTACCTACGTTCTTTCCCAGCCAGTTAGATTTTATCTGTAATATCTAATTCTCATAGCGTTAATCGATACCACATGTTCAATATCAATTTTCGATACCGGTTTTCGATTCGTGGACGTGTTCCTTTAATATTTGGTAGGTAAATCACACGCGGCTATCGCGGGCTGTATCGATTTGGCCCCGCCTCCGCGCGATTTACAACGGCTTGCGTCAACCGGCCCGCAGTGATATCACGCTTTGTCTATACTCTCACATATTAAGTGGAACATCATTAATATTCAATACGGCGACTGTTAAATCGCGAATGAATATTCTAGAAAACTATATCTTGTTTAGTTTGCTAGCACAGAAGTAATATCACAAAGAAATGGCATAACTTTTTGCCTTTTGTTTTATCTTACTTCTTCAACTTTTACATATAAAAATGTTAATAGTTTTTTAAACTTATATATAACTCCAGAACCTTACGTGAACCTTAACCCTTACCTACCAATATAAGTCCTTACAAATAATTTTTATTGACAAAAGATAACTAAATAAAGTTGTTTGACTGAATAATATTTCCTGTTATAAATCATTCTGGGAATATGGCAACACAGTCTGGAAAACTCGTTTAAATGACATGTAACTATGTAACTACTATCTATTACAGCCGATAAATTATATGCAAAGAATTCCAAAGATAAACCAATAATGTTACGTAGGTAAGAAAATAATACAAGTGGAAATATATTTACATTAGACATTTGGAAATTAATCACTAATGCCAACTGAATGTAGCCTATATATATAGTTTTTTCATTAAGTAAACAATGTTCTTTTGAGAAATAAAGTTTCTTTAAACCTAAACAACGTTTTAAAAAACATTTTATCGTCATTATAGTAATATAAATAGCACAGTTAGAAATAAAAAAGAACATTTAACGCTTTTATGAAAAGAAAAAATGCTGATCGTTGTAATAAGAAATCTTATATTAGACTCTGAGATCTGATCACCATTTTGCATACATTAAGTGAACCTTGAATATTACGATATGGCAGATGATTTTGAGCATTATTCAAAGTCGCCTTTTACGATAAACACTATCAACACAAAACATTATCAACACAGAACTTTATGGATAGAAAAATAAGACATTTTATAGAAAATCTTCTGTTTAGACATCAACAGGGAAAAAAAGAACCGATAATATTAAAAAATCATGCCTTTGGTGCCGCGCGGCAGACTTCGCCCCAAAACCATCTCAGAAATGAGAGGAGGCCTGTGCCTAACAGTAGACTAGTACCTAACCTAATTACTATAGGTACATAATTACGGTCACGACGGCCTTACGCAACGGAGACTCGCCATCTTCGCTGGACAGGTTTATAGTGCTAGAATGTATGTGCAAGCAGGTGCACTCTCTATTCCCTCACTCTCATAGTCCGATAGAACGCCAATCCGATATAACCGGAGAGAGATCAGGCCAACGGTTTTTCGTGCGTACAGAGGCACGGAGGTAAAACAACGCCAACTTCCTGTCCTCCGGTATGCAATTTCTTGACAGAAGAACTAAATAACTGATATTTTTAGCACGACCCAGGATTCGAACTCAAGAACTCACGATCAGCCAGACAAGCCCATCAGTGGGACACATATAGGCAGTAGCTTAACTTACTCGGTATTGACTTTTACTACAAATAAATACATTAAAAAATAAAAATAAAAAAGCACTTTAGCGATTAAACCGTAAATTGTTGTCAAGGACATCTCACCTATCCTTCATAAATCACGACATATGCAGGCGGCACCCGACGTCCACTTTTTATCTAATCAACAAGCAAGCTGTTTAAACAAAATCCGACTGTGTAAAAAAGTACTACTAATATCCATTATACAATTATATAAGAAATTTCATCATTCGTCATCATTACAGCCCTTCACAAGTCCACTGCTGAACATAGGCCTCCCCCAAGGAATGCCACAAAGCACGGTACTGAGCCACCTGCATCCATCCATTTCCTGCATGTTTTACCAGGTCATCACCCCATCTAGTGGGGGGACGCCCTACACACACACACTTCGTCCGCTAGTACGAGGCTGCCACTCGAGTACCATTTCTCCCCATCGGTTGCCGGTTCTTCGAGCTATGTGGCTGGCCCATTGCCACTTACTAATCAGCTTACTAATCCTTTGAGCTATGTCGGTAACTCTGGTCTTACTGCGGATATCCTCATTTCTAAGTTTATCACACAGAGAAACCCCGAACATAGCCCTCTCCATAGCTCGCTGACCGACCTTGAGCTTTCCCATACGGCCAGCAGTGAAGGACCACGTTTCAGTTCTATAGGTCATCACTAGCAACATGCACTGCTTGTACAGTCTAGTTTTAAGTTTTGAGGTATACCTAACGATAAGATATGAATTTCCCGAACGCTGCCCAGCCGAATTGAATTCGTCGATTGACCTCTTGGTCGAAGTAGAACTTACCTAGTATGACTGTTTGTCCCAGGTAAACATACTCGTCAATAAGAACTTAATCACACCTTTATTATACATTTTAATAATTTAAGCGTGAACGGTCGCTAACCTAGTTTAAATCGTTATAGATCCTAAATGGTCATTCAAAATGTCAAAATTAGTAGAGAAACCTAAAACCTAAATATGATTTTCAGACCTAATCAATGATACCCCATTTAATATAGTTCGTCGATTTTCTTTTTTTCTTTTAAGTACTATGACGTCTGATTGTAACCATATTAAATTTTGATTATTGTCATGTCTTTAGTGACACTTAAGAGATTAAGACAAATCGCTTGACGCATACGTCATCATCAAAATCGGTACACGCGTTTGGTCTCTAGAGCGTCACAAAGTAACAAACATACATACATACATACATAGGCTGATAAACACATTACCCTCCGCAGTCGGGTGAAAAGCAAAGCTCCCATTAAGTGTACAGATCTCCGCCGTAATACCACAGTTTACTCTTTATAACACACAATTGTGACATTTAATGTTGACTATTGACTTTTCAAGTATTGAAACTTGAAAGACATATTATTTATACATTGCTATTGGCTCGTGGGTCTCCCAGAATCACCGATACGAACTCGCAAGCCCTCGAAAGCAGTACGATACTGCTAGAGCGTCATTTCAGCGCTCTACACCTCTGCGCTGCGCTATTCTGAGCCCTGCTATACTTTGATCCTTATAAAGAAGCACGTCCTCCTAGATAAGATTATGAAGTTACGAACTTTAGTAGTGATGTCAGGAGCCCGTAAATAATAAACGTGTACTCATATTTACTGTGGCAATTTATAGCATCGCCGAGGTTTTTAATTTTTGTAAGAATAGCTATGTGTGCATCACGCACTCTTCTACTTAAATCAGATAATTTCACAAAGTGCTGGCGGGGATCAAACTTGTGCTGCTCGTTTTTCTTTGTTTCATCATCCGTCCGTAAAATTGCTGTTTTTATCATAGGACTTCCCGATTAAAAGGGGATTTGACTTAATTGTCACCATCGCCTAACTGAGTATTTTACGCCTGGCGTAAACAAAATCATTATATGGATGATGTATATATTATCAGAAGCCAAACGATGTTTTTTTTATAGGATTAGGGTGACAAACGAGCACACAGTCTACCTGATGGTAAGTGGTTGCTGTGGCCCGTAGACAGCTAAATCTATCCTCGATTACAAATCGAAATGCAAATGTGTTGTCACCCGTGAGGTCTAAGGTGGAATGCCTCCTTTCCCCGCAAAAGGGTCTCCGGATAAAGAGCCGGAGACCCTTTTTACTGGTACGTATGCTGAGTGTAGAGACACTCACCGTACGACACAGCAGCATTGAGCTGCTATTTTACGCTGGTATTCTGTGACACCGTCGTCCTTCCCCGGTCGAGCTGACCTATTCGTGGTACAATTATACCACTAATATAGCTGCAGCATGGCTCAACCACGTGTAAAATGTTTTTAGTATATTGCAAAGTTGACTCTTAACACCCACGGGTCGAAGTGTACCTGCTAATTAATTGCGCAAGAAATTTTAGTCATAAAATTTCAGTTTAAGAACATTTTAATGGTCACAATTTTTTTGTATTTTTAATTTATTGAGCGATTGGTTGAATAGAGAATTTTATTACGTATGCATTACGTTACGTCAATGTATTAAAAAAGGACGTGTTACACGAATGGAGTGAAGTTAAAATTCATAATAAATAATAAAAATAAAATGTAAGTATATCCCATAGCGGTTAAAGTAAAAGAGGATGAGAAAATTTTTCAAAAAATAATCCGTGGTGTAAATGTTTAAGAGTCATTTATCGAACAAAACTACTCAAATAAGATCCTACTTTAGATGCTTGTTTTCCATTTCGACATTAACTCAAAGCAATCAAATTATTTGCAGCTCTCTGTAACCGATTTAAAATAACTTACTAATTGGTTGACGTTACCATGGAAACGAGGAAGTAACTTGGATACACGCACAGTTGACTTTCTATAGTTTACGTATTCATTAAATGCTCCGGAGCCTATTTAAGTCCCCACGAACGATACGGCGAAGCGAAAAGGTAGCACTTTGTCTATAAGTGACTATACACTTAATAAGGGGATGTAAAGAACTGGGAAATTGTGATACAAGGTGGAATGCCTCGTTACAAGCAAAAAGGGTCTCCGGTTCTCTACAATTTCTACTATCACCATACGATACACAGCAGCAATATTCTGCTGTTTTACGCTGGTATTCTGTGAGAGCTGAGAACGTGATCCTACCTCGGTCTAATTGACACATTCGTGTATAGCTAACATAGCTGTAGCGTGGTTCCACGTAAATATGGCAAAAGCTAATAGATTTATCAAAATTTTATTTAGCTTAAGATTTAAATGACTACGTTTCAGAAAGCGACTGTCACATATGTATGATAAACGTTTCATGCCTTTCAAATTCCTTGACGGCGGCCGCGCGTTACAAGTTCATCCCATTTAAATTTAGCGCAGCGCGTGCCGTACGCCAATGTGGAAACATATGGGGAACGAGGGGTAGGGGGGTTGGGGGATCGTGGGCGGGTCAAGTTACCATCATTCACGTGACGAAAATTGACGGAAAATGGGCGGACACCGTTTGCCCGCGACGTCATCAATTACCGCGTCTCGACGGTCACCGACGCGCTCTTGACGGCGCAAAAATGCATACCTAATGTCCTTTAATAACTTACACGTTGTCATTTTTCAGAACGTGACACAGTCGTCATAAATTTTGTCCACAGCTAACTCTCGTTTCACAGAGCAATAATTATAGGAATCTCTCCGATATTACAGCACTTTCATTTCATTTTGAGAAGGTTGTCTGCGTGTTGCTTCTATTTGTACATATTTTACGAAATTGGTTCAAGATTCAATAACTTCACCTTCTTTACGAATAGATTGAAATTAAATCTTCCATCTTTGAATTTCTTTGTTCAGAAATCCCGTAAGGAGTATAAAGTAGCCGTGCGCATGCTTCCAGCGCAATCTTAGACGATATCTCGAACAAGCATTATTGAGATGCAATCTAGAAGCTATTGATCGTTCGATAATTTGCCCAACAACTATGGCGCAACCACTCATCGGATACAGCTCTATATTTAGATGATACCTTTATTAAATAGTAGCTGATGCAAAACTTTCTCGCTCCTCCTGCAAAGACTTTTTATATTCTAGAAAATAAAAGAATCAAACACGTGTAACAATAGTTGCATGAAAATGTGTACACTAAAGGATAATTTTGTGAAATTTTGGCGAAAAAATGAGATGAAGATTTTTTTATAGAATAATAATGAAAAACGAGCACACTTCATTTGATGGTAAGTAAGCTCTGAGGCTTTTTCGGATTAATTCCAGCCGCCAAATTACACGAACGCACCTTGCGTCAAAATTCACGATACCATCCTCACCATCTGGATGCTTGGTGGTCCACGACTGTGCATTTTACTAAAGTTTTCTTCCTCGTACAACTTCTCTGTGGGATTGTTTACCTTACGACTTAGGGACCTTCAAGAAAAGAGCTTACACCTTTCTAAAAGGCCGGCAACGCATCTGCAATTCCCCTGGTGTTGCGTTTGTTCATGGGCAGCGGTAGTCACTTACCATCAGGTGAGCAGCATGCTCGTTTGCCCCCTTTTCTATAAAAAAAAGTAAATGGTGCGGCTCATAGACATCTACATTTATTCTCGATTAAGAATCAAAATGCAGATGCGTTGTCACTCCTGAGGACAAAGATGGAATGCCTCTTTTCCAGTAAAAACGATCTCCAGTTCTCTAAACTCACCATATGAAATACATCAGCTTTAAGGTGCTATTTTACGCTGTTATTCTGCGAGAGTGTGGTCTTACCCTGGTCGAGCCAAGCCATTCGTGCTACAATCATAATATAGCTACAGCGTGGCTCTACCAAGTAAAAATATGTAAAAGTTTGTTTCGATTAACATATGTGATGGGCTGGCTGCCACTTAAGACCAAACATACATATTAATTAATCTTTAATGCTCACTAATGAAACATACTACATAATATAACGGCGCCATCAAGAGACTTTACATCATGTCTTTGACTTTTCATACCTTACAAATTCAGTAATTTTTTTGCCATTAAAATACATATATATATATATATATATATATATATATATATATATATATATATATATATATATATCATTACAACTATCATCAGTGTCTTACAAAAGTTAACTTGTACTAAGTAAAGTAAGTAAACATAACCTGCTTTAAAGAAATATTTTAAAAAGGCATATAATCATCTCAATAATCAGACCGCTACTGAAAAACTTAATCTGTCTTCCATCAATCAAACGCAATATAGACTTTATATGGCGAGAAGCTTAACACTGCATGTTTCTTAACATTCATTCAAAAACAGGCTAACGCAGGAAGCCACAACGAGTGCAAAAGCTCGACGATCGATTTTGAAAATTGCCCATAATTAGCATGTTTCTCACTCGGCCGGACGACTGCGCGCGTTTAAAACTGGGAACAACCACAGGCTACGTACCTAATATTCCAGTAGCATTTACCGAGTAACGGAAAGCGAAGGCGACGGACACAAATTGCTGGAGAAACTGCCACTACAAATTGTAGTCCGAGGCTGCCAATCGATTGTTCCCTTCGTGAGCTCTTAGTTGGACTCCGAAATATTTCGCCATCACTCTCTTAGCTCTCAATAACGGTTTTTCGGTATAAAATAAATAAAAGAGCTTATTATATTATGTTCATACTCTCATATGTTCTCCTCCTTATCACTGAGAGGGACTGAGACTGAGACTGAGAGAGATTATATTACGCTATCCTAATGCCTGCAGGAGGCGCACTTCTTATGTCCTCTAAAAGGCTTTTTAATTCTATGATCTGCAGATTTCTCTATGATGTATATACTATGATAAGGTGAAAAACTATTAAATTTTTTTCGGTTTTTAAATTCCTTAAATAATTACTCGTAAAATTTTTCACGATCTTATCAATTTCATGATTAAATGGTCAATTAGTAATATATAACAAGTGGGATGCGGGAAGTAAAGACTGTGTGAGAACCTCCGAAGGAGGAGGAATTATAGCAAAAATAAAAAAAATATTTTTTTGGTTTTTGGCCATTTTGACCCCCTAGGAATGTAATGAGAACTTTTTACCTGTATTCAACCATGACCCCCATGACATCATATATCCTACATGATAGTCTATTCAAACTGACTATGCCTAAAGTTCGAGCCACCCCCCAATTTTTTTGTTTTTGGCCATTTTAACCCCCTAGGAGTGTAATGAGAACTTATTGCCCCTATTCAAACATGACGCCCATGACATCCTCTACATGATAGGCTATTCAAACTGATGAACTCATTAATTTCTAGTCTTTACTTTCAATTACTTTCAATAAGTATTCCATACTATAAAAAGGTGAAAACCTAATTAATTTTTTTCGGTTTTTAAATTCGTATAATAGTAACTCGTATAATTTTTCACAATCTTATCAATTTTGTGATTAAATGGTAAATCAGTAATATAATAAAATTTGTAATGTTGTATTGGCCGATATCAAAAATAATGATACATTTTGCTTTAATCAGAAGACTTTTTAGGCTGTAGTGGAATGAATGGAATTGATGGTACTGTGTGCTCGTTTGACACTCTTACTACTATAATAAAACCCAGTGTCACTATTTATGCCCATTGTAGCGCGATAAGTGATAAAATTTAAACAAAGAAAGTATTTTTATTATGGACTAGCTATTCCCCGCGACTTCACCCGCGTGTAATTTGGAGTTTAAATATTTTTTTGCGCGGAACCCCAATTCTTTTTCTAAAATAAAAGTAGCCTAAGCTACTCCTTATAACATCAGCTATCTGCCAGTGAAAGCCCCATCAAAATCGGTCTAACCGTTTCGGAGATTAGCCGGAACAAACAGACAAACAGACAGACGGACGGACAGACAAAAATTTAAAAAGTGTATTATTGTTATAAATACCGTTTATACTTTCATATTCATTTAGTAAAATGCTGTAATTTTGACATTACAAAGAGACACTTCAATTTTATTTATTTGTGTAGATTGGAGGTAGTATTATATCACTTGGGGTTCTAAGGAATTTTTATCTGACTAATAGTGCCAAATGAGTACATAGGAACATGTCTCTCTGTATGTTAAAGGTATGGTTATTGTGGCCCCCTGAATATCTTTTAATATGCGATAAAGTATCAAGTTGTAATAAGATTTTCTTTTTAAATAATTTTACGGATGTTACGAGTGCATTTGAGCCACGAAATTAAAATAATGGGTGCTAACAAGAACTTAAAACGTCGGTAAGTATAAATAAGTTAAAATGAACGCGATAAAAGATTTATTCAATAAGTACATTTTCGGCTGGATGGGATGTGTATGACAAAACGCTCTTGTATTACAGCGTCTTTAGAAGCGGCCGCTCTTGTAAACCTCACGCGCCGCTACGACCAACGCCCCGTCAAAGTTTATTATCAGTATTAGGTCAATTCTTATCATTATAATGTGTCCATATCTCGCTTGTGGAGTGCACGTTTTGAAAACAACAAAGTACGATGGGTATAGGTATAGAATACAGGAACTTATACTTCATAACAACATTTACGAATCAGTGGAATTCTCGTGAGAATCGATGTATAACATCACTGTTGCCATAAATTGCTGCAACTTTGTAAAAGGTTACAATAATCAATCCTTGGCCAAAAGTTATACATTACAAATATATCAAAAATATTTAACAAAAACGCGCGGCTGCCTTTACAAAAAAGAGTTTTTACCAGATTTACAATAACTGCATAAAATTTTTCTTTAATTTAATTTGTTTCTTTGTTCTTTGGTTTTCTTTCTTATCTTTTTAATCTGTGCAAACTTGCAGCAGTATACGTTAGACAGCAAGAGTGGAATGTAGCGAAACCATTTCTAATATTTACAAATGCGATACCGTTTTGCCCTAGAGGAAAATCTACGTACGGTGGTTGCGCTTTTGAATAATTTATCTGACGTATCTAAATAACGCGTGTTATTGGTGGCAACACTGTGAGTCACGTCTTAGACATTTGATCGTAACAAGAAGTGGGGTATTTGTGCATTCAGCGAGTCGGGTAGGTAATGCAGGCGTAATTGCGCACCCATTATCAGGTGACCCCATATTGCGGTTGGTCGGCCGCTATAAGCATCGCCGCCGGCCTGCGACTGCCTAAGTTTACGTAAAACGACAGTTTCGAAGACAGTTTTGATTTTAAAATCAAATAAATGTCAAAACTGTCGCTTTAGCTTTTAAAAAGTTATAATAACCGTATGTTTATTAAATGAATCATAAGCTGTACCACAATCCAAAAATGTTTGTGATCTTATCACACGTTTCACTTGGTAAAGTCATCATGAGTGTCAGTTGACACCTCCTATGGGGAAAGAAGCACTCTCTCATGGGAATCCAAAGCAAAATAGCAGCAACATGCAGAGCTGTGTTTTGTATGGTGAGTGCTGAGTACCAGAAATTATTTTTACTGGCAGAGGGGCATTCCATCTTGTTCTTTATGGGTGACAACATAAATATTGATTCTTAATCTAAGATTGATATACCTAGTCAGGTCATAAATTCTGTCACATGTTTAATATAAAATAATTGAAACAAGTTTATTCATTATGTAATCATTTATATACCAAAATGAACTTAACAAAACATAGATTCTTATGACACTAAAGTTTATTCAAAATGACCTCCGTGATTTTGAATACAGGCCTTCAATCTGCGCAGCCAGTCGTCTATCGCAGCACGAACGAGGTTCATGTCAATATCGGCGGCTGCCTTAATCAAGGATGTCTTCAGTGACTCCAAATTGGGATGAGGCTTTGAGCACGTCTTTTCCTCCAATTGTTGCCATATCTTGTAATCTAACGGATTCAAATCTGGACTGGAGGAGGGCCAGTCTTCGTGCCGGATGAAGTCGACTTCACGCGCCGCCAGCCAGTCTTGCGTGCTCTTCGCTCTATGAGCTGGCGCCGAATCTTGTTGAAATACCCAGTGCCTGTTATTGAATATAGTATGAGAAACAGGTTCCACAAGGTTCGTCAGGACTGTATTTTGATACACAACTGCATTCGTTTTTACACCTTTCTCACAAAAATCTACCTCTGTTAAGCCCCAATAAGAAACTCCCAATCATACCATGAGCGAGGATGGAAAATGACCTCCTTGGACACGCGGAATACGGTTGCTCGCTTCTTCACTACTGTGTGCGTACACCTTATCATTTTGTTTGTTGTAGCTCTCTTCTACGGTAAAAATTTTTTCATCCGAAAAAAGAATTTCCCGATATTTTTTTCCCGCGTACCGCTTCAACAAAGCGCGGCATCTCTTCAGTCTCAGGTCCATTAGATGAGCATTCAAACGATGTCCTGTTTTTTTTCGATATGCCCGAAGCTCTAAGTCTTCATTTAACACCCTTTTCACTGTGGTTCTACTTAATCCCATCTGAAAGGCCAACAGTTTCTGCTTATGTTTGGGATTTCTTTGAATTCACGCCTTCACAGCTTTTATCACTGCTGGAGTCCTAACAGACCGAGGGCGACCACTTCTTGACCTGTCATCTACACTAGAGTCTTCATTGTATCGTTTGATGGTACGATAAACGAATCTTTTGGATATATTCAAATTTTTCAGTATGTCAAACATTTGAATTGGCACGTAACCGCAACGATGCAACGCAATAACTGCAACAGGGTCTTCTTTAAGCGTCCACTCCATATTTAAAAATGAGTAAAATTCTAAAAAGTATACAGTTTTATTTTCATGAATAATTCGAAATTCGAATTCAATAAACTTTTTTGTGGCCAGCATTCTAAAAGAAAAGTTTTTACTGTGTGACAATACTTATGACCTGACTGTGTACATATGTGTATACTTAGAATAATATTCTAAGTGTGTATATGGACCACAGCATCCATTTCTTATCAGGCGGAATGTGTTCGTTTGTCTAGTAAAAAACGGGTACTTGTATAATAAAAAACGGTAATGTACATCATAACTTGTAGCATTATACAAATATTTTATGAATAAACCTACTTTTTTGCTGTTAAACATTACTAATATTCCCTTAAACCACTTCTGGTAAGCTTAAAACGCTTGTGTTAGAAGTGGTTCACGGCAGTAGTCGAATGGCGGATTCGAACCCACGACCTTCCGAGTTCGCGGTCCGCGCCCTGCCATTAGGCTACTGACGCTCAATCAAATCTATAAATAAAATGTTGTAAACGGAAAGTTAGTATTGGGTACATGGTGATCTGCCTGAGCTTTTTATGACACGCCGCCACGCCATTTCAAATCACGATCTGCCCAATTCTAAAAATCGGACTACGACATAATACCTATATAGTCGTTGGCTCGTTGGTGCATCCGTTAGTAATGGTATTACTAACGAGTTGACCCACTGATCATATCACATTCACATAATATATTTGTTTTATCGAGACGATAGAAAGCCATTTGTAAGATTCGATAGGTGACGCCGAGTCAAGTTATTAACAAAGTCTATGTTTATGGGCCAAAATATTCACAATATATTATGTTGTGTTAATGATAAAAAGTCACTAAATTTGGACACGATAACTGACATATACATATAAAAAGTCCGAAGTGAATTTAAAAATATATAATCGAGACACCCGGTAAAAGCAGAGTTACAGCTGCTGGGACAGCGGACAGCAGCTATATATTTAAGTAAGTGCATAATATTTTTTGTAAAATAATTGTGCAAAGCTTACATGTCTTCTATATGAAAGTAAATAGAATGGACTTAGCTATATACACAGCGGCTTTATTAAGTGTTGTCACGAGAGCATCGAACCGACGGCTGCCGGAGTCTTTGATGTCTCAATTAGTAACGCGAGCGCGTAATTGTGGCGAAAATTAATCCGCGCTCGGGCGCGTCGCGACTGGCGGCTACGTGGCGACCGTTGACGTCACTAACTCGGTGTATTGAACTCTTTAAAAATTATGATCACGTTATCATCATCATCATTGAAAAAATTGGATAATCGGCAGTGATTACTGGTTCAAAAAATTAAAATATTTTAAGGTTTCAGGACATGTGTACTCGTTCTACCCGCATCATGGCAATGTTTCGAGCCGTTTTCACTCCGCTCTCAAAAATTATTTTGTACGTGGTAGAACCATGCTGCAGCTATATTAGTAGTATAATTGTAGCACGAATGGGTCGACTCGACCAGGGAAAGACCACTCTCTAATAGAATACCAGCGTAAAATAGCAGCTTAACACTGCTGTTTCGTATGATGATTGTAAAGAACCGGAGATCCTTTTTACTGGATAAAAGTCATTCCATCTTAGTCCTCACGGGTGGCAACGCATCTGCATTTTTATTCTTAATCGAGGATAGATGTAGATGTCTATGGGTTACAGAAACCACTTACCATCAGGTGGACTATGTGCTCGTTTGTCATCCTATCCTATAAAAAATAAGCATTTTATTTTACTCTACTTTTTGATACCCCAGTATCCGTAGCTCCTGCTACAATAAAGTAAGTTCAAAGAGAGTCATGGTGAATTTCACAGTACGCGAACTACACGGGTTCTATCCCTGCGGACACCAATGAATGTTTTAACTTTAATTATAAGTGCTGATTTACCATGTGCTCAACGGTGAAGGAAAACGTCGTGAGGAAACCTGAATAAAGAAATAGAAATATTTGTAGGACTTAGGAAGTAGGTACGTCAACACGCATTGGAATAGCAAGGCAGAATAATTGCTGCGTCACCCTCGCAGAAATGAAAGCCTAGCAGTTGGACTTAACAGGCTGTAAAAAAAGTTATACTTTTTTTTAATACTAGCAATATTATTAATATTACTAATATTCCCTTTAACCACTCCTGGTAAGTTTAAAATGCTTGTATCAGGAATATTTCATGACAATAGTCGAATGGTGGATTCCAACCCACGACCTATTGAATTCGCGGTCCGCACCCTGACATTAGGCTACTGTTACAGCCTATATACGTCGCACTGCTGGGCACAGGCCTCCTCTCATTTCCGAGAGCGTAACTCTACCTTTCTATGGCACTACCTTTAATGCAAATTAGAAATTTTGAGGTTTTGAGGAATTTAGGAAATGTATCTAGGCGTTTTATTTATCACATCTTCCCTAGGATGATTAGTTGACCTGTCGGAAAAAATCTTAGGTTTCTAAAACATTAACTACAATTTTTAAATAACATGTTTCTTTTTTCTTAAATGTAATTACTTTTATTTAAATATACAATACATAAAAATCTCTATATATATAAAAAAAACCGGCCAAGTGCGAGTCGGACTCGCGCACCGAGGGTTCCGAACAAATCCGTAGGTTAAAATTATTAAAAATATTTTTATTATATGATGTAACTAAAAATTTATGCATTTCGCAATTTTTCCTTTATCTGTGCTATAATACGTTGCTTCATACCAAATTTTAAGATTCTGAGTTCACGGGAAGTACCCTGTAGGTTTTGATTCCCTTGCGGCATAATTTTTGCGGCATAAACTGCTGTATCTTTTGATTGCGTTGGCTTAGAAGTTTGATTTTTTCACAGCTCCAAGGGACAGTAGACTTGAGTATTTGATATAAATTTCAGCTTGATACCTCCACGCGTTCCTGAGAAAAAGGGTCTTGACAGACAGACAGACAGACAGACAGACAGACAGACGGACAACAAAGTGATCCTATAAGGGTTCCTTTTTCCTTTTGAGGTACGGAACCCTAAAAATAAACAAATTCCTATCCGTTAGTCTCGCAAAAATTCGAAAATGGCGTGACCGATTATGACGAAATATTTTATGAGTGTTTTAGCGGGTCCCTGAATGATCTAAACGATTGAAAATTGGACCCGGTAGGTGGAGTGTTGTCGAGATCCAAAAATTAACCGTGCGTAGCCGGAGCGGATCGCTACTATATTTATTATCGTAATAAAAAAGAACTAAAACTATTACTTAAATCATACATTAGCATATTACAATTTTAATGAACCTATTTAAACAATTTCAAAAGCTAACCCGACTTATGGAATTAAATAACATATTCCAATTTCCAAGAACTTTATAGCGGAAGTGACTTGACGTTAGAGCGTGTAATTTACTTCACACCCAAGAATGTGCTGAGAAGAGCCTTAATAAACCATTTACGGTTCATTACCTAATGCAAGCCGGAAGACAAATATTACCCGCTGATCATTACGCCGACCGCAGGCTCCCCCTTTTGTGTAAAATATCGCATTTCACGGGTTTGTTAAAAAAGGTCAAAGTAAACGAAGCGAAAACAGCTTTATAGGGTCGAGTGTAAGGTCTTTAAGTGCTGCAGTGAAAATGAAAATGCGAAGCTATTTGCGGTGGTGTGATGAATGGCGGCGGTCATTTCCCGCCCGCTGGCCCCCATAACCGTCATATTATGGTTGATTTGCCTCTGCACGGTTCGCTCGGGAATAAAAAATAAAGTTATTGTTTGTTTTACTACAAATATGTGGTGTGGATTTATATTATTAGTCAGACTAATCTTAATTATTATAATGTTATTTATAGCAGTCATGACATAAACTTTAATGTAAATAGACATAACCCGTAGAAACTTATCATTAAAATTTAACTTAGAATAAAATAGCGAAACTACACTTCCAGTGCGGTTACAAACAACTTTATACTCAGCCAAAAGGTAAGTACTAATAATAAATTTAGTAACGCTTGATTCCTTGTTACTTTGTGTCAATGAGAACTAGTAATTTTCCGCTTACCAGATGTCGCTAGTTGACAATGAAGTGAAGTTTTTTGTTACACGAGTAATTTGTTTCAGACGTTAGTTTCAAATAAAAGTTTATCAGTTTCTAGACAAGTATAGTAATATTTAAAATTCAACTTTCTAAATTCCTATTGCCATTCCGAGTTTTTAGCACAGGGCTATATTATAAATTCATTCAACGTAGTTAATGCAAGGTTCATAAGGACTAGTCTATTTCTACGGCTACAAGCAACTTATTTTGTTTCGCATAATGACAAAATAATAGTTTATATACAACTATAATTTTTATTTATTCATAGTTCCATCTCCTTAAAAATAAATAACATTTGTCTTCACCTGAAGTTGTAGAATTATTATCTTGTACTAGCTGGTACCCGGCGCGTTGCTGCCACAGAGAAAATAATTGTCGAAATCGGTCGAAATATAATTTTAAATTTGGAAGAGTTATATTGTTTCATCAGGAATGATAACACATTCATTGAAGTTGAGTGATGTATAACTTTCAAATAAATTTGTTGGTACGATACGCGCACTACCTATTGTAAGTTAATTGTACTATGCCTATAAACTTCGCACAAGTGCAAGCAATAACTTGACAAAGTTTTAGCGCAATAAAATCCGAACAAACAAATATGAATATTTTATACATTAGAAGATTATTCTTCTCCAACTGTCGCCGAGTCATTACTTAAACAGAATGTTAATACCTGTTTAAAAGAATTTAAATTTGAAAAAGTATTACCACATAATATTAAAAAAATACTTCAAAACCATTGATGTAAAGAAAACCGCAGATTTGTGGGGGATTTTCGTTACAGTGATTGCGTCCATAATAGATTTAATTGCACCTCATCTTGCTATTATTTTTAATACTTGTATCGATTCTGGTGTGTTTCCTGGTTTAATAAAGTATAGTAAAGTAATACCTTTATTTAAATCTGGTAGTACAATGGACCCCGCTAATTATATACCTATTTCTGTACTACCAACTCTCAGTAAAGTATTTAAAAAAATAATTTTGAATCAATTGTTAATTTTTTTTTTACAAATAAATTACTTCATAAAACCAATTTGGTTTTACAAGGGGTCGCTCGACGTCTGACGCCGGTGTTGAGCTTATGAAATATATTTTTAATGCCTGGGAGAATTCACAAGATACCTTAGGTATTTTCTGTGACCTTTCCAAGGCTTTCGATTATGTATATCATGAGACATTAATCGGGAAACTACAACATTACGGTGTAAAAAATTTGGTGCTTAGACTTATTACTTCATATTTAAATTAACAGAACTCAAAAAGTCGTAATCAATGGTAAAGGTTCCTCCGGATCGGTAGTATCAATGGGCATTCCTCAGGGTTCGATTCTTGGCCCATTCCTGTTCTTAATCTATATTAATGACTTACATTATCTTGTAGGGGACAATCACGATATAGTACTATTTGCTGACGATACCCCTTTGATGTTCAAACTAAAAGGGCAGTCAATTAATTACGGCGATGTAAATAATGCTCTATCAAAATTAGTACATTAGTTTAACGCCAACAATTTGCTCTTAAACGGCAATAAGACAAAATGTATTAAATTTACAATACCTAATGTAAAACATTCGAAAACCAATGTGTAAGAGCATGGGCAGGAGTTGAGTCTTGTGGATACCACTGTTTTTCTTGGTATTACTATTGACGCAAAACTTCAAAGGGGCCCCCATATATCTAAATTAGCAAGCAGACTTAGTTCTGCAGTATATGCTGTAAGAAAGATTAGAAGTCTCACAGATGTTGAGACAGCTAAATTGTAAAGAGTCCCAAAGAAAAATTTAAAGAAATAAACATATTAACTTTGGCATCGCAATATATTTATGAAAATGTAGTGTACTTTAGTTACTTTCATAGCGTAATGTCTTATGGAATTTCGCTATGGGGTAATGCGACTGATATTGAAGCTATATTTGTTTTGCGAAAGAGAACCGTAAGGGCGATTTATAATCTAAATTTTAAAGAGTCCCTCAGAGCAAAATTTAAAGAAATAAACATATTAACTTTGGCATCGCAATATATTTATGGAAATGTAATGTATGTACATAAAAACATACAGCTTTAATAAGAATAAGAATGTTCATACCTTAAACACTAGGAACAAACATAAGCTTGTAATGCCAGTTACTAGACTCCACAGAATTAGTAATTCATTTAAGGAGCAATGTATACGCTTTTACAACAAAATCCCAGAACATGTTCAAAGTTTGTCAATAAACAAGTTTAAAAGTTTTATTAAAGAAAAATATACAAAAAGGGTTATTATAATATCAAGGAATACATGAATGAAAATAATCCCTGGGTATAAGGTGATCGCCACCATGCTGGTTCTATGAAAATTCATTTAAAATTGTATAAACAACATTATTGTTAAGTGGAATTATGTTTAAAAAAAGTCCCGCTGGATTTCTTGCTGGTTCATCCCAGAGCAGAGGTATTTTCTGAACCAGTGGTAAATAAAAAATGACTTTTAATAAGTATTATGTAATAATCAATATTGGATAAAAATAATTTTATTCTATTCTATTCTATTGTCACAATCTATACAACATATAAATAAAATTGAAGTATCTTTTTGCAATATCGAATAACTGCCTTATTTAACTGGGATAGGCATAAATCTCCAAAATTTTAGATATAATACAGCATAGCTCATTCCTAGTATTGTTCAGCCATCTATAATCAAATAATAATCAATTTTTTTATAACAGTGGTAGAGCCACGCGGCAACTTTTGCTGTCGCACGGATGGGCCGGCTCGAATCGGGGTGGTACCACGACCTCACAGAATACCAGCGTGAAGTAGAGGTTTACCTCTGCGTTTCGCTTGGTGAGTGCAGGTGGCCGGAGGCCCTTTATACTGGAAATGAGGCATTCCATCTTAGTCCTCACGGGTGACAACGCATCTGCATTTTGATTCGCAAACGAGGATAGATGTAGATGTCTATGGGCCGCAGCAACCACTTACCATCAGGTGGACTGTGTGCTCGTTTGTCACCCTTATCCTATAAAAAAAAATTCAAAAAATTCAAAATTAGTCCGGACAAACAGACAGAGAGACGTACAAATAGACAGAGAGTTGGACAGACAGACGGACAGATAGACAAAAAAGCTTAAAATGGTTATTTATGTCTTAATACCATTAAAATAACCCCCTGACTTTAATAAAAATGCAATTATTTCGATATAGCATACAAACACTTCAATTTTATTTATATCTATAGGGTATAGATTTTCTCGTTCAAGCTGTCGTAATATGCTTATAAAAAAGTAATCTTGCTTACATAATATACGAGTACATTAATTAATATGCAGAGCACCAAAAATATTATGTGCTTAATCTAACTTATTTAAATAACTTTATCCATAAAAGAATATCGAATCCAATCCCACAGAATGTGGGCTAGTGCAATTTGGTGCTCGTGGTACGCTTTATAGTTGTAGTCTATCAAAACTGAATAACGTCGTTTATAACCTCCTTGACCTAAGATGAATGTTGCAAATCGCTGAAAATTTATTGGAAATAAATTTGAATGATATACATATAATATGGTTAAAAGGCATGTTTCAAATAAACGGAAAGGTTCCTAAAGTTTCTATACTCTACAAACAAAGCCTGTCTGTTAGATTTTTTCGTGAATTCAAACATTTCATTCACAAGCTAAGTAAAAAGGGGGAGACCGTACACAATGAAACCGGGAGTGGAACGCAATAAAAGTCACATTAAGTCAAGAGCAAAGGCTTTGATGAAGTGTTCGCAAGATAGGTGCCGTGAATTTGTCAGTGCCAAAAACAAGTGACTAAACCCGGGTTAAAATGTTCGGGATATAATTTTCTGAACATTTCATACATATTTACCTATTAGTTTGATTGAGATAAGAGAAATAAGTTCGGGAGATTACGACGCATCTTCTTGTTAGGTATACCTTAAAACTTGAAAACAAGATTGTACAACCAGTGCGCGTTGCCAGTGATGACATATAGATCCGAGACGTGGTCCTTCACTGCTGGCCGTATGAGGAAGCTCAAGGTCGCTTAACGAGCTATGGTCGGTGTTCCTCTGCGTAATAAACAAAGAAATGAGGACACGCAGTAGAACCAAAGTAACCGGACTAGCCTTATAGCTCGAAGAACCAACAACCGATGGAGATAAAAGGTTCACGAATGGCAACCTTGTACTGGTAAACGTACGGTGTAAGGGTAGGCGTAGTAATTGTAGGGCGGCCCTCCACTTGATGAAGTGATGACCTGGTAAGTAAGAAATGCAGGAAGTCCATGGATGCAAGTGGCTCAGGACCGTGCCTTGCGGCATTCTTTGAGGGAGGCCTATGTTCAGTAGTGGACTTGTGGTATGATAATGATGAAGGGAAACAAACTTTTACTGACAACTTAATTATTTTTATAAAAGGGGAGGCAAATGAGTCTATATATAGCATACCTGATAACACATTATTATTAGATTATATTAGAGAAATAGATAACATTAGAGATTGCGTTTGCGGGATCTTTGAAAAGAGTAGGCTCTTTTTTGCTGATTCCTATGTCGTATAGATCCGGAAAACGGAAAAAATTCTTTGTAAAGTAAAACGGAAGGTAGTGAACTGACAACAATTGAGATGATGTGGATAAGATTTCGAGATCTGTCGCAGCATAAAATTTATTACAGATGGAATTAATCTGAATAATTCCTCTAAACACTTCCCTTCCGTCCCTCTCACTCCATCCCTGCCTTTGTGGTACATGTGATAGAAGATGTACAGAGATGCAACGTCTCTTCACAATATCAGTGAAACAAAGTTATCGGAAACAACTTGTTTGTCGAAGATTCCAGCTCTCCGGTTAATGTCCGGGTAATGTGTGTGAATTTTCTAGCTTTTCTAGTAACTACGTAATTGAGTTGTAAAAAAAATGCAATTTTCATATTTATACTGTGAAAATAACGATGTCCTTTTCTGCCAAAAATCGGATGTCGATTTGAAAGGTCCGAAACTATGAAATAAATATGTCCACACTGCAAATTTCCCAATAGGGATCGTCAAGAAATCTAGAGTATGAAATGGGAAATATAGGAATCCTCAGTACAGTGGCGACATGAGAGAATCCCCTACCCCATATTATCACACACAGAAAAATCTTATGGCTTCCGATAAATGGTGGTATAACCACCACTACATGTTCCAAATATAACTATATATTTGGATATATATATATACTTACCCATACTTTTAAATATTTTTATTTGTATTCATTGATTTCGCTACAAAAAGATTTACCGCGAACTTATTACGTAGTTTAAAAAAGATCATTGAGTTACATGGCGCGTTACATCTAAACAAATAAATGATATTGAAGTGTCTGTTTACAATGTCAATATAACAGCTTTTTACTAAATGCATATGAAAGTTGGGAAAGAAAAAAAAAAAAAATTTTTTATTTTTTGTCAGTCTGTCTGTTTGTTCTGACTAATCTCCGAAACGGCTAAGCCGATTTTAACGGGTCTTCCACTGGCAGATAGCTTTTTTTTATAGGATAAGGGTGACAAACGAGCACACAATCCACCTGATGGTAAGTGGTTGCTGTGGCCCATAGACATTTACATCTATCTTCGATAACGAATCAAAATGCAGATGCGTTGTCACCCGTGAGGACTAAGATGGAATGGCTCGTTTCCAGTAAAAAGGGGTCTCCGGTTCTCTGCACTCACTTAACGAAACACAGCAGCGTTAAGCAGCTATTTTACGCTGGTATTCTCTGAGAGCGTGGTCCCTCCCCGGTCGAGCCGACCCATTCGTGCTACAACTATACTAGTAATATAGCTGCAGCATGGATCTACCACGTACGAAGCTGATGTTTTAAGAAAATACTTAGGCTATTTTTATTTCAGATAAAAGAGGGTTATGCGCAACAAAATTAAAAACAAACAAATTGTGAACAAAATCTGATTCAAATAGGGAAGTATACTAATAAGTTACTAAAACCTATTCTATGCGAACGAAGTCGCGGGCACAGCTAGTAGTGCACATATTTATCAAGGATAGTCTTTTAAACGAGTTTGATCTTGGGCATAGTACAGCGCAGGCACATCGTAGAATATGCAAGGTTTCCGGAGATAACTTAGTAACAAAATTACCTTTTTTTAACACTTTCGTCACAGCCAGCGAGGGATGGTAGATCAAATCTAATTCAGGAAGACTTAAAAAATGTATAAGCTCCGATTTCTTGAAAACAGTTGAGAGCGATAATAAAGTGATTGTTGCTGCGATAAAGTGATTTCGCATCGAAATTTCAGTTGACAAAACCACAGTAGAGAGTCCGTCACGAATTTTCTCAAAAGATTAATGAAACGCGATTGAGTGCCTGTTTTCCCTACCTCACTGCAGAAAGCTAAAGGATTTCTTAATCAATTGATAACTGAGAATGAAAAGTGCATACTGTATGAACGCCGGCATCAACATCGGAATGTGGTTCGCATCCGCATTAAATTTTAGATTCATTAAGAGCTCTTACCATGCAATCAAATGTAAACAGCTGGCCTGTACTGTCAACTGCTGCAACGTCTTCGTAAAGTATTGAATTAAAAGTAACCTGCATTGAGTAATCATAATAACATTGTCTATCATCACGACAATGCTAAATAAACAACAATGACTTCTCAGCACAAACTAAAGAAGCTCGAATAACTAATAATTTTATCCCAATGACCACGTTCTTTAGGTTTAGCACTGACACATTATTACCTGTTCCAGTCTCTTTCAAGCTACCTACATAAAGTAAGGTTTGGTAGTAAAGGTAACCTTCGTCATGTTTCATAGAAATACTGAAAGAAAACAAGGATGAAAGTTTCCACAAGAAAAGTGAAGAGCAGCCATTACAACGTTGGAGACAAGTCATATTTAACAATGTTGATTATATAAAAGATTAAATGTTAATACATTCTAGGACCATAATATATTACTGATTATTTTATTCAAATCCGAAAAAAATTATGCACTAGCCCGATTTTACGTGGTAGAGACATGCTGCAGCTACATTAATAGCATAGTTGTAGCACGAATGGGTCGGCTCGACCAGGGAAAGACCACGCTCTCACAGAATACCAGCGTAAAATAGCAGCTTACACTGCTTTGTTTCGTATGGTGAATGTAGAGAACCGGTGACCCTTTTTACTTGAAAAGAGGCATTCCATCTTAGTCCTCACGGGTGACAACGCATCTATATTTTGATTCTTTATTGAGGATAGGTGTGGATGTCTATGGATCACAGAAACCACTTACCATCAGGTGGACTGTGTGCTCGTTTGTCACCCTTATGCTATAAAAAATATAATATTTAAAATTAAATATTTTTCCTGATTAAAAGATAAAAAGTGGTAAAATAAAAAAAATTGTACAACCGACTTCAATATAAATTATTCAGGATAACTCAAAAACTATTGGTCAGACCTTGATATATTTATTATGGCATATATTTGATATGGCACCACAAGAGAAGCACAAGTTTTCAAACAAAAAAAGAATCATCGAATTCGGTTCATCTAGAAAAAAGTTATGAGGTAACACACATAAAAAATACAGTCGAATTGAGTACCTCCTACTTTTTGAAGTCGAGAAAATGCCAAATAGTAACTAAAACTGAAGGCGAATATTCAAAGCTTATAACCGTATTATACAGCCTTTAACTGTATTCTCTTCTGTGCGGTTCTATGTAACTAATTTATTTACCGTATCTATATATTCTTCCGTAGGCTCTGCCTACCCCCATGTATGGGCATGAGAGTTTATGTATTAATCGGTACCTCAATGACGGCGACGCTACGGTCCAAGTATTTGTGTGGGCATACTAATATTTTTTCCGTGTATGGATAAAAGGTCATACAGGTTTACACACAACAACCTCGGCACATCTCATGAGACATCACATCCAAAACCCACTATACGGTGCTAATGGGAGACTTCAACGTAAAACTAGGCACAAGTAAGAACGGTGCGCTGAATGTAGTGAAATTCGGAATAAGGCAACGAAACCCGAGGGTCCGGTAGCTGGCCGACTTCATGGAAAAAGAGGGACTCTTTATGACGAACTCAAGCAAGGTCCACAAGCAGTGGACCCGGTCAAAACCCGACGGTTCGCCAAAAAATGAGATTATGACGGCTAGTCGGCAACTGTTCAATGATGTCTCAGTGATCGCGAGGGTGAAAACCGGCAGTGATCACCGAATAGTTAGAGGCACACTGAACCTAAACGTTATGTTGGAGAGGTCACGTCTAATGTAGAATGGAGAAAATCGGCTGCTCTAGTGGCAGAACATTTTGTATGACGCTGTTCACACTTGTCCGACACCGTTTCTTTGTCGGCGCCGACAAGAAATGTAAATGTTGTCGCAGTACCAGACGTTTCGCGCCTATAACGCTACTCCCCGTTACCGGTCTGGATATTTTACGCCTATGTAAGCGAGACGGTTGTGCACCATCTATTGGAAGCTATAAGAACTTTCTGATATTTCCCGTAGTCGGCTCTCACGTCCCGCGGCACGAATGGAATGATGGATTTATTTTAATTATTCTTTCGCTTAAATAATGTTAGAGATTAAAGAACTATGAACCGAAAAATGTGAGTAGGTGTTTTTCCGTTACTTTTTTTTATAAATGTGTTTTTAAGCAGAAATAACCATTACATAGTTGTCTTAAAGACTAAAATATTTTCTGCAAAAATAATGTATAGTACGTGTATGAATTTTTGACAAGGTACGTAAGTTTCATAATAGCATTTAATTACTGACCACTTATATTCTATCCGTGTTCTATTAAAGCCTATTTCAGGTGTTATTTGATTAGAAATTTAAAGCATTTCAATTGAATTTCCACCTTTTCAAATGGACGAATAATTTCGTGAAAGTATAAGGAATATTCGATGTGGGATTTTAAAATCGTCGTGCTGTATAATTACACAGTATAATTCTAACGGAATAAATGGGACAAAGGACATAATTGTATGGCTTATAGTAATAATTATAAGTAGTTACTTAAAAGAAAGGTGTCCATATTCGCGCGTACGACGCGATAAGGGTGGAAATCTTGGTATTTAATTGCTTTTACTTTATAATTATAGAAATCGAACTGAGTTTTAAAATGTATGCTGTAGAAAGTGATATGTAATGAAATGTTCTACTAGATCGGTTTTTCAAATAATTTACGAATTGACTACAATTATAAAGGATTTTTTGTTGATTGTTGTATTTCATACTCGTAAATCATTGACACACGTGTGCTTGCGATAAATCATTTAAATCAAGACTGTAATTAAAAGCACAACAGTTTCGGGAACACGGTGTATAATTAATTTTTCCTGTTGTTTAGATGCATCGCCGATGATTAGATGAAGAAAGGCCTAAGGATGCCGTGACCGTAAGGACGCAGATGTTTACCTTATAATTATGCGTTCTCTAACTTAATGATCTTTTCACGATTGTAATACAGCATATAGGCAAATGTATTTTTAATTATAAATACAGATTTTATAAAACAATGAATATATACAATCATAATGTTACTTCAAATTATTTCGAAATAGGTAAGTACACTAAATTAAAATAAAACTGGAATGGAACACTGTTCATTGTCATTTGTGTTGTTAAGTTTCAATCTGATTTCGAGGAAAATCGCTCCCGACCGCAATAAATCAAATCGGAGTAATATTGTAAAACTGTTTTTTTCGCACGTCCTAGTGAGCATGATTATAAGAAAATTATTATAATTGTGGTGGCTGTAATTACGTGATGTAATATTATAAAGCCAGCGATATGTAGCGGTCAATGTGAATTTATGTAAAATACCGCGTAATAAATTTACATTTTACAAGTTTGCTTTCTTAGCCGACGTGGCGATATCTCTGCTTAGGATCGGTGCTTCGTATCAGCAAATTGCCGTCCAATGGCGACCAGCTCAGTCACAGGTGGTCGAATTATATAGTGATAAGATAATAACAATAAACATGTTAATCTTACAATTTATATGAAATTCCGTAAAATTAATTTAAATACCTGACTAAATTAAACCAGTTACAATAAATAACACTTTATATAACTTTTAAAATTAATAAAACAACTGGGTACATAAACATGTGACAAAAAACTACGTTAAGCAAACTAAAATTCTTCAATAATAAATCCATTAATCAATTTCAATTCGTAGATTTCATCGAATTCCACTTAAGAATATATATATATGTATATTATTCTATATTATTATATATACATTCGGCTATAGAATGAACGAAAGCTTCTTTTCATTCAGATGAGATGAAAGAAGAAAGAATAGAAGAACTTATGAAGGTCGCTTAACAACCCTTTTCGAATTAGTTTGCATAGATCATTTACTAAAATTCAATAAAAATGAATTTTCAACTTATTGTCACTATAGGTACACTAATACTTCTGACCTCTCTAAAACTTTAATATTGTCGCCATATAATAATTTTCTAAGTACACGATTTATACGTGGTAGAGCCACGCTGTCGCAATGTTATGGTTGTAGCGCGAATGGATCGGCTCGACCGGGGTAGGACCACGCACTCAAAGAATACCAACGTAAAATAGCAGCTTAACACTGCTGTGTTTCGTATGGTAAGTGTAGAGAACCAGAGACCATCTTAGTCTTCAAGGGCGGCAAATAAATGTAGATGTCAATGGGCCACAGTATCCACTCACCATCAGGTGGAATGTGTACTCGTTTGTAAGCCTTATTACTATATATAAAAACACTTAAAAATATTCTATAAATCTTAAAAACTTAAAGTCTTTAATCGTAAAATAAATAACGTTTTAAGAAAAAAATCTTTCAAATCTTAGCATAGATCACCGGATATTGACGCAAGTAATATGGTTTTTAACCGCGTAAAGCACTCTTAGTACGATAATGGTTAATTCTTGACATATTTTATATAATGCTTGCCCGAGGCAAGTTGGCCGACACTATGTCTAATAAATTTATGGGCCTTCATTTTCATGTTGATCGGCGCTCGAAATTATAATCGTCGTGCTTGGGGCGCGGCACTCAAGTTGCCAAATACAACCCACGTCTTGTAATTGTAAAGAATTAACCGTAAGCATAGAAAAAATAATCTGTACAGAATGTACTTTGAAAATTTGGCATTTAAAGTAAGAGTGATTAAATAAAATGCCATACCTGATATGAAAAAATGTTAGTAAACCGGCATAGAGCCCTAAATTCTTGATTCACGTTATTTTTAAAACGAGCTAAATTGACTGTAAAGATATTGAAATAATATTAGGTCCTTACATATGATATTAGCGTTTTGTCGTACTGACCACTTTGATCTGAAATATCTCCTCTTTGGTTAAGAATTCCAAATTCAAATTTATAAACTCATTTATCTGGTACATTTGACTTTTGAAAACAGTCATTCATTTGTTTTTTCCTCTTTATTTTTTTCTTTGGCGTCGCTTATTACCGCACAATGGAAAACATGAAATAATGGTATACGGTACGAGTTCTACCGTGGCACCAGTGCTGCCGAAACAGCTCGAAGGATTAATGATGTGTACGGCGCTAGGGTCGCAAAAGAAAGCACGGTACGTTTTTGGTTTCAACGTTTTCGTTCTAGAAATTTCGACTTTCAGAACCAACCCCGTGGACGGCCGGAGACCAAAGTGGAAAATGAAGAATTAAAGGCTATTGTGGAAGCGGATCCATCACAAAGCACTTTAGAGATAGCTGCAGGCTTCGGGGTAAGTGATAAAACTGTATTAATCCACTTGAAGCAAATCGGGAAAATAAAAAAACTTGAACGATGGGTACCTCATGAATTGAGTGAATCAAACTTGCAAACACACATCGAGTGCTGTGACTTTGCTCAACCGACAAATAATGAAGGGATTTTCAGTCGAATCATTACTTGTGATGAAAAGTGGATAATGTACGATAATCGGAAGTGCTCGTCGCAATGGCTGAACCCTGGAGACCCAGCCAAATCCTGCCCTAAACGAAAATTCGCTCAGAAAAAGTTACTTATGAGCGTGTGGTGGACTAGCGCCGGAGTCGTTCACTATAGCTTTCTAAAATCTGGCCAAACGATTATCAGCAGATTGCCAGCAACTCTAAATCATGAAGGAAGAACTAGCTGCTAAACAACCGAGATTGATCAATCGCTCTAGGCCACTGCTGCTTCACGACAACGCAAGACCACACACTGCACAACAAACAACCACTAAGTTAGATGAGCTACAATTGGAATGTTTGTGACATCCACCTTACTCCCCGGATCTTGCTCCAACAGATTACCATTTTTCCGGAATTTGGAAAACTTTTTACAAGGAAAAAAATTCAACTCCGATGAGGCAGTCCAAACCGCCTTCAAAGAGTTTATTGATTCTCGCCCCCATGGTTTTTTTAGTAAAGGAATCAATGAACTACCTATGAGATGGCAAAAATACATAGATAACAACGGTGCATACTTTGATTAGTTAAATATATTTTACAAAAAAAATTGACTTTATATTCCTCCCGTACAAAACTCCAATTTAATATGTAAGGACCTAATATAATATTTACCAACATATTATAAATCAAACAGTGTCTTACTAATACACCTAAATAAAAAAAATCCTTAAATTATATTGGATATACAAAACTTACTTGAGTTAATAGAAGCAATTATAAATAGGTTTATTTATAAAAAATCTTTAAGTATCTGTTCAACGGTAACAGGGATTTTAAGAATTGAATTTTAGACAGTAAAATTTTACCGAACAAAACATAGTACTGATCGTACATTACTTTAAAGTAACATCAAAATTATGGTGCTCACTGAGATTAATGAGCAATTATATCTTGTCGTTTAGTGATATCAGATATCCCATAAATCACACGGGTGTCACATAAAGCGACAGGGGAAAACTAAGCCAGAAGTTATCTTCCTAATAACGACCGTCACCGTTACAGCCTATCAAAGTCCACTGCTGAACATAGGCCTCCCCCATAGATTACCGCAGTTTTTTTTATTTTTAGTCGTTATTAGGATAACGCTGCTGCCCATCTTCTATTTGTTTCCCTCTGTCGCCTTTTACCACCACTACACGGTAAGCCTGATAACGACGACCTGATAATAAGACATGCAGGAAGTCAATGGATGCAGGTGACTCAGGGTCGTGCTTATGTTCGATAGTGGACTTGTGAAGAGCTACTATGATGATGGTGCTGATAGTAGTAGTAGTATGTGAAGATTAAGCTTTTTAACCGACTTCAGAAAAGGGAGGAGGTACTCAATTCGACTGTATTTTTTTATGTGCGTTACTTCAGATTTTTTTTTGGTGAACCGATTTAAATTACTCTTTTTATTTGAAAGCTCGCGTTTCTCTTGTGGTCCCATATAAATTTTATCAAGATCTGACCAGTAGTTTTTTAGTTATCCTTAATACTTCGACTACATTGATAATGTCCTCATATTATTTGAATTGAAGTCGGTTGTACATTTTTTTTTAATTTTAGCTACTTATTTTTTTAACTAAACTTTTTCATTTGTAATTTAGATTGACACTTAACTTACTTATACTTCGACTTACTGACTATAACACCGATCGGTTTCGCCTTACGGCAATCAATCTCAGTCATGGTAGGTATTTATTATCTTAGTAAAGTAGACAACTTGACTTCTTATACTGCCGATAATAAAAAGAAACATATTTATTTTAAATACATATCATTTTTATTATTATACTCGTAGTATTTACATTAACTTTCAACATAATATATTTAATAAGAAATTTGAGATTTTTTTTAATAGTTACTCTAATATTAAGGCGATTGTCTCGTTAGTCTATTGGTTGTAAACGCGACTGTTGATCATGAGAGCCCGGATTCGAATCTCGGATAGGGCCAAAAAATCTGTTATTGAGTTTTTCACCGATTGCGCCGATAATTCGGTTTAGAAGACATTATTAATATTAAGGTTGAACCGAACTCTAAATTATAGTATGGTTATTAATGTGTCACGTTTATACGCCTATTAGTATTGTTACAAGCAACTCCTACTTCCTCAGACCAAAAAAGTCTGTGCTTAACAAAACAATCAGTAACAAAAATAAATAGTAATTTTGCAAACTCTTCAAATGTGAAAGCTGTAACGACTTTGTGTAAATTATTGATCATTATTCTATTAACCATTTGAATTTGCTGATTCAGCACTTTAAATATCTACAGTACCTATACAATAAATATAATAGTATACAATCGATCTGTCAATCTTATCAGTGCCCTTGTGATAGCAGCGTCGACGAGCTTGGGACAGATTTTATGTAAGAAAAGTATTGTTTACTGTTTTTAAACAGTGATGTAAACAAAAACAAAAAAAAACTGTTTTAGCTTCAGACCAAAAATAATTAAAATAAAGTAATCTAGCTGTTTCTAATTTAGATATAACGGGGCCCCACTGAAGCTTCTCGGCAACTGTCATTCCGAGAAAAACAATGAATCAGCTCCTCCCCATATTAAAGCACACTGATATTTACCTGTCTAAAAAACTTGTTGTAAATTTAATACATTTCGTTTTATTACCGTTTAAAAGCAATTTGTTGATGTTGATATTTGTGCTGATTTCGATATAGCATTATTAACTTTGTCATTTTTTAACTATTGTCTTTTTAGTCTGAAATTTGCTAACAGTGGTAGAGCCACGCGGCAGCTTTTGCTGTCTCACGGATAGGCCGGCTCGAACCGGGGTAGTACCACGACCTCACAGAAAACCAGCGTGAAGTAGAAATTTACCTCTGCGTTTCGCTTGGTGAGTGCAGGTGGCCGGAGGCCCTTTTTACTGGAAATGAGGCATTCCAACTTAGTCCTCACGGGTGACAACGCATCTACATTTTGATTTGTAATAGAGGATAGATGTAGATGTGTATGGGCCGCAGCAACCACTTATCATCAGGTGGACTGTGTGCGCGTTTGTCACCCTTATCCTATAAAAAAAAAACAATAAAGTATCATCACCAATTAAAACTTTACCATGGTTACTCCCTAACAGGTAATTAACCAACATATAGTAAGGTAAATTCACTAATATGAACTAAAAACAGGATGGGGCCAAGAATTGAGCCCTTAGGTACACCCATAGATGCTAACGACCCGGAAGACTTCCGTTGATTATTGCAGTACAGAAATAGGTCTCAAATTCAATATAGATTATAAATAATACCAATGTTGCGGAAAATACCTTTGTTCTGGCAAGAAACAGCCAAGAAGTTTAGCAGATTTAAAAAAAGAAAGTTATGTTTAGATTTGATTATACAAATCATATGAGAAAGGGCTTCATAGTTCGTAGTTCCTTAACCATCACTATATGTACATAATATATATTTTTAAGAAATTAATGCAATACAAAATTGTTTATGCATTAATTTACTACTTTATTATTTTTATTGCATAAATGTCGTTCACTGGTAATAAAATCATAAATGAACCCAGCTGAGTTCAGCAACGATAAAAAGTGCAAAAACATCAAACATGAGCAAGAATTGCGGAAACAGTATGTAGTAGTTAATGATGTGGAAACATCGGGGCAGTGAGAAAATGCATGTTTTGGTGTCAACCCGACGCGAGTGAGGGTGAGTGTAGTTACTGCAGTTCAGTATAATGATGGTAGTAAATATGGTACAATAAAAACGTTAAAATACGTGCTGTTAAGTTTAGTACCAAAATTCCAATAAGGTGTAAAAAATATATGTAAAATATTGTATTTAAAAATCTATATGTATATATTTATCATTTTTATAATATCTTTACAAAAAAACGTAATTTAATAAAATATGAATATGATGCGTTGCCGGTCTTTTAAAAAGGAGTACGCTCTTTTCTTGAAGGCCCTAAGTCGTGTTGGTCCGGGAAAATCTCTGGTGGTAGTCGATTCCACAAGGAAGTTGTGCGAAGAAGAAAACTTATTTTAAATCGCACAGTGGTGTACCGTCAGTCATCCAGATGGATTGTATCGCGAGTTTTGTCGCGATGTGCGATGGTGAAGTTGTGCGACTGGAATTAGTCCGAACAATTCCTCAGAGCACTCCCCGTGGTACATGCGATAAAATACGCAAAGAGATACAACATCTCTTCGCAGTGCCAGTGAGTCAAGCCGACCGGAAAGAGTTCGGTCGCCGACTATTCGAACAGCTCTGCGCTAGATGCGATCAAATGGAAGGAGCTGGCACTGGGGAGCACCAGCCCAGAGATGGGAACAGTATTCCATGTGCGGCCAAACCTACGCCTTATAAAGTTGCAGATGGTGTCCGGAATGAAATACTGTCACGCTGTGCTGATCACGCCAAGCTTTTTAGAGGCCAATTTGGCCTTTTCTTCCAAGTGACCACGAAACTCCACGTCACGGCGTGGATGCTCAGCGAGGGATTCACCGTCACCTGAGGTACTGGTATCCTCCTGGGGTAGTGTATTATTTAACTCCGCCACCATGTTAAGGGGGGGGGGGGGGGGGGGGGGGGAATTGGAACTCCGGCCACTTGCACTCACCAGACGATATATGCAGAAGCAGAGCTTCTTCACACTGGTCTTCTGTGAGGTCGTGGTACCACCCCGGTTCGAGCCGACTCATACGTGTAACAGCAAGACCCTACCACTGATGTTAACTTTACATACATACATTTACATACCGATTTTAAATCAAAACCAACTAAAGTAACCTTCACTCATCATTGCCCAACTATTTTTATATTCACTTACATATCTTATCTACAACGACTCAATTGGCTTAGTTGACGGAGCCAGTTGACAGAATAACTAAGTCGCGGGTACGGGTTCCAGCCACAACTCATTTGTGCTTCTTTATTTTCATCAGTCCATGCAATTCACTGATGGACATAAACTATTGCACAGAAAGCAGTCTTATTTCTGCGTATAATTCGGCACTGCAATTACAGGTACATTTTATAAATTTACTTCTCCATTCCACTAAACAACTTAAGTTATTTATTCAACATATAACAATATAAATTATAACTAATTTGAGTAGTGATCGCAAATTGTCAAATGCACTTACACGTTTACGAATTTGATATCTAAATAACGATCACTAGTTAATTCGCTATTTATCAAATACCTATATTTGGCAAGTCTAAAATATCCGGCACGTGCGTGTCGCAAACTTTCGCCAGATCGTGAAAGACTAACGGCACTTTTATGATAATAGTTGCATTTGTACGAGAAAAAAAATATGATCACCGACAAAGTTACTTGTTCCGGAAATGAAGTACTTCAAGGGTAGCCGGGTAGATTTATTACTTTTATCGTTAAACCCGCGAGAAGTTTAAGATAAAAGGTTTACAACCTTATAATGTTGGCAATAGAACATAAAATCCACATCAGGGAACCAAAGATTGTGTTTTTATTGTCCCCGTGTCTCTGACACTGCAAAATAGCCCACCTTTGATTTTACAGCACACGCATTACATCTGGCATGGTTAGAAGACACTTAGAATGTGTGAGTGCCTCAGTATTAGTGTGTATACTTACGCCACTATAATTTGTCTGCTCAGTAGATAGCTACTAATTAATTGAAAAACATAACCATTATTGCGATTAATACCAGATCCAATAAAAATACATCTTGGGTTTATGGCTTGAATAAAGTAAATGAATGAAGTTATATTCTCAAGTACTCAAGTACACTGCTATATGAAGATCTCATTTCTGAAAAGGTCTTTTTGGTTCTACTTAAGCATCAACTGCCACGACAAATTGCACTAAAACAGTTCGTTTGTGGTTATCAGACATGCAAAAATATTTTTAATTTTCGAGGTACACTAGTTTACTTTCTTGTAATGTTTTCTTTTACAGTTGAACTTGTTGTTGCAATAATTGCAATTTTAACTTAAAATTCATTGGTTTGGTAACTTTTTGATTGGTAAAATGAACGTTTGGATTGGTAAAATTCATTGTCAGCCTTACCTGCATGGTTCTCCTTGTTAAATCATAAAAAGACTAAGGTGACTGATATTTACTCATGCAATAGAAATAGCATGACATGAATATAGTTGATATTAATTCAATTTGTTTAGATGAAGCTTACAAAACAAATTGTAGCTCATTCGCAGTCATACGCAGAACCTGTTGCACGACGGGTATAATTATGAGATACCATTGGCGTTCCGCAACTCCCCGACCCCGTCTGACGTCATTGGACCTGTTTCGAGTTGACATCACCAATGGTTACAGAACTGGTCGCGATTGGACGAATCTCTTGTGTCACTAAATGTCATCATCATTTTTTATTTTTTATAATGACCATATCACTAGATCAATGAAAATATCCAAAATTGAAACAAATCTTTTTATTGCAGATCGCACATACATAATTCCATAAGATCGCATCGATCGATTATAATATGCACAAACTTGACGGCTATTCTACCAATAATGTTATGTAATATTGTTTATGTTGAAATCGTTTAATTTGGTTATATATCCGCTGGCTGACTGCCTCGTTGGTCGTGTGGTTGTACGCGACTGCTGATCATGATCTGCTGATCTGGCTGTCTCGGGTTCGAATCCCGGGTCGGGCCAAAAAATCAGTTATTGAGTTTTTCCGTCAAGAAATTCTCAGTAGATGTCCGGAGTCGGGAAATTGGCGGTGTTTCACCCCCGTGCCTCGGAAAGCACGTAAAACTGTTGGTCCTGCACCTGATCTCTCCCCGGTCGTGTCGGTCTACAGTCCCATCGGATAATGAGAGTGAAGGAATATAGAGTGTACTTTCGCCGGCTAATCTTCGTTGAGGCAGGCCGCCGTAACCGAAATTCGGTTTTATTCGGTCGGACAACATTATTAGTATGATTGTTATATCCGCTGGGTTCTAGAATACTCTTTAGTTAGCTTTAAGATTAGATGGGTTGATTATTTATACCGCTATGACGATAAATGGATCATAATGTTAAAATGATGCATAATGTTGCTTGCGATAAGTGTTCTCACATCCGGAAAAAATAATTGTTTAATTATTTTCATTCGCACGCCAAAAACACGGTTATATGCAAACATGATATCCGACTGTTCATTTTATATGTATCTCAAAATATTAGTCAAATATTCTATCTGAAATTACAATCTTGGATTTAATGAGTGAATTAATTGAATTGCGAACGGCGGCTATCGCAGGCAATTGCTGGAACTGGTTTCGTGTTCGAGCCACGTCTAACTTCTGTTCCTTGGCCCCAAGATTTCTCTTTATTAAAAACTAATAATTAAACATTAATACCATGCACAAACACTTTTAAAAGTTATCAATTTGTTGTTATCTTAATTTCTTTAAGTTTGAATTTATGTTTTGAAGTCTAATGCTAAATCTTGTATTTAATATATTAAATTATTTACATAATTATGATTATATATTTATAAGTAATTTAAGTAATGGTGACAAAGCAACAAATATTTAACTTGGTGCTGCCGTTCATTTGCCAAACACCTATATTAATAATCGATTTTTCCATGAGGAGTGTGTCTACCTCGCGCTATTAAATTCAACTGATTTTGTTTCGGTTTCTAGTAAAATTTTAATTACTTATCCCACGTCGCTTTTAATATTAGCAATTTTCTGTTTTTTACAGCAATTAGGGTGACATACAAGCCAACAGTCTGATTGCAAATGGGTGCTGAGGCCCATAGATATCTATCATCAATTAAAAATCAAAATGCAAATGTGTTGTGATCCCTGAGAATCTGGTATTTTATGCTGCTATTTTACGCTGGTATTCTATGAGAAAGTGATCCTTCCCCGGTTGTGCCAACCCATTCATCTTGCAACCATAACACAGCTGTGGCGTGCTCAACCATGTAAAGAACTGGTTGTCATACACCTTTCTAAATTGGTAATATTTGACTTGATTGCTTGGCTGCAGCAGCATCAGCTGATTTATAATATTTAATATTTATACACAGCTGACATGTATGATCGAAAATGGAAGGATTTAGAAGTACCTAAAGATTAAGTTACAAATTTACTTTTTAATATAAGGTATCACCTACATTATTATATAAGGACAAATTTACATTCATGCACTAAAATGGGAACGTAAGTTTTTTATGAGCATAACAGTCCTTGTAAAATATGATGGTAGTCATGTAATAATTAAGGGTACATTAAAATATCCACCCACTGATAGGTAAACTAAAAGTCTCTTCTAACTTACACTTGAACATTATAGCATAATCACTTATCACCTTTGTAGTTTTTACGTTCATCATTAATTTAATATCTTAAAGAACACGAACCTGTCAAGAAAAAGTTAGATCGTTTAGGAAAAATTTATTGAACAACATGTTTACACTATAATTAAGCAGAAATAATTCAAGTTGAGTAATTGATGTTGCTCCCATTGTTTTTTTTAAGTTCATGGTTATTTAAACGAATAAAAGGCAGGGTTATAGCACTGAAAGTGTTAGACCACGTTATTTATACGTGACTAATTTAATACCATGTAAGGTATTCCAATAAATATGTGAAACTGTTACCTAGTTAATCTTGTTTTAAAATGTTAGGTTGTAAAGGTAAAAATACTTCGGATTTATTAAATAGTTGTTAATAACAATCAAGATTATTGAAGAAAATACCTTGGTGTATATATTATTATACTAAAATCTTTTAAACATGTAGTGGAAATCATCGTTAGGAAACCTGCATGACTGAGAAATAAGAAATAAAATATTTTCGAAGACATATGAAGTTCGTCAACACGCATTAGGGCAGCGCGGCGGACACTTCCTTACCCTAAAACCTCTTAGAAATAAGGAGTGACCTACGCCCAACAGTAGGACGTATATAGGCTGTAACTTTAACTAACTTTAACTTTTAAGCTTATTATTGATTTACGATCATCATCATTACGATCGATCAATACCTACAGATTATTATTTACACTGACAATATTTGTTTGGTCCAAATGATAACATACTTCGTTCGTTTAACAGTGGTAGAGCCACGCGGCAGCTTTTGCTGTCGCACGGATGGGCCGGCTCGAACCGGGGTGGTACCACGACCTCACAGAAAATCAGCGTGAAGTAGAGATTTACCTCTGCGTTTCGCTTGGTGAGTGCAGGTGGCCGGAGGCCCTTTTTACTGGAAATGAGGCATTCCATCTTAGTCCTCACGGGTGACAACGCATCTACATTTTGATTTGTAATAGAGGATAGATGTAGATGTCTATGGGTCGCAGCACCCACTTACCATCAGGTGGACTATGTGCTCGTTTGTCACCCTTATCCTATAAAAAAAACATTGATTTTGTTACATGGAACATAATTTATACAGTATTTATGAAGATATTTAAAAGAAAAACTATTTTTTTTCCAAGAATGATCTAACAGGCATGCGCTAACAGCTGCGCTAGGCAAGCGGGTTTATGAGTGCAGTTTTGGTTTATGACGATATTCTAATAGTATATAATAACATAGCATAAACAAATTTCTTGAAATATTAATTGAAGTTTAATAAAATAATAACTGTTACCTATATTATAAATAATCACCGTTATAGCAGGTGTCTAGTATTATTTTTTAGTCACAGCTGTCATGGCGAGCTCGAACCTCGAACTGAATAAATTATTATCTAAATGTCAAATGGCGTCAGCGCATGTGCACGTACCGAGATGCGTACGCCACGCTGTTAATGCGAAATAACTACAATTTGGGTGACGAACGCTTCGCGTGTTTGACCGCCTGCCGTTCGGAAGGCGACGGAAGCCTGTCACAGGTACAATTACTGTACCAAGAATCGGTATTAGTTCGCCGAGTTGAACTATTTATGTGAAATAAGAGCAGCCTCACGTACGGAGAAACGGCGATTGCACGCATCGCTCATTATGCACTTTAGAGCAATTTGAGGAGAACAGAAAAAGTCGGACGAGTCGCGCCACAACATCGCGTGGCCAATTAAAATGCTGCCAGTGCTACTCCGAGTCCGAGCCCAACGGTATTCCGCGCAGAGCGGTAGGCTTCTTTCAATTGCCTATATCCTGCTATTCAAATAAAATAGAAAATCTATTCTAAAGAAACGAAATCACATGTATCCCTTGGCACTCCGCGAACTCTTTCATAAATACAAAATTATGTAAAATATAACTTATTTAAATAAATTTTAGTACGTTAAACCGAAACTAATTTTCATATTTTTATGTGTTACAAATACCAACATATCATACAAAGAAAATTAACATGACAATCCATATATATTGCACCTGACATAAAATCCCATCGCTCTACGGATTGACTGGCAGAGAATGCCGTTAGGCATTAAGTCCGCCCTTTGTTACCCTAGGTATTAAGGTGTTCGCAATAAAGATTAAATAAATAATAATTTAGGGCAGTACTAAACCCTAGAAACTTTCCCGCAATAACAGATATTAGTTTACAATAAGAGCGTCTTGTGGTCCATCCACTCCATCAGCCAATTTTTCCCATGGGTCTCGCAAAGGTCGACTAAGCTACGCCAACAAGCTATCTTTTTTTATACAAATAGGGTGACAAACGAGCACACAGTCCACCTGATGGTAAGTGGTTGCTGAAGCCCATAGACATCTACATCTCTCCTCGCTTGCGAATAAAAATGCAGATGCGTTGTCACTCATGTGGTCTAAGATGGAATGCCTCTTTTTCAGTAAAATGGGTCTCCGGTTCTCAACACATACAAAACACAGCAGTTTTAAGCTGCTATTTTACGCTGGTATTCTGTGAGAGCGTCGTCCTTCCCTGGTCGAACCGACCCATTCGTGCTACAACAATACTACAAATACAGCTGCAGCATGGCTCTACCACGTTTAAAATCTGCCCCCGAAAAGACGATATAACTATCTATTATAGTGACAATTTTTCTTAAAATCATACAATATAGACCAAGAACTATCATTAATCAAAAAATCGAAAGCATTACGTTACTTTTCAAAATTTGCGGAAAACAATGACGTTATTTAATTTTAAATTATGGCTTTCTTTTAGCATTTAACATTTAAAACTATTTAATAATGTCATTTTGACAAATGAGCTATCAAACCTCCTGGTTTTACAATATACCCTGAAAAGTATCTTCTCGTCCCTTATATATAATACTCCTCCGGACTTCTCTCATCGAACTTTCACTCAACAAAAGCTTTCACTTATCAAATATTTACATAATATAATATACTAGCTGACCAGGCAGACGTTGTTCTGCCCTTTCCGACGACTATGTGTCCTAAAGAAAAATCATTAAATTCACACTAAAAAAAAATTGAGGGTCACTTATCGGGATAAAAATTATCCTATCTCTCAAGTTGGACCAAACTGCATACATTGTGAAACATTTTATTGAAACCAGTTCAGTAGTTTAGAAGTTCATCGCGGACAAACAATGGGACATGTAATTTTTATATATAAAGATGTATAAATGATGAAGAAATAAATCACTTTTAAAAAGAGAAGCTATTTAGGAAAATCTAAAAAATTGACAATGTCCGTAATTTTATTTGATTTGCATTACAAAATGATAAAACGCAAGTCCTAAGAAATATTTAAACGTATCGCTCTGTTATGTAACTACAAATTCAATGTATTTAAACCTAAATTATTTTTTAATATGTTTTAACAGACATTTTTATATATTTCACGTGTCAAAACTGTAAATCAAAAATTAGATGTTCTACTAACTACTAATAACTAAAAATGGGAGGTGCAAGATGTACGAGGAAACGTACAAAGTATTTTATTTTGTTACTTGTCACTTTTACCAAAATAGTACTTTTATGCGCAACACTCATCGACCAATGCATTATAGGCATTCATATTGAATGATCTTTCCTTTATCATTCGAAGGATCATAATATCATAGCAACTTTATATCTTCTATCATCTATCTTAATGTTTAATGTCTATGTCACACCTATGCCGGTAGTTTTTGGGAGCACTAAACTCGAAGTTGTTGACGAATATGTTTACCTGGGACAAAAGTCCGACTAGGTAAGTCCAACTTCGACCGAGAGGTCAATCGACGAATTCAACTCGGTTGAGCAGCGTTCGGGAAATTACGGCACATCTTATCGTCAGGTATACCTCAAAACTTAAAAACGAGACTGTACAACCAGTGCGTGTTGCCAGTGATGACTTATGGTACTGAGACGTGGTCCTTCACTGCTGGCCGGATGAGGAAGCTCAAGGTCACTCAGCGAGCTATGGAGAGGGCTATGCTCGGAGTTTCTCTTCGTGATAAACATAGAAATGAGGATATCCACAGTAGAACTAGAGTGACCGACATAGCCCAACGGATTAGTAAGCTGAAGTGGCAATGGGCCGGCCATATAGCTCGAAGAACCGACAACCGATGGGGAAAAAAGGTTCTCGAGTGGCGGCCTTGTTCCGGCGGACGATGTGTAGGGCGTCCCCCCACTAAATGGAGTGACGACCTGGTAAGACATGCAGGAAGTCGATGGATGCAGGTGGCTCAGGACCGTGCTTTGTGGCACTCCTTGGGGGAAGCCTATGTTCAGCAGTGGGCTTGTGAAGGGTTGTAATGATGTTGATGATGATGATAATCTATGGGTATGCAAACGGCAGCACAGTTGTGGAGAGGTAACAGCTTAATGCTGGGGCCAGTCGAGATCAAATCCAGTACGAAGGAGAAGCTATGGTTGAGCTTGCGGATTTCTTACTGCAAGCAGTCTTTCCGAATGGGGCGATACCAATCTCGTAAGATTGAACGTCTCCAAAACACAAGCGTGTCTCTTGACCGCTAAAAGGAGCCCACTCACCCTGGCGCCTACTTTCCGGCATTTATATTTGGAGTACACTGACCGCCTTCATTTGTTAGGGGTTGAATGTTCTCCAAACTTCAACTATGGGCGGTTCATTGAGTCCAGGGCCGAAGCAGCCGCAAGGAAACTAGGTGTCCTTGTAAGGGTGCGGCGGTACTTCACGCCTTCACGCTTACTTATTTTATCATCCTTATCCTATAAAAGCGCAATTTCGGTCGCGCATGGAGTACTGCTGTCACATATTGGTGCTGCAAAATGCCACCGAGCAGCGTTTATCTCAGCGGAGAGACGTGCTAAGAGACTCATTGGTAACCTTCATTTGGTTGAAACCAATCTTGTCAGTCTCGAACACATGCCTCTCGGTATTCTATAGGATGCATTTCGGAAACTGTGTGCAGAAATTACATGCTTTAATTCCTCCCTCTTCTATCCACCATCGGACAACCAAGCGGTCGGCGGGTCTACAACCCTTTATTGTCGATATTCCACACATTAGAACAAAACGGTTTGCTTCATCTCTTGTAATGCGTATAGCAAAGGAGTGGAATAACTTGCCAGCGTCTGTTTTTCCGTCCGAATACAATCTGGGCGTCTTCAAGGCAAAAGTGAATATGCTTTTGGTACGCTAAGACAGTGCGACTTACCATCTCGGGCTTCATCACCACTTACCACCAGGTGGGATTGTGGTCAAGCACTGGCTTAGATATAATACGAGTAAATAAAAAAATTGCGTCTTGACGAAACTCTCATATTCTAGAAATTTTCCAATACATTTTAGTATTTTTGATTCCGCGGCCATGTTGGTTTCCTCCAGATATATTTTCCGTAATAAATCACCACTTAAAATTCCAATGAACATCAAAATTCAATGTTTCAAGGATGCCGACAGCAATGGTATAAAATTTAACATTTCTCTGTTCCGTGAGTCGTATATGAATGAACATTTCGATAGGTTAACTATTGTGTCTTTTTCGCGGACAGGAAAGTTGTTAAGACGGTTTTGTCGCAAGCCGCCACCGCTATTATGTTTAGTCTGTACTAAGAGAACATAAACAATTCGTGCTTAGTTTCCAATCACCAGACCCATAATATGCGTTCAGTGTGGCTTTGTAGATGCGGAACCTGCGCGCCCACGCAACATGACCAACCTTTGGGCTCTGACATAAAAAGTTTAAAATCGCTAATCAGTATAACCAAATATTTTATAAGTGTTTATTTTAGTACGCTATAATTATGTGCGTTTTGTGTAAAAAGAAAACCAGTTGATTTAATTTTTTACACGAATATTAATATCACATCTACTACTCTCCATATCACTATGATTCTTACTCTCCCATAAATATCGAAGTAAATTATTAATACAGCATCTCCTGCTGTTAGCAACCGACATACAAAACTTAACAATTATGTAGATATAACGGAGGCCCGACAGTTCAACTAAAATGGCAGAAACTAAAATGATATTTATGTAACTTACTTGTTAATTTAAAATGCAAATTGAGTTAAATTTTAATACGATTACTAACGATTTTGATAATTAAAAAACAAAAGCATTCTAGCAAATTCATTTACTGCGCCTATTGCAAGTCTACAAACATCAATCACTGGCTGGAACGGAGCTGCAACGAAAACACTGTTAGTTTTGCCGCCGAATTATTAATTACATTCTCACAAAAACTCACACGATGCCGAAACACATAAATTTCTTCCTTTTTCACCGCACAAAGGAGCCGTTCGCTCTACAATATAACGCTAAAAAGATTAGTCGCGTCCGACACGGCCGTCGCGGCATAATTTTTGGCGCCAGTAGTCCTGCCTCTAGATTAAACTAATATGAAAAGGAAATTGAGTAGAAAATGGATGAAGGCTCTATGTGTCATTAAGGATTGGTTGCGGCGCTCGAAAGTGCCGGAGCGACCTTTATTTATTTGACTACACTTAATTGAATTAACTTTTCAGTAGTTTTAACGATCTGTCGGTAATGTTCGGAACTAATGTAATGGACACTTTTAGGGTAATAACAATACCATTTGCGTCCTTTTAGAATTATAGATTCAAAAGTATTTAATTTAAATTTACTACACATTTTGCTCCGAGGTCGTTTATTTCAAATGATATTTTTTATTTTAATTGATTTGGTTGTTGTATTCGTGTTTTTGTTAATAAAGCATTTCATACCACAACGTGTAAATATTATTTCTCAAAATGAAATAATATTATTTTAGTAAAGAGTTCGTTATAGGCCTAATGACTAATGAAGTTACATATTTATAATATTTAACTAATGTATCTGTTTTATCAAAAACTGTTTCGTTTTAAGGATAATATATAATACGCTAATAAATATATGATTTCGTATATAAAAATAATAAATTAAATCTAAAAATAACATTAACACTGGAGAGAAATCAGTTTCCGTAATGTGAATTTATATATCCGACAGTGTAATGAAAGTCTAAGAACATTTTTCTCACAGACTCGGATACTTTCAAGCGCTTTAGTTCCGACGGGTCCACCAGAATGGGCGGGGGCGGTCGCCATGAATAGTAATAGAGGTTAAGGCACAGGGGACGCAGTCTCCGTCGTGAGTAATACCGCTTATGGTGCGTTCTAAATCGACAATACCCAAGGGCGCTCTCCCGGCTAACAGACTGTTTCATAAACTTACCTAACTGGGATTTGTTTTGTCGATTGGAATTTGGACCGTGAAGAATTCGCGGAGTACTCGTGACGACTCTATTAAGCTGTTTGGGTGGGCTTCATATCTTATTTACGAAGAATTTTTACGAGATTGTCGAGTTAACCTTACATTTTGCTTACTTAGTATTCTTGTGGGTTTCGAGTTAACAGAAAAATGTTTGACTTTAAACATTTGTATGGATATTGGAATATTAACAAAATCCTAAAATCATAATCTCATTGTAGTAAATCGTAGAGCATCATCTCTACCTAAACAATTGTTAGCTTACGGTGTAATTTGGAAACTATACCAAAACTATTTATGTTTCATTATACTAAAGCATAACAGTTATCGAACATGGCACTAGTGGCATGCCAAATGTTTCCAAACCTGTCGCGTTAGGGCTTTCGAATAAGTGTGTTGGGAACGCTGTCAGCTGGACTCACATTCATGAGCAGGTCCGGCGAGGAGGAGGGTTTGCCGCTCATGGCGCCGGCGCTGGCAGCTCATGTCACTCACTCACAGGCTCACAGCACTCGCGAGCGGCGCGGGCGCGGGCGTGCGGTCTGCGTGCGCCGAGCGACCGCGACTGCCGCACGCCGGCCCCCACCGCACCACGCGGCCCCCACCGCTACCGGCTGCCTCATTTCTCACTATAATTTGCGTGCTGCTCGTTTTTTACCATTATTACTCCCTCGTTTTGTTTTACGTATTATCGAGTGCATCCCGCTCGCACCGGCCGCCATGCGCGACGAGTGCCGCCCAGATAATAGCCGCGCGCAATTACGGTCCGGCTGCGGTGAGCCACCGCGCACGCAGCAACTAGCGTCATCTATTGGCGAAAAGCTAACGCTAATGAAAAATTTCACAGAAGATTATTTCGAATTTCTTCTTTCCAACAGCAATGCCTTCTAGAAGTATTAATTCCATTTAATTATTCTGTGTAATGGCGGAATATATACTACCCTATATCGTCCCTTCGTGTCGTAAGAGGCGACAAAGGGAAGCAAACCAGAAGATAGTAGAGTAGGCAACAGCATCTTCGTATTAACAACTAAAAAATAAAAACTACGTTCGCCAACTCGCCTGCCAAGCGTGGCAACAATAGCATGTATGCCCCTTATGAGGCAATCTTGGGAAGATCTATGATCAGCATGACTTTGATAGACTGTAATAATAAATAAGTCCTCAGTGCAAAGTTAATTTATAAAATAGGTATGTTTTTCAATACTATAAGATTACTTTGTATTAAGTAATTGAAATAAAACCTGTACAATAATAAGTAATGATGTGCTGTACAATATATTATTAACGGTTATCAAACCACATTACGTCAACAACCTTTTCGATCTCTTTTTTTAAAGGATAGGGTGACAAACGGGCACACAGTCCACCTGATGGTAAGTGGTTGCTATGGCCCATAGACAGTGGTAGAGCCACGCGGCAGCTTTTACTGTCGCACGGATGGGCCGGCTCGAACCGGGGTGGTACCACGATCTCACAGAAAACCAGCATGAAGTAGAGGTTTACCTCTGCGTTTCGTTTGGTGAGTGCAGGTGGCCGGATGCCCTTTTTACTGGAAATGAGGCATTTCATCTTGGTCCTCACGGGTGGCAGCGCATCTACATTTTGATTTGTAATAGAGGATAGATGTAGATGTCTATGGGCCGCAGCAACCATTTACCATCAGGTGGACTGTGTGCTCGTTTGCCACCCTTATCATATAAAAAAAATCTACATCTATCCTCGTTTGCGAATCTAAATTGTCACTAGATAGATAGATGGAATGCCTCTTTTCCAGTAAAAAGGTCTCCGGATCTCTACACTCACCATACGAAACATAGCAGTTTTAAGCTGCCATTTTACGCTGGTATTCTGTGAGAGCGTGGTCCTTCCCCGGTCGAGCCGACTCATTCGTGCTACAACTATACTACTAATATAGTTGCAGCACGGCTCTACCACGCTCTCTTCAACTGCTGCTGCTTTCTAAAAGAAACGCCAGCTGCTAAACATTGTTTCTCTGACTTTTTAAATCCGTGAAAAGATCTTGATGAATTTAACATTTTGCGAACAGCTATATTTCCACTTACACCTAAAGCAAGCACTACTTGGAAAATTTGTTCATTGTCACCACGCTGTACACGCCGTTCGGAGAGAACAGAGTCCACCAAATACGAGAGGCACTGGCAGTGATGTCTCCCATTACCATCTGTATGTTTTTTTTTCTATTTGAAAGTAACAAGGAAAATGTATTTATTAAACCAAACACCAACACACATGTTACAAAAAACATAATATCAATCAACTTGTATCTAACTATAAAACCAAATTCTAAATGTAATCAAAGCAATGTAACCATAAGCTCTTGTGTGCGCGGGTGTGTGCGTGTTTGGTATAAAAAGGACTGCACCCAACATAATTTCGAGGAATTATCCACGAAGCTAGTTTTCAGAGCGCCCTCTAGTGAGTAACATACGGACAAATGTGCTACAAGTACAATTTACTAACTAATCTACTACACGTACCTACAACTATTACTACGACTACAACAGCTGTTCCTCTACCACACATAAACATTAATTGTGACTAAAAAGGAAGATAGATGCAGACATTATAGATTTTATAATATCATTATCTATTTATTTGTTAAATGTAAACAATTTAATCATCCTCGCAATTGTATCTAACCAGAGAGTCAGAGAGTTTCATTCCAATTTTGAATCGCAGTCGATTTGTGCTTAAATTTCCAAATTTTATATAATGCGTTTTCCCGTGATTTTCCCCCCATATATGCACTTACGATGAACGTTGCGTTCAAAAAAAATCTATCGAAAAATGTTCCATTACTATGCATTACTGTTGCTGTACCAACACTGTTGGTGTGTCACAACGATGATTTTAATAAAGGCGATTAATTTGAAAAAAAATCGTCTATTTATGTTAGTACTATACATTCAAATATTATTTTGCAGGACGTTATTTTTGAGATAAAATTTACTCTGTACTAGAAATCCATTCTGAACGTATATGTAGGCAAATAGAAATCCAGCAATCCTACGGATATTTGAATATATCAAAAATTACAAAATAATGCGTCAGGAGCACACATTCCATTGCTAGAAAGTGAATACTGGGGCCAAAGACACCAAATTCTATCCTCGATTAAGAAACAAAATACAGGCACTTTAACACCCTATGAAATACCTCTTTAGTACAAGTAAAAAATCTTTCCGATTCTCGTCACTCATCTCACGATACTAAGGTTTTACGTCGGTATTCTGTTAGAATGTGGTTCCTCCCCCAATCAAGCCATAGCCGTTTACGTGGTAGAGTCATGTTGCAGCTATATTATGGTTGTAGCACGAATGGGTTGGCTCGACCGGGGAATGACCACGCTCTACAGAATACGTATGGTGAGTGTAGAAAAACGTAGACCCTATTTATTGGATACGAGGCATTCCATCTAAGTCCTCATGGGTGACAAAGCATCTGCATTTTGATTCTTTATCCGGGATAAATATAGATGTCTATGGGTCACAGTAACCACTTACCATCAGGAGAACTGTGTGTGTGTGTTTGTCACCCTTATTCTATAAAAAAAGCCACCCCATTCACGCAGTTTCTATGTAGCTCTAGCACGTAGAACAATTTGAATATATATTATGTGTTCGAGCATAAAAAATATTTGCAAACAAATATATGAAAGTAACTAATTAATTCGCTTATTAATTACAGCTTATCTAGAGTCCACTGCAGAACATAGGCCTCCTCTATAGATTGCCTTATAGGGGGGATATTTGTCGTAGTTGCCACGCTTGGCAAGCGGGTTGGCAACCGCAGTTTTTTATTTTTAGTCGTTATTAGGAAGACACCGCTGCCCATCTCCTGATTTGTTTCCCTCTGCCGCCTCTTACGACACCCACGGAATGATACGGGGTAGTGGATAATATTCTTACACTGCCACTACACGGTTAATTGCATAATACGCGATAAATCCGAATACAAACGTCTCCAGATCTACTGAAATGCAGCCAGGCGTATTATTTCAGGCCCTAAAAGTCTCATACGCTTTTAGATTTACTGCTGCTACTACAAAACCAAAGTATCTTTGGGTCTTAGGCCCCATACTTGTTTTCTTGCATCATTTCTTTCTCAATAAATGCTGTTCATGAATGCAAATAGTGTTCCAAAACAAAACATATTTCTACATAATATATGTACTTCTATTGATCTCTTTTAATTCATAAATAATGATATCTTTTTGAAAAATTTTTCGAAATTATTTTTTGTTTTATTATTGATATAGTGTAACTTACTTTTTAAATAGTAATGAAAATATGGTATCATTAAATTAAACATTCGATTAGTTATGTAAGTTAATTTTTGAATTTATTCAAAAAGTTTATATTATATTTTCTTTTGACATATAAATTGTATTTTTCTTTAACTTATATGGAGTCTCCTTCGTCGTAATTATAACAGTTATGGTTTAAATTTTAATTATTTTATTTTCCAAAAACCAAATCGTGTAACCCAGTTTTTCAAAATGTCAGTTATTTTTGATTTGCACGTTGAATAAATTACTAAGCTAATAAAAACTAATAAAATATTAAATTTGTTATTGTTAATGTAAATTAGAAAACGTGAAGCATAACATAAATTAAGTAGGTATGTTATTATTACTGATGAATTAGTGCAGTTTGTATTTTTAAAATCTATTAGGTTACCTACCTATTAATCAACAAACATTTATCTTTCTTAATAGAACAACTGTTTTGTTTTTGTTATTATTATTATTTTAAGTAAGTTAGCATTGGGATCTATCAATGACGAATAAAAATTCAGTATCAATGATTGTGACGATCGTTCAAAAGTATTTTCAGTTATAAAATAATGGAATTGAATAATTAATTAAACAGTAATTATTTTGTTGTTGATCAAAATAAAAAAATAAGCAGAGGAATTTGAGAAAGTGAAACACAGTTTCTGTGTGTATCTATTTATTTTAATATCAAAAATAAACTTTAGAACCAAAATGCTGTCCTCCACCTAATAATTATGAGGATTTACTTGGCAATACATCACAATAAAATTGTATGGTAACTTAACAAACACTTTAACGTTTTAACGAGACGCTGAACAAGAGGTATTTACATATTATATTTATATCACTTTAAAACCATGCGAATTTTCTTTAAAGTCACTTTTATTGTCCAATAGCAACGGGGGGCTGCAAATTATAATGTCCATGAAACATTGCGTAGTTGTTCCTCGTAGCGCACTGATAGGAGCCTAACGGGGCAGAGTATTGTTGGTAAAAGCGATGGTCTCTCATTGGAGTGCGCGCATACAGAGCATCTTGATGAACTTCTGGATACCAGCCGTTGGTGGAAACACCGCCGCTGCCGAATACCGAACTAGCATTATACACATTACCAGCATTAGCAGGGGGAGCGGCTGCGCCGTAATTCACAGAGGTCTGCTGTTTCTGTTCAATGGAAGGACTAGACACAGTTCCATAACTTGTGCTACCAACTGAAACGGGAGGTGCAATCTCGCTAGACGTAACCGTCATTTCGTCACTTTTATCGGATTTCGCTGTTTCATCCTTATCGTCTTCCTTTACTTTCTTACTCTTTCTTGACGCATTCGCGTGGGTCTTCACATGTTTCGCAAGATGATCCGATCGCATAAAGCGCTTCGAACATAACTGACACACGAACCTCTTTTCGCCAGTATGGGTGCGGAGGTGCCTTTGTAACTCATCGGAGCGGGTGAATCGTTTGCCGCAAAAAAGCCAATTGCAAACAAAAGGGCGCTCGCCAGTGTGCCAGCGTAGATGAGCTTTTAAGTGCGACGTTTTCCCGTACACCTTGCCGCAACCGGGAACGTGACAGACGTGTTCACGCTTGGCGCCATCCTTTCCGTAGTTGGGACCAAATCCTGCTGCTTCTGTGAGACAGTTGGGGCATCGGCACTTTGCACAGCGTCGCTGCAGTTCCCGTGCGTCTTCTGTCACTGCGGCAGCGGTAGGTGGCCAGTAGGCTGGATACTGCGCTGGATAGGGCTGCAAGTCACGCCACGCAGCCGCCGCAGCACCACACCACGCTCCAGATGACGCGCTGCTGCAAGAGGACAGATCCGATGCCGGGGACAGCGCGTCACCCCGACCATAGCCGCATCCGTATCCACCCATCATATTCATCATCTGCAACAATCACAAAACCCTAATACAATAACTTGCTTAATAATTTAACGAAAATGTAACATTTTTGTTTTACTGTTAACTAATGAATTAACTATAATTTAAATTCTGCTGAATTATGTTGATAATAATATTAATTACTAGTTGAAATTATAATAACAGTATGGAGAGTTATTAATTTCCAAATATCTGTATTAGATCTAGTTTAATTAAATGCTATCATAGCGTCAATCAAGGCGTGGGCGGGTGGACGAACCTGTTGCGCAGGCGGATTCACGTATTGCATTTTCAGCGACAGTGGTGACAACGTAGCGCGACCGAAACTTTAACTGGATAATTACAGGGCGGCGCACCGCTCGCGCCGAGACGTTTTTAATAACTGGCTTGGAATAGACGTAACGAGCGGTTGTCACCTCGTCCCGGCCCCGCAGGCACCCCGCGAGCGGCGTGCGCGCACCCCGACGCCCCGCGCCCCGCCCCCCGCACCCCGCACCCCGCGCACCTCACCCCCGGCAGCGCAGCCTCCGACACACCTCGCTCCGCCCGTGAATTATGGCTTTGCGTCTCAACCTCTTAGGTGAAAGAAAAACTAATGCATGAGAACACCGCCATGCAAAGGTTATGTTTACATTTCCTATTATGACCGCCTTGCGTCAATTTGTGGTAACATCAAAGCTTGCCTTACTTAAACTTTTGTACTACCAACATCGTTTTTACTTTTTAGCTCTTACATTTAACTCAATTCACAGCAAAAATACATAATTTTACACACGAAATTTATCCATATATCTTTCTTTATTTAAAACATCTAATATGTTAAAACAGATTCTAGGACAGCGATACTACGAAATAATGCATAATAGAATTACCGGCAAGGCAAGTTTTGTCCTTAAGTTCATAGTCAACTGGGACTTCTCTATAGTGAAATAAGCTTGAAGTTATCTTTTTCAGTGGCATGGTAACAGAAAAACTTAATAGCTACATAGGTACTAAGCTAAGAAAAAGATTAGAAAATTCTTCTAATTTCTTAGTCCCTGCGACTGCAAGGATTTACAGATGCGAGGATAGACAAGTTGTTGATAACAGCACCAAACGTATCGCTCCTATTATATTCCTTTCCGAACTCCCAGGCGCATTAATGTTTTAATTTTTTTCTCTATTTCGGTCGGCAGTTCGCGGCTGACGTATGATTTATGCATATTCGAGCGGAGCCAAACCTTTAATTACACGTTGTTAAAATATGGCAGTTTGTTAAATCGTTTGCCTTGCTTGCTTTTGTTTTACCGCTCTCCATAGAGGGGAGTGTGGTACCTTTTCTTTAAGAGATTTCTTAAATTGTATTCACATCAATATACAGATGTACCGAGATAAGAAATCTCAAGATACTGACCATTAATCCAATCACAAACCCGTTGATGTTTTTTATTACTTGTTTATTGAATAAGGGTTACATAATAGTCAAAAGCGTACTTTATGTGAAATGTTGTTCAAGAAAGGTAAAGTCTATACGCCCCTAGCCCATTACGTGGACACAAGACTCTTCTCATTTCTAAGGGTTTTAGGCTTTAGGGCACAGCACAGAAGAGTTACTGCCCCAATGCGGACTTCATTCCCGATATATTTTGTTAACTGAGTCTGACGATGTTTTTAATTTTTTTTATTCCTTATAAATTACTACGTTTTACTTTATAACTGATTTGAAAAATGCCAAAGTACTTGAAGGACCAGAAAATCCCTTCAGCGGACTATTTATGGTGAATAATATTGTTAATTTTAACACTAGGAGTCGAGAAAGATTTTGCACACTAGATTTCTGATGTAGCCCAGTCAGTGCTCTTAGAAGCCTTAGAAGCTCTTAGAAGCATAATTACGTTACAGTTATTGGTAGTAATACACTTTAAATATAGTTTCTCGTGCATTGCCTAATCTTACTACATAAAATATTAAATTTTAAACAGGTCTCCAATATATTTAATCCAAAAACCACATTTCAATCTTCAACTATATTGAAATCGCTGGCTTTTTTATTTTTGAATTTTGCTACGGGGCGACGCTACTGACAAAAATTATGCATTATGTTTTTATTAAAGAGAGATGGATCAAGTTAACATACAATTAATTAAAGTTAACTATTATTATGAAGACACTAGATCCTAGAAGTTTTCAAGCTTTTATGACCATTCTACAAAACAAATATATAGAGCTACGACAGAGCTACAGTGGAGCTTTGAAAATTGCTTCCTAGTAGATGTCCCCATTTGAGCGTGACCGCACAGCAGATCACATAAAAAAAACATTTAAGTCGATCATGGGGCTTACGCCTTCATTAAGCGCTACTTTGACATGCATCACTCAGGATACTCCATACACACTACCATGGGCAGATGGATTAGTGAGCACAAAGCCTATTTACATACAGTAGAGTAACGGCAAGGTATTTAACCAAATTTTGTTTGACAATTCTAGTATTGTTTTTAGTTTTTAATTTTAACTTCATGTGCAAATATAAGTTTCCACGAGAAGCTGCTGTAGGTGATCGGTGCTATGATACCACGGTCCACGCGTAGGAACAATTCTAAAGTATCCACGGTTGGCCATCGTCGCGTGTAGATAATATATAGACGTAGGTATATAATACAGTTCTGGTTCTTTTCTCGCCAAAAGTCAAAGGGCTTAGTAAATCTTTTTAGTGGGAAACGCAGCCAGCGTTCTTGACACTATACCATAGCGAATAGGACGGTCCATTATTTTTTTAAGTTGTATGATATATAAGTATCTACTAGTTATTACTCTAGCTGATATGGTTCCTTTTCAGTTTATAAGCCCGCTTTGAAGGGTAAGGAAACCATAACTATAGACTGTGAAGTCAACCATCGAGTGGACTGTTTTTGTTGACACTAATAACAAAGATAGACATACCAAACGGGCAATAAATCGCACTAAATCCAGCCTTAGGCTGGATTTAGTGCTCGACCGACGGTGAGCGCTGACATCGGTTGAGCGTAGCTATATCAATGAAAACCTATTAACGGCTACAGTACAGCGCTGATGAAGTACTTACTACGTACTACGTACTACGAGGGCCGTCGGTCGAGCTCGTCGGTCCGACGTACGTCGGTTGACTGACGGGCTATGGCGGTACATGCGTGCGTTCAGTGCGACGCAGACAGAGCGACCGACTGTACGCGGGTACGCATTATCGCGAACAAAAATGAACAGTGATACATGAACATTGTTCTCGCAATTTCGAATACAATGAACAAAATTCTCCTTTAATTAAACGGTCTAAAATTATTGGGTGCACACTTTTCCGTCTTTTATGCCGTAATCGTTTGCGTAAATAGTACGCACATATAGAGTTAACAATTGGATTCATTTTTCTTCGTAATGAGGGCTAATAATCTTCCACTCACCAGATGTCGCTAGTTGCGACTGAGGTAAAGTTTTTTGTTACACAATGTCAGTTAATTGAAAAATTAGTTTTATGAAAATAGTTTATCATTATCTAGAATATTATATTAATACACAACACAATGCGTCAGTGGTTTGCTTTTTAATTGTTTGCACTTTATAAATCTTTTTTTTTAAAAAATCGGCTTTTAGTTATATTTTATAGTTTGGTTTATTCATTTCTAATGTAATTAATATAAAATATAACTAATAATACAGAATGAAACCTTGAAAATTACATTTTCGTAAGAAATTATCATCCCCGCTATGAAATCTGTCAAATATTTTACCTCACTGTAAAGTGGCGCCGCCCTGGTGGTAGAAAAAGTCGTGGATGCCCTCATTGTACACGTCTAACAAAGCTTGCCGTCAGTTAGATAAGCACTAAACGCTTGGCCTCGACCGACGATCAGGAGGTACCGTCAGCGCGTACGGTACGTGCTGACCGTCGGTCGAGCACTAAATCCAGCCTGAAGAAACCTGCATGTCTGAGATTGAAAATATACTACTACATGGCTACAGTAACTAAAACAGGGCGGCGGACTTTTTTCTTTATAGGATAGGGTGACAAACAAACACACAGTCCACCTAATGGTAAATTGCTGCTGTGATCCATACATTCACATCTATCCTCAATAAATAATCAAAATGCAGATGCGTTGTCACCCGTGAGGACAAATATGCCTCTTTTCCAGTAAAAAGGGTCTCCGGTTCTCTACACTCACCATACGAAACAGCAGTGCTAAGCTGCTATTTTACGCTGGTATTCTTTGAGAGCGTGTTCCTTCCCCGGTCAAGCCGACCCATTTGTGCTACAACTATACTACTAATATAGCTACAGCCTGGCTCTACCACGTAAAGAACTAACTAATCGATAGCTCTTTCAAATATAAGAGTTCTACCAAGCTACAGGGCGTAAATAGACTCTAATTTTTACACATATCTAAAATATCCCTAAAAATTATGAGCAGTTATCATTATGAGAAGCATCTGATACTCTTATCACCAATCCGCTTGATAACTAATAATTGCAAATAACTCTACGATTAAGCCTCAGCACACATAATATTATAACCAGTAAAACTGAAGGAAGTTTTGAGGGGCAAACATTAAATAAATACATACACTTTATCCAATTGACGAGTATTTTTTTTGCAATAATATCTAAATAAAAAATCAGTCATAAAATCAGTTTATTTTATGCTCAAAATTTACAAATGTTTAATTATTTCAAGCATTTTAAAGTCACAAATGCAATAAATAACCTGTCGACACGTTTATTACCCGATAGAACAATGGTGATCGGTGTTTGGGACGAGACAAGTCCCGCCGAGCTACTGTGTCCCGCTGGTGTCGTCTCACAAAGCCCACATGTAGCGGACAATACAGGCTACTAATGCCTTATGATCGCACTCTTCACGCCATAAATCTTATGGCTACTGCGCTTTTGTGGTGCTGCGACCTTAAAAAAATGCATATTCAAAGTCATGATCAATGATAACAAACGCTCCTGTTAAACTTCCCATTGTAGTGATAATGTATTTGCTTTGTCTAAAAATGACTCTTGACGTTTTTTCTTATTACTATACCTTAATACTTGTTAATCACCTTTTTACATAATGACGTAGGTACTAGTGTTCAACGTTCCAATGTCATAACCATGGCTGATTACAGATTAAAATTATTAATTTCTCGTTTACCTACTCCACTCAGAATGTACTTATAAGTGTCTCGAAGTCTTGCAGTGGTAAACTTGCGTTGGGATTTAATTTTATTAAATATGGGGTCCCAACACACCATCACACAACCATCTTCCCTATTGAAATTGGAATTGTTTTTTTTTAATTCAATAGCCTCACGAATGTTTAGTACCTATAGCATTTGACTTACAGCTTCGGTGATTAGTTAGGGTATAATCGATTTTACGTCCATATTTAATTTATCTATAGAGTGTTTTATGGGATTACTTGTTATTTTAAGTGTTTGCCCAATGATTCACATTATTATATTAATAGTATCTAACATAACTACAGTCGAACTACTTGATGCTAATTATAATACCAACTCAGAATAAACTGTGCAGCCGTGGAGTAAGTAAATTTTGAAAATAAGGCCTTAAATTTTTTACAAATATGTTGAAAATGGATACTTATTAAAAAGATATAAAAAACACGTGAAAGAGCAACGCTGCAGCTATATTATCTATGTTTGTAGCACGAATGGGTTTGCTCGACCGGAGCAAGACCACGCTTTCACAGAATACCACCGTAAAATAGCAGCTTAATGCTGCTGTTTCGTATGATGAGTGTAAAGAACCGGAGACTCTTTTTCTAGAAACGAGGCATTCTATATTAATCATCAGGGGGACAACGCATCAACAATTTCTATGGGCCACAGCATCCACTCACCATCAGGTGGATTGTGTACTCGTTCGTCACTATTATTCTATAAAAAAAATTAAAACCAAGATAAAATAATGATATAACCTAGGAATAAATAATATAAATATTATTTATCTTAGTAACGTACGGGGGTGACATAGTCACTGTGTGACAAAACCCCTTTTTTGAAAATAAAGATTAAAATAAATAAAATCTTAGTAACGTGATCAAAGTATTGTTCTACCTATATCAATAATTTCCAGCCTTTACCAAATGTTTGATATCTTTAAAATCTTTTGCATCTTACATTCTAAGTCCAGATAACGGCAAACTTCCGTTCAGGAGTCGGATATTTTACACTAATTACGGGTTTCGTATATCGTGGGCGGGTAATTGGTTCGATCGTACGTTGTCCTTCACTTCCTGTCTTTTGGCATTGAGCCGCTGAATGAGCATAAGCTTTATAGCGACTAGTACAAAATACCGACATGCTGGTGTCAAGTTGCACCCATTATGGGGCACGGCGGTCGACGAGCACCCACGTTACTATACCAGAAAATGAATGCAGTTCTAAATTATGCAAGGAATAATAAAATTATATTATTTTTTATATTATTATTATAAAATTGAAAGTGTAATGTATTGTTCATAATTAAAATAAGTTTTTATTAAGAGCAAAAATTAAATTGACCAATGGATATTCTTTTCGTCTGAATGAAACGTTACTATTTTATTAGGAAATTCTTCTGTATCGTGGAGGCATTTTATATAAAAAAAAAATTAAATATGGATAAAACTAACACCACGTTAATTTGAATTAAAATAATCCATATTTTGCTATGATTAAAAGTATAAATGCTAAGGCCGCGTTCCCACTACCGCACCCGCTACGTGCACGCCACGCGGGTCAGCGCCCGCGTCTAACTCGCTTTGAAAGTTGTTGCATATAACATGAGTCTTATGACAAATCAATAAATCTGAAATTGCATTTATCGACGTTCAACCGCACACGCCTCGCACACGCCACGCGCCCGCCTCGGTCCCGCTCCGCGCTGGCCCTGCGCTCACCCCGCACACGTCCTGCACCCGCCTCGCTACGCCTTGCGCCCGCGCTTTTTATACAATTTCAGATTTATAGATTTGTCATAAGACTCAAATTATATGCAACAAATTTCAAAGCGAGTTAGACGCAGGTGCTGACGCGCGTAGCGTGCGCGTAGCGGGTGCGTGTCGTCGGAACGCGGCCTAACTCATTTGTCACCCTTACCTATCCTTCTTAATTAAAACTGTCAAAGCGCTAAAATGCAAAAAAATGTTTCTGAATAAAAAAGGAAGTAATATTGGAGACGAGGTAACGTAAAAAATATAATAACTATGCCTTTGATTAAAAAAAAACACAAAAGAGGTAAAAATCTCGCATGTTACCAATAAGTTTTATAAAAGAATTGTATAGAAGCGGACACTGGTGTTATCTGATCGGAATTCCGCACAATTTTGCGTAAGTAAGGAGCTATGAAAGAGTGAACTTCGGTTCATCGTCATTGTCAAAGTGTAACAAGATCACTCAAGGTACCTGTTCGCAACAATACTCCAAGCACAGGTTTCCACTCCGAGAAGTGCCTTTATTAGTTTTTTGTCAGTAACTATCTTCAGTGTTGTAAGTGAAAAAAAAATAGGGTTTTTATAAAACACCAAAGAAGTGATTGACATTTTGTGAACTAACACAACTGTTTGGAAAAGAAATCGAAATATTAAATTATTCAATAACAATAATAAAACATTTATGAAGAGGGTAACTTAAAAGGCTATTCCTAATATAAGTATTTTAGGACGGCTGCGTGGCGCAGTGGCTTAGCAATGAGTTGGTGCGTTGGGGGCCGCGGGTTCGAATCCCGCACGGAACAAGTATTTTTATGGCCTACAAATAATTGTTCCGGGTCTGGATGTTTGTCCTCGTGCAATTTATGTTTGTAAACTGCCTCCACGATACAGGAGAAAACCCTAGTGCGGGGGTAACTTTTTTTTTTAAATGAGTATTTTAGGCGTATTTGGGATGGATAGTAATAGTAGTATTGTATATAGTATTTTCATTAAAAAGAACACATTATGATTAAGTAAAGATAAAGAAATCCTAATATATTATATCCTACTAATCTCAAAGGTTTACACAGGCTTCCGATTACAAGTTAAAAGTTAAAACTCTCCAATTCCCTTGACACACCATACATTGTACAGCTATTTTACGCTAATGTTCTATGAAAGCGTGGTCGTTTCCCAGCCATATAAGCTATCGCTTGACTCTACCACCTACCTCTTAAAACTATATTTATAAAAAACAACTTGTTCTTACTGTGATGAGTAATTAACAGTAATAATAGAATTACCGGCTTGTCGTGGCAAGGAGGCTCAATAGCCGTGGCTTGGTCACCCACGGTAAACTAAGAGGAACCCAGATGGCTGGCCCGTAGTGAAAGGTTGGCCAGATGTGGCCAATCCGGGTGGGCTTAGCGAGAGTACATCGGATGTGTGTTGGTAGGCTGCGGCGAGAGTGGTGTCCCCTCCACCTACAGCTGCAGCCGAGACGAAGGCGCGAGAGAAGAGGTGTGTTGGTATGGCGATACGCCACTCGCTCTATCTTTCGCGACTCTGGTGGAACCGCACCGTTGATGCAGTGGTGGTGGGGCTGCGGGGGATAGAGAAATGACGGTATTGCGAGGCGCCGCTCTCCCTACTCTATGCGGCCGAATCGTGGTTGGTGGCGGAGCCATAGACCAAATTCGCCGTTGGAGTCAGGAAGACTAGTGCTTCTGAGTGCTCATTTCTCCTGGTCCCGTGACTTTCACGCATCGGACATGGGGGCGAACGTTACGCTGGTGAAGTTGGAGGCCGCGGAAGATGGCGCTATATTTTCTAGTGTACCTTAACTGAGAAGGAGATGGGAGAGGAGCCAAGGGGCAGTCGGCGCAGGTGGAGCATAAGGTATGTATATATATAAATATATTCCTTATTCGAACTTGGCAGTCACACGGCCGTGTGTCCATGAGCTTTAGTCAGGACCTAAAGTTAGTTGTTATTATAAAGTTTATAACTCGCAAAGATATCATTCCGAAAATGTTACAAAGTAGGTAAGAGAATTCTGCGTAGCGATGGCACCCTGTGGCGATGCGGCGGTCTTCAAACATTGCTCTTTCTTCACAGTGACAGCCGAAATTGGCCTACATAAGTAAAAAGGGCATCTCGAGCGTAGTTTGACACAACAAACTGTTCGGCACGGATACGAGGACAGTTAATGACACATTTGACACCGGTGGATCGAGGCCATCGAGCCATTTGCTATTTTTTGTCAGTGTGGTTTTAATACGTAAATATTTCGCTTATATCTGTTTCGTTTTAAGATGTAAGCTTCGGTATATTTTTTATATGTATGTTAATCAATAACCACATTGTATAATTCTTGAATGAAATTCACACTCTTCACTTTTTATTTTATACTTATATTATTTCATAATTCGTATGGTGAGTGTAGAAAACCGAAGACCCTTGTTACTGGAAACGCAGCATTCCATCTTAGCCCTCAAAGGAGCCAAGAGCCAACACATCTGCTTTTTGATTCTTAATCGAAAATAAATGTAGATATCTATGGGTCACACCATCCACTTACTATTCAGGTGGACTAAGTGTCCTTGTTTGTCACATTTATACCATAAAAAAATATTACAAAAATGAATGTTAACTTTCTCAATCCTTAAAATGAGGGCTAATAATCATCCACTCACCAGATGTCGCTAGTTGTGACTGAGGTAAAGTTTTTTGTTACATAGTGTCAGTTAATTGAGAAAGTACTTTTAAATAATAGTTGATCATTATCTAGAATATTATATTATTACACAACACAATGCGGCAGTGGTTTGATTTTTAATTATTTGCACTTTATAACTATTGTAAAAAAAATGGCCTCTTAGTATATAACTAGTTAGTTTATAGTTTGGTTTATTCATTTCTAATGTGGGTAATATAAAATATAACTAATAATAACCTTAACGATTACATTTTCTTAAGAAATTATCATCCCCGCTATGAAATCTGTCAAACATTTTACCTCACTGTAAAGTGGTGCCGCCCTCGTGGCAGAAAAAGTGGTGGATACCCTCATTAAGAATTATATTACGACGACGCGACTCCCATATGGTTATTGTAATATATACCTAGTTACGTGTCATTATCGTCAGCTTGTGAGTAGTCCGCTGTTAGAAGACAGCCTATTCCATAGTATCACCACGCTTAGCATCCGCAGTATTAGGTTATCGTGTTGAGGCTGGATTTACCGAGGCGGATGCTCTAAATTAACGTAACTACCTACTCGTGAACAACTTCTTCTTTTGTCCACGTTCATCTTGCAATCTATCCATTGGGCGACACTATTGAGGTTTAATAACCTAGTGATGGTTAGGTACCCAATAGTGTTAAGATCCTTCAGCTATTCTACCATAATGACTATGTCGTCGGCAAATCTTTGGTGAATGATAAACTATCCATATACCTACTTTCCAGTCCAGTAGTTTGAAAAACGTCTTCCGATGGAACAATAGTGAATTTTTCGATCAAACTTATAGTCCACCTGGTAAGTGAAAATTTTAATCCACGGACACCTGCAACCAACTTTAACAAGGCTACAGATGTGACGTCACTTCTAAGGAGTCAGACGGAATGCCTTACGGCGTGTAACTATACTGGCCTTTTATACCCTTCAGATCGGGATACAACGGTGCAAGCACTACTATTTGCGGCAGAAGTGAATAAGAGATTTTTTTTATAGAATAAGGGTGAGAAACGAGCACACAGTCCACCTGATGGTAAGTGGTTGCTGTGCCCCATAGACATCTACATCTATCTTCCGTTTTCAGCCGTGAAAACTAAGATGGAATGCCTCTATTCCAGTAAAATGGGTCTCCGGTTCGCTACACATCATACGAAACACAGCAGCACTAAGCTGCTATTTTACGCTGGTATTCTGTGAGAGAGTGGTCCTTCCCCGGTCGAGCCGACCCATTCGTGCTACAACTATACTACTAATATAGCTGCAGCATGGCTCTACCACGTGCATGGCACCTACACAGATGAATTCGCAGACTGAAAAGGAGTCCAAGTAGAGTTTCGGGTTTATAACGTCACTTTGTCTTATTCGTTCCTACAGTTGTATAGGATTCGCACTCTGGTTCACTTTACCCGTAGCAGCCTTATCTATGAGGAGAAGATCAAACGTGTCAGAGTTTCGATATAGGTACCGGCAGTTATTCTAACATCGCTGTAGAGACTGTACCACCGTCCAATTTCGACAGAATTAAAGACTTTCATAACCCTCATACGCAAGAGAATATGGTAAATTATACCCTTCGATGTTCTGTACAATTTGCCAAAGGGTAGATATGTATGTGGTCTGTGGTAATATCTAAAGGCTTTCCGGAATCCGGCTTGTTTGGAAAGCTGGTTCATCAAATCTGCGAGCGAGAGAACTCTCGAAAACAGCGCGTAGACGCGGCTCAGAATGAAAATCGGCTTGTAGTTCTTCAAAAGAATGTTTCACCTTTCTTGAAGAACAAAACCCAGAGGTTTTCTTTTCTTTTCACCCTTTTTACTTCTGCTTCAAACCTTCGGAGTAGTGCCACCATGGTCGACGGAATTACACAGTTTCAGGACTTTTTCTTTTATAAAGCTTAGCTATTTAATCTGAAACTCTACCCGTTTAAGAAATGGTATTTTATCATCAACATTAAATAAATACGATATTTTCTTTATGATTTTTAAATTCAGTATTTTAACTCGTTTATGAACTCGTAAAAGGAGACACAAATACAATTTAATTTGTCCGCTCGCCAATAGATGTCGCCACAAGTTTTCTCTTTAATTTATTTGTTCGAATATTTTTTTCCACTTTTTCACAAAGTTATCTATGTAAAAGATTAAAATGGAAGTGGGCTGGACACGTAGCGAGACTAAAGGACGAGAGATGGACCACCAGAGTAACAACGTGGAAGGGTCCAATCGGCAAACGTCTTAAAGGCAGACCCCACACCAGATGGGCAGACGATTTGATATAAACAGCTGGTACCTGCTGGCCGCAAATAGCTCAAGATAGAGACACATGGAATTCTTTAGAGGAGGCCTTCACCTTCACTTGAGAAGGGGTTCATGCAAAGAAACTTAATTATTACTATCCAGATTATATTTTTTTTCTTTTTGCTTTTTTCATTAAATTATAAACTATGTATGTATCTCATTTTTAGCATGAAATAAAAGGCTTATTATTATTATCTATGTTAAACGTCTATCTTTCTCATGAATTATTCTTTTTTATAAAATTATTCGCAGTTATTTCAAGCAGATCTTATCTTTAAAATTTTTAGGCTTTCTTCTTAGTTACCTACTCACAATCTCACTGTTAGGTGCATCATCGCACGAGGATATGTGCGTCATCACATTATTGATGTACGGTACAACCAACCGTCTAGGAACATATTGGTAAAATAATGGCCATTATGCATCACGACCGAAGATACATAGGCGACCTACAATAGAGCCTTATTGTGTTTTGGCTATGTATGGCCTTTGTTTGATTTTTTGTGTTTAGTTTATATTTAAATTCATAAAAAATCCTCTAAAAATTTCTAACTCTGGTCACAAACAATAGGGAAATCAGTTTCACCACATACTTAATAGAAAGCGTTATTGAGGGAGTGGATTAACGTTGGACGCAGGTGGCTCAGAATCGTATTTTGTGATAGCCTTAAGTAAAGTTGTACGTTGTAGAGCGCATGGCTCTACAACGTACACAACTATATTAGTAGTATAGTTGTAGCACGAATAGGTCGGCTCGACCGGGGAAGGACCACACTCTCGCAGAATACCAGCGTGAAATAGCAGCTCAACGCTGCTGAGTTTCGTATGGTGAGTGTAGAGAACCGGAAACCCCTTTTACTGGAAATGAGGCATTCCATCTTAGTCTTCCCGAGTGACAACGCATCTGCATTTTGATTTGTAATAGAGAATGCATGTAGATGTCTATGAACCGCAGCAACCACTTACCAACAGGTGGACTGTGTGCTCGTTTGTCACCCTTATCCTTTGAAAAAATAGCCCTGGAATTGTGATGAGCTCCACTGATGAAAATCATAATACTTTGCACATTTTTTGAATTAAATCTGTTTTTGTGGGATGTCATCTGCTTTCAGTGAAAAATTTATGAAAGCTCCAACTTATAAATTTACATTTTTTCCTGCAAGTCAATTACAAAAGCAAGGCGTTTCAACTTACAAAAATTTACCATCATGGTAGAAAGTTTAGCCAATATATTAGTTTTTATTAAACCCTAATTAGGTCTCTCCCGTGGCAATACCGAACGCCTCGCACCCATGACGCTACTCCTTCTGCTTCGGTCTGAGTTAAACCAGGTGGTTATCCGCTATCTAACAGAAGTCATTAGATTTTTCTGCATAGTCGCCTCTTACGGAAAGAAATGAGCGATCGTCACCACAAGACAATATGTAGGTACTAGCACTACAAAAACTTGCAGGGAGCGCCGGGCATGAAGTTTCAGTGTACGCCGGCAATGGATTAGAGACGTAGTTTTAGCTATCCCTCGGGTCAATGATACTCTAGATTTTTCTAATTTTTCGCTTATTTTGAGCTAACACAACAACTCTACTCGACTCGGCGGCCAATTTATGAGATGACTTTGAACCGCGGTTTGAAACCGCTATTCGCCGTAAATGTAGATACATCGTAACATGTGCGAATTATATATACTACGTAAAATACGTAAAAATACTATATCTAATTCGTAAAATATGAGAATTGATAGTTTTAAGCCAATATAAGTTGATTGCATGATTTCATTTAAAACACGGTAATATTAAAAACAGTGCCGTAGCGTGTCGTCGATGGGACCTGTATCAAAATTTGTTGAGAGACCCCCAATGAAGAGTAAAGATTTCATAAAAGGAACAAAAACGCTTGCATTGGATTCAAATTATTATATATTGATTTTAAGTTATTCATCATCATCATTACAGCCCTTCATAAGTCCACTGCTGAACATAGGCCTTCCCCAAGGAATGCTACAAAGCACGGGCCTGAGCCACCTGCATCCATCGACTTCCTGCATACGTTAACAGGTCGTCACTCCATCTAGTGAGAGGACGCCCTACACTTCGTCCGCTGGTACGAGGCCGCCACTCGAGAAACTTTTTTTCCCATCGGTTGCCGGTTCTTCGAGCTATATGTCCGGCCCATTGCCACTTCAGCTTACTAATCCGTTGGGCTATGTCGGTGACTCTGGTTCTACTGCGGATATCCTCATTTCTAAGTTTATCACGCAGAGAAACTCCGAGCATAGCCCTCTCCATAGCTAGCTGAGTGACCTTGAGCTTCCACATCCGGCCAGCAGTGAAGGACTACGTCTCAGTACCATATGTCATCACTGGCAACACGCACTGGTTGTACGGTCTTGTTTTCAAGTTTCAAGTTAGGTATACCTGACTAGTAGATGTGCCGTAATTTCCCGAACGCTGCCCAGCCGAGTTGAATCTCTCGATTGACCTCTCGGTCGAAGTTGGACTTACCTAGTCGGACTATTTGTCCCAGGTAAACATAATCGTCAACAACTTCGAGCTTAGTGCTCCCAACAACTACCGGCATAGGTGTGACATGGACATTAAACATGATCTTTGTTTTGTCCATGTTCATCTTAAGACCTATCCGTTGGGAAACACTATTGAGGTAATTAAGCAAAGTGCTTAGCTCCTCCAGCGATTCTGCCATAAGGACTATATCGTCGGCAAATCGAAGGTGAGTGATGTACTCGCCATTGATGTTAATACCGTATCCTTTTCAGTCCAGAAGCTTGAAAACGTCTTCCAATGCAGCGATATAACGTCACCCTGTCTTACACCTCTCTGCAATTGGATAGGTTTCGTACTCTGGTTCTGTACTCGGATAGCCATCGTAGTCCTACTGTACAAGCACTTCAGCACTTCGATATACCGACAGTCAACTTGGCATCGCTGAAGGGACTGCAACACCGCCCAAATTTCGACGGAATCAAAGGCTTTCTCATAGTCCACATACGCCAGACATAGTGGCAAATTGTAGTCCTCGGACTTCTGTACAATTTGCCGAAGGGTATATATGTGGTCTATGGTGCTAAAGCCTTTTCGGAAACCGGCTTGTTCGGGAATAATGACTCTCGAAAACAGCACGTAGACGCTGCTCAGAAGGGAACTCGGTCTGTAGTTCTTCAAGAGAGCGTTGTCACCTTTCTTGAAAAACAAGACCACCGCATACCTACGCTCCATACCTACGGAGTAGTGCCACCATGAAGGACGGAATTATAGAGCTTCTGAAGGACTTCAAGTACCCGTTTTCCACCCGCTTTCAGAAGCTTCGCTGTAATTTCATCCTCGTCTGGGGCCTTGCCGTTTTTAAGATGCTGAAGAGCCATTCTAGTCTCGCTCAGACTGACATCCGGTATATCATCGGAATAGTGTCGGATAAGACTCGCTCTTGGATCGTTACTCACACTTACGTGTGGCTCCAACGATGATGTGTACAGCTGCCCATAGAATCTCTCAAACTCACTCAAAACCTCAGGTGTCCTGGAAACGACGCTGCCACACTCGGTCTTCAGCTTCGACAGTTGGCTCATTCTGCCAGACAGATCTCTTGCAAAGACTTTGGAGCCCTGGTTCCGCTCAATCGTTTCTTTAATACAAGCAGTATTAAAATTGAGTAAGTCCCGCCGCATGTGTTTGGAGATCCGTCTATTCAGTTGCCTGTATGCTGTCAAATCTTTTGAAAATTTCAGATTCATTTCCCGTATAATAGTAATGAGATTAAGAGTGTGATCGGAAAGTTTTTATGTTCTTCTGCGGCGGGTCTTGCGAAACTTAGCTCCAACCGCATGAACAGTTTTTACGAGCTTGTCATTCATATCATCCATTGCATTGCAATCTTCTAGGCACTGAAAACGGTTTCGTAGCTCAAGCTGAAAGGTTTCGGAACTTTGGATTAGAGCACGAGGGGGACGGAGCGTTGACTTCATTAGACGTGACCTCTCCAACTTAACGTTTAGGTTCAGTGTGCCTCTCACCATTCGGTGATCGCTGCCGGTTTTCACCCTCGCGATCACTGAGACATCACTGAACAGTTGTCGTCTGGTCGTCATAATGAAGTAAATCTCATTTTTTGTCGAATCGTCGGGGCTCGACCAGGTCCTCTTCCTGTGGGGCCGCTTCTGGAAGAAAGAGTTCATCATAAAGAGTCCCTCTTTCTCCATGAAGTCGGCCAGCTGCTGGCCCCTTGGGTCCTGTTGCCCTATTCCGAATTTCCCTACTTTCTGCTCACCGTTCTCTCTTGTGCCTAGTTTTGCATTGAAGTCTCCCATTAATACCGTTTTTTTTTATAGGATATGGGTGACAAACGAGCACACAGTTCACCTGATGGTAAGTGGTTACTGCGGCCTATAGACATCTACATCTATCCTCGTTTGCTAATCAAAATTCAGATGCGTTGTCACCCGTGAGGACTAAGATGGAATGCCTCATTTCCAGTAAAAAGGGCCTCCGGCCACCTGCACTCACCAAGCGAAACGCAGAGGTAAACCTCTACTTCACGCTGGTATTCTGTGACGTCTTGGTACTACCCCGGTTCGAGCCGGCCCATCCGTGCGACAGCAAAAGCTGCCGCGTGGCTTTACCACTGTCAAAAAAAATATAGTGTAGTGGGTTTTAGAGGAATGCATGGCTCTAGAGATATCCTCATACATTTCTTCCACCTCCTCATCGGCGTGTGCCGAGGTTGGTCCGTAAACCTGTATGACCTTCAGCGAATAGATACCGTTTGGTGAATCTGAGTATAAGGTACGCAACCCTCGTCGACACATTCCCAATCTTTACAACGTTGTTAACGAGAAACTTGTGGACGATAAATCCGACACCTCCTTGGGACAGATGGTCGCCCTCCTGGTGATAGAACAAATTGCCGGATTTGAGGATTACCGAGACTTCGGATAATCCTATGACATTCCAGCGCAACTTGTCTATCTCTTCTTCCAGCTCCAGGATCTTCTCGTCAGTCCTCAGGGTGCGTGCGTTATAAGTTGCCAGGTCGAGTCGTCGTAGGTGGCAACAGAACCTCCACCGGAGGTTCTTAGCACCCCCTGCCCCGCCGTTACCATGGTTACCACCTTAACCAAGTATAGCGGGGCTGCCGGGGACTGGGGGCCGTCTCTTCGTTACTTTCATGAGGGGTATATTGCCATAGTTGCTACGCTTGGCGAACGGGTTGGCAACCGCAGTTTTTTATTGTTGTTTTGCTGTTATCAGAAAGATGCTGCTGCCCATCCTCTACCTCAATTTCCCTCTGTCGCCTTTTACGACACCCACGGGAAGATATGGGGTAAGATAATATGGGATAACAGAAACAGAAACAGAAACTTTTTTATTCAATATAGATTATAAATAATGCTTATTGAAAGTCACTCTTTTGTATAATTACCACTGGTTCGAAAAAAAATCCTCTGTCCTGGGAAGAACCAGCAAGAAACCCAGCGGGACTTTTTTTTTTAAATAACAGCTTACAATCATGTATGTTACACAAATTAACAACACAACAAATTAGAAATAGCTTGGTAGCGATCACCTCATTTCCAGGGGTTATTATCATCTATAAATTCTTTAATACTATAATAACCCTTTTTATACAAACTTAGTTTAATAAAGTTTTTGAACTTTGAGCAGGTCAAATTTTGTATATTTTCTGGAATTTTGTTGTAAAACCGTATACATCGCCTCAAGAATGAATTACTGACTCGATGGAGTCGAGTAACCGGTACTACTAGCTTGTGTCTGTTCCTAGTATTTACAGAATGAATATCACTTATTTTTGTAAAACTACTTTTATTTTTGTGTACGTATATTACATTTTCATTAATGTATTGAGAGGCCAAAGTTAATATATTAATTTCCTTAAATTTTTGTCGCAGCGACTCTTTAGGCTTTAAATCATAAATTGCTCTTATGGCCCTCTTCTGTAAAACAAATATAATTTCAGTGTCAGCTGCGTGTCCCCATAGCAAAATACCATACGACATTATGCTATGGAAATAGCTAAAGTAAACTAGTCTAGCTGTTTCAACACTAGTTAGACTTCTAATCTTTTTTACGGCATATGCTGCAGAACTAAGTCTGCTTGCTAGTTTTGATATATGGGGGCCCCATTGAAGCTTCGCGTCTAGTGTGATTCCAAGAAAAATGGTGGTATCTACAAGACTCAGTTTCTCCCCATTTAAAATTACATTAGTATTTAATTGTTTGACATTTGGAGTCATAAATTTCATACATTTCGTTTTAGTGCCATTTAAATGCAAATTATTAACATTGAACCAATTTACTAATTTAGATATAGCATGATTTACTTCGTCATATTTTAGCAATTGTCGACTTAATTTGAAAATAAAGAAGTGTCATCTGCAAATAATACTATATCATGGTTATCTCCTACTATGTAAGGTAAGTCATTAATGTATACAAGAAACAAAAAGGGGCCTAGAATTGAGCCTTGAGGCACGCCCATCTGTACCATCGACCCGGAAGAACTCATACCGTTAATGACAACTTTTTACGTTCTCTTACTTAAATGTGAAATAATTAATTTAAGAGCATCACTTCTTACACCGTAGTGTTGAAGTTTCCTGATTAATATTTCATGGTGAACACAATCGAAGGCTTTGGATAGGTCACAAAATATACCCAAAGCATCCTGTGAATTCTCCCATGCATTAAATATATATTTAATCAGCTCAACACCGGTATCAGTTGTCGAGCGACTCCTTGTGAAACCAAATTGATTTTTATGAAGTAAATTATTTATATTAAAGAAATTTAACATTTGATCAAGAATAATTTTTTCAAAAATCTTACTAAGTGTTGGTAGTACAAAAATAGGTCTAAAATTAGCGGGGTCTAATGTACTACCAGATTTAAATAAAGGTATTAATTTACTATACTTCATTAAATCAGGAAACACACCAGATTCGATACTAGTATTAAAAATAGTAGCTAAATGAGGCGCGATTGTATCTATTATAGACGCAATAACTTTAACGGAAATCCCCCACAGATCCGCAGTTTTCTTAACATCAATACTTTTAAAATATTTTACAATATCTTTTGATGATACTTTATGAAATGTAAAATTCTTCGTACACGCATTTACATTTTGTTTAAGTAATGATCGGCGACCGCAGGAGAAGAATTCGGTGACTTAGTGGTTAACATCGGAATATCATTAAAATATTTCTCAAAAACCATTGCAACGTCCTGATCTGATTCGGTTAATTTGTTATTAACACTTAACTGGTAATTTGAATTGCAAGAGTTAATCTTACCAGTTTCGCTATTAATTATACTCCATGTCATTTTAATTTTATTAGAAGCCGTCTTAATTTTGTTGCTCAAATGCAAAGACTTGGCTGTGGAGCACACTCTTTTAAATATTTTTGAATATTTTTGAATATTTTTTTACATATTCCCTAAATTCGATGCTATGATTATATGACCTTTCATGGTAAAGATCATATAACCTATGTCTGCTCTTATGGACACCTACTGTCGCCCATTCATTAAATGACTTCCGACTGTTCAAGGAGAATGTTTTAAAAGTAAAAGTATTATTAAATTCATTGCAAATAAGCTTAAATAATGTTCCATACAAAAAATTTGGATCATTTTGGTATGTAAGTGATGGAAGTTTTTTCACTATGTTACTTCTAAATTTCTCCAAGCGACGTGCATTTACTGGAACAAACACAACTTTCTTATCTACTTGCTTTTTGTGAACATATGGTAACGAAACTACTTGTCCATAGTGATCAGAACTAAATTTTTGAATTATACATTTATGCAACGGCTTCACATTTGTAAAAATGTTATCTATACATGTTGCACTAGATTGAGCAATACGCGTTGGCTCTAAAAATAAATTAAAAAGACCATATGATTTAAACAATGATCTAAATTTAATATTGATTGAGGAAGCTTCTAGGAGATTGATGTTAAAGTCTCCACATATTACAACAGATTTATTCCGTTTATTAAGCTTAGCAAAAACTTCCTCCATATTTTTTTCAAAAGTATCGTATATAGAACATGGGGGTCTGTAGACGCTCACAACAATGAGGTGCTCAAACTCAACACATGCCATTTCTACAGTTCGCTCAACAGAGAGGCTCACAATATCTTTACGTTCTTTACATGACAATAATTTACTAGCTAATATTAAGGAGCCACCTCTTAAAACCGTTTTTCTATTGAAAGAACTGACCACCTGGTGATTACTGAAGTTAAACATTAAGTTATAAGCTTTTAACCAATGTTCAGTAATACATAAAATATGAATATTGTTGCTATTTAAGAACAACTCAATTTCTAGCTCTTTGCCTACCATGCCTTGTATATTTTGATGCACCAGGTGTATACAATTTTCATTATCACTCTGTGGAGTCATACAATTAAAGATTTGTAAGCTACATTCTAAATTATTTAAATTATTACAACTGCTAGAGATTACCTCTATTGTCTCATTTTCTAATTTAAATTACTTGGAATTGATTCCAAATTACATATTAAGTCATTACACTGCTCAAAAGGAGCAGATGTCTGTGTAGCCAAGTCCTTGGCTGAGTTAATATATAAACAATAAGATAGCACATTTGCTATCTGTCTTAAAATATAAAATATAAGATACTCACTAGAGTATTCTTACCCGCCACTACACGGGTTTTTGAGTTATTACTTACAATTAATACTCCTAGGAACTAAGCTAGCCAAACAATTCAAATCAAATATACACTTTTCGTGCCTTTTGTTCGGCGAACATAGCTGAAGATGATTCGGCTGCATTCATAGCTGAAGACGATTTCAGTTTTACTAAATGCTTTACTTCTATAGACAATAGTGATAGCCTTTCCTGTCCCATAGAAGTCCTTGGAATTTTTGCTCACACACGTTCGGGGCCCCTGTAGCCCGGGGGCCCCGTATCATTGATACGGCTGATACGGCGGTAGCTACTGATCTGATTAAAAAGCTCTTTGGAAACGAGATTGTATGACATATGACGTGGTTCATTGGATTTATTCATAGTGTCTTAGATCACGGAATCAGTGTTGACAGTGAAAACGCATTTTATATAGCCCTAGGTGCAGTGTTGCCGTTTTAGCCACTTTGTGGCTAGATCTAGCGGATTTTCAAAGGTTTTAGCCAAAAAAAATCAATTTTAGCCACCAAAACGAATCTAGCTACTTCTGGTAATTTTTGTTAGCTACTAAGTTCTTTTAAAGAAACATGTGGTTACCGCCTTTTGCTGAGAAGGCAACACTACCGCGGTCCGCTCACTCTCCGCGCCGCAGTTGTAATCTATGATCGGGGTTTCCCCAACTCCACTCATATAGTACCGAAAGTCGAAACGATAGATCGCATTGTTCTTGTTTAGCCGTAGCCTCTCACGCGTGGATAGTTCTTACATTTTTCATTTTTGTTAAGTTTTAAAGGTGAATTGAGAGTCTTGAGTTCTTGGAAAGTTATTGGAAATGTCATGGATGTTCCTCTCAAGAAAAAGAGCTACATTCAAAAATATAGGACTGAATGGGAGAATGACGAAGACTTTAAACAGTGGATAAAGAAAATAGCGGATAGTCCAACGAAAGCCTTTTGCACTTATTGTCATGTAGAAATTGCTGCCAAAATTTATGATTTACGTAAGCACAGAGAATCTAAAAAACACAAAGCAAAATGTGAATTAATCACAAAAAATAAACAGATCCAGTTTACCTCTACACCTGATGATGGTTCAAAGAACAGCCAAAAAGCTGAAAGCCAGCTTGCCTTGTTCATTGCTGAACATATTTTCATATCCAACACTGACCACCTTACAGACCTTTGTAAAGAAGTTTTTCATGATTCAAAGTGTGTCAAAGATATAAAAATGCATAGAACTAAATGTACGCAAGTTATAAATCAAGTGCTGGCGCCGCATTTTAAGGATACTCTTCTAAAAGATATTGGCACGCAGAAATATAGTATTATTTTAGATGAATCTACGGATGTTAGCGTCTCAAAATACATGGGAATAATAATACGATATTTTATCCTGAATATGAATAATATTGTGTCGTCATTTCTGTCTCTGGAGCCTATTGAAAGAGCTGATGCGAGAGGTATTGTCACATCTTTAGTAAAATGTTTGGAATCACAAAGGCTTCCAATACAAAATTTGATTGGGATCGGCACCGACAATGCCTCGGTCACGACGGGCCGAAATAAACGCTGTAATTGAAATTTTGAAGAGAGAATATAATTTACCAAATTTCATCCTCATTAGATGCATCTGCCACTCTTTGCGATTGGCGGTCAGCCATGCCTCTGAAAGCAATCTGCCACGTAACATAGAATTTCTGATAAGAGAGACGTACAACTGGTTCTCCATTTCTCCAAAACGCCGAGACGAATATAAAGCACTGTTTCAAACAATTAACTGCGGGGATGAACCATTAAAAATATTAAAGGTTTGTGACACCCGTTGGTTATCAATAGAGCCTGCTGTGTTGAGAATATTGGCACAATGGAACGAGTTAAAACTTCATTTTTCTTTGGCCAGAGAGAAGTGCTATACAGCGGGATTTCTTTGGGAAATGTACAATGACGAGGGTAATCGTCTTTACTTATGTTTTTTGAAAAGTATTCTTCACGACGTTCAAATTGGCATTAAGGTATTTGAAGGTGAAAATATTGATCCTGTCAAACTGTTAGAAACTCTGATGACCTTATTACGATCTGTCTGCGTTAGAATAATAATACCAGGCGCCGCGACAACAGACAAAGATTTCCTCACTATCAAAGTAGAAGATCATCTAGATCCAGTTGCATATTTGGGACATCTTTTCGAATCTCATGCCAGTAATAGCAACTTATCTCCGCAAGCAATTTCTAATATCAAAAAACGATGCATCGACTTCAGTGTCAAGTTGGTACAAGAAATTCAGAACAGAATACCTTCTAATTACGAGATCCTAGCAAAAGTAACACTCTTAAGTCCAGAGAACACATTAAAACAGATCAAGGATCCTCATGCACTGGTTGGATTAGCAAGAGAATTGGGACTCGATGACCAAAAGACAGATAAAATTGTTCAACAATGGAAAACTATACAATTCATAGAATGGGAAACTGCAGGAGACAGTGTTAAATTCTGGGCGCAAGTCTTAAAATACAAGAATGCAGCAGGAGTTAATACATTTCGAGAACTAGCTGACTTGGCTATTGCTGCAATGTCCCTTCCTCACTCTAATGCGGAAGTAGAAAGGCTGTTAAGCGTGATGAACACTGTAAAAAATAAATTGAGAAATAGAATGTGTTCATTGACACTCAATTCTATAATAATTATTAGAAATCAATTAAAAATAAAGAAGAAAATTTGTCACAACTATGTTTTGCCGCCTGAGGTTTTAAAAAAAATTAAAAAAACTGTCAAACCTTTAAAACAAATCGTAACACCATCTACATCATCATCACCCATTGACGAAGAGGTTATAGAATTACCAGATGACATTGCAGACCTACAAATTGATTATTAATTTTTATTTTTTTTTCAAATAATTCAATTAGTTACTAAATTTTAATTGTAGATACGTACAAACATCATTGTTAGTTTTAATAAATACTTAATTAACTTAAGTATATTAGATCCGGTTTTAATTAAACCCACTTATCCCTAACCCTGTATATTATTTAATTATCAATATAGAATATTAAAGTAGGCAAAGGATATTATGATATTAGCCACTTCTAGCTACTTTTCGATTACGATTTTTTTTAAAAGCTGGCCACTTTTTTATTCTATTTAGCCACAAACTAGATTGTCCAAACGGCAACACTGCCTAGGTGTCCATGATTTTCAGTTAGAGTGCGCGCAAGATAACTCTGCGCGCGGCCAAAATTGGAACTAATCGTGTGCCGCCATCTTACTGTTTATGGCAAGTGTCTAAACAGAGTGGTAGGTGTCGTGTTTTTATTCTTTTTTGCAGTAATTAATCGTTATCATTATGCCGAAAGTGATTAAAAGTGCTGGCAGGGATGTTATTTTGAAGGTCAAACGTGCTTGTGAAGAAGAACGAGACAATAACGGGACTATAGTACCGTTTTCCAAAGTTAGAGCCCGCGTTGCATATTTAACAGGTAATTTTTAGGGATGCCATTACAATAAAATTTCCCAATTTTCTCTATTTGTTCCTTTTTAATTTCCTCGTGTCATTAATATCATGTATTTATAATGCATTGTTTTTATTTTGTTTTAGGTGTTTCTGAACGCACCATCACTCAGATAAGTCAAGAGCAAGCTTCTGCTATATTACCCATATAGCAGAAGCTTCATCTTCTAAAATTGTGACGCCGGGAAAAACTAGGAACCGAAGGAAAAAAATTTATGATTTAGACGATTTCGATATGTGCGCTATAAGGCATTTAATTCAGTCGTTTTACGTCGTGAAGAAGGAGATTCCTACCATAAATAAACTTTGGTTGGAATTGAAAACTGATATTGGTTTTAAATATGGCAGAACATCGTTGAGGAGTATTTTAAATACTATAGGCTACAAATACAAAAGGTGTCAGTCTAAACTAAAAGTATTGGTAGAACGCAGTGATATTGCAGCTTGGAGAGCAAAATATATTGAGGTTGCGCAAGAATCGTCAGGAAGAAAATCGACCGGTAATTTATGTTGACGAAACGTACATACATGCTTCATACCACCTTCAAAAATGTTGGCAATCGAAGGAACAGCCTGGTATTCTTGCTTCTGATAGCGTCGGTGCAAGATGGATAATAGCCCATGGTGGAGGTAAAACTGGGTTTGTTGAAAACGGACTGCTGCTGTTCAGGTCTAACTCCAAATCGAATAACTATCATGACGATATGAATTCAGCTAACTTCATGCGGTGGATGAAAGAAAAAATTGTGCCGAATCTTCCAACGAATTGCATTGTAGTGATGGATAATGCGTCATACCACTGCACACAGATCAACAAGGCGCCTACAATTGACAATACAAAAGCAGAGCTCCAAGGATGGCTTACGAGAAATGGTATTACATTTGAAGACTGTTGGACAAAAGCGCAATTATACGAATTAATTAAAAAACACAAAGGAGACCCACAGTACGAAATAGATCAAATGCTAAATGAATATGGACATGAGGTTCTCCGTTTGCCGCCTTACCACTGCGATTTAAATCCCATAGAAAAAATTTGGGCAATAGTAAAGAGACGCATTGCAGAGAAAAATATCACTCAAGCTCCTAGCGAAATAGCTGCTATTACTGAGGCGGCGTTTAGAACAGTAACGACTGAAGAATGGTTCAACGTATGCCAACATGTAGAAAAAATAGAAGATAAATATTTCCAATCTTATAGGCTGATGGATATGGAAATGGATAAATTTGTAATTAATGTTACAGGTGACACATCCGAGTCATCTGATGAAGACTAGCATGGATTCTGATGAAGATATGCGAATGGAATTTACATTCTACATTCGTAAAAAATTGGAATAGAAATAGTAATAAATTAATATAATAAGTACATATTGGAATTTTTAAACATTAAGTAACACAAACCAGAGTAAGATTAAAGTTAACAATTGGAACACGGTTAATAGTTTTACAGAAATAAAACAATTATTTTCATAGAGATTTAATATATTATTGACAGTGGTTAGATACACAGAAATAAACTTGAGCACTCAATTTTAGATAATTATAGAGGCATCTTAGAACACACCGTTTTCACCAACCCATTATTATTCGTAAAACATCTTCAATAAGTAAAACGATAAACGACTACTAAATCACCATAAACTAAATATTTACTGGCAGTAACACCACACTTATGTAATTATTCTACGATATACGAAATAAACTAAATCGACATCAAACTTTTGAATTTGGCTTAGAAAAGTTAGACAAAACGAACTCCATTCAATTTGAAAATGATTTGAAACATTCCCGTTTAAAATAATATCTACTTAATTGATGAAAAATGAACTATGAAACTTTTTCTTTTCTTAATTTCTTATAAATATGTAATTGTAACAATCTAGGTTATGTTTTCGCAACAGCCAGTCAGCCACAGATAAATTTATATTTTCGGCTATAGAGCTTGTAGTACAGACTAATCATTTCAATCGAACATAATAATAATCGCAACGTTTAATTTATACTTTATAAATCATGGATTAAACAACTTTAATTTGTAATGTATATTACAAAATATACAGTTTATGATTTATAACATAAGTAAAAATAATTTTAGTGGGCAGGTGACAAATCTATTAAAATGAAAAAATAAAAGTTCTTAAACTGCAATTGAAATATTATGCGTAACATGGATCACTGTTTCATTTCTTAAATTCTGCCATCTAGTGAGTATTAGACTAACTAAACTGAGGAAATTATGACCCGTACCATACGCTTGATGGCGTTACTTTCTATTGCCAAATGCCTTACTATGGAACTGTACCCCCCCTGCTTGCGCCGCTTGCGCGCACTATACCACTCACCATCCGCCAAGACAATCTGTGCCGAGAAAGAACCAAAGACCAGCTATGTTAAAAACAATATTTCCGATGATTGAAAATTATTTTTGACTTATTATTGATTCCTAGTGTCGAGGATTTTTTAGACCGTCAGAATTAATAGTTAACTCAGGCTACATTCCACTTTCTATATACCCTTTGTTTTTTTTTTCAGTATTTCAAATCTCCTCTTCTTAAATTCTCTTTGATAGAAATCTGTTTTTTTTTTTGCGAGGATTTGTGGTTTATCAAATCCGTCGTAACGGCGTGGGCGACTTCCTGGAGTGGCGGTATACCGTATACCTACACCTACACATACTATTGTTCTTTTAAATTCTATCGAAATTAGTTTTAAGCAATGTAGTATTCTTTGACATTAAAATATACAATATTTTTTTGTGTTAATATATTATTTAATATCAAATTGAAATAGTTCGAAATTTTGTTACGATTCCTTTAGATTCCAATAAAGGTTCCACATTTTTTAGCTATTAGGTACTACTCTATGAATTCCACATCCTGATACAATTCCGATTAAAGTATAAGTTTTATAACAACGGTTCTAAAATACCAAAATCTTTCTGGTTCCAAATCAGAGATCATCATAGTGTTGCAATTTGGTATTTTATGTTATTACTAAGATTGTAACATACAATAAAGAAATGTAGAACTGCATTATGACACTTACCAAAAGATCATTTTGTGACGTTCGTGATAGTTCACTCCATAAAATTAAATAATCTAGAGCTTGTTTCGCTTGTGTACCCATAACAAATAAGGCGTTTAACGGTTTTCATTTAAGCTTCGAATTCAGTATTCATTTCGTATCAGAACCGCTAAATACCGATTCCACACCGGTATTTTGAAACATTTTTAAGTAAAGTTACAGCCTATATACGTCCTACTAGACGCTGGACACAAGCTCGATCGTTCTCACGATGTTTTCCTTCGAGGTGAAATGCCTCGTTTCCAATAAAAGGGTCTCCGTTTCTCCACACTCACCATACGAAACATTAAGCATTAAATGGCATAACATTAGGCACACACCAACATTAAGCTGCTGTTTCACGCTAGTACTCTGTGAGAGTATAGTCCTTCCCCGGTCGAGCCGACCCATTCATGGTACAACCGTAATAAAGCTGCAACGTGACCCCACCATACTGGTCTTAGATTCACACATTTTTTTTATAGAATACGGGTGAAACAAACACACAGTCCACCTGATGGTATGCAGTGGTTTATAGACATCTAGATTAAGAATCAAAATGCCGATGCGTTGTCACCCGTGAGGACTAAGATAGAATGCCTCGTTTCCAGTAAAAAGGGTTTCAGATTCTCTACACCCACCATATGAAACAGCAGCATTGAGCTGCTAATTAACGCTGATCATTTGTGAGAGCGTGGTCCTTACCCGGTCGAGCCGACCCATTCGTACTACATTCGTACACATATTTTTTTTCTGAAGCCGTTTCTTACCATGACTATTAATCTATGCACAAATTTCGATAAAGGTAAATAACAAATAGGAAAGTTCAAAAATTTATTACAGCACACGTCACAAAAACATACATTTTATACAAACATTTTTCATCCATAAAATGAATATGTTTATAGATAAATAAAAGAAAAGATTTCTAGTTGGTTGTTGCATCGAGAAATGTGGTTTCTTGTATTACAATAGTAACTAGCAGATTCATAGTTAATTCGCTAAGTTTACTTCGTTAAAAATAACGATTTAAAAAATATTTACTTAAAACAAAACAACTGGACAGAAAAGTAAGTTTTTAACTCAAAACAAATATACTTGTTTATTTCGAGAAATCATTAATGACTAACGGCTCATAAACATTTTGATTCTAGAATGATCCAAATAAACTAAAACCTACCATAAAGTAGTTCTCAAGCCAAAATATAATGTATAGGTACTTAAATTAACAACATTTTACAGAATATCCAAAATAATAAGTTACTATCATTTTATATACTATCATTATTGCTATAATTATCAAAAGTTATGGCATAATTGTATTTGTATAAACTTTATTCCTTTTAGGAGAAGCGTCTGCAATTTTGTTTACTAATTGAAATATAACTTAAAAAGTAGTTATCAGTTGCCACAAAAAATAAAATGACCTCATATTTTTCTATTAGCAAATCATTTTTTATCAATACACAATTTTATTATCAATCAGTTATAGTTTCCACTTTTATAAACTCAATTTATATAATATTATATACATGACAAAGTACAAAATATTATATAATACCAAGACATAATTATATTCAATAGTCATACAAGTCTTTCGCGAATCATTCCTTATTATCAATTCAATTTCATAACAAAAATAACCCATAAAATATTTTACTTTACTTTACTCATTTCAATTGAAATACTTTTTAAGTTTTCAAATTAAAAAATGTACATAAATAGTATTTCTTAGCAATTTTGTAGCTCTACCTTGTTGTTTGTAATCAAATAAATAAACGTCTTATTTGTATCCTTTTGAATTATACAAAATATTACTGAATTTGATACAGAAATAGGACCATGTTTTAGTAAACTACAAATAGTAGCGAATTCGATTATAAGATATAGTAATTTTTTATTGTGCCTTTTACCCAATTCCGAATTGACTGAGTTTCTAAGGTGACAAATTCATTTTTTTTAAATATTTTATAATTATAAATGCAAGCTCGCATTCGACACATTGGGAAGACTTCACTACTTGTGTTTAGACCAATATTTCTTATAAAATAAAATATAACCTTTAATCTTCATCAATTTGTGACAAAAGTAGTTCAGTTAATGATCATTATGTAAAGGTTAAGGTAATGTCCTGCAGACGGATTTATAATTACGGCGGCCAGGTTCAACGGAGACTAGCCAAGATCTTGCACAAGCACATGTGCACTCTCTGTTCCCTCACTCTCATAGGCCAATGAGACTGCAATCCGACACGACCAGAGTGAGATCAGACGCAGGAGCAACGGCTTTACGTGCTTTCCGAAGCACAGCGGTGAAACCTCGACAACTTCTTAAATCCGGCTCGCTACTGAGAATTTCTTGACAGAAAAAGGCAATAGCTGATTTTGGCCCAACCCGGGAATCGAACCCAGGCCAATGAGACAGTTATTAAAAATTATCTATTTTCCAAAACACAGGCATAAAATAGGATATTCCATTAATTGTTTAAATGCATCTTGAAAAATCAAGTCTTCATACAGGGACTGTACAGTTGAGAAAAAACATTTATTCTATTTAAGTGATCATTTAACTCAAACGTTCGTTATTCTTTTTACTCATTGTTTTATTCAAACTAAGACAAAATACAAAATAAAACAAAAGAAATAAACTGTTGTTATATAATATTATTCATTATATTAATAATGTTATATAGTTTAGGTAATAAATTACATAAATTACTAGTATTATTTAAGTGTGGGCACTAATTTCAAAGTGTGAGATTAAAATTAGCATGATTTACATGTAGTCCAACTATCATGTAGAACTAAAAATCGAAAAAACAAATATCTCACTGTCTAATATATTTTTGTTTTTCGTGCGTTATAAATACTAAAGTCAAAATTACGTACATATTCCTTCCTATTTAAATAATAAATACTAGAAAAGTACTATGTGTTTTTTTACAGTTGAGTGTTTTATGTTTTCATCAAATAAAACAGTTATTGTAAGATCATAACATATGTATAACGAAATAAATGTAACACAGCAGATAAAAGGTGTAAAGAAAAAAAAATGAAGATGAGACAAGAAGTTTTACTAAAGCACTTTTTTAGTTAATGGCTTTATCTTACACTAAATTGAAATCCTAAATCACTGGAGCCTTATAATTCATCCCTAAGGAGTGTGTATCTGTTTTTCGACGGCGCAAGCTTTTTAAACGTGGATTCTGGGGGCGTGGTAACCTTCATATCCGTATTCACCACCACTTGTGGGCTCTCTGGTCCATAATGGAATTCCCTAAAACAAAGACAAAATATTAACATGTTTAATTTACTCTGATGGCCCAGAACCGCGGCAGCTTAGCGTTTGGGTGCGGCGCGACGGGCCGGAGGTTCGAAGTCCGCACGGAACAAGTGTTTGTACGGTTTACAAATAATTATGCCGGGTCTAAATTTTGAAGATGAAGGTTTTGATTTTTCATAGAACCAGCATGGTGGCGATCACCCTATTCCCAGGGGTAAAGGAACGGGAACGGGAACCAGGGGTAAGAGAACCTTTAATGTTTTATACATACAAGTAATTCTCATGTATAAATTTAAATATTATTTGATCAGTGAATAGAATCATCACATCATCATGTTTAAGTTTACAAATGGTAACAAAAGAAAAGCAGGACAATATGATGATGTCTCCAAACCTTTAAGGCAGGAATTATCTCCGTTCCCTGCTGTTACTTTATTTGAAACGTTTTTGCTTATTAACAGGATATAAAGGATCTAAATAAAAATTTAGCCGATGAAGAATCTAATTCAGTAACATGACTTTCATATTATCGAAAAATATTAAATGGTTATTGCTTGGAAAACGAGAACTAAAATGTCAAAGTTTTTTCCGACCAATTATTTTCTTATCTCAATTAATATAAAGTATTTTAAAAATCCATTCGATAAAGAGTTTAGTTGAGTATTTCATGTATGTACATATTTTTTGAGCTTATACTATTTCAAGAAATATCTAAAATACGATATTTTGTCCAACCTGGCCTTAAGTAGAAACATCCCATTGGATACAGGCTTTTTCCCAATAAAGCAAAGTTATGAAGATCGCGCGGCTTTCCATGGCATCGTGAATTTTCACTAATGCAAACTAAAATTATCATTTGCATTAATACATGTGAGACGAACGTTTATTTGTGATAGAACAATTGCATCTATATAAATGCGCATCGAAGAAGTGTGAAATTGCGTGTCGCATCCCGACATTTAGGAAAAATAAAGAGGTGGGCTATAACTAACAACTTACCATATATACTCATGGACAAATTTAGAGGAACGCACAAAAGTGAGTATAAAACAAAATAATATTTGTGACATTGTTTGATGAAAGTGGACGAAGCGAAACAAGTATGTAAGGATCGTAGCAAGTGGAAAGAAGTGGTCTCTGCCTACCCCTAACGGAAAGAGGCGTGATCATATGTATGTATGTTGTTTGATCAAATGACAAAAATTAACCAAATTACGAAAAAAGTCAAAAAATCGTTTTCGTACTTAACAATTTATTAATTGTTTTCATAAATGCTAAGGAAAGGCTATAACGTGGTTCGAACTGCTTCAATAAAACCTTGAGAGATTGCATTCCATTCCTCCTGTAATGTAAGATCTCTCAAATTAGGTATATGGTCTTATTTGTGAATAGAACTTGACTCCAAGCTTCATTATTAAAATTTTCGTGACTGAGAGCAAAATTAACTCAAGCTACTCAATGGCATGTGGCAAGAAGTGGGCCTCTGGCAGGCAAGTTTGAATTTATTCTGGCCGTTTTCAGTCTTTTTCTCACTGTTTTTGTGCTTACTGTATAACCCTTTGAACTTTTTGGAGCTTCGTTGTTACCTCAGAAGAAGTTAAGGTCCGGTTTCTAAGCACGCAGGTAACGATGAACAGTGGTCATCTCTGGGCACAATTTTCCGTTTACGTCCCTGTCCTGCGAGTCTCTTTACTGCATGGTGTGCCGATACCACTTGACAATTTGGTTTACCACAGATTTTGATACTCGTAATGTTTGGGCCACAGGTGTGCCAAGTTTCAATTAAAGTACCAGCCCTAATAAGTTGAGTAGCGTTTAGATCTGGCATTCTCAGTTTATTTGCAGTAATAATTCATACTTAATACGATAAACAAGGCAATCAAGGCAAAAATTTATACAAAACCTAAATTTAATCTCAAACTTAAAATGGGCAAAATTTTTACGTAGTGTGCAAGAACTCAATAATTACATAAAACCCTTGACATTCCAAAATGTTATTTTTTAAATAGCATTTACTAATATTTGTGGTGTGACGCACGATAATTACAACAGGAGAAATTTAACCTTTTTTTTGCATTCCTCCAAAGGACATAGTAAAAACTAGCCTAAGAACCAACATATATTTGACAATTACCAAAATTCTTATCCTTAATTATGCATTAGATAACATTCATTAGATAGTAACGGACACTTATGAATTGTGAAATCAAAATAAAAAGAACTTTTTAGATATTGAACTTTGTACTAGACATGGAACGAGTAGTGATTCGCCGAGTACTCGGCCTAGATTGGGCCGAGAACTCGGCTTTAAAAAAAACGCGGTAGCGGATGGCGTGCGGTTATTTCCCTTACAAACTAGACCCAAATAGGGCCGAAAAACTAGTATTTTTGCATCACAATCTTCCTCTCTTAAATTTTAAATATTAGTAATAATCATTTCTATTATAGATTCTTATGTACGTTCTAAATATTTCTGCTGCTTCTCATGTTCCTGATGTGTTAATGTGTCTAATATAATAATAGTGATAAAAACTGGCATTTTGTCTTTATTTTTGTCTGGGATATAATTAAGTTAATACTAATACTCGGTGCTCGGCCGAACCCTAAAAAAAGGCATAATCCGCCGAGTACCGAATCCAAACCGAGTACTCGTCCCATGTGAACTTTGTACCTATTTTTAATACTAATGTGCTGCGTTTATAGGCTCCTGTGATTTGGCCAATCGCACAATACCTTCACTGGTATATTTCAAAAGTTGTCATAAACTCAAATATATTATGAAAACGTTAATATTTTAAAATATACCTCAAATTAATTTATGCCATAAGGAACTGGGATACAGTAAAATCATCTGTTTTCATTTAAAATAACAATACTATTGTACTCTCATTGGCCAAATCACCATTGTGCCACGCAAAAAAAACTCAATAACGTTGACAGATGACAAGACGTTAAACTAGATAGACGTCAGACGTGCGTTCGTTTACGTTTCGTTTGAAAAAATACATTTCTGCTAATGTTTTCGGAATCTAAGTGTACTGTGCAGAGTTGATTTGTTATGCGATAAGTTTACATAATCACAACCTGAGTTTTATTTACCGAATAAGTTCTAAGCTAAGAGACTGAACTGTTTACATTAACAATAACATAACTCAAAATCTCTACTATGATAACTGCTAATATCTGATTTCAGAAGTGTCCGTCAGGAGTTATTGTTCTTATATACAATTACGTGAATTTCGGACTTAAAAAGGTATTTTTTTCACTGTTAGTTCTCAGGCGAACATTGTATAGACGCAGAACAATGTCATTTGTCCATGAGTGTATCTTATCATAATTACTAAGCTATCGACTTTGCACAACCAATCAGCTTCAATACAACGGCCAGTTAATAACAATACAAAACATATACAACATAATATACAGATGAAAAATGCTATATTAATAGAAGAACTGATAGTCTCTCATACAAGCATAATTCATAGAATTCACTCAAAAATTCCTATCTTACAAGCCAAGTATGATAAGATTCCCAAACAATTTGTATTCGATAAGTACAACATACAATTAAATGAAACCAGACAGTCGGAGGGATTAAGCTCAAAGAGCTTAGAGTTTTCACCAATGGTTCTAAAACAAATGAAGGTGTAGGATCTGGAACTTTCTCTGAAGACCTCAATATCCACAGCTGGGTACCAGTCTTTCAGGCGGAATGTATGGGTATCATTCAAGCGACCATAGCAGTAGATGCTAGGAGGAGGGTTAATGACTTCTCCTTCAGAATACTGACCGACAGTAGGGCGGTACTACAAACTCTGAGTTGCAATGTGGTGAACTCGGGACTAATATATGACTGCCATCAATAATTAAATGAGGGTTGTAAAAACAACAATGTGACTCTGCAATGGATAAAGGGACACAGTGGTTCCAGAAGCAATGATACAGCAGACAAACTGGCCAGAAGAGGATCGGCTCTGGCCACTATAAGGCCGAAACCAATCATTCCAATCCCCTTTGGTAACATTCATTCACTGGTACGTAGACACTTCACTAATCAACACGCTCAGCTTTGGAAAAATCTAGTAGACTGTAGACAAGCTAGGAGCTAGGAGGCCAGACTAGGACGGCATGTCTGAAATAAACAGTTGTTTAACCATGGTTCTGTAGGGGATCTCATACATTTCACTCAAACATACAATCATACAGTCACACACACACGCATTTACACTATACACCCTCCCCATCAGTTGGTCGACGTTTCGTAGATTCGATCCCGCGCGGCATCGTGGATACAACACCATATATGGTAATATCGTAAGGCAGCGGTTGTGGGCCGGAGGTGTGAGAGCACCGCCCCCTTAATCAGTCGATCAGTCTTTTACGTGCTTCGACGCGGAGATTGTCACATTGTCTTGCAGACACTTTAATAATTATTTACGTGTGCTTATCTTTGTTAATTTATTGTCTCATTTTAAGTTTCTCTCTATCACTGTATTTCTTCCTTCTTGTTAAGAACTTGCGTTGCATTCTCCTTCTGTCTATTTTGGTGTGACTTCGTATTTGTGTGAATTTTAAATCGTGAGTGTTAGTACAGGACTATCTTTTATTTGTACACCTCCTTCTGTCTACACACACCTAGCAGGTACACCACCCCACCACAGTTCTAACGAGACTGAAAGCCGCATATCAGGATAGTTACAAGTGCTATCACAGGATACATTATTACAAATGATGTGTAAAATTGATATATTTAATAAAAAAATATACTCAGAAAACTGTATTTTCATTATTAAAAATATTCATAAAAAACAATTGGAGACTTACCTGTGAAGTTTACCAGAGTATAAATCTTGTAAAAATTGTTTCAGCTTGCCAGGCTTTTCCATATCATTGTAGTCGGGGAACAAGTACATGTGGCGGAATGAGTCAATGGCTATTAAAGGTAGATCAGAAACAGATTTGCCCAAATGGTGTAGAGGATGCTCGAATCGCACACCGTCCGCCGTAAGGAAGTTTACATTCTCTGAAAATATTAAACATATATTTACAAAACTGGTTCTTACCAGCTTATCATTTTCAAAAGAGGTAATTATGATGATGCTGATAACACACATTAATTTGACTTATCTAATCTGTTATAATTACATCCATATGTAACAGATAAGGGATAATGAAAAAAATGTGTGATGTCAACTCAACAGAAATTCTCATGACCCCCGGGACAGCATAATGCCGTGTGTTCGAATACTGCTGGATTAAACAACTTGGCTTAAACATATCCACTGATTACTTGGTACAGCAGTATGTCTAGTATGAGACTGGTAATATGATCACCAATCTGCCTAATAAACAGGTAAATTATAGATAATGCTCCCAAGTTGAGATAGATAGCAGTGAACTGTTAATAAATGATAACATTAACCAAGAGTGTGTTGGGACTCCATCAGGTAGAATTGTGTTGTTTAACATTTTCACAACACATTTTCTAAATTTCATAATGTTATGTTATTTGTTAAATGTTATTTGCGAATCTAGACTGTCTTATCATAAAAATCTAATCTGTTTATCTAGATTGTTTGTTGCATTATTTGAAATATTGAAGTTAGGACACATTGCAGGTTGCTTTGCAAAAGTAAAGTAGTAGTGTGAATCTGAAGTAGTTGGAAGTAAAGACTAGAAATGAGTTGGGGGTGACTCGAACTTTAGGTCTAGTCAGTTTTAATAGCCTATCATGTAGATTGAGAATCATGTAGAAGGATGTCATGGGGGACATTGTTGAATAGGGGCAAAAGGTTTTCATTAATATAACGTTAATAATTTACATTTAAACGGAAATAAAACTAAATGTATTAAATTTACAACAATGAATGTTAGAAATCTGAGTACCAATGTGTTTTTAAATGGGGAAGAACTGAGCCCTGTTGAATCCACTGTTTTTCTTGGCATCATTTTAACAGTGGTAGAGCCAAGTGGCGGCATTGCTGTCGCACGGATGGGCCGGCTCGAACCGGGGTGGTACCACAACCTCACAGAATACCAGCGTGAAGTAGAGGTTTACCTCTGCGTTTCGCTTGGTGAGTGCAGGTGGCCGGAGGCCCTTTTTACTGGAAATGAGGCATTCCATCTTAGTCCTCACGGGTGACAACGCATCTGCATTTTGATTCGCAATCGAGGATAGATGTAGATGTCTATGGGCCGCAGCAACCACTTACCATCAGGTGGACTGTGTGCTCGTTTGTCACCCCTATCCTATAAAAAAAAAAAAATCACTCTCGACGCAAAGCTACAGTGGGGCCCGCATATATCCAAACTAGCAAGCAGACTAAGTTCTGCAGCCTATGCTGTAAAAAAGATTAGAGGTCTCACTAGTGTCGAGACAGCTAGATTAGTTTATTTCAGTTATTTCCATAGCATAATGTCTTATGGGATTTTGCTATGGGGAAATTCGGCTGATTCAGAAACTATTTTTGTTTTACAGAAGAGGGCCATTAGAGCTATTTACAACCTAAAAGTGAGAGAGTCTCTTAGAGATAAATTTAAAGAAATAAATATATTAACTTTGGCCTCTCAGTATATTTACGAAAATTTAATGTATGTTCACAAAAACAAAGGTAGTTTTAGTAAAAAAAGTGATGTGCATTCTGTAAACATTAGGAACAAACACAAGCTAGTGATACCAGTTTCTCGACTCCACAGAGTCAGTAATTCATTCTTGGGGCAATGTATACGCTATTACAACAAGGTCCCGGAAAGTGTACAGGCTCTCTCCATTAGCAAGTTTAAATGTTTTGTTAAGTTGAAACTGTATAAAAAGGGTTATTATAGTATAAATGAATACATGGTTGATAATAACCCCTGGGAATGAGGTGATCGCTTCCAAGCTGTTTCTAAAATAAATTTTGTACTTATATAGTTAGTACAACCATTATTGTAAAATTTGCTTTAAAAAAAAGTCCCGCTGGGTTTCTTGCTGGTTCTTCCCAGGACAGAGGTTTTTTTTCTCGAACCAGTGGTAAAGTAAAAAATGACTTTCAATAAAAATTACACATGTGATCTATATTGAATAAAAAATTATTCTATTCTATTCTATTCTATTACACTCCTATGGGGTCAAAATGGCGAAAATCAAAAAAAAATTAAAATTCTTATTTCGGCTATAACTCTGCCTCCTTCGGTGGTTCTTACACAGCCTTTACTTCCCGCATCCCACTTGTTTATGGAAACACCTAAGACAAGCAAAGAAAGCAAAAATAATGTTTTTTTAAGAACAAGCACTCATGCACATTTATGTGGTAGAGCCACGCTGTCTCTATATTATGGTTTCTGCACAAATGGGTCAGCTTGACCGGGGAAGGACCACACTCTCACAGAACACCAGTGTAAAATAGCAGCTTAATGCTGCTGTGTTATAAGTGTAGAGAACCGGAGACCATAATTACTAGAAACAAGGCATTCCATCTTATTTCTCAGAGATTACAATTGATTCTTAGTCGTGGACAAATGTAGATATCTATGGGCCGCAGCATGCACTTACCATCAGGTAAACTGAGTACTGGTTTGTCACCCTTATACTATAAAAAAACTCACACATACTCATCAAAATCATTTTCAAGCAACAATATGGTTGTAGGTTATATGTGCGTCCAGTAGGGAACTTTAAAAGGCTGTTATAAAAACAAAGAAGATGTGTATGTGAGTGAGTATCAAGAAGTTATGCATGGTTTCTGTTCGAATGTGTTTGAAATTAATGCAGCACTCCGTCCATCTTCCTTTGTTGGACTAATTGGATTAAAATGTACTGCATATGTAATTGGTTTACACAGAAACTATCCCAAATCACTTTTTAAATCCACTGCTGAACATAGGACTCCAACATTGACTGCCTCATAAGGGGGATATTTGCCATAGTTACCACACTTTGGAAGCGGGTTGGCAATCAGTTTTTTTCTGCCGACTTCCAAAAAGGAGACGGTACTCAATTCGAGTGTATGCTTTTTTTTTATGTGTGTTACCTCATAACTTTGTACTGGGTGAACCGATCTCGATGATTCTTTTTTTATATGAAAGCTGATAGTTCTCGTGTGGTCCCATATGAATTTGATCAAGGTCGGACCAATGGTTATTGAGTTATTCTTAAATAACCTATATTGAAGTCACTTATATTGAAGTAGGCTGTACAAAATTTTTAATTTTAAATTATGGTTATGAAGATGCAGCTGCCCATCTACTGTTTAAGTTTCCCTCTGTCGCCCCTTACACAGTCTCATAAAATTTGGCTACTGAAGAATATGATAAATTTATATTTTAATAAAAATATAATTAGTAGGACATTTGTAAGAACACACAAGAACACACAAGATTTGTAAAATGTTACCACACTGATGAAAGAGCATGAAAACAAAACAGTGTTTTTATAGGATATGGGTGACAAGCGAACACACAGTCCACCTGATGGTAAGTGGCCCATAGACATCTACATCTATCTTCGTTTGCAAATCAAAATGCAGATGCGTTGTCAGCCGTGAACACTAAGATGGAATGTCTTCTTTTGCAGTAAAAAGGGTCTCTGGTACTCTACACTCACCATACGAAGCACAGCAGCATTAAGCTGCTATTTTACGCTGGTATTCTGTGAGAGTGTGGTCCTTTCCTGGTCAAGCTGACCCATTCATGCTCCAACTATACTACTAACTAATTAATATAGCTGCAGCATGGCTCTACCACGTTTAAGTGTAATAAAAGTTTAGGAAATACATTATGATAAAAGTACAAGAAATTCTGTATACATTCTGTATGAAGGGTAATACATACGTTTTTCAGACACCAACTCCCTACTTATGATTTCTTTGTACTTCTTTATACTTTCTGTATCTGAAGGATGATGAAACAAAATTAGGAATGGCAATCCATCCTCTGTGAGCTCTTCTGCATTTTCAAAGGTTATCTCACGGACCAGAGGAATGCACTTTTCTTGAACCCAGTTATATAATTCATCAAAGCTTTTTAGTGAGCCTAGATAAGTTTCATCGGGCTCGGTGGAAGTTTTCCTGTCAGTCCTGAACACAAGTATTGGTTGACCTGTTGAAAATACATTTATTTTTTTATTTATACATGCTTACAGTGCTAATTACTGCGAAACATAAAATATTTTTAATTGGCATCAACAATAAAGTATTATACTGGGTGTCTCAAAAGAAAGTTCACATTTAAATCTTTTTTTAAAAGAAAAGTCTTAGCTTTATTGAAAAAATTGTTATTTTATATTGAAGTACACTGTTTGGGAATTTATTTTTTAAAAATAACATTGTCCAAATGTAAACCGTTGCGCTCTCGGCATTCATTTAGTCGGGCACTAAAATTGCCTATGACAGCTCGGCAGGTAGTCTCCGTGATGGCTGCCATTTCATGACGGATATTTTCTTTTAATTGTGCCAGGGAAATCGGTTTATTAGCGTAAACTTTTGATTTGACATAACCCCACAGGAAAAAATCCATAGGCGTTAAATCGGGACTCCGTGGAGGCCAATTTATGTCACCTCGCCAGGAGATTAATTTGTTCGGAAAAATTTCTCGAACTCGAGGCAGAGATCTGTTGGACGTGTGTGAAGTTGCTCCATCCTGCTTGAACCATGTTCTTTGGTTGTAACCAGGAAAGTTTTGCAGTTGGGGTACGAAAAACTCGTCTAACATCTCCACATAACGCTCTGAATTCACTGTGAGTGTGCGTCCGCTTCCATCTTCAAAAAAGTAAGGGCCGATAATTCCTCGCGCCGACATCGCTGCCCATACGGTGACTTTGGGTGAATGTAGCGGTTTCTGATGTTTTTGTTTTGGGTTGGTTGCACTCCAGTAACGACAATTTTGCTTGTTTACATGCCCATTCAGGTGAAAATGGGCTTCATCGGAAAACAAGATGTTGGTGAACGTTGGAAAGCGCTCAATCATCTGATTTACAAAGGCAAGCCTCTGACCAGCATCTTGAGGCTTCAGTTCTTGCACTAACTGAATTTTGTACGGGTGCAGCTTTAAATCTTTGTGTAAAATGCGGCATAATGAAGATCTGTGCACATTTAAAGCAACAGCACGCTTCCGAATCGAGAGGTTTGGATCATCTCGAATAGACTGAGTAACACTGTCCACGTTTTCGGCTGTTCTTGATGTTCTTGGTCGCCCAGATTTTGGTTTCTCCAGAGTTGACCCAGTCTCTTCAAACTTCTCAACCCATTTTGCAATGAGACGAGTGCTAGGCGCATCATTTAAGTGACGAATATGTCGAATACTGCAGAATTTTCTACGCGCTACAGTCGCCGAATTACCGTTTTTGTAAAACTCACGTACGCACAACGCACGGTCCGCACCAGAGAAACGCTCCATAGCGACTAAATTCCCAAGAGCCAGACTACCGACTGACATACCCCCCGCGCCCCTCAGAATAGTTGCTTTCGCGTAATAAGATAAGCAAATGTGAACTTACTTTTGAGACACCTTGTATATGTATTACTATTAGTAAAAACATTTATTTTAAATACTTGGCTTACATCCAAGATGATATTCTTTTTTTTATAATTGCTGTATATCTCAAGAACACACTACCCTCAAGAAGTTTTTCTAATAATGATTTCTTATACTTACACAAACACTGAACATTGAATAAAAATATTTTTACAGATTTTATCACGTTTACTTATTTTTTTATTAATATATATACATATAATATGCATAATTATTATTTACTCCAGACGTTTCAGGTGTAACCATGTCACCCGCTGTAAACACAGGTGCTGCAAAGCATCCGAAACACCAGGAATTATAAAAGTAAATAATTTAAATGTGATAAAATCTGTAGTAATAGTATTATTCAAAGTTTTGCTCATACCTGAACACAAATGCAATAAGCTGTGCATTAGAGACTCTATATATTTACAAATGTGGACCTGATTTTGCTTGTCTAAAACTAATTTGCTCTATGTACACATTAATAAAACTCCATATATTAAAGAGTCTATCCTGGCTCAGGGGCTAAAAGCATCCGCCATAAATTTCGCAGTATGCGTTCAACATGGGTTTGAACCCGACACAAATTAAATTGTTAAATGCGATTTTAAGTGCTCATTGGCCGTGCGAATTAACGTGCTCGGCGACGAAGAAAACATCGTGAGTAAATCTGCACATGTATTAAAATATTTCCCGGACACGTAAAGTCCACCAACAGTACTTGAGCAGTGTAGTGGACATATTGTGCTTTTATATTTTAGCAGATTGTAGTAAAAAACGGGTATTTAAATATTTTATTCAATTACATTTTAAATTCATTAAAAAAAGATGTTTTAATTTTTTGGTGGTTTATAGAGTGCAGCACTATGACTGACATGATATTGGTAGATTTTTTAACTAAACTAAAAACAAGGATAAGAAAAGCAATTTAAAATAAAATATAAAAAACGGAAGTTTCAGTATTATTTAAAATTTATGATGAATAAAAATTATTCAATACTAATAAATAATAAATTATGTACATATGTTTTAATAAGTAATTTTATCTTTAAAACTTAGTTAGGATATCAACATCTACCTGGTGGGTGCATTTGCTGAGAAGCATCTCCAAAACCAGCATGGAAGATACATTCATCTTTAAGACTAGCAGCAACTCTTCGTATTACTTCATATTCAGGCTGATCTCTTCTATCCATATAAGCAATTATGTGCCTCTTATCTTCACTTAGATCATGCAGTTCTTTTAATGAACCAAAGGTTATGATGGGATCAGTTAGCTGCTTCTTAATGAATTCAGCAAATGCTTCAACTGAACGCTGACCTGACAAATGAAAAACAACAAATAAAATAAAGCATTTTAAAGAAAAATTGTGAACTTTTTTAACATTAAGGGATCTTAATTGTATATATAAAGTACTTCTAAAATTTATATAGAATTTTAAAATGAAATTGAAAACATTTAATCTAATACCCTATATTCCAAACTAATATTATAACTGGTGTACATAAAATAATATTGATATCTTTTTCTTTAGCAATTATAAAGCACGAAGGACGATGTGGTTTTTTATGATGGCATTGCCTTCTGTGATTATTTTAATGAATGATAAATAATTTAACACAAGCTTCAGTTAGAATATCTTAATAGAATAAAAATTATTTTACTATAAACTTTTATTCTAATGAGATTTATTTTAGACAATTACAAGAAAATCTTTAAGCATATCCTGTAATATGGAATAGTTTTATTCCATATTACAAGACAGTTAACAATTATTTCGAAGACATGTGAAGTTCGCCAACACGCACTGGGGCGTCGCGGCGGACATTTCCTTGGCGTCAAATCCTCTCAGAAATGAGAGGAGGCCAGTGCTCAGGAGTGCAACATATATAGGCTGTAACTTTTAAGAGTATTAGAGAAAATCATATCAAATATAGCAAGGCAGCAATTATCACAAATTACACTCAGTCTGGGCAACCTTTTCTTGCACATTAAAGGCAAACAAGCTCTTCTCTTTGAACTTCTAGATTGGCAAGCGCTCAGTACTTCCATCAAACTCAGACATATTTTATGTGACAGTCTTTCGTTCTTCGCTCTGCTTTTCATGGAACTTTTAAATTATATTTTGTGGGGTTTGAAGAATTAATATGTCTTATAATATTTTACATATACAACTTTGTCCATCCTAAGGTTGTCTGGAAGAAATAGTTTTTAGCGATAAGACTACCCATTGTGCTACCTTTTAACATTTTGTACTTCATTGTTTTCTCTCTTATTTTGTGTTTTGGTGTGTGCAGTAAATAATTATCTATCTATCTATTATGTTTAAGGGCTCTAACTGTGATTTTTATCATAGAAAGACTGTTATTATTACAGCAGAACTTTGTGTACAGAGGATACTTGCTCATTTTGTTTCTCAGGCTTTCATCACTATGGTAATCTGTACTTGGTGTGCAAAAAAGCATAAATAATAATAAATAAATAAATCTGCCATTAATATTTTCTGTCTCCAAGCACCTAGAGTCCTCACAATTCATCCAGAAAGACAGCTCACTCAAAATCAGTGTTACCATGCACAACCTATCTTCTTATTTTAGAAAAATGTAGATTAGCATCTAAATTGGTTAACTGATTTCTTCCAGATGAACAGTTGAGTCCCATTTTAGAATATTTAGCTAAATGCTGAAAGGAAAAGAGAAAATCTGAACCTCACGATTTTTCGAAAATTTACGTAAATACTGACGTAAAGTCAGTGAAGAGTGAAGACTAAAATATTTTGAAATACATATACTCGGGACCTCGGCTCGACTAAACTCTAAGCTACTACAAGCAACGTGTGTGTTGTTTACAGAGAATGAGAATAATTCGACATTACTACTTTCGCTACGGCCGAGTGGCCCAAGGGTCAGCAGTTAAAGTTTAAATTGAATTTTTTGCACCTAGTAAAATTGTGTTGAAAAGTCACACTTAACATTTATGTATGAATTGGCGATAAAGCCAGCCAAAGAGGAGGTATTGCCATCATGTGTCATATCAAAATCTAGCTATTCGGTTCATATTGCGTTTGTGCATATATGACCATAAAGGAAATCTTTAAATTTCTTGGTCATGAGAAACCAGAAAGTTCTATGGTCAACTGGGGACTTGTACCACATTCTTATCAAACTTAATACTTGAAGAACGTCTTCATAGTCAAGGTCATCTGTTTATGGAACAAACTTCCTCCACATATTCATTGTGTGAAAACACTAAATAAGTTATGACTAACGACGAAAATCGTACCTATCATTGTAATAATCACTTAAGATCATTGGTGACATTTAGATTTTTGTTTCCCTTCTGTATTTATTTATGTAATGTATGTCGTCTATCATATTTTTTTTATTTTGCAAATATTAGTGTACCATTTTATTGTTATATTATAATACATTGGTTTAGTTTATTTAGGTTAATACTTATGAATGTATGAAGTCCTACTGTCCAATAGTTCTATTTTGTCCTCAATTTACGGTTTTCTGGAAGAGATCTATAAATTTTATTTCCTAAGTTTTACTTCACATAGTCTGTTTGTTTCATGTTTCTGGTGTACAATAAAGTATATAATAAATATATTACTAACTCACAATAATAATAGTATTCATGCATCCTAACCATATGAGAAAAATATAAACCTCCCCCTCAATATAATAAGAGAATACTACAAAATATCCGAAATAATGATAATAATATATTATTAATGATAGTACATTTATTTTCTTTTATTTATACATCCCAACAAGATGAGATATTAATACCCCATAATAATGTAGTGCGTGTAAATGCACATCATTAATGCTGGGCCGACGAGTTGGCAATGCAGAACCCATGAGTGGTAACCAGCATAAAAGTAAAGTTAAACATTTACATTATTTCTAGGATATATTTTTTAGTTTTAAAAAACAGGGTTTGACCGTAGAACAGTGAAACTTTTAAGTTTTATGTATTTTGAGTGCTAAATCATAATAAAATTAAAATTAAAATTTGTCAAAAATATAAATAAAAATATTTAGGGGTGGGTCACCCTTATCATTTAGCGGTTTGAAAAATAGATGTTGGCCGATTCTCAGACCTACCCGATATGCACACAAAATTTCATACAAATCGGTTGAGCCATTTCGGAGGAGTTTGGTAACAAACACCACGATACGAAAATTTATATATATATATAGTGTAGTGGAAGATGTATGTTGTGTGGGCGTCTCACAATCAACTAATCGTATACTACTTTAAAAAAAAATAACAATTTTCTCTAGCTGACACGATATAAAGCTCACATTTTATTGCTTTACTTCAAGTCGAGTAAGTGGTATGGAATATGCTGTGGTCGGCCCTTAGATATAGCAAGATAATAATAGATATCTTGAAGGATACTAAAGAATAAGAAAATTGAAAGTGATTAGTATTCCAGACCCATGCTTAAGACCAGACAAATGCTAAGACAGAAGCAGGATTATGAATTACAGAATATTCTTCACTTATGCTGTCATTGTCAAAGTCCTGTTCGGTTTCTTGCTGTTTCTTCCCAGGACAGAGTTATTTTCCAAACCAGTGGTAGATAAAAAAATACTTTCATAAGTATTATGTTGTAATAATCTATATTGAAAAAAAATATCTATTTTATTGTAGCCTCTATGAATCTACTGCTGAATATAGGCCATTTCGAAAATGCATCAGAAAGAATACACATATATCTAAATGCCCACACTTATCATGCCAGGTAAATGGCATAGTTCGCACAGAATTCAAAACCTCACTTAAAACTGCTGCTACCATGACCAGCCTGTGAATTTGAGTTTAACAAAGGATAAACCACCATTTGTTTGTTGCCAGATCCTCTTTTCTTACTTTGTGCGGATAAGGTTGGCATTTGGTGGATTTTTTAACACACACCACTAGTTTGATTGCCTCGTTGGTCTGGTGGTTGTAGTAGTGCGACTGCTGATCATGAGGTCCCGGGTTCAAATCCCGGGTCGGGCCAAAAAATCAATTATTGAGCTTTTCCATCAAGAAATTCTCAGTAGCTGCCCGGAGTCAGAAAGTTGGCGGTGTTTCACCCCCGTGCCTCGGAAAGCACATAAAGCTGTTGGTCCTGCGCCTGATCTCTCTCCGGTCGTGTTGGTTTACCGTCCCATCGGGATATGAGAGTGAGGGAATAGAGTGCACCTGTGCTTGCGCATACACTTGGGCACTATAATTCTGTCCTGCGCAGATGGCTCGTCTCCGTTGAGGCTGGCCGCCGTGGTCGAAATTCGGTCTGGAGGACATTATTATTATTATTATTACACTACTAGGTACTAAATAAATATTGATAAAAACTAAAATTAATAAAAAGTAAAAGTACACTTCAACGTAATTGGAAGTCTGCTTTTACTTTTTATTTAAAGTTCATATTTTATCAAAAAATATATTTTCCTCCAAAAATTGAGAATAATAAGAATATAAAGTATATTCCTGCTTTTATTAACAAGTTGTAAATAATTATTTTATTAAAACCTATACTTAGAAATTTTTAAATAAAATGTTTAACTGATGTGACAGAGTATTATTATATTATATTAAGTCAAATATATGTAAATTACCTATTTATTTATTTTTTAACTGACTTCACAAAAAAGGAGGAGGTACTCAATTAGACTATTTCTTTTTTACGTATATGTTACATCACACCTTTTTTTCTAGGTGAACCAATTTTGACGATTCTATTTTTTTAATTGAAAGCTGGTAATTCTCATGTGTTCCCATATAAATTTGATCAAGATCAGTAGTTTTTGAGTATTCCTTAATAATGCATACTTAATTCACTTCGACTACATTGATGGTTTTCATTTTATTTATATTGAAGTTGGTTGAACAAAATTTTTGATATTACCACTTTTTATTTTATAAGATGGTAAGTGGATGCTGTGGCCCATAGACATCTACATTTATTTTCAATTAAGAATCAAAATGCAGACACATGTCACCCTTAAAGACTAAGATGGAATGCTTCATTTCTAGTAAAAAGGGTCTCGAGTTATCTACTCACCAAAGAAAACATTAAGCTGCTATTTAAGCTGGTATTATTTGGTGATACCTTACCTCTATATTCTTTCTTAGCTGGAAGGCCATTACGGAAGAGCTTTAGTGTGGGATACTTTGTAATGTGAAACCTTGTTGCTATAGCTCCTTCCTTATCACAGTCTACCTTTCCCATAACAACTTTGCCAGTATCATAACCTTCCTTGACAACTTCGTCCGCCGCATCATCGAAAATCGGCATCAGCATATTGCTAAATTTACACCACTCAGCGTAAAAGTTAATGAACACCACCTCATTAGATGCTGCAAGGAGATGTTTTCAAAATTAAAATGTCAAATTATTTGTAAAACAAAACGCAATCTTAAAAAGGCTTACCTAGTACCATGTCTAAATTGTTTTGTGTAATCTGAACTGCACCACTATCAGTTGGGTTATACAAACTATGGCAAATCTGTAACATAACGTTAATCCATTTTATTACCCTTATTACTTATTCGTAATAAACCATGAATTCAACAACCAATTAATGTAAGTACGTGTACAAATTTCTGTAACGGTTTGAAGAATTAACTTACCAATATTAAAACTATAGGCACTATATTAAAAGATAATGTTTTTTCAATATGCCTCCACATTTTTTAATTTAAATAATATTGCCGGTCTAGGTAACGACACTCGACACGAATCGAATATTTTTACTTTCTCAGCGAATTCGTCGATTTTAGTCACTTCAACTTCAAGACATATCTTCACGAATGTTGCCACCACAGAGTAATAAACCGCAAATTGCCATTTTTTTTATATATTCTACTAAGCCAGCGCTAATCTACGATCCCACATGATGGTAAGACGTAAGTGGTGATGTAGCCTAAGATGATGAAGCGCAATGACTTAACAAAAGCCTATTCACTTTTGCCTTGAAGACACCCACACTGTAATAGGATGGGAAGACAGATGCCGGTAACTTATTCCACTCCTTTGCTGTACGCATGATGAACGACGTAGCGAACCGTTTGGTTCGAATGCGTGGTAAGTCAACAACGAAAGGGTGGAGACTGGCCGAATGTCTGGTTGACCGATTGTGAAAGGGAGAGGGAGGAATAAAATTATGCAATTCCTACACATACTCTCCGAAATGCATCCTGTTGAAAACTCAAAGGCTGGCTACTTTACGTGTTCAAGGCTGGTAAGATTGGTTTTAACCAAATTCGGGTCACCAATAAGCCTCTTAGCACGCCTTTCTATTGATTCCAAAGCTGTTAGGTGGCATTTTGCAGCACCAGTCTATATATGGCAGCAATACTCCATGCACGACCGGACTTGCGCTTTATATACTTTACTTACTTTTACTTCATACCCTCATAAGCAATGAATTTAATAAAACATTTACTTCTAAAACATTCTCCAGAAACAGTCGCAAGGCATTTAATGAGTGGGCGACAGTAGGAATTCATAAAAGCAGACGAAGGTTATATTTCACTGATATTCCTATCTTGACAACATAGTCATTAAATACTTCTCCAATTGTCGCCGAGTCATTAACTTAAACAGAATGTTAATACCTGTTAAAAGAATTTAGATTTGAAAAAGTATTACCGCATAATATGGTAAAATACTTCAAAACTACTGATGTAATGAAAACTGCAGATTTGTGGAGGATTTCCGTTACAGTTACTGCATCCATTATAGATTTATTTGCACCTCATCTTGCTATTATTTTTAATACTTGTATCGATTCTGGTGTGTTTCCTGATTTAATGATTTATATTAAAATAGTATTTAAATGTGGTGGTACATTGGACCCGCTAATTATAGACCTATTTCTGTACTACCAATTCTCAGTAAAATTTTTGAAAAAATAATTTTGGATCAATTGTTAATTTTTTTTTTAATACAAATAAATTACTTCATAAAAACCAATTTGGTTTTACAAGGAGTAGCTCGACGTCTGACGCCGTGTTGAGCTTATGAAATATATTGTTAATGCCTGGGAGAATTCACAAGATGCCTTAGGTATTTACTGTGACCTTTCCAAGGCTTTCGATTGTGTTCATCATGAGACATTAATCAGGAAACTACAACATTACGGTGTAAAAAATTTGGCGCTTAGACTTATTACTTCATAATTAAGTAACAGAACTCAAAAAGTCGTTATAAATGGTAAAGGTTCCTCCGGATCGGTAGTATCAATGGGCGTTCTTCAGGGTTCGATTCTTGGCCCATTCCTATTCTTAATCTATATTAATGACTTACCTTATCTTGTAGGGAACAATCACGATATAGTATTGTTTGCTGACGATACCTCTTTAATTTTCAAACTAAAGCGGCAGTCAATTAATTATGACGATTTAAATAATGCTCTATCGAAGTTAGTACATTGGTTTAATGCCAACAATTTGCTCTTAAACGGCAATAAGACAAAATGTATTCCTCCGCTTTTACTAAGAAGGCTACAAATTGCTGAACGGTTTTGTGTTAAATTAATCAGTTCAAAAAATGCTTTAGTTTTAAAAAAAATACTTCCTTATGAAGTTCCTGAGTTTGATGATAGCTCATACATTGATGTAAATATGCTTTTATCTGGTCGATTACTAGACATACTAAGGATTGTTTTATACTCACAGACCCAAACCAAAAATGTGTATAAAAGTAAACCATGGCTTTTATATAAAATAGAATATGATGCTTTACTGAACATTAATGTTTCTTAGGTCAAGAAAAAGTGAATTCTCAAATGGAAATGTTAAGATATCTAGCTGATAATGATTTTTATACAATATATACAGATGGATCAAAATCTGAAGAGTACACAACGTCAGCATTTTATGATTCACAAAAGAAAATATATAAAACTTTTACAGCTGAATGTTATGCAATCTAAGTACTTAACTTTATTGTACATAAAAACATTGCGAATTCACAATTTCTAATTGTAACTGATTCAAAAAGTGTTATAACAGCTATTGAATCTAACAAAATGGGTTCCAAAAAAAAATTAAATTATATATAATATAAGAAACTTACTAAACAATCTCAGTAAAATAAAGAAGACTGTTTGTTACCTTCATGTGGGTTCCTTCACACTCTGGGATAACTGGGAACGAGGAAGCAGACATTGCTACTAGAGACGTATTCTCATCAACATGTTCAGACCACTCGACAATGTTGGAAATACCATTTACAGATATATATGCCTTGTTAAGCAAGAACTTGAGATCCTTATGGAAGGCATACTGGGAAGAAATAAGCAAGTCCAAAGGAATTTGGTATTATGAAATACAAAAAAGCCCGTCAGCCAGTGGCGGATTTACACATTTGCCGCCAGTAGGCTATTCTAATTTTGCGCCCCTACCAATCTTCTACAATTCGAAGCCTAGTTCCTTATGCCTTAATACTACTTAAACGTTATTAAATAATTTTTATTGCGGTTACTTACAGTGTAAAAATAATATATTCAATTACCTATAGTATGTGCCAAATCGATTGAGAAAAACGGACAATGACCTTTCGGTCGTTTAACCAGGGGTTACAAACCTTCAATATATAGGCACATTTTATATGTAGTACTTTCTTTATTTATAATGATTTTTTTATAATGATTGATATAATATATATTTATTAACTATTATTAAAAAGTTATGTGAAAGATCGCTGTAGAAGAAAAATCATCTATTGTTATAAAGTACTTTATTCATTTAACAACAAAAAACATTAATTTATAACACATATAAAGATTCGAGTGATAACGACACCGAATAAGTACGTACTTATGCAAAAGATAAAACTTTATTTTTAATATTATATAAGAACTTTATTTTTATTCGGTGCAATCATCACTCGTATCTTCACTTGATGAACTATCTGTAACATTAATTATAAAGCGATCTGCAGTTTGGTCAATTCTATCATCCATGCCACGCATTTTTTGTTCAACCTTAAGGACATGCTGAACACAGTTTTTCCATTTATCTGGCGTGATTTGAGTTAAACCATCTTTAAGTAAATTTTTAACATCTTTTAACTTGAAAGTTGTATTTTTTCGTGCAACGTACCCTTTCACATCTGCCCACACAAGTTCAATGGGGTTAAGCTCACAGTGATAAGGAGGTAACCTTACCACTGTGATGCTTTTTTCTTTTGCCATCTCGTCGGTGACGTAACTTCGATAGTTATCTTTAACTGCCTTTATTTTTTCCATTAAGTGGGTCTTTGTGTCCGAGGGCACGTATGCGATCTGTTTAGATTCTAGCCATTCCTGCATATTTTGTTTCCGCCAAGACATTGTTGGGGTTTTTTCTAAACGTCTGGAGTGGTAACTAGCGTTATCCATAACTATGACATCGCCGCTTTGCAGTTTTTCTATTACTTTTCTAAACCAGTCCTCGAAATGGAGAGCGTCCATACTCTCATGGTAGTCACCAGTAGATGATGATTCAAATACCCAATCACATCCCTCCAAAAAGCCATTTTCATTGCCAACGTGTACAACTATTAATCGCTTTCCTTTACCCGAAGGGGCTTTCGCGCCAGTAGAGTAGCCTTCTAACCGTGATTGACGAGAAGATTCAATTGTGGTGTCTTCCCATACCTTTCCCATAGTATGACCTGCGTTAATCCATGTTTCGTCAAGGTAAAAAATGTTACGTCCCTCGTTTCTTAATATTTGTATTTCTCTCAAATATCTGGTACGCCACAGAACTATCTCTGGGCGATCTATTAGACCACTTTTTCTGTTTCTCTTTATATATTTGAATTTTAAATGGCGCAACACACGTCGCAGGGAAGTTTTGCTCAAGTTTGGCAACTGGTCATCTTGATTTATACTGAGCAAAATTTTGTCTAAAGTCGGTAATTCTCCTGCAAGAAAGAACTGATGCACTTTCGCTCTTATAGCCGATTTATCAAAATCGTCCAACTTGTCAATTACAGACTTTTTTCTTTTATTAATTATTCCCTTTTCTGGTATTTTATGGGAATCTCTATACACGCTTAATACGCGATATATAGTGCTCTTGCTGACTCCTGAGATCTCCGAAACCTTTTCTACCATATTAACGTTTGAAGGATACACGTCTTCGGGCCAGGTGTTTTTGACATATTTGTATACATTAATGATAATCTCTTGTTCCCCGACCGACAAAGTGGTAGGTTTTCTCTTTTTTACTGGTGACGTTAAAGGTGCTCCAGAAGATGGGCCTGTAAATAAATGACAAAAATATACTACCATAGTACTACATCACATAAATACATATTGTTTTAGAAAATAAATACCACATGGTCACATAAAAAGAGCGCTTTAAGAAATAGAAAGGCTACGTCGTCGCATTTGTACCTATTTGTACGTACCTGCTACGTTTATTATGGGTCGGCGACGTCTCTTTCCACTTGATGTTGAAGGACCGGGTCCTTCACCAAATTCTCCTGAACTCATGTCGATTTGGTAACGACCGTCACAGTAAAACTAATATAACAGATTCAAAAAACAAAAACTTAACGATATAACAAATTTAACAGTAAAAACTCAACTAAAACAATGCAATGAATGCTATGAATTACCCGAGACGTACACACGCAAGCGCTATCCGAACACGAATGAAAACAAAATGGCGGACCGGCCCAAAAAAGGTGACGCATCTCTGGCTGCCATTGTCACGTTTCTTTTAGAACGAACTGACGTAACGCGCGTTTTGTTTATTTTAAAGGGATGAATTTGCAAAAGCTCGATATGGTGATTATATTGCTTCAAATATTTTTTTAATATGAAACTGTTATTAAATGAATTGCTGCGTTACTTACCATAAATTGAAATATAAAATATAACACATTTTTCGCGATGTACCGTAAGATTTTACTATGTTTATAGGAACCACAGACAATATTATTTAAGAAACAAAAAAACAAAACATATGTGCTGACCTAGAAGTGGGAATAATATCAATATTTAAATATTGTTATCACATCTAAATTGAGATTTTGTAAGTTACGCCTTTTGACACTCGGCTCATATCTGAGGTCATTGTCCGTTTTTCTCAATCGATATGGCACATACTATAGTAACAATCCAGCTGATAATGACGATGCAATTCAATTAATTAAGTTATGAAAGTTTTACAATACCTATTTGCGTAATTTTCTATTCGCAAAATAATCATCAATCGTCGGATGAAATCTTGTTCATTAATTTTGAGTTCTGACTCTATTCACAAAATAGCTAAGGTGTTTAGCTTTTCTTAACTTTCGGTAGTTTAATTTACGACGGGCTGTTTTCTGCAACTTCACGTCTAAGCGCGTATTTTGCGTGTGGACAGGAATAATGTAATTATTCGAGAAATGAAATCACCACAAAGAAGTTCAACGGTCCTGATATGTTGCAAGTAACTTAGGGGAATGATCCTGGCTTGCCGAGATATTGACTTTAGGTAGATTTTAGATAATTTTTCAGCCATTTTAAGTGAGAAAAGAGGAAAGATTTGTCACTGGTGTATATATATCCATATGAACTGCTATATCCAAGTTTAGATAAACATTATGAAAATTCTGGTTTCGCAGGAACGAAGATAAAACTTCAAAATGACCCAGAATCTGGTTTCACCAAAATTCTTTCAGAAGAAAGGTGGCATTGAAAATGTATAAATTCTTGAACTAAGTCAGTCTCTAAATCATTAGAATACATTTCTTCCAAGAAAGGAGCTCTTTTTGTAATGGTTGATCTTGATGATGTTGTTAATTTTGGTGAAAAAATGAAAAGTTTTTTGAACCAACACCTACCGTTTTTCTAATTAAGATACGAGTCTATCAATGAGAACGAGAAATCTATTAGCTCTGAAAGTATCACTGGAAGTCATTCTCGTTTTCAAGTATCTAATCATATATTTTTTTCGATCGCTTATTTCGATCACTTTTTCTTGGAAATACTTAAAAATTTCTCGTTCAGCTACAAAGAACTGAAGAAGCAACAAGCTTCTGTGCAACATTCAGCAGCCGCAATTGCCACTAAATTTTAATAGAGGACAGAGCAAGGAACGAAAAAAAACAAAAGGTGCTTGGCTTTGAATTTTAGATCTTGTACACACACCAGACATGCTTGCGGCATTATCATACTACGGCAAAAACCCTCTTCTTCAGAACGTTTTTCCAATAAGTAATTATCCAAAAACTTGTGCCAGATAAATATTAGTGCGTATTAAAAATCGTACCAGGATTCAACTGAGGCAGATTTTCTTTTGGTTCTGAAGTAAATACATCTATCTGTTTCGAACTCAATACCAACACGCAGCGTACGCCTTCAACAGCACGATCCTGCTGCAGCTCCCGCGGCGGCCGCGCCTCTCTCGTTCAGTCTATTCATCAGCATTTCAATAGATAATATACTATACATAGGCATTTCGACCAAACACACTTAGTGAACGGTCATGTCACTCGTTTCCGCGCCACAACCAAACGCGACTATGCAAATTGTAGGAAAATTTACCAACCAAGTGAAATATTAAAAAGATTTTGCCCCAATATTGCCGCTCCTAAAATCTGCCGCCCTAGGCTCATGCTTACTCAGCCTGCTGGTAAATCCGCCACTGCCGTCAGCCACTCCTTGGTCCAACAAAAAAGGGATCAATAATAGAAAATTTGTTGCCGTGTAGTGGTGGTCAAGAATATCCACTACCTCATATCCTCCCGTGGGTGTCGTAAAAGGTGACAAAGGGAAACAGGCAGGAGATGGGCAGCAGCGTCTCCCTGATAATAGCCAAAATTACAATAAAAACTGCGGTTGCCAACCCGCTCGCCAAGCGTGGAAACTATGGCAAATACCCCCCAATGATTAAAGCAACAAACAGACGACCCCAGTCCTCGGCGGCCCCGCTATTCCTGGCTACGGTGGCGACCATGGTAATGGCGGGGCAGGGGGTGCTAAGAATCTCCGGTGGAGGTTCGGTTGCCACCTTAGACGACTCGACCTGGCAACGGACAACGCACGCACCCTGAGGACTGACGAGAAGATCGTGGAGCTGGAAGAAGAGCTAGACAAGTTGCGCTGGCATATTATAGGATTATCCGAAGTCCGAAGAGAGGGGAAGGACACTGTAATCCTCGAATCCGGCAACTTGCTCTATCATCGGGAGGGCGACCATCTGTCCCAAGCAGGTGTCGGATTTATCGTCCACAAGTCTCTCGTTAACAACGTTGTAAAGATCGGGAGTGTGTCGACGAGGGTTGCGTACCTTATACTCAGAATCACCAAACGGTATTCGCTGAAGGTCATACAGGTTTACGCACCAACCTCGGCACAACCCGATGAGGAGGTGGAGGAAATGTATGAGGATATCTCTAGAGCCATGCATTCCTCCAAAACCCAATATATGGTGTTAATGGGAGACTTCAATGCAAAACTAGGCACAAGAGAGAACAGTGAGCTGAAAGTAGAGAAATTTGGAATAGAGCAACGGAACCCAAGGGGCCAGCAGCTGGCCGACTTCATGGAGAAAGAGGGACTCTTTATGATGAACTCTTTCTTCCAGAAGCGGCCCCACAGGAAGTGGACCTGGTCGAGCCCCGACGGTTCGACAAAAAATGAGATTGACTTCATTATGACGACCAGACGACAACTGTTCAGTGATGTCTCCGTGATCGCGAGGGTGAAAACTGGTAGCGATCACCGAACGGTTAGAGGCACACTGAACCTAAACGTTAAGTTGGAGAGGTCTCGTCTAATGAAGTCAACGCTCCGTCCCCCTCGTGCTCTGTTCCACAGTCCCGAAACCTTTCAGCTCGAGTTACAAAACCGTTTTCAGTGCCTAGAAGACTGCAATGAAGTGGACGATATGAATGACAAGCTCGTGGAAACTGTCCATGCGGTCGGAGCTAAGTTCTGCAAGACCCGCCGCAGTAGAACACAAAAACTCTCCGATCACACTCTTAATTTCATGGCTGTTAGACGGGAGATGAAGCTACATTCTTCAATAGACTTGACAGCATAGAGGCATCTGAACAGACAGATCTCCAAATGCATGCGGCGGGACTTACGCAACTTCAATACAGCTCGTATTGAAGAAGCGATCGAGCGGAACCAAGGCTCCAAAGTCTTTGCCAGAGATCTGTCTCCCAGAAAGAGCTCACTGTCAAAGCTGAAGACAGAATGTGGCAGCATCGTTTCAGGGGCACCTGAGATTTTGAGTGAGATTGAGAGGTTCTATGGGCAGCTGTACACGTCATCGTTGGAGCCACACGTAAGTGTGAGAAACGATCCAAGAGCGAGTCTCATCCGACACTATTCCGAACATATCCCTGACGTCAGTCTGAGCGAGATTAGAATGGCTCTCCAGCATCTTAAAAACGGTAAGGCCCCAGGCGAGGATGGAATTACAGCGGAGCTTCTGAAAGCGGGTGGAAGACCGGTACTTGAAGTCCTTCAGAAGCTCTTTAATTCCGTCCTCCATGGTGGCATTACACCGGAGGCGTGGAGCAGAAGTGCGGTGGTCTTGTTCTTCAAGAAAGGTGACAACGCTCTCTTGAAGAACTACAGACCGATTTCCCTTCTGAGCCGCGTCTACGTGCTGTTTTCGAGAGTCATTACGAATTGTCTCGCACGCAGACTTGACGACTTCCAGCCTCCCGAACAAGCCGGTTTCCGAAAGGGCTTTAGCACCATAGACCACATACATACCCTTCGGTAAATTGTACAGAAGTCCAAAGAGTACAATTTGCCACTATGTCTGGGGTATGTGGACTATGAGAAAGCATTTGATTCTGTCGAAACTTGGGTGGTGCTGCAGTCCCTTCAGCGGTGCCAAGTTGACTGTCGGTATATCGCAGTGCTGAAGTGTTTGTACAGTAGAGCTACTATGGCTATCCGAGTACAGAACCAGAGTACGAAACCTATCCAATTGCAGAGAGGTGTAAGACAGGGTGACGTCATATCCCCGAAACTCTTCACCGCTGTATTGGAAGACGTTTTCAAGCTTCTGGACTGTAAAGGATACGGTATCAACATCAATGGCGAGTACATCACTCACCTTCGATTTGCCGACGATATAGTCCTTATGGCAGAATCGCTGGAGGACCTAAGCGCTATGCTCAATGACCTCAATATTGTCTCCCAACGGATAGGTCTTAAGATGAACATGGACAAAACAAAGATTATGTTTAATGTCCATGTCACACCTATGCCGGTAGTTGTTGGGAGCACTAAGCTCGAAGTTGTTGACGAGTATGTTTACCTGGGACAAATAGTCCGACTAGGTAAGTCCAACTTCGACCGAGAGATCAATCGACGGATTCAACTCGGCTGGGCAGCGTTCGGGAAGCTACGACACATCTTCTCGTCAGACATACCTTAAAACGAAATTGTACAACCAGTGCGTGTTGCCAGTGATGACTTACGGAACTGAGACGTGTGGTCCTTAACAACAGGCCGTATGAGGAAGCTCAAGGTCGCTCAGCGAGCTATGGAGAGGCCTATGCTTGGAGTTTCTCTGCGTGATAAACTTAGAAATGAGGATATCCGCAGTAGAACTAGAGTAACCGACACTGCCCAACGGATTAGTAAGCTGAAGTAGCAGTGGGCCGGCCATATAGCTCGAAGAACCGACAACCGATGGGGAAGAAAGGTTCTCGAGTGGCAGCCTCGTACCGGTAGGCGAAGTGTAGGGCGACCCCCCACGAGATGGAGTGACGACCTGGTAAGGCATGCAGGAAGTCGATGGATGCAGGTGGCTCAGGACCGTGCTTTGTGGCATTCCTTGGGGGAGGCCTATGTTCAGCAGTGGACTTATGAAAGGCTGTAATGATGATGATGATGATGAATAGAAAATTCATTACGACTGTAAACCGAATGAGATTTGGACATAGCAGAGTAGCCGCCCGCTTGCATCGTTTAGGAATGAAAGAAAATGCAAATTGTGAATATTGTGGAGATACGAAAAGAGACCTAAAACATCTGGTTTTTCAATGCAGTCAATTTGGTTTGAATAGATTACTCCTCATTAATTCCATTCAAGATATTAACAATGATAAAGTTTCTAATACTCTTTAAAGTTTACATACATACATACATATAATCACGCCTCTTTCCCGTAGGGGTAGGCAGAGACCACTTCTTTCCACTTGCTACGATCCTTACATACTTGTTTCGCTTCGTGCACTTTCATTATTCCCTTCATATATGCTCTACGGTTTAGGGTACTCTTGACCTGGCCTAGCTGATGAAAAATTCTTCCGACCACTTTATTCCTTTATATCTGGTTTCCAAGATATATAAAAATAAGAAGAACGTGATATTAATCAATAGTACAAACTGAATCAAAGTGAAATGAAAGTGAATTTTTGATGAATGTATAGTAAAGTTAATACATTGTAACTTCAGGCTCAGAAGAGCTAGAACCCAGAGCCGTAAAGCCAGTTTAAAAAAATCCTGAATCCAGTTTATAAAATGTACTCTGTGATCTGTGAGAGAAACCACAGACTAGATAGAGAAACTAACGTTTAGAGAAACTAACGTTTGTGAGTGTATTTGACTGTCCTGTCTTTTATAAAATAGAAACGTATAAGTTTTCAAATTAATTTTCATTACTGTTAACTATCGATTTGTCGTCCTCCATTCTTTATATTTAGTAATCAGTCAATATGTCTGGAGAGCCACAAAACAATGGCAACTTAGAAGAACAAAGACCAAACGGCGGTAGTGATGATAGCGATGCTTGGGGTAGTCACGATTCATCTTCTGTACGGCCTTATGGGAAAATGCCTGTTGACCGAAATGCTCCGTATTATAATATGAACCACAAATATCGCGGTATGGCGATCATCTTTAACCATGAACATTTCGATATTCACAGCTTGAAGTCTCGCACTGGTACAAACGTAGATAGCGACAATTTGTCTAAAGTTCTTAAAAATCTGGGATTCCGAGTTACTGTACTACACAATTTAAAATCTGAAGATATTAATCATTACATTCGTCAGACTGCTGAAATGGACCACTCAGACAACGATTGCTTACTCGTAGCAGTATTGACTCACGGTGAGCTAGGCATGTTATATGCTAAAGACACACACTACAAACCTGACAATCTCTGGTACTACTTTACAGCAGACAAATGCCCAACTCTTGCCGGTAAGCCTAAAATTTTTTTTATTCAAGCTTGCCAAGGTGATAAACTGGATGGTGGTATAACACTTACAAGTCGTACAGAAACTGATGGTTCTTCTAGTGCCTCATATAGAATACCCATTCATGCAGACTTTTTGATTGTATTTTCTACAGTGCCAGGATACTATTCCTGGCGAAATACTACAAGAGGCTCATGGTTCATGCAAGCTCTCTGCGAAGAATTGCGATATTCGGCAACAGAAAGGGATATTCTGACCTTACTTACATTTGTATGTCAAAAAGTTGCACTTGATTTTGAGTCTAATACTCCAGACATGTTAACAATGCATCAACAAAAGCAAGTGCCCTGCATCACTAGTATGCTCACAAGATTATTAGTGTTTGGAAATAAAAAGTAAGAAAGGTGAAAATAATGGTTTTCGCTTACCTAAATTATAGTAGGTAGTAATATTTGATAATTCTAAACTATTTTTAGGAAACTGCATTCCTATTCTGATCTTTAGAAAATAATACTTCTTTTTAACTCACATTAAATTGATAATAATAGGCAATGTGCTGTAAAATAATAATTAACTAGTTTTTTCCATCCCATTGATAATATTTTTTTACAAATTGTAAGGTTTAGTTTAGTAATATTATTAAGTGAATTAATTTCTAATATTTTCCTTTGTAAAAATGAATTATTACTTATATGCATTTTATAGTATTTACAACCTGCACACCAGAAAATAAACAAACATAACTGTAAAAAAAATGTAGTACTAATTTAACTAGAGAATTCATCTTAATTGCTAATACAGTAAATAGCTTTCAAACAAATTTTTGTAGTCTAATACTTTAAAAAATCCTAAGTATGGTACTTAAAAATACTTTAAAACTATATTGTTTCACTATGAAATATAAAAAATAAAAATTTAAATCATTCACTTCATGTATCTCATCATTTTATAATAATGTATTTTATCTATATAATTATAACTGCATATAACATATCACAAGTTTACATACATTTTTTATGGTAGAAATATGTACAATAGTAACAAGGAAAGCGCACAAGTGTCATGCTAGTAAAAAATGGATGACTAGAGTTGTTTCAATGGAAGCTGATTAGCACAATTCTGCTACATTTAAAATAAAATAAATATAGATAATATTACTTATGTTTATAAAATCGATATCTGAAGCTATTAAAACTAAGGATCTGATCTATTTTAATATGAATTCTTCATTACTGAAGTTACTTAATTATGAATTACTTGTTCATATTATTGAATTTTAGATTTTTTTTTAAATAATTTGTTATTTATATTTATATATGTGTGGAACTCCTTGTCGGTAAAAGAATAATATGTATGATATTTAGAAATGTTGAAATGATTGAAGTGAAGTGAGAATTTGTATTTCTCTTTGTTATACGTTCTCTATTGTATTTTCTATTCAAATTATGCAAAACCAACACCTCACACTGCTAAAATTAAAAAAAAAATGGAATTATAAAAAAAAATCGGTTGTCTGTAAAGTCGGTTTACTGACGATAGTTGAACATGACAACGTCATAAGAAATATTTAATATCGAAAGAATCATTACCTTTATCGCCGCAATTATCGTTGCTATAAACAATTGACACCACATTCGCTCGCACAGTCGCTCGTTCCGCGCTCTCCCTTGCACTCTAAATGGAACGCCTATGTAACGCCGCATGAGTCATGTTTTTTCGTGCGTGCAGCCAGCTTCATCGATTTATAAGACGTTGTCACGTCAAAAACATTCTAGAATGTGTTATTTTGAATATTATACCTACTGTTTTTATTTTTCGGAATATATTAACCCAGGTGGTATTTATTTGTTTTTATTACATTTCCTAGGTTTTTGCGTTACATAAATTGTTTAGTTAAATTGTAATAATAAAATATATTCATAATAAATTAATTTTAGTAATAACATCTAACTGCCATATTGAGAATTACTTTACCTCTATAGATTTATGTCAATTTAATTGTTTCATGAACTATTTGCTCTACTAAAGTTGTAATGGTGAGGTTACCACCAGTTTTTGTGATAATGATACTGACTGATGTATGTATAGAGTAATGTAAAATTAAGATTTGGTAATATTATGTGAATTTTGTAAGAAGACCAAGCAAAATGAGATTGGACAACAAAGTGTAGTAGTGCCTTGAAAAACATTTTATGATTTCTATGAACAAGCCTCAATAAAATTGTATCCAATATAATATCTTCATAGGAAACATATTTTTTATAACTTGTATGAGCAATAAATGTCACTTCCAATATCATAGTTTTATTTATCAATTGTCTTGTTATAGACTACAACAACCCAATGGTTTAAGCATCCACTGTGTTGGGTGAGACCAAAGAGTATATAATAACTGTCCTAGAAATGAGATGTATTTACGCTACCAGGTTTTAAAACCAGGGTTTCACTTCAATGTAGGAATCCCTGGTACGAGAAAACTTGCAAGTATGAAAGTATGAGCTATATATATGTAATCCTCCTCATCGATTTCGATGACTGCGTCCCTAGAAATTAGGATATTTTACCATGAGCCCTGATATGGCTTGCTAGGCCAAACTTGGTCATTTTTATAGGAGAATGGACAAACGAGCATGCCACTCACCTCATGGTAATTGACTACTGCTGTCCATGAACAACTGCAACACTAGGGTAATCGCAGATGGGTGCCGGCCTTTTTAAAAAAGAAGTTTCATTCTTTTCTTGAAGGTTCCTAAGTCATATCGGTCTGGAAAAGTATCTGGTGGTAGTCGATTCCACAAGGAAGTTTCGCGAGATACCTTCTAAATTACACAGTAGTGGACCACTAATCATCCAGATGGTATGGATGGTATCGCGAGTTTTGTCGCGATGTGCGATGGTGAAATTTAGCGGCTGGGATTTGTCTAAACAATTCCTCAGAGCACTCTCCATGGTTAATCGATAAAATACGCAAAAAGATTCAACATCTTTTCGCAGTGCCAGTGAGTCAAGCCGATCAGAAAGAGCTCAGACACCGACGATTCTAACCGCCCTGCGCTGGATGCGATCAAATGGAAGGAGCTGGCACTGGGGAGCCCCAGCCCAGAGAAGAGAACAGTATTCCATGTGAGAACGAACCTGCAACTTATAAAGTTGCAGGCGGTGTGCCGGAATGAATCCCGCCTTGCTGAGCACCAAGCTTTTAAGAGGCCAATTTGGTATTTTCTTCCAAGTGACCACGAAACTGCACGTCACTCGATACGTCGACGCCGAAGATTCCGATACTGGGTGAGGCAACAATGGGAGTGCCCTAAAACAGGAGGCACGACAAAGGGGTTCTTGTTAGCGGTAAACGCGCAAACTTGTATCTTCTGGGGATTGAACTGGACTAGATTTAGTCGCCCCCAGTCCGATACTTTGTTCAACACTTCAGACACAAGTTTATTCCGGTACTCGGCAACGTTTTCCCGAGAAATATTAGCACGGCTGGTGTATAAAGCATCATCAGCGCTGTCTGCATAGCAAAGAATATTACCGGTTTGCAATATATCATTAATATGCAGAAGAAATAGCGTTGGTAATAGGACGTAGCCTTGTGGAACAACAGCGTTAATAAGCTTGTAATCGGCATGCACCGTCTACTACGACCTTGATGCTGCGATCTGCAAGAGAACTGGTGATCCAATTGCACAATTTCTCGGGAAGCCCAAGGAAGGATGTTTCGAAAGAAGCGCTTTGTGCCAAACCCGACCAAAGACCTTCGCTATGTCCAAACTAACGGCCAACAAGGGGGAGGCCCTTGGACTCTACTGCCTCCTCCCATCATCTATGAGATAGGTAACCCAGAAGATAGCCAGCTGAGCGACCCCGATGGAAACCGTACTGGCGGTTACTAATCAGTTAGTGATCCTCAAGGTACCTCATGAGCTGGCAGTTAGTAATTGTTTTCATTATTTTGAAGAACAAGGAGGTGATAGCGATAGGCCTGTAGTTGGGGCGGATCTAAGCGGTCACCTTTTTTGTGATCGAGTGCACCAAAGATGTATTTCATGAGTACTAGGCCTAGGGAGTAGTAGTAACCGGAAAAGATGCGTTAAAACCGGTGCCAACTTCGGAGCACACGTCTTCAGTACAATAGGCGGTACACCATCAGGCCCACTTGACTTGTTAAATTTCAGGGAGAGGAGTGCTTTGCGCACCGAGCGCCATGTAAACCGCACATCCTGCATGGAGCACTTACGCCGCGGGATGTTCCCCCCGTCATTGAGAGTCGAGTTGGACGCAAAGAGAGAGCCTAGCAGATCTAGCTTTCTCCTTTGCGGCATGGGCCAGTGAGTCGTTCTCCTTGAGCACAGATGGCTGACAGAATTTCCCTTGGAAAGCCTTGGCGAAAGATCAGAATGCCTGTGTTCCCGAAGGAAGTCAAACTAGTTTCTCGCCAATTCAGCCGATGTTCAGGTCAGAAGTCAGTCAAGACTGTGCTTTACCTTGGCAATGATACTTGAAGAACCTGGAGGCGGAATTATAGTACTTTTTAAGAGCTCTAATGTTTGCATCCCGGGACGTTGATGCATCACAGCCCAGGCCCAGTAGCACTCCTGCTTATGATGTGATGCAATTTTACAGGAGTGACCAAACCATGGCTGAGATCTGCCTCCGATAGTAATGGAATAAATAAATCTTAAAAACTCTGAAGAGTATGTATGGGAGAGCTTAGGTCTCCTTTTGTGCAATTGGCGTTTTGTGTCTAAAGTTTTGAGGCGGCTTTTCTCAAACGATTTAATGCTTTTGAAGATGGTCGATCGCCAGGATGATCTTTCTGCTGCAAGCTCCTACCAACTGGGGAGGTTTTTTTTTATAGGATAAGGGTGACAAACGAGCACACAGTCCACCTGATGGTAAGTGGTTGCTGCGGCCCATAGACATCTACATCTATCCTCTATTACAAATCAAAATGTAGATGCGTTGTCACCCGTGAGGACTAAGATGGAATGCCTCATTCCCAGTAAAAACGGCCTCCGGCCACCTGCACTCACCAAGCGAAACGCAGAGGTAAACCTCTACTTCACGCTGGTTTTCTGTGAGGTTGTGGTACCACCCCGGTTCGAGCCGGCCCATCCGTGCGACAGCAAAAGCTGCCGCATGGATCTACCACTGTTAAAACTGGTCCATAGCACAAGCGGTAATGTGTCTTGAACACATCCTTATATCGTAAATGTAGACCACCAAGCTTTCGTTTACCTTCCTCCATCTCCAAGTAGAAAACAGCTTTAGGTAAACATCTGTCATTCTTGCAAAGGACACGCCCAGACCATCTGAGCTGACGTAGTATTAAAAGAGCTTCCATGTCGTATATCCCAGGGCGACGCAGAACCTCAGAATTAGCAATATGGTCCTGCCACTTGAACTGTAAACATCTGTCATTCTTGCAAAGGACACGCCCGGACCATCTGAGCTAACGTAGTATTAAAAGAGTTTCCATGTCGTATATCCCAGGGCGACGCAGAACCTCAGAATTAGGAATATGGTCCTGCCACTTGATCTGTAAACATCTGTCATTCTTGCAAAGGACACGCCCGGACCATCTGAGCTAACGTAGTATTAAAAGAGTTTCCATGTCGTATATCCCAGGGCGACGCAGAACCTCAGAATTAGGAATATGGTCCTGCCACTTGATCTTAAAGATCTTAAACATCTAAGCTAATTTTAATCTAACTTATTACTCAACTTTGGGAGGTATTAAGTCTTAAAAATGCCAGTTTAGATAGAATTTTTCTTTATTCTTTATTGTACTCACTGTAAGTAGGTAAAAATTATTAAATATTTAAATAAGATGTACAAAGGCAAGCTTAACTCTAATATCAGTTTTCTTCCAGCAAAACCTATTGGGAAAGAGAAATAAAGTTTTATGTATAAAGCAAGGACGTCGCAGCGTGCGTACTTAATAATTAACATAACACTACTTAATAGAAATTGGCTTTAACTTACAGTTAACAATGAACATATAAGTGTATAAATTATAAGTATAATTTATTTTCTTATTTCTATTAATTTACATATGTAGCAGCCAGGCTAGTCAACCCTAAACGGTAATAAATAATGTATACCCTGCTGCTACCATAACGCAAAAGGTGAAGGTCTGAAGAAAACATTATTTCCTAATTACCCCCGGCTACTACTGCGGTACTGCGGGCTGCATATCGATGCGAGATAATTTGACGTATATATTTAACGTTCTAATATAGAAACAAGAAACAGCCGCAAATATCAACAGCACCGCATCGTCTTCACACGCCGGCTATCTTCACGCATCCGTCGACCATTTTCGAGCCGTTTCTTCAATGCCGCAGCTTTACTTCTTCTTGCTGTTCCGGAGATGTGTCCCACGCCGCCGCCGCTCGACGATAACCGCCGATTACGCGCGCGCGCCGGTCTGTATCACTTTTAACTTGCTACATATATATTTATGTATGATCACTTTTATCTTTTATAACTCCGTCCAGCAACGCAGCTACGAGAAACGATCCACGAGCCACGAGTCTAACGCCGGCAAACGGAGCGCGACATACATATAATAGTTGTACATAATATTTTATGGATTAATCTTTATTGGTCAAAATGTATGTATTGTAATTGGCTAAGTAAATAAAATATTTTACTATTGGTAAACTTAGGACGTAGCCGGACATATAAATATAGGCAGAGTTAGCTGAATAAGATATACACCATTCGCTTGCACATCAGAAAATAGTTTTATTTCTCCGCTCCTAGACCACTCGGAGTCTGTTAATAGTGGACACCATACACCACTATTACACATACATATATATTAATAAAGATAATAAATATATACATATATACACACACACACACACACATATATATATATATATATATATATATATATATATATATATATATATATATCTTTATTATCTTTATATATAAAAATTACGTGTCACGTTGTTTGTCCGCGATGGACTCCTAAACTACTGAACTGATTTCAATGAAATTTTGCACACTGTGCATTTTGGTCCAACTTGAGAGATAGGATAGTTTTTATCCCAATAAATATCCCTCAAAAATTTTTATTGCGAATTTAAGGATTTTTATAGGAAGGGTCGTTGGAAAGGGCAGAACAACGTCTGCCTGGCGAGCTAGTATTATATATATGTATAAAAAGTACGTGTCACGTTGTTTGTCCGCGATGGACTCCTAAACTACCGAACTGTTTTTAATGAAATTTTTGGTCAATGTGCTGTTTGGTCCAACTTAAAAGATAGGATAGCTTACATCTCAATTTATAGTCGCAATACAATATTATTTTATTGAAAATTATTTGTCTATTATTTGACAGTCACAATTATTATCTGTTAGCTCCAAACGATTCTGTCAGATGACGATATCTGTTGACTGGATTGAGTAAATATTTAATAGATGGCGCTATGTTAAAAATGCAAACGTTTAATATAAGCTACAATTTAGTAGTATAACCACCACGTGTTGCTGTAAGTATTCAACAAATAGAACCGATTTCAAAAAAAATTTGCAGACTGTGCAGTTTGGTCCAACTTGAGAGATAGGATTGTTTTTATCCCGATAAGTGACCCTCAATTTTTTTATTAGTAATTTCAGGAGTTTTTTTGGGAAAGCAAATGGTCGTTCGGAAAGGGCAGAACAACGTCTGCCTGGTCAGCTCGTATATATATATATATATATATATATATATATATACATACATATACAATTGTACATATAAATACATAAAATATGTAAATATTTATAATTCTAAGTTGATAGATAATGTTTCTTTGCTCCGAAATATATCAAGAGAAGAGCTAGCACGTATGTCATGTGGAAGTGAGTTCCATAGCTTGACCGCCCTTACAGTAAATTTTGTGATTCATTGATTGAAAATATTCAATCTAGTAAATTTAAAAATATTGGATCGTTATATTGAATCAAAAATTCGGGAGCCTGTGCATTCTGATCCCTCGCCAAGGTCATGCGGTACCTTGAGGAGCACCAGCTGATTAATGACCACCAGAACGGTTATCTAACTTATTTACTCAAATGCCTACGCAATACAAGTTTCGCGGGGGCAAGGGCGGGTTATGACAGACTCGCACCGACTAAAACCCCGTGGTGTTCGTCCTTCGCCGCATATAGGCAGGATCACGGGAACGCTTTTGCATACATCCGCGGTACCACCAGCGCCGGTCGATCCTCCTCACGCCTTCCTACTCGGCCTATTGCTCCACCTGCGCAATGGACGCCTCCGTGTCCATTGCGCGAAGGCCAGGAAAAACAAGCACTCAGAAGCAAGCACTAGCCTTCCTGAACCCTGCGACGGATCTGGTCCATGGCTCTGCCGCCAACCAAGGTCGGCTGCGGAGGGGAAAGAAAGGGCGGCATCTCGCAATACCGACACTCCTCTCCACCGCAGCTCAACTACCACCACATTTATTCACGGTGCGGCCCCGTCAGAGTCGCGGAGGATAGGGCGAGTGGCGTATCGATATATCAACACTCCTCTTCTTCCACGACTCCACCACGGCTACAGTGGTAGAGGGAGAAAGCACCCCTCTCGCCACAGCCCACCAACACACATCCGAAGTAGGCTCGCCAAGCCCACACGAAGTGGCTTCCTCGGGCTGGCGCTACACCTCCGGCAGCCATATGGGTTCCTGTTAATTTACCGCTGGTGATCAAGTCACGGCTACTAAACTCCCCCCCCCCCCCACTCCGCCACGACAAATCAGGAACCCGTTCGGGGGGGTACCTAACCTTATCTAAACTAACACACCGATGGTCGCAGGCGGTCAAGTCCAAGGGCAGTATTGCAGTTTTTGAAAATACTTTTATTTGAAAAATTGAATGTGATTTATGGACAACAATTACGCGTACGCGCGCTCCTCTGTGTACATAACAAGCTATGAATAAATCCCCCACTCCGATCCCCCACTAGGTTGAGTGACGACCTGGTAAGATATGCAGGAAGTTGATGGATGCAGGTGGTTAAGGTTCATGTTAATGGAGGCCTATGTTCTGCAGTAGACTTGTAAAGGGCTGTAATGATGATGATGTCACGAGCATGAAATATGAATTAAGATAACAATAATTATTTAATTATAATGTTTGAAAATTTTGTTAATTATAATGTTTTACTACGTACACTGGTTTTAAGTAGTTCGGTTTTTCTTTTAAAATTAAACAATTAATTAAAACAATATGTACGAGCTGGTGTGCTGTACAATCTTAGAAGTTGATAAAAATGATAAGGACTTGAACTGATTATGTAATTTATTCTGATATTATTGATAGTGAGTACAATGCGCGACGGCGAATGATTGCGTACTGAATGGATGAGAATGAAAAATGATACAATATGGTAAAAATGCTTAAGTGCAAAAATGTGCGGTTTGTAAAGACCGTACATGCTGCGGGGAGAGAGAGAGAGAACAGATGATGATTGATAGGCGATTACAAATTGATACTAATTGATAACGATGATTATACTATAAAAATTAGCTTATAAATTTCAATTAAAAAACTTATAAATTTCACACTTCACTACACTGCACTAAGATCACAAAAACGTTTGCAAACTGTAGGCGACGTCGACTTATCCAGTGCGCGTGCACTCAGTTCACCCGATGACGTAACTGCGATACCGCGGGGCTCGACCGATGTTGCTTGCTCTGTGTTTCGGTTCGTGCCAGTGAACTGTACATTCAAGCCAGCTGATCTTTCGCTTTGAGAGGGACCTTGTATACGTGCGGCGCATCTGCGGCGTAGACTCCGCAAGGCGATTAATGTTGATGCTAGTATAGCTGCTCCCAGCAGAAGATAAATAAGCACATATTGATGTAGGTCGTGGTTTGATAACTGATTTACCATCTCTGTATCAGCGTTGCTTGTCTTCAGCTGCTCTATTTGGTGTCCAATACTTGACAAGTGTTTTCGATTCTCCTCATTTTCTGACTCGTCGAATTTCTCGAGCCTTTGGAGAGGAATAGATAGGTTGATGACATCATTGATTGGAGGTATGTCTATCTTTGCAAGGTCGGGCTTGATATTATAATTAGTGACCTGCTTTCTGTGTGAAAATATTGTCAATGTTTCACTTTTAATGAAACAGCCGTCCTCGAGAATGATAATACCGGCCTTGCTAAGTCGTTGCGCTGTAACATGATGCTCGCATATTATTCTTATCATCCTTTGATTACAGCAAAAGTACAGGTACGTATTTAGTTTGTTAAGTTCAACCCATATATCCTTGCAGGGCGAAGTTTTGATTTCACACTGACCTGTGTCTTCATTTTTGATGCAGAGAATATCGTCCGAATTCATATGGAAAATAGGTTTCTGTAGCGGGCAAAGGTGAGTCTCAGCGTTGAACTGTGTACATCTTCGAACTTCTTCTTCTGATAATGGTACGTACGAGTCCTTTTGGATGTTGATCGCGATATGATCTGCGATAGGAGTGATGCGGACCATCTGTTTTTGTACTTGCTGCGGGATAGATATAAGCCTGTAAATCTCGTAGGTATCCCTGCTTACCAACGGGATTTTGATCTCGAAAATAAAGTATTGGCTTGTCATCCTTGCTTTTACTTCCAGTCAGGGGCGTAGCTACCGCCGTATCAGCCGTATCAATGATACGGGGCCCCCGGGCTACAGGGGCCCCCAACGTGTGTAAGCAAAAACTCCAAGGACTTCTAATGGGACAGGAAAGGCTATCACTATTCTCTAAAGAAGTAAAGAATTTAGTAAAACTGAAATCGTCTTCAGCTATGTTCGCCGAACAAAAGGCACGAAAATTAAATTGTTTGGCTAGCTTAGTTCCTAGGAGTATTTATTGTAAGTAATAACTCATAAGCCCGTGTAGTGGCGGGTAAGAATACTCACAACCCCATATCTTCCCGTGGGTGTCGTAAAAGGCGACAGACGGAAACTGAGGCAGAGGATGGGCAGCAGCATCTTTCTGATAACAGCAAAACAACAATAAAAAAACTGCGCTTGCCAACCCGCTCGCCAAGCGTGGCAACTATGGCAATATACCCCCATGAAAGTAACGAAGAGATGGCCCCCAGTCCCCGGCAGCCCCGCTATTCCTGGCTAAGGTGGCGACCATGGTAACAGCGAGGCAGGGGGTGCTAAGAGTCTCCGGTGGAGGTTCTGTTGCCACCTACGACGACTCGACATGGCAACTTATAACGCACGCACCCTGAGGACTGACGAGAAGGTCCTGGAGCTAGAAGAAGAGATAGACAAGTTGCACTGGAATGTCATAGGATTATCCGAAGTCTGAAGAGAGGGGGAGGTCACGGTAATCCTCGAATCCGGCAATTTGTTCTATCACCAGGAGGGCGACCATCTGTCCCAAGGAGGTGTCGGATTTATCGTCCACAAGTCTCTCGTTAACAACGTTGTAAAGATTGGGAGTGTGTCGACGAGGGTTGCGGACCTTATACTCAGAATCACCGAACGGTAATCGCTGAAGGTTATACAGGTTTACGCATCAACCTCGGTACACGCCGATGAGGAGGTGGAAGAAATGTATGAGGATATCTCTAGAACAATGCATTCCTCCAAAACCCACTATACGGTGTTAATGGGAGACTTCAACGCAAAACTAGGCACAAGAGAGAACGGTGAGCTGAAAGTAGGGAAATTCGGAATAGGGCAACGGAACCCAAAGGGCCAGCAGCTGGCGAACTTCATGGAGAAAGAAGGACTCTTTATGATGAACTCTTTCTTCCAGAAGCGGCCCCACAGGAAGTGGACCTGGTCGAGCCACGACGGTTCGACAAAAAATGAGATTAACTTTATTATGACGACCAGACGACAACTATTCAGTGATGTCTCAGTGATCGCGAGGGTGAAAACCGGCAGCGATCACCGAATGGTGAGAGGCACACTGAACCTAAACGTTAAGTTGGAGAAGTCACGTCTAATGAAGTCAACGCTCCGTCCTTCTCGTGCTCTAATCCAAAGTCCAGAAACCTTTCAGCTCGAGCTACGAAACCGTTTTCAGTGCCTAGAAGATTGCAATACAATGGACGATATGAATGACAAGCTCGTGGAAACTGTCCATGCGGTCTGAGCTAAGTTTTGCAAGACCCGCCGCAGAAGAAACAAAAAGTCTCCGATCACACTCTAATCTCAATGGCTTTTAGACGGGGTATATAGCTGCAGTCTTCAGTAGATTTGACAGCGTACAGGCAACTGAACATACAGATCTCCAAATGCATGCGGCGGGACTTGTGCAACTTTAATTCTGCTCGTATTAAAGAAAAGATCGAGCAGAACCAGGGCTCCCAAGTCTTTGCAAGAGATCTGTCTGCCAGAAAGAGCCAACTGTCGAAGCTGAAGACCGAGTATGGCAGCGTCGTTTCCGGGACACCTGAGGTTTTGAGTGAGATTGAGAGGTTCTATTGGCAGCTGTACACATCATCGTTGGAGCCACACGTAAGTGTGAGTAACGATCCAAGAGCGAGTCTTATCCGACACTATTCCGATGATATCTCGGACGTCAGTCTGAGCGAGATTAGAATGGCTCTCCAGCATCTTAAAAACGGCAAGATCCCAGGCTGGATGGAATTACAGTGGAGCTTCTGAAAGCGGGTGGAAAACCGATACTTGATGTCCTTCAGAAGCTCTTTAATTCCGTCCTCCATGGTGGCACTACTCCGGAAAGGTGACAACGCTCTCTTGAAGAACTACAGACCGAGTTCCCTTTTGAGCCGCGTCTACATGCTGTTTTCGAGAGTCATTACTCCCGAACAAGCCGGTTTCCAAAAAGGCTTTAGCACCATATACCACATACATACCCTTCGGCGAATTGTACAGAAGTCCGAGGAGTACAATTTACCACTATTTCTGGCGTATGTGGACTATGAGAAAGCCCAAAGACTTTCAATCAAAATTACGTCGAAATTCGGGCGGTGCTGCAGTCCCTTCAGCGATGCCAAGTTGACTGTCGGTATATCGAAGTGCTGAAGTGCTTGTACAGTAGGGCTACGATGGCTATCCGAGTACAGAACCAGAGTACGAAACCTATCCAATTGCAGAGAGGTGCAAGACAGGGTGACGTTATATCCCCGATACTCTTCACCGCTGCATTGGAAGACGTTTTCAAGCTTCTGGACTGGTAAGGATACGGTGTTAACATCAATGGCGAGTACATCACTCACCTTCGATTTGCCGACGATATAGTCCTTATGGCAGAATCGCTGGAGGACCTAAGCACTATGCTTAATGACCTCAATAGTTTTTCCCAACGGATAGGTCTTAAGATGAACATGGACAAAACAAAGATCATGTTTAATGTCCATGTCACACCTATGTCGGTAGTTGTTGGTAGCTCTAAGCTCGAAGTTGTTGACGTTTATGTTTACCTGGGACAAATAGTCCGACTAAGTAAGTCCAACTTCGACCGAGAGGTCAATCGAGGGATTCGACTCGACTGGGTAGCGTTCGGGAAATAACGGCACATCTTCTAGTCAGGTATACCTCAAAACTTGAAAACGAAATTGTGCAACCAGTGCGTGTTGCCAGTGATGACATACGGAACTGAGACGTGGTCCTTCACTGCTGGCCGGATGAGGAAGCTCAAGGTTGCTCAGCGAGCTATGGAGAGGGCTATGCTCGGAGTTTCTCTGCGTGATAAACTTAGAAATGAGGATATGCGCAGTAGAACCAGAGTCACCGACATGGCCCAACGAATTAGTAAGCTGAAGTGGCCATGGGCCGGACATATAGCTCGAAGAACCGGCAACCGATAGGGAAAAAGGTTCTCGAGTGGCGGCCTCGTACCGGCGGATGAAGTGTAGGGCGTCCCCCCACTATATGGAGTGACGACCTGGTAAGACATGCAGGAAGTCGATGGATGCAGGTGGTTCAGGACCGTGCTTTGTGGCATTCCTTGGGTGAGGCCTATGCTCTTTAATGGACTTATGAAGGGCTGTTATGATGATGATGATGATGATGAACTAGTGGAATTAGTACTTTTGCCGTTGTCGTGATAATTGACGATAATTTATGTGTACATAGAGAACTGAAGACCATTTTTATGTATATGTTTTTTATTCCTTTATTCGTTTTTTCATTCCTTGGACTTATCAAATCAATATATAATAATTTGAATTCAATGCAAGCGTTTTTGTTCCTTTTATGAAATCTTTACTCTTCATTGGGGCCCCCCAACAAATTTTGATACAGGGCCCCTCGAAGGCACGCTACGCCACTGCTTCCAGTAAATGATAGAGTCTGGATAAGTTGTTTTGGATGTTGTTTATAGGCAGAGCTAATTCCTTTGATAATTGGCCAGAGATAATATTTAACTCTTCATTCAGTTATTCAGGCGTTAATAAATAAACATTAAACTGCCCATAGTGGATGTCTGTGATGGTCTCCACCAACGTTTCTTGAATGTTTTTAAGATTGGCCAAAATGTTGTTTGCTATCATGGATGAGAGAATAAATTCATTGATGATTTTTTCGGTCTGAATTTCCTTTGTTATGATGTTGGCTTCTTTTTCTAGCTCTATGATGTGGGCATTGAAGATCTTGTACTGCTTGTTAATAGACTCTTCGATTCGACTCAAAAGGTTATATTCAGCTTCAACCACGGATGTTTGATTTTTCCATAAAAGAGCAAGATGTTTCTGATTCATCCTGATTATATTGATGTCTCTCTCGTATTTTTGAGCAAACTCTTCGTCTAACACACCGAACAAGCTGTGCGCTAGGTATCCGACACCGTTGATAAGCCCGCGCCGGCGTCTCGAGCGCGTGTATTGCTGACCGAGCAACATATGATGATAGTAGTCCAGTTCAGTGGCCTCATGACGTAGTTGTGACAACATTACGTCACATTTTGTTTGTTTGGATATCTTGGAGCATATGTTATCCAAATAATCGAAGTACTTGCGATACAATTCAATGCCTTGCCAGTACGGATTCATTTCGTAGTAGACAATGAGTTTCCACTGATCTCTGACAAGGTGCATGTTGGAAATTTTGTCCAAATAAATGCTCTGATTATTGCTTAGACTAAGTAGGTTGAAGGCACACTGAACGGGTGAAATGATGGTAAGTAAAGTCAACATTGCTAAAGCTATGAAGTTGCATGATTTTTTGCTTCGCGTTCTTTTTGCTTTGGTGCTTTTTGCTGTAGACTCCTTATTGCTTGATTCCGAATTTTGCTCGCTACCAACGTAATCATCTGATAGAAGTGGTGATATTTTTGTAATAGGCCTCTTGATAATGTTGTTTTTAGTTTTCAGGGACACCACTCGGACCAGATCGTCCTTTCCAGGGTGAAGTTCAACAACTCTAGCGAGCGCCCACTTGCCGGGAGGTAAGTTGACGTCATGTATGACGACAACGTCACCAATTTCCATGTTTCTTTGCTTCTGTTGCCACTTGCTTCTAGCTGATAATTGGCACTGCCATCTCTTCCATATGTCGTAGAAGATTTTCTGTACCAGTTGCCAACGTGTGCGCTCGTCCCTTTCGGTTTCGATGATGGTGAGGGTGGGGCCACTCGCCAGAAAATGTGACGGGGTGAGGAAGTTGATGTCCTCGGGATCTTCGCTCAGGGCGCACAGTGGCCTTGAGTTCAGGCACGCTTCCAGCTGTGACAACAATGTTGATAGCTCCTCAAATGTAAGCTTTTGTGCTCCGATGACTCTTCGTAAGTGGAATTTTAGGCTTTTCACCGCCGCTTCCCATAGACCTCCTGCACTAGGCCACGAGGGGGCGTTGAAGTGCCATTCGATCTCCATGTCTGATATTGCTGCGAAGAAATCATCGTCCAAGGCTTGTCGAAGATTGATGAATTCCTGCTGTAAGTGTTTGTAGGCGCCGACGAAGTTGGTCCCGTTGTCGCTGTACAGGTGACGCGGTGCTCCACGGCGCGCTGCCATTCGTCGGAGTGCTGCGAGGAATGCTGATGAGGAGAGGTCTGATACCATTTCCAGGTGTACGGCCTTAGTGACCATACACACAAAAACTGCGACGTATCCTTTCGTCGTTTTTATGCCTCGTCCTTTGTTTGCTTTCACGTCGATGAAACCGGTGTAATCGGTACCAACGTGGTAAAATGGCCTGGTTGGGTTACATCTTGCTGACGGTAGGTCTCCCATGATTTGAGTCTGTTTGATTGGGTTGTGTCTTCTGCAGACAACACATTCACGGATGCGTTTTTTGACAGCCCTGTTGCCGCCAATAATCCAGTAATGCTGTCTCAGATGCGATAGAGTCAGGCGGGCTCCACCGTGGAAGGTGGCCTTGTGTGCCTGATCGATTATGAGCTCAGTGAAGTGTCCGCTGTGTGGCACGATGAGAGGATGCTTCATGTTTTCATCGATGCTTGCATTATTGATCCTGCCACCAACTCTTAGAAGATCGTTTTTATCCAAGAATGGATTAAGGGACAGCAGTTTGTTGTTACGCTTCACTTTCCCCTGCTTCTTGATGGTAAGTATTTCTTCATAAAAATACTTTTCTTGTATGTGCTTTATAATAATGTATTTTGCTTGTTTGATTTCAGGTGCAGTTAGATACGGCGTCTTCGGTTTGGAATTCGACACCGCCCGCAATACCCAGGTAAGTATACGCGTCACTCGCGTCATACAGCTATGTTTGTTTATCAACGCTTCGATTACGTCAGAGCTGTGACGTTGAATAGTGACGTTGGTTTGCATTGCTTTCTTCACTTCTTGATTCGTAGTGTATGTTTTTGTGGTGGTTTCTTTTTGATATGTTTTCAGCCATGATGGGCCTTGCCACCACAAGGGATGATTTTTGAGGATTGCTGTTGATACCCCACGGCTGGCGCAGTCTGCTGGATTATCAGTCGACTTGACATACTGCCAACAGTCCGCAGGTATGATTTCTTTGATTTGTTGTACACGGTTGGCGACGAATGGCTTCCAGCGATTGATGTCGCCTTGGATCCAGCCGAGCACAGCTGTTGAGTCTGACCAGCCGAAGGTCTTGATGTTTTGCTCTGATAGACTGTGTTTGACTGTCTGCATGAGTCTTGATAATAAGTGAGCGGCACACAGTTCTAATTTCGGCAATGATATGATTTTTGATGTCGGAACTAGTTTTGATTTTGCTGCTATCAGAACTACTGCTTGTTCACCTTGTTTCTTGCTCTTGATTTTGCTGTAGATAACACAAGCGTAGGCACGTTCTGAGGAATCGCAGAACCCGTGTAGCTCAATGTCGTCGTTCTCATAACTTTGAAGCCATCTTGGTACTTGGATTTGATTGATGCCTTCGAGGTCATGTTTGATCTTAGACCACTCTTCTTCAATGCTTAGTGGAAGTTGGTCATCCCACTTCAAATCTTCTTTCCAGACTGATTGGAATAAGAGTTTCAATCTTGTTGTTACAGGACAGAGCCACCCGGCCGGGTCGAAAACCTTTGAGATGTCTGAAAGTAGTGACCTTTTTGAGGCTGGTTTGTCTGTTGATGTGTTGATTTTGAGCTCAAAGGTGAAGACGTCCTTCTGAGGGTTCCAGCGCAGTCCCAGGGTCTTTGTTGATTCTTTCTGCTTGAAATCAAACCCAATTTGATGATTGCTATCTGTGTCTGATCCTGCTGCTTGTAGTAACTCATTGCTGTTTGAGCACCACCTTCGTAGATTAAACCCCCCTGATCTGAGTAGGTTGATCAGATCTGTTTTTAATTTTAGAGCAGCTGGGATGCTGTGCTGACCGCTTAAGACATCGTCCATGAAAAAGTCTCTCTTCAACACCTTAGCTGCTTCAGGGAAATGCTGTCCTTCGTCGCGTGCTAATTGCTTTAGTGTGTTCATTGCCAGGAACGGCGCTGCTTTCGTCCCGTACGTCACAGTTAATAGTTCGTATTCTTGAAGTGGCTGATTTGATGATTCACGCCATATGATTTTTTGTAGATGTTTGTCGTTATTATTGCAGAGGATCGCTCGAAACATTTTTTCGATGTCTGCAGTGAAGGCGACCTTATACTGTCTCCAACTTATGATCAATGATAGTAAGTCTGCTTGCAGATTGGGTCCGTTGTACATCAAGTCGTTTAGGCTGTAGCCTGATGACGTCTTTGATGACGCGTTAAATACGACGCGTAATGCAGTTGTAAGCGATTCGGCGCGCTGTACACAATGATGTGGCAGGTAGCAACTCGTTGCCGGGATCGTGTTTCTGTTACGAGTACATTGCTGCATATGTTCTAATTCAATGTATTCGCGCATAAAGTTTTTATACATTGCTGCGAGGTCTTCGTTTTTGGCGAATTTCTTTTCCAGCTGATAAAGTTGTGCCACGGCCTTCTGCTTTGAATCACCCAGCTTTTCTTCGAAGCCTGGTTTCATGGGCAGACGTACAACATATCGACCGTCTTCTCGTCGTGTTGTTATGTTGTTATAATGCTCCAAGCAGTATTGATCCTCGGATGATATTGTTATTTTGTTGTCTGCTATGTCTTCGATTGTCCAAAACCTCTGAATATTTTGTAAATCGTGCAGAACAACATTACACTGATAAGACTTCAGGTTGCCGCAGATGATCCAACCGAGTCGTGATTGCTGAACAATCGGTTGATTTTCATCTTTTCTGATGATTCCACTCATGATGATGTTCGAGTAGATGTTCGCACCCAGTAATATGTCTATGGGACGGCTGATATTGAAGTCTGGATCAGCAAGCCGTATGCCTTCAAGACGTTTCCATGACGGTTTGTCAAAGGATCTGTTCGGTAGATTGTTTACCAAACTTTTCATGATGATGACGTCAGTATTGAATGTGTATTCTGAATTCATAGATGATGCTGTTATAGTGATGATACCTTTGCAGTTATTTTCCTTTGTGCCAATCCCGAAAATAATACCCTTGCAACGTTGTCGTGGAAGGCCAAGTCTTTGAGCGGCATTTTCGCTTATAAGTGATGTTTGTGACCCTTGATCAATCAGCGCTCGCATCGTCAGATAGCTTCCATCAGCTGATAGCACCTTGATTTGGGCTGTTGCCAGGAGGATTTCGGCGACGTTTTCTTGTGAAACATGTGTCACGTTTCTTTGCTGTGTAACTCTTTTGTTGCTGTCTCGCTCGCTCGCGTTGATATTTGATGCGTATGCTTCGTGCAATAAAGTATTGTGACCGCATTTGCAATGCGCGCATCTTTTGTCGGAAAAACAGTCCTTGCCTTTATGATCAAAAAGACAGTTTTCGCATAAATTCAATTTTGCCACTGTTTTTCGTTTTAATTCTGGTGTCTGACCTAGAAACGATTTACAGTGGAAAATTCCATGTTGTTCATTGCACAATGGACACGTGTATTTATTCCTTGCTAACGATTTCAATGACTTCACATTTGTATGATTGATAAATGCCTTAGTTGATGCACCCGGGTATGCCTTGGAATATTGAGCTTTTTTGGAATCTTGATAGGTAGCTTGCTGATTGCTCCGCGGCGCTTCTTGCTTGCGTCGAGACGATTCTAATGCTGTGAATCGCATTTCCAAAAAAGTTAGAAATCCTGATAGCGTCGGCAATTCCCTCGGATCTTCAAGATATTCGAAGTAGTCATTGTGTGTATCAGTGTCCAATTTCTGCATCAACAAATGTACCACCAAAGGATCCCAACTTGATGTATTCACGCCTAAGTTTTTTACGGCACTTAGACACTCTTTTGTGGTGTCGTGCAATTTTTTCAGGGCAAATGATGATTGGTGTTGTATTGTTGGCAAGCCAAAAAGCGTGTTCATGTGAGAACTAAAAATCAATCGTTTGTTGTTATACCGATGATTCAGAATTTCCCAGCATGTTTCATAGTTTTCTGAACTAATATTTAGATGTTGTATTAGTTTCTCGGCTTCTCCCTTGACCTTGCTTTTTAAATGTTGCATTTTTTGCACATTTGAAATGAATTTATTCTTGTGGATCATTTCCATGAAGAGATCTTTGAAAGATGACCACTGCTGATAGTTGCCGCTGAACGTAGGGATTTCCATTTTTGGCGTAGAATGCTTTTGATGAGATACGGACCACATCTTGCTGTTGATTGATTTTTTGATCTTTTTGTAGCTGTCTTCGAACATGTAGTATGTTTTTTCGTACTGCACATCTTCTGTGGTAAGCTCGCTGTCGATCTCCCAGTGTAAGGAGTCCACGGCATTCCAGCGAAGTTGTAAGTCACGTAAGCTGTCCTCGAGCTCCCACTTTTCGGTAAGTAACTCGAGATTAGTGGCATTGATTGCTCGTTCTAGTGCTTTAAAATTGCTTTTTTGTTTCCGGTACATCTCGTCAAGTTTGCTGTGGTTACCTCTGTCTACTCGGCTGGTGCTGGCCTGACCTGATGGGGACGCTGTTGCAGCCGTTGATGGTGGACGCCAATCTGTAGTTACGCCGGCTAAAGGAGTAGCAGGTCTCAGAACTGACTTCTTTTCTTGATCAGTAGATAGGTGTTGCTGAATAATTCTCCGACAGTCGGTGTAATATGACTTTGCTTTTTCGAAGTGATTTTCCAAGAAATAAGTGTAGTCTTGGTCCTCGTACTCACACAACTTGACATGATTGGCTTGGAACTCTCTCCAGTACTGATCCAGAGTCTCTAGTCGCCTTGATATGTAAGATGGGGTTTTTCTTTCAGCTCCATCTTTCTTGAAGTTGGTGAATAACTGCTCCATTGCTTGAAGAAGTTGTTGCTGAGTTGATAGTAAATCTTCCATTTTTATTTGATTAATGGACGATTTGATTGATAATCCGGTGACGGATGCTTCCGAGTCACGGAGGTGATGCTGTTGCTAAGTGCTCCGGTATCCTAATGCAATATATGCGCCTTCTCAATCTCGTCGGTGAGACCCGCTTGTGGGAGGCCGACTCGACCGATTCGCTATTGCACTTCAGACACAGAAACACAAGACAAAAAATGTTTTTCGTGAGTGATGGCGTGATGTTTACCAATCACTGCTGCTGGTGATGATGTATGCGGTAGCAGAAAATTGTTCACTGCGCAATAGCTTTTAAAAATAACTTGTAGCGTTTTTGCTAAGTAGGCGGTAATACGTGGGCAGCACTAAACGGCGAAACGAAGTCACGTTGTCGAACCGCGTGGTCCCGCTTTTCTCTTACCGGCACTAGATCAATGCTCGAAGGACCATTAAGATGTACGAGCTGGTGTGCTGTACAATCTTAGAAGTTGATAAAAATGATAAGGACTTGAACTGATTATGTAATTTATTCTGATATTATTGATAGTGAGTACAATGCGCGACGGCGAATGATTGCGTACTGAATGGATGAGAATGAAAAATGATACAATATGGTAAAAATGCTTAAGTGCAAAAATGTGCGGTTTGTAAAGACCGTACACAATATATATTGGTAAATCCAATTGGGCATACCTTAAGCGCATTAAAAAAATTACGTATAACATGATTATACGGAATTATTAAAGTAGTTTAAATACATTTCGACAGCACTATCGGCTTCAACACCCTCGAAAACCATGAAAATTACACCCATGATGAAAAAATTGATGCCTATTGCAGCCGCCATCTTGGATTTACATTTCGACAGCACAATCGGCTTCAACACTCTTGAAAACCATGAAAATGACACCCGAGATGAAAAAATTGGTACCAACTTCAGCCGCCATCTTGGATTTACATTTCTACAGCACTATCGGCTTCAACACTCTTGAAAACCATGAAAATGACACCCGAGAAGAAAAAATTGGTACCAACTTCAGCCGCCATCTTGGATTTACATTTCGACAGCACTATCGGATTCAACACCCTCGAAAACCATGAAAATGACACCCAAGATGAAAAACTTGATATCTATTGCAGCTGACATCTTGGATTTACATTTCGACAGCACTATCGGCTTCAACACTTTTGAAAACCATGAAAATGACACCCGAGATGAAAAAATTGGTACCAACTTCAGCCGCCATCTTGGATTTACAATTCTACAGCACTATCGGATTCAACACCCTCGAAACCCATGAAAATGACACCCAAGATGAAAAACTTGATATCTATTGCAGCCGCCACCTTGGATTTACATTTCGACAGCACTATCGGCTTCAGCACCCTCGAAAACCATTAAAAAGACACCCATGATGAAAAAATTGATACCTATTGCAGCCGCCATCTTGGATTTACATTTCGACAGCACTATCGGTTTCAACACCCTCGAAAACCATGAAAATGACACCCAAGATGAAAAAATTGATATATTTTGCAGCCGCCATCTTGGATTTACATTTCGACAGCACTATCAGCTTCAACCCCCCGAAAACCATGAAAATGACACCTATGATGAAAAATTTTATACCTATTGCAGCCTCCACCTTGGATTTACATTTCGACAGCACTATCGGCTTCAGCACCCTCGAAAACCATGAAAATGACACCCATGATGAAAAAATTGATACCTATTGCGGCCGCCATCTTGGATTTACATTTTGACAACCCTATCGGTTTCGACACCCTCGAAAAGCATGAAAATGTCACCCATGACAAAAAAATTATACTACTTACTTTTAGTACGTGAAACGTACGTACGATGAAAAAATTGATGCCTATTGCAGCCGCCATCTTGGGTTTACATTTCGACAGCACTATCGGCTTCAACACTCTTGAAAACCATGAAAATGACACCCGAGATGAAAAAATTGGTACCAACTTCAGCCGCCATCTTGGATTTACATTTCGACAGCACTATCGGATTCAACACCCTCGAAAACCATGAAAATGACACCCAAGATGAAAAACTTGATATCTATTGCAGCTGCCATCTTGGATTTACATTTCGACAGCTCTATCGGCTTCAACACTTTTGAAAACCATGAAAATGACACCCGAGATGAAAAAATTGGTACCAACTTCAGCCGCCATCTTGGATTTACATTTCTACAGCAATATCGGATTCAACACCCTCGAAACCCATGAAAATGACACCCAAGATGAAAAACTTGATATCTATTGCAGCTGCCATCTTGGATTTACATTTTGACAGCACTATCGGCTTCAACACTTTTGAAAACCATGAAAATGACACCCGAGATGAAAAAATTGGTACCAACTTCAGCCTCCATCTTGGATTTACATTTCTACAGCACTATCGGATTCAACACCCTCGAAACCCATGAAAATGACACCCAAGATGAAAAACTTGATATCTATTGCAGCCGCCACCTTGGATTTACATTTCGACAGCACTATCGGCATCAGCACCCCCGAAAGCCATGAAAATGACACCAATGATGAAAAAATTTATATCTATTGCAGCCGCCACCTTGGATTTACATTTCGACAGCACTATCGGCTTCAGCACCCTCGAAAACCATGAAAATGACACCCATGATGAAAAAATTGATACCTATTGCAGCCGCCATCTTGGATTTACATTTCGATAGCACTATCGGTTTCAACACCCTCGAAAACCATGAAAATGACACCCAAGATGAAAAAATTGATATATTTTTCAGCCGCCATCTTGGATTTACATTTTGACAGCACTATCGACTTCAACACCCTCGAAAACCATGAAAATGACACCTATGATGAAAAATTTTATACCTATTGCAACCTCCACCTTGGATTTACATTTCGACAGCACTATCGGATTCAACACCCTCGAAAACCATGAAAATGACACCTATGATGAAAAATTTTATACCTATTGCAACCTCCACCTTGGATTTACATTTCGACAGGACTATCGGCTTCAGCACCCTCGAAAACCATGAAAATGACACCCATGATGAAAAAATTGATACCTATTGCGGCCGCCATCTTGGATTTACATTTCGACAACCCTATCGGTTTCGACACCCTCGAAAAGCATGAAAATGTCACCCATGACAAAAAAAAATTATACTACTTACTTTTAGTACGTAATACTATTATTTATTCTGTGCTTTTAAATATTGTAATAAAAAAATCTCTTATTATTATTATAATCAAGTACTTAAGAAATTTGGTTATTCGAATATTGTGTATTTGTACAGCGATCTTTTTGAGCCGCTGAAAACAGCCGAAACAATGTCTACTCATGACGGCGACTTAAGCCGAACTAAACTTAATACAAAGGTACTCTGTGAACTAAACTACTCTGTGGCTGTAGATCCCCATTTACAGAAACAATTTATATACGAGGCAACCAAATCAACGAAAATTTCGCCATTTTGGAGCCGAAAAAATTTAATTATAGCTAAACAAAATAAAATTACACTGCCATTTACATTCAGTGGCTTCCCACATGATAGATGAAGAGATTAAAAAATAGATTGAGTTAAACAATTGATATTTTCAAAAGTTATAGTGTTTACAAGCCACAGGGACATGATAAATCCACACCATAAGCCAATAAAACCCTTTTTTATTTAAAAATAGCAATTAATCGAGTTAAAAAAATTATTAATAAGTTCAACAATCATTTATCTTTCTAACAATGTGCTTTTTATATCATTTATATGTATAATATGATTGCTACATACGATTTTTTTCGATAAAATGTTGGAATTTTAATGTTTAGGCGATAGTAGAACATTACCTTGCGCTTTCGCTTAAGGTATGCAAAATGATAAAAAATTGTATAGGTATTGCAGATATTTCTTATAAATTAATCATCAAAATGTTCTAAGCCTATTACCAGTAGTCCACTCTGCCCCTTCGCATACATTGAGTTATATGTACGTACATATATCTCAATGTTCGCACACGGCGTCGTATCATAAGCGTAAGGTAATACGCGCGTAGGACGAGAGCAATAGGAACGCGTAAAGCGCCCTCCACATTCGCGCCGTGAACAGCTGTGAAAGCCGCGAACCGCGAATGTAGATGGCTTTCGCGCCCGTTCACGGGCTTCGCGGCTTTTCACGCCTTGTTCCCCGTTTAGTGTTGGTATTTTGCGCCCGCGTCAAAGGGTTTACGAGGCGCGAATCTCCCGCGAACGCTAGCGCATCCACACCACAGAATACTTTTCTCCTAGATCCACACCACAGAGTACCTTTATATAATCCACACTCGCGCGTGAAATCAGTAACGCACGAGACTCGGTGCCATAGATAATATACTATATAGGGTAGGCTCGGTGCCACAGAGTACTTTTTACTCGGTGCCGTGAGGTTGTGCTTATTTGTATTTTGTTTACGGAGAACGGTTCGTCAAAATGAGCGTCAGTTGGACGAATGAGCAAGAACTCATGTTGATCGAGTGTTATCATGCCAAACCCATTTTATGGGATGCTAAACCAAGGAGGTTATAATATAATATAGGGAGTGAGCGCTTGGAACATTGTAACCGTTCCTCATTTTTCTTAGAAAGAGAGGCACCGAGTTTTGTATTTTATCTCCTTCTAACATTGATAAATGTTTACACAAAATAAAAACATTACCAACGTTTAGACAGTTATTGATTAAAAGTAATATTTTAGACGTATGATAGAACGATAATCTTACGTTTTTTATCGCTAATCATAGTTGGGACATTCCATATTGTATTTCAATTAAGCATATTATTAAGTAACACGAAAAAAAAAACAATAAAACACGAATATTCTTTCCCTAAAAACTAGAGGGTGCATTTTACGCTATAGATGACAACACTATTTTAAAATTTGACGTTGTCAAATGAATGAATATATTGTTTTTTTTAATAGGATAGGGTGACAAACGAGCACATAGTCCACCGGATAGTAAGTGGTTGCTGTAGCCCATAGACATCTAAAATCATCTAAAAATGTAAATGAAGACATCTAAAAATGCAGATGCGTTGCCACCCGTGAGGACTAAGATGGAATGCCTTTTTTCCAGTAAAAAGGGTCTCCGGTTCTCTACGCTCACCATACGAAACACACCATAACAAACACGTGTTGAGCTGCTATTTTGCGCTGGAATTCTGTGATAGCGTGGTCCTTCCCCGGTCGAGCCAACCCATTTGTGCTACAACTATACTACTAATATAGCTGCAGCATGACTCTACCACGTAGAAAACGCCTTGTGCTAATCATTCGTTAAATCTATGTAGAGTGCACTCACTTAGGGAGCGTTAATTCAAATTTAAATTTTTTTCGGAACAGTAGAAAGAGTTTACAGGTTATTTTCATCATCCACACGCCAATGGGAAACTTTAATGAAAAGTGTAGGCATAGCCGTCAAAAGACTCGCAGAGACAAGATGGATTTCTCATCATGACGCTGTTAAACCACTGCAGAATAATTTAAAAAAACTAGCATAAACACTCGAAGATATATATGATCCCATCACCAACAGAGAAAACGTCTATACAAGAGAAGCAGCATCGACACTCTTACCAGCTTTGTATGACTTCAGTTTTTTATGCTATCTTTCCTTTTGGTGTAAAATCCTAAAAGAAGTTAGTCAGACGCAAAAGTAAATATATTGGAAAATCCAATTGGGCATACCTTAAGCGCATTAAAAAAATTACGTATAACATAATTATACGGAATTTTTAAAGTAGTTTAAATACATTTCGATAGCACTATCGGCTTCAACACCATCGAAAACCATGAAAATGACACCCAAGATGAAAAAATTGGTACCTACTTCAGCCGCCATCTTGGATTTACATTTCGATAGCACTATCGGATTCAACACCCTCGAAAACCATGAAAATGACACCCAAGATGAAAAAATTCATACCCATTGCAGCCGCCACCTTGGATTTACATTTCGACAGCACTATCGGCATCAGCACCACCGAAAACCATGAAAATGAAACCAATGATGAAAAAATTTATATCTATTGCAGCCGCCATCTTGGATTTACATTTCGATAGCACTATCGACTTCAATACCCTCGAAAACCATGAAAATGACACCCATGATGAAAAAATTGGTACCTACTTCAGCCGCCATCTTGGATTTACATTTCGACAGCACTATCGGCTTCAACACCCTCGAAACCCATAAAAATGACACCCATGATGAAAAAATTCATACCCATTGCAGCCGCCACCTTGGATTTACATTTCGACAACCCTATCGGCTTCAACTCTCTCGAAAACCATGAAAATGACACCCATTATGAAAAAATTCATACCTATTGCAGCCGCCATCTTGGATTTACATTTCGACAGCACTATCGGTTTCAACACCCTCGAAAACCATGAAAATGACACCCATGATGAAAAAATTGATACCTATTGCGGCCGCCATCTTGGAATTACATTTCGACAACCCTATCGGTTTCGACACCCTCGAAAAGCATGAAAATGACACCCATGATGAAAAAATTGGTACCTAATTCAGCCGCCATCTTGGATTTACATTTCGCCAGCACTATCGGTTTCAACACCCTCGAAAACCATGAAAATGACACCCATGATGAAAAATTTTATACCTATTGCAGCCGCCACCTTGGATTTACATTTCGACAGCACTATCGGCTTCAGCACCCTCGAAAACTATGAAAATGACACCCATGATGAAAAAATTGATACCTATTGCGGCCTATTGGATCCCCATTTACAGAAATAATTTATATACGAGGCTACCAAATCAACGAAAATTTCGCCATTTTGGAGCCGAAAAAAATTAATTATAGCTAAACAAAACAAAATTACACTGCCATTTACATTCAGTGGCTTCCCACATGATAGATGAAGAGATTAAAAAATAGATTGAGTTAAACAATTGATATTTTCAAAAGTTATAGTGTTTACAAGCCACAGGGACATGATAAATCCACACCATAAGCCACTAAAACCCTTTTTTTTAATTTAAAAATAGCAATTAATCGATTTAAAAAATTATTAATAAGTTCAACAATCATTTATCTTTCTAACAATGTGCTTTTTATGTCATTTATATGTATAATATGATTGCTAGATACGATTTTATTCGATAAAATGTTGGAATTTTAATTTTTAGGCGATAGTAGAACATTACCTTGCGCTTTCGCTTAAGGTATGCAATACTAAATAATAAAATAAGAATCTAGATTATCACTGGAAAAGTATGTGATAAAAATCAAAGCCCAAAAAATTTTCTTCAAAGCCAACGTATTCAACTAGTGGAAAACCCTATTTCCTACGTAACAAAAAATGTGAGAATGTGGACATTTCGATTGAAGGAAGAAGAGGAATGAGGAGATTTCGACAACATTTACCAGGAGAAATGACCCGATATGCTGGACTAACATTGCCAGAGGAGCTGCAGAGAGCTATATCAGAATGTCTTGACAGATTTTACGAGGAACTAGACCATCGCTACCGAGCAATGAATGATATTATCGTAACATTTAGTGTTGTTCAGCCTTACATTTTGCTAACGTCACCAGATGAAGATCTTTGTGTAATAGTTCAAAATCTGACAAAAATCTACGATAATTATTCTGAAGGATATATAATTTTGGAGACTTTACGATTTGAAAGCTGCCAGCATTTCTTCCCAAGAAGCAGTTCAATGTAATTCATTGGAGCTTTCAACAATGGTAGAGCCACGCCGCAGCTTTTGCTGTCGCACGGATGGGCTGGCTCGAACCGGGGTGGTACCACGACCTCACAGAAAACCAGCCTGAAGTAGAGGTTTACCTCTGCGTTCCGCTTGGTGAGTGCAGGTGGCCGGAGGCCCAATTCCCCCCCCCCCCCCATCAACATGGCAGTGGAAATGAACAGAAGACTACCCCAGGAGGGTACCAGCACCCCTGGAGAATCCCTCGCTGAGCATCCACGACCAAACCACTCCACTCCTGGGCGTGGGTGCTCAGGCTGCCCCGCGTATTCTGGGAGGGGGGGGGGGGGGGGGCAAAATTCCGCTCGCGACTAATACTGCTCGGGGCAAGCTGAGCAATAAGACCAAGGCGACCCCTTTCACGCTATCCGTGAATTTTTGCAATATCAGGGGACTTCATTCCAACCTTAACGCTGTCCATTACCATCTAGAGACGGCGAAGCCGGCCTTGCTCTTTTTAACCGAGACTCAGGTGTCCTCTCCGGCTGATACTTCATATCTCTCTTACCCAGGGTACAAATTTGAACACTCCTTTGTGCCCCGGGCTAGAGTTTGCGTATAAGTCAGGGAGGCCATCTGTTTTCGACGCCTCCGCAGTCTTGAAGGTACGGACCTGTCCATCCTATGGCTGCGCGTAGACAGCGACGACCATCCCCGCGTCTACGGGTGCCTCTATAGATCCCATAGCGGTAATGCCGACACAGACCGACTCATCGACCACGTCCAAATGGCTGCAAACTCCGTGCTACAACAGGTCCCATCCGCAGAGATCGTGATACTCGGTGATTTTAACGCCCACCACGCTGAATGGCTTGGTTCTCGTTTAACCGATCATGCGGGTAGATCTGTCTATGACTTTGCTTTGGCATATGGTCTAACACAACTGGTTACTTCGCCTACGCGGATCCCAGATGTGGAAGACCACGTACCTTCCCTGTTGGACCTTCTGCTGACTTCTCATCCGGGCGGATATCAGGTCTCCGTCGATGCCCCATTGGGTTCTTCGGACCATTGTCTGATCCGGAGTACGGTGCCACTCACGCTCCCATCGCAGTTGCGATCTGCAGCTTGCCGCCGTGTTTGGCACTATAGGTCGGCCGATTGGGACGGGATGCGGTCTTTTTTGCATCCTACCCTTGGGGGCGGGTTTGCTTCTCGCCGGAAGATCCCAGCGTTGTTGCCGATTCTGTTGCTGATGTGGTACTTCAGGGTATGGAACTTTTTATTCCATCCTCTGTGGTGCCCATCGGAGGCAGATCCCAGCCATGGTTTGGTCGCTCCTGTAAACTAGCATCATGCTATAAGCAGGAGTGCTACCACGCCTGGGCTGACGCATCAACGTCCCGGGATGTAAACACCAGCGCTCTTAAAAAGAAGTACAATTCCGCCTCCAGGTCCTTCAAAAGTGTCATTGCCAAGGCAAAGTCAGAGCACATCGGCAAAATTGGCGAGAAACTAGTTCGCCTCCCTTCGTGAACACGTGCATTCTGGTCTCTCGCCAAGGCTGTCCAAGGGAACTTCTGTCAGCCATCTCTGCCATCTCTGCACAGGGTGGACGACTCACTGGCCCATGACGCAAAGGAGAAAGCCGATCTGCTAGGCTCTCTTTTTGCTTCCAACTCGACTCTAGATGACGGGGAGAACACACCGTCGAACATCCCGCGGTGTGAGTGCTCCATGCGGGAACTGCTGTTTACACAGCGCTTGGTGCGTAAAGCACTCCTCTCCCTGGACGTCAACAAGTCGAGTGGGCCTGATGGAGTCCCACCTATTGTGCTGAAGACGTGTGCTCCGGAGTTGGCACCGGTTTTAACGCGTCTTTTTCGGTACTCCTACTCCCTAGGCGTAGTCCCGGACTCATGGAAGACAGTTTTGGTGCACCCGATCCCTAAAAAAGGCGACCGCTCAGATCCGTCCAACTACAGGCCTATCGCCATCACCTCCTTGTTCTCCAAAGTAATGGAAACGATCATTAACAGCCAGCTCATGCGGTACCTTGAGGATCACCAGCTGATTAGTGACCGCCAGTACGGTTTCCGTCGAGTTCGCTCAGCTGGTGATCTTCTGGTCTACCTGACCCATAGATGGGCGGAGGCAGTGGAGTCCAAGGGGGAGGCGTTGGCCGTTAGTTTGGACATAGCGAAGGCTTTCGATCGGGTTTGGCATAAAGCGCTTCTTTCGAAGCTGCCTTCCTATGGGCCTCCCGAGAAATTGTGCAATTGGATCACCAGTTTTCTTGCAGATCGGAGCATCAAGGTCGTAGAAGACGGTGCATGCTCCGATTACAAGCCCATTAACGCTGGTGTACCACAAGGCTGCGTGCTATCACCAACCCTGTTTCTTCTGCATATCAATGATATGTCGCAAACCAGTAACATTCATTGCTATGCAGACGACAGCACTGGTGATGCTTTATACACCGGCCGTGCCAATATTTCTCGGGAAAACGTCGCCGAGTACCGGAACAAACTTGTGTCTGAAGTCGAGACTTTGTTGAACAAAGTCTCAGACTGGGGGCGACTAAATCTAGTCCAGTTCAATCCCCAGAAGACACAAGTTTGCGCGTTTACCGCTAAAAAGATTCCCTTTGTCGTATCTCCTCAGTTTCAAGGCACTCCCCTTGTTGCCTGCCTGGCCAGCCAGTATCGGAATCCTCGGTGTCGACATATCGAGTGACGTGCAGTTTCGTGGTTACTTGGAAGAGAAGGACAAATTGGCCCCTAAAAAGCTTGGCGTGCTCAGCAGAGCGGGACAGTATTTCATGCGGGCACACCGCTTGCAACTTTACAAGGCGCAGGTTCGGCCTCACATGGAATACTGTTCCCATCTCTGGGCAGGGGCCCGCCAGTGCCAGCTCCTTCCACTTGACCGCATCCAGCGCAGAGCGGTTCGAATCGTCGACGACCGAGTTCTTTCCGATCGGCTTGACTCACTGGCACTGCGTAGAGAGGTTGCATCTCTTTGCGTATTTTATCGCATCTACCACGGGGAGTGCTTTGAGGAATTGTTCGGACTAATTCCAGCCGCTCAATTTCACCATCGCACATCGCGACAGAACTTGCGATACCATCCATATCATCTAGATGATTGGCGGTCCACCACTGTGCGATTCAGAAGAAGTTTTCTCCCTCGCACAACTTCAATAATCACACCAACATCAATAATCCATAGCGGAGAAAGACGCGTAATTTACAATGTTTATAAGTACTTTAAACTGTGTGACTTAAATGCGACTGTGGAGAGCACAGTAATAAAAACAGCAAGTGCATGTGGTGTGTCCGAAAATACTGTTTATAAAATTATTGAACAACAAAAGGATACTAACACATTAAAATCACCCGTGAAAAAAAGAGCTCGACTATCGACGGTCGATAAATTAGATGAACTATACAAATGTGCAATAAGGCGAAAAGTTCACTCAATATATTTAAATAACGACTACCCGACATTGGACAAAATTATGACACATTGCGAAGCTGACGAAGATATTCTTGTTTTCAAACGTACCACACTTCATAAAATAATGCACGAGCTTGGTTTCGATTTCAATAAACAGGATAGCAGAACATTGTTAGTCGAAAGAAAAGATATTGTTTTATGGAGGCGTAAATATCTGAGGCAAATAAAAGAATACAGAGCCGCTAATAAAACCATTTACTATCTTGACGAAACTTGGGTAAACGCCGGACACGTAAAGACAAAAGCATGGTTGGATACAACGGTAAAAAATAAAAGACAAGCCTTTCTAGATGGCTTATCAGCCGGTCCGAAAGCTCAGACAGGAAAAGGTAAAAGGTTAATTGTATTGCACATTGGCAGCGACAAAGGATTCGTGGAAGATGGTCTACTAGTATTTGAATCTAAGTCTACAAAAGACTATCATGAAGAAATGGATGTTGAAAGATATCTATATAATTGGTTCATTAATATAATGCTTAAGCTAGAACCAGGAAGTGTGGTTGTCATGGATAATGCTCCCTATCATTCGGTAAGGGTGGAAAAAATACCAACAGCCAGCTGGAACAAGCAGCAAATAATAGATTGGCTGCAAAGCAAAGGCAAATCCATGGACATGACTTATTTAAAAAAAGAATTATTAATGAAAGTTGCCGAAATCGCCCCACAATATAATAAATATTTAATAGATGAGACTGCCAAAAGTAATGGCATTACAATTCTTCGCCTACCGCCTTACCATTGCAAACTTAATCCAATTGAATTGGTTTGGGCTCAAATAAAAAATTATGTTGGTGCCAATAACTCCACGTTCAAAATGAGTGACATAAAAAAAATATTAGATGACGCAATAGCATTAATAGACGCTAATCGTTGGAAGAAGTGCTGCGACCACGTGATACGCGAAGAAAATACCATGTGGAATTCGGATGACATCATGGAACTTGCAGAACAAAATTCTTCATAATTAATGTAACTGGAGAATCTAGCGATACTGATGAGTGATTTAAGTAATTTTAAGAAAAGTTTCCATTAAACTTAATTAAATGTTGGAAAAAAAAAAGAATTTTTACTCCCCTGTGAATACATCTTTACCCTGTAGTTGCACTGATGACTCACTATTTTCTTAACGCGAACGGACTATAGGTAGTTCTTTAAGGTACGTCAAATCAAATAAGACCGATATACAGACGGATGGGTGGTTCCTAGTTGTTTCGGTGCCGACCGTAATGAAAGCCGGATGCCGTCTCGTATGTTTGTGTAGGAAAATTTTTCGATACTCCGCCAAACATAGAACAGAACAACAACTCGGAAGTCATGAACACTGGGGTAGCAGAATCACTGATAGGTACTGAAGTCCAGTGACTAAACGGCCTGCTCGACATAGTCGTCAGTCAAGATCGAGCGCAACGGCAGTTCGCTAGAGGACAAAGAGGACTAGAGAAAGGCATTCTACAGTCTAATTCTGACTCGGTGACTGATCACGGTGGCAGGCTTATTCCTGGGTGGGGAGGGGGAAACAATGTCAATGATGGTGTGCTCTTTATCCAAAACTAGCCTTATGTAGGCCAATCTCTACCACAGAGAAACTGCGTCGGCTCAATTACGCAAGGGTTAGGACACATAAAATAAAAGACCTAAATAACTTAAGAGGTGAGCTTTTCTGTAACACTGTACACAACAAACTTAGCGTGTATCTGTAGTAATGTAGCGTGTGTACTACTGAAGATATCTGTGCACAACCTTTAAGAAATTTGTTCCAGAGACATGTATGCCATAAAAATACATAACATACAGGATGGGAAAAAAGTCGTTGCCCCATAAGACTGGTGAATTACTGCAGAAGAGCCGGACTAGAGGTAGTGATCGGGACGGAATCCAACGCGCATTATCCTCTCTGAGGAATATAAATATCTAATAAGTGTTAAGGTCTTAGTTGAATATCTCTTTAGCACTAACTTTTATTTACTTATAAACAGGTTCCGGACAAACCTTCATAAACAAACGTAGTCGAACGAAAATCAACCTAACACAACAGAAGGAGCAGCTAAATTAATCATGGGTTGACATGTATCCAGCAAGGTCTTATGCTCAGACCGCAGATGGATCTGTTTCAAACTACAAGTCGATTTCACCATCGCAACCGTGGAGAAATCCCCGCAAGACAACTCAAATATATTGACAGACTAATGTTTTTACTTGCGAGAAAAATTACTTCCACTTCCAGAACATAAATTTAGAACATTGTTAAAGATAATTGTCTACTTTATTTTATTGTGTTTTTTTATATAGAAGAGAGGGACAAAAGAGAATGCGGCTCACCTGATGGCAAGTGTCGACCACCGCCTATTAACAAATACAACACCGGGGGAATCGCAGGTGCGTTGCCGGCTTTTAAAAAAAGAGTAAGATCGTTTCTTGAAGCTCTCTGAGTCGTATCGGTCCGACAGTAGTAGTGTTGCCCAAAATCGGTCTTGGTCTTGCAGTCTTGGTCTTGTTCTTGCATTTTTGCAATACCAAGACCAAGACTGCCCGTGCAAGATTTGAGCAAGAACAAGACTAAGCCTGCGAAACTTGCGTCTTGCAGTTAGGACTGAATGTCGTTTCGGGAGTATAGGAGTTCGGGTATACGCTTAGGGACTCTATGAGACGCAAAAAATATCTTAAAGAAATTTGGGAAAATTGGACTTTGCTCATTACGAACAATACCATAAACATACATGGCGAATGAAAATATCCATTAAAAGAAAAAAAAGTGCATCCCTAGTTTTGACCATCGGCACTTTTATAGTGCGCGGCATCATGTCGTCGGTATCATCAAAGGTTGGATACTGACCTGTCAAAGAAATTTTGCAGCTATTCGGAAGTACAAGGTCAATATATACGCGCCGGCGGCTTCTATTAATATCGCATACAATCGTCGCCGCCGTGCCGCACGCACAACATTTGACACTGTTTGATTACCGCCGCGGAGTACATGTTCCAAAGAATAAAATAAGTTTCAGGGTGCTCAGAATGGACACGAATACATTATGCTGATCTCGCTAGGAATATTGGAATTAGATAATGGTAAGGATAAGTTATATATCTATATAGAATAGATATCATAATAATTTATTCTATAAGTAATTATTATAATATTAGTTATATGGGTTGATAATAATTACTTACTATTATTATTATTACCTAATAGATAAACATGTTCAATAAGTTCACTGCAAATATCTTTAAAATACAGTCAAGTTAATGTCATTAATTTGTTTTTTATATGTTATAACCAAGTTTTAGCACATATGAGCTTATTAAATGAAAACGTTTATTAAGACACAGACTGACTCCCGTTGCCGTGGGATACGGTAGATAGCTCAGTTGGTTAGAGCATCGGTACGGATCGCTTAGGTCGTGGGTTCAAACCCCTACCGGTGTCAGTTGATTTTTCGAATTTCTCATTAAATGTTTAGACATTTATTATTTTGGTTGGTCTTTACTATGCCTATGTTAATTCAAACTCAAAATGTACCTACTCTGTTAAGTTGTTCTAAGATCTAAAGTAACATTTAATAAATAGCAATAGGCTAATAGGTAATTGCGAGACTTGCGAGACTCTTGTTGCAAGACCAAGACTGGGAGCGCAATACCAAGACCAAAAACAGGTGAATTAGCGCAAGACCAAGACAAAGACATTTAATGACTGGAATCAATCCGAACAATTCCTCTAAATACTCCCCATGGTAAATGCGATAGAAAATTCAAAATTTCTTCGTCTCGTCTTTTGTCTTCGTCGTTCGTCGACTATTCGAGCCGCTCTGCGCTGAATGCGGTCAAGTGTAAGGAGCTGGTACTAGGGAGCCCCGGCCCACGGAGCAGAACAGTATACCATGTTAGACCGAACCTGCACCTTGTAAAGTTGCCAGCAGTGTGCCGGCATAAAATACTGTCCCACTCTGCTGACCACGCCGAGCTTTTTAGAGGCCAATTTGGCCTTCTCTTCCAAGTGACCACGAAACTGCCCGTTATTCGATATGTCAACGCCGAAGATTCCGATACTGGCTGAGGTAACAAGAGGAGTGCCCTGAAATTAAAGAGTTACGACAAAGGGGTTATTTTTAGTGGTAAACGCGTAAACTTGTGTCTTCTGGGCATTGAACTTCATTAGATTTAGTCGCCCCAATCCGAGACCTTATCCGGCAAAGACTCGACTTCAGACACAAGTTTGTTCCGGTACTCGGTGACGTTTTCCCGAGAAATATAGGCACATTCGGTGTATAAAGCATCACCAGAGCACGTTACTGGTTTGCAACATATTATTGATAAGCAGAAGAACCAGCGTAGGTGATAGCACGTTGCCTTGGGGAACACCAGCATAAATAGGCCTGTAAATGGAGCATGCACCTTCTACTACGACATTGTTGCTCCAATCTGCTAGAAAACTATTGATCCAGTTGCACAAATTCTCGGGAAGCCCATAGGAAGGGAGCTTCGAAAGAAGCGCTTTGTTAAAAATTCGAAAGAAGGCCTTCGCTATGTCCAAACTAATGGCCAGGGTCTCCCTCTCTGCCTGTGCCGATTTATGAGTAAGGTAACCCAGAAGATCACCAGCTGGTGATCTTTGCTCTTTGCTGGTGAGCGTTGCTCAGCTGAACAACCCCGACGGAAATCGTACTGCCGGTCACTTTTTAGTTGGTGATCCTCAACCTCATAGCTGGCAGTTCACAATGGTTTTCCTTATTTTGTAGAACAAGTTGGATAGGTCTGAGCGGTCGATTTTTGGTTATTTTTTAGGGATCTGGCGTACTAAAGTACTATTTTTTTTGAGTTATGCCTAGGGAGAAAGAGTTTTATAAAAGACACGTTACGACCGCTGCCAACTAGGGAGCACACATCTTCAGCACAAAGGGAGGAACTCCATGTGGCCCATAGACATCTACATCTATCCTCGACTACGAATCAAAATACAGATGCGTTATCACCCGTGAGGACTAAGATGGAATGCCTCGTTACTAGTAGAACAAAATTCAAGCTACAAGCCAAGTATGACAAGTCCCAAAGCAATGTGTTTAAGATATAATAATACAATAAAGTGAAACTAACCTGCTGGAAGGTTTAAACCGAAAAGGATTTAACGAGTTTTCATGGATGGTTCTAAAACAAATGCAGGTACAGAATCAGGAACTTTCTCGGAAGTCCCCAACATCCATATATGTACACCGCTAGGTGGGTACCCACATTCAGCCTGAAAGATACAACAGAGACCCTATTGTATCAGGCTGAATGTACGGATATTATTCAAGCAGCCATAGTAGCTATAGATGCCAGGAAGGTAAAGGACTTCTCCATCAGATTACTGACCGACAGCATGGCCACTCGACAGGCTCTGAGTTGTGATAAACTCGGGGCTAATCTATGAATGTCATCAATGACAAAATAAGGTATGTAAATGCAATAATGTAACTGAAGAATAGATCAAGGGACAACGACGCAGCACATGAACTGGCCAGGAGAGGATCGGTGCTGTTCGCCACAGGACCGTAACTAATTATAGATAATCACTATACTAATCACAACACGCTCAACTTTGGAAATCTAGAAGACTTTAAGCAAGCTAGGGTGGCCCTACCAGCAATAAACTGTTGTTTAACCAAGATTTTGATGAGACTAAACAAACCACAAATCAGAATAGCATTGTTGCTATTATAGGTCACTGTTCTTTTAACAAACAATTATTTACCATTTGCCGTGTAGTGGCGGTTAAGAATATTCACTACCCCATATCTTCCCGTGGGTGTCGTAAGAGGAAACAGTGGGAAACAAGCGGGAGATCTTCCTGATAACAGCAAAATTAGAATAAAAAAACTGCGGTTGCCAACCCGCTCGCTAAGCGTGGTAACTATGGCAAATATCATGATGAGAGTACCAAAGAGACGGCGCCCAGTCCCAGGCGGCCCCGCTATTCCTGACTACGGTGGCGATCATGGTAACGGCGGGGCAGGGGGTGCTAAGAATCTCCGGTGGAGGTTCGGTTGCCACCTAAGACGACTCGACGTGGCAACATACAACGCACGCACCCTGAGGACTGACGAGAAGATCGTTGAGCTGGAAGAAGAGATAGACAAGTTACGCCCTGTACGGTCTCGGATAATCCTATAATATGCCATATTATAGGATTATCCGAGACCCGAAGAGAGAGGGAGGACACGGTAAACCTCGAATCCGGGAACTTGTTCTATCACCGGGAGGGCGACCATCTGTCCCAAGGAGGTGTCGGAATTATCCTCCACAAGTCTCTCGTTAACAACGTTGTAAAAATTGAGTGTGTCGACGAGGGTTGCGTACCTTATACTCAGAATCACCATGCGTTCCTCCAAAACCCATTATACGGTGTTAATGGGACACTTCAATGCAAAACTAGACACAAGAGAGAACGGTGAGCTGAAAGTATGTAAATTTGGAATAGGGCAACGGAACCGAAAGGGCCAGCAGCTGGCCGACTTCATGGAGAAAGAGGAATCTTTATGATGAACTCTTTCTTCCAGAAGCGGCCCCACGGGAAGTGGACCTGGTCGAGCCCAGACGGTTCGACAAAAAATGAGATTGACTTCATTATGACGACCAGACGACAACTGTTCAGTGATGTTTCCGTGGTCCCGAGGGTGAAAACTGGTAGCGATCACCGAATGGTTAGAGGCACACTGAACATAAACGTTAAGTTGGAGAGGTCTCCTTTAATGAAGTCAACGCTCCGTCCCCCTCGCGCTCTATTCCAAAGTCCCGAAACCGTTTTCAGTACCTAGAAGACTGCAATGAAGTGGACGATATGAATGACAAGCTCGTGGAAACTGTCCATGCGGTCGGAGCTAAGTTCTGCAAGACCCGCCGCAGAAGAACACAAAAACTCTCCGATCACACTCTACGATGGCTATCCGGGTACAGAATCAGAGTACGAAACCTATCTAACTGCAGATAGGTGTAAGACATGGTGACGTTATATCCCCGAAACTCTTCACCGCTGCATTGGAAGGCGTTTTCAAGCTACTGGACTGGAAAGGATGCGGTATTAACATCAATGGCGAGTACATCACTCACCTTCGATATAGGGTAAAACACCCAGTAGTCAGCCTTTTAGTGAGGACAAAAATTTGATTCAACTGTATTTTAAATATTATACATTATGTATAAAAACAATCATTATTCTCAGAAAGGTTGTTTATTAAATTTACTAAAGAAATCAACAAAACATTATATTTATAATAGAATTATATAAAAAATCAACATTAAACAAATTATGGCACTTTTCACCAGTAGTCAGCCTCATTTCTCCGCAAGTCAGCCATGTCATAGTAGCCCTGTAGTCAGCCTCTCACTTTCTCTTGCATATTTGGCATAGAAATTCTTTATTATGCATATTTTCAAATATCACCATCATCATCATCATCACCATCATCATTACAGCCCTTCACAAGTCCACAGCTGAACATAGAACTCCCCCAAAGAATGTCACAAAGCACGGTCTCGAGCTATCTGCATCCATTGACTTCCCGCATGTCTTACCAGGTCGTCACTCCATCTAGTGGAAGGACGCCCTACACTTCGCCTACCGGTACGAGGCTGCCACTGGAGAACCTTTCTTCCCTATCGATTGTCGGTTCTTCGAGTTATATGGCCGGCCCATTGCCACTTCAGCTTACTAATTCTTTGGGCTTTGACGGTTACTCTGGTTCTACTGCGGATATCCTCGTTTTTAGTCTATCACACAGAAAAACGCCGAGCATAGCCTTCTCCATAGCTCGCTTAGCGACTTTGAGCTTCCTCATACGGCCAGCAGTGAACGACCACGTCTCAGATCCATAAGTCATCACTGGCAACACGCACTGATTGTGCAATATTATTTTGAGATTTTGAGGTATGCCTGACGAGAAGATGTGTCGTAATCTCCCGAACGCTGCCCAGCAGAGTTGAATCCGCCGATTGACCTCTCGGTCGAAGTTGGACTTCGATTTGCCGACGATATAGTCTTTATGGCAGAATCGCTGGAGGACCTAAGCACTATTCAATGACCTCAATAGTGTCTCTCAACGGATAGACCTTAAGATGAACATGGACGAAACAAAAATCACGTTTAACGTCCATGTCACACCTATGCCGGTAGTTGTTGGGAGCACTACGCTCGAAGTTGTTTACGAATATGTTTATCTGGGACAAATAGTCCGACTAGGTAAGTCCAATTTTCATATAGTCCAATTTTCATATATGTCCCCAGCGAATTCAGTATATTTCAAATGTACCATGCCAGACAATTGTTACATCCAATATTCTTTAAGTCAATAATTTTAGTGCCGCTAGTCAATTCCTCTTCACAGTTTTTGCAGCTTTGTTTATTGTACATTTTTTTTTATAGGATAAAGGTGACAAACGAGCACACAGTCCACCTGATGGTAAGTGGTTGCTGCGGCCCATAGACATCTACATCTATCCTCGTTTGCGAATCAAAATGCAGATGCGTTGTCACCAGTGAGGACTAAGATGGAATGCCTAATTTCCAGTAAAAAGGGCCTCCGGCCACCTGCACTCACCAAGCGAAACGCAGAGGTAAACCTCTACTTCACGCTGGTATTCTGTGAGGTCGTGGTACTAACCCAGTTCGAGCCGGCCCATCCGTGCGACAGCAAAAGCTGCCGCTTGGCTCTACCACTGTTAAACATATAATATTAAATTAAAAATAGAATATGTATCATATTTTTCTTCCTCCTTTTGCTATTTTTTGAAGTCAACAGCTTTTACGCTTTCCTTTTTTTGTAATTCTGCTTTCTTTTTTTGACTTTCTTCTTCTTTCTTTGATTTAGCTTCAAATATCTTAAATCTCTTAATTTTTTTAATCAATACATCATTCTTTTTCTGTTGCTTCACTTCTTCTTTTTGTTTCTGAAATTTTCTCCACTCTTTGGAAGAAACAGCTCCTATTCGTTTCATCCCATTTCTAATCGCCCCCATAACTTGTGTTAATTGCTCTTCTTTGTATCGATGGATGGATTTTTGACATGATGGAATTCTAAAACAAATTATTTTCATGCAAAAATAACCGTACATACATTTAACCCATATTGAAAAGGATTTAAGGTACTATTTTGTGCAACAGGACTAACGGCTGACTACTGGATTTGTAGGCCCATTGATCGGCCCCTGACATGCAATTGCATTTGTACGCGACTGACTACTGGTAAAATACACTTTTCGTCTTATAAGAGTTAAGCCCAAAGCATAGTATAAAGACACCAAGTAGGCTGTCTCCGGCCCAATCCGCGATATAATTGCCTACTGTCTCAGGGTTGTCACTGTCACCAAATCATTAGTTTAAAGCCCGGCCCTTGCCAAAAATAATACATCTCTGTATAACTAATTCAGTGATCATTAGTCGATAAAGTTCAACAATGGTTTTCCTAACAAATACAGAAATGTATTAAGATTCAGAGCAGTATTATTTATAAAAAAAGGGATAAAATAAACCGGCGGGGCGGTGTGTGAGCTCGTGTTTAAATTATTTACTTAGTATATTCTAGTTACTTTTTATTTTTAATAAGCATAATATAGTATTTGCACACATAAAGGACCATATTAATTTTTATTTTTAATTAATACAAGCATATATATATTGAATCACACATTTATTACAAAATTACAAATTAGCTACAGAAAAATACTTTCTTCGGTTTCGACTATTACGAAACGACTTGTTATTAAACTTTAATGTGTAATATATCCGCATCCTTATAAATAACTTTTGCAAATATAATTAATTACGATTTTATAACCGTAAATAGGTACTTAGTTACTATTCTTCCTCTGTCTGATAGACAACTAATACAACAAAAATAAGTAAGTAGGTATCTCATCGTCAAGTAAAAATTATATGCTATAATAAGTGACCTGTCCTTTTCAATAGGTAATCTGAACAGAGACAATTCTGGAATCGATGAATTATTAAGACACCCAAACACACAGCAATACGTTCTCCTGCGATTATCACACATTTTTCATTCATTTAGCGGTGCCAAAAGCCGTAACGCGCGAACCTCGTGCGGTGTTAGCCCAGACTGGCGTAGTGAGAAACATTTCGAGATTGTGTTTAAGTGTGCGTGCGGCGCCTCATAGATACTATGGCGCACACATACAAGCCGCGCGCAGTGCGTTTGTATGAAGATAACGTACTTCCCGCTCTTTATACTATGCCCAAAGTAATGAGCAAACTTGGTACTATTCGTTTCGTTAATTTCAACTGTATAGAAGAAAATCACGAAAAAACCAGTAGTCAGCCACTTATGGCTGAGTACTGGATCTTACCTTAAAAATTCGAAACCCACTAGTCGGCCACCTAAATTACAACATATTAAACAAATAAAATGCATGTAATAGTTAATTTTATTACAAAATAAACATTTTATTGTGACACAGTATAATAATCCACCACAAATTGCAGCAAATACACTCAAAAACTTACCGAATACTCGAGCACGTTTCCTTAAGGGGCTAGTCCATGCGAACGACCTTGAGCATTTGGTTTGGCGCGTCGACTCGCTACAATATAGGATCGCGTAAATGTGTAAGACGCCACCTACTGTATGGACGTAGTATTTTTCCAACATCAATAAACTATTTTATGGAAATACACACAGCGTACAACGATAAATGTATTTTAATTTTTTATTCGGTATATTAATTGCATTATATTAGAATTATGTATTCTCATATATTATCTAATTATGAAATTTTATAATTAATTATATATTAAAAATGAAGCATTGAAAATTGTGAGTTTAAAAGATACCTACTCACTATAGGTAAATAGATAGATAGATCGCCTTTTGTACAAATATTTGGTGCAATAAAGAATAAATAAATAAATAGGATGTTTCGCAGAGTGAGAGTAATATAGAATGACAGTCGTGGAGGCAGTTTGCAAACATAAATTGCACAAGGACAAACATCCAGACCCGAAACAATTATTTGTAGGCCTTACAAATATTTGTTCCGTGCGGGATTCGAACCCGCGGCCCTCAGCGCAACAACTGATTGCTAATCCACTGCGCCACGGAGCCGTCGCCGGGTTATAGGTAAAGTGACCATACGTCGCGTTTTGAACGGGACTGTCCCTTTTCTCGGTCTACTGTCCCATTGTCCCCAAATAAAGCTCCGGGACACAAAATTGTCCCGTAACTAGTTGGATGGAAGTATTCAAAGCCAACAATCTTCAACATAATTTTTTTAACCGAATATATTTTATGTCTACCTGGTACAAATGCTCCAGTAGAAAGAGTATTTTTCTATTATGAATAAATTGTGGACGTCTGAAAAAAACACTTACGGTTCCAGTTCTAAAGGCGATGTTGTTAACTAAGGTAACAATAAAAAAAAACTTGCCCAGAATTTTATTCTTATTTAAAATCATCACCAACTTTATTAAAGCAAATTTAATCCACTGACAAATGTAATTAATAATTAAAAAAAAAATATGTTGCATTTAATAATTACCGTCTATACCGAATATAATTTTATAGTGAACACTAATTGTATAAAGTTATAGTTTTTAGAGTATAAATAAACCCATGTCCTGTTTTGAGTTAAAAAATAAATGGTCAGTTTAGTTTTTTTATTTAAATTTAGTTTTAAAAAATTTTAGTATATAGTAAAAAGTAGGTATATTAATACCTACTTAGATACTTTTTACCGAATTAGGGTGGAAGCCCCTAATACCAGTCATGCCCCTAATTCCAGTCTTTTCGCCTTTTTACTCCATAAATAAGATTTCTAGTAGTCTTTAACTACAAATATTGTCATCTAAAAAAATCTTTGTACCTAGAGGAAAGTATATTTATTCAAATATTACCTCGCAGTTTTAAACCTAACAGTGTTAAAATCAAAACAGGTACGCAACGAAAAACGATCATTTTCCTAATTATTTGACAAGTTATGATCCCGGTAAAATTATGCTTACTTTACATTATCTCATATATAGGCTTTTTGATTTGTATGAATATGACTATAGACATAGTAATGCAGTTATTTTTGTTTGAATTTACAAGTTATTTATTTCCTTTAGTGGAAATTAATGGGGCTGTAATTAGATATAAGAAATGTATGGAGTGCATAATGTCAGCCGCCCGGCTGTTATTTGGTTTGACCCTTTTGACGTACCTAATAAGAAGTACCTAATTTCAGCCACGTAATATAAATCAGGGCTGCCATAAACTGCAATAAATACCATTATTTAGATCATAACTTATTTTATAGTTAAGGGAGTTTGATCAATTCGTCTGTTTTAAAATTGGTTTTAGATTTTAAAGTTCAGCAAAAGATGTACTAGCTTTTCTCTGACATTCGGCGTATAGAACATCTTATGTACTCAATTATTTTTGAAAAGGAAGAAAAAAAGCAAGCAATAAATAATATACTATATTTTAGCAATAAACTATAACTTAGTAATACTAATTATAACTTAGAACATAAATGAAAAACTCATAACCGACTTTTTGACCCGACCCGGGATTCGAACCCGAGACCTCAAGATCAGCAGTCGCACTACTACAACCACTAGACCAACGAGGCAGTGTTATGCCTCATAAGATATTGTGATTGGGTATTAGGATTATTTTTAACTGTATACTATACTGATAATATTGAATTAGCCTTTTATAGTGTAAATTATAATATTTGTCGAAATGTTAATTATGGATCCGAACTCTACATGCTAATGGTGCTTAATTTTTTTATTTGCATTTACTTCAAAGAAAATACACGCAAAAAGCTTCATCGCGCAGTAAAAAACACAACAAATATATGTATAACTAATACGAAAAATTATACCCAAAACAAACAAATAATACTACACCTATAAATAACCTAATAAGTAATAATATTATAATTTTATCAACTGATAAGACGTGAGCGTGTGCGTAGGCCGATGCTCTGACGAACGACATGGGTTCCACGTTCAAGAGCTCAACGCTCACTGATCCAGCAAGCCCGTGGGCAGTGAATACGCCCAGATATTAAAATAATTTCTTAATAAAATCAAAATTTTGGTCTTTTGAAAAAAAAATTATAATAGAAATGTTCCTTAATAAATTGCCTATCCATTGGTGTAAATCGCAAAATAAAATAATACTCACTTTACGAGGAGATGCATGTTATCAATAATTATTTCACATTTATGTGGTTTCGTTGTAAGGAGATTATATTAATATTTATTCCAAAGATATTTTATAGGTCCAGATACCGTGTTGCTACTTGCTAACACACCGCAACGTTCATAGTGAAGACAGTCTTTGATTCATGTGTGCGTGAGTACCACGTGACGCGCATATCTTACGTACCATGGCTGCATTAATGTGCGTGACTTCGGTAATAACAGTACGAATCGATTACCCAAAAAATGTGGGCGATTTTATATTTCGTTCATATTGACGTACCTATTGATTCTAAGAGTATAAAATGTATGTGCGTGGCGTGTGCATTTGTGTGCATGTGTGTATGGGGATATGGCTGCTTATGTGTGTTTTATGTAGGTACGAACATCGCACTAAAATATTGAAGATATGAAATAAAACCTATAATTAATGTAACAGTTAAAATAAATTAAAAAAAAAAACAGTAGATATTTATGTATGTAACATATATTTATAATTTATTATTACTAAATATATACAGAGTACTACACTTTTGCACTGTAGAACACAAAATATTGCCGCTTTTTACGAAGACATTAAATTATTTTTCAATCCTAAGTAAAGTGACGAAAAAAGTAAGTTTGGTTAAGCGTGAACTTCAGCCAAGAGATAGCAAAATGTTTGATTTTTTTTAAATTGCTCCGTTCCGTTGCTGCGTGAAGGAAGGACAAAAACAAATAAACAAAAAATCACACTTTCACATGTATAATATTATATTAGTATGGATTGTCAAGAATGATAGATAAACTTTTAAAACCAGTTTACAATCGGCTTTTTGAGGGTGGAACTATACACTCGCGCTCTCTTTCTCGCTCTAGTAAATAACGGTTCTGAATGACCAAAAAAGATAAAAGCACAGGAAAGTGCAATTTCATGCTGTCAGATGTAGTTCAACCCTAACCCTTAAAACAGTTTAACTCTATAGGTTGGGTAAAATCTGTAAAATTAGACTGTTTAAAACCCCTACACAGATAACCTTTACGGTTGATCATGACATTAAAAAATGGTAAAAACATTTCATAGACTAGGCAACACTCGAATATTATTGCGCAGTATTATTACTTGTATTGACATTTAGCTTTCGTATTCTTTTACAAAGAAATACACCATAAAGTTGTATTGTTACTTATGAAAAGTGATGTTCTTATCCTTATCTTTTTTCCAAGAGTAATTTTTAAATGATTTCACATCACAAATAGTCATTTTGCGAAATTAAAAACACCGGTGCGTGACGTATGTTCACATCAAACGTCGCTTGCACAATGGGTGGCGGAACCACAGAGTACCTTTGTATAAACCGAAAGGCGGAACGATCCAACGAATACGTCAGAATCAAGGAACATACTACTCTCTAACGAGAGGCTAGAATACGCCAATATTGAAATGGAAGCGATTTCGGTTTATACAAAGGTACTCTGTGATGGAAGCGTTTTAGCACGGCTGGTAATCTTTGAACAAAAATCTTTGACCGTATAAAATGCAGTGAGCAATCACGAACATGACGTTTCCCTCGTCCCTCCCACCTCTTGCCCCTTCCCGCTGCCGCCATTTTGTCATGTCATGTTATTGTCGCGTAGCTGTCAAGTTAGAAGTTTTCTTGGAAATTTTTATTTTGTTTTTCTATGAAGTATGAACTAACTATAAATTATAAATAAAGTTTTATTGGCATTTTACTGCTATTTTACGAAAGGGTATTTATTGTTTAATAGGTTATATATTTCGACGGGACGTTTTCTTTATAGCTTGCTTTAGTGTATTTTGTATATAATTTTTAGTTTTAAAATGTATTTTTAAGTGTTTCATTCCCAATTGTGCAAGTAACAGAAAAGAGTCTGACGAAGGCCAAAGAAACAAGTGGTTGGACTTAATAAACTGTGACAAACTTAAAAGTATGCTGCATTCTAGTAACCTTTTCAAGAAACTTGCTTAGTAACAAAATTTTTGAATAAAGGGTTTCATACTGCTAAATCTGACATTAATAAGGCTAAAAAAAGGTTGGATAAACTCAACACTATTCGTTGGAGTAAGTTGAGTTAGGTTTATCATCAAAGATGACAAAGGTATGTACATTTAATTATTCCTTAAACATAACTGCTCAGTATATTCAGTATTCATATAAAATTTAAAAAATTGTAATAAAGATGTACGGGAGTATTGTACATTGAATAAAACTACTTAATTCCTGGCATTTCAAGTGATCTCTTTGATAACAACTTAGTAATAATAATAAACTGGTTACCAACTTGTCTGCCAAGTGTTACAACTATGGAAAATGTACACTTTATACGATAACCTATAAAGGCCTATGTTTACCAGTAGCTTTATGATAGTCTGCAATGAATTAATGATGAATGAAACATAATAATAAATTCTTTTTAATAATGATTTATTAAAATTTTAAGTTAATGGCTGAAGTATTTTTATAGAATTCTATTATTTTAAATAATTAATTGTCAACATTATTTTAACCACAATAGCACACCACTAGTCTTAATAATTACAAAATCAAGGTTGTCTGAATGACAATGACAAACAATCTTTTATGGTTTTATTTCAGATGATACAGTTCAAATAAACTTAGTGTGATATTTGATCAGCCATCATAAAGATATGAGGAATAATTTTGCTGTCAAAACACATAATAACTGATGGAAACGTATCAAAATGGCAAGATGACGTGTACTAAACAGACTGCAAGCATACTCAATTGAGCTTGTTACATAAACTAAATGATGAACATGTGATGCCCAATGAAGTAAGAAAATTAAGGTAATAATCATGTAAAATTTTAATTGCAAAACAATTGCCATTCTAAAACTTTAGTTCAGATAATATTTTTATTAGGATTAGTAATATGTTTATATTTTTGAGCAAATCTGATCTCTGTCTATGCAACTGAAATAAATGAATTAATGTTAATTCCAATTTTAAGTGCTAATTGCATGTCTTAAGCGAAAGCGCAAGATATGTTCTACTATGGCCTAAAAATAAAGATTCCAACGTTTTATCAAATGAAATTGTATCTAGCAATCATATTATACATATAAATGATATAAAAAGCACATTGTTAGAAAGATAAATGATTGTTGAACTTTAATATTTTTTGTCGTGAGTGGACATTGTTTCGGTTGTTTGTTTGCAGCGGCTCAAAAAGATCACTGTACATATACACAATATTCGTATAACCAAATTTTTTAAAAACTATTGGTAAATACAATTGAGCATGCCTTCACATTAAAAAAATATGTATAGCATGATTATAAGGATTTTTTTTAAAGTAGTTTAAATACATTACCTTATTATACTTTAAATTTTCCGATAATTTTATGTCAAATTTCAATTTGAAACAGTTTGGAAAATCCAAAGTGCACGACTCATAATGCTCATATGATCATCATATCATCATTCATGTCACTCCAAAGAGTCCAAGACGTATTCAAGTATAAATATTACATCCTACTTACTTTTAGTACATACTCCTATTATTTATTCTGTGCTTTTAAAATATTGTAATAAAAATCTCTGATTATTATAATAATCAAGTATGTATTAAATTTGTTTTTTGAATATTTTGTATTTATTTGTACAGTGATCTTTTTGAGCCACTGCCAACAACCGATACAGTATCCACTCACAACGGCGGTTGACGCCGAACTAAGCGAGGAGGCACAGGCAGTCTCTATTTACTGAATTAATTCTAACACAAGGCTACCAAATCAACGAAAATTTCGCCATTTTGGAGCCGAAAAAAATTAATTATAGCTAAACAAAACAAAATTACACTGCCATTTACATTCAGTGGCTTCCCACATGATAGATGAAGATATTAAAAAATAGATTGAGTTAAACAATTGATATTTTCAAAAATTAGTGTTTACAAGCCTTGCGGACTTGATAAATCCACACCATAAGCCACTAAAACCTCTTTTTTAATGTGAAAATAGTAATTAATCGATTTAAAAATATTAATAAGTTTAACAATCATTTATCTTTCTGACAATGTGCTTTTTATATCATTTATATGTATAATATGATTGCTAGATACAATTTCATGCGACAAAACATTGGAATATTGATTTTTAGGCGCTAGTAGAACATACCTATGTGCTTTGCGTTCGGCATGCAATACTTGATTATAATAATAATAAGAGATTTTTTTATTACAATATTTTAAAAGTACAGAATAAATAATAGTAGTACATACTAAAAGTAAGTAGTATAAATTTTTTTGTCATGGGTGTCATTTTCATGGTTTTCGAGGGTGTTGAAGCCGATAGTGCTGTCGAAATGTAAATCCAAGATGGCGGCTGCAATAGGTATCAATTTTTTCATCATGAGTGTCATTTTCATGGTTTTCGAGAGAGTTGAAGCCGATAGGATTGTCGAAATGTAAATCCAAGATGGTGGTTGCAATAGATATCAATTTTTTCATCATGGGTGTCATTCTCATGGTTTTCACGGGTGTTGAAGCCGATGATGCTGTCGAAATGTAAATCCAAGATGGCGGCTGAAGTAGGTACCAATTTTTTCATCATGGGTGTCATTTTCATGGGTTTCGAGGGTGTTGAAGCCGATAGTGCTGTCGAAATGTATTTAAACTACTTTAAAAAAATCCGGATAATCATGTTATACGTATTTTTTTTAAGGCGCTTAAGGCATGCCGAATTGGATTTACCAATTTTTTTATCGTGTTCAAGGAATAAAAATATTTTAAAGATGTAGTCTACCAATAAGCACCTTGCCCAACTCATTACTTCATACCCTTCTGAGAAATGAGACAGAGTCTGTGCCCAGCAGTAGAACATGAATGTAGATTCGAATAGATAATTGGCTACTTTACAAATACTTTTATCCTCCCAACCTTCTATCAAAAATTGCTACAGTATACTTAATTATCTTAGGTATGAATGATAATTATGTTCAAAAATTATTGGAAATTTGTGTATAATTGTGAAAGCTTCTTAGATTTATGTGAAAGTAACTTTGTCTGATTACAATGGCCTCTTCTTGTCTTGACATTTTCTATGCAAACATTTATAAACGACAACAATTACAATTAGCGCACATATTCAAACTTGTAATTTATATATTTAAATATTCCTTTTTCCAGCTCAATACACTGGATATCGAATGTATTGAAGAGAACCTTTCCATTGAAAATATTCAAGTGCAAGCAGCAAGAGAGCAATTAAATGTTTACTCTATAGCACATACCACAAATGGGATTCTGAAAGGCACGGACATCACTAGACTCGAAAAGCGTACATTGCCACCAATGCAAAAAAAGCCTTAAACTATTATAAAAAAGGTTAAAGAAATAAATCATATAATAAATAATATATACAATGCATTTTATTTCTACGAATCCTCATTCTTCATAATAAAATAATAATAAAAATAGTAATTAAAATTATATATATACCAGGCTGAAATAAAATTATTCCTTTGCCTATATCCAATTCATATTAAAAAAAAACGAAATGTCATGTTCTGATTTGCTCTACGTATCACTCCATAGCTCTACGGTCCAAATTAAATGTACCAGAGCACAGAACACTAGTACCCTTAGGCTGGCTTTTCACTATGGGATATAATATATATTATATCCCGAAATATAAATTATATCCCGCAATAGGCGTTCACACTGTGAGATATATCTTTTAACCAGTGTGCGTTCGTCATTGGTCATTGGATTACCCCCCTTTACCCCGTACACCGTTCTGCGGGGGTGCGGAATGGTGTGCGGGGTACAGGGGGCAAAATATAATATGAAAATATCGGTCGGTCGATCGAAAAAATATTTATAGCTAGAGATGTAATATATATTATAGCTAAGTGTAAACGGTTCCATATGAAATGTATGGTGAGCGATATTAATTTATATCTCGAGATGTAATATATATTATATTATATCCCGTAGTGAAAAGCGGGCCTTAGGCGGGTACCAGAGACGTCCGTCTGAACCATGAAGTTATAGATAAAGATGGAGGCCACACTTGGAACAACAGCTTGAGTCAAATACCTACGTATCTTTATCTCACTCTCTGTGGTCTGACTTCTCTTTTTAGTGTGGAACACAATATTGCTATGTAATATTTGAATCTCCCGGTAAATTCTTAGAAATAATTTCCACACTAACTAAATCAGAAGTTAAGCTCTGTAAAATAATGTACCAATAAATAAATAGTTGATCTACGATTAGTTACATTAAAAATTCCAAAATTGAAGGTCTCTTATGCATTATCGGGTTAACAAATCAATTAATTACACTCCCATTTCCTAAGGGTTCGGTAATGTGGCAACATTAGCCCTATATGTCAACATAAATTAGACAAATATGGCGGTTGTTTACTTAGCTGTTCACAGCGTCGTTTGAGATATTTAAAGTTAATTATTGTTATAATTCAAGAAATGGGTCAAACTGCAAACTTGTGTAGTACGTGGTTGCGGCAGTAGTTGGTGTCCAGGAGGTGATATAAGATTTCATACGTGTGTTTGAATAGTGACTTCTGGCATTGAATACTTGTAAACATACTTTTTTGTATTTTCACTTAATTTTTTGCAGAAACGTTTTATCAGTGTTTTAAACATATTAGTAAATTATAACTTTGGCAAAATCAAATAGTTTTACATTGAATTTAATTAAGTTTGAACAATTTTATTGTTTTCGTTTAAAAGAAATCGTACTGAAGTAGTGTGACCATATTGACGATGTATCTGAGACTTTCCGTGTGACCTTAACTAATTATATTATGTACATGTTTCTTATTATGTTACCGGAAATGCATGAAATTTAGGAATTATGTACACTTCCTATATATTCTATATAATGACGGTTTTCATAATTTCATAATATTAAATTAAAAATTAGTAACATAATATATTCTTTTGGTAGACAATTTATTTTTATTTAGTCTTTGTTTCTCATTATTCTGATACTTTAATTACGTTTATAATAATTATGTATTTAGAAATGTAGTAGTTTAAAAGTATGTTATAAAACAACATTTTGTAAAATATGTTATTATTTGCAGACAACAAGTGCATTACATGAAGAGTCTATTGTGCAAATAGCTGCTCTGGCTGTACCAAGTACTAGTTCTGGCATTTATGAAAGTAGTTCTGCACTTAAGGAAACAGAAGTGAAAATGTATTGGCTGTAATGTTGAAGAGCAAACTAGTAAAAAACAATGTCGAAAAATTCTTGAAAATTTATGCAATCTTAACAAATTACCTGTAAGTTTCCTTTTCCTTTATTACTAAATACATACCTTTTGTTTGTATTTATTATGACTTTAATATTACATTACATAATGTATTATATAGCTTAAAACACATACATATTTAAACTCTTTAGTGCCAATCGCAGTGTGGTAACCGTCACTACGACACTAAGCATAAAGCTTCTTGTTTGATGCTTCATTTATGCGTGCTCATGAAGGCGCGCTCCGGTGTATTATGTGTTACCTATTAAGTGATGTAAATTTGTACTGACATTATGATGTATAGTATGTGCCAAATCGATTGAGAAAAACGGACAATGACCTTTCGGTCGTTTAACCAGGGGTTACAAACCTTCAATATATAGGCACATTTTATATGTAGTACTTTCTTTATTTATAATGATTTTTTTATAATGATTGATATAATATATATTTATTAACTATTATTAAAAAGTTATGTGAAAGATCGCTGTAGAAGAAAAATCATCTATTGTTATAAAGTACTTTATTCATTTAACAACAAAAAACATTAATTTATAACACATATAAAGATTCGAGTGATAACGACACCGAATAAGTACGTACTTATGCAAAAGATAAAACTTTATTTTTAATATTATATAAGAACTTTATTTTTATTCGGTGCAATCATCACTCGTATCTTCACTTGATGAACTATCTGTAACATTAATTATAAAGCGATCTGCAGTTTGGTCAATTCTATCATCCATGCCACGCATTTTTTGTTCAACCTTAAGGACATGCTGAACACAGTTTTTCCATTTATCTGGCGTGATTTGAGTTAAACCATCTTTAAGTAAATTTTTAACATCTTTTAACTTGAAAGTTGTATTTTTTCGTGCAACGTACCCTTTCACATCTGCCCACACAAGTTCAATGGGGTTAAGCTCACAGTGATAAGGAGGTAACCTTACCACTGTGATGCTTTTTTCTTTTGCCATCTCGTCGGTGACGTAACTTCGATAGTTATCTTTAACTGCCTTTATTTTTTCCATTAAGTGGGTCTTTGTGTCCGAGGGCACGTATGCGATCTGTTTAGATTCTAGCCATTCCTGCATATTTTGTTTCCGCCAAGACATTGTTGGGGTTTTTTCTAAACGTCTGGAGTGGTAACTAGCGTTATCCATTTCAAGGGGCTTTCGCGCCAGTAGAGTAGCCTTCTAACCGTGATTGACGAGAAGATTCAATTGTGGTGTCTTCCCATACCTTTCCCATAGTATGACCTGCGTTAATCCATGTTTCGTCAAGGTAAAAAATGTTACGTCCCTCGTTTCTTAATATTTGTATTTCTCTCAAATATCTGGTACGCCACAGAACTATCTCTGGGCGATCTATTAGACCACTTTTTCTGTTTCTCTTTATATATTTGAATTTTAAATGGCGCAACACACGTCGCAGGGAAGTTTTGCTCAAGTTTGGCAACTGGTCATCTTGATTTATACTGAGCAAAATTTTGTCTAAAGTCGGTAATTCTCCTGCAAGAAAGAACTGATGCACTTTCGCTCTTATAGCCGATTTATCAAAATCGTCCAACTTGTCAATTACAGACTTTTTTCTTTTATTAATTATTCCCTTTTCTGGTATTTTATGGGAATCTCTATACACGCTTAATACGCGATATATAGTGCTCTTGCTGACTCCTGAGATCTCCGAAACCTTTTCTACCATATTAACGTTTGAAGGATACACGTCTTCGGGCCAGGTGTTTTTGACATATTTGTATACATTAATGATAATCTCTTGTTCCCCGACCGACAAAGTGGTAGGTTTTCTCTTTTTTACTGGTGACGTTAAAGGTGCTCCAGAAGATGGGCCTGTAAATAAATGACAAAAATATACTACCATAGTACTACATCACATAAATACATATTGTTTTAGAAAATAAATACCACATGGTCACATAAAAAGAGCGCTTTAAGAAATAGAAAGGCTACGTCGTCGCATTTGTACCTATTTGTACGTACCTGCTACGTTTATTATGGGTCGGCGACGTCTCTTTCCACTTGATGTTGAAGGACCGGGTCCTTCACCAAATTCTCCTGAACTCATGTCGATTTAGTAACGACCGTCACAGTAAAACTAATATAACAGATTCAAAAAACAAAAACTTAACGATATAACAAATTTAACAGTAAAAACTCAACTAAAACAATGCAATGAATGCTATGAATTACCCGAGACGTACACACGCAAGCGCTATCCGAACACGAATGAAAACAAAATGGCGGACCGGCCCAAAAAAGGTGACGCATCTCTGGCTGCCATTGTCACGTTTCTTTTAGAACGAACTGACGTAACGCGCGTTTTGTTTATTTTAAAGGGATGAATTTGCAAAAGCTCAATATGGTGATTATATTGCTTCAAATATTTTTTTAATATGAAACTGTTATTAAATGAATTGCTGCGTTACTTACCATAAATTGAAATATAAAATATAACACATTTTTCGCGATGTACCGTAAGATTTTACTATGTTTATAGGAACCACAGACAATATTATTTAAGAAACAAAAAAACAAAACATATGTGCTGACCTAGAAGTGGGAATAATATCAATATTTAAATATTGTTATCACATCTAAATTGAGATTTTGTAAGTTACGCCTTTTGACACTCGGCTCATATCTGAGGTCATTGTCCGTTTTTCTCAATCGATATGGCACATACTATAGAAGAGTTATTTGTTTCTTTTTTTTTTTGTTTGAGTTCTCTAATCTCTGGAACTATACCAGTCTGATTTCAAAATATTTTTTTGCATCTTTAAAACCAATTTTTCAGGAAGGCTATCTAACATAACGCTACGACCCTTATGAACGGAGCAATACGATGTACGATGCTAAAAATACTGATTTCATAAAGTTTTCTTGTTTTCTTAGGTCAGCAGTGAATACGACGATCCCGCGAAGATTGATAGGGACGTGCAAGTGAAAATAAAGTGTACTAAAGAAGAAATACTTGAGACGAAAACTAAGATTCTTAAGCAAAAAGTGGCGCGCCAAACTAAAAAATTCAGGATAGGTCTTTTTTAATGGACACTATTAAAAAGTATACGGGTCAGTCAGAAATTGAAAGTATTATTCAAGGGCGTTTTGCTCATATCTGTAAGGACTTCAAAAAGCCACAGAGTAATCAACATGGTGTGAAAAATTTCAATAAATAATTTTAATATGGAAAGTGTTTTTATTTATTTTTTTAAGGTTTTTAACAAACCATGTAGTGGTGGTGTGAGAATATCCATTACCCCATATCATTCCGAGGGTGTTGTAAGAGATGTCAGAGGGAAAATGAAACAGGAGATGGGCAGTGGCATCTTCCTGATAACAACTCAAAATAATAATAGATTACCATTCCTATTATAGTACATATGTTACTAAAAATCTATGAAATCCGTTATTATATAGAATTCCTAGGAATTGTAGATAATTCTTAAAATGAACTGGATGTGTGGGATATAGTATTATACACATTTCAGCTCAGAACAACCTGACTCTGATGGGTTAGGTCAGAAGGCTAAGGCAGGAGCTCCGCTACGCTGCTTTAGTCCTCGTGATATTTTTTTTAAATAATTGTCCAGAAATAGATTTAGTCTATCTGAACAATAAATCAGGTATATTTTGCCCAATTCATTGATCACCCGGGGTTATAATAAATTTTAATTTTATATTTCGTTGGTATCGTTTAGGAATTGTATACAATAACCAGAAAATACATTATCGAAATGGTAGTTATAAAATATTCTCTGATATATTTATTTTCCACATTTTCTAAATAGGCTCGGCATTATATGGGTTGTGACGGAAATGCGTGGTCATATTTTAATACCGGTTCTGCCCATGGAAATGAAAACCTATCTTCATAAAACTAGTCAATTCCCAAAAAAATTGTACAAAAATATATAATCTATATAGGCTAGGTCTTAGTAGTAAACAGAGATATAGATATTTATAAATAAAACAATGTAACTCAACTACTTATAGCGATATCCTGGGAAAAATAAAATAAAGGTTACCTACTTAGAAAGGGAGGGTCTGCCCACAGAGAGCGAGATAGTAATACATATTTTTTGCTTCAAGTAGGTATTCGGAGTGTGGTTTCCATCTTTATCTATAACTTCATGGTCTGAACGCGTAGCGTTTCTATATAGTTTGTGCGTTTTAGGCGCGCGTACAAGGTATCTGGACCTATAAAACATCTTTGATTTATTCCTTTAAAAAAAAAATTGGATATAGCTTTTATGGAATCAAGATTATGTAGAAATATAATGTGTTTTTTATTTGTTGATATATCTTTTAAATAAAAAGTCTTTGATTATGATATGTATATAATCAAAGTAAAAAGTAGATAGCTCCTAAAAACCGCACAAATAACGACTAGCGCCACATTTTGCTCAACCCGCGCCTTAAAAAATTGCAACTGCGACGCATCTAGTCATGTCTTTGGCAGCAGTACAAATTAACGAGTTTAGCTCGTGAACCTGACATGCTATTGGTTCGTAAGTGTGCGTATTAGTCAATAAGGAGACACAGATTCAATTAAACATTATTTTAATGGTATAAACAAATTTCAACACTATTTAAATGGAAATAATGTCTGTAAAGGCTGAGTACTGGTGCGGGGCTGACTATTGGGTGTTTTACCCTAGTCCTTATGGCAGAATCACTGGAGGACCTAAGCACTATGCTCAATGACCTCAATAGTGTCTTCGAACGGATAGGTGTTAAGACGAACATGGACAAAACAAAAATCATGTTTAACGTCCATGTCACACCTATGCCGGTAGTTGTTGGGAGTACTAAGCTCGAAGTTGTTGACGAGTATGTTTACCTGGGACAAATAGTTCGACTAGGTAAGTCCAACTTCGACCGAGAGGTCAATCGACGGATTCAACTCGGCTGGGCAGCGTTTGGGAAACTACGACACATTTTCTCGTTAGATATACCTCAAACCCTGAAAACGAAATAGTATAACCAGTGCGTGTTGCCAGTGATGACTTACGGATCTGAGACGTGGTCCTTCACCGCTGGCCGTATGAGGAAGCTCAAGGTCGCTCAGCGAGCTATGCTCGGTGTTTCTCTGCGTGATAAACTTAGAAATGAGGATATGCACAGTAGAACCAGAGTAACCGACATAGCCCAACGGATTAGTAAGATTCTCGAGTGGCAGCCTCGTACCGGTAGGCTAAGTGTAGGGCGACCCTCACTAGATGGAGTGACGACCTGGTAAGACATGCAGGAAGTCGATGGATGCAGGTGGCTCAGGACCGTGCTTTATGGCATTCCTCGGGGGAGGCCTATGTTCAGCAGTGGACTTATGAAAGGCTGTAATGATGATGATGATGATATTTACCATAGGTGTTACAGATAGTCCCATGTACAGTACATGTATGAGGGAGGAGTCATTGGCGGCTCAAGTGTTGCCCGCATGTACAGAAGCCGCCGCATACAGGGCTTAATATCTTGGGACGCCGAGATCACTGCCCTAAGTTGTTGGCAACATTAAAGGACTGCTGAAGTTGAGATTTCATGACTCGAAAAATTACGATATTCCTGCACACGCAAAATACGCGCTTAGATGTTTATTTGCGGAAAATAGCCAGTCATAAACTAAACTAACACACCTGCAATTACACTTTAACCGAAATTTCACATTTCTTTGTTTACATTTTGGACGTCTCAATAACAATCAGACTATAGTAGTTTTCCTGACAATCAGGGGCGTAGCTACCACTGTATCAGCCGTATCAATGATACGGGGCCCCCAGGCTACATGGGCCCTGAACGTGTGTAAGCAAAAATTCTAAGGACTTCTATGGGACAGGATGTTGGTTTGAATTCTTTGGCTAGCTTAGTTCCTGGGAGTATTAATTGTAAGTAATAACTTATAATCAATATATAATTATTTCAATTCAATGCGAGAGTTTTTGTTCCTTTTGTGAAAAATCTTTACCATTCATTCAGACCCCCCGACAAATTTTCATACAGGGCCCCTCTAAGGCACGCTACGCCACTGCTAACAATATAACATTTTTGAAGATTTGGCAATTTTTATGTGATTTATGTTACTTCAGTACTAGTTGTGAAAGGTGAATAAAAACAAAACAACATTTAAAAGGTAAATATTACAAAATTTATTATTACACTTATGACTATAAAATATGGACGGAATATTTTAGACGGATTTAATGAATATAAAATAACGCAGATTTAATTAATATAAAATAAAATTATGCACATCTTATAAATATTTGAGTGTAGATTATATTTACATGGGAAAAATCAGACAAAAAGTTTAATACACATACAAAACTGGTCAATGGTTCAAAATATATTAAAATAAAATTCTAACTAAATCATTTAAATGCTGAAACACTATGTCAATATTGACAAAATTACACTAAGTAAAACTACAAAGGTAAAACTAAAATATACCTTATGTTCAATTACATTTTTTAAATATTTATAATTAGGATCATAAACATTTATTTACATAATTGTATATCATATTCAATAAAGAAAATATGTACTAGTTTCTAAAAATCCTTTATGGGTTCTTTATAAGACACAGCTGGTAATGGGCCTCTCCTTATGTGGGGTGGATTTGTATTGTCATGCTTAGCAGGCATATCGATGATTTCAGTACCAGATGTCTCATACCACTGACCACCACTGATAATTAACATCTCTCGTAAACAAGATGATGAAAGCTAGACATATGTCAAGCATGGATGATTAGTTCATTTGACACGGGTCACATCAAAATATTAATGATTACAATTAAATTTTTTGAATGTTCCAGGTCAAACGACCAACAGGTCCTACTACCAAAGAGTATAATAATGTCCGATAACCGACATTAGCCAAGTCTCACAGATCACACAGTACTGAAACTTGAAATGATCCATTTGAATATTAATATATTATAATATATTACATAAAATTTTAAACTAATACACATATCATATTAAATACCACAAAAAAACTATCTGACTATAGACATTATATTTAGATTGTTTAGTTGTATTTCTTTTAACATTTATTGTATTCATTTTATAATAACAACCTATAAGCAACTTAAACAAGCCTACTTCAATGAAGGTATCAAAGCTAGTAAAGAAGTAATTACCCCACTGCCCTAATGTTGGCTTTCAATGATATCACTTCAAATCTTCCTACAAATTCTACAAATCTTTTTAAATTTATTTTATTACATGTAATGTTCTTTCACAAATAACTTTCTGTACCAAATAGCAGAACTGTAATGTAAAAACATTACAATAAAATGGGTGGATAGAACACCAGTGTACAGTGCTTAACATCTTTTTTCTAGGTAATATTACAGAAAAAATTATTAATCTATTAACGTGCTAAGAATAAAGCTTCCCAACAGCAAACTTAGTATTGGTTTGAAGTTACCATTTCCACTCTGAAATAAAGTTTGGTTATTAACATACTTTATTATGTGGAATTATAAAAAGTAATATTAACTCATGAATTCTGTACATGGTAGAGCCATGCTGCAGCTATATTAGTAGTATAGTTGAAGCTTGAATGGGTCGGCTTGACCGGGGAAGGACCACACTCTCACAAAATACCAGCGTAAAATGTTTCATATGAGTGTAGAGAACTGAAGACACTTTTTACTGAAAAAGAGGCATTCCATTTGAGTCCTCACGGGTGACAACGCATCTGCATTTTGATTAGCAAACGAGGATAAAATGTAGATGTCTATGGGCCACAGAAACCACTTACCATCAGGTGGGCAGTGTGCTCGTTTGTCACTCTATAATATATATAAAAAAAGGATTAACTTACTATTATGTAGTAATTGCAGCGATCGCCTTGACAGCAATCCGAGCATACCCAATCCTCATACCAAATATGGGTACATAAAGACATATAACGTTCTCTGGTTGTTGCGCATTCTGTTCGATTTGAACAACGTTTTGATACATAATACTGTTTTTTAGCACCTTGCGACCAATATGGTGTACTACCCCATCTAATTTCAGTCAAACAAACGTCTTGACCATAAACACACGTTGCGATAGTTTTAACACATTTTTCATTATTATCTTCCTGGTTTTCACATACATAGCATTCGAGACTATTAACTGAAAGAAAAGTTATAAATTAGTGTTTTAAATTATTAAATTTTCGCGGTACAAACGAACGCAAAGTAAATCAAATGATAAAAGTCACCTTTTAAAACCGACATAAAAACTATTGTAAGTGTAAAAAAGGAAAAAATATGTCTTTTCATTTTAATTGAAATTCATCAGTTTATTGAAATTCTTAAAATTCATTCAATTTTTAAGGGTGTGGCAAGCTGTAAAAGTAAACCACAGAACATATATACCCCTAAAAGTAAACTATGTACTCTGTGAGTAAACTCTCGCGTAGATAAATCGTTATTTTACTATTTAGGCATGTCGATCTAAAATCGATTAATCGATAAATCGATTTTATAGTGTAAAGTAATCGATTTTTCAGAACCTCTCGAATCGGACCGATTCATCACATTCAAGAATTAGCGATAAAAATCCTAAACTGGCTGCGGTATCTTAGTTTTTTAATTTTTTGTTGGCGGACGCAAAAACAATCGGTCGTACTTGTTTGAACGCATAAATTAAATATTTATGAACGCATCCAAAGATATTATCGTAACGATAAAAAAGTTGTCATTTCATTTATAATCTAAATCTAATGTTACCTGTGGATCCCGGCGTCTAACGGTCTAACCTAATCTGTGCTGTGAACCTGTGAATTATTAATTATTATCAAAAATATACAATATACATACCAATATATACTGTGTGATGTGAGTACATGCAGAATATTTTGTAAATACCTAGATACTGTAAGTAAATATTCTATAGCGGTTTATAGTAACGTAATAACCAGTATTGTGTTCGTGTAACATTTCAATTTGATAAATAGGGAGTGATTAGATTCAAACCGATTTATCGAGGAATGTACGTTGCAGTTTGCACATTTGTTAAAGTATTGTTGTTTTCAGCCTGAAATATCAACTAAAAGTTATACATGGAATCACTTTGTAAAAAAGGATCAAGTGGCTTATGCAAGTATTGTCATATCGTAGTCAAAACATGCGGAAATACAACAAATTTACGCAAATATTTATTACGGAGACATCCATTTATTATATCTGTAAGTCAACGAAAACAGGTGGTGGCAAGTGATGGTATTGGTGTTGGTGATAAGCGATGAAGCGTATATACTAGAACAGATCTAGGCACTAGGTATTAAACGAGACTAGGTTGCACCTGTTCCAGCTTTTAAAATAATTGATCCACCTAGTCTCACTGTGTCTACGCGTCGCACGGCACAACGCGGCGGCTCGCTCGAATTGAAAAAGTAGAAATACCGGCGCGGCAAAGCGAAATAGCATTTTGTTGCCATAGTTACTAGTCTGCTTTGCCGCTCACTCGTGTTTGCCTAAATTATTCGTGAACTATATTTCAAAGTAACACGACGCGTACTCGTGCTGTGCAAGATATTCTGTCCTTTTTTAACTACACTATTCCGCAGTCTTTCTATCTTTGTCTGTCAATACTCGAGACTAGTCGGGACTAGTCCCGGGGGCTTCAACCAAATACTAGGCAGATTTTATAGACTAGGTACTAATAAATACTCATCGCGAATGGAGACCGTATGATGCAGTCGAGTGTCTAGTACGAACTCATGCAAATGTGATCTCGGCACCGCATTGAATGATACCTACTCGACTTATTTAGTAATAGGTTTCATAACGAAGTTTTGTTATGTATTTTTTTTTATAGGAGAGGGGGCAAACGAGCATGCGGCTCTCCTGATGGTAAGTGACTACCGTCGCCCATGAACAACTGCAACACCAGGGGAATCGCAGATGCGTTGCCGGCCTTTTATAAAGGAGTAGGCTCTTTTCTTGAAGGTCCATAAGTCGTATCGGTCCGAAAAAATCGCTGATGCTAATCGATTCCACAAGGAAGTTGTGCGAGGGAGAAAACTACTTCTGAATCAATTCCTCAGAGCACTCCCCGTGGTAGATGCGATAAAATACGCAAAGAGATGCAACCTCTCTACGCAGTGCCAATGAGTCAAGCCGATCGGAAAGAACTCGGTCGTCGACGATTCGAACCGCTATGCGCTGGATGCGGTCCAGTGGAAGGAGCTGGCACTGGGGGGCCCCTGCCCAGAGATGGGAACAGTATTCCATGTGAGGCCGAACCTGCGCCTTGTAAAGTTGCAAGCGGTGTGCTCGCATGAAATACTGTCCCGCTCTGCTGAGCACGCCAAGATTTTTAGAGGCCAATTTGGCCTTCTCTTCCAAGTGACCACGAAACTGCACGTCACTCGATATGTCGACACCGAGGATTCCGATACTGGCTGAGGCAACAAGGGGAGTGCCTTGAAACTGAGGAGATACGACAAAGGGAATCTTTTTAGCGGTAAACGCGCAAACTTGTGTCTTCTGGGGAGTGAACTGGACTAGATTTAGTCGCCCCCAGTCTGAGACTTTGTTCAACAAAGTCTCGACTTCAGACACAAGTTTGTTCCGGTACTCGGCGACGTTTTCCTGAGAAATATTGGCACGGCCGGTGTATAAAGCATCACCAGTGCTGTCGTCTGCATAGCAATGAATGTTACTGGTTTGCAACATATCATTGATATGCAGAAGAAACAGCGTTGGTGATAGCACGCAGCCTTGTGGAACACCAGCGTTAATGGGCTTGTAATCGGAGCATGCACCGTCTACTACGATCTTGATGCTCCGATCTGCAAGAAAGCTGGTGATCCAATTGCACAATTTCTCGGGAAGCCCATAGGAAGGCAGCTTCGAAAGAAGCGCTTTATGCCAAATCCGATCGAAAGCCTTCGCTATGTCCAAACTAACGGCCAATGCCTCCTCCTTGGACTCCACTGCCTCCGCCCATCTATGGGTCAGGTAGAACAGAAGATCACCAGCTGAGCGACCTCGACGGAAACCGTGCTGGCGGTCACTAATCAGCTGGTGATCCTCAAGGTACCACATGAGCTGGCTGTTAATAATCGTTTCCATTACTTTGGAGAACAAGGAGGTGATGGCGATAGGCCTGTAGTTGGACGGATCTGAGCGGTCGCCTTTTTTAGGGATCGGGTGCACCAAAGCTGTCTTCCATGAGTCCGGGACTACGCCTAGGGAGTAGAAGTACCGAAAAAGACGCGTTAAAACCGGTGCCAACTCCGGAGCACACGTCTTCAGCACAATAGGTGGGACACCATCAGGCCCACTCGACTTGTTGACGTCCAGGGAGAGGAGTGCTTTACGCACCAAGCGCTGTGTAAACAGCACTTCCCGCATGGAGCACTCACACCGCGGAACGTTCGGCGGTGTGTTCTCCCCGTCATCTAGAGTCGAGTTGGAAGCAAAAAGAGAGCCTAGCAGATCGGCTTTCTTCTTTGCGTCATGGGCCAGTGAGTCGTCCACCCTGTGCAGAGATGGCAGAGATGGCTAACAGAAGTTCCCTTGGACAGCCTTGGCGAGAGACCAGACTAGTTTCTCTACTACTAGTTTCTCGCCAATTCTGCCGATGTGCTCTGATTTTGCCTTGGCAATGTTACTTTTGAAGGACCTAAAGGTACTTTTTTTAAGAGCGCTGGTGTTTACATCCCGGGACATTGACGCGGCAGCTCAGGCATAGTAGCACTCCTGCTTATAGCGTGATGCTAGTTTAGAGGAGTGACCAAACCATGGCTGGGATCTGCCTCCGATGGGCACCACAGAGGATGGAATAAAAAGTTCCATACTCTGAAGTACCACATCAGCAACAGAATCGGCAACAACGCTGGGATCTTCCGGCGAGAAGCAAACCCGCCACCAAGGGTAGGATGCAAAAAAGACCGCATCCCGTCCCAAACGGCCGACCTATAGTGCCAAACACGGCGGCAAGCTGCAGATCGCAACTGCGATGGGAGCGTGAGTGGCACCGTACTCCGGATCAGACAATGATCCGAAGAACCCAGTGGGGCATCGACGGAGACCTGATATCTGTCGGGATGAGAGGTCAGCAGAAGGTCCAACAGGGAAGGTACGTGATCCTTCACATCTGGGATCCGCGTAGGCGAAGTAACCAGTTGTGTTAGACCACATGCCAAAGCAAAGTCATAGACAGATCTGCCCGCATGATCGGTTAAACGAGAACAAAGCCATTCAGCGTGGTGGGCGTTAAAATCACCGAGTATCACGATCTCTGCGGATGGGACCTGTTGTAGCACGGAGTCTGCAGCCATTTGGACGTGGTCGATGAGTCGGTCTGTGTCGGCATCACCGCTATGGGACCTATAGAGGCACCCGTAGACGCGGGGATGGTCGTCGCTGTTTACGCGCAGCCATAGGATGGACAGGTCCGTACCTTCAAGACTGCCGAGGCGTCGAAAACAAATGTCCTCCCTGACGTATACGCAAACTCCAGCCCGGGGCACAAAGGAGTGTTCAAATTTGTACCCCGGGTAAGAGAGATATGAAGTATCAGCCGGAGAGGACACCTGAGTCTCGGTTAAAAAGAGCAAGGCCGGCTACGCGGTCTCTAGATGGAAATGGACAGCGTTAAGGTTGGAATGAAGTCGTAGCGTGAAGGGGTCGCCTTGGTCTTATTGCTCAGCTTGCCCCGAGCAGTATTAGTCGCGAGCGGAATTTTGCCCCCCCCCCCCAGAATACGCGGGGAAGCCTGAACACCCACGCCCAGGAGTGGAGTGGTTTGGTCGTGGATGCTCAGCGAGGGATTCTCCAAGGGTGCTGGTACCCTCCTGGGGTAGTCTTCTGTTCGATTCCACTACCATGTTGATGGGGGGGGGGGATTGGGCCTCCGGCCACTTGCACTCACCAAGCGGAACGCAGAGGTAAACTTGGCTGCCGCTTGGCTCTACCACTGTTAAGGAACTTTCACTTTTTTTATCAGATATTAAAATGTTTATTGTTAAAATAAAATGCAGCAGCGACGCTTGGGATAATTTTACGGACAAATGTAACATTTGTAAAATATAATTTAGTTTTAAAAACTCTAGAGACTGATTTTTCGCGCGTATGTAAAGAAAACAATAATTGTAGGTAGGTAATTAAAAAACGAAACAAAAATATAAAAAAATAAACGAGAAAAAGACAAAAGTCGGATTACTTTTGCCAACAATCTAGAATGTAGATAAATCTTAACGTTGACCCGTCATAAGCCTGCGTAAAAAATGAATGGATGATTGATTACTATTCACTACCTTCACGTATCGGGATCGGCTGTACGTAAAGACTAAGCGTACCTTAAAGTGTATGCTATTCCAACAATACCAAACTTTATGCGTACTTCATGGACTAGGTGGAACAGGTATTTGGATCGAGTATTTGTACGGAGTCGGACTAAGTGCACCTAGTACATAATTTACCTAGTACAACTCATCTCTACTCACTACTAAATTGTCTAGTTGTAGTTTTTACGATTCGACAATTAAGGCAGGTAAAGTTCTGAAACCATACAGCCTAGTCTGATGTGAATTTTAACAACATCAAACTTAGAGTATTCAACTAACAGGAGACGCCATGCGCATAAAGTTCCAAACAAAAAAGTCTGTCACTTCTAGCAGGAGGCGAGGTAACGCACACTAAGCAAATCGTAAACATTGGGCCACGTCGTTACGCACGCACACAGCATAATATGAGCACACGATTAAGCAAAACGCACACAACCTTGAAAATCTCTCATAAATGTCTCATCGTTACAGTGCATAAGACATAAACAACTAGTGCGAGGGCCTTGTCGACATGGATATGTCGACGAAATTTTATGCAAGTTACATTAGCAAATAAAATAAAATAAAAATGAACAAATGTTTAATGTGTAATATTACAGTCAAAGTAAATTTTAAAAAATACATAAGGTACAAAACAATAATACAAAATTATCAAAATTAAAACAAATTGAAAAAGTATTATATTATATTTTAACTGGTTTTTAAAGTGAATAAGTTTGGTATATATGTGACGAATACACTTTTTGGGATTACTCTTTTTTTTGCGAGGTAGCTAATTCTAGTGCTTGTATATTTTCCATCACCAAGTTTGCCAGTTCAATGTTATGTGGAACGTAATCATTATCGAAATAATGTTCCTGTATGCTTAAAAATATATAATATGCCTAATCTATGAAATGGTTTTACCATTTTTAATGTCATGACCAACCGGAAAGGTTATCTGTATAGGGGTTTTAAATGGTCTAATTTTACAGATTTTACCCAACCTATAGAGTTAAACCGTTTTAAGGCTTAGGGGTTGAACTACATCTGGCAGCACGGAATCGCACTTTCCTGTGCTTCTATCCTTTTTGGTCACTCAGAAACGTTATTTATTAGAGCAAGAAAGAGAGCGGGAGTGTGTAGTTTCACCCTCAAAAAGCCGATTGTAAACCGGTTTCAAAAGTTTATCTATCATTCTTGACAATCCATAATAATATAATATTATATATATGAAAGTGTGATTTTTTGTTTATTTGTTTTTGTCCTTCCTTTACGCAGCAACGGAATGGAACAATTAAAAAAAATTAAACAATTGCTATCTCTTGGCCGAAGTTTACGCTTAACCAAACATACTTTTTTTCGTCATTTTACTTAGGATTGAAAAATAATTAATGTCGTCGTAAAAAGCGGTAATATTTTGTGTTCTACAGTACAAAAGTGTAGTACTCTGTACATATTTAATAATAATAGATTATAAATATGACACAGAGATTATTTGTTTGTCCTTATTTAATTATTTAAGCGCTAATAATTAGTGTCTCATCTGAAAACAACAATTTGGTTGACACCATCTAAGACGATAAACTTGTAAATAACATTTTAAAATGAATAAATATCATTCACTAAACCTTCCATTTCGATTTGTTACATGCTTTAAATTGTATCCTTCATAATGTAAAACAAACCTGTAGCAAAATAATAAACTTACTTCCAATAATTTCAAAGTCAGTACAGCAGTTTTATTTTGTTTCCTTTTATTATTTGATTGGATTACGAAAACCGATTGGTCAAAATGCTCGGAACAAATAGTGCTTGTTCGTTTACCTAAACGATGTGGCAATTATATAACCTGGGTACCTACCCAGGTTATATGATTGCCACATGCTTTTATCCAAACTTGGCGCCTGTAAGTATCTTTTGGAAAACTGTAAAACCAAAGATCTTTTTTAAACATTGTACAAAAAAGAATTTTAAATAACACCTTGGGATTATATATCAAGGTATTAATTATAGTCAAATAAAAACATCGACACTAACGATTACAGTGAACATCACTATTATTGCCTTGATGATACCATTTTATATACTCGAAATTACCCTTCTTTTCGTTTCATAACGTAACATAATGAAATGAAAATATCTATTTAAAATGTTTTATATACAATAAAACAATTTAAATTGATGTTTTCATTTCGCTAAAAACAATTAAAGATTATTAATGTTGTTTGAAACAATATAGTTTTGCAAATAGATCACAATAATATTAATGAATTTAAGATTATTCAATAACACGATTTTGTTTTGTGTAATAAGAACAAAGAGAAACGACATTTGTCTACAATTAAGCAAAATTTAATTATGTCGTAGTGGTGCAAAAGTCCTTACTATAGTGTTAATACTTTGAGTTGGCAACACACCCTGCTCAGCTATATTAATCAGAATTTTCGTGATTTAATGCTTATATTAATTATTGAAATTAAAATAAATACTTAAAGATGAAAGGTAACGTCGTCTTTTTGTAAATTTGAGGTCTGTGATCTTTTTTTACAAGAAAACACACTGCAACTCGGCATTTTTCTGGAGGTCAACTCACGCTTACGACTACATGTTAACTGATGCCGTACGCGGCGCAACTAGTTTTATATAACGGGAATGATCTGCGCTCTCGTACTTTTGACAGCGGGGAACGCTCTCCAATGTCGTCTCCTGTTAGTTTAATACTCTAAGACATCAAACAAAGAAGGCTACATATTATACGTTGTCATTTAAGATGGAATGCCTCACAGCGTGTAATTATATTGGCTCTCTAATCAGACCAGAACACAGCATTGCATGCACTGCAGCTTGTCCACTGAAATTGGTTAGACGATCGTACCGGACTAATAAGCAGAAACGAATCCTACTATCTAGTAAAATACTGATGTAAAAGACCAACACATTGACACAACATGAAGAGCTATTTTACACGTAACGGATTCAGCCTATTTGTTTATACCTAAACCAGTAAAGAACACGTGGTGGTTATTTTATAGTGCTAGAATCTTTTAGTTCCAAAACAGAAGAACTCCCTCTTAAATATTGGTGATCATAATATAATTGCTTCATCCAAACCCAACAGATATTTATTTCGGCTCTTCAAATCCTTATTTACATATTTTATTAGCGCCTTACAATGTATATACTGTAGATACAATGAACTGCAACAAATGCATAATTATAAAACGTAAAATGTAATTATAAAAGTTCTTTTTAAGAAAAAAAATCGCAAGTTCTGGAAACTTAATGTTTGAATATGTCGCGATTAATCGAAAATCGATCTTTTAATGCTCGATTTAATCGATAATCCATTCTAGTAATGTTCGTTTCAAATCGATTCAGAGATCGATTTTTTTCAAAGTGAATCGACATGCCTATCGTTATTCGTTTTTACAAACCGAAGTTTCTGACAGTGACTACCATGGGTGGGGGGTCAAGTCTCCATGGAGCCGATGCAAACGTGGGGCAAAATAAGCGAAACAGAGACAGCGCGTTACGCATTGTATTTCAATTATAGTTTAGGAACTTTTATTTTTGCATTTTAATATCTTTGTCACCCGCCCATTAAAAATTATCTTTACTTATCTTATAAATTATAAACTACATATTTTATAATATATATAACAAATAAAAGTTGTTTAATCCATGAAAGTATAAATTAAATTATACGTTCCGATTATTTTTAGGTCCGATTGAAATGATTACTCTGAGCAACAAGCTGTAGCCGAAAATATAATAAATGTATCTATGGCTGTTGTGAAATAAAAACGTAAAATAGATGTTTATTTATTACATATTCATAAAATTAAGAAAAGAACAAATTTCAAAGTTCATTTTACATCAATCAGATATTATTTTAAACGGGAATGCTTCAAATCTTTTTCAAATTAAATGGAGTTAGTTTTGTTTAACTTTTCTAAGCCAAATTCAAAACTGATGTCGATTTAGTATATTTCGTAGAAAAATAACTTAAGTGTAGTGTTAACTAGCCAGTGAAATTTAATTTATGGTGATTTATTAGAGTTGTTTTACTTAATGAAGATGTTTAACGAATAATAATGGATTACTGAAAATGGTGTCTTCTAAGATGCGTCTATAATCATCTAAAACTGAGTGCCCAAGTTTATTTCTATGTCTATAATATTACTAGTCAATAATATACCTATTTAAATCTCTATGAAAATAATTGTTTTATTTCTGAAAAACTATTAACCGTGTTCCATTCCAATTTTCTACTTATGTATCAATGCATAGCTAATTGTTAACTTTAATCTTCCTCTTCAGGTTTCTGTTATTAAATATTTAATATTTCCAATATGTTATTCATTTATTATTATTTCCATTCCAATTTTTTACTAATGTAGAATGTAATTTCTACATTCGTAGAAAATTGGAATGGAAATAGTAATATATTATGATTAAAAATAGAATATTGAATGTGGGGGTGGGTAATTAGCATTATACATATACACACGCACATTCACATCTGTTAGTTCATGGATCAAAAACTGGCGCGCTAGTGTTGCAAGCTGTTGGCATTTTTATTGTATGAAGTTTTCGTTCTTCCCGTCAGGGTATATGTATTCTGTGGTGACTATTGAGTCATAGATAATATACTATATAGGGTACTGAGTACTGACTATTGAGTATTGCCTGCAGTCTCGACATAGATAAGAACGCCATCGCTAACTGCCGATAGCTAAATAATAACGTAAAAAAATGTTTGCCGTAACGATGCTGACGATAAATGCAAGTCTCTACAGCCGAGATACCGATCAAAATTCTGACATATCTTCACTATATGATGTTGTTACGCTAAGAAAAAACGTATTCATAGTGCGGAGTTTTCTTAAAAAAATATTGGCTGTTAAAAAATCTCTTTGAATCACAGGGAAAATTGGTAGACATAATTTTATAAGAATAATTGCTTTTCTTTGAAAATTGTACAGAAACAGTAGAAACATTATTTTATAAAAATAATTTTCATAGTAACTTACAAGCAGCTTTTACCGTTTCTAAGAATTTAACTAACTTGTTAAATATCAAAGGATATAAAAGTTTGATTCCTTGCAACACTGTATTAATGTCAAAATCAGTACAAAACAAAATTGACAATGCGATGTCTCATTAACTTCTTGTTGATTGCAAAAATAATTAATTCTTAGTACCTACGTATCATGTTCTTTTTTGTATCATGTTCGTGATATTTTCAATGGTGGAGAACAGTTATGCAGGCGCAGACCCGGTTTCGAGCTGCACGTAAGTACAACCTACTACACGTAATTTCGAATCTATCGTTGTACCTATATTGAATGCTTTGTTAAAAGACTATGTAATGTTTACATTTTGAATATGCTTCTATGTATTTTTCAGACGTAAACGGACACCACGCATAACAAGGTGGCAGATTGAGCCACTTCTGTCGAAGTCAGCAGCTCGTCCATTTTTGTTTATAAGAAACATTACCGGCCTGCAGGGCAAGAATTTTAAAATGGGCTCGAAGAAAGTAGCCGACGACTTCAACCAGCTCCCCCTTTCAAGACGCTAGAGCAGTGGATAACAGTTAAGTTTCTATTAAAGGATTTTCTAGATTTTCTTCTAATAGCTTATACATAAATCAGCCAGCACATTGTGCAGCATTAGTGTAACTAATATTTACTTGAATACATAATGATTTATTTTGTAGGTACGTAGAGACTAAAAGCCGGGGCTCACTAAAGTAACAAAGTTAAGGAAAGAAAGGATAAAGACTAGCAACTGAGGCATTACCACTGAACAACAGGTGCATGAAATAATAATGCAGTCACCAGCACCACAAATAAGTAAGTATGAGCTTTGTTATTCATTTAATGCCTACTTACATTATATATTTCTGTGCTCTGCTGTTTTATCTACTATATAAGAGATGGGAAGTATCCTGTGTTAATCCAGGATATGCTCTATATATTATGTGCTAAAGGACAATGACAAAAATGGACCTTTATATTTTAAAATTAATGAAGCAATGTATCTATGCAAGTTTATATTAATTATAATTATAAGTTCATGTAAAAAATATTGGGGCTCTAGAATACGGAAGTCATAAGAAATAAATTATTTAATTTATTAAAAAATAGGTTATCTTGCATTAGCAGAACATTATTTGCCAATTAATGTAGTGATTATATTATATACTTTGTTCACCAGACATTTTTTGACATGACAGCCCTTATAATTTTTTAATTGTTATTGCTTTCATCATTGTAACTAGTTTGTATTCAAAGTAAAAGTAGGTACCTTTTCTTCAATAATCGAAATTGTCCCACAGCTGGTCAACCTTTCACATCTCTCTTCGAGCAAGCAATAATTAAGTAAAGACAACAAATAATTATGTGTAAGAGTTTGATTACTAACAAAATACCATTGACTATGGAATAAACTTTAGTACTTCCATGTCACCTATACTTTACTACACCTATACTTTTTTACATATACATATAAAAGTACTTATTATAGGTACTTATATGTACTTTTTAATACAAATAATATTCAGATACAATTGAGCAATAACATATACTCATAATGGGTGTTTTTTGAATAATACATACAAACAGTCAGGCCTGTCACCCAGAGGGGTAGGCAGAGACTACGGACTTCCATTTGGCACGATCCTGATCCTTTTTTGAATAATAATTTTAGGTTAGTTTCTAGTTTTAGGTTATTTGCTATTTTTAAGTATATCTTTTTTCTCCCACTTTTTTAGACTTACATCCCATTTGCTTTTTTGTTAGTTTTGTAACAATCTACAACTATTAATAAGTTTCCATGATGAACATTACTCCTATCAGTGGATCCCAAAATACATGCATTCTTGCCATCCTCCTTTCATATGAATCTCTTCTGCCATTATAGCATGATTAAGTAAGAACAAAAATCTGCAAACCAGCATGCTAAAAAATTTGCAAGCATTTAATCTATCTATATTTTTCGTTACAGATGCTGGCTGCCTAAATGCAGGCGGAGGCAGCCAAAGTACAAGCTGAGGCGTCTGTCTCTTTTATTTGGGCAGTAAAATAAGAGATGCATTAATTTTATTGTGAAATAAAAATAATAAATAAATTGAGATGTTTAATGTTTTGTTTCAATTCACACATTATTACTATAGATAATGAAGTAAAAACAGTATTTATGAGTCATCTTTGTATGCACTCTGCAACAGCTTGCCCAGTACCAGTCATTTGTCCTGTGATAAAAACATAAAATTTTAAGTTTATTCTAATATAATAAAGACAAAATAGTATAATCTAATATGTCTCAAACAACATGATCACCTATATCTTCTAGGCCATCATCATTGAAGCTATGAACAATTATTTCTGTGGATGTGGTAAAATATGGTTCCATCAATCTGAATTTAATATGCATGATGTGTAGCACTGCACATGCATTGACTATTAGGATAGCAGTGTATGGCTCATACATTGACTTGTGTTGATGAAATAGACACCTATTAACAAACTAATTTACCAAAGAATATTTTTGTTTCTGGCTCCCAAGGCATTGATTTTTCATTGAGGTCATCAACCATGGCTTCAGAGGATATCCATCATCACTTAAAGATTAAACATAGAAATTTCATTTGGGAGCCTTATAGACATATTCTTCCAAATAAACTTTAACTCACCAAGTAAATGTACAGTGATCCCCATTGTCAAAATATCACCTCATGGTTGAGCATATAAGTGAATTTGCCCAGAGCGTTGTGTCTAGCTCTTGGCCATTTAGTGTTGATGTTTTAAATTAATAAGTCGTGTCACACACCTAAAATATACTTAATTAGATGTACCTATTTGTGCTAAATAAGTAAATAAATTTATTAATGATGTTCCAGAGTGGAACTAGGTACTTGCATTAAAATTATAATGTAAGCTCTTAAGACTAATAAGTATTATTTAAATTTGACCTAAACTGCTGAGTGAAATGTTTTTTCAATAACACTTTTCTTACTGTTAATAATATGGGGAATATACTTTGTTCATATGTTCAAGCAAATAAATAGGTAAAAAATAACTACTGAAGATAAACTTACAGCTTGTATATTTAATGAATGGCCCTCATGTTGAACACTTACATTTGTTAGTACATTACTTACTTACATTAGCTATTTAGCTCCAAAACTGCATAAAGAGGTTATGCAGTTTTGGAGCTATGCAGTCTATGGCTCCAATTGCATTTGGGAATTACTGTTGGGCATATTAAATTTTTTCTTTAGCTGCTCGCCGCTCTTCATGGGTCATAGGGAATTTCATATGTTTTCTCAATAATTTTTGATTAACAGCATGTATTACTCGACTAACCGATTTTTTGCTCATGCTGCCTAATAGTACCCACTACCATAAAATGGAAGTGCCGTCAGTAGGTACCTATTTAGAAGGAAATGAAAGTAAAAGTTAATACAATCGACAAATAGTGTTAGTTTTTTAAAGGTATAGATAATTACATGATGACACTCACTTGAGAATCCACAGAATGTCCGCACGGCTGTTGTTCTTGAAGAGATGGTCCAAATTCACCTACAAGCTAGGTAAACATATCTTTTGTAATTCCGTAAAGGTATAGACATTGACTATCCTCTAAATCCAAGGGATTTTCACTTTCGCGCCGGTTGCTTACTATTTGCAGACGTATAACCATAACACGCCAATGTTCGAGCACTAACAAATTCTATGCTAAATATATATTTGAATAAATGTTAAAACATCAATTCAACAGTTTGCGATCGTAAGGAACACTTATCGGGCTGTCAAAAATGGTTGATAAAATATTTCCTAACTTAACAATAAATCGTAAAGTTTTCAATAATGTGGTTACGGTAACGTTATTAAATTGATAACTTTGACAGTAGAGACTACCAAATATTGTTATATTAGGATTGTTATGACTTAACAACTGATATTGGTTGTTAGGCGATCGATATCTATGTCGAGACTGCAGGCACAGTATTGACTAATGACTAAGATAAAATTATAAAATAGCGATGATCATCGAACATCGATGTTGCCACATGTCAAACATCAAAACATCGATATCAATAAACACATAATCGATTATTGGGTACTTGCAAACACTGCGAAACCGCGAAATCAATATCAACAAAATCTTGCATCTCCTCTAAATATTTGAAATTTTGAATGATTCAGAATGCTTGAACGCATCGATAACATAAAAATATATGATTATGGTGTATCCAAGGAGATTATTATATAATATAGGGAGTGAGCGCTTGGAACATTGTAACCTTTCCTCATTTTTCTTAGAGAGAGAGGCACCGAGTTTGGTATTTTATCTCCTTCTAACATTGATAAATGTTTACACAAAATATAAAACTTACCAATTTTTAGACAGTTATTGACTTATATAGTAACTTATATAGTGACTTATATAGTAAGTAATATTTTAGACGTATTCTAGAACGATAATCTCACATTTTTTATCGCTAATCATAGTTGGTATATTCCATATTGTATTTTAATTAAGCTTATTATTAAGTAACACGAAAAAAAACCAGGAACGAAAGAAAAAAAACAACCAGGAAATTATTATATTAAATTTGGCCTCTCAATACATTTATGAAAATGTAATGTACGTACACAAAAATAAAAGTAGTTTTACAAAAATAAGTGATATTCATTCTGTAGATACTAGGAACAAACAGAAGGAAGTGGTACTCACAGTTACTCGACTCCGTCGAGTCAGTAATTCATTATTGGGGCGATGTATACGCTTTTATAACAAAATTCCAGAAAATATACAAAATTTGAGCTGCTCAAAGTTCATAAACTTTAATATACTAAGTTTGTATGGTTATTATAATATTAAAGAATTTATGGATGATAATAACCCCTGGAAATGAGGTGATCGCTACCAAGCTATTTATAATTTGTTGTGTTATTAATTTATGTAACATACATGTTATTTAAAAAAAAAGTTCCGCTGGGTTTCTTGCTGGTTCTTCGCAGGACAGAGGTTTTTTTTTCGAACCAGTGGAATCGAATTAAACAAAAGAGTGACTTTCAATAATTATTATTTATAATCTATATTGCATAAAAAAGTTTCTGTTTCTGTTACACGAATGTTCTTTCCCTAAAAACTAGGAGGTGCATTTTACACTATATATGACAACACTATTTTAAAATTTGAATATATTCATTCATTTGACAACGTCAAATTTTAAAATATATATATTGGTTTTTTTTATAGAATAGGGTGACAAACGAGCACACAGTCCACCGGATGGTAAGTGGTTGCTGTAGCCCATAGACATCTACATCTATCCTAGTTTGCAAATCAAAATGCAGTGCGTTGTCACCCGTGAGGACTAAGATGGAATGCCTTTTTTCCAGTAAAAAGGGTCTCCGGTTCTCTACACTCACCATACGAAATACATCAGTGCTGAGCTGCTATTTTACGCTGGTATTCTGTGAGTGCATGGTCGAGCCGACCAATTCGAGCTACAACTATACTACTTATATAGCTGCAGCACGGCTCTACCACGTAGAAAACGCCTTGTGCTAATCATTCGCTAAATCTATGTGGAGTGCACTCGCTCAGGAAGCGTTAATTCAAGTTTAACTTTTTTCGGAACAGTAGAAAGAGTTTACAGGTTCTTTTCATCATTCACACGTCAATGGGAAACTTTAATAAAAAGTGTACGCATATCCGTCTAAAACTCTCAGAGACAAAATGAATTGCTCATCATGACGTTGTTAAACCACTGCACCATAATTTAAAAAAAAACTGGTATAAACACTCGAAGATATATATGATCCCAGCACCAAAGAGAAAACGTCGAGAAAGAAGCAGTATCTACACTCTTACCAGCTTTGTGTGAATTCAGTTTTTATGCTATCTTTTCTTTTGGTGTAAAGTCCTAATAGAAGTTAGTCAGACACAAAAGCAAATTCTAAATAATATAATAATAATCTAGATTATCACTGGAAAAGTATGAGATAAAAATCATCATCATTATCATCATTACAGCCCTTCACAAGTCCACTGCTGAACATAGGCCTCCCCCAAGGAATGCCACAAAGCACGGTCCTGAGCCACCTGCATCCATCGACTTCCTGCATGTTTTACCAGGTCGTCACTCCATCTCGTGGGGGGTCGCCCTACACTTCACCTACCGGTACGAGGCTGCCACTCAAGAACCTTTCTTCCCTATCGGTTGTCGGTTCTTCGAGCTATATGGCCGGCCCACTGCCACTTCAGCTTACTAATCCGTTGTGCTATGTCGGCTACTCTGGTTCTACTGCGGATATACTCATTCCTAAGTTTATCACGCAGAGAAACTCCAAACATAGCCCTCTCCATAGCTCGCTGAGCGACCTTGAGCTTTCTCATACGGCCATCAGTGAAGGATCACGTCTCAGTTCCGTAAGTCATCACTGGCAACATGCACTGGTTGTACAATCTCGTTTTAAGGTTTTGAGGTATGTCTGATGAGAAGATGTGTCGTAGCTTCCCGAACGCTGCCCAGCCGAGTTGAATCCGTCGATTGACCTCTCGGCCGAAGTTGGACTTACATAGTCGGACTATTTGTCCCAGGTAAACATACTCGTCAACAACTTGGAGCTTAGTGCTCCCAACAACTACCAGCATAGTTGTGACATGGACATTAAACATGATCTTTGTTTTCCATGTTCATCTTAAGACCTATCCGTTGGGAGACACTATTGAGGTCATCGAGCATAGTGCTTAGATCCTCCAGCGATTCTGCCATAAGGAAATATCGTCGGTAGATCGAAAGTGAGTGATGTACTCGCCATTGATGTTAATACCACATATTTATATTTCTCACATACTGAAGAAGAGCACATGGACTTAAGACACTTTTTTGCCGACTTGAAAAGTACGGAGTACTCATAAATACTTCTAAAAGCATACTCGGTGTCAAAGAAGTAGACTTTTTGGGTTACCACATTTTAGTGCAGGGAACTCGTCCAATGGAGACGAAGGTAGCAGCGATCAAAGACTTCCCATTACCCAAAACAACTAGACAACTCCGAAGATTCCTCGGTATGCTGAACTATTGCCGTAGGTGTTTAAAGGATGCAGCAAGTATTCTTTCAAGTCCAGTTGCTTGAAATGTTTTCCAATGCAGCGGTGAAGAGTTTCGGGGATATAACGTCACCCTGTCTTACACCTCTCTGAAGTTGAATAAGTTTCGTACTCTGATTCTTTACTAGGATAGCCATCGTAGCACTACTGTGCAAACGGCTTAGCTTTCCATTGACTCACGTCGAGTTGGGGGTTGATACATATTTTTACAGAAAAGTTACACTATTATAAGCACACACACAAAGTTACAACATGCGGAAACGCGTAATTTTTGAGAAAAAAGATATTGAAAATCAATTATTCTTGCATTGTTTATATATAATCCTACCATAAAATCGACGCCATTTTGTAATGTCATTGTCGTCAGTAGGGATGTCGATTCTTTCCGAAAAAGGTCGATTTTTAAATCGATTCAAATCGTAAGCTGATGTATCGATTCACAAAAAATCGATTTCTAAAATATCTATATTTTTTATGTTTGCATTTATAATGTAAATTTAATTCCATTTTATGAAAAACAAGAAAGATACCATAATAAATGATCTCTTATTGAAATTTGTTTTATTTTAACAGTACCAATTAGGGCAGATAACAAACAAAATAGGTTAGGCTCAACTTATGTCAAAGAACCGAATTGATTGACCCCGACTTCACCTGGTACGAGTCTGTCCTGCAATGAAATGACCACGTCTCAGTTCCGTAAGTCATCACTAGCAACACGCACTGGTTGTACAATCTTATTTTCAATTTTTGAGGTATAGCTGACGAGAAGATGTGTTGTAATTTCCCGAACGCTGCCCAGCCGAGTTGAATCCGTCGATTGACCTCTCGGCCGAAGTTGGACTTACCTAGTCGGACTATTTGTCCCAGGTAAACATACTCGTCAACAACTTCGAGCTTAGTGCTCCCAACAACTACTGGCATAGGTGTCACATGAACATTAAACATAATCTTTGTTTTGTCCATGTTCATCTTAAGACCTATCCGTTGGGAGACACTATTGAGGTCATTGAGCATAGTGCTTAGGTCCTCCAGCGATTCTGCCATAAGGACTATATCGTCGGCAAATCGAAGGTGAGTGATGTACTCGCCATTGATGATAACACCGTATCCTTTCCAGTCCAGAAGCTTGAAAACTCTTCCAATACAGCGGTGGAGAGTTTCGGGGATATAACATCACCCTGTCTTACACCTCTCTGCAATTGGATAGGTTTCGTACTCTGGTTCTGTACTCGGATAGCCATCGTAGCTCTACTGTACAAACACTTCAGCACTTCGATATACCGACAGTCAACTTGGCACCGCTGAAGGGACTGCAGCACCGCCCAAATTTCGACGGAATCAAAGGCTTTCTCATAGTCCACATACGCCAGACATAGTGGCAAATTGTACTCTTCGGACTTCTGTACAATTTGCCGAAGGGTATGTACGTGGTCTATGGTGCTAAAGCCCTTTCGGAAACCGGCTTGTTCGGGAGGCTGGAAGTCGTCAAGTCTGCGTGCGAGACAATTCGTAATGACTCTCGAAAACAGCACGTAGACGCGGCTCAGAAGGGAAATCGGTCTGTAGTTCTTCAAGAGAGCGTTGTCACCTTTCTTGAAGAACAATACCACTGCACTTCTCCTCCACGCCTCCGGTGTAATGCCACCATGGAGGACGGAATTAAAGAGCTTCTGAAGGACTTCAAGTACCGGTCTTCCACCAGCTTTCAGAAGCTCCGCTGTAATTCCATTCTCGCCTGGGGCCTTGCCGTTTTTAAGGTGCTGGAGAGCCATTCTAATCTCGCTCAGACTGACGTCCGGGATATCTTCGGAATAGTGTCGGATAAGACTCGCTCTTGGATCGTTACTCACACTTGCGTGTGGCTCCAACGATGACGTGTACAGCTGCCCATAGAACCTCTCAATCTCACTCAAAATCTCAGGTGTCCCTGAAACGATGCTGCCACATTCTGTCTTCAGCTTTGACAGTGGGCTCTTTCTGGGAGACAGATCTCTGGCAAAGACTTTGGAGCCTTGGTTCCGCTCGATCGCTTCTTCAATACGAGCTGTATTGAAGTTGCGTAAGTCCCGCCGCATGCATTTGGAGATCTGTCTGTTCAGATGCCTGTATGCTGTCAAGTCTATTGAAGAATGTAGCTTCATCTCCCGTCTAACAGCCATGAGATTAAGAGTGTGATCGGAGAGTTTTTGTGTTCTTCTGCGGCGGGTCTTGCAGAACTTAGCTCCAACTGCATGGACAGTTTCCACGAGCTTGTCATTCATATCGTCCACTTCATGGCAGTCTTCTAGGCACTGAAAACGGTTTTGTAACTTGAGCTGAAAGGTTTCGGGACTCTGGAACAGAGCGCGAGGGGGACGGAGCGTTGACTTCATTAGACGAGACCTCTCCAACTTAACGTTTAGGTTCAGTGTGCCTCTAACCATTCGGTGATCGCTACCAGTTTTCACTCTCGCGATCACGGAGACATCACTGAACAGTTGTCGTCTGGTCGTCATAATGAAGTCAATCTCATTTTTGTCGAACCGTCGGGGCTCGACCAGATCCACTTGCTGTGGGGCCGTTTCTGGAAGAAAGAGTTCATCATAAAGAGTCCCTCTTTCTCCATGAAGTCGGCCCCTTGGGTTCCGTTGCCCTATTCCAAATTTCCCTACTTTCAGCTCACCGTTCTTTCTTGTGCCTAGTTTTGCATTGAAGTCTCCCATTAACACCGTATATTGGGTTTTGGAGGAATGCATGTCTCTAGAGATATCCTCATACATTTCCTCCACCTCCTCATCGGGGTGTGCCTAGGTTGGTGCGTAAACCTGTATGACCTTCAGCGAATACCGTTTGGTGATTCTGAGTATAAGGTACGCAACCCTCGTCGACACACTCCCGATCTTTACAACGTTGTTAGTGAGAGACTTGTGGACGATAAATCCGACACCTGCTTTGGACAGATGGTCGCCCTCCCGATGATAGAGCAAGTTGCCGGATTCGAGGATTACAGTGTCCTTCCCCTCTCTTCGGACTTCGGATAATTCTATAATATGCCAGCGCAACTTGTCTATCTCTTCTTCCAGCTCCACGATCTTCTCGTCAATCCTCAGGGTGCGTGCGTTGTACGTTGCTAGGTCGAGTCGTCTAATGTGGCAACCGAACCTCCACCGGAGATTCTTAGCGCCCCCTGCCCCGCCGTTACCATGGTCGCCACCGTAGCCAGGAATAGATAAAAATCAAAGTCCAAAATTTTTTTTACAAAGCCAACGTATTCAACTAGTGGAAAAAGCTATTTCCTACCTAACAAACAATTTGAGAATGTGGAGATTTCGATTGAAGGAAGAAGAGGAATGAGGAGATTTCGAAAACGTTTACCAGGAGAAATTACCCGATATGCTGCACTAACATTGAAAGAGGAACTGTAGAGAGCTATGTTAGAATGTCTTGACAGACTTTACGAGGAACTAGACTATCGCTACTGAGCAATGGATGATATTCTCGTAACATTTAGTGTTGTTCAGCTTTACACTCTGCTAAGGTCACCAGATGAAAATCTTCAAATAATACTTCAAAATCTGACAAAAATCTACGATGATTTTTCTGCAGGATATATAATTTTGGAGACTTCACGACTTGAATGCTGCTAGCATTTCTTCCCAAGAAGCGGTTCAATATAACTCATTGGAGCTTTTCTTGTAAAATTGGGCTATTCTGAATCTGTTCCGAATCTAACGTTGTGTCTAAGATTTTTTTTTACTATTAAGTTTCATGTGACGGAAGCTTATCAAATCTCAAGTTAATAAAATCTAACTTAAGGTCCACAATGAGTCAAGCGGGACTAACCAATCTTTCCATTTTATCTGTCGAAAATGACAAGAAAGTATACTTTGATAATATATTAGAATATTTTAGCAAAATAAAGTCCCGTTAGCATGTATAGCATTTTTTGTTTTATTTTGTGGGGTGCTTGATAGAAAACCGCCCTGGGTGTCAACCCACGCTATGCCGCCACTAGTTACCGTAAGGTTTGATACTGTAGCGAAGCAATCATGTAATCAAAATATTAATAGGAGTTTAATTATAACACTTTCCATATTGCAAAAATACGCATTTCGTTTTCGTGATGAATATGTGATGATACTATTCTTGTATCATCACATATATCATAAATGTAGATGTATAGTATGTATACTAATAATATTCTCAAAATATTGTATCATGGACACCCTATTAGAAAGAAATGCAACGCCTAACTCGGTGCCTTTCATTCATTTCAAGGTTACTGAATTAGGAACGTTTCTCTAGTATGAAGTGCGCACTCCCTAAATGTTACAACCTCCTTGGGTGTATCAAATATAACTGTCAAGTGTCAACTGTAATGTCGCAATTGTCACTGATTTAGTTTAGTTATTGGTGACGTAGTTGGTCGTCCGTCCGTCGTAAATCCGATGGTTGATCTTAAACACGATCCAATGCACGTTAAGAACAGTGTTATTGGTTCTACCTGTCTAAAATAAAAAAAACTTGTGGTGAGATATTTGACCACGATCGCTACGTCAACGCCATCTGAGCAGTTATCTACCGACTTCAAAAAGGACTACTAAACTGTTGAAAAACCAGTTTGTTGGCACTTTATAATACTTTGTATATTTATTTTAATATGACAGACATATGTTTTAATAATATTTTATAATTGAATGTAGAAAGAGGCGTTGAGCCTGCAATTGTGTTGTCAAAAGTCAAGAAAACTGTATGTTCTTTTTTTAATGTGTGTTACCTCATAACTTTTCTCTGGGTCAACTATTTCGATGATTATTTTTTTCATTTGAATGCTGGTGCTTCGCCATATGGTCCCATATAAATTAGACCCATTTATTCTGACTAATAGTTTTTGAGTTGTCCTTAATAATTTATATTGAAGTCAGTTGTACAAACTTTTCTTTTGAAATTATTTTCAATAGCTGGCTCAACTTTTTATCAACAGAGAAAGAGATTGAAAGTCAAAATTACTATTTCTTCAATCAATCGGCAAAAATATTGGACTATATAACAAATGAATTAGATATTTGTTAACTTCTTCCAATTTTTTTTTTACTGTTTGACACTACATTGTTTATTAATTTCTTTGATTTCATTAATTATTAATTATAAACCATAAATAACATGACAATTTTTTTATTCATCCAAATTTAACCTATTAAATACATGTCCAAAAAAATCGATAATGACTAACATCGATGTTTTGAGTAGGATAAACATCGAACATCGATGTTGAGCTACCGATGTCTTAGAGTATTAAACTAACTGAATACTCTAAGATCGATGTTAACACGATGTCATCATCGATGTTTCTACAACATCGATTATCCCTAGACTAAAACTAATAAGTAGAGATGAAGCGTATATACTAAAACAGATCTAGGCACTATAGTCTTTGCATTATAGCATCATAGACTTTGTATCTCAAGTGACAGCTCACGCCTATGAAGTTTGGTTTTTTTAGATTAGCGGCATTGATATAAGAAAAAGACTTAGAGTATTAAACTAACAGGAGACGACATTGGAGAGCGTTCCCCGCTGTCAAAAGTACGAGAGCGCGGATCATTCCCGTTATATAAAACTAGTTGCGCCGCGTACGGCGTCACTTACCAAGTAGTCGTAAGCGTGAGTTGACCTCCAGAAAAATGCCGAGTTGCAGTGTGTTTTCTTGTGAAAAAAGATCACAGACCTCAAATTTACAAAAAGACGGCGTTACCTTTCATCTTTAAGTATTTATTTTGATTTCAATAATTAATATAAGCATTAAATCACGAAAATTCTGATTAATATAGCTGAATAGGTAGTGTTGCCAACTTAAAGTATTAATACTATGGTAAGGACTTTTGCACTACTAGGACATAATTAAATTTTGCTTAATTGTAGACAAATGTCGTTTCTCTTTGTTCTAATTACACAAGACAATCGTGTTATTGAATAGTCTTAAATTCATCAATATTATTGTGATCTATTTGCAAAACGATATTATTTCAAACAACATTAATAATTTTTAATTGTTCTTAACGAAATGAAAACATCAATTTAAATTGTTTTATTGTATACATTATACATTTAAAACATTTTAAATAAATATTTTCATTTCATTGTGTTACGTTATGAAACGAAAAGAAGGGGAATTTCGAGTATATAAAATGGTATCATCAAGACTATAATAGTGATGTTCACTGTAATCTTTAGTGTCGATATTTTTATTTGACTATAAGTAATACTTTGTTATATAATACCAAGGTGTTATTTAAAATTCTTTTTTGTACAATGTTAAAAAAAGATCTTTGGTTTTACAGTTTTCCAAAAGATCCTTACAGGCGCCAAGTTTGGATAAAAGCATGTGGCAATCATATAACCTGGGTACCTAAACGAACAAGCACTATTTGTTCCGAGCATTTTGACCAATCGGGTTTCGTAATCCAATCAAATAATAAAAGGAAACTAAATGAAACTGCTGTACCGACTTTGAAATTATGGGAAGTAAGTTTATTATTTTTCTACAGGTTTATTTTATATTATGAAGGATAAAATTTAAAACATGTAACAAATTGAAATGGAAGGTTTAGTGAACGATATTTATTCATTTTAAAATGTTATTTACAAGTTTATCGTCTTAGATGGTGTCAACCAAATTGTTGTTTTCAGATGAGACACGAATTATTAGCGCTTAAATAAATAAATAAGGACAAACAAATAATTTCAGTGTCATATTTATAATCTATTATTATTAAATATATACAGAGTACTACACTTTTGTACTGCAGAATACAAAATATTACCGCTTTTTACGAAGACAATAATTATTTTTCAATCCTAAGTAAAGTGACGAAAAAAAGTATGTTTGGTTAAGCGTAAACTTCGACCAAGAGATAGCAAATGTTTAATTTTTTAAATTGCTGCATTCCGTTGCTGCGTAAAGGAAGGACAAAAACAAATAAACAAAAAATCACACTTTCACATTTATAATATTATATTAGTATGGATTGTCAAGAATGATATATGAACTTTTGAAACCGGTTTACAATCGGTTTTTTGAGGGTAGAACTAAACACTCCCGCTCTCTTTCTCGCTGTAGTAAATAATGTTTCTGAGTGAACAAAAAGGATAGAAGCACAGGAAAGTGCGATTCCGTGCCGTGCCAGATGTAGTTCAACCCTAAGCCTTAAAACGGTTTAACTCTATAGGTTGGGTAAAATCTGTAAAATTAGGCCGTTTAAAACCCCTATACAGATAACCTTTCCGGTTGGTCATGACATTAAAAATAGTAAAAACATTTTATAGACTAGGCATATTATATATTTTTAAGCATACAGGAACATTAATTCGATAATGATTACGTTCCACATAACATTGAACTGGCAAACTTGGTGATGGAAAAATTTGCAAGCACCAGAATTAGCCACCTCGCAAAAAAAGAGTGATCCCAAAAAGTGTATTCATCACATATAGCAAACTTATTCACTTTAAAAACCAGTTAAAATAAAATATAATACTTTTTCAATTTGTTTTAATTTTGGTAATTTTGTATTATTATATTGTACCTTATGTATTTTTTTTAATTTACATTGAATGTAATATTACTCATTAAACATTTGTTCATTTTTATTTTATTTAATTTGCTAATGTAACTTGCATAAAATTTCATCGACATATCCATATCGACAAGGCCCTCGCACTAGTTGTTTATAGCTTATGCACTGTAACGATGAGACATTTATAAGAGATTTTCAAGGTTGTGTGCGTTTTGCTTAATCGTGTGCTCATATTATGCTGTGTGCGTGCGTAACGACGAGGCCCAATGTTTACGATTTGCTTAGTGTGCCTTACCTCGCCTCCCGTTAGAAGTGAGAGACTTTTTTGTTTGGAACTTTATTCGCATGGCGTCTCCTGTTAGTTGAATACTCTAAGGAAAAAGAGGATAAGCAGTAAATTGCATATATATTTTTTGGTTATACAAATATCATGCAAACATGAACCTTGCCAACAAAAATATATCTATCTCATTCTCTCACGTTATGATTTTTAAATGTAAAAAAAAGATAAGTACATATCTTAGACTTCAATTTTCTGTTGACAGTTTTCATAATTTCACTAAGCTCCACCTTGAAGCATGACGCCATTTTAGGATGACGTTTATTTGTGGTAATTCGTCTGTCATCTAAGCCTTGTTCGGAGTTATTTTTACAGTGTTCGTGTTCATGTTATGGGTGTTCCAAATCGTGTTTCCCGCTATTATCTAGAATTTCCAATGACTATTATCAACAAGTAAACATTTTGATTGTTTTACATTTTTACATAATGTTGCCTTTACGTGCTGTCATGTTTTGAAATTATCGATATAAATTTTAACAATAATATTAATGTCGTCCTATGATCAAATAACGTTTTAGATACGTAAACTGTATATTTAGTCAAACGATCGATTGAGAGCCTTCCATTTAAGAAAAGAACTGGAAAATAGTGTAAATCGTAAATTTTCTATAATAGTTTTTTTCATCAAAGGATTTGATGATGTTAAGATTATTTTTGATTGGTACTTAAGGATGCATAATATTTATTTTAGGTTGCCAAAAAATGAAGGGTTTCAAAAATTGTGGATTGATAATATAGGCCAGGAAAACAAAACCTGCAGTAGTAAGAAGAATATGCTCCTTGCATTTTGGAAAATAATGTATAAATAGAACGCTGGATGTAGTTCGGCTTAAGGGTGATTTGGTTCATGTGTCTAAAATAAATTTTCTGACTAAATAATATTATTTCGTCACAAATAAATGATTTTAATCAGTATACATTATTGTTATTTTATTTATTTTTAATCCTTACTCTCTCGTTTACCTCCAGTATTCACCACTAATTACGCTACTGGTGGAAGTCATTACAACTTGCAGGTTGTAAACACTATAAAATTGATATTTTGTGGTGTTACACAAATGGGACATATTGAGAAATGAGTATGGAAGTGGAAATCTGAAGTGGCGCAGCCACCCCTATTGATCGAAATGTTGCATGGAAATTGGTTGTCATATGGTATGAACATAGGATGCTGAAGATTGAGGAATACGTTAGGACAGTTAAATAATTAATGGATTGTGTGAACGGTGGTATGGTTAGAAAGGGGCTGCTCAACTCGATTAGATTACTGAGATAAATAAATAAATAATCTTTATTATCAAAAAAAGAGATGACGGCTAGTAACCATGTATGAAAGAACACATGCTCCACAAACTTTAAATAAATCAAGATAAAGGTCAGTTTACTGCACGTTCATGGTGACTTGAACTGGTAACCGACCATTACCACGAAAGAAAGGTGTTGTCGAATCTTTATGGCGACTTGGAAGTTAAGAGCGAGCGCTAGTCCGTGCAGATATAGTTGAAAGAAAACTTGATGGTGTCTCAGATCACAGTACATAAAGCGAAGCGTGAAGGTACAGGACTTGCGCTAGCAACTAACTTCCCAGCCGCTATAAAGTCTATATATATATGATATAATTCACGCAACCTGGACGCATACCTTTGGGGCTGGTTTGATGTGGTGCAGGACATAACCAATGGGAAAAACTTAGGGGAGTCTTCTGCCTAGTAGTGGGACAGCATGTGCTGGACAAAAAAATCATACGAAGCCTAATACATTGCCTATAGTGGTGGTTTCGTTAATTTCTGCAGAGGAGAAAAAAAGCATGCGTCGACCCAGGGACGAACGGATGGTGTACTTATGTGCATATTGCCGTCGTTACGAAAAAACGTTAGCTCGTTGCACGAACTCAGTATAATATTTTGGTGCACGTCGTATACGTGTTCTGAAAAGAAAGGAGTTAAAGCTTGCAGTGGTAGGGGGAGTGGACACCCCTCTCACCGCAGCTCACCGACACACATCTGAAGTGGGCCCGCCAAGCCTACTCGGGCCGGCCCTACACCACGGGCCACTCAAGGGGTTCCTCTTTGTTCACCGCGGGTGACCAAGCCACGGCTACTTAGCCCCCTCGCCACAACAAGGCGGGAACCCGTTTGGGGGGGGGGGAGAGGAATGGAGACCATATGATGCAGTCGAGTGTCTAGTACGGACCACAGACTAGATAGAGAAACTAACGTTTGTACGGACTCATGCGAATGTGATCTCGGCACCGTATTGAATGATAACTACTAGACTTATTTAGCAATAGGTTTTCGTAACGAAGTTTTATTATGTGGTTAAACACTCAACCGTCCACGGTGACTACAGTCCTCAAAAACCATTATTGCCTCACCTGTCTAGGCACCAAACGATATCTTTCGGTTTAAACGCGTACAGCAAACAAAAGATAGCTGTTATTAATACAGTTAAAAATTGAGTGAGTGTGAATTTTATCTGCGCAATGGCAACAAGATATTTAGAAAAAAAAAAGTGAATACCTATTACGATTTGCCATTTATGTTTGTGAATTGTTTTGTTTGTGAAAAAGTGTGTGGAAGCTCAAAAAAAAATGTGGTAGGTTTTGTTTTATACGTTATTTCTAATGTTACTGTATATTAAATTAATTGTGAAGATATTTCCTTCATTAAATGTGTATCATTACGACAATTCCAAAACATTTACATATAATAATTTAGCTCGAAAATTTATATGATCACAACGCGATCATCGTTTGTTCATTATACATTCTTTTATATGAACAAGAAAGAATTCTTTTATATCCTAAATATAAAAGAATGCTTCACTATTAGCACGTTAATAGCTACACAAACGAAATATGTTGAGATGTATCTAGAAATTATTAAAATGCAACTCGTCGTTCATAATTTTAGTATTGGGGAATGAAGTTCCCAAGGACAGATCTACATATAGCGTAAATAAAGCTTTCTAGACACGGAGAGTTTCGTGATCAGTTTGGTAGTTTCGAGGTGTTGTATTTTTTGTATTTTTATGTACCTAATATAGGTTTTATTTAATTTTATGTTAAAACAATAACTATTATTATTTATTTTATTTTATTAATATAAAAACTAACGAAAAATATGAATGCCAATACTAGTAATAAAATTAAACAGCATCATAACCACTCCAAACGCACTCGAAATATGCATGATATGCGTTAGAATGTCAGCATTTACGCAAAAAATATTTGCATACAAATACGCAAATGCTTGTTATATAAGCCAATTTTTACTAATGATCTAACAATTACTGTTATTTTTTGTAATTTGCTTTTTCTGCCATTGGTGTTGTACATATATTTTTGATGTGAGTTATTATATATTTAAAGTATATCAAATATGTGTAATAACATTATCGGTTATCGGTAACATATCGGTACAGTGACCAAATGGACGAAGTAGAGAAGCAACTGTAAGTGCACATTGTATTTATTGTTTTTTAGTTTCACCTTCATTAAATCTACTGTATTGCAACGAAATACATTAAAATATTAATTTTAGTTCAACAAGTCGAGGAAATGGATGCGCTAAAGGACGGGGACGGGGACGTGAACGCGGACGCGGACGTGGACGCGGACGCAGACATGGGTCCAATAGGCTGGAGGAGCCTCTGTCATAAATATAATAATCGTGTTTTTTAAAGTTTCATTTCAGGTTACATTACTCGTAGTAAAAGAAATGTTTTATTTTTGCAGTCTAGAGTTGATAAATTTCAGGGCGGAGAAAGCGCTTCCTAAACGCCGACTGAACTCCATGTCCGCCGAAGTTCGAAAGGAGTTTATATGTCGCAAGCGACAAGCTGAACTTCAGCGGGTTCTCCTGGCTGATGCGCCCCGGCGAAAAAGAAAAGCGAGGTAATTATTTCATAATGATATCAATGCTTTCGATATTCTATTCTTGTTCAGTTATTATGTGTGAAATTTATACGATAAAATTAACTTGCAGGAAGCCATCCTCGGAGCGTGACACCTGCCCATTGCTGGAGGAACCTGAATATTCTACTGCAGCTGAAGATTAATATCAATTTCCTGTAACAGAAAATGAGGCCGGACCCGAGCCTGAGTCTGTATTCGATCCCGAACCTGAGCTGGCGGCTATCCCTGATTATGAAAATATGGGTACGTCAGAAGCCGTCACTGTTCCAAATTCCCCCTATAGTTCGCCTAGCCAACTCTCAACGGTGGTTAATTTATAGTGGGCGTCACGGACACCTAAAAGAGGCAATATCACTCTCCATCGTCGCTTGAATAAGTAACATGCACACAATGACATAATCAGTCATGCACTCACTCACGCTGATGTTATATTATAATAAGTCTTATTCTTTTCTAATAGATGCCATCATCTTGCGAGAACAAGTTGAGGTGGAGGAACAACCGAGCACTAACCAGTCTAAACACTTACACAGAACTTCTACAAATAAGTACCAACTGCGCCCGCGATGTTACCCGCGTGAATCTCGTTTCCTTAGGAATACTGGGATAACAAGAAGCCTACATGTTATTCCAGTGCATAGTAATTACATCTATACCAGATTTCAGTTCAGTAGTTTTTATGTGAAAAGTAACAAACATCCATCCATACATTCTTACAATCTTTCACGTTTATAATAGCAGTAGGATTTGAACAACAATTTATTAGTCACAAGCAAAGACATTTAAGTAGTAGTAGTAATAGACCGGACATCAGCAGCAAAATTGTCGTCTGTAACTTATGTCCTATAGGATATATCTCCGTTAGTCTTAGTGACATCGTCATAAAGTCAAGACGCATTCTTTTCATATCTTTAAAAAATATTTTTATAGAAAATATGCCCGGTTGTGCATTAAGATATTGTAAGTCACGATATGGAGCAAAAAATGAACGTGATTTTGGTTTGTTATCCTAAATATAACGTATATTTACCGAATTTTATTATTTCTCGTAGATTGTTCTAGAAAATTTATTTTTATTGTACTAAGCGCCCTCTGTTATCCTGTAGCGTCACTATTTATTTAAAATTAGTGACTGACGACGTTTATCGATTGGGGTTATCGATAAAAATAATATACAGGATGCCGATTTAATCATTTACAATATTTAAGGAGGTAAAATAGTCAAAGATACTGTACCCATACCAACAAAAATAAGTAGCAAATACCAATTATGCTAAGTAGCCTACTTTATGCGGAAGGGTGGAAACATTTTTTTAGGCATGATGATGAGATTTTCTGTGTTGCTTATGAAGATGCTGAGGATACTTGCTGTGTTGATGTTTAGCCATACCACAAGTCTTCTCTTTTACATACCGGGCTTCATTGTCTGGTGTTATTCAAGGACAAAACCATTATAGATCCTGGCTTACAATGATAGGAGAGTGCTATAGGCTTGTGACATTAAAAAAAATTGTACTGTTAAAGATATTAGATTCAAGAAGTTGTAGGTTAAGCCTGAGTTAGGAAATAAGGTAAAAACTAGGTAAGGTAATATAACGATTTTTATTGATGTGGGTAGTATCTTTTAAGTAGTGCAGCTGATGAAATTGACAAAATAATATAAAAGGAGAAGAAGACGTCTCCATACATTCTTGGGCCCAAGTGTTAACAAGATGAAAGTACCATTTGAAAGCGTATATATAAACAATTAATAGCTGAAAAGATTTGTCAATCTAGAAGCAGAGTTATTGTAGAATAAGTAAAATAGAGATTATCTATTACTTACACTGTAACAGGTGATTTTTCACTGTTATTACATTTTAACAGGTTGTTTTTCACTATAACTACTTAAAGATATAAAAGCAGGATCAGTATAAAATAGAGGCATAAAAAGTTAAAGTGATTTTTTTCGTGTGATGGAAGTCATGATAAATAGATTTATACAATAAAACAATCATTTTACTCCCTATTATTATATTTTAAAGCATTTCAAGCTTAGTAACCTTCAACAACATTATCGATACTTTGGTATCGAAATGGTAACATTCCTAAAACGATCTTATATTTTAAGCGTCACCTAATGGGGAATAGCTAAAATGTTGTCTTAATAAATGATAGCGTAGTTTTGCTATTTTTAGCTAGAAGGCGTCACACACGCACGAGCTGAAAGTTTTTGTATATGAATTTTCCCAATGGCTGCTCTATAGTATATATAAATTTTAAATCTCTTTGGTCCCAAGAGACTAATATGATCATTATTCTGACTTGGCAAAACTTGTCTATTTGTTAAGATTACTTAATACGTGTTGTGTTTGTTTCAGATATTACTGATGAAAACTTTGAAACAGTGTTAGAAAACTGGCTACAAGACGATGACAGTGACGTTGACTTAAACGACAACGACGGTTGTTTTCTTCCGGTCTTGCGTAACGAAGCGACTGAACCAGCATGTGACGCTGACATGACTGAACTAGAGACTCAAGTGTTACAGACTGAGGACGAATCGAATGACCGTGTTTTACACGACATAGTGCCTAGTAACGACTACTACAATTTTGACTGGACGAACGACAGGGCGAACTTTACTGGACATTGAGAGACTTTTACAGGGTTATCAGGACCGATTTTTGACATAACAGACAAGACTCCTGTTGACATTTTTTACAAAATGATCAACTCTGACTTCATTGACCGACTTTGCACAGAGACTAAGCGCTATGCAGAGCAGAAGTTAACGCGCTTAAAAGCTGAGAACTAGCTGCTTCCAACATCTCGTCTGCATAGGTGGACTCCGACTGACTGCAACGAAATGATTACGTTTTTGGCAGTGTTGATTCTGCAAGGCCTCTATCCGTTACTGGAGGAGGAAAAACACTTCTCTTTTAACGGGTTTGGGAACATGCCGTATTTTGCACGTATTATGTCGCATTATGTTTTATCATTTCGTCGTCAACGAAAATTTGACTGACAGGACTAAGCTGTGCAAAATACAACCGGTACTTGACTACCTTAATGAAAAATTTTCATCATTTTACATGCCTTCCCAAGAGATAGCCATTGACGAGTCGATAGGTAATTAAAAAAACAAATAAAAAAATAGTAAAAAAATAAACGGAAAAAATCGGATTACTCTTAAATTAAAAAATAATTAAAATCTTTTAAATACGGCAGCAATCTAGAATGTAGATAAATCTTAACGTTGACAGTCCTAAGCATGTGAAAGTATGAATGGATGATGATTACTATTCATTACCTTCACCTTATTCTATAAAAAAATAACGTATTGGCTGTACGTAAAGACTAAGCATACTTTAAAGTGTAAGCTATTCCAACAATACCAAACTTTATGTGTACTTCATGGACTAGGTGGAAAAAGTATTTGGATCGAGTATTTGTACGGAATTGGACTAAGTGCACCTAGTACATAAGTCACGTACTAGGTAACTCATCTATACTAATCTCTAACCTCCACGCTAATTATGGAGTGTAGAGTACAAGGAGAGCCATCTTATAAAGAGCGAAAGTTGATAAAGTGTCCTACTATTTACTGAAAATAGAGGTTCTAAAACCTACCACAATAGCGCTGGCGTCTGAAAAACTACGATATGAAGATAGCTGTTGTGAACGGAGTGAAGTCAGCTGGATTCAATGTATTTAAAAAATTTCATGATTAGAGTAGTTAGTAAAGTCCCAGTATACATATTCTCAACTATTTACGTAGTACAAAACCAAGCGGATTGGTCGGTCCTTGTTTATTTCTCCATTTTATTCTAATTAATTTTGGCGCTTGTTTTTAAATTTATCCTATGCTACTGCAGCGCCACCCTTATTGGACACATTTTTAGGGACACTTTTCATATATAGAGATGGTCCTCCTTCTCTTTACACTCCATAATGCTAATGAGGCTAATGATTTACAGTTACAGGCCCCGACATTTTATATTGGACAAACTTCTTCTTATTAGTTTGTGGTCAGACCTATGTTCAATCCAAAGAGTAGGTCAGGCCAAAGACATTTTTTTAAATGATGGTAAATAGAACTTAGTCATTAATATGTTCTTAGACCCTTTTTACTGGAAAAGAGGCATTCCATCTTAGTCGTCCTCGTGGGTGAAAAAGCATCTGCATTTTGATTATTTATTGAGGATAGATGTGGATGTCTATTGGTCACAGCAACCACTTACTATAAGGTGGACTGTGGACTATGAAGCATGGAGTGTAGAGTAGAAGGAGAACCATCTTATAAGGGGCGAAAGTTGAAAAAGTGTCCTACTATTTACTGAAAATAGAGGTTCCAAAACCTATCACAATAGCGCTGGCGTCTGAAAAACTACGATATGAAGATAGCTGTTGTGAACGGAGTGAAGTCAGCTGAATTCAAATATTTAAAAAATTTCATGACTCTCAAAATCTCAACTATTTACGTAGTACAAAACCAAGCGTATTGGTCGATCCTTGTTTATTTCTCCATCTTATTCTAATTACTTTTGGCGCTTTTTTTTTAATTTATCCTATGCTACTGCAGCGCCACCCTTATTGGACACGTTTTTAGGGACACTTCATATACCTACAGAGATGGTCCTCCTTTTACTCTACACTCCATAGTATGAAGGTCAAGCGAGCGCTAGAGTAACGACGGTTGCAAGACATTGTCGATAAATGAAATGTTTGGGAAATTATGAATTACCATGTAGTGGTGGTGTATGAATCATCATATCATTCCGTGGATTTCGTAAAAGGTGCGCTAGCACTTCTTATAAGTGTTTGGTAAGAGGCAACTAAACTTGGGTAAAAGTTTTATTTTTAAATAACTGTGACCGTTGTTCCATTTACAAAAAGTGACAGTAAAAAATCATTGTGACTTTCTTTAACGTTGGATATCTATTTAGAATATTCATCATCATCATCATTACATCCCTTCACAAGTCCACTGGTGAATATAGGCCTCCTCCAAGGAAAGCCACAAAGCACGGTCCTGAGCCCACTGCACCCATCGACTTCCTGCATGTCTTACCAGGTCGTCACTCCATCTAGTGTGGGTCGCCCTACACTTCGCCTACCGGTACAAGGTTGCCACACGAGAACATTTTTTCCCCAACGGTTGTCGGTTATTCGAGCTATATGGCCGACCCATTGCCACTTCAGCTTACTAATCCGTTGGGCTATGTCGGTTACTCTAGTTCTACTGCGGATAACCTCATTTCTAAGTTTATCACGCAGAGAAACTCCGAGCATAGCCTTCTCCATAGCTCACTGAGCAACATTGAACGTCCTCATACGGCCAGCAATGAAATGACCTGAGACGTGGTCTTCACTGGCAACATGCACTGGTTGTACAATCTTATTTTCAATTTTTGAGGTATAGCTGACGAGAAGATGTGTTGTAATTTCCCGAACGCTGCCCAGCCGAGTTGAATCCGTCGATTGACCTCTCGGCCGAAGTTGGACTTACCTAGTCGGACTATTTGTCCCAGGTAAACATACTCGTCAACAACTTCGAGCTTAGTGCTCCCAACAACTACCGGCATAGTTGTGACATGGACATTAAACATGATCTTTGTTTTCCATGTTCATCTTAAGACCTATCCGTTGGGAGACACTATTGAGGTCATCGAGCATAGTGCTTAGATCCTCCAGCGATTCTGCCATAAGGAAATATCGTCGGTAGATCGAAAGTGAGTGATGTACTCGCCATTGATGTTAATACCACATATTTATATTTCTCACATACTGAAGAAGAGCACATGGACTTAAGATACTTTTTTGCCGTCTTGAAAAGTACGGAATACTCATAAATACTTCTAAAAGCATACTAGGTGTCAAAGAAGTAGACTTTTCGGGTTACCACATTTTAGTGCAGGGAACTCGTCCAAAGGAGACGAAGGTAGCAGCGATCAAAGACTTCCCATTACCCAAAACAACTAGAGAACTCCGAAGATTCCTCGGTATGCTGAACTATTGCCGTAGGTGTTTGAAGGATGCAGCAAGTATTCTTTCAAGTCCAGTTGCTTGAAATGTTTTCCAATGCAGCGGTGAAGAGTTTCGGGGATATAACGTCACCCTGTCTTACACCTCTCTGAAGTTGAATAAGTTTCGTACTCTGATTCTTTACTAGGATAGCCATCGTAGCACTACTGTGCAAACGGCTTAGCTTTCCATTGACTCCTGTCGAGTTGGGGGTTGATACATATTTTTACAGAAAAGTTACACTATTATAAGCACACACACAAAGTTACAACATGCGGAAACGCGTAATTTTTGAGAAAAAAGATATTGAAAATCAATTATTCTTGCATTGTTTATATATAATCCTACCATAAAATCGACGCCATTTTGTAATGTCATTGTCGTCAGTAGGGATGTCGATTCTTTCCGAAAAAGGTCGATTTTTAAATCGATTCAAATCGTAAGCTGGTGTATCGATTCACAAAAAATCGATTTCTAAAATATCTATATTTTTTATGTTTGCATTTATAATGTAAATTTAATTCCATTTTATGAAAAACAAGAAAGATACCATAATAAATGATCTCTTATTGAAATTTGTTTTATTTTAACAGTACCAATTAGGGCAGATAACAAACAAAATAGGTTAGGCTCAACTTATGTCAAAGAACCGAATTGATTGACCCCGACTTCACCTGGTACGAGTCTGTCCTACCGCTAGAGTGGTTTTAAAGAGCCGGAGGCGCGTAGGGGGAGCAGCCTCCGCCTGCTGTAACAAATTGTAGGCATCGGACGAGCCGGAGCGGCTGAGGCTGGTCGCCGAAGGCGACCAACAAGCCCAAGCTGCGATTTGCTACGCTAAGGCGTAGAGGCTGCTCTTCCCGCAGCGCTGGAGACGTAGCAGTCTCAAAATAGATACAGAAATCCTTCTGAATCAGTCCCCTTATATTTTATGTTGAAGGGGATTTTTTTCTCATAAAATGGATTTATATTTACATTATAAATGCAAACATGACAAAATATAGATATTTTAGAAATCGATTTTTTGGGAATCAATACATCAGCTTACAATTCGAATCTATTTAAAAAATCGATCTTTTTCGGAAAGAATCGACATCCCTACTGACAATAACAATAAAAATGGCGTCAGTTTTATTGTAGGATTAGACATAAACAATGCAAGAATAATTGATTTTCAATCACTTTTTTCTCAAAAATTACGCACTTCCGCATGTTGTAACTTTGTGTGTGTGCTTATAATAGTGTAACTTTTCTGTAAAAATATGTATCAACCCCCAACTCGACGGGAGTCAATGGAAAATCGTACCGTGCAAACACTTCAGGACTTAGATATACTGGTAATCAACTTGGCACCGCTGAAGGGACTCTAGCACTGCCTAAAATTTAACGGAATCAAATGCTCCACCACATCCACATACGCAAGGCAAAGTGGCAGATTGTACTCTTCTGTCTTCTATACAATTTGCCGAAGGGCGTGTATGTGGTACTAAAGCCTCTTCGGAAACCGGGTTGGTTGAGAGGCTTGAAGTCGTCGAGTCTGCATGCGAGACGATTCGTAATTACTCTCGAAAACAGCACGTAGTCGCGACTCAGAAGGGAAATCGGTCTGTAGTTCTTCAACAGACAACCGTTTTTAAGGTGCTGGAGCGCCATTCTAATCTCGCTGAGACTGATGTCCGGGATATCATCGGAGTAGTGTCGGATAAGACTCGCTCTTGGATCGTTACTCATACTTGCGTGTGGCTCCAACGATGACGTGTACAGCTGCCCGTAGAACCTCTCAACCTCACTCAAAATCTCAGGTGATTGGGCCTGAACATCCTTCCAATTGAGCTGATGACGTATGATCCCGAGTTGGCACCGGTTCTAACGCGTCCTTTCCGGTACTCCTACTCTATAGGCATAGTCTCGAATTCACGGAAGATGGCTTTCGTCCACCCGATCCCTAAAAAAGGCGACCACTCAGACCCGTCTAAGTACAAGTCTATCGCCATCACCTCCTTGTTATCCAAAATAATGGAATCCATTATATACTGCCAGCTCATGCGGTACCTTGAGGACCACAAGCTGATTAGTGACCGCCAATACGGTTTTAGTTGGGATCGATCAATTGGTGATCTTGTGGTTTACTTGACTTGTAGATGGGCGGAGGTAGTAGAGTCCAAGGAAGAGGCATTGGCCGTTAGTTTGGATATTGCGAATGCCTTCGATCGGATTTGGCACAAAGCGCTTCCTTCGAAGCTCCCTTCCTATGGGCTTCCTGAGAAATTGTACAATTGGATCACCAGCTTTCTTGCAGATCGGAACATTTCCTCAGTTTCATAGCACTCCCCTTAATGCCTCAGCCAGTATTGAAATCCTCGGCTTCGACATATCGAGTGATGTGCAGTTTCGTGTTCACTTGGAAGAGAAGGCCAAATTGGAATCTGAAAAGCTTGGCGCGTTCAGTAGAGCGGGACAGTATTTCATGCCGGCACTCTGCCTGCCACTTTACAAGGTGCAAGTTCGGCCTCACATGGTATACTGTTACCATCTATAGGCTGGGGCTCCCCATGGCTTTCTTAAAAAATATAAAGCTGTATTTGGTAACAACAAAATGGTTTCCTTTAAGTTTTTTTAAGAATATTTTCCCTTTAAAAATAATATCTAAGGACCACGCCGCGCCGCCACGTACCGCCGCCACCAAGGAAATTTTGAGGCCACGCCGCCGCCGTGGAATTGGCCTTCAGCGCTCATATCTACTTGGGATACGAAAATTAAATTTACGTCGTAATAAAGGGCAATCTAAGTTATTTCTGAATATTTTATGTAAACGTTGCAAATCCAGAATGTCACGGCGTTTTGACTGCAAAACTATTTTAAATGTCTTTAATCTGTCTACATATTATGATACATTTTTATATGCTTTTCGTGTTAAAAAAGCAAGATGCCACAAAAATATTTGTTGTATGCGCTCAAGGTGAAGGTTATCGGTAGAATAATGGGGACGCCAGACTGTGCTACAATATTCTAATATACTTCTAACAATTGAGAAGTATAATTTTTTTTTGGTAACATTACGGAATACTTTACTATTTCTTATAACAAAACCTAATGATTGAGATGATCTTTCAATAACACTTTGAACCGCCGCTTATGAAATAGAAAGTTTTAACAATCACTATCCATTATACACATTTTAGTACCTAGTGGTTTCCCGACGCGCTGACTCTTGGATCAAAATTTTATTTTTAACTTTTTATAGATATCTTTTAGTCGGGTTTATTTGAATTTTTATTTTGAGCTCTTTAAACTTCTAATTGATCAACCAATATTTTCCAGCAGATACATGAAATTGCAACGTCTGCATGTTCTGTTGCCACAGACAGTCACACAGATACACCCTAAACTTATAAGACCCCTCGTTTTTATCGGGGCTTAAAAACAAACGAGTTTATTTATTTGTTCAACTGGTAAATTGGCTACTATTGACCTTTAATTTTTTTAATGTAAAAGCATTTATTTACATACATAACATAATATACAATATTTTATTATATATGTACAATAATAAAAACTATAATAAAAAAAAACTAGAACTAGTAACTTAATTATCATACATATGAAAATATTTTTGAAAATTAAAACTAAGAGGATGAAAAAGGGTGTTACAATTTGTATGAATTTTTTTTGCTATAGGGCGATTGAAACAAAACTTGCTGAAAGTACTCTGTAAATAAAATAAATGTATTTTGCAGTTTAAGTACAAAAAGAATAATTAATGATGTTTTAATTTAAAAACGGCTCCCTAAATGTCTTCTAAAACGAAGATGCAAAGTTATGTTTGATGCAGTTTGTGCATCTTAAATTGACGCTAAACGAGATAAGAATCGAATATTATGTGAGACCAACACAACATTCGATACAATTTTGCACATAGTTGTACAGTGCAATTTAAGTTAATTTTAATGTAGGTAGATTAAAACAATTATAATTATTTTTATATTAATTGTGTTGATTGGATTTGGTTTTATTGTTCCTACCGATAACACAGTACTAACTTATTTAGTATTTCATTACCTCACCAAAAATATTGACATTTCAAAAAAACCCCCGGAATCCAGTCCTGACCAATGCCTAAAAACGCCTAAAAATCCTGACATGTCAGGACAAATCCTGACATCTGGTAATGGTAACACTAGTCACAGACACAGACTACTTTTTTATTATAGGCACAAAGTATATAGAAACTATGGAGTGTAGAGTACAAGGAGAACCATCTTATAAGGGGCGAAAGTTGAAAAAGTGTCGTACTATTTACTGAAAATAGAGGTTCCAAAACCTACCACAATAGCGCTGGCGTCTGAAAAACTACGATATGAAGACAGCTGTTATGAACGAACTGAAGTCAGCTGAATTCAAATATTTAAAAAAATTTCATGATTAGAGTAGTTAATAAAATGCCAGTATACAAAATCTCAACTATTTACGTAGTACAAAACCAAGCGGATTGGTTGGTCATTGTTTATTTCTCCATCTTATTCTAATTACTTTTGGCGCTTTTTTTTTTAATTTGTCCTATGCTACTGCAGCGCCACCCTTATTGGACACGTTTTTAGGGACACTTTTCATATATAGAGATGGTCCTCCTTCTCTCTACACTCCATAATAGAAACACTACGATGCCCCACCAACTTATCTGTGAACTGACAGCTGCGGCAAAATTGTGAACTACAGCAGCCATCTAATCAAATGTCACTCGATACGTCATTGTTTTGAGAATTTATAGAAAAATAAAAAATGCCGAAAACCATTAAAAGTGATGCCCGAAACATTATTTTAAAAGTATTAAACTTTTGTGAGCAAGAAGCTCCAGGGCAAGCACCGATAATGCCTTTCAATCAGTTCTATAAAAGAGTATCAGCTGCTACAGGTCATTATTGCTATGTTTTGTTCCTTCCTTTCGTATTTCCGATAAATGGATTGGTTAATGCAATTCATTTCTTTTTCAGATGTTAGTCAAGGATTTATTTCCAAAATAGTTAAAGAACCGGAAACCGCGTAAACCACAGGAACGCAAATTACAATGCCCGGTAAAAAAGGCATAAAGGCATATTATTTAATTAAAGTTTAATTTGTTCAATTATTCTATTTTTGTTTCTTCTTGTTCTTGGACATATATCTGTTAAATCTGTGTTCTAGTCTTTTTATTCCGTGACTAATTTATTACCCTAGTATGTGGACTCTATGTAGGAATATAAGACCCTTACATGGGAATATTCCCGAACTGGCAACACTTCAGCGCAGAAGCGCCAAGCTGTCAGTTCACAGATAAGTTGGTGGCACTATATAGGGAAATTGCTTGCTGCACAGACCACAGACTACACATGCACAGACTAGGTAGATAAACTGACGTTTCTAATATGATACTTCCTGGTATATAGTTATAGTGTATTACTGTATTATCTATGATACTTACGTATGGCTTGCTGTTTGATTTGGTTTGCTGTTGTCTGTTGTAAATTGTAAATAAATAAACGTAACTTTCGGTTTTACATAATAAATGGAAGGAATTTTATGGAAATGGACAAATTACTGGAACGGTAAGAGTTTTTGTTATATTAATAAAATAAATTCATATAAATATAACATTGCAATTGTTGCAGGTTGGCAAACAAGATGGTTTGTGCTAGAGAACGGCATTTTATCTTATTATAAATCACAGGAGGAAGTGATTCAAGGATGTAAAGGATCAGTGAAAGTATCAGTTTGTCAAATAAATGGTAATTTATCAACTTTTATAGTTCTTATGTATGTCTCTACTAATCTGTCAATTACATTATTTTGTTATAATTTTCAGTCAATAATATTGATAATACTCGTCTGGATTTAGTCATACCTGGTCAACAACACATGTATTTAAGAGCGCCTTCTCCTCAAGATAGGCAAAAATGGCTAGTTGCACTGGGTAGTGCTAAAGCATGTGTAGATTCCAAAATAGATGCACTTGGTATGTTAATACTTTTGTGATATATACTTCTTATTTTATAACAGTAATAATAAAATATATTTTTTCCAGCTGCTGGTTTTGACAACTCTATAGGTCATAAAAAATCTGAATTACGCCTCTATTGTGACCTGATGATGCAACAAGTACATGCTATAAAAAGTGCTGCTTCTACTGAACACCCTGAAGTACAGGTAAATTCAAATAGAATTATTAAAATGTTTACTTTGGCTGCTGTGCCCTGTTTCTTCCTGGCAAAATTTATTGTGTGCAGAAATTATATCTGATTCAATTTGTGCCAATTACTTGTACTGACTTAATATAACACCTAACATGAAAATGAGTTTTACACTTATACAAGAACTAACATAAAAAAGGCTGATATACAATTTGAATAAAGTATTATGAAATAAATGACATGGATTCTCAGTTCAGTGTAAATTTTTTATGGTCTAATCTTGATATTTGAAAGGCTTCTGTGTAGTGTAAGAATTAGGTAAACATCATCATCATCATTACAGCCCTTCACAAGTCCACTGCTGAACATAGGCCTCCCCCAAGGAATGACACAAAGCACGGTCCTGAGCCACCTGCATCCATCAACTTCCTGCATGTCTTACCAGGTCGTCACTCCATCTTGTGGGGGGACGCCCTACACTTCGCCTACCGGTACGAGGCTGCCACTCGAGAACCTTTCTTCCCCATCGGTTGTCGGTTCTTCGAGCTATATGGCCGGCCCACTGCCACTTCAGCTTACTAATCCGTTGGGCTATGTCGGTTACTCTGGTTCTACTGCGGATATCCTTATTCCTAAGTTTATCACGCAGAGAAACTCCGAGCATAGCCCTCTCCATAGCTCGCTGAGCGACCTTGAGCTTCCTCATACGGCCAGCAGTGAAGGACCACGTCTCAGTTCCGTAAGTCATCACTGGCAACACGCACTGGTTGTACAATTTTGTTTTAAGGTTTTGAGGTATTTCTGACGAGAAGATGTGTCGTAGCTTCCCGAACGCTGCCCAGCCGAGTTGAATCCGTCGATTGACCTCTCGGTCGAAGTTGGACTTACCTAGTCGGACTATTTGTCCCAGGTAAACATACTCGTCAACAACTTCGAGCTTAGTGCTCCCAACAACTACCGGCATAGGTGTGACATGGACATTAAACATAATCTTTGTTTTGTCCATGTTCATCTTAAGACCTATCCGTTGGGAGACACTATTGAGGTCATTGAGCATAGTGCTTAGCTCCTCCAGCGATTCTGCCATGAGGACTATATCGTCGGCAAATCGAAGGTGAGTGATGTACTCGCCATTGATGTTAATTCCGTATCCTTTCCAGTCCAGAAGCTTGAAAACGTCTTCCAATGCAGCGGTGAAGAGTTTCGGGGATATAACGTCACCCTGTCTTACACCTCTCTGCAATTGGATAGGTTTCGTACTCTGGTTCTGTACTCGGATAGCCATCGTAGCTCTACTGTGTAAACATAAATATATTTAATTCAATAATTTTTTTTTATATAAGAGGGGGCAAACAAGCATGCAGCTCACCTGATGGTAAGTGACTACCGCCACCCATGAAGAACTGCTACACCAAGAGAATTGCAGGTGCATTGCTAGCCTTTTAAAAAAGGGTAGGCTCTTTTCTTAAATTTTATAACCTATTTAACAAATGTGTAATAATTTTACATTTCAGAAAATTGAAGATGCATCAAGTCTTTTAGCAGCAACCTGTGATACTTTTATAAGAACACTTGAAGAGATAATGAAATTTACAAGCACTACTGGCACTGGAGGAAACGTTGCACCATATGAAATGACTGTACCTAACTTAAATAAAACAAATAGTTCAAACAAACCACAGACTGCTAATAGGAATCCAAAGTCAAGTTTAAATAGGTCATTATCACAAGATAACAGATAAAATGTTTTCAAAAATATCCAGTTTATTAATCAATAACTGTACATATATTTTGGTTTAGCAAATAATTTCCCTCAAGTCATTTTGACTTACAGAAGAATTAAAAACTGTATATTGAGATTTTTAAGCTCTTATTAGTGATAGGTGCTTTATTGCTGTTACTCTGCCATTATGTAAATTCACTGGTGATCATAGGCCTTCTCCATAGGAGAGTTTTTGCCATTGCAAGCTGTGCAGGGGTCTTGGTAATCGCAGTTTTTATTTTTTTTAGGTGTTATTAGGAAGATGCTAGTTCCCATCTCATAGTTTGTTTTCCTCTGTTGTCTCTTACAATACCCATGAGATAATGTGGATGGTGATATTTATGTTTTGTGATAGGTATTCTATCTAGTTTTAATATGATTTCACCAATTGGTTTATTGGTTTGATTTGTGTAAGATGATGTGGTAAAGACTGCAAGGTCATGATCAAAATCAATTTTGTGCTTTAGCATGTCGTCAGGTCTCTATTGTAACATATGTAAATCCGTAATAATTGGATCTCGTGTGTATTGATTTGTATATCATTATCATCATTAAGATTCTGTTTAGAAGGTGTAATCCAAAACACGAACTTGATAGGGCATTGGATCTCTCCTAGTCATCTTTGTGATTTATAAATATTGTTACAGAAGGTAAATTACCCTTAAGCTTATACTTGATGGCGCTGTGTATTGAATCGTACTCCACATGAGGGTGATCTTTTTCTAGGTACTTTTGGGTAGTAAGTGAAATTGGGAATGCACAACTTGATTTTATAATAGATTGAACTAGCTTGGAGATTTGGGGCCAATTTTACAGACTGAACATCTTGTGTGAACACATGACATGCACCTGTTTGTGCATTGTGTTTGTCATGTCTTATTATAACATGTTCAGCATATTTTTCATCCGTGAAGTTTCCAGTTTTATGACTCCAGAAAACATCACTGATTTTGCTCTTTATGTTGTGAAATAGCCTCAAATTGGGTTTATCATAAATATTTTATTGAATAGTTTTCGGCCAACCAATACATGGTCCAGACTCAAACTCGCAATCATCTTTGTATTATATATTCTAATGTATATATGTGCATATACATAATTATATATTGTATATTATTAAAGTGTGTCATATTCGGAAACTGGTTCTATATATTCTCGTGATACAACGTACAAGCGTGGCAATAATGTGACTGCATCTTGGGAAGACGTATTTGTGTTTACCAGCTTTCTCATGTGCACTTCGATTGCTCATTGAAGTAACCGAGTTTGAAGGAAATCACAGTCAGTTTTCTTCAAGCAATATCTGAAACACTAACACGCACACGCAAGTACGCACGCACGCACCAATTATGTACTTAAACCATAACTAACTTTATATTTCGTACCTTTTCAACCAACTTCAAAAAAAATTGGAGGTTCTCAATTCGACCCTATTTTTTATTTTTTTTATGTGTTATCTCAGAACTTTTTGTAGGTGAACCGATTTTAATCATTCTTTTTTATTTGAAAGCTGGTGCTTCTCATGTGGTCCCATATATATTTGATCAAGATCTGACTAGAAGTTTTTGAGTCATCCTTAATAATGCGTTTTAATTGGCTTCGACTACATTGATGATGTTCTCATTTTAGTAATACTGAAGTCGGTTGTACAAAATTTTTCATTTTACCACTCGTTATCTTAGCATTTTCTATCTTCTAAAATGGTTAACTTTATAATATGTAAAATTATTTTATTTATTTGAAGAAGGCTTTTTCTATTTATTAAAAGGCATTTTTTTATAGTAGATATCACATGCGTTTTCATTAAATGGAAAACGAAGAAATGCGTGCTGGTTTCGTGGGCTGAGCGGACTTATAATTTTTGTTACTTGTTGTACATTACTGTTTTACTTTAAATTTTATTCTTATTAGGTTTTCTTTCTTCTTTATTCCTAGTAATGTTCACATTAAATATTTATTGTGTTGATGTTTATTTGGATCCTTTGATGCCTTGTTCTGTATTTGCTTTTGACTTAACAATTCATAGGTTCCATCACTCAGGATAGTCACCTTCACCTGTGTAGAGAGCGAGGAAGCTACTACGAGGAGGGTTGCTGGTTGTTGTTAAGCGCTTGATTTAGAGATCTGACAGCCCTTTTTTTACATGGGGAAATGCCTATGCATACCCGCCTCGCGGGGGCAAGGACAGGTTATGTCGGACTCGCACCTACTAAAACCTCATGGTGTACCACCTTCGTCGTATAGCAGGGCCACGGGAACGCTTTCGCACACATCCGCGGCCCCATCAGCGCTGGCCGCCCCTTCTCGGGGGAGGACTTCTCCTCCCCATTCCCTGTCTCAGGCAAGGCGCATCAGGAATACAAGACACGCCTTCCTCCACTCCACCTGCGTAACGCCCCCGAGTCCGATACGTGGAGGCCATGAGATCAGAAAAATTGAGCGGTCGCTGGCACCCGCCACCTCACCACCTCAATTTTTGTTATATTTTATAGTAGATACCCGGTAGGTAGGTATAGAGGTACCCCTGAGATGAGAGGACGCCAGAGTGTCTACGCAAGTAGCATCCCACACTAGGACTTTACCTGTTTCTCAAGGGACCAATGTCATACCGTCGGGTCTTCTGCCATCGTCTCTAAAATATTCCACAAGGCTCTAAAACCGAGGGAACATTTATAGAGACAAGAGCCCTTCGAGCCTCCTAAAGCGGGTGCTTTGGCTCCGCCGTCAATCAAGTTTCGGCCACGGAGGGTAGGGAGAGCGACGCCTCGCCATACCACAACACTCCTCTTCCCCCGCGACTCCACCTCGGCTGCAGCGGTAGGGGGAGAAAGCACCCCTCTCGTCGCAGCCCACCGACATACATCCGAAGTGGGCTCGCCAAGCCCACTCGGAGTGCCACCTAGGACCGGCCTTACACCATGGGCCAGTCAAGGGGACCCTCTATCCTAAACTTACCTAGTGTTATTAAGTACTAGATATCCGCCCGGCTTATGATGCACAATTGTACCCGGTAGGTGGCGCTGAATCTAAACCATTCACCCTCTCAAAAACAAAAAAAACATCAGAATCGGTCGAGCCAGTTTCGAGTTTTAGCGAGACTAACGGACAGCAATTGATTTTTATATATAGAGGTTTTAGTTAATCTGCAATAACTAGTTTTTTTTTATATAGAAGAGGGGCTCCTAGTAAATCGCACAGTGGTAGACCGCCAAGCATTCAGATGGCACCGTGAGTTTTGCTACGATGTGCGTTAGTGGAATTTGGCGGCTGGGACCAACAATTCCTTTAAGCACTCAGCGTGGTAAAAGCAAAGGGATGCAAAATCTTTTCGCAGCGCCTGTAAACCGAGCGGATCAAAAAGAGTTCGGTTGCCGACGATTCGAGCCGCTCTTCGCTGGTTGCCGTCAAGTGGAAGGAGCTGGCACTGGGGTTTTCTATTTGAGGCCGAACCTGCGCCTTGCAAAGTTGCAAGCAGTGTGCTGGCATGAAATACTATCTTGCTCTGATTTCCAAGTCCCCGCGGAACTGTACGATAAAGGGTTCTTTTAAGCGGTAAACGCGCAAACCTGTGTCTTTTAAGGGTAAAACGACTAGTTTTAGTCGTCCCCAATCCAAGACTTTGTTTAGTAAAGACTTTAATTCAGACAAGTTTGTTCCGGTACTCTATTACGAGTTTCAGAAAAATATTGCCATTGGTCGGTGTAAAAAGTATCGTCAGTGCATAGCAATGATTGTTACTGGTTTGCAACATATAATTCATATGCAGGAGAAACAGTGTAACAATGCAGTCTTGTGGAACACCTGCATTAATTGGCTTGTAGTCGGAGCATGAACCGTTTACTATGTACCTTGATGCTCCGATCTCAAGAAAACTAGTGATCCAAATCCAATTGCACAATTTCTCGGGTAGCCCATAGGAAGGAAGCTTCAAAAGAAGCGCTTTGTGCCGAACCCGTTCGAAGGCCTTCGCTATGACCAATAGCCAAGGCCTTCAATTGGAGTCTACTGACTCCGTTCTGTCAGGTAAAAAATCACCAGCTGAGCGATCCGGACAGAAACCGTATTGGCGGTCAGGAATTAAGTTTACATTAAATGCATACTTCCTTTGTTGATATGAAAATATTTTCCCATTTTATGTTTAGATGCTAATTAAGTTAGTAAAAGTAATGGAGAATATTACTGTTTTCGACTATCAAGTTTCGAATATGACTGAATTCGTCATTATTACAGCCCTTCACAAATCTTTTGCTGAACACAGCCCTTCCCAGAGAATGCCACAAAACACGAACATGAGCCATCTGCATCCATTAACTTGTAGTAGGCCGCTGCCGAACACTTAATTTTACGCCCATTGCCACTACAGCTTACCTACTGATCCGTTGGGATATGTCAGTTACTCTGGTTTTACTGCAGATCTCCTCCCAGAACTTCGTAACGCTGAGGAAGAGGAGAGGGTAAAAATAATATTAACCAGTGTTATTTCAATAATAAGCAACAGTAGGTTAACACTTACAGCGCGGATCTTAATTTGTCTTGCCATCGATTAGTGCTGTATGGGGCTGATTGGACCTGTTGATGAACTTCTTGTGCGTTATCAGGTGCAAAAGACCTGCTCTACCTTGGAAATAAAAAGTCAAATATTTCTTGATTTTTTTTAAACTAAAATGATGTGATTCACAGAAAAATTACCTTAATGAACCAAGCTTTACCACATTAGATTCGCCCAGAAATGCTCATATTTTAATATATAAAAATAATCAGTTAAATGTGTAGGATCTGACGCACCTGATATCAGCACGGTAGTAAATAATTTAAAATTAAAAATTTTGTACAGCCGACTTCAATATAGGTTATTTAAGAATAACTCAATAACCATTGATCCGACCTTGATCAAATTTATATGGGACCACACGAGAACTATCAGCTTTCATATAAAAAAAGAATCATCGAAATCGGTTTGCCCAGTACAAAGTTATGAGGTAACACACATAAAAAAAGCAAAAAAAAACATACACTCGAATTTAGTACAGTCTCCTTTTTGGAAGTCGGCAGAAAATAGCTAATGTTGTAAAAAGGAAACATCGATAGCAAATACTTAAACTTAATTTATTTTTTTATCAAAAACAGAATGTGAAACATTGTAACAATTCTGACAGTAAGTTTTCTTTGGACAGTCATAAAATTTTTAACTTTTTTTGCAGCTTCTCTGCTAATTAATGATTGTCCCAACTTATTGTAACAACCACTGCAATTTCTCTTTTTATCGCCTTTTTTAAATAATGTTTAGTATCTTCATTTTGTACATAATCTACTCTGGGAGGAATAGTTATGCTGTTCGTAAGTGGAGCTTTTGTATAATTTTCTATCACACTATGAAATCCAATTTTGTTATTTTCGTCTCATTCTTTAGATTATAAACAATCCACGCATTTATCAAAGCAGTTCCGAATATTATTTCCATCATCACCTTTCTGTACCATTTGAGACACTTTTTAGAGTACTGTAGTAGGAGGACATTTGGTCACTATAGTCTATCCGCTTTTTGTAATTATTACGACATAATATGCATTCCGGTTTCTTTATATTTTCGCTTGTTCCTATCTTTTTTCCCCAGTATCTTTTATATTTATATCGTGATTCTTGCAGATTCTCAACATCAAAGCAGGTCGCTTATCTACCCACTTTATTACTCTTATTCCTTGACCATTCATCTTACCATAAATTTGTCCTTTTTAATTTGTAATTCACAACTTTTTTCGGTAAATCTCTTCGATTGGATCTCAATGTACCACAAATAAAAGTTTTCTTTCTAATCAGGGTATCAGCTAGTCCTATAGACGTGTAGAAGTTGTCAACAATTAAAATTCTTCCTTTCTCTTCCAAGTCCCTGAATAAGTTTTAAACAGACATTTTGAGCGTAGTTTACATTCATCCCACCATCTTCTTTATCCGGTATAAACAATGATATTAAACGTATATCCTTCGGGAGTAGGTACACAATTTGTACAACTTCACCCCGTCAATTCCGCCAATATATTAAAAATAAAACGCACAGGGCGTTTTATTTTTAATATATTGGCGGTATCGCAGTCTTCCACGCCACGGTACCATCGATTCGTCAATCACCAGACTTTTTCCAGGCGTCAAAACTTTTTTGAACCGTTGCAACATCATATTATAAACTTATCGAAGTTTATTAAGTTTGTCGCCTTGTGTATTTGTGTTATCATTACTAAAGTGCCAAAATCTTAGCAACAATAGAAATAGATCCCTTCTCATTAATGACGCAATATATTCATTCCGGTATATCTTTTTTTTGACGAGTAGTATTTTACATTTGGTACCTTAACAAGCTAATTCTTAGCATAATTTCAAAAAACTTTAGCATTTCTTCTCGGTCCGTTGGTTTCCATTGCCTTGCACGTGACTTACTCTTAAGTTGATCAGACTGCATACTTTTAGATGCGCAATTATTTGTTTCAAGGGCGAGGTTATTAATAAAATTTATTAATAACCCCGTCTGTCAGAAATAATCTGTAAAATTGGTCTGGATTTTTGATGTCAGAGGGACGAATGCCGATGTGTGATGTGCCATTCATTGTCGTCAGTATTGTTCTCATGAACTTGAATACGATGAATTTCTTAGTCTTCTGACGAAGCCTCTGATAACGAGTCCGACGAATTGTCACTACTAGGGACATAAGATGTATCAGAACTAGAATCATCGTACTCTTGCTGCTGCACTGTATTATCAATTCTAGGCGATGACGTTCCAGTTTCAGGCTGTCTAGTTATCTCGTCAGAAACTAGGTGAAGTTCATCATTAACTGTAGATACAATTGTTTTTTGTTCTTTTCTTGAATATGTTTTGAAGAATGTGTATCAAGTAAATTTAGGAATTGGTCTTCGTTAAAAGATGAATAATTAAATTGGAAACTGATATGTCAGTAAGAGACTCACATTTACTAATAGAAGACATCGAAATTGCATCTTCCTCCTTGAGGAAATTAGTTTCGGAAAGTCTAGGTATCTTTTTATTTTTTAGAGTTGAGAAATGATCTTGAACGTCGGTACCGTAGTTTTGATTAGAGCAGCCTGGTTTTATTACAATATCTTCAAGAACTTGGATAGTTTTATTTTGGTGTACTGCTGTTGACGGCTTTGTTTGATTGTGAGGAGAAAAAGTAGCATTTTCAAGTACTCTCATTGTTTGTTGAAGGACTAGTGAAAATAGTTGGGACTTACAGTACTTCGGCGTATCAAAACTTTCCCTCCAGTTTTTGCAGTATTTTTCCTGGGATTCTTCTTTAGTGTCACCTTTTACACCACTAGCTTCACACATAGATAACATTCGTCTAGATAGTTTCATTTTCAAATAAGACAATATTCATATAAATAACAAAACACTCTCGAGTCTAATTATTGCAAGGACAAGAGCAACGCGATGTCGTCACTCAATGCACATCAGTCATTGACTGCTTGGTCAATCAAATGCGGTTATCAGGTGATCGGGTTTCAGGTCTATTAGACCTGATAATAGCACTGCTAGAGAAAAATTTCCTTTCAGGCCGTATTAGGTCCTATAGATCCGATGCGATATTTTCGTTTCTTATAGAAGTTTTTGACGTCTAAATAAGGGTGAATATAGCTATCTAATTCGTACATTAGAAATTCTCATAACTAGACATTGCGGCCCATGGGACAAAAACAATTTTCTCCGGTCGCACGACGGGACAGCTACGCGTCAGGTACTTTCAACCTGATACCGCACTGAACGTGTTAAGATGAGAACATTATTTAAGAGTAAAATGCGTAATAATATGCGTACCATAACCTATTATCGCTGATATTATTATACCTATTTGATGATAAGGTACCTAAACCTACCCCACTTGGATTTTTTAATTTTGATTTTATTTTATTTTTAGCTAGCTGTTCCCGTGACTTCGTCCGCGTGTTATTTAGGGTTTTAATTTTTTGCACGGAACCCTAATTTTTTCTAAAATAAAAGTAGTCTAAGTTACTCCTTATGACATCAGAAAAAATTGTTAGTTTTTTTATAAGTACTATATATACTTTCATATGCATTTAGTAAAAAGCTGTAATTTTGATATTACAAACAGACACTCCAATTTTATTTATTTGTATAGGTAGATTAATTGTTCGTTTTTGTTCAAACATAAAAATTGTTTGTTCGTCTTTTAATTACCTATTTATAATTAATTAAAGAAATTTCATCCGTAGGTTGGCCCCCCTTATTGTAAATTTTTACTTTTATCACTTAAATTTATTTATTTATTTTTACTAAATATCGTTTGTTCGCTCGCTGTTTATGTTTGTTTTGTTTTTTTTTTTTAATTTTTAATTGTATTGTAATTTGTTGAACCATATGGACCTACACAACATGTGGTTCCAGTAGGGCGGCTACGTGCTACACTGCGTACGCCACGATTGTTATTCTCCATGAGCAATTTGAGGGTAAGCTTATCTCTCGCAGGGGTGATGTGAATTGACCACCAAGGTCATGCGATTTAACCCCGCTAGACTTTTTCTTGTAGGGTTTCTTAAAGTAGCAGGTCTATGCAATTAAACCACCATCGACCCGTGCCCTAAAGGTGAACATAACGTAGGCCATCATTCAGCCGGATCCATGTAGAAGAGTCCTTGAAAATTGGATCACGCGGAACCGTGCCACTGTCAGAAGCCGAGGCTGGCATTTGAGCTTTTTTTATTTCATTTCTACATCTACCCGCCCTTATTGAAAAACCCTTTATATACCCATAATTATTATTCATTCTTTGTTACTTAACAATTATCAAGCATCATTAATCTGTATACATACATCAACGTACTTATAAGCAAATAAAATTCTGTAACATGAAATAATTGCCTTCTATTGAATTGAGGGAGGTTATTTGCATTTTACATGCCATTAGGATATGAATAACGATTTTTTTGTCTGAACAGATAGAGAGCAATGTCAGTGATCTAGGTTATATTTTATCTGAAAAACTTGGAGTTTTTTTGAGAAATCGAATAATTGGTAATATAAATGGTCTTTGATGATTATCTTAAATCTACACCATCGCCAGCGGGACATCATCATCTTCATCAGCCTGCGGCTGGCAACTTCTGGACTTAGGGCTCTCCCAAGGCGCACCCCTTAGCCCGATCTTCGGCTTCACTCATCCAGTTGCTGCCAGCCGCCTTGCGCAGATCGTCACTCCATCTAGCCAGATTACGTCTTACACTGCGTTTACTGAAACGCCTACAATGGCGGGGCGGGTCGCTAGTGTATAAAACATTCCCTGTTTGTTGTACGGAAAAAAATTACAGTGTAAAGCAATATCTATACCATCAGTATTAGTGTTTACCAAAGACTTCTATGTATACTTACACATTAGATTAGACCAGCAATTCAGAACGAAAATTGTGTCATAGCTGTGGATTCTGTGAGCGCGGGTGGGTAGTGAGATGGATAAATTATGATTGCAATTGTATTTTCATTTACGACAGTTACAATTTTCAGGCAAATACGATATATTTACATTTTTATCTGAAACAAACTTCAAAACATTTAACAAAGTGCACATATATAAGTTTCTTAGTCACCTAAAAAAAAAATCAGTTTTAAATTTTCGAAAACAAAGTTTGCGCATTACAAAATAAAGAAATAGTCTCCTCTCACCTAAAGGAGTTATGTAGAATTGACCGCAACTTAGTGCCGCAATATATTGAGGCGGCTAAGCTCATCTACTAGTATACATAGAATACGTTGGTGATTACCATAAAGTATATAATATTTATTAATTTTTTGATGTATATATTAGTAGGCAATGTTATTCATTTGTTCAATTCTATATTAAACCATGTTAGTCTAGTTACATATTGTGTATAGTAAACATGTTAAATTAAATATGAAATAAAATTAATATATTTTGATATGCCTACTAAATAAAAAAACGTGTTTTATTTTTCTTTTTATGTAAAATGATCATTTGGTTTTATTTAATATAGAGAACATAATTAATCAGTGAAATTTATAAAATGCCCTACCTATTTATAGTTCCACCAGTACACTTTATTTTAACTTACATACTCACTGAAAGTAGTAATTATTTTTGCAACAGTCTAATATTTCGATAAAATTACCAAACTGGTTCACCAAACCTTAGAACAGTCTTCTCTTGAGTATCCAATTCCATTCCTACTTTTTTCCTCATATAAAAAATTGTACAATCTCTATTTGTACACAAAACTTCCTCATGTAAGCTTCCCTGGCATCTTTGACACTCAGTCCAAAGTCTTGAAAACTTTTCTTGTAGTTGCCTTAGTTTAAATATTTCTGTTATGTATAGCTGTCCTTCTTTATTCAAACAGTGGTTACACAATGCATTTTTAGTGTCATTAGGCATTATAGTTTTACAACCTATACATTTTTCTTTTTTCTTGGTAAAAGCTGCTAAGGCACCTACTTTTGAGGTAACCATCGCTTTAGTCATAGTATGTTCCCCTTTTAATAAAAGTGATTCTGCTTTATCTCCTAGAATTGGTTCAAAAATTCTCAATAGCGGTTTTGACAATTGGTTTTCTAAATAATAATTAAAATCAATAGGTATACTATTTTCTAAAACATATATTGGGTCTTCAGCTTTCATGTATGCAGGTGTATTTTTAGCAGCACAACATAAAACGTAAGGTACTCTATCACCAAGTTTTGGTGCTGTACCTGCATCTCGTTTTTTCATTTTAGATGCCAACTCAACATGAGCCTGTTTAGCTGCATAATCACTTTTAGTCAATTCCTTTGTTATAACTAGCTGAGAAATATCTATACGATTACAGAGCAAATCAGAAATGATTTGCTTTGCATAATTAACTGCACCTTCTGGATCTCTATCTATCAGCAACTTTTGAAGACAAGTACTCATCATGTTAGAAACAAGTGGACAGTTATCTCGTCGAACCGTCTCAATACCTTTGCAATCCATTTTATCATATTTATCTGGCCGAGTAAAGTAAAGTCCTGCATATCTTTTTTTATTAATAAGCAGATATGGATAATACACTTTTTCAAATTCTAGCTTTATAGGTTTCACAAATTTGGAAGTTACGAATTCAGCAGCCTCCCTGCCTAACTCCATACTCTCTTCTAATGTTTTAACACCAAATTTAACCATAACTGAATCCGTATCTCCATATATGACAACAGCATCTTCTTTGTAGCCATTAATTTTTGTATATTTCTTTTCCACTTCAGACTTTGTAAATTCAATCATAGTTCGACCATAAGCTGTTACACTGCCTGATATTTCTAAACAAGGTAGTTTACCTACTTGTGCACCTGTAAATCCATATACCGAATTAGCACTTATTTTTAATGCCAATTGTCGGCCGTCTAAAACGGATCTTTTGAATGGGTCTTTTTCTTCCTTTAAGTCTGCTTTAGCTTTTTTTCTAGCAGCTAATAATGACTCCAAAATTTCCGGCAATAGGCCTTTTCTAATATTTGCTTTAACAAACATATTTTTAGCAGGTGTAACAGTTATATCATCTGAAATTAAATTTAGTTCTTTTTGCATATTTGGAGGTAATAATGTTGTATAGCACAAGTTGTGAGCCATCATAATGCTTGGATACAAAGAAGCAAAGTCTAAAGTTGATATAGGATCAGCATAGTATCCTTTTTTGGGTTCAATTACTGTTGCTCCTTCAAACTGATCATCTGAACCCTGACCTTGGTAGGCTGGCATTAAATACCCTGCTTCTTTAGCTTTACGTAAAAGTTGACTTACTACTTTAATTTGCTGACCTCGTGTCAAAAGACATAATAAAGGAACACCAGTTACTCTTGCCATTTCCATGTAATTTACAATGCACATCAATTTGTTTAAAAGTTTTAGTGGTAAATATGCATCCTTTAAACAATACATTGCTAACCTTCTTCTTGTTTGCTCATTTTCATTCTGTAAATCAGTTATGATACTATGATGCACATCTTCTTTTTGTTCTTGGAGAAAATGATAACTAACAGCATTCAAAGTATATGATCTTAGTTTGTAATCTCTAACAAGCACAAGCAATAGATCAAAAGGAACCCTACCTTCAAAGTTAATGCTTTTATTTTCTCTACGACCCATTTGTTTAGATTGTAAAACTGAATCTTTAATAACTGACCTTATATTTCTTATTCGGCCCAAAAAATCAAATTTGTCAACCTTTAAATGTTTTGCTCTGTTGATAAGATATGGCCAATCAAAGTTACTAATGTTGTATCCTGTAATTATATCAGGATCTAGTTCACGAAAGAAATCTGACCATTTGGCAAGCATTTCTGATTCTGACTGAAAACTGAGTACTTGAGAACCTACAATAGGAGCACATGTGTTTAAGGTAAATACATTTCTAAGATATGGTTCCGTTTCACCTTGTCTGATTACCATGGAAGCAATTTGAATTACAGGATCATGATTAGGTTCAGGGAAAATACCCTTTCTTCCAGCACATTCTATATCAAAACTTAATATCCTAAAAGGTGCAACTTTTGACCATTCGCCTTCAGGTTGGTGTGAAACAAAGACATTCCAAGCAACATCTACTTCAATTTGGCACCTTGACTCAGGTTTAACATGTGTATTTTTTGATCTTAAAGACCATTTCCCTATTGGTAGCTCAATCCAACTACAACCAACTACATAAGTATCTACCATAAATCTTATATCAAAATCTATGTTTGTTTCATAAAATGAAGGGTCCATTAATCCAAATAATGTAGGTTGCTTTTCAATAAGACGTTTTGCAGCAGCAATTAATCTAGGTAATGCTACAGATACTCTTGCAAATTTTATATCATGGTCACCTTTATAGTACATAATTGAACGAGCTTTTACTAAACGTACTTCTAAAACAGTTTCTTGAATATTATTTTTATTTGAACGTAAATCTTCTAAGATAACTTTATTAAGACTTGTTTTCATCTCCATACACATATTGTCTGTAAAATTTGTTGGAACTGTTACATAGAAATATGGTGTAAAACCATGAACATGACAGCAAACAGAGTTTCCATCCATCGTAACACCATACATTCTCATGATTGGCACTGGAGCTAATTGAGATCCTGGCATACCAGGTAGTGGTTGCCCATTGTAATGATCAATATCTAATTGTTGAAAAATAAGTGAGTCTTTATTTGGATCCAGTGGGGGTGGGGAGGGTCTAGACCATTTTATGTTTGTAGACTGATTTTCTGGACCTTCACCAAATATTTCCGCCGAATCAAACTCTGTCTCCATTCCTGCGAGAGTATCCTCAAAACTACAAGGCGTTTCATCGTCTTCGTCGTCATCTTGTGATTTAAACTTTTTTGGTGGTGGACCTTTAAATTGTCTCTTCTTATCCATGACAGAATTCTCTTCAAGTATAATAGGGATTGCCACCAAAATGCTAAAACAAAATTAAAAATGAAAGGCTTTATATGTTAGACATAAATTTTATATATATTTTTGCTACTTGCCTTATTTAATATTACAAATTATTTCGTCGAATAAGTCTCTTGTTAAACAGTATATAGTTTATTGTTTAGCACAAACTAACTAGAAACACAAAACTTTAGTTAAAACATTTTTAGCGAAAAATAATTTTGGCGGGTTAGCGATCGGCAATACGGCAATGTTGACAATTCGACAATGTTGACCCATAAATAATAATATACTTTTATTTTTTAAGATTTTGGCTTGGATGTTTGACCTTTAAGCCATATCTTCATTTCATTCGGAATTTAAAAATCTTTACAATACACCAGTGCGTCACATTGAAAAGTTCTTGGGAGATTTTGATGACAGCTTTACACAACAGATAGTTGATGACACTTCAAACCATAAAATAAACTATAAAACAGGGGCAATAATCTGCCGACGTTCAAGTTCCCGCCAAAACTATAGATAATATATAAAAATTAAGCCATTTGGCTTGGATGCTTGTCTTTTAACCCATGTCTACAATTACAGTCAAGCAACTTAGGCTGGCTTTTCACTATGGGATATAATATATATTATATCCCGAAATATAAATTATATCCCGCAATTGGCGTTCACACTGTGAGATATATCTTTTAACCAGTGTGCGTTCGTCATTGGTCATTGGATTACCCCCCGGTGTACGGGGTAACCGTACACCGTTCTGGGGGGCGCGGAACGGTGTGCGGGGTACAGGGGGCAAAATATAATATGAAAATATCGCTCGGTCGATCGAAAAAATATTTATAGCTAGAGATGTAATATATATTATAGCTAAGTGTAAACGGTTCCATATGAAATGTATGGTGAGCGATATCAATTTATATCTCGAGATGTAATATATATTATATTATATCCCGTAGTGAAAAGGGGACTTCATGAAAAAAAAGGAGGGCGCCACCACAAATTATAAAGTTGTATGTACAAGGCGCCACTATCTTTTATACAGCATCCCTATAGATTTCAACCGAAAAGTTTTGATACTTTTTTATTTTATAAACTGATTATTATGGTTCCTTTACTGTCATATTTTTCAAGTACATGATTTTATTGGTATGCGTAACCCTTGACCCATGTAAATCCCAGCAATAGTAATTAGCTAATTCACATACTTAATAATTATGATAATTTGACTGTGTATCCTTCAAATAATTAAGGAAAGCAGGGTTTACACAAGACCAGCCTTGACAGACAGCAGACACTCAAGGTGCAAAAATAAAACAAAGAAATGTTGATATACAGTTTATTTTGATTATTAATATGAGTACAAATATGCTGATTCGAGGTATTCAACTGCCGAAATGTTGCCTGAAGCTCTTGTTTAATTAAATTGGTCCATTTCTGACACTTCAGATTAGAACTATCATCGCTCACTGAGATGACAAGTTAGTCTATATCATTATACAGAGATCCTCCACGGGAAAAATATTCATTTTCTATTTAGATGACATGATCAAATTAATTTTTTGATTCTTGTGTGTGTATTTTGTGTGATTTGCCTTTTTACCATTGCCCAAATTAATTCAATGGGGTTCAGATCACAAGTAGTCTTACCACTTTATGTCCATGTTCTCCTAGAAGTTCATCGATAAAATATACTGGTTCAGGTATATGTTTTTTTACAAGCATCAATAAGGATGGTTTCCGCAACGTTTCATAAAATGAAATATTGTTCTCACTGGAGAACTACTAGCTACTGAGCCATAATTTGATTACATTAACTATTGATGCAGATGTAGGTGCCTGGCTAAAAAAAACTTAATTTAATAGTTGATTTTCAGTTGTAATATAAAAAGATAAGTAATAATGTAAAACAAAAATAAAGTATAAGAACGAAATATTATAATGCCTTGTTTGTTATAATGAAGTGGTATGGTGTATTGTCCATCACAATTGTTGATGGTTCAGTTATGTTGGGGACTAACTTTTCAGTTACCCATTTTGTAAAATTATTGGCGTTCATCTCAGAATGGTAATCATCTTGCTTGTTTTTACCAGTAAATATTAATTGTGCATTAGGCACAAAACCATTCTCACTTCCAGCATGCATAATCGTCCACCTTTTCCCTTTAGATATATCTTGTTGGACACCAGAAATATTAATAGACTGCCAACATTTAGTTACTTTATAGGACCCGTTTATATAGCTCTCATCCAAATAAATAATGTTTTTTTTTTGGAACTCCTTGGGCAATATTAATCAAATTTATATGGGACTATATATGAAGCACCAGTTTTCAAATAAAAAAGAATCGTCGAAATCGGTTGACCCAGTAAAAAGTTATGAGGTAACCCACAAAAAAAAACATACAGTCGAATCGAGTACAGTCTCCTTTTTGAAGTCGGTAGAAAAGGATCAAAACTATTGACTGTGTATAGATAATAATTCTTAGATAAATTTCATAACCCCAACTATTTGTAAACAATGATATAAAACGGATAAATTGTACTTAAAATAAATGATAGATATGAGATTACAGTTTTTATTTATTGTGTTTAACATCAAAATACATGTATATGTACGTAGCAGTTATATTTGCTGTTCGACTGTAAACATCGTCTAAATCGGAATAAAACTTTCCCGCTTGAAATTCGGCCATACACTCTTGAAATACTTTAAATATGACTTGTCTGGTACCGCTCTTATTTACACTGCGTTTCATTTTTGATCTCTTAAGACTAAACGGTCGTACAATAAGAAAAACTCGAAATATAACAAAAATCTTAGAGCACATCAACTACAAAGCTACGATATGACAAGCGAGTTACTCAGTTTGACATTAATTTATTGTTGTCAGTACAAGCAAAAGCACTAGTTCCAAAAATATTATTTTCATGACTTTTTTGACAGACTATACCTCAGTATAAAGTGATAATAATCATTTAAAGTAGTCAGCTTTACAATTTGTTGGTGCGTCACATTGCACAGCCCTTGGGAGTTTTTAAGGACAACTTGAGCCAGCAGACAGTTGGCGATAGTACCTATCGTAAGGTGCCTACGCAGACAGACACCTTATCTTGAGATTTACGTCACCATTGGAACACTTGTTTGAACGTTTCCACTAATAGTTCACATGCACCGTTACTTAATACACAAAATCACACCACTTTTACATATCAAAATCCACTTCAAACCATTATTTCAAATATAATAGAGGAGCAGCAATTCGCTACCGGCCAAGTTCCCGCCAAAATTTCCTAGCTATATACTATATTATACTTTATAGCGCACAGATTAATAAATCTATAGCAAGCTGGTATAGGATAATCGAGGATAATACATAGGCTTAGAATATACTGGGTATAGATCGACATAGTGTGCAAGAGAGAAGAAAATTCCTTACGGCAAAAATGCAAGATAGAAAAGGATACCAAATCTCATGACTCTATAACCGACTTTGAATGACCGAATGATCGGCACAAGTCCGCACGCAAGAAATAAACTCCTAGATATTTTGTAATTTTTTAGAGTAATAGTGGTTATTTTTATTTAGTAAGTTACTTTTTCCAAAATGGTTACTTGTTCTGTGAGTGACTGTGGTGTTAATAATAGAAATAATCCTAATAATTGCACATTTCACAGGTAAATTCTCAAGACGTCGTCAATGCTATGACGCGTTTATTTTTGGTTAATATTTATGTTATATACTGTTTAAAATATAGAATGTTTTCAATTATTTTGTTAATTTTCATATTTTGCAAAAAAATAAAAAAGTCACATTAATAATAAATATAATAAAAATAAAGTCACATTGTTGATAATTTGCATAAATTTGGTAAATACATTTTTATACAATATATTTCACATGTATGCTAGGGATTGACTTAACTATATCAAAATTAATGTTTATATTTATCTTGAATGTTTATATTGAATTGATAGTTTTGCCCACAGAACAAGAAAATTAATAATGATTTCTTATATTTATGCGAACATTACACATTGAATAAAACAATTTTTACGGATTCTATGGCGTTTAATTAAATTGTTTTTTATTGATTCCCGGCATTTCAGGTACTTTACAGCACCCACGGTCACGGGGACTGAGGTTATTGACGTCCCGATGTCAGAGTTAACCCGGAGTACCTTCAGCTTTTTTAATTATTAATTTTGGTCCGATCTACGCAGAATGAACTTACTGTGTCTTGAAGTCTTGCAGTGGTATACCTACTTGGGTTTAGTTTTAATTTTATTAATTACAGGATCCCAAGCAGGTGGTAGTATCCAGCCTCCCTCTCTATTGAAATTAGGATGTTTTTTAATTTCAATAGCCTCACGTATCATTATTGGCAGGAATCGATATTCTTTCGCAAGAATTTGTGGTTTATTAAATCTAATGCAATGTGAGTCTGTAGTTGGACGGGTCTGAGCGGTGGCCTTTTTTAGGAATCGGGTGGACCAAAGCTGTCTTCCATGAACTCGGGACTACACCTTGGGAGTAGGAGTACCGGAAAAACCGCGTTAAAACCGGTGCCAACTCCGGAGCACACGTCTTTAGCACAATGGGAGGGACTCCATCAGGCCCACTCGACTTGTTGACGTCCAGGGAGAAGAGTGCTTTGCGAACCGAGCGCTGTGTAAATCGCACATCTGGCATGGAGCACTCACACCGCGGGATGGTCGGCGGTGTGTTTTCCCCGTCATCTAAAGTCGAGTTGGATGCAAAGAGAGAGCCTAACAGATCGGCTTTCTCCTTTGCGGCATTGGCCAGTGAGTCGTCCTCTCTGTGCAGAGATGGAAGAGATGGCTGACGCTGGTGTTTACATCCCGAGACGTTGATGCGTCAGCCCAGGCCCGGTAGCACTCCTGCTTATAGCGTGATTCTATTTTACAGGAGCGACCAAATCGTGGCTGGGATCTGCCTCCAATGGGTACCACAGAGGATGGAATAAAAAGTTACATACCCTGAAGTACCACGTCAGCAACAGAATCCAAATACGGCGGCAGCCTGCAGAATGCAACCGCGACATTAGTGTGAGTGGCACCACATTCCGGACAAGACAATGGTCCAACAAGCCTAAAGGAGCGTCGACGGAAACCTGATATCCGTCCGGATGAGAGGTCAGCAGAAAGTCCAACAGGGAAGGTGCATGAGGCTCCACGCCTGGAATCCGCGTAGGCGAAGTAACCAGCTGTGTAAGACCATATGCCAAAGCAAAGTCATAAACATATCTCCCCGCATGATCGGTTGAATGTGAACTGAGTCATTTGGCGTGGTGGGCGTTAAAATCGCCAAGGATCACGATCTCTGCGGATTTGATGTTGTAGTAAGGAATTTCAAAGTCTACGTGCCGCCATAGGATGGACTGGGCCGTACCTTCAAGACTGCCGAGGCGTCGAAAACAGATATCCTCTCTGACATATAGGTACGCAAACTCCAGCCCGAGGCACAAAGGAGTGCGAGGACACCTGAGTCCCGGTTAAAAAGAGCAAGGCCGCTTCGCCGTCTCTAGATGGTAGTGGACAGCGTTAAGGTTGGAATGAAGACTCCTGATATTGCGAACATTCACTCGCCTTGGTCTTATTGCTCCCCTTGCCCCGAGCAATATTAGTCGTGAGTAAAGTTTGCCCCCCCCCCACGCTCACAGAATACGTGGGGCAGCCTGAGCACCCACGCTCAGGAGTGGAGTAGCTACCCTCCTGGGGTAGTCTTTAGTTTAATTTCGCTACCATGTTGATAGGGGGGGGGGGGGGGGGAATTGGTCCTCCGGCCATCTGTACTCACCAAGTGCAACGCAGAGGTAAACCTCTACTTCACGTTGGTATTCTGTCGACAGCAAGAGCTGTTGCGTGGCTCTACCACTGTTTAAATTATGTTACTGTTATTATTATTAAGTGTTTGTAATTATCAAAAGTAATACTTATATGAAAAATAAAGCAGCCATTATGTACTTCGTGTCTCCGTTTTTTATTTCCTGATCAAAACATTTTATAAAGTATATAAAATACTTAGTTAAGTATCTATTTATATAAACATAAATTCTATATGTCAAAAAATAAATTCCGGGGAAACTCTAGGATATCCGCCAGGAAGCAGCGAGCGGCCAAGCGTCCTGGGAAGAAGGAAAGAGCAGCCAAAAGGATGCTGGAAGAGTCCACCTCGTCTAGAGGGAACACAAAAAAGTACGACTCGAACAGCAACCAAAGGCTGCAGGGTCGAGCTACGCTTCCGCTGCTAAAGCAGATTTGGGTGTGGCCTTAACGTGTGCGGAATACGACTTAACCGTCAATCCAAATAAAAAGGTTTTAGTAATGTTCACACAAAAAAGAAAGCTGAATAACTATCATCTTCCAAGTCTTTTCAGCACAAAACTCCAGTTATCCTTTGAGGTAAAATATTTACGTCTTACCTTGGACAGCAAACTTAATTGGAATAAACCATAGAAAACAAAATCAACAAAGTTTGTATAACTTTCTGGCAATGCCGAAACATGATTGGCAAAAGATGGGGACTGACGCCAAAAATCATACTGTGGCTTTACAAAACTGTAATTCGGCCCATGATCACATACGGCGCTCTGGTATGGTGGACCAAGACAAATGAAGCCACCACAATTAAGAAGCTTCAGCGCTACCAGAGACTGGCATGTATGGCTGCCACAGGCTGTATAAGAACTACGCCAACAGCAGCCTTAGAAGCGATGCTGGAGCTAACTCCGTTTCATCTACATATACAACAAGAAGTGACTTTAGCTGCCATCAGACTCAAGACCCTAAATCTTTGGAGTAAGAATAGTGTCCCTCATACAGGCATAATTGATAGAATTCATTCAAAAATTCCTATCCTACAAGCCAAATACGATAAGATTCCTAAACAATTTGTTTACGATAAGAAATACAAGATACAATTAAATGAAAACAGCCAGTCGGAAGGATTAAGCCCATAAGAGCTTAGAGTTTTCACCGATGGTTCTAAAACAAATGAAGGTGTAGGTTCTGGAGCTTTCTCTGAAGACCTCAATATTCACATATGCACACCGCTGAGTACCACGGTACAACACGGTCTTTCAGGCGGAATGTATGGGTATCATTCAAGCGGCCATAGCAATAGATGCTGGGAAGGTTAATGACTTCCCCATCAGAATACTGACCGACAGTAGGGCGGTACTACAAGCTCTGAGTTGCAATGTGGTGAACTCGGGACTAATATATGAATGCCATCAACGATTAAATGAGGTATGTAAAAACAACAATGTGACTCTGCAATCGATAAAGGGAAACAGTGGATCCAGAGACAACGATGCAGCAGACGAACTGGCCAGAAGAGCTCTGGCCCTTCTCTCCGATTCATTATCTTCTTCATACATGTACGTCTAGGTATCCGAGTACTCTTGACCCTCCCCTCTTCTTCTTTTTTTTTTATAGAATAAGGGTGACAAACGAGCACACAGTCCACCTGATGGTAAGTAGTTGCTGCGGCCCATAGACATCTACATCTATCCTCTATTACAAATCAAAATGTAGATGCGTTGTCACCCGTGAGGACTAAGATAGAATGCCTCATTTCCAGTAAAAAGGTCCTCCGGCCACCTGTACTCACCAAGCGAAACGCAGAGGTAAACCTCTACTTCACGCTGGTTTTCTGTGAGGTCGTGGTATCACCCCGGTTCGAGCCGGCCCATCCGTGCGACAGCAAACGCTGCCGCGTGGCTCTACCACTGTTGAATTCGAGCAATTTGCTCACATGGTCTTCGAAAGTTAGTCTCGTTCTATCTAATTTAATATTAACTTTCGCGCTATATATTTTCTTCACCATTCGGTCTTCACTCATTCGCTCAACGTGCCCAAACCATCGAAGCACGCCCTTATCAATTTTTGTGATAAGGTCATCTTTCAAACCTGCCATATTGCGAATCTTTTCGTTTCGCTTTCGGTCGACCATGGTAACGCCGCACATTTTACGAAGAGATCGCATCTCCACTGCATTCAACTTGCTTTTATGCTTCTTCTGGCATACCCAGGTTTTGCTGCCATATAACAAAGTCGGTTACTAACACTGCGTTATGTATTGCAAGGCGTGCACTCTTCACTACGCCTTGCCTTTTGACTAACGCAGTCAGGGCACAATTAACTTTGTTCCCGGCAGCGACACGCCTGTCCACATCTAAATCACATCTTCCATCCCGGCTAAAAGCACTCCCCAAGTATACAATTTCATTTACCTGTTCTAGACATTCCTGATTTACCCATATTTCACACTTTTTCACACTTCGTTCTCTCTTCGTCCCTTTCAAATACCAGAACCTTAGTTTTATTAGCATTCAAACGGAGACCTTTAATTTCACACTCCTCTTTCATACACGTGACTAATGCCTGCAGTTCTGCCTCTGATGATGCAATAAGCACTGCATCATCAGCATACAGCAGACAATTTACATTAATGTCACCCAATTTACGAGGGTGGATTGAAAAGTACTCGGTCTAACACAGATCCATTCAATTCTAAAAATCAAATCTACCCACATTATTTAGTTCAGTTCAGACTAGTTCATTGTGTGAAGTTCGAAACGTGTGCGATAATTAGTTGTGATTTTATAAATTTATTAACAAAGTAATCGGACATAATTTCCGCGAATGGAGCAAATCGAGCAGCGTGCCGTCATTAAGTACCTCCATAAGAAGGGGCTATCATCAAAAGCCATCCATGATGACATGGTCAGTACATTAGGCGATTGTGCTGTGTCATATTCATCCGTCAAAAAATGGATAGCAGAATTTAAGCGTGGTAGAGAGAGTGTGAAAGATGAACCCCGCTCTGGAAGGCCTTCGACGTCAACTACTGACGAAAATATTAAAAAAGTACTTGATTTAATAATGGGAGACCGCAGATTAAAAATTAGAGAGATAGCCGAGATTATAGGCATCTCTTATGAACGAACTCAAAACATCATTGTCAACGAGTTGGGTTTCCACAAGGTGTCTGCGAGGTGGGTTCCGCGACAGCTTTCAGTTGAACAAAAAAGGACGCGATTGACTATTTCACGCGACTGTTTGGAGTTATTTGAAGCCGATGCAGATGATTTTTTGATTCGTTTTGTTACTATAGACGAAACATGGGTTCATTACTGTACACCGGAAACAAAACAACAATCAAAACAGTGGAGAAGACCTGGTTCACCACCCCCTAAAAAGGCTAAGTCGATTTTGTCGGCAAATAAGGTGATGGCTTCAGTATTCTGGGACTCGAAAGGTGTGATTATGATTGATTATCTTGAAAGGGGTCAGACTATAAACTCTGATTACTACTGCACCTTACTACGTCGTTTAAGAGAGGAAATAAAAGAAAAACGTCGAGGAATGCTCAGAAGAAAAGTCCAGTTTCATCAAGATAACGCCCGTGTTCACACGTCAGTACAGTCAATGGCTGAAATTCACAACTGTGGCTTTGAACTGTTACCGCATCCGCCGTTTTCACCTGATCTGGCACCATCAGACTTCTTTCTGTTCCCTAACCTAAAAAAGCACTTGGGAGGTCAAAGATTTTCCACAAACGACGAGGTCAAAGCAGCTGTAGACGCATATTTTGACTCTAAGGAAGAATCATTTTTTTTCAACGGTCTAAATGCTTGGAAGGGGAGGTGGCAAAAGTGTATTGAACTTGATGGTGATTATGTAGAAAAATAAAAATATAACTGATTTAGTATGTGTTTATTTTCTTGGTTAGGCCGAGTACTTTTCAATCCACCCTCGTAATACCCAAACAGCTATCTTTCAGCTTCTGTAAACAGCTGTCGAGATACTGTATGAACAGCCAGGAAGACATGACACAACCCTGTTTTACGCCCGTTTGAACGCCAAACATGGGTGACAGGTCATGCCCTACCCGCACACAGGCTTAACAGTCACAGTAAAGTGACTGCACAGCCCTTAGCAATCGACCATCCACACCATACCCCGGCAACAGTTGTAAAACTGTTTTTGTTTTTGTGTATATACAAAAAAATAACGTCAATGGCGAGTACATCACTCACCTTCGATTTGCCGCCGATATAATCTTTATGGCAGAATCGCTGGAAGACCTAAGCACTATGCTCAATGACCTCAATAGTGTCTCCCAACGGCCTATCCGTTCTTAAGATGAACTTGGACAAAACAAAAGTCATGTGTAAGGTACATGTCACACTTATGCCGGTAGTTGTTAAGGACACTAAGCTGGAAGTTGTTGACGAGTATGTTTACCCGGGACAAATAGTCCAACTAGGTAAGTCAAACTTCGACCGAGAGGTCAATGGACGGATTGAACTCAGCTGGGCAGCGTTCGGGAAATTACGGCATATCTTCTCGTCAGGTATACCTCAAAACTTTAAAACTAGACTGTGTAACCAGTGCGTGTTGCCAGTGATGACCTATGGAACTGAAACGTGTTCCTTCGCTGCTGGCCGTATGAGGAAGCTCAAAGTCGTTCAACATGCTATGGAGAGGCTATGCTCAGGATTTCTCTACGTGATAAACTCAGAAATGAGGATATCCGAAGTAGAACCAGAGTAACCAACATAGCCCAACGGATTAGTAAGCTGAAGTGGGCTGGCCATATAGCTAGAAGAATGGCAGCCTCGTACCGGTAGGCGAAGTGTAGCGCAACCCCCCACTAGATGGAGTGACGACCTGGTAAGACATGCAGGAAGTCGATGAATGCAGGTGGCTCAGGACCGTGGTTTTGGACATTCCTTCGGTGAGGCCTATGTTTAGCAGTGGACTTTTGAAGGGTTGTAATGATGATGATGATGACAATACAATACAAGGCACTAACACCTCAAACTTACCTTGGGACAATGTTCCGAACATTTTAAGGACTGAGCCCTTGTTCTCATCTCGTTCAGTCCCTATCTGAATCCTTTGGATTACTAATAATTGATTGTGGTCAGTACGTACTACTTACTAGACGACGTGGCCTGTTTAAAATTTTACTCCTACAATGAGTCTAAAAAAGCTTTAGAGACAGTATAGTGGCTAATTTCAGTATACAGACGGGTAAAAGTGTGTAAATCCATAGATTCGTAGCCAGAGAAATTAAATGCCTGTATTAATGTCAAAAGCTGGCACTTTGAATAAAAAATTATCTTTATGTATGTTTTAGAAGTATCAACATCTTTGTTCAGAATAACTTCGGCGATATGTACAATAGGCAGATATATAAGTAAAAGAGCGATCTCTTTCAAACAAACTAAAGATTAAGAAATAAATTACCTAAATAACAATATATTACGAGTATAATATAATAACAAAATAATACAAAATAAATGAAAATATAATCAAGCAAATATACATTAAAATTAAGTACATAAATAAATACTGCAGGGAAACAAAAATCTAAATGTCGTTAATGATAATATGTGGTACTAGGTACTAGTAATGTTTCCCCACGACGAATATAAGTTTAAAGAAGAAAAAGAAGGGTTTCTTCAAAAAATATATAATCTGTCACAGAATTAATCGGCGATACAAAAATGTAAGTTTACTTTTTCACTACAACGGTTGTCTTTCCACATCTACCGATGTGTATTTCTAATTTCTATGCATAATATGAATGCATTGCGTATCCATTGCCGAACGTTACTAATCTTCATTACAAAATAGAGCAAATTAACTGTTGCTGTAAGCTTGAATTTTAGATTATACATATTACATAGTCATTTTTAATTTACTAAAGAACTTTTGGGAATATATTGGTTGCATCATTATGTACAAACAATTTTAGCAAAATCACTTTTTTCAGAATATATTTTATTTATAGATATGAGTAACGATTTTTTAATTGTTGGTTATTTTAAGTCTACGAAGAAGTGTCTGTAGTCGATATCTGGTGGCGCCAGTCGCATTGTACATGATTCACCGAATACCGTACACAGATTAGACTACTAGAGTGACAGACAGCAGAACTGAAAAAAATAAATAGAAAAAAGAATATATTATTTTTATGTTTAATCTAAATAAGTAATAGTATGTATGAATATTATAAATAAAATGGTGAGAAATACAAATTGTAATTAATTTGTTTTATTATTGATTAATTATGTGTCTTAATCGATTAGTTAAGGCTTCTGTAAGTACTCGGAAACAAGAGGTTTTCTCCGTGTAACTCTTCTTTATTCAGTGAATGTAAAATTACAAAAAAAATTTAAGTACATAAAATTTCATTCTAAACGTTTGAAATAATTATAATTACATTATTAGTGGATGAAAAAATTGTCCAAAGTGAGATTACTGTATATAACACGGACTGTCGGTCGGGAAGGTTACGCTACTTGTTGCTCCGAAACCGTTATTGGATTCGATTCGATTTTTCTAAAGTAATTTTATAGTACTGTGATTCGTGCATCTGGCTTTAGTAACACTTTTTCATTTTAATTTTATTATAACGTACCTCTTTATTATGTATTTAATAAAGTTTAATTTTCTACGCTTGGACGCTTGTTTATATAGACTAGTTTAGAAGGTTAGGATTTATGCTATTGAAAGCTAGGTCACCCTAACTATTACCGTTATTGAGAATCGATAAGCACTTACCTGGTTGTCATAAAACCTTCAATGGTACTTGCACTCCAGCTCGATTAGATTAACATTAAAAGCTAGATCATCCTAACTATTTCCGTTACAGAAAACTGATAAGCACTTACTTACCTGGTCATCATAAAACCTTCAAAATATATCATGCAGTAGCACCCGCGCTCGATTAGATAAACATAGTAAGCTAGGTCAATGTAATCAGGCCTTCAGATCGTATTATGTATTAACCCCCTTGCTCAATTAGGTAAATATTGAAAGTTAGGTCATCCTAACTATTTCCGTTACTGAGAACCGATAAGCACTAACTTGGTTATCATCAGGCCATCAGATCGTTTTATGTAGTAATCCCCGTGCTCAATTTGGTAAATATTGAAAGCTAGATCATCGTAACTATTTCCGTTACTGAGAACCTATCAGCACTTACCTACCTTTTCTACTTACCTTACCTTAAAAAACGTTTAGATAACTGAATAAAACTAGGCAATCCTAACTATATTCATTACTAAGGTTTTACATTAAGAAGCAGACAAGGTGCATTATTTGGTTAATAAATAAATATAAAATTATTTACAAAATAAATAGGAATGAATGGAATGAACTTCTACAAGAATCATAACAAAATGTGTTAGGTCTCTCAGAGAGCGAATAAATTAGGCAGAAACGATGATATCACTGCAAAAAATCTGTATTCATGCCTGCATTCAGTTATTTTCACTTCCTTTTTATGTAGTATAGTAGATGGCGCCTAAAAGTAACAAATACTAGTTGCGGGACCAAATCCTCAAGGTCATTGGGAAATGTTTACGCATTTACGGACCCTTATTACGCAAAAGAAATAGATACACACTTATGAAACCTTCTTATTAAAAATGTAAGACGTAAGGAAATACTATATCAGAAAATTGCATTTTCCGTGTCCAGTCCAGTCGTGGTGGGAGGGGTGGGGTGGGGGGGCTTAGTATTCGTGACTTGGTTACTCGCGGTAAGCAAAGAGGAACTCACGTGGCTGGGCCGGATGAACGGCCAGTTCAAGGTGGCCACTCCGAGTGGGCTTGGCGAGCCCACTTCCGATGTGTGTTGGTGGGCTGCGGCGAGAGGGTGTCTCTCCATACCGCTGTAGCCGTGGTGGAGTCGGGGAAGAAGAGGAGTGTTGGTATGGCAATGCACCACTCACCCTATCCTCCGCGACTCTGACAGGGCCGCACCGTTGATGCCATGCTGGTGAGACTGCGGGAGGAGAGGAGTGTCCGTGTTGCGAAGCGCCGCTCTCCCTACCCTCTGATATGCGGCGAAGGTTTCACCATGGGGTTTTAGTCGGTGCGAGTCGGACATAACCCGTCCTTGACTGCACAAGGTGGGTATGTGTAGGCATTTCCCCATGTAAAAAAAAGATAGTCAGAGCGCTGTGTACAATATCATAAGACGCCAAACTGAAACCATACTCCATGTTACGGCCTGCAGCTGCCTATCCAAGAGTAGAATCTTCCGGGGCCCATGAACGGAAGACCTTACAAGCAGATGCAGGTCGGGCCTCAACAAGTGGCCACGTGGAATTACCCTATCACAATAAACTATATGGAAAACGTTCTATCCTACAACAATTCAATAGGGACAATAGTCAAACCGAGCTTACTTGCCTATATCCAAGGCGCCTGCTGTCTCAGGGTTCGGTCAGGCCGCATGTGGTTGTAGGGTGCATGGGAAGTAAGGGTTAGTGATGTGTATCTGTGTGTGACTGGTTGTGGTAGACCTGATTGGACCGTTGTAGTCGGCAGCAGCTCGGACTTCAGCACCGCTCCAAATTGTGGTAATCTTCAGCGGAGCCACCCACAGTCACTTTCTTCGTTCGTCACGAGGACAGTCCATTAACTTTATCGTAAAATTAACTAACTTCCAGAAGCCACTAACTCACGTATGTTATAAAGCTTAACACACAAAACGAATACAGAATGTCCGGATCAAAGGTCACTACCATTTCGCGTGGCAACAGTTATTTCTAGACTTAACACTAACTTCTGTAGTATCACAAAGCTCCGCGTCCAACCGACGACGAAAAATGTTTCCGAACTATATCAATGCTGCATTAGTTGTTAATATTGTGTCGTAAAGCGACAATTAAAAAAACAAATAACCTAACCTAACAACAACGAAACAACAAAAATAGAAGAAGAAAATAATATATTTAAAATTTAAAAAAGATATTTACAATTTCATATAAAAAAATTAAGTATGATGATGGTGATGGGTGACGTGAATTACAATTAAATAGAAAATAAAGATAGATGGATACTGAAGCGGAGCCTGAAGATCAAAGTGGCACACCGCGCTTGGCGGTGGTGGCACGCAGCCCCTGGTCTAGGCACACGCAGCGCCTGGAGTAGGCACACGTAGCGCTTGGAGTAGGCACACGCAGCGCCCAGAGTAGGCACACGTTGCGCCTTGATTTAGGCGCTCTCAGCGCCTGGAGTAAACGCTCGCGGTGCCTGGAGCAAGCACGCACAGCGGCTAAAGATAGCACGGGCACTAGTAGGTGGAGGCGTAGGCGACGACTTCAGGTGAAGGCAAAGGCTTGCAGGATCCCGGAGCAGTGCGGCCCCGCGCTTGGAGTAGGCTAGGCGACGACTTCAGGTGAAGACAGAGGCTTGCAGGATCCCGGAGCAGTGCGGCCCCGCGCTTGGAGTAGGCTAGGCGACAACTTCAGGTGAAGACAGAGGCTTGCAGGATCCCGGAGCAGTGCGGCCCCGCGCTTGGAGTAGGCTACGCCGACGACTTCAGGTGAAGACAGAGGCTTGCAGGATCCCGGGGCAGTGCGGCCCCGGGATAAGGCCTTTAGGAGATGCTACAAGTTTGGAAGTTGAAGCGAGACTCCCTGTATTGACCGATTGTTCGGCTTTTATACCTTTTTAGAGAGAACGGGAAATTATTTAAATTAAAAGCAAATTTTTATAAATGGCCAAGAGGAAAAGAGTATTTATGTGGAAATATTAAAGTAAAAACATCAGAACGGTAACGAATTTGAATAAAAATTGCCATAACAACCAGATAAACAACGATGTCAAAACATGTAAATTTTTGGTTTCAGGCTCATAATTGAAAAACGGCAAGATTTAAGTAAGAAATGAGATATTATTGATATAGGAAAAAAGGTAGCGCAACAGCGCGCACGAAACCCGAAATTGCAGAGTTACGGAGAACTAAATAAAAGATCGAAAAAGGTAGACTCCATCGATAGCGTGAAAATACGAAGTGAAAATGATTTGTTATTGTGTTCTTATGGTCTAAAAACGTTACAGGATCCTATGGAAATAAAGGTGATGTAAAAAGAAAATCAAAAACAGAATGGAAAAATAAATTTAAAATAGTGTAAAATGATATGTAAGTACCATAACACTACAATTGTTGAATGCACTTATATACGGATTTTGAGTTAAACACAACTAAGTTCCGGGAGAAGCTCTCAAACAAGGAATGTGCGTTACGAATCCTAGACATATATTTACTCGACGCGCCTGTACTATTCCGCGTTCCCGAACAAGTTCACAGCGTGCTGTCCCAAGCACAGCTTGCCAGCAACTCCCACTGCGCTCGCGTGCTCTCGCCACACACACCGCTCACCCGAACTTCAAAACCGGTATGGCGCCGAGCCGAGCGCCCTCTGGCGTCGATTCTTGACATTAGCGTTTGGCGCGAACACTCAACTTTTTCGATTTTGTGATTCATTCATTGTTGGACCCAATTTGTTTCTTTGCGCCTCTATACATTTATCTAAATTAAATATGGTTTACGTATAAAATTAAAAACAAACACACTTTTAAGGGTATTTTAATGTTTCCAAAGTCAATAGTGTTTGTAACTCTTAAATAACTGGCGTCTATTAAACTCAGTTGCTATTTGCATAACCGAGAGGTCAATCGAGGGATTCAACTCAGCTGGGCAGCGTTCGGGAAATTACGACACATCTTCTCGTTAGGTATACTTTAACAAAACGCAACGTATTTTATTTTATGATCCATATATTCAAGAGCTTAATTAAGTCTAATTTTTATTCTTAAAACTTAATGTTTTAAGAATAAAAATTGCTAAGCCCGTTATCATTAATGCAGACGAATGGAGCGACGAGGAAGTCGATGAATGCATTTGGCTCAGGACCGTGCTTTGGCGTTATGTACAATAGGCAAATATATAAGTAAAAGAGCGATCTATTTCAAACAAACTAAAGATTTATAAATAAATTACCTAAATAACAATATATTACAAGTATAATATAACAACAAAATTATACAAAATAAATGAATATTATAGACAAGCAAATATACATTAAAATTAGGTACATAAATAAATACTGCAGAAACAAAAATCGAAATGTCGTTAATGATAATATGTGATAGGTACTAGTAATGTTTCCCCACGACGAATATAAATTTAAAGAAAAAAATAAGGGTTGCTCCAAAAAAGATATGCATTATTAATCTGTAACAGAACTAATCGGCGATACAAAAATGTAAGTTCACTTTTTCACTACAACGGTTGTCTTTCCACATCTGCCGACGTGTATTTCGAACTTCTATGCATAATATGAATGCACTGTGTATCCATTGCCGAATGTTACTAATCTTCATTTACGAAAATAGAGCGGATTAACTGTTGCTGTAAGCTTGAATTGTAGATTATACATATACAGGGTCATTTATAATTTACTAAATACCTAAATGCTAAACGTGGTAGAGCCATGCTGCAGCTATATTAGCCCTTTTTACTGGAAATGAGGCGTTCCATCTTGGTCCTCACGGGTGACAACGCATCTACATTTTGAATTGTAATAGAGGATAGATGTAGATGTCTATGGGCCGCAGCAACCATTTACCATCAAGTGGACTGTGTGCTCGTTTGTCACCCTTATCCTATAAAAAAATAATAGCAGCTTAACATTGCTGTGGTTCGTATGGTGAGCGTAGAGAACCGGAGACCCTTTTTACTGGAAAAGAGGCATTCGATCTTAGTTCTCACGGGCGACAACGCATCTGCATTTTGATTCGCAAACGAGGATAGATGTAGATGTCTATGGGCCACAGCAACCACTTACCATCAGGTGGACTGTATATTCGTTTGTCACCCTATACTATAAAAAAAACCTTTTGGGATTATATTGGTTGGATCAATACAAACAATTTTAGCGAAATCACTTTTTTCAGAATATAATACATTTACGAAAAAACTACTTTGAAGTTTTTATTATCATGTGTACTCCTTTTAAATCTATATTTTGTAGTATCTAAACAATTTCAGAATAAATCGTCAAAGAAAATACCTTTTTTATTTCACACTTGATATCAGTATCACACATCGTGTTGAAATCATTATACATAATTAAATAAGCAAATAACATTAAAAAAATCACAACTATTAAAATTTATAATAGGTAATTATAAAGTATGATCTCTGCGAAGCAAATTTTCGACGTTTCTCACAACGGAAGGACAAGTAATCGATTAGTTAAGGCTTCTTAAGTCGTAAGTACTTGCAAACAAGAGGTTTTCTCCGTGTAACTCTTCTTTACTGAGTGAGCGTAAAATTACAGAAAAAAAATATGTTGTTTAATGTACATTAAATTTCAATCTGAACGTTTGATATAATTATAATTACATTATTAGTGGATGAAAAAATTAAACTACATACTTCTAAACGGCAAATATGAACGGGCGGATCGCGGGATACGCGGACGACGGGCAAAGCGGCAGTGTGACGGACTGTCGGTCGGTAAGGTCCACCCTACTTGTTGCTCCGAAACCTAATTGTTATGTATTTAATGAAGTTTTATTTTCCGCGCTTGGACGCTCGTTTATATTGACTAGTTTAGAAAGTTAGGATTTATATTATTGAAAACTAGGTCATCCTAACTATTACCGTTATTGAGAATCGATATGCACTTACCTGGTCATCATAAGACTTTCAGTTGTAGTTGCACTCCAGCTCGATTAGATTGAAATTAAAAGCTAGATCATCCTTACTTTTTCCGTTACAGAAAACTGATAAACACTTACTTGATCATCATAAGACCTTCAAAATATATCATGTAGTAGCACCCGCGCTTGATTAGATAAACATAGGAAGCTATATCATTCTAACTATTCTAACGATATGCACTTACTTGGTCATCATCAGGCCTTCAGATAGTATTATGTAGTAACCTACGTGCTCAATTAGACAAATATTGAACGCTAAGTCATCCTATTTCCATTACTGAGAACTGATTACCACTTATTTGGTCATCATCAGGCCTTCAGAACGTATTATCTAATAAACCCCGTGCTCAATTTGGTAAATATTGAAAGCTAGATCATCCTAACTATTTCCGCTCCTGAGAACCGATAAGCACTTACTTGGTCGTCATCAGGCCTTCGGGACGTATCATCTAGTACATACCATGCTCAATCAGGTAAATATTGAAAGCTAGGTCATCCTAATTATTTCCATTACTGAGAACCGACAAGCACTTATTTGGTGATCATCAGGCCATCAGATCGTATTATGTAGTAAACCCCGTGCTCAATTTGGTAAATATTGAAAGCTAGGTCATCCTAACGATTTCCGCTCCTGAGAACCGATAAGCACTTACTTGGTCGTCATCAGGCCTTCGGGACATATCATTTAGTACATACCATGCTCAATAAGGTAAATATTGAAAGCTAGGTCATCCTAACTATTTCCATTACTGAGAACCAACAAGCACTTATTTGGTGATCATCAGGCCATCAGATCGTATTATGTAGTAAACCCCGTGCTCAATTTGGTAAATATTGAAAGCTAGGTCATCCTAACTATTTCCGCTCCTGAGAACCGATAAGCACTTACTTGGTCGTCATCAGGCCTTCGGGACATATCATCTAGTACATACCATACTCAATAAGGTAAATATTGAAAGCTAGGTCATCCTAACTATTTCCATTACTGAGAACCAACAAGCACTTATTTGGTGATCATCAGGCCATCAGATCGTATTATGTAGTAAGCCCCGTGCTCAATTTGGTAGATATTGAAAGCTAGGTCATCCTAACTACTTCCGTTCCTGAGAACCGATAAGCACTTACTTGGTCGTCATTAGGCCTTCAGGACGTATCATCTAGTACATACCATGCTCAATCAGGTAAATATTGAAAGCTAGGTCATCCTAACTATTTCCATTACTGAGAACCAACAAGCACTTATTTGGTGATCATCAGGCCATCCGATCGTATTATGTAGTAAACCCCGTGCTCAATTTGGTAAATATTGAAAGCTAGGTCATCCTAACTATTTCCGCTCCTGAGAATCGATAAGCACTTACTTGGTCGTCATCAGGCCTTCAGAACGTATCATCTAGTAAACCCCGTGCTCATTAAGGTAAGTATTGAAAGCTAGGTCATCCTAATTATTTCCATTACTGAGAACCGACAAGCACTTACTTGGTAATCATCAGGGCATTAGATCGTATTATGTAGTAACCCCCGTGCTCAATTTGGTAAATATTGAAAGCTAGGTCATCCTAACTATTTCCGCTCCTGAGAACCGATAAGCACTTACTTGGTCGTCATCAGGCCTTCAGGACGTATCATCTAGTACACACCTTGCTCAATCAGGTAAATATTGAAAGCTAGGTCATCCTAACTATTTCCATTACTGAGAACCGACAAGCACTTATTTGGTGATCATCAGGCCATCAGATCGTATTATGTAGTAAACCCCGTGCTCAATTTGGTAAATATTGAAAGCTAGGTCATCCTAACTATTTCCGCTCCTGAGAACCGATAAGCACCTACTTGGTCGTCATCAAGGCTTCAGAACGTATCATCTAGTAAACCCCGTGCTCAATCAGGTAAATATTGAAAGCCAGGTCATCCTAACTATTTCCATTACTGAGAACCGACAAGAACTTACTTGGTCATCATCAGGCCATCAGATCGTATTATGTAATAACCCCCGTGCTCAATTTGGTAAATATTGAAAGCTAGGTCATCGTAACTATTTCTGTTACTGAGAACCTATAAGCACTTACTTGGTCATTTACAGACCTTGTAGCACCCGTACTCGTTTAGATAACTGCATAAAATTGGCAATCCTAACTATATTCATTACTAAGGTCTTACAGTAAGAAGCAGACAAGGCGCATTATTTAGTTATTAAATAAATATAAAATTATTCACAAAATAAATAGAAATGAATGTAAATAACTTCTACAAGACTCCTAACAAAATGTATTAGGTCTCTCAGAGAGCGAATAAAATAGACAGAATCGATGATAACACTGCGACAAATCTGTATTCATGCCTTATCTTCACTTACTTTTTATGTGGTATATCGATAGATGGCGCCTAAAAGTAACAAATACTATTTGAGAGACAAAATCCTCAAGGTCATTGGGCAATGTACCCTTATTAGTTTAATACTCTAAGTTATTACGCAAAAGAAATAGATACACACTTATGAAACCGTTTTATTAAAAATGTAAGACGTAATGAAATACTATATCAGAAAATCCATTTTCCGTGTCCAATACAGTCGGGGTAGGAGGGGGCCGGATGAACGGCCGGTCCGAGGTGGCCACTCCGAGTGGGCTTGGTGAGCCCACTTCCGATGTGTGTTGGTAGGCTGCAGTAAGAGGGTGTCCTCTCCCCCTACCGCTGCAGCCGCGGTGGAGTCGCGGAGGAAGAGGAGTGTTGGTATGGAAATGCACCACTCACCCTATCCTCCGCGACTCTGACGGGGCCCCACCGTTGATGCGATGCTGGTTAGGCTGCGAAAGGAGAGGAGTGTCCGTGTTGCGAAGCGCCGCTCTCCCTACCCTCTGATATGCGGCGAAGGGGGAACACCATTGGGCTATAGTCAGTGCGAGTCCGACATAACTCGTCCTTGCCTCCCTGAGGCGGGTATGTGTAGGCATTTCCCCATGTAAAAAAAAATAGACGGAGCGCTGTGTACAATATCATAAGACGCCAAACTCTTTACTTTACTTTTTAAATATGGTTTACGTGGGTCAAACACAAAAACGTATGAAAAATTGTTCAGGTTAAATAATTTCCAGATGTACATTATTAGGGCGTGTTTATGTTTTTATTATTTAAGATTATGTTGCCGGCATACTATATTCAATCTCATTTTGTTTATAAAAATAAAATAATTAATTTACTGCTTTAGTTCATACCAAAATGTCTCCTACTGTAGACTGTTCGGATGCTTAGCACCTCAGTTTGATAGATGTTTAAAAATATTTCAAGAGCAATAAATAAATTATTTTAATGTGAATGTATGTAAAAATTAAACAAATTTTTATATTAGCGTAGATGAAAAAATCAGCAATCCATATTGACGAATTAAAACATATAAATATATTGTTCGAATATTTATAGTCTACTAGCAGACCAGGCAGACGTTGTTCTGCCCTTTCCAAACTACCATTTACTTTACCAAAAAATCTCCTGAAATTGGCAATAAAAAAATTGAGGGTCACTTATCGGGATAAAAATTATCCTATCTCTCAAGTTGGACCAAACTGCACACAGTCTGCAAAATCTCATTGAAATCGGTTCCATCTGTGGAATACTTACAGCAACACGTGGTGGTTATACTACTAAATAGTAGCTTATATTAAACGTTTGTATTTTTAACATAGCACCATCTATTGAATATTTACTCAATCCAATCAACAGATATCGTCATCTGACAGAATCGTTTGGAGCTAACAGAAAATTGTGACTCAAATAATAGGCAAATAATTTTCAATAAAATAATATTGTATTGCGACTATAAATTGAGATGTATGCTATCCTATCTTTTAAGTTGTACCAAACTGCACATTGACCAAAAATTTCATTGAAATCAGTTCAGTAGTTTAGGAGTCCATCGCGGACAAACAACGTGACACGTACTTTTTATATATAAAGACTACTGTAGACACGTAAATCTCGCACAATTTTAAATATTTCGAACGCACCCAATATATTTATTGGGTTATATTGGCATCACTGCTTTATACGTCGTTCATTCGTTTGTGATTTTTATAAATGGCGTCTGCGTTGGTGTAAAAATATTAATATTAAAGGATACACAAGATTTTGGTCGTGTTTTGGAAATCTTTTCTGTGTTGCGTATATTTTGGTAAGTAAATAATTAAAAATTATATAAATCGTAAGCGTTTATGTGCATTATGGATAGGTTTGTAAAATCCAACATGTTTTCATTTTAACCTCAAAATATTTTAAGATATCTAATTTTTTTTACACTATGTCTTTCCTGTAGACATCTTTCATGTAGATGCATGTGTCTACAGGAGATACCGTTGTCTACAGAAGAGACGTAAAATGAGTTTCACTGTGGTTTCAGCCACAGTGAAACTTATTTTACGTCTCTTCTTTATGTCTTTTTCTCTGTAAGGGATATGCATGACGTAGGAAGCATCCTTAAAATGTTTGGAAATGATGTAAATATTGTTTTGTTACAGTTAAGATGCCACGGGCAAGTAGAAGTAAGATTCAGCTTTCCGAGGAAGAGAAAAAAAGGCGCAGGCGGGAACAAAAGAAGCTCAGTATCCGTCGTGCACGTGCTAAAATGAATGAAGCAGAATTAGAAGAAAGAAGAAGTCAGGACAGGGAAAGATATCGACGAAAAAAGGAACAAGGCAAAATTAAAACTATTAAAAACTACACCCCTAGAGAACAACGACAAATCAGAAAAATATGGAGGGAAAAGGCCAAATTAAGACGCCAGAAGGAAAAAAATAGTAAAAATGCTTTGCGTTTCGTTGAACAGAACACTCCACCGTCTAGTCCCTCATTTTCGCGTATTAATGTTGGGAATGCTATTGTGAAACGCAATGCGCGAATATTAAGAATCGAAAACAACTACCTAAAAAAAAGAATACTTGAGCTGGAATCTAAAATGGCAAAATACCGTGTGAGAGCTATTCGATCTTCTAATAAAGAAAACAAAGAAAAGTCGGTTCCTCAAAAAAAATTTAAGAAGGTGCAAAAAAGAAAAAAAGCAGTAGAAGTTTTTTTGCTTCAAGATGGAAATAGCACACTTACATCAGGTAAAAAAGACACCATAACAAGAAAAAAAATTAAGAAACAAGTACGTTTTTTGAATGATTCTCTTATAAACCTACATAAAGATTTTGTTAATAAGTCTGGTACTAATATCTCGTATGAAACTTTTCGGAGATATAGTCCATTCTGGGTGTTGTTTCCCAAACTTAACGCCAGAAACACTTGCTTATGTACCATACACGCTAATAATAGTTTTATAATTCAATCTCTTCATAATGCTAAGATGATTTGTGATTTTATGATGAATAAATCTATATCGGATTTGCTGAAGTATTTATGCTGTAACAATACGCTAAGCTTGACTTGCTTAGAAAAGAAATGTTCTGGTTGCAAAGACAAAACTTTGCAGTGTAATATTTTTGACGCTAACGACACTATATCATTTGAAAGATGGGTCACAAAAAGCGTTCCTGTGGTTATCAAAAATACTACAAAGCAGTGTCGAAAAACTATTAAAGAAAAGGTGCAAACCACAAAAAAACAACTATTTGAAAAATTAATCTTAAATTTACCTACTTTAAGAAAACATGTTCCAAACATGATTCATCAAATTAAATCCATACAATATGTTAAACAAAATTTGTCTACTGTTGAGGGATTATTACACATAGACTTCTCAGAAAATTATAGTTGTAAGTATGGACAAGAGGTCCAGTCGGCGCATTTTGGTGGATCAAAATCGCAAATCTCGTTGCATACAAGCGTATATTATAATACCAACTTAGAGTCCCCTAACAATTATATAAATAGTTCTTCTTTCTGTACCGCATCAAAAAACCTCCGACGTGACCCAACTGCTATATGCATCCACTTAATTACTATAATAAAAAGAATTAAGGAACTGTCCCCTGAATTGCAAACTTTACACATTTTAAGCGATGGTCCTCTAACTCAATACCGCAACAAGTCCATGTTTTTTTAATCGCAACATTATTAAGCAAAGAATTTTCTGTGACATCCATTATTTGGCATTTTAGTGAACGAGGACATGGGAAAGGTGCACCCGATGGTGTTCGAGGGTGCGTCAAGCGCATTTGCGATGATCATGTCGCAAAGGGAAATGACATATCTAATTTAGATGATTTAATGGCATGCTTATCTGTAAATTGTAAAGGTATAGAGGTTTTTGAAATCGACGAGTCAAGGTTTCCTGAAATCGATTTACTCTTGAAGGAGAGCGCTACACGTCCTTTTAAAGGTACGCTCGAAATACATCAGATTACATGGCATAAACAAAATCCTCACGTTCTCCATGCCAGGCGATTAAGCTGCTTGGATTGCGCAGCCCATGATAAATGTCCTCATTATGAAATTGGACAGATTCAAATACAGTTTAAAGCTCCAAATTCTCCCACTGATTCCGTATTATCTGATCATCATTTTTCCAATATGTCACCGGCATCTCCTCAAGCAGGGCCTTCCAATAATCGCAACTCATTTTTTGAAGCTTACTCACCTGCAAGTACAGGAACTAGTAATGCTACAATTGAACCAATATCACCCGGTTTTTCTGAAAGATTGACACCTGATAATACAATTGAAAACTTATCTTTACAAAGCCATAGACCTATGAAAAGCGCACCTCACGGTCGTACCTTCTTAGACGACTCTGAGTCTTCCGTAGAAATGACGCCGAAGAATCGCCATATGCCTTTTATTATGGACGATTCTGACGATGACAATATATTTTAATTGTTTTTTCTTTATAAAGAAAAGATGTCCAGTCTGTAGACATTTTTTTTAAATTTTATATTCCGAGATACTGTAACTCTTGAACACTGTTTGCTTACTATGGAGATTGAATACTATGTTGAACACTTTAAATTAGGTTTTTCAAATATATCATAACTTTCTGATTACTTTATTAAGTACCTTATTAGGTATAATATGTTACCACCTGTAGACAACCTGGTATATTCTGTGGAATTTCTACAGGAAAGATATCTATTCTGTGGGCAATTCTCATTATTTTTTAATTTTCTAAAATACTTCAATTTTCAAATATTATTCTGTCTTGTAACGAAAGTGTTTTTATTTTAATCATTATAAATTAAGTTCTGTAAACAAATCATAATAATGTGATTACATAAATAAGGTTTATGTTGTTATCTGTAGACAATTAGATCTTTTCTGTGGCCTTATAAAAATGAAAATTGTTATTTTTCGAGAGAATATGTAAGACCGATCTATGTCGATAATATTAGGAATTATAAGAGACTATTACACGAATAAAGGCTGATTTTCAAACTCATATGTGAGGTTTTATTTTTTGGAAATAATGAATTACATTTTTTGTGTTTGACCCACGTATAAAATTAAAAACAAACATACTTTTAAGGGTATTTTAATGTTTCCTAAGTCGATAGTGTTTGTAATGCTTAAATAACTGGCTTCTATTAAACTCAGGGGCTATTTACATGCTAAGACATACATCCAACTTTGACAGAGAGGTCAATCGAAGGATTCAACTCAGCTGGGCAGCGTTCGGGAAATTACGACACATCTTCTCGTTAGGTATACCTCAAAACTTGAAAACGAGATTGTAGAACCAGTGCGTGTTCAGTGATGACTTAAGGATCTGAGACGCGATCCTTCACTGCTGGCCGTATGAGGAAGCTCGAGGTCGCTCAGCGAACTATGGAGAGGGCTAGGATCGAGCTTTCTCTGTGTGATGAACTTAGAAATGAGGATATCCACAGTAGTACCAGAGTGACCGACAATAGCACAACAGATTAGTAAGCTGAAGTGGCAATGGGCCGGCCATATAGCTCCAAGAACCGACAACCGATAGGGAAAAAGGTTCTCGAGTAGCAGCCTCGTGTCACTAGATGGAGTGATACAGAAACAGAAACAGAGACTTTTTTATTCAATATAGATTATAAATAATACTTAATGAAAGTCACTCTTTTGTATAATTACCACTGGTTCGAAAAAAAACCTGGGAAGAATCAGCAAGAAACCCGGCGGGACTTTTTTTGTAAATAACAGCTTATAATCATGTATGTTACACAAATTAACAACACAACAAATTAGAAATAGCTTGGTAGCGATCACCTCATTTCCAGGGGTTATTATCATCTATAAATTCTTTAATATTATAATAACCATTTTTATACAAACTTAGTTTAATAAAGTTTTTGAACTTTGAGCAGGTCAAATTTTGTATATTTTCTGGAATTTTGTTGTAAAACCGTATACATCGCCCCAAGAATGAATTACTGACTCGATGGAGTCGAATAACTGGTATTACTAGCTTATAGTTCTATGTGTTCTGTGTGTATTAGTTCCTAGTATTTACAGAATGAATATCACTTATTTTTGTAAAACTACTTTTATTTTTGTGTACGTACATTACATTTTCATAAATGTATTGAGAGGCCAAAGTTAATATATTAATTTCCTTAAATTTTTGTCGCAACAACTCTTTAGGCTTTAAACCATAAATTGCTCTTATGGCCCTCTTCTGTAAAATAAATATAATTTCAGTGTCAGCTGCGTATCCCCATAGCAAAATACCATACGACATTATGCTATGGAAATAGCTAAAGTAAACTAGTCTAGCTGTTTCAACACTGGTAAGACTTCTAATCTTTTTTACGGCATATGCTGCAGTACTAAGTCTGCTTGCTAGTTTTGATATATAGGGGCTCCATTGAAGCTTCGCGTCTAGTGTGATTCCAAGAAAAATGGTGGTATCTACAAGACTCAGTTTCTCCCCATTTAAAATTACATTAGTATTTTATTGTTTGACATTTGGAGTTACGAATTTCATACATTTCGTTTTAGTGCCATTTAAATGCAAATTATTAACATTGAACCAATTTACTAACTTAGATATAGCATTATTTACTTCGTCATTTTTGCAATTGTCGACTGAATTTGAAAACTAAATAAGTGTCATCTGCAAATAATATGGTTATCTTCTACTATGTAAGGTAAGTCATTAATGTATACAAGAAACAGAAAGGGGCCGAGAATTGAGCTTTGAGGCACGCCCATTTGTACCATCGACTCGGAAGAACTCGTACTGTTAATGACAACTTTTTGCGTTCTCTTACTTAAATATGAAATAATTAATTTAAGGGCATCACTTCTTACACCGTAGTGTTGAAGTTTCCTGATTAATGTTTTATGGTGAACACAATCAAAGGCTTTGGATAGGTCACAAAATATACCCGAAGCATCCTGTGAATTCTCCCATGCATTAAAGATATATTTAATTAGCTCAAAACCAGCATCAGTTGTCGAGCGACTCCTTGTAAATTATTTATATGAAAGAAATTTAACATTTGTTCAAGAATTTTTTTTTCAAAAATCTTACTAAGTGTTGGTAGTGCAGAACTAGGTCTAAAATTGGCGGGGTCTAATTTACTACCAGATTTAAATAAAGGTATTACTTCACTATACTTCATTAAATCAAGAAACACACCAGATTCGATACTAGTATTAAAAATAATAGCTAAATGAGGCGCGATTGTATCTATTACAGACGCAATAACTTTAACGGAAATCCCCCACAGAGCTGCAGTTTTCTTAACATCAATAGTTTTGAAATATTTTACAATATCTTTAGATGATTTTAACAGTGGTAGAGCCAGGCGGCAGCTCTTGCTATCGCACGGATGGGCCGGCTCGAACCGGGGTGGTACCACGACCTCACAGAATACCAGCGTGAAGTAGAGGTTTACCTCTGCGTTTCGCTTGGTGAGTGCAGGTGGCCGGAGGCCTTTTTTACTGGAAATGCGGCATTCCATCCTAGTCCTCACGAGTGAAAACGCATCTGCATTTTGATTTGTACTAGAGGATAGATGTAGATGTCTATGGACCGCAGCAACCACTTACCATCAGGTGGACTGTGTGCTCGTTTTTCACCCTTATCCTATAAAAAAAATGATACTTTATGAAATATAAAATTCTTTGTTGACCTGGTAAGACATGCAGGAATTTTTATTTTTATATTAATTTATATGCAGCTCTGTCTATCTTTCTTTGTTAGTCTGGATACCTGACGTGTTTTAAGAAATGAATAAATATAGTTAATAAAATTACTCTTTCGAGGAAGGCGTGTGAAGGCGATGGCCTATTTTAAAGAGTATAAAACGTGTCCCGAAACTCAACGACATGCGGGCACGGGGTGAGAGGAGGGTCATACGTCATACCAGCCCCGGGAAAATTAAAAAAGTTTTCAAAATGGTATAATACGTATCATTTTTCATCATCATTTCATTAAAAGATAAAATTAATTTGATTTTCTGCAATAAGACCTAAAATCAAGACTGTTCCACAGCTACACCACAATGCATTTTCATTTATTAAAAATATTGAAGTCAACAAGTGCAAATCTGACAGAAATGTTTTTGAATGAAACAGATAATAACGCCATTTCATGTGAGTTATAGCGAGTCAGGTAGAGATACTATTTGATATGGTGTAGGTGTGGAACTGTTTTGATTTTACGTGTTATTTCAGAAAATGAAATTAATTTTATTTTTTAAGGATGAAAAGTGATACGTATTATACCTTACAAATCTAGGATAATGAGCCATCTTTTGTAGTATCTTGGCAAGGGTAGTACACTATGTTTTTTTCAATGAAGAGTTAAAGATAGATGATCTTATTTCTTCAACTACGACTAAAAGAAACTACGATAATCTAGCAACCTTTTTTTTTTGCTTGATTTGTGACTTTGTGACCACGTTAGTAGTAGTAGTGAAAGAATCACTGTAAAATTGAGAAATTTGTGATGGTATGATTTAAAGTGTCGATTTTTCTCATTTAATAAATTTGTCAGTTATAACTGAACTAACTGATATGGATTTTATTATTTATTTTTCCCGGGGCTCGTATGACCCCCCCCCCCCCCCCTCTGCCCCCGTGCCCGCTGGACGTTGAGTTTCGGTACACGTTGTATAATCACTATATTTTAGACTATTGGTTCTCATAATGATTTCTTATATTTACGTAAAGACTACACATTAAGTGAAACTACTTTTAACGGATTCTATCGCGCTCAATTTAACTTTTTAATTCCCGACGTTTCGGGTGCTTTACAACGCCTACTATAATATACTATAAATTAAACTATACGTGGTAGAGCCATGCTTTTTTTTTTTTTTTTTTTTTTTACATGGGGAAATGCCTACGCATACCCGCCTCGCGGGGGCAAGGACGGGTTATGTCGGACTTGCACCGACTAAAACCCCATGGTGTTCCACCCTAGTCGCATATTGGCAGGGCCACGGGAACGCTTTCGCACACTTCCGCGGCCCCACCTGCGCTGGCCGCCCCATGGCGGCCCCTCCTCGGGAGAGGAACACTCCTACCCCATCTCCTTCTCCGGTAAGGCGCACCAGAACACTTGGCGCGCCCTCCTCCTCGGCCTCCAATTTCACATGCGCAACGGACGCCCCCGTGTCAGATGCGCGAAGGCCATGGGGCCAGGAAAAACTAGCACTCAGGAGCACCAGCCTTCCTGACCCCAGCGGCGGATCTGGTCTATGGCTCCGCCGCCAACCAAAATTCGGCTGCGGAGAGTAGGGAGAGCGGCGCCTCGCAATACCGGCACTCCTCTCCCCCCGCAGCCCCACCACCACCGCATCAACGGCGCGGCCCCGTTTGAGTCGCGGAGGATAGGGCGAGTGGCGCATCGCCACACCAACACTCCTCTTCCTCCGCGACTCCACCCCGGCTGCAGAGGTAGGGGTGGGGAGGACACCCCTCTCGCAGCAGCCCACCGACACACATCCGAAGTGGGCTCGTCAAGCCCACTCAGAGTGGCCACCTCGGGCCGGCCCTACACCACGGGCCAGCCAAGGGGTTCCTCTTTGTTCACCGTGGGTGACCAAGCCACGGCTACTAAGCCCCCCCGCCACGACAAGGCGGGAACCCGTTCGGGGGGGGGGGGGGGGGGGGAGGGGGGGGGGGTAGAGCCATGCTGCATCTATATTATGGTTGTAGCACGAATGAGTCGGCTCGACCGGGGAAGGACCACGCTCTCACAGAATACCAGCGTAAAATAGCAGCTTTACGCTGGTATGTTTCGTATGGTGAGTGTAGAGAACCGGAGACCCTTTTTAACGGAAAAGAGACATTCCATCTTAGTCCTCACGGCTGACAACGCATATGCATTTTAATTCGCAAACGAAGATAAATGTAGATGTCATGGGTCACAGTATCCACTTACCATCAGGTGGATTGTGTGCTCGTTTGTCACCCTTATCCTATAAAAAAAAATTTGGTCCGATCTACGCAGAATGAGCTTACAGTATCTTAAAGTCTTGCAGTGGTATACTTGAGTTTGGATTTAATTTTATTAATTATAAAAGCGGCACCCATCCATCTTCTCTATTGAAATTAGGATGCTTTTTAATTTCAATAGCCCCGCGTATCATCCTTGGTACGAATGATTGATTATTTGAAAGGATTTCAAAAATATTTTATCAAATTCAATGTAATGGTGGGGACGATCTTGAACATGTTCACAAACTGCATACCTTCCATTCCGAGTGACCACGAAACTGCACACTATTCGATATGTCGACGTCGAGGATTTCGATGCTAGCTGCGGCTGCAAGGGAAGTACCTTGAAACTGAGGAGATACGAAAATCAGCAGTATTAAGGTGCTATTTTAGGCTAGTATTCTGTGAGAGCGTGGTCCTGCCTTGCCCATTCGTGCTACAATAATAATATAGCTGCAGCGTGGCTCTACCACTTTAAAACAATATCTTATATCAATTTATTAAAATATTTATAGCTACAATTGTTAAAGTTAAGTTTCCAAACAAAAAACAAGGCTTACGACCGCATGTCTGGGAAGCTTAGAACTATAAGTTTCATTAGTTGTGTGGGTCAGGCACAACTCTCTTATAAGACAAAAAGTTTTGAGTGTAGATTTAGGCGCCAGGCCTATTAAAACATCGGAATTTGTCCGCGTTCACACGTCAATTCCGCATCTAGCGTTTCATTCATAATTATCCTGGACTTCAAACTACAATTCATAAATTAACTTCTCTATAAATTGCTGTAAAAAAACATGATTCCCGTAAAAACTGTTAGATACTTCGTAGGTCTATTCAGCCATATGATAGTAATATGACGGCAGTTCAACCATTTTAAGCAAAATTAAACAATAAGACAAACGCATTGTTTTTTTTTTAACAGGAAACTTGTTTTCCAGAAATTTATTTAAAACTTGAGTTTGTGAGCGATCGCAATGAGTGCTATTATTTGTTACTTATTAGACAATTTTTCCATAACATGATTTAAAACCCACAAAGTAAAAATAGTACCATGTACACGTTAAAAAAAGGTTGTCAACCCCTAAAAATTTCAAATTTTCAAAATATCCAGAAACGAAGCTGCATGGATGAACTACTAGCAAAATAATGAAAATTTGTTCTGGATAAATTTTCCAAAAAAGCAATTTGAGCGAGTTATAACGATTTTTAAAAAGACACGACTCGCGTGTCATACGCCACACACAAAAGTAATCGATGGCCCGACTGGCATGTCATTCTTTAATTTCGACAGTGTGCGAGCGAGAAATGAACAGAGACGACGCTATTTTCAATCCAAAAATCAGTTATTCAGTTTCTCTATCAAGTAATTCTCAGTATCTGCCCGGAACCAGGAAGTTGGCGGTGTTTTACTCCCATTCCTCGGATAGCACGCAAAGCCGTTGGTCCAGCGCCTGACCTTTAATAAAATAAATTTTAAAATATAGTTATAAATATGGTATTTATTTAAAAAAAAATCTTTAACCGTACGGGTATTTTATGTAGTAGGTAAATAAAATTATATTTTGTATCATTATCGTAAAAAGTGCATGCCGCATCGCGTCTCTGTGTGTGCTGATCCGTCAACTAAAACCGGTAAAAAAATTTAACTTTTAATAAAGAGTAGATACCTAATAGCCGATCTCAGAAAACAATAATTCCATATATTGAAGTCCGGCTTTTAATTATTCTAAACACTATCAATGTCTTAGCACCGACTACAAAATCTAAAATTATTCTATTTTTAGTTATTGTAGTCGGCTTTTTATTTTTGATTTTTTATTAAAAGTAAATTTTTTGCGTGTTTACATGAATAAATGGCGGTCCACTCACATGCGAGTTACCAGAAATTTCCTTCATCGTATATTTTTTTTCTGGAATCGGGTATGACCAGCGATTTTTCCGGACCGATACGACTCGGGGTCCATCAAGAAAAACCTACTCTTTTTTAAAAAAGTCTGCAACGCATTTGCAATTCACCTGGTGTTTCAGTTCTTCATGGCGGTGGCAGTCACTTACTATCAGGTGATCTGTATGCTCGTTTGCCCACCATTATATATTTTTAAGAAATAATATGTTGTCTTGTCAACATAATAATAATAATATAACTTTATTTCAGACATAATTAGTCCATATTAAGTGTAAGTATATTAGTAACAATTTTACTTAATAACTATGTTAGTAATGTTAGTATTTATGCTTACATAATAATAATATATACACATAATTCATTATCTTTTTAATCCTATTGCCAGCTCTACCCAGTGTCGCTGAAAGTGGCAATCCGGTCTCGCCGCGATCATTTTTAAAATGCTGTTGTTACTGTTTCGCAGACGCTGTAACATTGAGGCTGATTTCTGTCGCATAACAGCATGAAATCCATTAGTTCTAGCATCCGCGAACATTTTCGAAGCACTACAGCGCCATGGAAGTCCCAACAGCATTCTAAAAGCGTTATTGTATTGAATGCGAAGGGCGCTGTAAGCTCGTCGCCTGTATGATACCCACAGGCTACTCGAGTAAAAAGATTGGCAAAATGCTTTGAAAAGAGTGACTTTAACGTCATCTGTACATCGAGCAAACCTGCGGGCAAGCATATTGCTCCTAACTGCCAGCGCCCTACGCTCCCTCTCTATATCACAATCATCACTTAAATCGCTCGTTAATATGTGACCAAGATACTTAAGAGTATTAACAATATTTAGGACTATACCATTGAGGTATACGGGAGGAACACGTCGCGGTGGCTGTTTTGGTGCTCTAAAAACAAGAATTTCACTCTTTTTCGAGTTGTACTTCAAGCCGTGATCCTCCGCATATTTCTCGCAAATACACAATAGTTTCTTTAACCCGCCTACATATGGACTGAGCAGCACCATGTCGTCTGCATAGCTTATATTATTAACACATGTCTCGTCAATATGGCAGCCGACATGTGTGCTAACCAGTTCCACGATAAGCTGGTTAATATATAAATTAAATAATAACGGTGAGCTTAAACCGCCTTGTCTGACACCAGATTTTAATATATATTCGTCTGATAGCGTACCCGCCCATCTCACCTGGTTTTTTTGATTACTGTACCAGTACTTGATCAAAGAAGTATAATCTGCCGGCACATCCGCGTCTCCCAACTTGCTCCATAGTATATCATAATTGACCAAGTCAAAAGCCTTGGATAAGTCGAGGAAACACGCGTATACCGGCGTCCTCCTAGCAGTGTAATACCCGACAGTATGCTTCAATGTAAGAATTGCACTTTCCGTCGACAATCCTACCCTGAATCCGAACTGCGCGTCATGCACATCTACATATTTTATAAGGCAACCATTTAACAAACTGTCAAGTACTTTCGCCGCGGTGGTAGCAAGTGAGATAGGTCGGTAGTTGCTAATATCAGAGGCATCACCTGTCTTGTTTTTAATAATTGGCACTACTATTGTTTGCATCAGCCCCTCAGGCAAATAAGAGTGAACTAGACACTGGGTAAAAAACATGGCAAGAACTCGTGGTAAATGGATCCCTGCGTATTTAAAATGTTCAATACTGAGACCATCGTGACCCGGGGACTTCCCACGCTGCATTCTCACAATAATCTGAGCTACCATTTTAGCGGTTATCTTAACATTACGTTCCTTCACGATGGTCTCACTATCGCTCATCTCCTCACGCATGGGACTTAAGAGTGACTGCATGGTGAACTGTTTCCTAAAAGCATCCGCAATGTCTTTATGGTCACAAGCACCACCGACGTCTACAGGGAGGCACGGCCTTATATTCATTTTATTTGTGTTTTTCCAGAAATTTTTAAACTTTTTCGAGGAGTGGTCGTAAGTATCTCAATTTTAGGTAAAGATAAAGAATTGATGCTGAAAAATCAGCAAAACACACGTCACATAATTTTATTTGTGTATATACTTTCTCATATTATGCTTTTAATTTTGAACAATATTTATGAATAAGCGCGACAGTATTAATTATCCGGCGACGAATAATCCACAATTCGTTAATTTGATTTAATGCGGATGCAGCTATATTTTCCATGAACGAGTAAGCTTGTTGCAATAATTGAGAAGAAGATAAAAGAGATTGGGAAGAAGTTATAATGAAAGGCTTAAAGGGCTGGGGAAACATTTTGCTAAGATCTGTCTGCTAGCCAACATTAGGGACAGATACCCTCCCGCCTGCCAACTTTTGATAGGCTGTAACGGTTATGGTTTAACGGATGACTATTTATTCAACCATCAACGATGATAACGTCAAAGAAAGATAATAAATAATAGTAATTAAATAGACAAGATTACTTTATGACTTCTTATTTTGTGCTAATGTGCTAATACTACACATTGAATGAAATAAATCTTTACATATTTTATCGCGTTTATATTACTTAGAGCTGAGAGCTGACAATAACTTTGACTACCCTCATCTTGTATTATTTAAGATAAAAAGAAAATAAATGTTTAATCTACTAAACAGCCTCTAGATAATGATAACCCACATATCAAGGTAAGAAAAAATAAGGAAGAATTTTCCACTTCTTTTTCTGGTATTGGAAACCTCATGGAAAATATTTTTCTTGAATTTCTAATTCAATATTTAGTTTCAGGTCAACATTCTTCACCAAATATCAAAATTGCTGATCTCTAACTCATTCCAGCTGCGCGTATCCTCTCTTTGTCATTTTTAAAGACCCGTGATAAAGTATTTATAATCAAATGTATATTTTTTTTGTATAGGTTGAAAAACGAGCACACAGTCCACCTGATGGTAAGTGGTTGCTGTGGTCCATAGATATCTACATTTATCCTCGTTTGCGAATCGAAATGCAGATGCGGTGCCACCCGTGAGGACTAAGATGGAATGCCTCGTTTCCAGTAAAAAGGGTCTCCGGTTCTCTACACTCACCATACGAAACAGCAGTGTTAAGCTGCTATTTGTCGCTGGTATTCTGTGAGAGCGTGGTCCTTCCCCGGTCGAGCCGACCCATTCGTACTACAACTATACTAGTAATATAGCTGCAGCATGGCTCTACCACGTATAGATAAAGAACTTAACTTAACTTATCTTCACGCACAATCCCTGAGGGGGTAGCCAGAGAGAACAGATCGCCAAGTGTCACGATCCTTACATACCTCTTTCGCTTCTTTCAGATTTATTATCTTCTTCATACATGCACGTCTAGGTATCCGAGTACTCTTGACCCTCCCCTCTTCGAGCAGTTTGCTCACATGGTCTTCGAAAGTTAGTCTCGGTCTACCTCGACATTTTTTAATATTAACTTTCGCGCTATATATTTTCTTCACCATTCGGTCTTCACTCATTCGCTCAACGTGCCCAAACCATCGAAGCACGCCCTTATCAATTTTTGTGATAAGGTCATCTTTCAAACCTGCCATATTGCGAATCTCTTCGTTTCGCTTTCGGTCGGCCATGGTAACGCGGCACATTTTACGAAGAGATCGCATCTCCACTGCATTCAACTTGCTTTTATGCTTCTTCTGGCATACCCAGGTTTCGCTGCCATATAACAATGTCGGTACCAACACTGCGTTATGTATTGCGAGGCGTGCACTCTTCACTACGCCTTGCCATTTGACTAACGCAGTCAGGGCACCATTGACTTTGTTCCCGGCAGCGACACGCCTGTCCACATCTAAATCACATCTTCCATCCCGGCTAAAAGCACTCCCCAAGTATACAATTTCATTTACCTGTTCTAGACATTCCTGATTTACCCATATTTCACACTTCGTTCTCTCTTCGTCCCTTTCAAATACCAGAACCTTAGTTTTATTAGCATTCAAACGGAGACCTTTAATTTCACGTTCCTCTTTCATACACGTGACTAATGCCTGCAGTTCTGCCTCTGATGGTGCAATAAGCACTGCATCATCAGCATACAGCAGACAATTTACTTTTATGTCACCCAATTTCACACCCAAACAGCTATCTTTTAGCTTCTGTAAACAGCTGTCGAGATACAGTATGAACAGCCAGGAAGACATGACACAACCCTGTTTTACGCCCGTTTGGATGCTAAACATGGGTGAACGGTCATGCCCTACCCGCACACAGGCTTTACAGTCACAGTAAAGTGACTGCACATCCCTTAGCAATCGACCATCCACACCGTACCCCGGCAACAGTTCCCACATTTTCTTCCTTACAACCCTATCAAATGCTTCCTCAAGATCCACAAAAGCATAGAAAATCTTCTGGTTAGCAGCCAAAAGTTTTTCCGTGATCATGCGTAGAGAAAACATTTGATCCGTGCATCCTCTTTCAGGTCTAAATCCGCATTGTGCCTCCCATAGAAATCTTTCCGATTTCTCTTGCATCCTACGTGTCAAAACCTTCGAGTAAACTTAACTTGCTAAACTGGTCAAGCTGATCGTCCGATAGCACCCGCAGTCAAAATGTGAACCTTTACCTTTATATAAAGGCACAATGACTGCGGACCGCCAATCATCCGGGACATCCCCCGTCCGCCAGCACAAATTGCACAGTAGATAAAAGCTGTCCCAGACGCGAGGCCCACCATACTTGACCATTTCAGCAGTAACTCTGTCTAGTCTCGCAGCCTTACCACATTTCAAACTTCGAATCGCACGTTCAATCTCTTTCATACTTTCATACTGATGACCTCAGTGTCATCGAGGTCCGGGTCTGGCGTACCAGTCACGGCGACACCGCCGGATCTCTAAGATCATCACACGCATACATTTCTCTATAAGATTCGCTCCATCGCAGCATGAGGTCCGATTTTTCTGTGAGGACGTCATTAGTTCTCGAAAGCACTTTGTTCATTCTTAAGGCCGTCGCACCACTTCGGGTCCTTCCAACCTCTTTCCAGAAGAGTTTGGAGTTCTCCTTAAAGTTGTGCGACAACCATTGGTCCGCTTCCATTCTACACCTTTCACGCATTTCCTCAATCAATGCTTTCGTGTGAACTTTCTGCAGCTTATATCTTTCTTTCATCTTCTCTCTCATATCCTTATCATTACTAAAGGCCAAGTAGTCTAACCATGCTTTCTTCTTCTTCTCTACAGCTTCTTTCACTTCATCATTCCACCATGCATCTCTTCTTTTACTACTGCCTCTTTTTATTGTTCCACACACTTCTTCCGCTGCACTTACCATTCCATCCCTAAGGTTCTGCCATGTTCTTTCCACACATTCATTTCTGCCATCGACGGTGTCAAGCTTTTCGACTACCCTCGCATGATATTTGTCCCTAGTATCCGCTTCCTGAAGCTTCCAGCTTCGGATGCGACAGACCGACTGTGGTTCTGTTACTGTCGTCCGGTAGCGCCAACCCGCGAACAGACCCCTAAATCTAGTAATCACTATATAGGGCTTCGTTCCCAGGTCAGCACCCCTGAACACTCGCGTATCCATCACCTGTTTTCGCAGTCGGTCATCCACCAGAAACAAATCGATCATACTTCTCTCATTCTTTCTTTCTCTAGTATACATATGGATTTTCTTGTGATTAAACATAGTGTTTGTCACAAGAAGACCCTTTTCCTTGCATACCGCCAGTATAAGCTTGCCAGCATCATTAACCCTTTTATCGCCAAACTTTCCAAGCACCGACTCGTATCCTGGTCGAGCGGTACCAACCCATCCATTCAAATCACCACACAAAACAATTCTTTCGTTTCCCCTAGCCAAATCTGGAAATTTTCTTACATTCTCCCAAAACTCCTCCAGCTCAGCCCTGGACGACGAAGCTACCGGCGCATAAACAGCTAAAAGGAATAACTTTGTCAGTCCCAATTTAAAGCGAACCCAGAGAAGTCTTGAGTTCACAACCTTATATTCAGTCATAACATCGACCAACCGAGACGACAGCAGCACCCCCCCTCCCTGGCGGGCGCTCTCGCTCTCCTGGACTCCGGACCATAGAGCTAACGCCCCGCCAGGGAGCTCTTCAGTACCACTGCCCTTCCGTTTGGTCTCCGACATACACACGACATCTAATTCTCTTTCTTTCATTATTTCAATCAACTCATTCGTCTTATCTTGCCTCCTCTAACATTCCACGTGCCAACTCTGCACTCTGTCCTCCACCTTCCGCCGTTTCGGGCTGTGCGTGACGGGTGGCGGTCCTCATCGCCGCTTTGCGCGCTGCATTCTACACCAACGGGGACTAGCTGGTGTGCGTCGCCTTGGGGGGACGCCCTAACCCTCGTTGGCATGGGTGCGCGCGCAGCTGTGTAGAATTGCAGCCCTGAAAAGGGCTGGCAGGGGTCCCGACGAGCACGCTTCTACAATGACCCCCTATAGATATAGACCCATGTAATACAAGTAATAGACCCATGGTAATCTAAAACTGGTACCTAAAGGTATTAAAAACATAATGTACACTATTACATATTTAATAACATGATTTACACTTAAATTAAGCAACAACAAGTAAGTATAATATGATATAATAAATGTATTGCAAAACCCAGCAGACCAGCATCCTAAAAATAAAAGCATATAAACTTTGTGAAGTTAAAAAAATTCATTAAGATAATATCTTGATCTCGTGGGGCGTATTTGGTGAATGTTCCTTTGAATTCGGTACACCAACTTGCAAATGTAGAATATGCGAAGAAATTACCCCGTTTATGTCCTGCAAATCTTGACTAATTAATTTCATAGTAATTTTTTTATGCACAGTCATAGATACTTATTAACAGTGTATAGTTCATTTTTTTACATTTTTGCCAACACACTACAAAATAAGCGCAAACAAATGAAATATATTTTTTAAACAATGAAAGTTAATCAGTTTAATTTTTTAGCTGTCTTCATTGATTTATAAAGTAAAAACCGGACGTCCGAATGTTCGCCTAACACGTATTAGAAAAATTAACTATTACAACTACAAGTAATCTTAAGCAACATTTTTGTTGTGAATGAATAATGAATATGTGAATGAACGAACATTATTTCCATTCTTTTAGATTTTCACAAAATCCAAACCGAATGGAAATAAAGACTGTCCGAAAAGAAAATCTGTTTGTTTGGAAGATAACAGTATGAATTATTCACAAGCAAAAAGATAAGAATTCGTTCACTTTAGACAAGACGATTTTCAAATGTCCGAAAAGGAATACTTACTTAAAACAATTTTCATAATGAATGTTCCTCGGTGTAACGTTATCGTTATAATACCTACTGATTAATTATTAACATTGCATTTATATCAAAAAAAAAACAAGCCAGGGCGAGTGGCGAGGGCATTGGCGTCGTAACATTGTTATAAACTTGTAAGTAAGTGACTTAATATTGTATGGCAATTGTACCTAACCAAAAAAAGTATCAAAAAAGTCGACTATAACTGTGCGTCATGCTCGAGTCATAATCAATATTAATTAACTGTTAGCTAATCAACGATGGAGTTCCAATGTGTGAGTCCGTTTGCAATTTTAAGTCAAGATGCGCGCTGTTCCATTGATGTAATACTTCCATGTTTTATTTGCGTTCACTGACTAGGTACCAATAGTAAGCTTTAGTTCTAACTGTTAAAAATATAACCTAAATAAACGACGACTTATAGGATTTTCTTATGAACCTGCAAAGCAATACGTCAATTTGGAAATACATAAAAATTGAAAACTAAATTACGCGCGAAATAAAAACCGATTGTCATTGTTGATCGAATAAATACACATAATAAATCACTCGAGCTTGTGACATTCCTTCTTAGTATCAATAATTGAATAAACTCATTCATTATTATTGAGTAGAGATACCTAATAAAACTGGCCGCACAAGCAGTTCGATTGTGTTATTTTACGACTATACCAGCTGCATTACATGACTATCTTTATTAGAGCTGCATTGACCACAGATGTAAGATAAAGTATTCATTGACCCGAGCTTTAAGCAGTGTCGTATACATCAAGAAATGTTAGATCAAGTGTGAGAAAGTTTAATTGGATTCGTTTAACTATTACTCATAAGTAAATCAAAACAAAAGAAATGCAATGCCGATAATATACAGACAAAAAATTATAGTATGAAATGTAAAACAAACAAGACTAATTTTTAAAACAATAAAATAAATTTCATTGCTCGTTGATGGTTTTTGTTGACTCTTTTTATAAAAAAGTATGAGTGATAATTCCATCTGAAATGATGGTATTAAGTTAGCACCTGGGGACGTATCCACTCACCATACCAAACACAGCAACATTATGTTGCTATTTCACGTTGCTGTTATTATTGCTATTCTGCTATATCATTTTAATTACGAATATAAAAATGACAAGATTAAATAAATTTTACACGAAACAAAAAGCAAAAACTTACCTGACGCAGGCAATCGCAATGTAGACGCAGAATGTTATCTTATCTAGGGAATGTGCGCACATACTTCAAATCCTTTCATCCTTTCAATGGTTTATAAAAAGTCCCACAAAAATCTTATCAATATATATTATGAAACATTTAAAAAACGGTAATTGATGAAAGCAATTTAAAACTTTCGAATATGGCTCTGGACTGAGCTATGAATTCGTCACAGATCATACATCCATCTACTATATATACGAGTATATCGTTTACTGCTGTACATAGGCCTCCCCCATAAATTGCTTCATTGGGGCGATTTTGCCATAGTTGCCAAGTTTGGCAGACGGGTTAGCAACCGCAGTTTTTTATAATTTATTTATTTATTTACTTTATTGGAGACAAAACAGAAACAAAAGATATGAAAGAAAAATATACAAGTAAAATAAGACAATGGTAATTACAATTGTTTCCTATAAACTGTCTCACTAAGAACATACATAATATTTATATTATGAAGCAGGTCGTAATTGGTATCGTCTGCACAACAAGCAGGGTAGTAATATAATGGTATATAATAATGGTAATTTAGAGTTGTTGTCAGCAATATGCTGCTGCCCATCTCCTGGTTCAGTTTCCTTCTGTAGCCTCTTATGAAGAATTCAAGCGCAAATTTCTATCGTACAAAAACCTAAATCAACAGTTACAAAATAAGTTAAACAGACGGATTTAAGGAACTTATATAACTGTAATAAGACGAAATTCTACAGCAGCATAAGGACAAACGGCTTACAGAAAGGGCAATGCACCACATGACAGTAAATCGATTACTGTATTCACTTTCAAATGCAGCTCTTATCATCGATCTGCCTTGAGCTTAATAAGTTATTGTCTCTTCAGACTAATCTCTTTGTTTGAGGGTCACGAGTTATGCTTCTTGTCTTTGCAAGTATCTGTGGCAAGCAATTATTTTAATTAAATTACAGTTTTTAAACGATGTCCACGTTAATAGTGAATAAACTTTATTTGTAATCATTATATATTAAAAACATTCATAATGAAAGTTGTAAGTATAGTAGGAGCAAAGAGAATACAAAAAAGAATGAATGAATGAATGATAATCAGGTAAATTAAGTCTTGTGTTGTCACATAGGTACCTACATTAGTATTCGTATTTCTGCAGATTTTATATTATTACGCCGGGTACACTGAAAGTGTTGAGTAACTCATTAATAAAACAATTTTTATGTAATAAAATATATTTACTGCTTTTCAAAGTATTCTCCATAGGTCTGAGAACATGCTTTTCACGTGCTGGTTGAAAGCTATCATTATATTTATATGTAAATGTCAAAACTCTCATTAAATCTTTCATTTTTGATTTTTCTATCATTCCAACGTTTTTTTATTTGGCTCTTACCAATTTCCAAATCCAACCACCTCATATGTGCTGATGCCGAACTTTCTTCAGTGATCGTAGTTGACGCTCGACCTTATCGAATTCCATTATAGAGAGAAACACGACCGTGATCAATTTCTGAGTACCAACGTTTTACGGTACTCAAATGAGGCGATTCCTTCCCAAAAGTAATAGAAGACGAGCAGTGCAATCTTGCGGGAGAGAGTGAACTTTTAAAATCATAAAAAATCATCGCCCAAAAATCTTTTTGCGTTAATTACAATTTTGCTAAGGAGACGAACTTCAACTTGTGGTAAAAAATAAAAATTATTTTGATTAATATATGAGTTTCTTATGTGTAAAAAACTATATAACCATCGAAATTCAAACATTTATGAGCAGTCGAAAGCGCAGAACTTTCAATGTGCACTGTGTAGCTGTAGTCACAGGCTTAAGTCGTTTTAATTTCCGTCAGACAGACAGTAAATATAATTATTTTAGTGGTTAAAAAAATTTAGACACTCATAATATCTATTTATTTGTGAGGTGTTCGATTTTGTTGTATTGATCAAACAAACCCATTTAATTTATTGGGTTGTGATGGCATGTAATAAATAACACTAGTCCCATTTTCGTTCTCATGTTTTGAAGAATAGACCGAAGCGGTGGCAAAGGTTCCTCCGATAAGCGACGATACCTTCTGATAGCTTTTGAAATTTGCCGGATGTATCAAGATAATGGTTCTAATTTACTTTATAATTACATTGTTAGATATAGTTCACTGTGTTGTTCATGTTAACGCAATAAATTAGTACGCAGAACACTTAAGCGTGTTAAAGGTAAATTAAACGTAGTAAACGAAATTTTGTACGCAATTTAAGTGGGTTCAATGGCCTTATTACATCAAAACGAATCTTATGAAGCGAGCAGATATTAAGCATTGTCTTTTCGAAGCTGAATAGCGATTATGATTGACACAATTATATCTTGGAAGTCATTTGAATTTTTTAAATGTTAGTATTTATAGGTAACCTATTCTTACCATGCCCTCTTTTTAAAAGATCTAAAGATACTTCAACAAACTATCCATGCAAAGACAGAACACATCAAAAATTACATAGAGGATTTCATGATATAGCACATTTTGAGTCCAGGCTTGGGAGCCAATCTGTATTCGATTCAAGAAATCTACTACAAAAGGTTCACATCTTCATGCGCTTGATTTGAGTAACAGGCATCATAGATTCGACCGTATCCAAAAGCTGGAGTTGGAAAATAAAGTAATACTCGTAAAGACTTGTCGATTGGTATGACGATCTACCTTATATGAAATTGTCCCGTTCTCAACCAGAATAAAAGCTCAGCTTGGTTTGCAAATAGATTTTTTATACGTGGTAAAGCCATTCCATGCTGCAGCTATATTAATACTGTTGCGCGCCACTATTAATGTCTTGTACATGACAACACTAGTTAGCACTAGCGCCCTCTAGTATCGAGTAGTAGAACTAGGAGAGTCAATATCCTTCTAGAAATTTCGGGACCGATATGTACTCGAACATACAATAATAGTAGTACAATTGTTTTGTTTTAGTGTAATAAAAGTGTAAATTTTGGTAATTCACTCGGCAGTTTTTAATTGTCTCGAACCCCTATCTCGTAACAATTGGTGTCAGAGGTGGGATCAAATATGCCGATTTTACCTAAAGACGACACGGAGGATATCCGGACCAGAGACGATTTGGTGGTGCAACGTCGCAGACGTCGGCAGGCCAGCTGCCGACCACGAAGACCAGCCCGTCAGCAAGTCCTGCATCTGCAGCACCTGAATTATGTGCTCTGATAATGATGCTGCTGGAGTAGGCCCGCCGACAGGAGGAACAGGCCCGTCGGTTGGAAGAGCAGCTGCAGCGCGGTATGGAAGAGCAGATACTCCTCAGGAAGGACCTTCACGCTACCTTCGGGTAAGAGATAAGGGAGGTGAAGGATAGGGTTGCTCAACATGACAACCGCCTGTCGGAAGCTGAAACCCGAATCGACCAAGTGAACAACGTGATGGCTGACGTGAAGAAAACGCTGGACTACCTCAATCTTGGGGATAGAATTACAGCGTCCATGGTAGCACATGGTAGTAACAACACCTTCGCTACGTGGATTCAAAGTGCCGCCGTTTGATGGGACATCTTCCTGGTCGGCCTACAAAATCCAGTTCGAAGCTGTTATGAAGGCGAATGGATCTGAATGGCTCACCCTAGGCCTGCGCGACCAGGCCTTAACTGTTCTGGAAGCTCTCGGTAAGGAAGTGACTTACGAGCAGCTCCTTGAGGCATTGTAGATGAGATATGGCTACGCTCACCTGGAACACGTCTTTCGTGCGCAGCTCAAAGATTGCATGCAACGCAGCAACGAAAACCTGCAGCAGTGGGCTCTTGGGTGGAGAAGCTGGTTCGAAAAGCATACCAGTCTGTACCTGCGCTCATTGTAGGGAACCTGGTGTAAACATTCATCAATGGCATCCGCGACCTTGAAGTCAGAGCTGCTGTGAGGCTCGGGCACCACGAGACGCTTAAGGATGCGTTGGCCAATGCATGGGAGGTGGAAGCCGCGCGGCAGGATCATCGTTCCTATCGCGTCAGGGAGGTTGCAGCGGCTACAGTTCGCGACCGCAATAAAGGATACAGCCCTAGGTGCTACGGATGTGGGGAAAGGGGCCATCTTCGATCCAGCTGCCCTAAAAGAACTGTAGAAAGGGAAGGTAATCGATCTCGAGAGGGTAGTGTGGCTAACAGCAGCGCCCAGCAGCAGCAGGGCCTATATGTACTCGAACATACTAGATGTTTCTACAGTTGTAGTGTTATGCTACTTACATATCATTTTACACTATTTTTCCATTCTGTTTTTGATTTTCTGCATTCGTATTTTGCATCACTTTTCACGCTATCAGTTATGCTACTTACATATCATTTTACACTATTTTTCCATTCTGTTTTTGATTTTCTGCATTTATATTTTGCATCACCTTTATTTCCATAGGATCCTGTAACGTTTTTACACAATAACAAATCATTTTCACTTCGTATTTTCACGCTATCAGCACCTTTTAAATCGCTGTCAATGGAGTCTTACCTTTTTCTATCTTTTATTGAGTTCTCCGTAACTCTGCAATTTCAGGTTTCGTGCGCGCTGCCGCGCTATAGTTTTTCCTATATGAATAATATCTCATTTCTTACTTAAATGTAACTGTTTTTCAATTATATACCTAAAACCAAAAATTTATATTTTTGACAACCATTATTTATATGGTTGTTATGGTAACTTTTATTCAAATTCGTCACTGGTCTGATGTTCTTATTTCGATATTTCCACATAAATACTCTTTTGCTCTAGGTCATTTACAAAAAATTTCCTTTTAATTTAAATAATTTCTCGTTCTCTCTAAAAAGGTATAAAAGCCGAACAATCGGAGAATACCGGGAGTCTCGCTTCAGTTTTCAAACGTGAAGCATCTACTAAAGGCCTTATCCCGGGGCCGCATTGCCCCGGGATCCTGCAAGTCTCCATCTACATTTGAAGTCGTCGGCGTAATCTACTTCAAGCGCGGGGCCACACTACTCCGGGCGATACGACTGCTTGCTCCAGGCGCTGAGTGCACCTACTACCCGCGCTACCTTTGGGCGCTACGACTGCTTGCTCCAGGCGCTGAGTGCACCTACTGCCGCGCTACCTTTGGGCGCTACGACTGCTTGCTCCAGGCGCTGAGTGCACCTACTGCCGCGCTACCTTTGGGCGCTGCGACTGCTTGCTCCAAGCGCTGAGCGCACCTACTTCAGGCGCTACGTGCGCCGGCTCCGGACGCTGCGTGTGCCCAGACCAGGCGCTGCGTGCCATCACCGCCAAGAAACTACAAGCTCAGCGTGTGCCTACTTCTACTCCAAGCGCAGCGTGCGTCACTTCGACCTTTAGGCTCCACTACAATACAATATTCTCCTATCTTTACTTTTTTATCTAATTGTAATTACACGTCATCCATCACCATCATCATATTTCATTTTTTATATAAAATTGTAAATACCTTTTAAAAATTTAAATATATTATTTTCTTGTTCTACTTTTGTTGTTTTGTTGTTCTTAGGTTAGGTTCTCTTTTATTTTTTAAATGTCGCTTTACGACACAGTAGAAGGTTCTGGAAACTATCTGAGGCCCTATATAAGGCCGGTATAGACCACGACCGAGTCAGTATTGAATTGGCGATATGAGCGAATACTTCGAAGCGATACAACTGCGAATTAAAGTGATCTGTAGTACAATTGTTTTGTTATTAGTGTGGTTATAAGTTGTAATTAGTGTCGTGTAATTAAAGTGTCAATTTTGGTAATTCACTCGGCAGTTTTTAATTATCTCGAACCCCAAGCTCGTAACCATACTCGTAGTTGTAGCACGAATGAGTCTGCTCGACCGGGGAAGGACCACGCTCTCACAGTTTCGTATGCTGAGTGTAGAGAACCAGAGACCCTTTTTACTGGAAAAGAGGCATTCTATCTTAGTCCTCACGGCTGACAACGCATCTGCATTCTGATATGTAAACGAAGATAAATGTAGATGTCTATGGGCCACAGAAACCATTTATCAACAAGTGGACTGTGTACTCTTTTGTCACCCTTATTCTATAAAAAGAAATTAATCTCACCGTTCACCAACATGATCACCAGTGAAGAGTTCGGCATCAAAACATTATCATTAATTATTACGGATAATAAAGCGGGGTTCATTGCATAATCTTTTTATTGTGTTTAAGTTACCCTATAGTATGAGGATAAATTGTGTCTTCAGTCTTAGTATGTAAACCTCCGCGTTTCCTACATATTTGTTTGAATATTTTATATATATATATATATATATATATATATATATATATATATATATATATATATATATATATATATAGTTTGAATATTGATGAACTCCATTGGATGGTTATTTTGTTTCTCTGGATCTCCACACTCGTTATTATCTATGCTGCTGTAAATTTTGTTTAGTCCGCGGATTTTGTCGTGCTTCTTCAATTCTGGGTGAAAATGGACCTTTCGAACAATTTAAATAAAAATTTGTTGTGTCAGTTAATAATTATGTTTTTTTAACCTCTATAGACTATCTAGAATAAGCTGAGCATTCTCTATCCAGCTGTGAACTATACTCTTTGTTGTTAAATGGTGGAGAGACATAATGATTGTCATGCCAGTATAGTTGTTTTTCAACCGACTTCAAAAAAAGTAGGAGGTTCTTAATTCGACTGTACTTTTTTGTGTGTTATCTCAGAAATTTTTTCTAAGTGAAACGATTTTGATGATTTTTTTATTTGAAAGCTGGTGCTTCTCATTTGGCTCCATATAAATTTGTTCAAGATCAGACCAGTAGTTTTCGAGTTATCCTTAATAATGCGTATTAAATTGACTTCGACTACATACGCCTACATGATGTTCTCATTGTATTTATATATTGACGTCGGTTCAACAAAATTTTTAATTTTACCACTTGTTTTTGCTGTAGGTCATGAGATACCTATAGAAAAAATAAAGGTATGCCGCACAGTCGCTTTGTCTTTTTCTAGAGAGTGGTAAACTTTTGGGTTATTGCTCATGCTCAGTCCATTTTTTAATTCCTATTTTTATGCGGATTGCGGACTGCGGACACAATATAAATGTTTTGTTGCATTAGGATTTTATCATGTATCGTGAAAGCAGTTTACATACCTAAATTTTACATTAACAAACATCCACACCCGAAACAATTATTTGTAGGCCATACACATACTTGTTTCATGCGGGATTCGAACCCGCAGACTTCTGTGACGTAACTCATTGCTAAGCCGTAGTGGTCACGGAGACGTCAATATAGGAAGTGATGGTCCATAAAAGATTTTGCACTGCCCATGTGTTAATTAAATGGTAAAACAAAAACAACATTGCATGAATAACGTGTTTATTGAAATGAAAATAAAGTAAATAAAATAAGTAAAACAGTGCGAAGTTTTTCATTCGAATCATTTGAAATTGAAAATTCATTCGAAGTATTTTTTTATTAAATAATGCTTTTTAACTTATGAAAATTATTCGTAACAAAGTTGATTTTTAACATTAACATTTTGAACTTTTTGTTCTGATAACTATTAGTCGTGTAGTGGCGGTATAATAACCGTTCAGTGGCGATAATATAAGAATATCCACCACCATCTCTTGGGTGTCGTAAGCTCGTAAGAGACGTCTTCCTGATAACAACTACAAAGTTGTAAAAAAAACTGCGGTTGCCAACTTGCTTGTCAAGCGTGACTTCTACGGTAAAATCTCCCCTATGAGGCAATCTATAGGGAGACCTATGTTCAGCGGCCTTTTATAGACTATACTGGATAACTAAAGTGAAATGTAAAAGTACAATTACTTTCTTACAATAAAAAAAAACCAGAACTTTTGCTTTGAATCTCGCAGACAAAAATAGTGTTTAAACCATTAATACATTGGTGGATAACTCAGGTTAAAGGTATTTACAAAAAAGGATGAGATTGTAATGAATTGATTAATGAATATCATCTAAACTGCATATAGAACATATACAACTACGTATATTAATAAAATAAAATAAATATTAAAAATCTAAAGTTTTACTCAGGAGGATATGCGTTAATTAGGTCAATGTTGAATAGCTGTTTACTTGTTATTAAATATATGCTGTTACATTCATTAAAAATCGAGTAGGCAACGAATTTATCTCCTAGTAAAACAAAGTTTTACGTTGTATATTTAGGCCGGTATCACGTGCTAAAATAAACCTATGAATCGATACGATTAACGCAGATATAATCTTACCCTGAAGTATGTAATGAAAGTGCGTGGGCTTGGTCGTGCGTCAATTTGTTTTGTGCAATGTCGTCATTCTTCTTCCTCGAAAGCTATCACATGACTTTGTTTGGTACAAATCAATGGTACTTTTTATGTTATTAAATATACCTAAGTCAATTATGGTATTTATCTCTCTTTTCTATCATGAAATTCTAATAACTCATAAAGAGTTACTTACTCAACGTTAATTTTTATTCAAAATGATTATTAAGCTCACCTTAACCCTTGAGATTATCTCCGTATACACTCCCAGTAAAACTTTTTGAACTGCGGTGTCGTTAAATTCTCTCATCCTCCTACGCAGTCATAGTCAATATGATTCAAGATGTTTAATATCAATGAATTGAATTGATATTATATTTCTGTTTCGATTTTGTTTTAATTAAATAATATTTTACTTGTTTGAACATTATTCTTGCGTGGTAGAGCCATGCTGCAGCTATATTACCTGAATAGTTGTAGCACGAATGGTTCGGCTCGTCCGGGGAAGGACCACGCTCTCACAGAATACCAGCGTAAAATAGCAGCAAAACGCTGCTGTGTTTCCTATGGTTAGTGTAGAGAACCGGAGACCCTTTTTTACTGGAAACGAGGCATTTCATCTTAGTCCTCACGGGTGACAATCCATCTGCATTTTGATTCGTAATCGAAGATAGATGTAGATACCTACGGGTCACAGCAACCCCTTACCATCAGGTGGACTGTGTGCTCGCTTATCATCCTAATTCGATAAATTAAATATTCAATTATTAGAAATATGTCAAGTAATTAAAACAGGTTGAAATATGTGAATTAAAACATTAAGCTATTGCAATATTTTATAAATGGATACTTAACTCCATCAGATATTAGCAGAGTAATTACTTCGCCACGGTTCATGCAGGACACAGATTTCATACTTTTTCAAATAAGTGAAAACCGTTTTTTGACTAAAATCAATTTCCCTAAGTGTTGAAACTTGAAACTGCTGTCATGTTGATTTTACTTAATTATTTACATTTTACGAGTATATTTCAGACCCAGGCCTCAACCTTAGTATCTCATACATGTAAAACGCCCCAACTCTTTGTAAGTTCAACGATGCATTTCTTTTCTACACTTAGGCTTACCGACACATCATTACAGAATGTGATAAAATTCATAATGTACTGATGTTTGACGTCATTTTCACATTGAAAAGTGACGAGAAACAGTTTCTTTATTTAATAATATTTCTACAAATTTATATTCTAGCAGATGATATCGGTTTTGTGCTCACTTTTTCAAGAAATGCATTCTAGAAAAAGCATTTGTTTAACCGGTGATGTAAAAAGGCAGAAAAAAGAAGAGTGATTTGCACGTATTAAACAATTTTTTCTATTACACATTTGGAAACTCCAGTGGCGTAGCATAGGGTAGCTGCCACAGCGCTCAGAGCCGATAGAGCCAAATGCCCCCCCCCCCTTCTCCTCTCCATTTTCAAAGTACTTAAAATTAAAATGGACAGGAGTTTTCCATAGTCCGTATATTATATAAAAATGAAATAATATTGTAATAATATGTATCTTTTTATCTTTGGCAATTGCGTGTATGCAGAATTATGTCTACTTCCAGAACTTGCAATGGTATAGGTGTGTTAATTTTTAATTCAGTACAAGCAAATTTTTGTATTCTTTGAGATTTTTCTAGCATCACTTAAAAAGATGAGGCACGAAACTAACTTTCATTCCCAAAACGCCACCTCCTAAAATCTGTCGCCAGAGGGCTACGGCTCCTCCTGATCCTGTTTTGTTTCGCCACTGGGAAACTCATATATTAGTAGAAGTCATGGTTTATTAGTTAAAAGATATTACTAAGATTGTATTTGTATTAATCATTACTAATATTTTACCAGAATTTATTTTTTCCATCAAGATTGAATGGTAATTTTATTATATAGATGCAGTAACATCATCCACATCACACATATCTGATTTTTATTATAAATATGTCATTACACCTACCAAGTCTGACATGTTTATCAAACAAGTAAAGTGATCCCGGTCAATTGAAACGTATCAAGGCTTCTCCTCAATTATAGGCTGACTGACAGAGGTCGAGAGGTTAATAGGGCCAATCAGCTGTTTAGTTTGGTGCGTTGATTACGTAAATATACACATATTTCCCTGCGACATTATACTTCAATTTAAAAATAATATCAAAGAAATTTAATAAAAACACATTTGAATCATTAATTATTATCTTTACAGCGCCGCACAGCAATTAAAGTCCGTTGCAATATCTGAAGATGCGTGTGCAGAATAAGCCATGAAAGAGCACACAAATGAAATATTATAATTGTAGAAGCTCTTTGTTTATGATGGAGAGTCGCCGACTTTGTTTTCCGTTCAGTGTGTGCATTGTTTTGCAGTGGAAATTTTCATTATATTTTGCAAAAAACATTAACCATGTTCTATCGTTAATAACATAAACTAAACTAACACTTTAATGAAAAGCAATCCCGGGAACATATTTATTTTTAGATATTAGCGATTAACTCTAATATTTTTTGTTTTTGTTTATGATATAAAAATGTACCTAGCTAGTAGTTTATGGTTGTGTGTAAATAAATTTAAATAAAGATTTAAAACTTTGAAATATCAGAGGGTTGTTGAGAACAAGTAATGTTGACATAATTTGAATGTACAAACGAGACATTCATATCTGTGGATCAAAATAGGCGTCACCCTGCGCGTCGCTGACGCCATATTGCCGCAAAGCCTTTGTCATCGTGTAAGAAAATATACTTCATATTAAATGAATAATACAGACAAGCGCCCACGCTTCGTACTACACAATGAGACAAAAGCTCTTCCAACTGTAAGCATAAAATTCATATATAGCTACGAGTAGTCTGATTAATAATGCCACTGTTTATTACGGGAAACGTCAAGACAAAATTAATTGTGAGCGTATATCCGGAAACGAGACACAAATACATAGTAAAATGCGAATGTTTACGAGTTAAGCAATCATAAAATACTATTCTATGAGTAATTTATTGCGAATTCTATATCATCTGTATTCGAGAACGAAGTTGTAGTTACTGAAGTATGTGTAGCGATATTTAATTAGTGCGGTTAGTGAATCGTTGCCGCGCTCGTGTACTGAGTGGTGTTACGGACAGACACGTCCTCATCATCAGCGTGCGCGTGTGAACGCGCTATTTCGTATGTGAGATGAATATCTTACTGAAAGTTAACTAGAATAACGTCAAATATGGCAAGCGTCCATCGGTTCGCAAGGATTGATTGAAGAGATAATGATTATAATGATAACAGCTAGCTATGTCTAAAAGCAAAATGGCGTTTTTAAGTTTCAAACATAATTTATTATCGCTTAACTTTTTTCGTTATGGTACGTTATTAGTTGAAGTTTTTAGATCGTATCTTCTAGTAGTACATATTATAAATACTAATTTTGATTGCAATTATTTTATTTTATTCTCGTTTTTAAGAGGCATTTTTATAGGTACATATAAGGTATTACAATTGAAATGCAGTGAGGAATGCCTTAGCAGAAGGAAATAAATAGGTTTAAATGGTACCTTACAATTAAATGTACTTTCAGGTTCAGGTCCAGTATTTAATCCGATAACCTTAATATTTAGTTATTTAACCTGTTATAAAATCAGGAACGGCGAATTTATTACACAATTGTAAACTTTGATTGCGCAATTAGTTTAAGATAAAATCTAATAGTTTAATGAAATATAGGTATAAAGTGAGCGCTTTTTGAACAACAGATAGCCCTGTCATCGGGACTGGGTGTCTGGAAAATATAACAGAGGAGGGCTTTTAGCTACACATACTTGGTAAACATCAACGGCAGTATATACAGTAAATGGGAGTCAAGGCGCTTATAAATCCATACTTTATCGCAATCAGACGATCTCATAGTAACTAGCGTATTCTATCCACTAGGTGGCCTAATGACAATAATATAATGTCAAAGTTTACTTACTCAAAAAGATACTTTATACGCGATTTTTCAAACCTTTAAAAATTCATAACTCCGAAAATATTAACTGTATCGTAAAAAGCCACAAGAACTTTTTTATTCGTATTTCATCAAAAATATAAAAAAAATGTCCCGTTTGAAAATAACAATTCCAGCAATTGAAAAAAATTGGTTAATACAATATGTCACCGAGTTTCCCCGTGGCGAAATGCATTTATATCATCAGTAGGACAATTTGAAGAGAATCGCACAAAAAATTGAAGTGGAATAGTTTTCCTGGACTAGGGTATCTTCAGAAAAATGTACTTAAGTTGTTCTTTTCTGTTTTATTGTGATCTTATCTGTATTATTTAATGTGACGTTATTAAGTTCTTTGTAATTACGTAAATTATAAGATAGTTAACTTAGAAGAGATGTTTATGTCTAACTATGTATGATTTTGTAAATAGTTGCAGCACAATAACGTGCCATGTGCTTCAATGGTTAGATTATTTGTCTTCTTCGCGGTAGGTCCAGTTCAATATTCAAGAGCAGCAACCATTGCTTAGCAAATAATGTTTATTCAATGCGCCGTCTATAATCTTAGTTTGTTTGTCTCAAAAGTATGGTAGTTATAACGTAGTAATTATGAAATTAAAGGAGGGTATCGTGTGGTACCCAATTCATGTCAGGAAAACCATTTGATTATTCTAAAATATGTATGTGTGTAAATATGATTATTATAGATGATGATGTAGTCGAAGATGGTAATGCACACCGCCTTAGCCCTATAAAAGCTATTAACTCTTACTTGATTTTTCTTTATTGGCTTATGGAATTTACCTCTGGCCCTTTTATATGCGTTATAGGTATATGCAAAATCATGCACTTCTTAAAAGATTTATGTTCACCACCTTAAACCTCGAAAGAAATTATATATATTAGTTTTAAAATTTAAATATATATTTATGTTCTTATAGTCTTAAGTTGGTCGGGGACTTTTTGCCAACGTGTATACTTGCTCGTCATGTCGTATAAGCGTCAAATTTAAATATATACTTAAATCCTATTACTGCCATGAAGGCCTCGCACTTGTAGGATTGTAGGTCCCATGTTTATTTGGGTCAGCGTCGCTTTGGCGAAAAGCTTCAAGGTTTCGTGGGAACATATTTCAATAACCGGTAATGCTGATGTCTATAACATATTGCCGTGATATTTTCTGTAGTGTAGTGTAGTGTGTATCTGCCGTCTCATCACACTGTACTAATACTTTTGACACTCTAGAGAACGCTTCGGAAGTAGTCCCTCTCTTGTTATTCCTCTTAAAAGTTCGCATTCTTCAACAATACACAATATCTACTTTGAAAACAGCGTTTGGATTAAGTTGTTCCGAAGCACAGCACTGTAATTTCAGAGCTTTTAGGCCCTAATTAACTTTTCTAATACGTACCCCTATTATATTACCAAACTATTTGATAAAAATAAAAATACAGCTACTTTATGATTTTTGATTATACAAATTTACTAAAAGCAATATATAATAATTTAAAATAAAAAATTTTGTACAGCTGACTTCAATATAAGTTATTAAGAATAACTCAAAAACGATTGGTCTGACCTTGATCAAATTCATATAGAACCATACGAATAGTACCAGCTTTCAAATAAAAAAAAGAATCATCAAAATCGGTTCACCCAGTAAAAAGTAATGAGGTAACACATATAAAAAAAACATACAGTCGAATTGAGTACCGTCTCCTTTTTGGAAGCTGGCAGAAAAGTATGAACATCTTCAATATTTACCCGCAATAGACCAAAAAGTTGAGGCAACAAAATATTTAGATCCACCATGCTCCCATCCACACAGTCGCCGTTGTTGGAGCAACGAAAGTGACTTCCGTAGCGGCGCTGCATCGTGGCTATTAGCTCATCGGCTTAATTTACCTCGAGAACTTCTATCGTCTACCACATTGCAATTTTTAGGTACTGGAAACCATTTTGTAGCTCTAGCTGAAAGCCTACGGGGTTCTGGATTAGTCTACGAGGAGGTCTGAGCGTTGACTTCATAAGACTCCAGTTGTTGATGTTTAGATTCTGTTTGCCTCTGTCTATTCGGTTATCGCTACCAGTTTTCTGCTGACTTCCAAAAAGGAGACGGTACTCAATTCGACTGTATGTTTTTTTATGTGTGTTTCCTCATAACTTTTTACTGGGTGAACCGACTTCGATGATTCTTTTTTGTTTGAAAGCTGGTACTTCTCGTGTGGCCCATATGAATTTGATCAAGGTCAGACCATTAGTTTTTGAGTTATTCTTAATAACTTATATTGAAGTCGGCTGTACAAAATTTTTAATTTTAAATTATCAGTCTCTACAATGAAGTTAATCTCGTTTGTTGTGTGGAAAGTTGCGAAGTTGGACCAGCAGTAAGTTTAGAATGAATATTTTGCCCGTACGCCCTGGTATGTCACGAAAGAAGGAAAGAAAAGGCCTCCGTCTCTATCATCTGTATGCCTCAGAATCGTACTTAACACGTGCCGCTGCTTGGAAAGCAAACGTGGCACCATTTTCACGTGGTATCCTCGGCGTTGTAGCAGAACTCCCTCACAACATCCGCTTGACAATTCTTCGCTGAGGTATGAGCTAATCGAAATCAAAAAATCTTTAATTAATATCAACGGTCATTGATCTTATCTATCTTTGTGTCTTATAGCTTATCTTTACGCTACATCTTCCGATAGTGCGTCTTTGTATTTATCCCACAACCGGAGAGGAGTCATTACGGAGCCTAGTATTATTATTTAGCCTGTAAATGTCACTCTTCGGGCTATAAACTATGTCTATGCAAAAATAATGTCGATCCGTTGATGAGAAACGTCACATACAGTGGTAGGTTTATACATAGTTGTTAGTCAGTGACGTATTAGCATAATGAGAAGCCGGCGGGGCTGGCGCCGTGTCGCACCGATCATATTAGATTGCGCGGGAAATTATATAGTTTGTCAAGATACCTGTGTAATATTCATAAACGAATTATATTGACAAACTTAGCTGATTCAGAGATTAAGTAAATGCTTTTGACGTATATCAAAAATAAGAGGTATACGAATACACATTCATAATATACATTCGGAGTTTATGGTTTTGTAATTCCCACAATTATAAGATTTTTTTTCTTATTATAACGTTCGCGGATTTCCGGACGAGTTGTTTCTCTTTACTAAAGAGGAAGTGGATGATGCGCTTAAATATGTTCCGCTTTTCAATATTTAAATTTTACCTTCGTTTATTTTTTTCAGAATTAGTGTTCTTGTTTTTTAATACGGATATATGTACATATTTGAACTGTGTAGTGAATATACAGCTTTAAATGTAGTGGGTTACCATTACATACTATTAAACACTGATTTGATTAATAAAAAAGGACAAAAAGGCTGTTAATGAACCTGATATTATTGAGATTTTTTAAATTGATTTTTTTGATTTGATTAATTGAGATAAGCCAACTTTGAATTATGTACATCAAAAAGTTTGCGATCAGTTTAAAAATCGAAATACTTTTTGTTACGGTAGACTTTATTATAATTTCTTCATCTTTTTTAGATTATTTACTTAATAATATAGAATTAGAACATAAAACAATAACACAAACTCAATTGTTTTTCGACATAAAAAGGAATTCAATCCAAGTTTATACTCGTTCAGAAATCTGACTTAGTAAATTAACGGATTTTTACGAGGAATATTGTGATTAAAAAACTACCAAGAAGATTATCAGAAGTTTTACGAGCAAGAATTGTAACTTTGAGGGAAGAAGGATATTCTACGAGAGAAATAGCACGCAGAGTTGCTGTATCCCAATCCTGTGTCGTGGCCACGTTGCAGAGGTACCACTACATGGATAATTTAGCTGACCAACCCCGCAGCACCTCTTCTGATTGCTGCTCAGAAGCGCTATATCACATTGCCCGTGAGCCAACAATCGACGCCACTACAACAAAAGCAGAAGTGCGGGCCGCCTCTGGACTTCAAGTTAGCACTCAGACAATTCGGAATTACTTATACTAGGCTGGACTACGAGCACGGAGGTCTTGACAAGCACCTCTGAATTTTGCCGTAAATTACAAAACCAAAAAAAAAAAACGTCCGCGACCGAGATTGCACTGAGCTAGGCTTCGGCAAAATGAAGAAGATGACGAGCAAAACATTTGGCAAAACTGTCTCTTCGTCGATGAATCGTGAATCAGTACTCATCCAGATAAACAACGTGTCCGTGTCTGGAGAAGACCTGGAGACTCTGAAAGGCAAAGAACTACCACTGAAACCATTCAGCAAGGCGGGAAATTGGGTGGAATTATGATTGCAGCTAGAACGCATTTGATCTCGTATCGCTTAGGCTCCATGACAGTAGATAGGTACAAAACAGTCGCTATTGATGGAATTGTCAGACCATTCCGAGTAAACCATGGGCACCAATTCGTATTGGTCGATGATAAACGCCCGTACATCGAGCTCAACAAGCCAATGCTGCTCTCCGAGAATACAACATCACAAGGTTAGATTGGTCTGCCGGCTTCCCTGACTTACACCCAATAGAGCACGGGTGGGATGCTCTATTGGGTTTGCGAATTGGAATCGTCCGCCACCTCACCAAATAGTGCCAGAGATCAGGGCAGCCGCTATTCAAAAAATGGACACGTTACCGCAACAAATGCTGGATAACTTGATCCTCAGAATGCCCAGGAGGAGCTCCGCATGTGATTGAGCCAAGGGAGGAGCTATGTTGTATTAAATAAAAACCTTTTAATATATTATTGTATAAGTTTGGTTAAACAATCTTTTTCTTTTCATCAAATTTCTGTTTCAATTAATCCTAATTAAATTAGCCAATTTTTTATTTTCAAACAGTGTACTTCTATTTAAAATAAGCTATAATGTAAAGACTTTTTCTTGATAAAGTAAAATTTTAAAATATATCAGAATTTGCTAGTGATCACAAACTGTTTTTTATATGTTTGTTGTTAGAAACACATACATCTACGATCTATAAAGCCTTGTTTTACACATACAAAACATGTAGGGACTTTTTAAAATTATTATTTAATTAAGTAAAAAAAAAATTGAGACAGACTTCCAATTTTATTATAGATCAAAAATCATTACCCTTTAATAACAGAATAAGGTTTATCTAGTCATTTTTTTAAATAAAGAAGTTAAAGAGAAGTAAAACACAAGACAAGGAGCTAGCTTAGGATATAATAACTAAACATGGAGCACTTAAGCAGATTGATCTTTTCCGCGTCATTTAGGTCAATCGCGAAGCTATACCTGATTGACAGTTAAATCTAGTGCAGCGGTTAAATAAATCGTCTTTGTTGACGGTATTTATAGCCTTAAGTTATGTGCAATGTAATATCGTTTAAAACCACATCACAAACTAGGATTTTCTTTGCCAAACGACTCTGTCCTAGCTGGCAAACGATCAGCGTAGAAACTATTTATTACAAACATAACTTTGTCTACGGTACTGTGGATATTCGTCAATCATTATAGGGGAATATAGTCATTTGTCTAGTAAATTATTTAATTTCAATTTCTACAAGATAAAAAGTTAGTACTTAGTTGTAGATTTGGAAATAAGCCAATGAGAGGAAAATACTGTTTAGTAAATGCGTAGGAATTTAATAATGATATAGTTTGTGCTCGCTTATTATCAGAAATTAAGAAACGTAACGCAGCTTTCCACACAACAAACGAGATTAACTTCATTGTAAAGTCTGATAATTTAAAATAAAAAAATTGTACAACCGACTTCAATATAAATTATTAAGAATAACTCAAAAACTATTGATCAGATCTTTTTTTTTTGTAGAAGAGGGGACAAACGGGCATGCGGCTCACCTGATGGTAAGTGACTACCACCGCCCATGAACAACCGCAACACCAGAGGAATTGCAGATGCGTTGCCGGCCTTTTAGAAAGGTGTAAGCTCTTTTCTTGAAGGTTCCTAAGTTGTATCGGTCCGGAAAAATAGCTGGTGGTAATCGATTCCACAAGGAAATTGTTTGGGGGAGAAAACTTCTTCTAAATCGCACAGTGGTGGACCGCCAATCATCCAGATGGAATAGTGGTATGGAGGGTAACGCGAGTTATGTCGCGTTGTACGATGGTGAAATTGAACGGCTGGAATTAATCCGAACAATTCCTCAGAGCACTCCCCGTGATAGATGCGATAAAATACGCAAAGAGATGCAACATCTCTACGCAGTGCCTATGTAAAGAACCGATCAGAAAGAACTCGGTCGTCGACGATTCGAACCGCTCTGCGCTGGATGCGGTCAAGTGGAAGGAGCTGGCACTGGGGTGCCCCGGCCCAGAGATAAGAACAATATTCCATGTGAGGCCGAACTTGCGCTTTGTAAAGTTGCAATCGATGTGCCGGCACGAAATATTGTCTCGCTCTGCTGAGCACGTCAAGCTTTTTAGAGGCTGGTTTGGCCTTCCCTTCCAAGTGACCATGAAACTGCATACTATTCGATATGTCGACGCCAAGGATTCCGATGCTAGCTGAGGTAGCATGGGGAGTGCCTTGAAACTGAGGAGATACGACAAATGGGATCTTTTTAGCGGTTAACGCGCAAACTTGTGTCTTCTGGGGATTGAACTGGACTAGATTTAGTCGCCCCCAATTCGACTCGACTTCCAACACAAGTTTGTCCCGGTACTCGGCGACGTTTTCCCGAGAAATATTGGCACGGCCGGTATATAAGGCATCACCAGTGCTGTCGTCCGCATAGCAATGAATGCTACCAGTTTGCAACATATCATTGATATGCAGGAGAAACAGCGTTGGTGATAGCACGCATCCTTGTGGAACACCAGCGTTGATAGGCTTGAAATCAGAGCATGCACTGTCTACTACTACCTTGATGCTCCGATCAGCAAGGAAACTGGTGATACATTTGCACATTTTCTCGGGAAGCCCATAGGAAGGATGCTTAGAAAGAAGCGCTTGGTGCCAGACCCGATCGAAGGCCTTCGCTATGTCCAAACTAACGGCCAGTGCCTCCCCCTTGGACTCTACTGCCTCCGCCCATCTATGAGTTAAGTAGACTAGAAGATCACCAGCTGATCGACCCCGACGAAAACCGTACTGGCGGTCACTGATCAGCTGGTGACCCTCAAGGTACCTCATGAGCTGGCAGTTTATAATGGATTCCATTATTTTGGGGAACAAGGAGGTGATGGCGATAGGCCTGTAGTTGGACGGGTCTGAGCGGTCGCCTTTTTTAGGGATCGGGTGGACCAAAGCTCTCTTCCGTGAATTCGGGACTACACCTTGGGAGTAGGAGTACCGGAAAAGACGCGTTAAAACCGGTGCCAACTCCGGAGCATATGTCTTCAGCACAGTGGGAGGGACTCTATCGGGCCCACTCGACTTGCTGATGTCCAGGGAGAAGAGTGCTTTGCGAACCGAGCGCTGTGTAAACCGCACATCCGGCATGGAGCACTCACATCGCGGGATGGTCGGCGGTGTGTTCCTCCCGTCATCTAGAGTCGAGTTGGACGCAAAGAGAGAGCTCAACAGATTGGCTTTCTCCTTTGCGGCATGGGCCAGTGAGTCGTTCTCTCTGTGCAGAGATGGAAGAGATGGCTGACAGAAGTTCCCTTGGACAGCCTTGGTGAGAGACCAGAATGCACGAGTTCCCGGAGGAAGGCGAACTAGCTTCTCGCCAATTCTGCCGATGTGCTCAGACCTTGTCTTGGCAATGACGCTTTTGAAGGACCTGGAGGCGGAATTATACTTCTTTTTGAGTACGCTGGTGTTTACATCCCGAGACGTTGATGCGTCAGCCCAGGCCCGGTAGCACTCCTGCTTATAGCGTGATGCTATTTTACAGGAGCGACCAAACCATGGCTGGGATCTGCCTCCGATGTACACCACAGAGGATGGAATAAAAAGTTCCATACCCCGAAGTACCACATCAGCAACAGAATCGGCAACAAATCTGGGATCTTTCAACGAGAAGCAAACCCGCCCCCAAGGGTAGGATGCAAAAAAGATCGCATCCCGTCCCAAACGGCTGACCTATAGTGCCAAACACGGCGAGAAGCTGCAGATCGCAACTGCGATTGGAGCGTGAGTGGCACCGTACTCCGGATCAGACACTGGTCCGAAGAGCCCAGAGGGGCATCGACGGAGACCTGACCATCCATCCGGATGAGAGGTCAGCATAGGGTACAACAGGGAAGGTAGATGGTCTTCCACATCTGGGATCCGCGTAGGCAAAGTAACCAGATGTGTTAGACCATATGCCAAGGCAAAGTCATAGACAGATCTATCCGCATGATTGGTTAAACGAGAACCAAGCCATTCAGCGTGGTGGGCGTTAAAATCACCGAGTATCACGATCTCTGCGGATGGGACCTGTTGTAGCACGGAGTCTGCAGCCATTTGGACGTGGTCGATGAGTCGGTCTGTGTCGGAATTACCGCTATGGGACCTATAGAGGCACCCGTAGACGCGGGGATGGTCGTCGCTGTCTACGCGCAGCCATAGGATGGACAGGTCCTTACTTTCAAGACTACCAAGGCGTCAAAAACAGATGTCCTCTCTGACGCAAACCCCAGCCCGGGGCACAAAGGAGTGTTCTAATTTGTACACCGGATAGTAGAGATATGAAGTATCAGCTGGAGAGGACACCTGAGTCTCGGTTAAAAATAGCAAGGCCGGCTTCGCCGTCTCTAGAGGGTAATGAATAGCGTTAAGGTTGTAATGAAGTCCCCTGATGTTGCAAAAATTCACGGATAGCGTGACAGGGGTCGCCTTGGTTGTATTGCTCCGCTTGCCCCGAGCAGCAGTAGTCGCCAGCAGAATTTTGCCCCCCCCCCCCCAGAATACACGGGGCAACCTGAGCACTCACGCTCAGGAGTGGAGTAGTTTGGTCGTGGATTCTCAGCGAGGGATTCTCCAGGGGTACTGGAACCTTACTGGGGTAGTCTTTTATTTAATTCCACTACCATGTTGATGGGGAGTGGGGGAGGAATTGGGCCTCCGGCCACCTGCACTCACCAAGCACAACGCAAAGGTTAACCTCTACTTCACGCTGGTATTCTGTGAGGTCGTGGTACCACCCCGGTTCGAGCTGGCCCATCCGTGCGACAGCAAAACCTGCCGCTTGGCCCTACCACTGTTAAATCAAATCTTGATCAAATTTATACGGGACCACATGAGAAGCACCAGCTTTTAAGTAAAAAAAATAATTATCGAAGTCGGTTCACCCAGAAAAATGTTATGAGGTAACACACTTAAAAAGAAAAAAAAACATACAGTCGAATAGAGTACCGTCTCCTTTTTGAAGTCGGTAGATATATGAAATTGCCGTTCTGCAGTTTTCGAAACGTTTCAAATTGTCTAATTTCAAAACAAAATCATTTTTGCGCCTACAAACTTCTACTCTTTCCAGAATTTGGATAACTTTTTTGTTGCCTCCCGTCTAGCTCATTTCTTCAGGAAGGGCGTCAATAAACTGCCAATGCGTTGGCAAAGATGCATCGAATGCATGCGTGATTTGTTTTGTATTGACGTGACTTTGATTAAATAAAAAATATGAAAAAATTGCGTCAACTTATTTCATAAAAAACGGCAATTTCATAAGTAAAGACCAAATAATATGCCAAGAGATCAATAATCAATCTATTTTTTTATAAGATAGGGTGATAAACGAGCACACAGTCCACCTGATGTTAAGTGGTTGCTGTGACCCATAGACATCTACATTTATCCTCAATAAAGAATCAAAATGCAGATGCGTCGTCACCCGTGAGGACTAACATGGAATGCCTCTTTTCCAGTAAAATGGGTCTCCTGTTCTCTACACTCACCATACGAAACACAGCAGTGTCAAGCTGCCATTTTACGCTGGTATTCTGTGAGAGCGTGTTCCTTCCCCGGTCGAGTCGACCCATTAGTGCTACAACTATACTAGTAATATAGCTGCAGCATGACTCTACCACGTATAGCTGCAGCATGACTCTACCACGTATCTATACGTGGTAGAGTCATGCTGCAGCTATGCAAATAACATTAAAATGTCTGTTTGTAATATCGAAATAACTGCATGCTGAGGGGTTTGCCATTATGACATGAATAAACATATTTAAAATTTGTCTGTCTGCCTGTCCGGACAAATTTTTGGAATAACTGAACCGACTATCCTCGATTGGGAATCAGAATGCAGATAGCTTAAATTCAAAATGCATGTAAAAAGCATTCTTCAGAAAAAAGAAAGAAAACATAATGAGTTTCCTGTACTTTTTTACTTATGTAAATGTTTTATAAGGTTAAATTGTAAGAGTTGGGAGAAAAATAGCCCATATGTGAGTTTCTAAACGCTTCTTCTCACAAGGTCTCCCGCTGTAGAGAGTTGTTGAAGCGATTGCGTAGAATTTGACTTTCAAAACGTGCTTTTTAAAAGTAAATTTTGAATTAAAATATTTTTACCTCGTTTTCAGTATAAAGGGTGCCTGGTTCTCTAAACTCACTATACGAAATACAGCTGCTATTATTTGCTAGTCTACATTGGTATGCTGTGAGAGCATGGTCCTTCTCCGGTCGAGCCGACCCATTCATGCAGCGAATAATGATATAGCTACAGCATGGCTCTCCGACATATAAATTATTGCACACAAAGTCCGTTCTTTCTAAGATATCATTATTAACACTATCGCAGTCTATATAATAAGTTCACTGCTAAACATAGGTCTTCTATAAAGACTGCCACAAAACAGGGTTTATAGGCCATCAACATTCATCCATAGCTCGTTGAACAACCTTGAGCTTCCTCATAGCACATCAGCGAAGGACCACGTCTTAGATCCATATGTTATCACACAATGGTTGGTCACACGTGTTTTCAAGTTTTGAGGTATGTATACGTGACGAGAAGATGTGTCGTAATCTCCCGAACGCTGCTCGGCCGAGTTGGATCCATCAATTGACCTATCGGTCTTAGTTTGATTTACGTAGTTAATTACATCAACATAGTCGTAGATCGCTTACTTTATAGACTCACTGAAAACAATTTTGAAATGTAATTTTTAATGACCTATGGGTGGAACATTAACGTTAATTATATTGGACATTAACGTTAATGTATATTGGACGTCCTTGAAGTATATTTATTTAAAAATTGATAAGTTAATTTAGAAAATATAACAACAAACTAACAAGCTGATGTGATTATTAAAACACAACGCAACAAAGCTAAAACAAGTAACAACCCTAAATTAGCCAATTAACTCCATCTCTACAAATAGATTATAATAAATTTAAGATGATACTACACGTCTAATCAGTAAATAAACACGGTTAGTTAATTAGTTCTGCGGATAATTTATCTAACAAGTACGTTGTGCTTATGCGCCAGTGTCTGTTATTGCGGTGCCATTATCACTTTAATACAGTTAATCACGTCGATCGATAATGTCAGATAATAATCTGAGTCTTACAAGGCATCAAGTGTGAATTGCAAACCGCAACCTTTGTTTGCGTAGTGCGCGCTCACGCATTCCTTTGAGCCACTCGTAACAATCTCGCTGTTTTAGAGACCTACTTTAAACACATTTATTGTTCATTTTGTTTTTAATTTACCATAACTTTAATGTACTATTTACCAGTAAGTTGTAATAGGTCATGTATGTAAATCCAACTTAGCAACAAATACTCTGTGTTATTGAAGAGACTCGCGTCCTAGAGCGGAATCTTTACGGTCTAATGATGAGATTAAAAGTTCAAAATCTGTAGGTATGAATGCATTAGAAAGAAATCTAAATAAACCTGATGATATACGTGGTGTGAAATCGCTTACAAGAGTAAATTGTCAATTTATTTGGTTTTGGTTGAATAATGGTTTGTTATATTTTGGAAATGCTTGATGCTTAAGGCTATCTTGAAGTACGGTATGTCGGTATGGATGCGTTACCTCATTTTCCGCAATTGTCGAGTAAATTAGTAGGGGTTTATTCTCCCCCTACTAAAGCGGGGAGAATTTTATAACAAACAATGACCATTCAATCTCGACGATGTCTCGGCGGGCAATGGCCGGAGCGGTCCCAAGCTTTCGAATTGAACGGTTAGATTTTGTATATTTATTAACTTTTTATTTTATAAAAATAAAAACGAATTTATAAAATGTGATCGGAAAATTACTTAAAAATAATAAGCCTTTTCATTTGAAATAACTTTTACACTGTTTCATTATGTACAAGTTTAGTTCAATAAATACAAGTTTAAATAGCAATTTAGTGTCATTTTTATGATTTTATTATCCAGCCAATTACATATTAAGATGAGCGTTCACTTATCGCTTCTTCGTATATTCAATTTTATAAAATGATTTTTTTTATAGAAAAATGATTTTTAAGCGTGTAGTGGCGTAGGTATATCGACCCGTGGTTGTCGTAAAAGGCGACAGAGGGAACCTGAAACAGAAGATGGACTTCAGCATCTTCCTCATAACAACTTCATAATACTGCGGTGGTCAACTTGTCTGCCAAGCGTTTTCTTCAAATATTGCAACGTTTCTCATAATTGTATAAGTACTCGTCACCAGGTCAATGTGATAATTTTGTCATTTAAGATTTACCTAATAGTTTAGAAGGTTTTTCTGGCACACTTTTTTTGATTATAATAACAGTACCTGCCGCATAGGCCTAGTGGTCGTAAACGCGTTTGCTAACTATGAGGTATCGGGTTTGAATCCCGGGTTGGGTCAAAATTAGGTATTGGGGTTTTTCTGTTAAAAAATGTTTGTGAATCACCGCCGTGCCTCGAAAAGCACGTAAAGCCATTTTCAAATAAAATAAGAGTCCTATCTAAAATGGAATCTGAATTACCCCCTTTTTTTTTGCGGATGGAAAATCATCAAATGACGCCTTTCGCTCTGGGTGGAGCGGAAGGGAGTGTCAGACTTTTACTGACTAAAAACCATCCGTGTTCCTTCAGTGCCCTTACGTTCCTCTTTCGAACAGACCGCAGCCTCGGCAGGTGAATTACCCCCTACGCTTTAAGGAAATCTGATTTCAAATTGATTCACTTTGGAGATTTTTTTTCTTGTATAGGTAGTTTTCGCTGAGAATGGCCGCCGTGGCCGAAATTCGGTCTGAGGGATATTATGATGGCTGGAGGAAATTATAACCGTTTAATAGTTTTATAAAGACGCTATGATTAAATGACTAAATATGGAAGTAAACTATCGAACGACGTGAATCACTTGATACTGCTTCCCTAAAAATACAACCAACCGAACAATGAATTCTCAATGATGCGGTCTTATAAAGATAAAATATATTGGTAAATCCAATTGAGCATACCTTAAGCGCATTAAAAAAATTACGTATAACATGATTATACGGAATTATTAAAGTAGTTTAAATACATTTCGACAGCACTATCGGCTTCAACTCTCTCGAAAACCATGAAAATGACACCCAAGATGAAAAAAATTGATATATTTTCCAGCCGCCATCTTGGATTTACATTTTGACAGCACTATCGGCTTCAACACCCTCGAAAACCATGAAAATGACACCCATGATGAATAAATTGGTACCTAATTCAGCCGCCATCTTGGATTTACATTTTGACAGCACTATCAGCTTCAACACCCTCGAAAACCATGAAAATGACACCTATGATGAAACATTTTATACCTATTGCAGCCTCCACCTTGGATTTACATTTAGACAGCACTATCGGCTTCAGCACCCTCGAAAACCATGAAAATGACACCCATGATGAAAAAATTGATACCTATTGCGGCCGCCATCTTGGATTTACATTTCGACAACCCTATCGGTTTCGACACCCTCGAAAAGCATGAAAATGTCACCCATGACAAAAAAAATTATACTACTTACTTTTAGTACGTACTACTATTATTTATTCTGTGCTTTTAAATATTGTAATAAAAAAATCTCTTATTATTATTATAATCAAGTATTTAAGAAATTTGGTTATTCGAATATTGTGTATTTGTATTTTGTACAGCGATCTTTTTGAGCAGCTGAAAACAACCGAAACAATGTCCACTCCATATAGGAAAGTACTCTGTGGTCCACTCACGACGGCGACTGACTGGTATAATATAGTGTATTATCTATGGCGACTGAAGCCGAACTAAACTTAATACAAAGGTACTCTGTGAACTAAACTACTCTGTGGCTGTAGATCCCCATTTACAGAAACAATTTATATACGAGGTAACCAAATCAACGAAAATTTCGCCATTTTGGAGCCGAAAAAAATTAATTATAGCTAAACAAAACAAAATTACACTGCCATTTACATTCAGTGGCTTCCCACATGATAGATGAAGAGATTAAAAAATAGATTGAGTTAAACAATTGATATTTTCAAAAGTTATAGTGTTTACAAGCTACAGGGACATGATAAATCCACACCATAAGCCACTAAAACCCTTTTTTTAATTTAAAAATAGCAATTAATCGATTTAAAAAAAATATTAATAAGTTCAACAATCATTTATCTTTCTAAAAATGTGCTTTTTATATCATTTATATGTATAATATGATTGCTAGATACGATTTTATTCGATAAAATGTTGGAATTTTAATTTTTAGGCGATAGTAGAACATTACCTTGCGCTTTCGCTTAAGGTATGCAATATGTTTTTCATAATATTGAGCTATAAAAGGCTGGAGGTTTTTTGAGTAAACAATCATTTCAAAACGTTAATTAGTTCATCCCCTCAGATGTAACCACGAATGTTCTAAAGCACTCGACGCATTAGCATTTAGAGTTAGATAATTCTTTTTATAGGCGATAAAATAGGAAAAAAATCTCTAAAAGATTTATAGAGGTTAAGTATCTACTTCTGAAAAAGGAATGAAGCAATCAAAATAATTAGCTACGGTTAAAGTACCCTATAAGTAATACAAACTAATACAAACGTGCTCAAATTGATCAAGATCAATTAAATCTAAAAGAATCTGGGTTCAATTAGAATTAAGTAATCAGTCGTATTTCGACAAAACTCTAATAAGTTCTATTACTACAAAACTCATTTTAATGACAACTTATTAAGCAAACGAAATGATAACGAAATAGAAAAATATGTTCAATATTGATGTAACTACTTTTATGTTGAATAATATTGATGTTAATAGGTTAAAAGAGAATCGTATTGTTATTAATCTTATCTTTTGAGCTCTGGCGTTGAAATTTCTTGATACTTATGATTGTCCAATCGAATTCAAAATACTTGAAATTAATAAGTAGTTATAAAATATGCTCATAGTTACTAGCGGTATTTTCTGGTGATTTTTATTAACCGTAAAAAAAATTTAGATTATTCTTTAATTTGAAAAATGAAATTAAAAAAAAATATATTTATTTTACTTAAAAGTAAACTCATTGACAATTTTATGCATTTTTATTAATGAGTAGCGATCCGCCCCGGCTTCACACGGGTGATTTCTGGATCTCGGCAACAGCGCCACCTACCGAATCTAAATGTGAACCTAAACCATCTAGAGATCCGTTCAAACACACATAAAAATTTCATCAAAATAGTTCGGGCCGTTTTTGAGTTTTAGCGAGACTAATAGACAGCAAATGATTTTTATATACGTATCTTTACGTGGTAGAGCCATGCTGCAGCTATATTAGTAGTAGGTATAGTTGTAGCACGAATGGGTCGGCTCGACCGGGGAAGGACCACGCTCTCACAGAATAGCAGCGTAAAATAGCTTAACGCTGCTGTGTTTCGTATGGTGAATGTAGAGAACCGGAGACCCTTTTTACTGGAAACGAGGCAATACATCTTAGTCCTCACGGGTGACAACGCATCTGGATTTTGATTCGTAATCGAGAATAGACGTAGATGTCTATGGCCCGCAGCAACCACCTACCATCAGGTGGACTGTGTGCTCGTTTGTCATCCTTATCCTATCAAAAAAAATATAGAGATTTTTCGATTATAATTTATAAGAGTTAAGTAAGATTCAAAATTCAGTCAAGTGCAAAATTCGTATCTTGCACATACAGGAGGAATCCGAACAAGATATTGTCAGTTTTCAATTACATTAAAGATAACTTTCGATACCAAAAGGAATTATTTAGTAGTCACACTGTTCGGAATCAGTTGTGTTTTTTCCTTTCAAAAACATGGGATAAAAACATTTCCTTAACTTTTCTAAGAGTCTTTCTCTTCCTTTGAATTTTTCCTTATATTGTTATCTGAAAAATTATTTCCATTAAGACAAAAGTTTGTTGAAGAATCGAAAGTTTTTATCATTACTATCATCTCCAAGTGCTCGCCCATAAAATATATGTATATTTCATATTTGTTCTGACATTGATAATATTTATATATATTGTGTATATATGTAGTGTATGGGTGTATATGTGTATGTATGTATTTATATATGTATATATTGTGTGTATTTAAGTATATATGTCTATGTATGTGTGGGTATATTTATAATTATATGTATATATGTATATACAATTTCTTTTAGCGCTTTCTATTTTGATTACTGCTGCACCGCCTCTTGTCTGTATATCTCTGTTTAGCCTAATGGTTGACTGGGAGAGAATGCCCTATGGCATTAAGTCCGCCATATGTACAACTTTGTGCATGAAAGCTTAAATAAAATAAAAAATAAATAAAAATGGAAACCTCGGCATGAGTTATTCTATTAAGGATATAAAAAACTTTTGACGGTACATTCGTATTTCAAGCGCTTCAACTTACTATATAGCGCGAACGTTAAAGTTTAACTCTCCTTTTTTATTTCAGCGAAATAATTTAATTTGAAGGTTTTAAATGAACGGCCTGATAAATGTGAACTCTCTCTAATCTCTCTCAAGTTGTCCTGTCCACATTTTTTTTTATAGGATAAGGGTGACAAACGAGCACGCAGTCCACCTGATGGTAAGTTATTGCAGTGGCCCATAGACATCTACATCTATCTTCGTTTGCGAATCAAAATGCAGATGCGTTGTCACCCGTGAGGGCTAAGATGGAATGCCTCATTTCCAGTAAAAAGGGCCTCCGGCCACCTGCACTCACCATGCGAAACGCAGAGGAAAACCTCTACTTCACGCTGGTATTCTGTGAGGTCTTGGTACCACCCCGGTTCGAGCCGGCCCATCCGTGCCACAGCAAAAGCTGCCGCATGGCTCTACCACTGTTAAAAGTGGTAGAGCCATGTTGCTTTCGATACATGAACTTTATCTTATTAGTATTTATGTTCAGGCTATCGTGGAAACGTGAGTTATTTACTCTGCTCGCCAGAATTTCGAGCCCTGTAATACCGTCTGCTATAACTAAAACTACTACTAGTTATAAGCAATCCATTAATGCTCTTGACTTACATAAATCACATAAATATAAAGTACCTACATATAAATATGAGTTAGGGTGTTACCACACCAATGATATCGATCGATTAGTGTGGTAGGTTTAGCTGATCGATGGACTGGTCGGTGAAACGTTGTTCAATCATCGATCGCCGCCGATCTACGATCAATCGATGTGGTTGTGGGCTCATCATCAGTATTTTTCAAATTGTATTAAGAAGAGGACGCGTTATTGTTGGCCAGTACGTACTAAGAGCGTACTGCCCAACATAATAAATAATAGTTTATTACAGAGACGGAAACACAGAAGACTCTGGATGCGACCGTTTTTTAAGGCCAGAGATAGCTTAAATTCATCTAGACGACAGTTTAAATATAGATCGGTGGAGGGTTCTAGAATAACCAAGCAGCTCGATCAACGTCGACTAATCCATTCTACCATCGATCGCTGCCCGCGGTCGATCCGTGTGGTAGACTATTTGTGGTATAACTATCGATCGACGTCGAGTAACCATTTCATCATCGATCGATGTTCGATCGATTGGTGTGGTAACATCCTTACAAATTTAAATAATTCTGTGATTTATTGTCTTAGATAAATGTTAATTAATTGTTGAGCGTTTATCAACATGCTATCTAAAGACGAACTATTTGCCAGTGTTAAAATCATTTTATTGCTTTACAAAATGGGTGGTCTGTATGATAGAGGACTATTGTGTGTTTGTGCAAACTTAACCGGAACTTTATCTCTAAACGGAGTAGGCGGTCTTTTTCAAATTTCAATTAAAGGAAAAATTTGTGTAACGTTATTAGGAACAACTGTGCATAGTATTTACTTTTTAGTATATACCCGACGTTGCAATCGATTCTTCTGTCTGTTAAAGTTTTTAAGTACGCGACGTCAAGGAAAGAAATGGTGATAAGTGTTAACCGTCTTGGCGCAAGTACTTCTGGTATTGTTAAGTAATTTTACGCGACTATAATATTGCTGGAAGCCATTAAAAAGGTAAAACAGTTAGTATATGTCGCCAAGGACAAGAACTATAGTTTCAAGAGACAAAGAGACAGTATAATACAGTGAAAATGTTTTTGAAATTCTATTTATATATTTTAGAGCTGCAATAGCTAATTTGTATCTGTTTATTACATTGATATTTTTTCTCTAGAATGTAAGAGTTTTAATTTTTTCGTCATAGCAGTTACAGTATTCGCGGAGAGTATTTGGGAAAACGGTTACCGCTCCCCTAGAAAGCTTACTACTTCTTCCTTAATATTTATTTTACTAAGCTTTAGAGCAGAAACGTTAAATCGAATAAAACGTTTGCTGTAGTACAAGTGGCATATGTGAAAATAATTTAATTTAGATCTGTGAATTGAAAAATGAAAATGTGCACGTTGCTTAAACTTGTGAACTTTTTTAAGTTAAACATTGTCTACTGATTTAAATGCTGTGTAGGTTGGAATGGTGCACTGGTGCTGATGCAGATAGGCGAGGATGGTGAGTGCGCGAGGTTGGGAACTGGTCCGGCGGCGCAAGCGCGGGGCAGAGTCTCGCGGCGGCTCCTGCTCGGCCAGCGGCCACTCAGTGCACGCGCCGCCTCGCCGCCGCCAACTTGCGCGGCTCTTCATGCGTCTACACCTCTCTCGGCATTCCCACACGATCGTTCGCTCACCAGCTTACCGAAACTGAACAAACTCCTATCTGATGATCGGGAAAATTAAATAAATGATCCCGAAAAAGCTTGATCGCTCGCGAGTTTTCTCCTACCGCGCACTGTTTACATTTCCAAAGGTGCTATTTTTCGTATTACTTACTTAACGGGCTTTTTAAACAGTGTACGAGTGAAGTTATTATTTTCGATTTGTATAACTGGAGAAAAGACGGGTTGATTTTTAAGGTAAGTTTTTATTAAGTTATTTTATTTTCATTATGTAAATTTATACAATTAAAATATTTCGTGGCTTAAACCGATCCATGTTTTAGTATGCATACTGATATGTTTAATAATTTATTAGAAAGTTACATGGTATGATCGAAACAAGTTGAAACTGTTGGTACACGTAGATATGAGTACGACTAGGCATGTAAGTAGGTATTTCAGTTGACATAACTTCACAAATATGAAGTTATGCATATATGATTTTTTATGTATTGATTTTATTTGTGTATGTGCTCGTATAATGATCTCACTGTATTATTATTACCCTGGTTTGAAACTATGGTGCAACAAGTAAAATGAAAAAATCACGTACCTGACATTGTAATCATATATGAGACATAATAAAAATTAAATAAAACAAAACATAGAAATATATGTTTATAGTTACATATAATTACTTTACTCATTAAATTTTGGATTTATTACGATTTTATCGCATCCAATATTATTATGTGTAATATTATGTGAATGGGGAAGCTACAGCTATGTTGGAGATAACACGAATATAAACCAGTTAAAGATATCATAGAATTAAAATATTCCATTTATTAGATATATATAAATGACCACGCAATTAATAATTTCTGTTACTTATTTTAAGTATGGTTTACCGTTAGTAAATAAATCGATGTTTAAATACATTTAACATTTCTTATCCGTTATGTTTTTAGATATTATTAAGGTACTATTTTTTGAATTTGAATATGTACGTGTGTCACAATTATATTATTTCTTTAATATTACTACATAAGGGAAGAATATATTATAATAAAACAATCAATTTTCGGTGTTAAAATTATTTGGCTCTCCACTGTCATAAAAATATCTTTATATATAAAAATTACGTGTCACGTTGTTTGTCCGCGATGGATAGTTTTTATCCCGATAATTGACCCTCAAAATTTTTTATTGCGTATTTAAGGATTTTTATAGTAAGGGTCGTTGGAAAGGCAGAACAACGTCCGCCTGGCAAGCTAGTATATATCTAAAATGTCAAAAAATTGTAGTGTATATAACGAAATAACTTTTGACTACAACTTTAACTTTGTATCACTGCCTTTTAATTTTAAACAAACTACTTACTTTATCAGAGCCATATAATAATGCTAATGAAAGAAAAAATACAAACATACCAACAAAATTTATTTAGGATTATAGATAATTTACAAATAAACCTGTGAATCATTACCTACTTGATTCTCGTAAATACCCGTCAAAAACACAAACTTTATCAATCATTCACCAAAGACATACATCATGTACCGTTAGTTATAAACCATCAACATGTGTTACAGGAAAATAAAATATTGTTTTCGTTCTTACGCTCTGTAAATTATTTTATGGAAATTAAGTGCTCAAATTACTTAGGAATTGTTTAATTGGTTACATTCATCAAAGTCCAATGCTGAAAATGGACCTATTTCTATTTTATAATTTGCATCATAAGATAGTATAGAAATATTTGATAATATCCCCTGGAATGAGGTGATCGCTACCATGCTGTTTCTAATGTCTTTATTTGTATAAAATTATATATTGTAAAATTTATATTTAATTTTTTTTATATGATAACGATGACAAACGAGCACACAGTCCACCTGATGGTAAGTGGTTGCTGCGGCCCATAGACATCTACAACTATCCTCGTTTGCGAATCAAAATGCAGATGCGTTGTCACCCGTGAGGACTAAGATGGAATGCCTCATTTCCAGTAAAAAGGGCCTCCGGCCACCTGCACTCACCAAGCGAAACGCAGAGGTAAACCTCTACTTCACGCTGGTATTCTGTGAGGTCGTGGTACCACCCCGGTTCGAGCCGGCCCATCCGTGCGACAGCAAAAGCTGTCGCGTGGCTCTACCACTGTTAAAACCACTGTTAATTATAAATATTTAAAAATTGTATTTAAGAAAAAGTCTCGCTGAGTTTCTTGCTGGTTCTTCCCAGTACAGAGGATTTTTTCAAACCAGTGGTAAAAGTAAATAATGATTCAATAAGTATTCATGTAATTTATATTGAATGGGAATGATTCTATTCTATTCCATTTTTTTTTCCTGTTCGAGTGTAATGTAGAATATGAGAATGTAAATTTCGTCTAAATATTTACATTCACACAGAATACCAGCGTAAAATAGCAGCTGCTGTGTTTCGTATGGTGAATGTAGAGAACCGGAGACCCTTTTTACTGGAAAAGAGGCATTCTATCTTAGTCCTCACGAAACAACGCATCTGCATTTTAATCCGCAAACGAAGATAGGTATAGATGTCTATGGGCCACATTAACCACTTAACATCAGGTGGACTGTGTGCTCGTTTGTCACTCTTATTCTATAAAAAAAGACATGGGAGGCTCCATCCCCTATTATGCCACCCTATAGGGGTTTGAATATTTTCTTCAAATTTATGCAGGACCATTCTTGAAGAAAAACAGAGTTATCGAAATCGGCTCATAATTGACGAAGAGAAAAGTAGCGATATTAATTATTAATTTGTATATGAATATTATTAGTAGTAGAAATAACATTGACGTTCATTTGTGTTATTATTCAATGAAGTATTAAAAGGTTCCGTTACAATAAGCGGAAGACTCGTATGCCTAAATGCTCGAAAACTCCTGTAAATAGAGTCGTAGGCACTGATAAAGCATGAAAAGGTAGATGTTATGTTTGTCATTAGATACACTAGATAGTTATTAGATAAAATTTTGTTGTAACCAAATTACCAAATATCAATAATTGTTATTCATAGAAATCAAAAAAAAGTAAGGGAGAATTTATGCCAAATTTTCTCTGAATGGCCAACGTCAACAGTGGTTCTGGCGACCGGCTGATTTTTACCGGATAAGGGTGATAAACGAGCATACAGTCCACCTGATGGTATGTGAATGCTGTGGCCTATAGACATCTAAATTTATCTTCAATAAATAATCAAAATGCAGATGCGTTGTCACCCGTGAGGAGTAAGTTGGAATGCCTCGTTTCCAGTTGAAAGGGTCTTCGGTTTTCTTCACTCATCTTACGAAACACAGCAGAATTAAGCTGTTATTTTAGGCTGATATTCTGCAAGAGCGCAGTCATTCCCCGGTCGAGGCGATCCATTCGTGCTACAACTATAATACACCTGCAGTATGGCTCTACTACGAAAACATGATGGCGAAAATCCATTCAAAAACGGTGAATGCAAATGTCACCGTCTGGCGATGGGGAGAAGTATTGCCAGTGTGAGCGTCCTCTCAAAAACCTGCCTGCCTAGCGAGGTGATTATGTAAATCTTTCAAGTAATGCTTGTCAGATGGCGCATTCTTTGAAATGCCTATGTCCAATAGTCGATTTAAAAAGGCTGTTCATGTTGCTACTTTGTTAGGCATGAATATGATGAAAATGTTAAATTATCGACAGTATGACAAAGCCAGGGTAAAGCTGGATTTAAAAAGGGCAGAAAAATACGCATAATTAACTTTAAGTCTTAAGATCATGTCAATCCCATAATCATAAATATATATAAATATAAAATTGATTTAAAAAGGCAAATATAAACTATTTTCTACCAACGTCAAAAATGAGACTGTACTCAAATCGACTGTTTCGACTTTTTTGTTTTTTTTTATGTGTGTTACCTGATATCTTCTCTCTAGGTGAACCGATTTCGATGATTCTTTTTTTATTTGAAAGCTGGTGCTTCTCATATGGCCTCATATAAATTGATCAAGGTCTGACCAATAGGTTTGAGTTATTCTTAATAATTAATATTGAGGTTGGTTGTACAAAATTTTTAATTTTAAAACGACAAAGACGACCCACGTGATTAAATAACAATCTTTAAAACAATCACTATCACTATTACATAATTAATACACACAGGATATAGGCCTCCCTCATAGATTGCTACAAAGTATGGTCCTGAGCCTCCTGCATCCATTGACTGCCTGTTTATTAGTCGATGGATGCAGGAGGTTTCATCAGGTCGTCACTCCATCTATTAATTTTAATACCAGTTACTAGACTCCACAGAATCAGTAATTCATTTATGGGGCATTGTATACGCTTTTACAACAAAATCCGAGAACATATTCAAAGTTTGTCAATAAACAAGTTTAAAAGTTTTATTAAAGAGAAACTGTACAAAAAGGGTTATTATAATATCAAGGAATACATGAATGAAAATAACCCCTGGGAATAAGGTGATCGCCACCATGCTGGTTCTATGAAAAATCATTTAAAATTGTATAAACGAAATTATTGTTAAGTGATGTTTGAAAAAAAAAATCTCGCTGGGTTTCTTGCTGGTTCTTTCCAGGACAGTGGTATTTTCCGAACCAGTGGTAAATAAAAAAATGACTTTCAATAAGAATTATGTAATAATCAATATTGAATAAAAAATTATTCTATTCTATTCTATTCTATTAGGAGGTTGTATAACACCGCGTCTGCCCATATGAGGTGGCCCCGCTTTGAGAGCCTTTCCTTTTCTATTAAGTAATCATAAAACACATACCTTGCAGATAAAGTTAGGGTTAGTCTGTAATTTTTGAATTTAGTTATGTATGTTAATTTTGTAAATAAGGTTAACAAACAGGTACACAGCCCACCTGACGGTAAGTGGATGCAATGGCTCATAGACACCTACATCTATTTTCGATTAGAAATCAAAATGCAGATGCGTGGTCACCCCAGAGGACTTAGATTTAATGTCAAGAGGGTATCTATATTACGCCTACTATAAGCGCAAAATACGCGTTCAAGCACCATTATTTCTTGATCTATTCTAATAAATGCTGTTAAATAAAAAAAAAAGAAAAGAAGATAGGTCGCTGAAAAAATTACAAGGTTCTATAAATTGTGAAAAATTGTTCTTACTCAATAATTTATAAATAATGAGGTACAAATGGATAACGCTATCCGTCTTAAGGGCGTTGGTTCCACAGTTCGAGGTATGGCCTGGCCTGTACTCAAGCTACTTTAACTATAAAATTTAAAGGTATAGGTGTAAGAAATCTTTCTAGCGTTACGTTTTCCGCTTTCCTTGCTTCTTCGCGAACAGTAGGTGATATTTTTTTAAATACAGATAGACGTGACAAACACTCTGCACCAGCGAGAATATTTCATTGGAAATTAAATTTAAAAAATGTGGCAATATCGTTGTTACGGAGTGGGCAGAAGATTTTTTCATATTTTCTAAAAAAATCCATACAAACCGAGATCAGGCCTGCTTTCTAGTAAGGAATTTTACACGCTTTACCATCAAGTAATCTCGGCATATTGCTTAACGGAGAATACTGGCGAATAGCCGTAGGAATACAACCGGGAGCGGTGACATGTGATCCTCATTAGTACCCTTGTGGGAGCTGAGTTAACTAGATTTTTTGTAAGTTTTCATGTGAGAACAGTGCAAGTAGGTTGCCCTGTCACCGTTCTCCAAACGAAGTTTTACGAAGGGCTCATGTTTCAATAAATGTTCACTCGGTTCTAGAGCCTTGTAGAATATTTCGAGACGATGACAGAATATCTATATTTTATTCAAGTTCTACGCCAACAAATTCGCGGGTAAAAGTTAGTATGAAATAAAAATAGACAGGAAATTGGCTAAGTAAGGGGATGAGTTTGTATATTAGGGCTATATGTATTTAGCAGGGATGGTAGACATGACAAGGATATAGAACGAAGAGTGAATACAGGACACAGCGAAGACAAGGCTTTTAATTCTATTGTGGGACATATATATATATATATATATATATATATATATATATATATATATATATATATATATATATATATATATATCTGAATGACAGGGTGAGAAATAGTGTGATAAGAGAAATGTGTAGTTTGCAAGATGATGTTGTGACTAGGATTAAGAAAGGAATGCCTCGGTGGTTTGGTCATGTAGAAAGAATGAATGAGGAAAGAGTGACAAAGCAAATTTATGTTGCAGAGGTGAATGGCAGAGTCGGGAAGGGTCGCCCTAGGCGAAAGTTTATCGACCAAATTGGCGATACATTGAAAATGGGCCAAATTAAGAGTACCTTTAACCGACGAGCGTGTATGCGTAGGTATATGGATGTGGAGGAAGCAAGAGAGGTGTGTCAGGATCGTGCCAAATGGAATTCCATAGTCTCTGCCTACCCCTCTGGGTGACAGGCGTGAGTGTTTATGTATGTTTATGTATGTATATATATTTGATATATCAAACAAGGAATGTATGGCAATTCACAATGCTGTATTAAAAATAACCATAATATTAATGCGGTAAAATGCGGTCATTAAGAAGTTTGTTAGTTGTGATATCACATGATGGGATGAGAAATTTGTGTAACGAGAGAAAAGTGTGATTTACAAGATGGTGTAGTGACCAGGATCGCTTCGGTGATTTGGATAATAAGGAAAGGGTTAAAAAGCAAATTTATGCTGCAGTAGTGAGTGGCAGTGTTGGGAATGGACAAATTTCGATATATTTAAGATATAAAAGTATCGTTAACCGACGAACGTGTATGATGTAGTTAAATAGACGTAAAAAAGCGGGAGAGGTGTGTAGGTACTCACATTTTACTTGGCGGAGAATTTAATTTACATTTTATTTTTATATATGTATATAACGGTTTTGTTTAAAAACGTATACTTTGATGAGATCAAATTTTTAATATTTAAAAATTATGAATATACAGAAATATTAAAAATTATGGAAATAAAGGTACTTAACAAATTATTTCGCATTTAATTATAATATTATTTTATATGAATTTTGTAATTAATGTCTATATTTTTAGTATTATGAGTGTCATACTCATAGTGCTTGTTCAGTGCATATTTTCGTTGCCTCTATCATTATGAATTAAGTATTCTAGATTATAATTTTTTTACTAGCGATCCACCCCATCTCGACAACAGCGCCACCTACCGGGTAAAAATGTGAATCGAAACCATGTAGAGACCCATTCAAACACACACAAACAATTTCATCAAAATCAGTCGAGCCGTTTTTTAGTTTAAGCGAGACTAACGGACAGCAATTGATTTTTATATATAGAGAAGATATGAAATAATGTTAATTTGTTTTTTCTAAAGTTAATACGGAGTAAAAGTAAAATAAAAGTTACAGCCTATATACACGTACTCCTTTTTGTATGGTCCTTACGACGTTTTCGTTCACCGCAGAGCATATGGGTAATTAGGCATTTAAAATTTAAATTGACAACTTCTTTCGTGACATTCTTCAGTCTAGATTAGAAAATAATATTTCTTCAAGCTTCTACAAATAACATAAAAGAGCCTTAAGCAAGGAGGCCTCCTCTCTTCAAATGAATTCCACTGAGCAAGACTTAAAGTCGCAGACTTTAAATTTTGCGGTTGAAGGTTTTCTTAGGTCGTCAATTTTCAGATGAAAAATCAGTATATTTTATAAGAGTAGTTCTCAGTTAGAAACAGTTCCGGCTGCAACATAGCGTCCCACAACCTCAAGCTATGTTTCATCGTTTTCAGCGAATGATTCTGAGTCAGAGTTATCGTTTAGGCATTCGACGTACTCACATAATCTATTATTAGTACAAGCTAAATATATATTGGTCTCTTTATTGGAATATACAACATGTCTTTGCGGAAGTACCTTTTGAAAAATATGCAGCTCCCATAATTATTTCTTATATTTACGCGAACACTATACATTAAATAAAACCATTTTTACGCTTTTATCACTTATATTTTTTTTAAATTAAACCCGATATTTATAAAATAGTGTTATTCAATATACAGTTCCTGTTCCCATAACAAACATTTTGCGACGAGGTAGAGTTACGCTGCAGCTGTATAACTGCTACAGCACTTAGGTCTGCTAGGCCGAGAAGAACGATGCTGGCACTGAATATTAGTTAAGTAAAAAATAAAGTCATAACCTAAACACGTCCCACTCCTGGGCACAGGCCTTCTCTCATTTCTAAGAAGATTTTAAGGCAAAGAATATACCGCTCTGCCCCAATGGCTGTTGGCATATTTCAGTTGCCTTCGAAATATTGTTTTTTAAATTTCTTATTCACGAGCACGTGGTAAATCTGAACTTTTAACTCCAATTAACAATTATATTGGTGCCTGCGAAGATTGAACCCATATCAGTAGAAAGTTAAAGCTAAAGTTAGAGCTTACTAAGTTCCACTCCTGGGCACAGGACTCCTCTCATTTCTGAGCAGGGTTTGGGGCTAGGAAAAGTCCTGCACTGTCCTAATACGTGTTGGTGGATTTCCCATGTCTTCGATTTTTTTTTGAATTAATTTCTAAGACATGCAGGTTTCTTCCCGATGTTTTCCTTTACCGTAGAGCACGTGGTAATTTTAAAATATCAGTACTTAACGTAAAATAACAGAACAACGCTGCTGTGCTTTAAAGTAAGAATGTAGATATTTTAAAATTTTATAATTTTAGATAAGATTTTCAAATACAAGTGCAATTGCATAAAATAACGTATTATATGTACTCATATATTATGTAGAAACATTTCCTTTCAGTATTTTAAAGAACTAATTAAATTGAGTGAGTCTTTCATATATTCATATACAGTAACCGCACACTTAAAAGCCATTAATACCCCAGAGATGATGTATTTACGAGACTAGCGCCTTGCAAATATCGTAAAGTTCAGTTAAAGTCTGTATTTTACTGAGATACATAAAGCTGACTTAGATATATGAGCCTTAGTCTAGTGTAATGAGTTTCGAAGTCAGTTTATTTTCTGTCATTGTATTCGTACCTTGTTTTATATTTCTCAATTATGGGATCTCTTTCAGTAAATGTAAAAAACTTTAAACTACTTGTAGTAAAAATGCTGGAATATTTTATGTATATTTAAATACGAAAGTTAAAGTAGTTTCTTATACCATAAATAAGTTTTATGATCAATAATTTCTAAAAAGAAATATTTTGTTAATAACCTTATGTTTGCGCATATAATTAAAAATAAACTGCTGACAAATTTTCTTATTTATTAATGCGTAATGAATATTTGCTGGACATGGATCTCTCCGTTTATAGAAATTACGAATAAGGCAAATGCTCTACGCTAAAAAAGGACAGGCTCATGTTTAGCCGTGTACGTTTACGACCTATGAAAAAGAGGGATTTGATCTTGAAATCACATTTTTGAAAATCTTACGATGTCTTTTACAGGTATTTTTCATCATTTTTATAACTAGCTGATTCATACCAATGTTTTTTATGGACGTAATGGTGACAAACGAGCACTCAGTCCACCTGATGGTAAATGAGTTCTGTGGCCCATAGACATCTACATATATCTTGGATTAAGAATCAAAATGAATAGATGTAACTATTCCCAATTAAGAATTAAAATGTAGATGCTTCGTTAGCTCTGACTACAATAGTTGTGGAATGGCGTCGTACCTCTCTTTACGAGTTCGTACGCTGTTTTCTCTATATATTATGGTTTCTGATCTCTTAAAAACTGATGTTCTAATCAGATGACAATGTCAAATAAAATATATTACACACACTTCACTGGTGTTCAAAGGTCTCATCTCAATTATGAAATAATTTTTGGAGCAGGAAAGAGACAACCGCGCCGCGCTAACCCCTGACTGTTGGTGGACTTCACTCGAAATATTTATTTATTTATTAGAAATTTAAGTTTTCTCACGGTGTTTTATATTACTACCGAGAAACTACATTGCAGTGTATGATACTTTAATGTGTGAATATTTTGCAATGACTCAAAAAATCTTATACGAGGGCTGCACTAAAAGTATCGGGAATGGAATATTTCCACTATTCCTGTCATATTAAAATCTTTCTAATTGAAAAGTCCTTGGTTTTAAAAATCGAGTACCATTTATTTATTTAAAAAAAGATTTTCGGTCTTGTCACAAGGTTTTGGCAAACTTCTTTTGTCGTTGAGAAAATGGAATTGACTCGAGAAAATTCAAGAGCGATGATTTATTATGACTTTCGAAGTGGTTTAACACAAAAACAGTGTGTTGACCGGATGATTTCTGCATTTGGTGATGAAGCCCCATCCAAAACCACAATTTATCGCTGGTATGCTGAATTTCAACGTGGACGTGTCAAGCTCAGTGATGATCCCCGTCAAGGTCGTCCAAAAACTGCAGTCACCCAAGAAAACGTTGATGTTGTGCGTAAGCTGATTGAGGAAGATCGACATGTGATATACCGCGAAATTCAGGCAACTTTAGATATTGGCATGAGTCAAATACAAATAATCTTGCATGAACAATTAGGTGTAAAAAAGTTGTTTGCCCGATGGATACCGCATTCGCTCTGTTACTTACTTACTTACTTATCGTCACGCACAATCCCTGACGGGGTAGCCAGAGAGAACAGATCGCCAAGTGTCACGATCCTTACATACTTCTTTCGCTTCTTTCAGATTCATTATCTTCTTCATACATGCACGTCTAGGTATCCGAGTACTCTTGACCCTCCCCTCTTCGAGCAGTTTGCTCACATGGTCTTCGAAAGATAGTCTCGGTCTACCTCGACACCTTTTAATATTAACTTTCGCGCTATATATTTTCTTCACCATTCGGTCTTCACTCATTCTCTCAACGTGCCCAAACCATCGAAGCACGCCCTTATCAATTTTTGTGATAAGGTCATCTTTCAAACCTGCCATATTGCGAATCTCTTCGTTTCGCTTCCGGTCGGCCATGGTAACGCCGCACATTTTACGAAGAGATCGCATCTCCACTGCATTCAACTTGCTTTTATGCTTCTTCTGGCATACCCAGGTTTCCAGGTGCAAGGCGTGCACTCTTCACTACGCCTTGCCTTTTAACTAACGCAGTCAGGGCACCATTGACTTTGTCCCCGGCAGCGCATTCGCTCTGTGAAGAGCAAAAAGCGGCTCGCGTTACTTGGTGCGTCAGAACTCTCGAAAGATTCCACGCAGGATCCTCAAATGCTGTATACAACATCGTATCAGGTGACGAATCCTGGATATACGCGTACGAACCCGAAACGAAAAACCAGTCACGAGTTTGGGTGTTCGAAAATGAGTTAAAGCCAACAAAAATTGTTCGTTCACGGAGTGTTGCAAAAAAAATGGTGGCCATGTTTGTCTCCAAAACCGGCCATGTTAAGACTATTCCTCTTGAGGGATAAAGAACGGTTAATGCAGAATGGTATGCTAGCATTTGTTTGCCACAGGTCGTTTCTGAACTCCGTAAACAGAACTGCAACCGCCGCATCATCCTCCATCACGACAATGCGAGTTCTCACACCGCACACAAAACAAAAGAGTTTTTAGAGCAAGAAAACATAGAATTATTAGACCGTCCGCCGTACAGCCCCGACCGAAGCCTTAATGATTTCTATACTTTCTCTAAAATAAAGAATTTCATCACCTGAAGAAGCTGTGGACGCCTACAAAACGGCCATTTTGGAGACCCCAACTTCCGAATGGAATGGTTGCTTCAATGATTGGTTCCATCGTATGGAAAAATGTGTCAAATTTCACGGATAATACTTCGAAAAGCAATAAATACATTTTTAAATAGTGATGTTGTGTCACTTCCTTGATTCCCGAAATTTTCAGTGCCGCCCTCGTAAGATGTGTATCAAAACTTATTGTAAAAAATAACGCAATACCTTACTTTATTTCCCTGATAAAACTCCAATAATCCGAGTGAGACAAAACATACACAAGTGTTCTGCGTAACGATCTAATCAATCAAAATATGTTTCTTATCAATAGACGCGTCACTGAACTTTTTCCTTTGTATATGTATGACGTAGGTTCGCTATCGGCTTATCTTGGTAATTATTTGAAGAATGTATTTATCGGATCTTCACTGAAGAGACAATTGTTCTTTCAATATATCACTATTGCTCCTTCATTATCGCAACATGCCAATAGGGTTATTCATCAGTCATCACCTAATGACAATAGACCTAAACAATGGCGATATATTAATAATAGGTTAAATAATTTTGAGTTTACTTATTTGTTATTAGTTTTTAACAAATTGGTGCAACTTAAAATATTTTTTATTCATTTTGCACATAGATTATTATATATCGTAGTGAAAATATTTCATATATTTCTCCAACTTTTTCTTATATGTTATGATTTTTGTAAGAGAGATTAAATCGTACAATAGATTTTAAACTAAGCCTTATATCAAACCTTAATTTTTATCAATCGTGTAATCAATGATTGTGTAGTTAATTGAATTATTTAAATCAGTATAGTTATTTGGCAAAAACTAGATGAGTGACTTAAAACCAATGATATTATATATATAAAAATAATATCATTGCTTAAAACTAATACGTGATTAATGAAAATATGAATAAATTGCTTATCATGGCGAGGAAGTAATGGGGCGGGATTTCGATTGAAATTTAAACGATAAAAAAAACACTGCACATGGTTTTTAATATAATTACGTCGTTGTCGAGAAGTAAATTGCGTGAATAAAGAGGTCGGTACAGTAGTCATTCATTTTATTTAATTATAGCTTGAATGAATAGCCCGCGACCCTCTTTATCAGAGGACTTCTCTGCGAGCGACTGGCACACTCAGCGCTTGTTTACGAAGTTGTTTAGAGTCAAATTAAACTTATGAATGGTATAGATTTTGTAATAAGAATTGAATAATCACCAACATTATCGTACGTTGAAGAAAGTGGTGCTAAAAATACCACGACGATTACATTATATCAAACAAATAAAGTTGAAATAAAAACAATCTTTGCGTAAAATACTCGTATTTCTATAAATTACTATGTTTCAACTCGATTGTCATCCGATATTTTTATACTAACTTTACTTAGAACAAACGTGCAATTGGTTATTAGATAATTTTTATAGATATATCAATGGATTGGTTATCTAGTAAGTGCAACCGACCAATCTGCTGCCTTAGCTTAGTTTAAACACGGATTCACGCTCGTACTTTACGCAACGCATAAATACTCATTGTTTTATGTTTGTTAAAGAACAATAGATCTTATTGCTATGCGTTTGGAGCTACTGTTACGTGCTTGTGAATGTAAAAACTACAAACAGTTGGTTTGGACTTGTTGGCGACAATCAGGCTGCGTGGGCACTATCGGCCGCGGCGAGGTCGCGCCACTCACCCTGCTATCGCGGCCACGCTCTGTGCGCCTCATTAGCTCTATTAATAATTCATCTCGTATCTCACCCTATTGTTCTGCGAAATTGTTTTCCAGCCGAGTGAATGCACCTTGGACGGGATGTATAGGTATTATACCTGTTCTGTTTTATGTACTCATATGTATGCGGCTTTGTTAAGTTGTATACGGCATGAAGAATTAGCTTGACCATTCGTCCGAAGAAAGAGTAAATAAACTCTGTCTAAACGAATGGGTCGGCTCGACAGGGAGGAACACGCTTTCACAGAATACCAGCATTAAAATAGCAGCTTAACACTGTTAGGCAGGTTATGGTGATACTTAATTACTTGTATAATGTTAAATCTCTCAAACCTACAACTACCATAATAAATGACTTATTCTATTGTATTCTATTCTACCGCTGTGTTTCCTATGATGAATGTAGAGAACCGGAGACTCGTTCAGGCATTCCATCTTAGTCCTCACGGCTGACAACGCAACTGTATTTTGATTCTTTATTGAGGATAGATGTAGATGTCTATGGGTCACAGCAACCACTTACCATCAGGTGGTCTGTGTGCTCGTTTGTCACCCTATCCTATAAAAAAAAACATCGGTCTCTACTGTGGACATCCTCATTATGAAGTGTATCACTCAGAGAAACTGAGCACATCGCTCTCCATAGCTCGTTGAGCCATACGAGTAAAAGCTTCATACGAGTGAGATAATCCACACGAAATTTACAACAAATAATATAAGCGACACCAAATTTACGGCGCATTTCAGTGACAGATGTTATTTGAGATAAGAATAGCACAGGATTACAAAAGTACCTGATGTTAAGCAGCTGTGAAAATGGTACATTAGTTCAAATGAAATTTAGAAGAAACACTACATCCTAATTTATAGTTTATATGTTCTAATAGAGAGTTTTGCGAAATATTTATATAATCCCCGTTTAAATAGCACCAACCAAATTTATATTAAGGTATGCGTTTTTTTATAGAATAAGGGTGACAAACAAGTGACAAACAAGCACACATTCCACTTGACGGTCAGTGGTTTCTGTGGCCCATAGGCATCGACATATACCTTCGTTTGCGAATTAAATGCAGATGCGTTGTCAGCCGTGAGGACTAAGATAGAATGCCTCTTTTCCAGTAAAAAGGGTCTCCGGTTCACTACACTCACCATACGAAACACAGCAGCATTAAGCCGCTATTTTACTTTGGTATTCTGTGTGAGCGTGGTCCTTCCCCGGTCGAGCCTACCCATTCGTGCTACAACTATAGTATTAATATAGCTGCAGCATGGCTCTACCACGTATGACCATTTTTTTTTCAAGTTGTCTATTTTTCACGCTTTTATTATGTCCCTTTCTTGTTTTTATGTCGTTCCGGGTGGAATTTACAAATTGATTTTGAACTAAATTCCCGATGAGCTGGAAACCTGAGATTTCGAATATAACACAAATTCGGATGATAATGCAAGAATAAGATAAAAAATATTTTAATTTTTTTAAATTTCACTTGATAATGTTTTTATTATTTATTATTTAGGACAATCAGAAATGAAAGCACATTATAATATATTAATCAAATAATAGGAACATTAATAATACGTAACGTAATATAAGGTTTAAAACAAAATATATCTATCCGCTGACTGATACGAGGTTGTGACAATTGACTGATTAAGGAAGATCTATTTACTCAAAAATATTAATCCGTCCGGTGGGCTCCAGCATTACGATCTCAACTCTGCACAGACCTATTTGTGCAGCCAATGACTTATCTCGCTACGCATACGCTACGCGTGCTTTTTAAGAAATGCATGCCAGTTGGAAAATCTCGAAAAGCATATATATACATGCGTCTCAGTCGTTTGCCAATATAAAATATGGAGGATGTTACAAATGGTTATGAATTATAAGCTATTACATAACGCAAAGTTTACAAACGTAAATAAAGAAAGGGCATAAAAAATAAGAGTGACACGATACGGTTCATAGATACCTGCATCTATACTCGATTAAGAGTCAAAGTATGGATGTATTATTAAAGATTTTGTTGTTTTCGGAGATTTTCCAACTTTGTTCCTTCGCCTACGTTATTACTAAATAATCTAGTTTTTACTACAGATTGATACTGATTATATGATTGATACTGCAGATTTTTATAAATCGTCCAGTATAAAAACACCGGATATAAAAACACGACTGAACTGAACTGAATTCCTATTAAATAATCTTTACATATAAAAAAACCGGCCAAGTGCGAGTCGGACTCGCGCACCGAGGGTTCCGAACAAATCCGTAGGTTATAATTATTAAAAATATTTTTAATATATGATGTAGCTAAAATTTTATGCGTTTCGCAATTTTTACTTTATCTATGCTATAATACGTTGCCTTGTACCAAATTTTAAGATTCTGAGTTAACGGGAAGTACCCTGTAGGTTTTGATTCCCTTGCGGCATAATATTTGCGGCATAAACGGCTGTATCTTTTGATTGCGTTGGCTTAGAAGTTTGATTTGTTCACAACTCCAAGGGACCGTAGACTTGAGTATTTGATATGAATTTCAGCTTGATACCTCCACGCGTTTCTGAGAAAAGGGGTCTTGACAGACAGACAGACAGACAGACGGACAACAAAGTGATCCTATAAGGGTTCCGTTTTTTCCTTTTGACGTACGGAACCCTAAAAGTACGTGTCACGTTGTTTGTCCGCGATGGACTCCTAAACTACAATTATCTGTTAGCTCCAAACGATTCTGTCAGATGACGATATCTGTTGACTTGATTGAGTAAATATTTAATAGATGGCGTTATTTTAAAAATGCAAACGTTTAATATAAGCTACAATTTCGTAGTATAACCACCACGTGTTGCTGTAAGTATTCAACAAATAGAACCGATTTCAAAAAAAAATTGCAGACTGTGTGCAGCTAGGTCCAACTTGAGAGATAGGAAAGTTTTTATCCCGATAAGTGACCCTCAATTTTTTTATTGCTAATTTCAGGAGTTTTTTTGGGAAAGCAAATGGTCGTTCGGAAAGGGCAGAACAACGTCTGCCTGGTCAGCTAGTACTTTTATATTGCATTATGCATAAACTATACTTTGAAATTTCTAGCTTTCATTATAACCAAATTTACCATGTAGTGGCGGTATAAGAATATCAACTACCCCATATCATCCTGTGGTTGTCGTAAGAATCAGGAGATCGGCGACTGCATCTTCCTAATAACGATTAAAAATAAAAACAATGCGGTTGCAAACCCGCTTGCCAAGCGTGGCAACTATAACAAAGATGGCCCCCTATGAGGCAACTATGGGGGAGGCTTATGTTCAGCGGTGGACTTTAATAGGCTGTATCAGTAACGGTAACGGTAACGGTAACGATTAAAACCAAATAATTTTTTTTATTTATATTACATTCCGAACGTGATTTACTTATAGAGAATTGTTACGATGTTCTAATTTATTAACGTAATCATTGTTATTTGATAAAGGGAAAATGTTATTTGATATGAGTCTTATAATTTTCTTTCTCGCCTCTGAGTACGAATAATTTAGTACTGAGGTGGTAACACATCTAAATAATACATTAGTACCTTAGAAAGTAGATCTAGAAATATGGTGGATTTATTGACTGAGATACCTCGATGGAATGTAAGTATTAATACGAAAGTTTTATATAAATAGCTATATAATTATAATAATATAGAGTTAAATTACGACGTTATGCCTGTGCAAACGCTTTATTCAAGCAATAAGTAAAGATGCACCTTTCTCCTTGAACTCCATCTCACTTAATTGATTTAAGTACCTGGATCCAAGTTTAACTGAAGACGACGATTTTACATATGATCCAGCCACCTGAGGAATATTCATCGTCATCTTCATCATCAACCTGTAACAGTCCATTAATAGACATACGAGTAAGCGCCCGCCATTGTAGAAAGTGTTCATGAAGAATTGCTCATAATTGGATATGGTAATGAATTGCGACTACATATATTTATTGCCCATATAGGGAAAATGACAAGGAGTTGTTAATTAATAACGCCACTAACCACAAATTTATGAAAAATATCTTATTTACACTGCTTGCTTTGCCCTTTTTGGCTTCTTCCGTCGATATGAGAAAGAACTTATGTAAGTTATATTTTGTGCTCAAAGTTAAAATAACAATATTTTTATCTAATGGTTGTTTGCCTCACATTATTATTTCAACAGTAAAGAGAATTTTCAATAATCTCCATTATTGGCAAGCGGATTGGCAATTGGTTATTCGGCGATAGGCTATTTGACGCTGCTCGTCGTCGTCGATCTTAGTATTTTACGTCTAACGTTAACGGGATTTCTATCATCATCATCATTACAGCCGTTCGGAAGTCCACTGCAGAATATAGCCTCCCCCAAGGAATGCCACAAAGCACGGTCCTGAGCCACGTGCTTCTATCGACTTCCTGCATGTCTTACCAGGTCGTCACTCCAGATTACTACGGATACTATACTACGGATTAGTAAGCTTAAGTGCCAATGAGCCGGTCATATAGCTCGAAGAACCGACAACCGATGGGGAAAAAGATTCTGCAGTGGTAGCCTTGTACCGATAGGGGAAGTGTAGGGTGATCTTCCACTAGATGGGATTGTTATACTACTGTATATTGAAGGCCATGAGATTTTTCTGGAATTTCCCATAGTCGCCTCCAAAGATACCTAGGAAATGAAATCACCCCTTGTAAGAAACACTGGAAATAATGACACAAGGCGAATAGGTTATGATTTATTTATATATTTATTTATTAAAAATTGCATTTCAAAGCATAATATTCCCGCCAACACGTAAAATACCCGTTTCAGGCGGAAGACAGCCCGTTGCAAACTATGACTATCGCATTCCTCTTATTATGACTATTCCTTATGGAATTCTTTATCAGTACCTTGAAGAGACGAAAGTATGCAGAAAAAATAAACATATATAACATTAAATTAGGAATACACCAAGTAATGTTTGTATTAATCTATGGGTATACATATATCATAATTATTAAGTGGCGAAGCTTGCGAAGACACTTATTGATTTCACGAAGTCTGTCCGTCTGTCCGTCTGTCCCACGATTATCTCGAGAACGGTTTCGAATTTTCAAATTCTGTTTTCAGCAATCGATTACTGATCACCCAGGCATCTGAACCTCCTATTTTGGAACTGATTGCTCAACGGCAACCGTTAGAAACCGATACAAAGCTGATTGCTTCGCCACTTTGCTATGCTGTTAGCTTGCTAGGTATATTTAATAATATTATTAAATAAATTTTGCTATTCTGTTAGCTTGCTAGGTATATTTAATAATATTATTAAATAAACCTAGCAAGCTAACAGCATAGCAAAGTGGCGAAGCAATCAGCTTTGTATCGGTTACTAACGGTTGCCGTTGAGCAATCAGTTTCAAAATAGGAGGTTCAGATGCCTGGGTGGGTATATTTAATAATATTATTAAATAAATTTTGCTATGCTGTTAGCTTGCTAGGTGTATTTAATAATATTATTAAATAAACCTAGCAAGCTAACAGCATAGCAAAGTGGCGAAGCAATCAGCTTTGTATCGGTTTCTAACGGTTGTCGTTGAGCAATCAGTTTCAAAATAGGAGGTTCAGATGCCTGGGTGATCAGTAATCGATTGCTGAAAACAGAATTTGAAAATTCGAAACCGTCCTCGAGATAATCGTGGGACAGACGGACAGACATCGTGAAATCAATAAGTATCTTCGCAAGGTTCGCCACTTAATAATTATACTATCTCCTTGTCCGAGAGGTTCCTTACAACGTTTACTATGCCATATTCTATACCAGTACATCACAGTTATCTAAAACCTTAAATAAATTTTGGAACGGCAGAACGTATGCACAACACTATATCCACGCATCCGTCAAATGCAATGTCATCATTACGTTTTTTGTGCCAGCCGTCACGGTGTGATTTTATAAATTTTGTTATAAAAACCAAATATGCTTAGTTTAATATTAAATGTTTTGTATCCCTAACCTACCACAACTATATTTATTACATGCCTGCGTGGTAATATTGGGTTATACTTTGGAAAAAGAAGATATTCCAAATGGAGCAAACCGATTAAAGGTAAACAAGAATCATCTTGTTTCGGAGGTACGTGTAAAAATCTAAAAAATCACTTTTTAATAAAATCAGATTCACTGTGTATCGAAATATTTAACATCAAGCATGAATAAATAAGAAAAGGAAAATACTCAGGTTGATACAATATCACCATCTTGTTGGACTAGATATCATGCAATACTGAGATACAAAAACAATCACTATGGTATTAAAACTGCTGGGAAAATATCTATAACATGAGTTATATGGATACAAACAGATCATTAGAACGATTACTTCGAATATATATGCGTTCATGTATATATAATAAAATAGGAAAGAAAAATAGTCAGGCTGAAATGCCATCAACATCTTGGGACAGGATTTTCTGGTAGACATTCTGCAGTGCAGAGATGTAGGTGCAAATTACTAAGGACTTAAAACTGTTGGAAAGAATATCTAGCATAAGTTATATAAAATGCTATATAAAGAATATTAGACCTATAATTTAGAGGATATACATGGTATTAAATACTCAGACCATCAGAACTATCACTTATGAGGACAGACATGGTTAACTATTTATACCTTAGAACTATCACTTAAGAGGCCAGACAGGTTTTGAATTGACATATAAAGCACTACCATTAGAGGAAAGACATTAAGATGGGCTAGGCCTCGGAAGACATCACTGCAGGCCTTAAACCATTAGAGCTATCACTTAGAGAATAGACATGGTTAATTATTCAGACCTTAGAGCTATCACTTAGAGGTTAGACAGGTTTTGAATTGACATACAAAGCGCTATCAATAGGAAGTAAAACATTATGCTGTACTGGGATTTAGAATAAAAATAAGTAAGAGTATAATTTTTATAACAAAGGGGATTAATATTATGAGTGCAACATAATGAAAAAGTTGTTACAAAATTACAGATGTAAAAATATCAGAAAGACTTATGGGGTTCGTCAAAAAGAAATCCGAAAATTGTCAACATAAGAGAACCCCCCACATGATCACTGGGCATCAAGATAGCAAATTATATTCCAATATACCGAACAAATTATATACCCTAAGATTGCAACTAAACTTTTCATTATTTTATCGGATAATTCTGATTTGGGAAATAAATAAGTGCTCTTAATAAACTTAACTTATGATTTTATTAAGGTTATGTAAAACTTTGAGGATCCTTAAAAATTGGCAGAACAAGTAAGAAATAATAACTGAATTCTGGGACGAAACTACCCTGTTGCTCAAGGTGAGAGTCAGTTTACTAGTGCCTAAAATTGTAATTCCCAAACAAATTATGAGATTTATAAACACATGTTAAAATTTAAAGACAGTATATTATTACATATTAATATGTAGACACTATTAAAAAGTTACATAATGTGACATGCCCCTTCTGTCTGGAAGGGGAGAGGCCTATGTTCCGCAGTGGACTTTTGTAGGCTGCAACGGATGGATTTTTTTTATAGGAGAGGGGGCAAACGAGCATGTGGCTCACCTGATGGTAAGTGACTACCGCCGCCCATGAACAAGTGCAACACCAGGGAGGGAATTGCAGATGCGTTGCCGGCCTTTTGAAAAGGATAATATGACATGAAAGTAAGAAAAGACGTGATATGAGAACCGTTTTATCTTGATATTGAATATCAAGAGGTTACAGGTTTAAATAGTCTTAATAGATTATACATTTTAATGCAACCGTTTAGAAAAATCTGAAAGATTGGAATATAATTACTTTATAAAATTATTGGAATTTACTTGGCTCCATACAGAGCGTATGAAGCCAATTTTGGTATATCTGCAAAAAAAAAAATAATATTGCCCACCCAGTGATGGACTTACAATAATTTTCACAAATTATTAAAAGAGTAATAAAAAGAGAACAGATGTAACAGATGTATGATAATAAAAAAACTAAATTTTCATGACCTTAGTTTTATTGTAAATTTTAACAAATTAACAAAATATAATTAAAAAACTCAGTAACAGAAATTATACACCGAATTATTACGATTGATGTAATAAAACTATTTAAAAAGAAAGTCATTGAAGTCAAAAATTAGCCTATGGAGCAATTTTCTACTGTTTGGCACATTCTAGCCATACCATGATTAATGAATTAAATTTATACAAAGGCACATTGTTACAACTGAGCTGTATTATATAGCTTAGTATTACCTAAGTTACAAGAAAAAAAGCAGTGTTTAGCATCATAAGGTTTTAAATATAATAATGAGGTGCAAAATGCATCAACGGCTTACAGCGGTACATAATTTGGGAACTTACAAAATTCACTACTTAAAACAATTGTACATTGAACAATGAAAAAGACATTTCAAAATGATGATAGTAAACAATTTTACTATTATAAGATATTTAAAGGTTATGACAAGTTAAAATATAAGTTATATGTTAGCCGTACCGACCCTGCCAACTACATATATCGGCCAATTTCAATTACCTCCATACTCTGAAAGATTACGGAGCGTAAATTGAACGCCCACCTCATGGCATACCTACAGCAAAATGATCTCCTCAGTGATTGCCAGTACGGGTTTCGCCGAAATCGATCAACTAGGGACCTTCTAGCGTATGCTACTCACATATGGGGCGAAGCCCTTGAGAACAATGGTGAAGCACTTGCTCTTTCCTTCGATATTTCGAAGGCCTTGGACAGGGTTTGACACGCTAGTCTATTGGGCAAGCTTTCAGCGAACGGCTAATCCCCTGGCCTGATTTTCTGGGTGAAGGACTTTCTGAGTGAACAGTCTTTCCGGGTTGTCGTTGATGGCTGTTCATCCGATACTGTGGCGACTAACGCCGGTGTTCCTCAGGCGTCCGTTCTCTCCGCAACTCTCTTTCAGCTGCATATAAATGATCTGCTCATTCCCGGTATCTATGGGTATGCAGACTACAGCACAGTTGTGGAGAGATACCAACCAAGCGCCCGAGCCAGTCGGGATAAAATTCAGTCAGAAAGAGAGGCTATGGTTGAGCGTGTGAGTCTCACACTACAGGCAGTCTCCGAATGGGTCGATGCCAATCTCGTGAGATTTAACGCCTCCAAAACAGAAGCGTGGCTTTTTACTGCTAAAAGGAGCTCGCTCACCTTGGCTCCTACTTTCCGGAATGTATCCTTGGAGTACACTGACCGCCTTCAGTTGTTAGGGATTGAATTTTCTCCGAACCTCAACTATGGGCGGTTCGTTGAGTTCAGAGCCAAAGCAGCCGCAAGGAGACTTGATGTCCTTGCAAGGGTGCGGCGGTACTTCACGCCGGGGCAGTTTCTTACCTTACATAAAGCGCAAGTCCGGTCGTGCATGGAGTGCTGCTGTCACATATGGTCTGGTGCTGCAAAAAGCCACCGTGCAGCATCGGATTCAGTGGAGAGACGTGCTAAGATGCTCATTGGTGACCTCGATTTGGTTGAAACCAATCTTGTCAGCCTCGAGCACAACAGGCGTAGAGTAGCCAGTCTCTCGGTATTCTATAGGATACATTTCGCTGAGTGTGCGCAGGAATTACACGCTTTAATTCCTCCCTCTCCTTTCCACCATCGGACAACCAGACGGTCAGCGGGTTTTCATCCCTTTATTGTCGATATTCCACACATTAGAACCAAATGATTTGTTTTGTCTTTTGTAATGCCTACAGCATAGGAGTGGAACAATTTGCCGGCGTCTATCTTTCCGTCCAAATACAATCTGGCCGTCTTCAAAACAAAAGTGAATAGGCTTTTGTTACGATAAGACATCTAAGGCTGCATCACCACTTACCACCAGGTGGGATTGTGGTCAAGCACTGCCTTATAATAAGTTTAAAAATAATATGTTAAGGGCATATTAAAAATAGTATAATATTTAAAACAATATTTCGTTCAGTTATTTTATATAAGGTTTCATACCTACCATGTTATTATTACCTTCATATAGTAAAATAATTATGGTAAATATACAATAGAGTTATGGCTGACAGATGCATAATATAGATTACCAAAAGATGTTAGTAACTAAATTAATTTGCTGTAGTAAAAGGAAATTAAAAGGAATTTTTGTACGTGGTAGAGCCATGCTGCAGCTATATTAGTAGTATAAGTTCTAGCACGAATGGGTCGGCTCGACCGGAGAAGGACCACACTCTCACAGAATACCAGCGTCAAATAGCAGCTTCATACTGCTGTGTTTCATATGGTGAGTATAGAGAACCGGAGACCCTTTTTACTGGAAAAGAGGCATTCTATCTTAGTCCTCACGGGTGACAACGCATCTGCATTTTTATTCGCAAACGAGGATAAATGTAGATGTCTATGGGCCACAGTAACCACTTACCAACAGGTGGACTGTGTGCTCGTTTGTCACCCTATCCTATAAAAAAAATTACGGAAAAATACTTATATACATAATTGTGATATGATTAGCTACTCTATATTTGTGCATAAGCCATTTAGGTTGCTATCAGTAATATAAGGTGAATAATGTTGTGTTTTTTAACTATTATGTACATAATAATGTATATGGAAGGTAATATAACATATATATTCAGTTGATGGTCGTAAATAATATTGGAAATAATAAAATGATTAAAAAGCATAAAGTTATTTTATAAAAGAAATAAGCCATTGGAACTGAGACAATTTTTTGAGTCTTAGTTCTTCATTGTGAGGAAATTACATAATATATTATTATTGGATATGATCGGATATGATTTATATTATCATTGAATATAAAAGTACTATAAGCTTATAATTTTGAAAATTGTAGAACACAATGCAAAGCCTTTAAAACAAAACAATAATATATATATTATGAATAATACTTACTACAAATAAATAATACTTATGGTGTGCAATTTTACTCAGAGTTGTAAAACCACTGAGAGAGTTTAGCGGACAGAAAGGCAATTGAAAAATGGCGGGAAAGCGTTTTTAATTTTTATTTTTTTTAATATCGTATATGATGTATTGATATTAAAACCAACCAGATACAAACAGTACAACCAAAGAGATTTTTCTTCAATTTTATACAAAGAAAATACGAAGAAACTTTTCTCCGACCTATTATTATATAAATTAGAACTTCAAAGAGAATTAGAATGTCAATTGGACATTCATATTAAACGTAGTGATTATATTCTCTTTGATTCATATCCTCGAATGATTTTATTGAATAAAACGTTTCTTTGCACAAGGAACAATTTTTTGTTTGACCTAATAATATTTTTAAAACACAGAATTAGTACCTGACATTAGTCAGGTCCCTCCTGTTGGTAAGTGGTGATGTAACGCGCTTTGTTATATAACAAACTAAATTAGCTTAGCAAAAACCTTTTCACTGTTGATTTGAAGACACAATTTTTCCAGCTTTGGATGCTATATATAGTTCATGTCTAATTTGTGTATGTCTCTCCATGAGACAGGAATAACTCCTAGTGATATATTTGAATCTCTTATAATATTTATTCGTTTTATAGTACTGAATATGTTGTAGTATCTTTAAAAATGACGAATGCCATCTGTTCGAAAATTTGCTAAAGAAAATTTTTCTGCTGAAAAATAATTAGTTGGTTTTCGAGTTTAGACGTAAAAGTCATGGACACTGCAGCCCTGTCTTATCGCGGAGGACTTGTTTGTTCACGGGAAGATTCAATTAAATTAATTGCTTCTGTTTGCACGTGCACTCGTCGCACATATTTACTTTTTAACTTAATATTTAAATTAACTACTGAACTGATTTCAATGAAATTTTTGGTCAATGTGCAGTTTGGTTCAACTTAAAAGATAGGATACCTTACATCTCAATTTATAGTCGCAATACAATATTATTTTATTGAAAATTATTTGTCTATTATTTGACAGTCACAATTATCTGTTAGCTCCTAACAATTCTGTCAGATGACGATATCTGTTGACTGGATTGAGTAAATATTTAATAGATGGCGCTATGTTAAAAATACAAACGTTTAATATAAGCTACAATTTAGTAGTATAACCACCACGTGTTGCTGTAAGTATTCAACAGATAGAACCGATTTCAAAAAAATTTTGCAGACTGTGTGCAGTTTGATCCAACTTGAGAGATAGGATAGTTTTTATCCCGATAAGTGACCCTCAATTTTTTATTGCTAATTGCAGGAGTTTATTTGGGAAAGCAAATGGTCGTTCGGAAAGGGCAGAACAATGTCTGCCTGGTCAGCTAGTATATATATATATATATATATATATTATAAGTATATATATTCTACTCTAAGTATTAAATTTTTCGGCAGTTATACGGGCTCTGTTCCCACAATGTAAGACAGCCGGTTCAATTGCAGTCAACATCTTTCTTCGTGTTTGCGGAGACCGCCTAATGGACATGTTGTGTTCTCGCTGTTAATTCAATTAGCCGCCGCGCCAGAAGCCCTGCTACGCAATCAACAGTGCTCATTGTTTCACGCCACAATGAAATCTTTAATTTTCGTCTAGCTCATCGTAACGGGCGTCGGTTATTCCTGTTAATGGTGGTGTTTGTCGGAGCTGTTACAAATTTTACGACACACGTAATAAAAGCGTATAAACAAATGCGAAATTTGTTTAAAAATTAGATCATCATAAATCCCATTCAAGTTTTGAGGTGTCTCTATACAAATATAAATTAAATTTAAAATGTGGCTAATTAAATTTTTTACCGGTGGTAGAGCCACGCGGCAGCTTTTACTGTCGCACGGATGGGCCGGCTCGAACCGGGGTGGTACCACGACCTCACAGAATACCAGCGTGAAGTAGAGGTTTACTTCTGCGTTTCGCTTGGTGAGTGCAGGTGGCCGGAGGCCTTTTTTACTGGAAATGAGGCATTCCATCTTAGTCCTTACGGGTGACAACGCATCTGCATTTTGATTCGCAAACGAGGATGGATGTAGATGTCTATGGGCCGCAGCAACCACTTACCATCAGGTGGACTGTGTGCTCGTTTGTCACCCTCATCCTATATAAAAAAAAAATAGTTATCCCTTGATCGGAAACGTCTGACGTGTGAGAATCTGCTCCCCCCGACGATCGCCAATTAAAGCGAATTCTCCTAACTGGAAGTAAACTATTTTCAGTCGAGGAGAAGCGAAATTTACATGGAAAAACTGTTTGCTATATTTTAATCGTCCATGCTTTTCAGGTCTGTGTTCAGCAGTGGAATTATTGCGGGCTGTGTGACTATAATATAATTTTGGAAATCAGAACATTAGTATGTCCAAATTAATACACGAACGTGCGCGAGCAATCAGTTATCTATGAATTATTCGATATGGAATTATTATGTGAACATAATTTAGATTGGTATTATTTATCGAGTTTGTTTTCTTATGTCGTAACGATAAAATAAATTAATGGTAACTTAATGATGTTATTGAAAGCTGTGCAGTAAAAGAAATATAAGAGAATAGCTCAATTGACATTTACATTCAAAAGAGAGGGAGATTTGCAATTTCGGAGCAGCGCGATTAATAAATTTATTCATAACCCTTTCAAAATGAGACCTGTGCCCTTTATGGCTTGTGAGCCGTTTGTAGGCCTTAAGGTGGCCCGCAAAATTCAAATTTTCTTGCGTTTTTTGGAATTTGCAGGTCAGAGTAAGGTTGTACGTTTAATAAAATATGATTCGCGACCGTAACGAGTATGTGTTTACAGAATTATAATCATCTATACAACCGTCTATGTTCGTATAATCCCAATGTATAGCTATTTCCATAAAAACTCATTCAAAGTTTGAATTTCAAAAAATTCAAAATTTACTTTACTTTTTAACTTTTACCTAAATTCATAAAGAGTCTCAGTATCACAGATTATTTATATCTTCCCTAAAAAGCCATTCGCACGTAAGTAAAATCTAAAATTATCTCGCCAAACATAAGGTATATTACGGATTCTCTTTCAATATTAGCTTAAGATAAATCTTTGTACAGTGGCATACGATTATCGTTATGGTAATGAGATCATAAAATCCAAGATAAGTATATCCAGGTAAATCTATTTAAGACTCAGTTCTTTCGTCGATATTTAAATGTTAAGATAAAAAATACTCGCAATGCTATTACCATTACCTAATGTTAATATTAACCACTCCTGGTAAGCTTAAAATGCTTGTGTTATGTTGTCGTTCACGACAGTATAGTCGAATGGCGGATTCGAACCTACGACCTTTTGAGTTCGCCATTGGGCGACTGCCGCTTCAATCAAAATATCAATATAACTATTTTATATAGATATGCATAATCCACAGTTTCGGATTAAAACTGGGCTCTACACTGAAGCTGCGTTCCGAGAAAAACGTAAGGTAAAGCAGACGGTACTTAATTTGACTGTATGTTTTTCTTATGTGTGTTACCTCATAACTTTTTTCTGGGTGAACCGATTTCGATGGTTCTTTTTTAATTGAAAGCTGGTGCTTCTCATGTGGTACCAATTTGATCAAGGTCTGACCGATAGTTTTTGAGTTATTCTTAATAATTTATATTGAAGTCGGTTGTACAACATTTTTAATTTTTAATTATTGGACTTGTCGAAGGCAGTTGATCTGTTTTCGCGTACCGTATTATAGAATAGAAACCTAAGAAGATTGTGGTACTACAAACAATCAAGTAATATGCTTATACTCAAAAGATTATAGGTTGGAGTGCGGAGTTAGACAGGATAAGCTCGGCAGAACTGGCGTCAGATTTTTTTTTATAGGAGAGGGGGCAAACGAGCATGGGGCTCACTTGATGGTAAGTGACTACCGCCACCCATGAACAACTGCAACACCAGGGAGGGCATTGCAGATGCGTTGCCGGCCTTTTAAAAAGGAGTACGCTCTTTTCTTAAAGGTCCCTAAACCGTATCGGTCCGGAAAAATCGCTGATGGTAATCGATTCCACAAGGAAGTCGTGCGAGGAAGAAACCATCTTCAAAAGAGAGGAAGAAAACATTTTCAAAAGATACACAGTACTTTAACCGATGAACTGATTGAAAAGAAATATTTATAATAAAATTATCTCATAGAGGGGATTTTGCTATACCTAGTTGCCACGCTTGGCAGGCAGTTTTTTATTATTTTGAGTAGTTATCTACTTTACTTTACTTTAGGTACTAAGATGTATGACGTCCTGATGTCAAAGTTAACCCGGTGTACCTTCATCTTTTCAATTATTAGTTTTGGACGGATCTACGCAGAATGAGCTTACTGTATCCTGTGGGACGTCATTACAGTGCGGACTTTTCTGTCCTTTTGTGTGTGTGCATCTGAATATGCCAAAGATATTATATGTGACAAGATGCATGACCCAACCCATATGCGAACTGCCTTATTATTGACGACAAACAAAAGATACTTTTTTCACGCGTTAAAACAACAGATCCTAATCTTATTGTTTCATATCTGGCTTGTTTTGTGATATACCCAAATATCCATAAGTTTTAGCCTCGGAAAGGGTCCTTATGTTAATGGGCATTGATAAGTCTATGCCCTTAGAGTTAGCTACCCTACCCGTTTCAGCATGGAGGACTGCACATTTATCTGTCTGTAGCTCCATTCTGATAGAATTTCTGAAGTCACAAGTGACTTTTAGCAATTCCATTAGATGGGAACGATTGGAGGCAATAACTTGTGATCATGTATATACAAAAGGCGGGTCAATTTTTTTCCTCTTTTCCAGAGCTTCCGAAAAACCGAAAATTTCCCTCCCAAAGCCCTCCAATATTGTACTGAGTTCAGAGAGAGGCAATATTAGCCAGTGCTCAATAAATCGCCCTGGAAGTGGCCTGTACGTATCCTTTTTCTATTTTTCGCTCCCATTTCCCCATATACTGCTAGAGAAAGTCCCTTACTCTACAGTCAACCTTGTACAGCCCGAGGACCCTCTTTGGCCACTATCAGGCACTGAGTCAAATGCCTTTCTATAGTCTATCCAGGCCGCGATGGTTACGTTTAAGCATCTTATCAATCAATGCCAATAAGGAGTAGTTCCTTGGTCTGAGGACAAACACTCCGATATTTGCGCGCATATCACCAGATTTAAGTCCAAATTTTAAGTGGTTCTTGAGTTCAAAATGGTGGGTAGAGTCGTGATGGAGCAGTATTTATTCGGGTCTATGGTAACCGGATCTAGGGCCGGATTTAGCAACCAAATGTGTCTGTTATTAGTATTTAGTTTTAAAGAGGCTCGTCGAGCAAGGCACAGCGTGTCACACAATGAACATTTAGCCAATAGCGCTGAGATGATGCAGCCCATCGTGACTCGAAATTCCAGTTTAGGATTCTACGGACTATCTCACTTACGTCGTCCAGAATTATGACGGCACAGTGTATGAGTCGTATGAGTGGTATGAGTGGTAATACTCACACTACTCACACACTGATTCGCTACAACTTTCATCCAAGGAGTTGTGATCTACGGGCTGTGTTGTTAGATTGTGTCAAAAGGCAGGATTGGTTTGATTCATGTTTTGAGCCATTTTATGCAGCGTTTATCGCTTCAGTGATTAATCACTCCGGTAGAAGTGATTCTGATTATTTCGCCTTGGCTTCTCGTTGTGCCGGCGAACTCGCGTCCTATAAGCAGCGACTTTTTTCTATTTCGGGTCGTGTTGAGCTCCGTCAGTTTCTGCGTAATATATCCAGCTAGGAAAAATTGACATTTGTCGAAGTGACTTGGGAAGGCCCACGCTATCATAGAGTACCAGCGTAAAATAGCAACTTAATGCTGCTATGTTCCGTATGGTGAGTGTAAAATATCGAAGACCCTTTCTACTGGAAATGAGGCATTCCATTAGTCCTAGTCCGTCTTAGTCCTCAGAGGGGAAGTACTCAGAGGAAAGAAGTTAAGAATTAAAATGCAGATGTGTATCTGCATTTTAATTCTTAACTGATTAAAGATGTACATGTCTATGGGCAACATTATCCACTTACCATCTGGTCAGGTGGACTGTGTGTTCATTTTACATCATCGATATATTATGTACTACGCACTAGATTTCGCATTCCGAACATTGACTATGTTTAACTTAACTGTACTGCAATCCGTACACATAACTAAATATTGCGTAAATTGAAGATTCGAAGAAGATAGAATTCCATAAGATAATTATTATTACATTTTATTTAGAAATATGTTTGTTTAGATTAAAATAAGAGTATTTTATATGAAATTCTTATATATATTTTATATTAGGATTTTATATAATATCTTATTTTATATTAGTCTTCGCGCATACGCGACTCTGCTATATCCCGCGCATGCACGAAGACATAGAGTAGCGCACAATATTTGTGTGGATTAGCATCTCTAGTACGTAGTACATATAACTCAATGTTTTACACCCTTTTCTATATATGAAATAATTTTGTGTAGTCAGATGGTTATTTATTACCCTGCCGATCCATAATAAAAAGGAATCCACTAACACACTATATTAATTATATCTTTAGAGACAAGACCAACGAATTGTTTTTTGATATTTTCATAAATAGCACCCAAAACCTGCAATATAAAAGCCACAAGTCTGGTAGTATGAACACTAGGCCATTAGGTTGTTAAAAATTTCGTCTAAAAATGCTTTAATAAGGGACTTTTCTCAGTTACAAGTATGGCTCGATTGGCAAATGCCATGTGTAAACGGAGTGGCGCTAACCGGAACCACACCCTGCATTGTTCCGCCCTTGCCGAACATCGAACTTACCGGGAAATATAAACCCGATCTTGTTTCGCCGCTCGTATACAGTTAAGCCATGAAGTTAAGTAATCGGAGCCGAGAGCGTCGAGATAATGTTGCACACGCGTGAAATATATCCGAGAGTTTTTATTGCGACCGCGATCCGCTCCCGGACTGGTATGCGTGTGTCGCCGCCTCGAAGAAATTCTGTCGACGAGTGGTTTGCCTCACGGCGACCTTGCGTGCGTCGTCCGTCCGCCTGTCGCCTCGCTGCTGCTCGTGAAAGTAGGTGACGCCGTGGTAGCGGCACCTCGCTCACACTCGCTCGTGTCTTTTTTGGCCCTACGTACGGCTTAAAGCGGCTTTCTAAAATCCCCTGCACGTTTGCAATACCAATTCCAAGCGGTAAAATTCTATAATTAGACAAATCATAAAATTGCTATGAAACAGTTCATTCAGAAAATTATATTATAATAATGATTCTAATATCTTTCGAAATGGAAAAAGATATGAGGTAACGTAAAAAATTTCTTCTCTAGATGCCAATCTCAACTGCACGCGGCGCACCCTGCTGATTTAAGGAGATCGTGTCTGACTGATGGCGGACAATCCATCGAAACACGCTGTACCAGTATCTTCCAAGTAATTTATGTCAGATGCGAAACGACGACCTACTTAACAAAGGTCTTAAAAACAAAAGGAAACGAACTTAAAATGGCGAAAACCTGAACACGTTATAAAAGCTTACCGTAAAAGAAATTAGTTGTGTAGTTTTCGAAAAATCGCGCACATACAAACATAAGGGGAACACAGAGAACCTTCGTCTTTCTAAATTCTTTTAAAAAGGCTCTTGGTGAAAAAGACACAAAGTATATTCTGAAAATATCTTTTACACGGAGATGTTTTTGTGCAAAACGCCTTCTTGGAATTTTTTGTGCAAAAGGTATATCTTGCACGGTAGTAGCAGTAATTCCTAAAGAGGTGGAACGTTTTTCTAAATAAAAAAAAATAACAATAAGAACGTTTGCCAATGTTTACCCTAAATTGGTATAATTGGCGTGTGAATAATTATTAAATTACTAATTAAAATTATTATTAAAAATATTCATATGCCGTAATCAAATTAAATTATAATATTTAAATTCAAATTAATGTTAGACTTAATATACATATCACAAGTCTGATGAACTCTCGAAATTTATAGATCGCACGGTCTTAAGCCACCTGCATCCATCAACTCCTGCATATTTCATCAGTTTGCCATTTCATCTAGTCAACCCGCTTGCCAAGCTTGGCAACTGTGGTATTATATATTCCCGCTATAAAAGATGCCTTATAAAATACAATGATAAATTAGATTAAGAGGTGTGTAGTGCAGAAATAAAACTCTTAGATCAAAAAAAAAAAGTTAAGAGCCATGGTGGGTGACGGTTTGGCGATCGCCTAGCCTAGAGTGAGACCGATCAGTAATGACTTTAATTTGACCATCTAGTCGCTTTTTATTTTCTTGCATGTGCAATTGTAAAATTTTGTTAAAGTATATCAAACGTAATATTGTCCGCAGTCTCTGCCCCTCTGGGTAACAGGCGTGTGTATGTAATAACAAACGTAACCATAGATATCTTTAATGAAGTAAAACCTTTGAGGAATTTTTGAATGAAGGAAGTAAATCTAACGTTTCACTTCATGCCTATCTAATGTCATTTAAACCTTGCTGGCGTTATCATATTTCAATGTAGGTATACTTGTAATTAAAATTTAATGTAGAAAAACTCCGGGAAGTGATGGAGTAAGTTAATACACTACCCCATATGTTTATCTTTGTTGCCTCTTACGACATCCGTTTTTCGTAAGAGGCGATACAGGAAACCGAACCGAAAAATGGCAGCACCTTTTCTTGACAACAGTTTAAAATAATAAAACCTTCGACTGCCAATCCACCTGCCAGAAGTAGCAAATATTCAACTTCACATCTATCGGGCAGGCCTATTTCAGCAGTGGACTTTATTAAGCTTGTAATTAATGTTCCCGAAAAATTACCGTAAATTAGTAAAAAAAAAACATTTACAAGTCATTTATAATGAGTTTATTGCCGTTAAATGGGTAAAATCTTAAAACGGATTTTTATCAACACCAATTCAGGTGTAAACATTTTAATCGTTATCGTAAAAAAACAACATAAAATCAAATTTACCAACGAAATCATAAAAATGCTGCTAAGAATGCGTAAACTGGTCATCGAGTTCAATGATATCGGAGGTGAATGGGTTTCATAAATATATTTTATTTTTAATTTCTGGCAGAAAGTAACTGGCTAATACATTAAAAAAAAAGTTATTGGTAAGTATATTTTTATTCCAATCGGTATACCATTAATGAAGTATATATCATATACAGAATATGCATAATATCGTATTTCTTTTTATTGGTAACGAAGCGCGGAAAAGCTTAGTAATAATGGCGAATTTAAAGCTGAGAAGGAATATAAACTTTATTAAACGTACATAATATGTAACAGTAAAAATTGTTTCCCAGTCAAAACTACTCTTGACCGATTAAAACAGTCAAAAGTGCTTCTGACGGTCAAAAGCAGTTTTGGATGAAATTCCGATTTAAACTATATATGATTTTAGGAAGTCAAGCAGAAAAAGTAATATCAGCGACAGTAGGTTGAGGTGGCATGACAATTAGTTGATCCTGTCTAATAAACTAGATTAGCCTAAGAAAAATTTGTTTGTTCTAAAACTGATTCGTAAATTATGTTTTGTAAAGTACACTTCCTTTACGAAATATTCCTGGTTGGAATTAATTTTGACTACCAGTTGTGGTCAAAACTACTTTTTACTTTTTTTTTCTGTAAAAACCTAACTAACTAATATGTGTTCAGTCAAAACTACTTTTGACCTAAAGTCTTTGCACCTAGTCAAAAATATTTTTGACGTTATTCTTCGTTTAATAGTAGTTTCGTTAGCGAGAATTTTAATTGTGCATAAATTATGTACTCTAAGGTATAAATTAAAAAATTATAATCAGAAATGCAGTTTATATTCAGGTCATATAAGATTTAATATTTTGATAATAAATTACTAATCAATAAGAAACTAAATTAAACCATCTCAACCTAAAAAAATTATAATTGAATAAGGATAATTAGTTAATAGAATAATTGATAAAGCCAATAATAAAATTAATATCTTATTTCAATTCAATTCAGATCTTATTCTCTTCTTTTCTATGATAAGTAACTGAAGATGAAATTATTAACACAAATATTATAATATAAATATACGTAATAAAAATATCGAAACTATAATTTAAAATTAAAAATTTTGTACAGCCGACTTCAATATAAATTATTAAGAATAACTCAAAAACTATCGGTCAGACTTTGATCAAATTGGGACCACATGAGAAGCACCAGCTTTCATTTAAAAAAATAATCATCGAAATCGGTCCACCCAGTAAAAAGTTATGAGGTAACAACACACATAAAAAAAACATACGCGTCGAATAATTGAGTACCGTCTCCTTTTTGGAAGTCGGCAGAAAATAATCACACATATTCTAAATTAATTGACAATTGAATTAAAAAAAAATAATTTCCCACTCTGAAAATAAAGTTATGTATTTTATAGTAAAATAAATTATAAAAATATTATTAAAAATTATTCAGTTTGTTTTAATAGATACTTTGCTTTTGGAATAATAATTTCTTATAAAATTTTATTTTCTAAAATCAGAAAATTTGGTAAGGTTTGTGTTTCATAGCGGTTTATCGATGGAAAGTGTTCATTCGCTTAGCCGTCACTTTTGAAATGTACCGGAAAACAGTCTTCAGGGGCGGGTAAATTGGAGGTAACCCTTGATTTCGTTTTCCAGTAGACATGGCTTTCTCCACAAAATTTTATTTTATATCAATTTTTAAAATCATTGAGCATCCTAGTGAGATGTTGGTAGTAGTGGTGGTGGCAGTGACAGTGCATGCAATAGCTGGAGGGAGTGAACTAAATAATATACATCATTTTACTTTTCACTCACATTTTAAGAACTACATTATGTTGTATACGTAATGCACTGATCATAATTTCAGTAAAGTTAGATTTAAAACATAACAGATTTATTTCATTTTCTTTATACGTAGTTTTTTAGAGTTCCGTAGATAGACAACTAAGAACCCTCATAGTTTCGCCATGTCCGTCCATCGGTTTGTCCGCAGTTTTACTGAGAGACCCCAGGTTTTTTTTTATATGATAAGGGTGACAAACGAGCATACAGTCCACGTGATGGTAAGTGGTTGCTGCGGCCCATAGACATCTACATCTATCCTCTATTACAAATGAAAATGCAAATGCGTTGTCACCCGTGAGGACTAAGATGGAATGCCTCATTTCCAGTAAAAAGGGCCTCCGGCTTCCTGCACTCACCAAGCGAAACGCAGAGGTAAACCTCTACTTCACGCTGGTATTCTGTGAGGTCGTGGTACCACCCCGGTTCGAGCCGGCTCATCCGTGCGACAGCATAAGCTGCTGTGTGGCTCTACCACTGTGTAAACCAGGTGCTACAAAGCTGTAATTTGTCATAGTTATAGGTATTTATGACACTTATAAAGTTGAGTGGCATGTGGTTGGATAGTTCTTTCAAAAATATTGGGGGCATGGAACAACATTTTTTCGATTCAGAGGTCCGTTTGTGAAATATTTATATTTAAAGTGATATTAATATTAAAATCATGTGTCCCCCTCCCCTACCAACCAAACTGCTATTTTTGGATATGTGAAAATTATGCACAATAATAGTATAATATATGATTAAGTTATAAGGAGAACTGTCACAGCTAAGTAGGCTTACCGAGTAATAGTCGACCAACGTATAAAATGCACTTTGATTAGTAAAAATTTCGTTACAATTCTATAGAAAATTAACTATGAACATTTTTGTACGGGCTTGGCATGTAAATAATTTGATGTAGATTGTATTATCGTCAAAATTAAAAAGTTTTTTTGAATGATAATTGAATACGACTCCTTATAAGTCTGTTTGAAAAATAAGTCCTTCAGTTACCATCGTCCTATTTGGGCCCATTTTTAGTCGTTGTAGCGGTCAAATCGTGAACTCACTTAATATGCTAATGGTATTAAAAGGCACCTTCTGAGTTCACGTATTGTGACGGGCAACTACGGAACCCTATCTCTACATTGTGCGTGGCCCGACACGCAAATGGCCGGTTTTTTAAGGTAAAAAGTTTTTAAGCAAGAAGTTATAAAACTTTCGATATCGAGTCGATATGCGTCGATAAAGTTTAAAAACCAATAAGTTATCGTTAGCTTGATTGAACTAAGGTCGTAAATAACACAAGACAGTTCAATACTAAGCAGACTAATATAAAATTTAAACTATGTGCCAGTATCAAGTTTATGTTAACTTTTTACGCTAACGTATATTCTTTATTATAACCTTAAAAGCGTTTTTCTGTATCTTTACGTTTTATTGTACAGCTGCTATTTATTGAAACCGGTCCGTTACGTCAGATATATTTTATGAAGCCTGCGTAACCACTTAAGGTTTAACTGCCTTAAGTAAACGTGTATTGTAATTCCGGTAGCACTTTTTGTTAGTGTTTTTTATAACATTACATATCATTAAAGAACTTTTAGTTTCTATATTAACCACTGATGGCCATAGACTTTTCTCAAAGAACGCATCACCAGGCACGATTTTCTCATAAGAGATTAGTTAATTCATGACTAAGCTTATGTACTACTATAAACTTCCTGTATAGACTGTACCACACTATTTCGCGAGTGAGTTTAAGGTGACTTCGTTGCGAGGTCTTTACGAATTTGGGAATAAAAAGAGACGTAAGAGCAAATATTCAAAGTTTCTCTTCAAATGTCCTCACCTCAAAGCGTAGCACCCTGCTAACTGACGAACAAGGCTCTGAATATACACAATTTAAAAAAGAAATCAAATGTCGACACTAAATATTGAAATCTAATGATATGTCTTGATGCCGAATTTCACGTTTAAGTCCTTACTAACTTAAGAACTATACTAAATTTATTCACAAAATATAAAATTCTAGGTATGGAGTTCTTATTATCTTATTATTAGTACGCAAGATTACAAAATAGTAGTTGAGTTACGGGAATTCAAAAGAAACTCGAAATTAATTGTGCGTGTGTATCAGCTTTGTATCGCCTTTTGGTTTTCCGAATTTGGCTGATACTAGGGTTTGTATCCCAGGACGTCTCGTGTCTCGAAGTCCCGGGACTTTTCGTAATTTTAGTTGTTTCGAGTCCCGGGACTTTAACTTAGAAATGAGGATATCCGCAGTAAAACCAGAGTAACCGACATAGCTCAACGGATTAGTAAGCTGAAGTGGCAGTGGGCCGGCCATATAGCTCGAAGAACCGACAACCGATGGGGAAGAAAGGTTCTCGAGTGGCAGCCTCGTACTAGTAGGCGAAGTGTAGGGCGACCCTCCACTAGATGGAGTGACGACCTGGTGAGACATGCAGGAAGTCAATGGATGCAGGTGGCTTGGGACCGTGCTTTGTAGCATTCCTTGGGGGAGGCCTATGTTGTGAAGGGCTGTAATGAACGAATGAATGAAAAAAAAGGCTGTTATTATTGTAGGTGTAGTATTGTTTAATATAAACTTATATGCTATGGACTTATTGATTCCTATGTGATAAATTAAATGAACGTTTTGTATGACATCATCATCATCATCATCATTACATCCTATTAAAAATACAGTGTAGAATACAAGAAGATTCAACCTATAGATTCAACCAAGATTCAACCTATAGATAGCCTTATAGGGGGGATTTTTAAATAGTTGCAGGCGCGTTTATAAGCGCAGTTTTTTTGATTATTTTGAGTTGTTAATAGGAAGATCATTGTAAAAACATGACACACATTAAGACGTAAAATGGATTCGAAACGTGGTCCATAACTGCCGGCCGTATTAGGAAGTTCAAAGTCGGTCAGCGAGCTATGGAGAGGGCTATGCTTGAAGTTTCTCTTCATGATAGATTTCGTTATGAGGACAGCAGAACCAGAGTAACTGAAGTGGCAATGGGCCGGCCATATAGCTAAAAGAACTGACATGGATAAAAGGTTTTCGAATGATAGCTATGAACCGGTAAGCGAACTGCTAGGCTATTGCTCACTATATGGAGTATCACTCGGATCACGTGAAGTCGATGGTGGATAAAGGTTTTGTGACATACCTTGAGGCGTATATTTAGCTGTGAATGAAGCGTGGCATCTAAGGCAAATATCCCCCCTAAGCAATCTATGGGGCAATAATTTAATTTTCGTAATTGTTAATTAAAAATAAAAGATGTTATGTTATGGCTTTGTAGATTTAAAGTACAACCTATATAGGTCCCAATGCTTGGCTTCCCAAAGAAAGTACCTGTTGCGCTGCCCTAATGAGATTTTGTTGTACCTCTAATGTATATTTATTGTAAGATTACTTTAATAATTACATCTCATTGAATAGCTGATTTTTAATTTAAAATTAAAATAAGGATTAGGACGGTTATTTATAATTGTTATAAAAATAGAAAAGCTTTTGATGCGATACAACCCGAATTAGCATAAAACCTTCATGATTAAGATTTTAGTTTCGGCAAATTAATTCACATACTGGTGATTACGTTGCGCCATTAAGTTCAAGTTTACAATTAGTACGACCTTTGATATCATAAATTATAATTCCGTAATCATAATTTAAACAAACTATAACAAGTCTGAACATGCATGATGTATTGTAGTTACCTTTGGGAGGGCTCAGCAAAATATCAACTTGCCGCACTCGACTCAGTGGAACGCAGAGGCAAAAGGCTTATCAGCAACAAAAAGCTGGTGGAAACTAAGCTTCACAGCTGAGCTCACCGTCGATAAGTTGTCGGTCTTCTACAGATTGTACTACGGAGAGTGTGTCTATGAGCTTCATAAGCTCATATCGCTATTTCCATTCTCCTATCGGAGTACCAGACGTACTGCAGGTTACCATACATACATGGTTGACATTCCGAATATTCCACTAAGCACTATAAGCCAGCCCATAACCCGGACCTCTTCAAGGTGCGTGTTAACAGGCTTCTCTTGGGCAAACTCGCTCCATCGTAGACCTCTTCTTAGCCCTCGGGCCAGATGGAGGTTAAGAGTAAGCCTATTTTTATTCAAAAAAGAAACAGAATCTAACTGGAACTAATTATTATAATCTTTATATATAAAAATTACGTGTCACAATGTTCTCCTGTTCATCGCGGACAAACATTGTGACACGTAATTTTTAGGATAAACTACTGGACTGATTTCAATGAAATTTTGCACACTGTGCAGTTTCGTCCAACTTGAGAGATAGGATAGTTTTTATCCTGAAAAGTGACTCTGAATATATTTTTTGGAAATTTTAATATTTTTATAGGACTGAGGGTCGCCGTAAAGGGCAGAACAACGTCTGCCTGTAGTTAACTATATTTTATATTTGACGTTAATTATTATTGATCATAACGAGCATGCTGGTAATTTTAATGAATTAAAATTTTAATTGTATAATATACGACTTTTTCGTTGCTAAGACATTAAAAAGTCATTAATTTTCCTTCCTTGAACAGATGTACTCGTATACTAAAATGCTTAATTGACTTAAATACACATTTAAAATATAATACTTAATATATAATTACTTTATTATTAAAATTAAAATAAAACCAAAACGCAATTTGTCAACATTTAGTTTGATCTCTCAGTTGGTGATTTTAGAGTTTAATTCCATGATTTTGGGGAAAAAATATAAGCTGACGTAATTAAGTTTTTGTTCTTAACAACTTTGTTAAATATGCTTATGGATGTTAGCGACAACAGAGTACTTATACAAATTTAATGTTATTTAAACACTTTAAATGCGATTAAACTCTATAATAAAATTGTTTTAACCATTATGGAAGCTAATGATAGAAATTCAAAACTTCCGCCACACCGACTTACGAGTAATCCCTGTTATAATAGCGTAATATACTTATTCAAACGGAGATTCCATAATAACACTTATCACAACTTACGCAATATGTTCGAAGAAGTATTGCATTGTTTCGAGAGCTCCCGTTCACGAAACAAAGTATGTTCTGCCGAATGCTTAGCAAGGACTTCCAGGATTGAGCAGCGCCGTGTGGCCCACTCGTTTTCTCTTCTTGGAACGCACCATTAAAATTTTCAGTCAGTGGTTTGGCGTCTAGCGAAGTTGTTCTGTGCATTTTTAGGCTTTACGAAATCGTCTTTCTATGACTTGGGTTAAGGTCAGTAGCACAGTAGTATTATTGGCGCAAAATTTAAATTATCTCATAAGAATAGATATGTAAATGTTAAATGTAATTTCTATTTCTATTTTTTGTTCCTTTTTTGAAAAATTTATAATTTTTAAATTTTTAAGTGTTTTTGAAACAGTAATGAATTGAAGATTTTAATCAATTTTATGATTTTAGTTTGTGGTTAATTGTATAATGAGCCCATGAGCTCCTTGAATCGTGAAGGGATATCTTAATTTAAATAATTATTGATACCATAAATGTGAATTATATTCAATAAAATGTTTTATATTAATTTTATTAATAGATTGGATAATATGAAAGCAAATAAAGTGTTTGTATAATAATTTTTAGCCGTATTCATAAAAAGGAGAAGGTTTGCAATAACAAATGATAAAGTAATTTACAATTCCACTGGATGTTTTTATGTATGTTACGTGATATATTTTTCAGTAATTGTGAACCGTTTTTTAAATTGTCTACTTTTAAACCGCCGTCATAAAGTTACCTTCGTTAATGACAATTTGGTTATTTTCGTTTAATGAGTCACAGCATAATAGTTTTTAAACGAAATAGACAAAAAATAGTATTCATTCGATACACGACTCTCTTCTATGCTAAAAATATGAAATGTAAGAAATATTTTTTCTTTTTTATAATAAGTCGGGTCAGATCAGGCTTTTTTAAACAAGTATAAGTTTCCATAAAACAACAATTTTAGCACATAGGCTTAGTTTTTAGTCGAGGACTGTATGTCACGCGATATCTTCGAAAATTGTGAACCGAATTTAATTATTATTTCATTATTAAATAGGTTATTCTTCGGGGGTGGTGTCATATAATTTGGAGAAAAGATTTCATTCCTAAGGGTCATACCCTTAGGAATGAAATCCTTTCTCCAAATAAACAATAGGGGATGAAGTTTTCAATGTATAAAATTAAAAATTGTTAATAATATAGTTGTTACCTATTTTGTAATATGCCTTAGTCCATTAGGGTTCATAAATTTATGGTAAAAAAAAAACTTTTAATATAAATTAAAAGTACACCTCAAAGAACTAGAAATAATTAAATAATTTCAACATATTAGCTTCTGAAGTTGGCTTTTTATTTTTAAATAAACTATATACTTTTGAACCTCTTTTTAGGCAATTATATTATTATTTTTCTTTTTAGTGTTCTGAAATCGGCTTTTACTTTTTATTAAAAAGTTTTTTTTTCGAAATAACATGCAAAACAGCTTGCAACGTGTTACTTCCCTTATTATTTTCACTCTTTAAATAAAGCAACTGAAGGTGTTGAAAGAAACTGATACTTTCGATTTAAATTATGGCTGACACTTAAGTATTTAAAGTTATGAAGTAGTTCTGACTGAAGTTTATGAATATTAGAGGTTATTTTTAGTGGAATCTCTATGTTGCTTGTCCTATCACACACTCGACTAATTTTTTTATCATGTCAACAGCAACTTGTTTATTTAAGTCTAAGCGCTTTCTAGCAACAAGTGCGATAGAGGCAGCGTAAGATATAATCAATTATCCTAACTTGTTCTGAGGATGATGTTATACATAGTGAAAGCGAGGAAAATGTCCGACCTCTGACAAATGATGACATAATAATTCTATATATCTAGTAAATATGCGTTACTGGGCCGTTTGATTAAGCGTATTCACCCTAAGGCCACACTGCGTAGATAGATTGAGTATAGTAGTACAAGATCTCACGCACTTAAAGCGCTGGTTTCACGTCACTAGCTTGAAAATTTATAATACGTTCGTAATAATATTACAATTTGCCACTATGTCTGGCGTATGTGGACTATGAGAAAGCCTTTGATTGCGTCGAAATTTGCGCGGTGCTGCAGTCCCTTCAGCGGTGCCAAGTTGACTGTCGGTATATCGAAGTGCTGAAGTGCTTGTACAGTAGGGTTACGATGGCTATCCGAGTACGGAACCAGAGTACGAAACATATCCGATTGCAGAGAGATATAAGACAGGGTGACGTCATATCCCCGAAACTCTTTACCGCTGCATTGGAAGACGTTTTCAAGCTTCTGGACTAGAAAGGATACGGTATCAACATCAATGGCGAGTACATCACTCACCTTCGATTTGCCGACGATATAGTCCTTATGGCAGAATCGCTGGAGGACCTAAGCACTATGCTCAATGTCCTCAATAGTGCTTCCCAACGGATAGGTCTTAAGATGAACATGTACAAAACAAATATCATGTTTAATGTCCATGTCACACCTATGCTGGTAGTTGTTGGGAGCACTAAGCTCGAAGTTGTTGACGAGTATGTTTACCTGGGACAAATAGTCCGACTAGGTAAGTCCAACTTCGACCGAGAGGTCAATCGACGGATTCAACTCGGTTGGGCAGCGTTCAGGAAATTACGGCACATCTTCCCGTCCGGTATACCTCAAAACTTGAAAACAAGACTATACAACCAGTGCGTGTTGCCAGTGATGACATACGGAACTGAGACGTGGTCCTTAACTGCTGCCCGTATGAGGAAGCTCAAGGTCGCTCAGCAAGCTATGGAGAGAGCTATGCTCGGAGTTTCTCTGCGTGATAAACTCAGAAATGAGGATATCCGCAGTAGAACCAGAGTGACCGACATAGCCCAACGAATTAGTAAGCTTAAGTGGCAATAGGCCGGCCATATAGCTCGAAGAACCGACAACCGATGGGGAAAAAAGGTTCTCGAGTGGCAGCCTCGTACCGGCAGGCGAAGTGTTGGGCGTCCCCCCACTAGATGGAGTGATGTCCTGGTAAGATATGCAGGAAGTCGATGGATGCAGGTGGCTCAGGACCGTGCTTTGTGGCATTCCTTGGGGGAGGCCTATGTTCAGCAGTGGACTTGTGAAGGGCTGTAATGATGATGATGATGAATAATATTACAATGACAGCCTCGTTGTTTAAAATAAGTTATTGAGTTTTTCTGGCAAGAAATTCTCAGTAGCGGCACATAGTTCAGAAGCTGGCGGTGTTACACCCCCGTGCCTGGGTAAGTACGTAAAGCCGTTGGTCCCGTGCCTGATCTCTCCCCGGTGGTGTTGGATACCCATCCCATCGGACTGTAAGAGTGAGGGCATAGTAAGAGCAGTGCTTGCGCACACACTCGTGCGCTGTAATCCTATCCTCCATGGCTAGTCTTCGTTAAGACTCAGTCGGTCTGAGTCGTGACCGAAATTCGATCTGGAGGACATTAATATTACCATAATATTTAGTTGGCATTTTATGCACGCGAAACAGCGCGATGTGACGGGTAAAATTTACATGATACGACATGTTTATTATTATGACCGCGAATCCGTATTGCAATGTTGATAGTTACGGTTTAGCCTACTAACTTTTTGTTACAAAAAACGAAATGACAACAGTCACAGCTCACCTGATGGGAAGCGGCTACTGCACTCCATAGATATTTGCAGCCACCTTCATACATCGAGGCTACAGATGCGTTGTCATCTCAGAGGACTAAGATGGAAAGCCTCGCAGCCTGGAGTTATACTGGGTCTTTATCCCCTTCAGGCTGGAGCAAAGCAATGCAGGCACTGCTATTTGGCGGCAGAAATAGGTAAAAAAGGGTGTGGTACCTACTCATGCATCCTAGGCAGAGAAATCAATCAATCCTACCACGCTCTCATAGAATACCAGCGTAAAATAGCAGCTCAATGCCGCTGTGTTTCGTGTGGTGAGTGTAGAAAACCGAAGACCCTTTTACTGGAAAAGAGGCATTCCATCTTAGTCCTCACGCGTGACAACGCATCTGATTTTGATTCTTAATCAAGGATTGATGTAGATGTCCATACCATACCACAGCACCCCTTTACAACCAGGTGAGCTGTGTGCTCGCTTGTCATCGTTATTCTATAAAATAAATATCAAAATATATATAAAATAGGTGTCCTAACTCCAAGAATGGTTAAATTATTTCTGAAATAGTGGATTCATGTAAACCCTTAAGGTTAGGTACATTTAAATTGTTGTAATTTTTGTGTAATGCTTCTAATATTATGTTACAATTCTTCTAATATAATTCTTCAATAAAACAATTAGACACTAAGAACTAAGAACAAAGTGCCATTTCGATATAATTCAGGTAAAATTTTATGCACCATTCACGTAATCGTGCAATATTTAAATTATTAAATACGTTTGTCCCATTGATCCCCTTTTTTAATAACGGTTTGAATTAATCGTCACGCATAGTAGGCCAGGCGGTGCGTCGATAGCAATACCAGACGCCTTAAAACTTTAAAGCTACGGCTCTTAGCTAGTCTGGATGTTATACACATACGAAATGCTTATTCCTCCACTCCATTCCATCAGATGACGATCTCCTTTTACGAAATAAGGTAATAAGTTATCTTAATCCGCCACTACATGGCAAATGCAAAGACTAAGTACAGTCAGTTTTTAACAGTGGTAGAGCCACGCGGCAGCTTTTGCTGTCGCACGGATGGGCCGGCTCGAACCGGGGCGGTACCACGACCTCACAGAAAACCAGCGTGAAGTAGATAAAGGTTTACCTCTGCGTTTCGCTGCAGTGGCCTGAGTGCAGGTGGCCGGAGGCCCTTTTTACTGGATATGAGGCATTCCATCCTAGTCCTCACGGGTGACACGCAATGATTTGTAATAGAGGATAGTCTATGGACCGCAGCAACCACTTACCATCAGGTGGACTGTGTGCTCGTTTGTTACCTATATATATACTTATCCTGTAAAAAAAGTCAACTATTAATTTTCTAATTGAATACATACTTTAGCGGAAACTTATGACGAGGACCTCCGTTCGACCTGTTTAATATTTAAAGTAGGTATAGCAATTCAGTGAGAACCGATATTTCTTAATCGCGGGTAACATGTACACGATTTTATACAAATACCCTGTCCAATTTGTAACGTGCGTTGAATATTTAATTCTTTCGTTTTAATAAATTGAATTTTTTACTGCAAACACGTTTCCACACGTGACAGCCGTTGAAGAACTGCCACTTCTTTCTCCATCACTCAGCTACAACAGACATGTACATTTATATTCATTGGAAGTAAAGACTACAAATGAATTGGGGGGTGACTCGAACTTTAGGCCTAGTCAGTTTAAATAGTCTATCATGCAGAGGATGTCATGGGGATCATGGTTGAACAGGGGCAAAAAGTTTTCATTACACTCCTAGGTGATCAAAATGGCCAAAAACCAAAAAATTGGGAAGTGGCTCGAACTTTAGGCATAGTCAGCATATCGTGTAGATGATGTCAGGGGGGTTATGGTTGAATAGGGGCAAAAGTTCTCATTACACTCCTAGGCGGTCAAAATGGCCAAAAACAAAAAAAAATTCTTATTTCGGCTATAACTCCGCCTCCTTCGGAGTGGAGTGTGTCTTTACTTCCCGCATCCGCATGTTATCAAAGGTATATAAAAATGACTCAAAGAACTTTTCTGTACTTTATTATATATTTTTTCTGAGGCGAATAAAACAAATTTTACGAATTTTTAGCATATGACTTCAACTTATTGCATACCTTAAGCGGAAGCGCAAGGTATTGCATACCTTAAGCGGAAGCGCAAGGTATTGCATACCTTAAGCGGAAGCGCAAGGTATGTTCTACTATCGCCTAAAAATTAAGATTCCAACATTTTATCGAATAAAATCGTATCTAGCAATCATATTATACATATAAATGATATAAAAAGCACATTGTTAGAAAGATAAATGATTGTTGAACTTATTAATATTTTTTTTTAAATCGATTAATTGCTATTTTTAAATAAAAAAAAGGGTTTTAGTGGCTTATGGTGTGGATTTATTATGTCCCTGTGGCTTGTAAACACAATAACTTTTGAAAATATTAATTGTTTAACTCAATCTATTTTTTAATCTCTTCATCTATCATGTGGGAAGCCACTGAATGTAAATGGCAGTGTAGTTTTGTTTTGTTTAGCTATAATTAATTTTTTTCGGCTCCAAAATGGCGAAATTTTCGTTGATTTGTTAGCCTCGTATACAAAAATATTTCTCTAAATGGTTGTTGTTGTTGTTTTTATTATTCGCTCGAGAGAGCAGGCAAAGGAACTATGCCATACAGCCTTGTCTTCATGTATAATTTTCCTTCATATTTCACTGCTTCACAATATGTTGATACGTCACATTGTGCAGCCTTGGGAGATTTTGACGGTAACTTGAGCCAGCAGGCAGCTGACAGTTGGCGATGGTATCTAAAGGCGCCTATGCAAACAAACAGCTTATCTTGAGATTCCATCACCATCAGAGCACTTGTTTCACAGTTTCCATTAATAGTTCACATGCGCAGACACTTAATACACAAAATCGCACTACTTTTTCATATCAAAGTCCACTTCAAACCATTATTTAAACAATAATACAGGAGCAGCAAGCCGCCGCCGGTCGAGTTCCCGCCAAAACTCTTTCTCTAAATGGGAAGCTACAGCCACAGAGTAGTAATGAGTAGTTTAGTTTGGCTCACAGAGTACATTATATATAGGGAATAATGTAAAATAAATAAATTATACTAAAAATTTAATTACAAATTTGTTTTGTAACAAAATAGTAAGTTAGCAAGGTTCGATTGTATTTTAAACTATTCATTAATTTGTTTGATTCTTAATTGGCCAAGCATGGCTAAATTTAAAAAAGCGACATCTACTGCAACATGGACAAACTGTCATGACATAATAATACCTCTAAGAAAAATTATAGTATGGACTGTATGCCACTGGTTTGGTAGTGTTTCTATATAGTTTGTGCTGGTTTTTTGTTTTTTTTTTTCTGTGGTTTGGCTTCAGTCGCCTTCGTGAGTGGACATTGTTTCGGTTGTTTGCAGCGGCTCAAAAAGATCGCTGTACAAATACACAATATTTGAATAACCAAATTTCTTAAATACTTAATTATAATAATAATAAGACATTTTTTTATTACAATATTTAAAAGCACAGAATAAATAATAGTAGTACGTACTAAAAGCAAGTAGTATAATTTTTTTTGTCATGGGTGAAATTTTCATGGTTTTCGAGGGTGTTGAAACCGATTGGGTTGTCGAAATGTAAATCCAAGATGGCGGCCGCAATAGGTATCAATTTTTTCATCATGGGTGTCATTTTTATGGTTTTCGAGGGTGCTGAAGCCGATAGTGCTGTCGAAATGTAAATCCAAGGTGGTGGCTGCAATAGGTATAAATTTTTTCATCATGGGTTTCATTTTCATGGTTTTCGAGGGTGTTGAAGCTGATAGTGCTGTCGAAATGTAAATACAAGATGGCGGCTGAATTAGGTACCAATTTTTTCATCATGGGTGTCATTTTCATGGTTTCCGAGGGTGTTGAAGCCGATAGTGTTGTCGAAATGTAAATCCAAGATGGCGGCTGCAAAATATATCAATTTTTTCATCTTGGGTGTCATTTTCATGGTTTTCGAGGGTGTTGAAGCCGATAGTGCTGTCGAAATGTAAATCCAATATGGCGGCTGCAACAGGTATCAATTTTTTCATCATGGGTGTCATTTTCATGGTTTTCGAGGGTGTTGAAGCCGATAGTGCTGTCGAAATGTAAATCCAAGATGGCGGCTGCAATAGATATAAATTTTTTCATCTTGGGTGTCATTTTCATGGTTTTCGATAGAGTTGAAGCCGATAGTGCTGTCTAAATGTAAATCCAAGATGGCGGCTGCAATAGGTATCAATTTTTTCATCATGGGTGTCATTTTCATGGTTTTCGAGAGAATTGAAGCCGATAGGGTTGTCGAAATGTAAATCTAAGGTGGCGGCTGCAATGGGTATTAATTTTTTCATTATGGGTGTCATTTTCATGAGTTTCGAGGATGTTGAAGCCGATAGTGCTGTCGAAATGTAAATCCAAGATGGCGGCTGAAGTAGGTACCAATTTTTTCATCTTGGGTGTCATTTTCATGGTTTTCGAGAGAGTTGAAGCCGATAGTGCTGTCGAAATGTAAATCCAAGATGGCGGCTGCAATAGGTATCAATTTTTTCATCATGGGTGTCATTTTCATAGTTTTCGAGAGAGTTGAAGCCGATAGGGTTGTCGAAATGTAAATCCAAGATGGCGGCTGAAGTGGGTGCCAATTTTTTCATCTTGGGTGTCATTTTCATTGTTTTCGAGAGAGTGGAAGCCGATAGTGCTGTCGAAATGTAAATCCAAGATGGCGGCTGCAATAGGTATCAATTTTCTCATCACGGGTGTCATTTTCATGGTTTTCGAGGATGTTGAAGCCGATAGTGCTGTCGAAATGTATTTCAACTACTTTAAAAATTCCGTATAATCATGTTATACGTAATTTTTTTAATGCGCTTAAGGTATGCCCAATTGGATTTACCAATATTTTTAACTTTCGACGTTCCAAGAGTTTTACAGCGTCCATAGTTACGGGAGAATCAAATAATTCTTCTCCTGGTTTATCTGGAATAGTAAAAATAAAAAGTTATTTAGTTTAACTCGTAAAGGATAACTATTATAAAATTTTACATATGAACAAACATAACACCCGCTTGTCACCCAGAAGAATAGGCAGAGACTTCGGACTTTTATTTAGCACAATTCTGACACAACTCTGTCGCCTCCTTCACGTACCATATACATACACATACATGCTCGTAGGTTAAGGGTGCTCTTCACATCCATTCCCATCCATCTGTAATATATCGCCAATTTGGTCGATAACATCCCCCTTGCTGACTCTACAGTTCACTTCTGTAGGATAAAGATAAAGATATACTTTTTCACGATTTCCTCATTCATTCTTTCTACATGACCAAGTAATAGAAGCAACCACTTGACCCTATTACTAAGCCTCCGCTGTCCGTCGGTCTGTCTGTCAGCTGGTTGTATTTCATGATCCGTAATAGGTAGACTATTGAAATTTTTACAGGATGTGTATTTCTGTTACCGCTATAACAAAAAATAATAAAAATAAAAATAAATTAAAAATTAAAGGGGGCTCCTCTACTAGAAACGTCTTTTTTACGAACCCTTCATGCGCGAGTCCAACTCGCACTTGGCCGGTTTTTAATCCAATAACATTTTCAACTCGTAATTAAGTACCAAACGCGTGTCAGCCGCACACCATTATTTCATTTCGTCTCCGTAACATTCAATTAAGGGAATTGCTAAATAGATCCAATAGCATCCGGTGGATGGCAGTCCTATCTTCTTTATTTATTTATACATACTTTATTGAACCTTACACAATTCATAGGAATAAATATGTCCGATTTTAAATTAAAACGCCTAAACCGGCGACGAGGAACAGCGTCTAAGAGGTGACACACGATCGCCAATCTAACTGCCAAGCGTAATGATCCTGCTAAAATCTTCCTACCATGTTACAGGCCCATGTCTAGAAGTGAACTTTTTACAAGCTGATAATACCTCAAGAAGATGGTTATATATAGTGTTATTCAAATCAACTAATTAGTATTAAAGCAGTAATTTTTTTTTCAAGTTAGTATCATGTCTCGTAACAAAATAAAATATCCGGGATGGTATATCGTTATAGAAACGTTTAATAATAAGGTTAAAAAAGTTTTATAACAACAATTTGTTTAATGAGTAGATATTGGAGAATTTTTTGCCTCGATAAATAATGCACACACGTAGAAAATACATTAGCAACACATTGCATTCCATTCGCAAAATTAAAAAGTTAAACGAATCAGTTATGTGTGTTTTTATATTGTATTCACAGGCATTATTGAGGAGGATCTAAAACCGGAACTGTCGTAATTGACAATGCCTTAGAGGCGAAATTCTGTTGAAGATCGATCGACTTACGCGACTATGGCGATGTAAACGCACTTAATATAAACCACTTTTTGCCTCTCTGTTATTATTAATGAAAAATGCTATATGTTCGAGTACAGAAGGTCAACGTTCTAAGAGAATGCTACAAAAAATGTGCTAAGGACGATATAGTCTATATTAATCATAGAAAAGAAATTAAGGAATATTTAATATTTTTTTATTTAAGAACAAATTATTTAACGAGGCGCAGAGATTAGATGATACTAACATATTTGGAGGCACTACGTTTACGTAATAGAACAATGCTGGAGCTTATTATGGCTGCAGTACGAACTAGGAGTGGGTTTTACAAGGAAAAATTGGTAACCTATTACAGCAGTTTCTGTTCCTGAAAGTGTGAAAATATTAAATTTATTCATACTTATTTTTATCTACAATACTAAAAACTATAATAATAATAAAAAAAAAAACTAAAACTAGAAACTTAAATATCATATAGTCCTACTCCCCGCGGTATCGTGCCAAGAACGCTGGCTGCGTTTCCCCGCTGAATGGCTATACTTAGCCTTTGAGCAAGGAAAGAACCAGCCCTCTTATCACCAGCAGCAACGACCAGCCGCGGATGGAGTTCCTTTAGGAACTTCACCGCACGTGGACCCCACGGACCGATAGTAGCAAATGGCACAAATATGTAGTCATCTCTCAGAGACTCATATTTGCGCCACTTACTCAGTTCAGCTGTATTAAATAAATTTTTTTTAGAAATCTAATGTCTAGTCTTTTATCGCGCGAATGAAAAAGAATAACACTTCGTCTCATTAGTCTCAGTTTAGATGTCAAAGCGTTTAGTGTACTATTGCAATTAATTTAAATCATTTTGTCATCTATTCCATGATATTTTGTCTTTTTGATTTTTTGCATTTGGGCCCGTGCAGCGTTTCAGTAGGTACAGTTACTTTTAAGTTTTTTTTTAAGGTTAAGAGAGTATAGTACAACTACAATCACATTCATTGTAACACTATTCCGGCTTGATCATCAGAGATATCGAAACATCTACTCTCTTGTTAGTATGAAGTTGCGTGCAGGTTTCTTACAATAACCACCATTAGCTACAATTAGCACGTTCGTCTCCACGTAATACGAGTATAATATTACAATAAAATTACATATGTTTGTTTCATATAGTGAGATTTATCTAAAAATACATAGAAATATAAAGATTACAGTAATTAGGGTAAAAATCAGTAGAGTTCTTGCTTCAACAGTTCAAAAAGATATAATAAATCGTGAATGTTCAGGTTGGCAGGAACTTTTCCAGTGGATACATGTGTTAAAATTTAAAATATGTAGAGTCACCTGTAAAATCAATCGAAAGGAACAGTTTTCCAGTGGCAGCCTCGTGCAACCTGTTGATAGATGCAGGAAGTCGAATGCAGGAGGCTTAGGTCCGTTTATTGTGATAGGCTGAAAGTTAATGATAACATAGTCTGAACATAGAAACTTTACGAGTATTTATCGTTTAAAAGTCAGAGCAAAGTTTTTTTTTATACGATTGTAGCTAATTGTAGCTTGAAAATTGTAGCTATTTATTATACGATTGAATTTGATAAAAGGCTTTTAAAATACATTCCGTTTTAAGAAATCCTCATAAAACATAATTGTTGTGTGCAGTATGGATTGGTGAGTCTCCAAGCTGCCCCTCGCGCATCCTGTTCCATCAATCACGGGCGGCCGGGTCGTATCTGGGTCGTCCGTGCAAAAACACGCTGTAAATAAATGACTTATCACTTGATAATTTGGAGTCCGTTGACTCGTTAACGTCACGCTCAACTGTCCAATGTTTAATTTTTTGTTGCACTTTGTTGATACAATATGAGAACGTTATTAAAAGATAAAAAATTATCAATTTTAAAATAAATCAAATATCTCTAATTAAGCATAAAATAATAAAATCTTATAAAAGAATTACTGAAGTGAATACCTTTCCGGAATATTTGTTACAATTATTTGTTTGAATTTTTTTATAGAATAAGGGTGAGAAACTATCATAGAGTCCACCTGATGGTTAGTGGATGCTGTAGCCCATAGAAATCTACATTTATCCTCGATTAAGAATCAAAATGCAGATGCGTTGTCACCCCTGAGGACTAAGATGGAATGCCTCATTTCCAGTAAAATGAGTCTCCGGTTCTCTACACTCACCATACGAAACACAACAGCATTAAGCTGCTATTTTACGCTGGTATTCTGTAAGAGTGTGGCCCTACCACGGTCGTGTTGACCCATTCCCACTACAGCCATAATATAGCTGCAGCGTGGGTATATCACGTAAAATTAATATTAAACAAATATAGAGCCCCCTATTTATTCGATAATTAAGTTTTATGATGAACGTATATCATCAAGAGTTAGGCATGCTCTTCCAATGATGGTGCTATAGCAGATGATAGAAAAAGTTAAAATACGGTTTATTAGTTTCATAAATGCTTAGTAATATTTATAGTACAAACTTGTACGAGGTAAACTACATATGAGACAACATTTATGTCGTAAGTGAAGGCGTGAATCGTGAACCATTTCAGTTACTCCGACACCAGATACGTGAGCAAAGTTTAAAAAATATGTGTCCATATTTTTTAAAACATTTGAATAAATTCTGTGTGCGGAACGCAAATGCTCCTATTGGACTTGTTTTAAACCAAAGACATTTAAGTAGTAGTCTACCTATATATTTAAATCTCTTTGTTTTAAACATTCGCAATTTGCACTCACATTTACCGCAAAGATGGTTCACAGAATTGACAACTATTTCGTAAACTTTTTATTTATGTTTTCTTTAAAAGTAAAAGTTTAACATCAAACGTACTAAGTCCAAATCCTGGGCACAGGGCTCCTCTCATTTCTGAGAAGGTTTTAGGGCTAGGAAATGTCCGCCGAGCTGCCCCAATGCATGTTGATGGACTTCACATGTCTTTGAAATATTTTTTTTTAATTTTTAAGGCATGCAGGTTTCCTCAAGATATTTTTTCCTTCACCACACGAGACTAGGTGTAGGCCACGTGGTAAATAAGTTTGTTTTATTTGGCGGCCATTAATTATGTTATTTTATTTTATTGTAATATTACGGCCTATAAAAAGTACAATGAAAACATAGGCCTCCCCCATAGATTTCAGTGATATTAGGAAGACGCTGCTGTCCATCTCTTGGTTTATTTCCTTTTGTCGCGTCTTACGATACACAAGAGACGATATGTTTGATATTCTTACACCGTTAATACACGGTCTTTATTATGTATATAATCAGATATAGTCAACAAAATGATAAAAAAGGTAAAATTTACCAAAGATCATCAATCAAATCAGAAGGAAAAATTAGAGGTCCCAAAAGTGGGAGACGTATAGCCTAAAACTGTAGTTTTTATGTAATTTGAAGTTAAATAATCTAAAGTCAACAAGAAAATGTTGAAGTCCCACGTTTAACATTCGTTCGATGAGGCTGTTTTATTGAAGAAGATCGAGCAATTTGTTATAATTTACAGAATAGAACAAATAGTAAGAAATTAAATATAATGCTATAATAAGTGTAGCCGGCCGCTCAACTTTGAACTCTATTTACTTTGGTGTGCGTTGAAATACTGAAATTAGATGAGAGAACAAATGTGTGTTCAATCTTTGAGCACATATGCAAATGCTCCTGCCACACTTAACGACTTTGAAGCTATTTGCGTATTTGAAGCAATTTGAAGCTAAGTCGCCGGTCCTATGTGTGAAACACAAAGGTCAAAAAATTGCTGGATTTTGTTGTATACGTACATAAATATATCTTTCATTCCATAAAATTATGAAATAGGTATTATTATGGTGGCTTTCAAACAAGTAAAGTAACAACCTTATAAAGTAAAAGTAAATGAACGCCCATGTGATGGCAGCGTAAGAGCCAATTCATCACCTCATTTCGTACCGTAGGCGTCATTGGAGGCAGATACTCCATACAAGATGTTCAGTGCGTAAAGCACTACTCTCCCTGGACGTCCATAAGTCTTGTGGGCCGGAAGGAATCCCCCCAACTGTACTGAAGACGTGTGCTCCAGAGGTACTATTACTCTTTAGGCGTCGTTCCAAGCTCATGCAAAAAACCTTAGTGCCCCCGATGCTTATAAAACGTAGCCGCTTAGATCCGTCCAACTACAGATCTATCTACGTCATCTGCTTGTGCTCAAAAATAATGAAAACCATTATTAACTGCCAGCTTATGAGCATCAGCTGATTAGTGACCGTCAATACGGTTTCTGTCGAGGTTGCTCAGCTGGTGATCTTCTTGTGTACCTGAAAGGGGGAGGCCGTGGCTGTTAGTTTGGACTTAGCGAAGGCTTTTAATCTAGTTAGGCACAAAGCGCTTCAACAAACGAGCACACAGTCCACTTGATGGTAAGTGGTTGCTGCGGCCCATAGACATCTACATCTATCCTCGTTTGCGAATCAAAATGCAGATGCGTTGCCACCCGTGAGGACTAAGATGGAATGCCTCATTTCAAGTAAAAAGGGCCTCCGGCCACCTGCACTCGCCAAGCGAAACGCAGAGGTAAACCTCTACTTCACGCTGATATTCTGTGAGGTCGTGGTACCACCCCGGTTCGAGCCGGCCCATCCGTGCGACAGCAAAAGCTGCCGCGAGGCTCTACCACTGTTAAAAAGCTTTCCTCTTTCTTTCTTCTTTCTTTCGAAGCTTTCCTCTTATGGGCTTCCCGAGAAATTATTGATCGGGATCTCATGATCAGCAACCACGTTTACGAATACTAGACCAACGTGGCAGTCAGGAGTAACATAATAATTACTTTTTTGTAAGCCGTACAAGTACTTGGTTCGTGTGTTCGACGCAGTGGGCAGGCGCTTGGTTCGTATGCTAGCGATTGCACCCGTTAGCACCGAAAACAGTAATTGTAGTGAGATTGTATTTAGATAGGGTTTTATAATTAATGCATATACTATTATCATCACTTATTAAATTTTTATTTTCTCTCAGGTATTACTGCAATTAAATCACATAAATAGTATAATTCATGTTATCGAAATCTTTTTACACGTCCACTTGTCAGTACGTCGTAAATCAAGTAGGTGATCAAGTCCACTGAAGTAGGTACCTTGGACTGCACTATGAAGTTGGTCTTAATAATGTCGAACTATTTTCAGTTTAGAAACATTTTTTTTTATATAAGTAGTAATATAGTTAGCGAGAGAAGTTGAAATATGAGAATAAATATATTTATTCTCATATTTCAACATAAAGGTACTACTTGTTCAAATATACGCGTGTAAATTTTTAGAAAGGCGAATTACTTTTAGTTGAAAAACATCAGAAGCGGATTATTGGAGTAAATTAATTCAATTACCATACTTGTTGATGAATTTCTATTAGGTGAAACCTGATTATTATGTTGAAATAATTTAACTTCATGATTAACTGCCTTATTGAATTAGCCCAGATTAAGCAATAGTTTTGATCTGGTACGGCTTCTAATTTAAGGTTATGACTATTTGTCACGGCAGGTGTAAGAAATATAAATTTTATTAAATTTATAAATACGGATTTAATTTAAGAGCAGTGCCATTCTATATTTAAACATAATTACTACCTCGCATTTAGACAGCGGTACTGACATTTTAAATTTATCTGAGTCCAAAAGCTATGGTAAACTTTTAAAAATATAAAAAAAATTGTTTAGTTCTAAAAATGTGGGTAAAATCCATGTCTTAAAGTTGACTGTTCTAACAGTCTGATCTAACAGTTGACGAAAAGAAGACACAATAAGCGTCTGCAGTGTGAATGGGTCGGCTCAACTGGGAGGCACTATGCTCACACAAAATACCATCGTTGAGTAGCATCATGAAGTTGCAGACTGGGCAATCTTACACCTCTGAGATGACAACGTTTCTGCATTTCGATTTTAATCAATGATAAGTATTATTATCTATGAGCCGTAGCAAGCACTTACCATCAGGTGGACTTTGTGCTCTTTTTTCACCTTTGCATTTAAATATATAAATAAAGTTTGAACCTTCATTCCTCCTCTTCTCAATCAGCCTAAATGCAGTTCGCAGCTAGACATTGGTTTTTCTCACAGGCGACAATATGAGCACCTACGTATACGTGATAGAGCTACGCTGCAACAATTTTATGATTATAGGACGAATGGGTTGGCTAACAGTGGTAGAGCCACCCGGCAGCTTTTGCTGTCACACGGATGGGCCGGCTCGAACCGGGGTGGTACCACGACCTCACAGAAAACCAGCGTGAAGTAGAGGTTTACCTCTGCGTTTCGCTTGGTGAGTGCAGGTGGCCGGAGGCCCTTTTTACTGGAAATGACGCATTCCATCTTAGTCCTCACGGGTGACAACGCATCTACATTTTGATTTGTAATAGAGGATAGATGTAGATGTCTATGGGCTGCAGCAACCACTTACCATCAGGTGGACTGTGTGCTCGTTTGTCACCCTTATCCTATAAAAAAAAAAAAAAAAAAAAAAGGACCACGCTGTCCAGCCAAAATACCAACGTAAAATAGCAGCTTAATGCTACTGTGTTTCGTATGGTGAGTGTAGAGACCCTTTTTACTGGAAACAAGGCATTCCATCTTAGTCCTCAGGGGTGATAACTTACAACGCATCTGCATTTTGGTTCTTAATCGAGGATACATTTTAAAAATATAGATTTCTATTGGCCTTGGCATCCGCTTACCATTAGGTGGAATGTGCGCTCGTTTACCATCCTTAATCTATAAAAAAAACCTGTCACGTTTGATAGGCGGATTGCCGAAAGAAGAACGATACGTGTGCACCTTTGGTGTCATTTCCCGTTACCGGTCAGCGACGTTTATGTCTGTATCTATAAATAGGAGGTAGTTCGATCGTCTTCTGTGAGTGGCTGCTGGCTCATATGACGGTTTTTCTGATGTCCTTATTCAAGAAGCTGGGAATAAATGTAGTGAAATGTTCCGCAGGTATCGCGCAGGAGCGTTGCGGCGCCAGCGTGTGATGCTGGCGGCGCGCCGCGGCGGGCGCCGGTGCCGCGAGTAGCGACCATGCGAGGCCCGCGACGCGCCACGCACGCTGCACCGCACGCTGTACCGCACGCCGCAACCGCCGCGCTACTGCTGCTCGTCGCACTCGGCAACCGGGCCGTGCACGCGGACAACGGCCTCATCAGTAAGCCCTAAGCCAGAGTAATTACCATTACCGTTACTGTTACAGCCTATTAAAGTCCACTGCTGAACATAGGCCTTCCCCATAGATCGCCTCATAGGGTGGATATTTGCTATTGTTGCCACGCTTGGCAAGCGGGTTTACAACCGCAGTTTTTTAATTTTAATCGCTATTAGGAAGGCGCTGCTACCCATCTTCTAATTTGTTTTCCCTCTGTCTCCTCTTACGACACCCACGGGATGATATGGGGTACTGGATATTCTTACACCACCAATACACGCTAATCTGAGTAATTAGTAATTATATTAGAACCAAATTATCACGCATTAGAACCAAACGGTTTGTTTCATCTTTCGTAATGCGTACAGCAAAGGAGTGAAACTTGCCGGCCTCTGTCTTTCCGTCCGAATACAATCTGAGCGTCTTCAAGGCAAGAGTGAATAGGCTTTTGTTACGTTAAGGCAGTGCGATTCAGCATCCATGGCTTCATCACCACTTACCACCAGGTGGGATTGTGATCAAGCACTTGCTTGTAATATAAGTATAAAAAAGTAGAGAATGTTCAACAGGGCGCGGCGTAGCGTCACGTTCGCCATACTTTTTGTGCGGTAGCCACTCAAGGCACTATAATACAATCTTGTGGGCTTCTCACACATTCACTAGGTGGTAGCCGTTTGGGAAAGTACCACCATCTTACCTATTTCTGACCTTAAAAAGCAGTGCATGTTCTGGTGAGAACGGTGAAGAGAGTCAGTATCATTTCAGGCTGTAACGCATTCTGTTTTTGACCGTATTTAAAAAGGAGGAGGTCCTCAATTCGATTGTACGCTTTTCTTTTATTTCTCAGATGCGACAATGCATTTCTAGCCTTCTTTATTTAATGTTGTTACGTAACGTAACATTAGGTGCAGTCTAAGTTCATTTTTCAATTACATTTTATTTAAAAAAAAACATACTGAACGCTCCGCCCCATTGCACGCTTGATACTAAGTTTGTACATTAAGTGATGATGTCCTATCGACCACGCGACAATTTCTGAATAATAGTAAATTATTAACTTGAGTAGTAAATAATTATTAACCTAATAATCAACGCGAAGCGTTGTGGTGACGGTGAAAGAGAATACATCACCTCGTTTCGTTCCATGGTGTCGTTGACCTTCTAAATAAAAGGCAAAAAATCTCTTGACTATCTATCAATAGAAGGTGGAATAACCATTTCGTTTATGCCAGACGTAAAATATATCCAGCAACGATGCATGATCTCTAGCACTGCGATCGACAATCGGTGCTAATCTTAGTGATTAAACCAATCCTCCCTACAAAGGGACAAGCCCATATCCAGCTTTATCAAGATGAACTGCGTACGAGATGTATAATGGTACATATGTACGCGGAAGCCAAGAGGCACTTTTCATGTTAATTTACCTATGAATGAAATAACTAATTGTGCCAATTGTAATATATTATATAGTAAAAGGTACGCTAGGATGCAATCGCAGAGACAATTTGTATTTCAACATTAAGGTATGTTTATCTATTTCTGCGATTAAGTAGCAGTCGTGTAATTACGTACGTATATAAGTGCCTTATAGAATTTAATAAGTTCTGTTTTAAGTTGATGACAGATGTATGTACTTTACCCTGAGTTGCAATAATTACTATAATTTAAAGAAGTTTACAGTTTGTTAAAATTTGTGTCATATAATACTCTTGACTGTTTAAATAAACTAAGACTACATAGTAGATTTTACGATATAAAATATTCATGGAACGCATTAGAAGTAAATACAATATATATTCTAAAATAAATGTTGTATATCAACCAAGAGCAACATACTCGTAGCCCGGCAACATAGGCCGGCCTCACTGCAACGTCACCTTCTTTGCTGGTTATAAAAATATTATCACGACGGACAGAATGACGACAACAACTGAAACTCGTTGAATGACCCAAGCTAGTAGTCTGCGCAGTTCTTTATACTGCTTGTACGAGTGGGGGAGTTTTACCGCTTATTAGTAATCTACCCTCACTCTTAACATTAGTTTATTTTTGGGTTCGGCTAGGCGATAAAAACTGTAAGAATTTTCTATCAAGACCCCTTCTGACGTAATGTAGATGGCCTTGGCGGCTATAAGAAAGCGAGAGGGAATAATATCCATCTCCCTCGCACTTTTCTTATCTTACCATGAAAGAAATATTATTTTATTTTAAATTATTCATTTTAATAGACGCTAGTAATTCATTTATTTGTATTTGTTAATCCATAATATAATACGTTTATCAATAATAATATACTACGAAAGGAACGTCGTTCCAACCGAGTGTTCTACGACAGTAACGCATGTTTTTTAAAATAAATTTCATTAAACGTATTAAGAATCTCCGAAAATAATCATACTAGGTTGTAGGATACCTTTACAAAATATCAAATTTGCGTTACCTTGATGATACTACCATGTTTGCGATCACTAGCCGTCATAGGAAGACCGTCTTCTTGTGTAAATGGAGCGCGTGAGTCTAGACTATTAAAGATTAACCGCGGCAAAACTAAGATGAAATATCGCCCGAAATTACTCAAATTGCGAACTACAAGGACGTTATATCCTTTCTACACTACATATGTTAGTGCTTTAATCTAGAACAATAGAGATTGTGCAGAAGAGATAAAGCGACATATGGCGACAGCAATAGTAGAAAGTAACAGGAACATAAAAGCTACGAAGAGCCGGCTCGTTTAAACACTAGTTTTTCCAATATTATGGAGACGTGGTATTCAAGTCGAGTCGAGAAGAACAAAATTTATGCTCTGGGGATGTAATATTGGAGTCTCGTGGACAGTATTTCGCACAAGCATATTTATACTCCAAGAATCGGTCTTTAATGAAGCTCTTTCAGCGTTAGTACAGAGCTGCATATTATAGTTCTTCGGACACGTCTCCCGGCGTGAGATCAGGCTTCTTCAGATCGGGAAACATGAGTACACCAGAGAACGTAGAAGTAGAACGTTGCCATTTGATGGACCGACAAAAAGTCTGCTATAGGCGGTCCCTTGCACAGTGACCAGGCTGTCGATCAGAAAGGAGAGTGGCGAATATTCTTCAGATGTATAACTTCTGCTACTACATCGTCACTGCGTGATGACTACAATCGCTTCTGGTAAGTTTTACAACGAAGAAGAATAAATTATAAAACTCACAAGTACTTACACTTTTAAATGAAAAATTTTACTAAATCATTTAAGTATTAAATTATTACATTAATCAATATTTACGTTAATTAACTAAGATTAAATTAATATTTTTTCTTCTACGCTCATCACAATTTACATACAGTTTAGTTTAAAAATAATAAATTGATGTATGTAAATTAAGTCATTATTAAGTTGACCATTTCTTGTAAAATATACAAAAGGATTGAGCATTTTCAACAGCTGCTTGATTTTACGCCCATACTGCGTTGTGTGTTGAACGCTGCGTTCTTTTGCGACAATTTTCACCTTAATTTTTGCATTATGTATCGTTCAAAAGCGCCCTGCTTTGAGTGAGTTTGATTGTTTGTACAAACGGAGTAATTATATACTCTTTGGGATGTATTGTAAAGTTATGTCTCCGTAGTTGTCTGTTGTTAAGATCTCCGTCATCCGCCGTACTCACCAAACCTATGGCGCCTACGGACTTCAAATTTTTCCAGTATTTGGATAACTTTTTGGCAGGAAAAAAATTCAATAACCGAGAGGCAATACAAAATGCCTTCGAAGAATTTGTTGCCTCCTGTCCAGCTAAATTCTTCAAGAAGGGCATCAATAAACTGCCACTGCGTTGGCAAAAATGCATCGATTGCATGGGTGATTACTTTGATTAATAGAAATAAAAAATATAGAAAAAAAGAATTACTTTGACTTATTTCATAAAAATTAATTACATAGGTAAAGACATATTATCATTCATGATAACTGTGCTTAACATTCTGAATGCAACAGTTTTCTGTTCTATTATTCCTGATAATAATATATTCACCCGAGATACTATCATTAAGGCCGTCTTCTAGTACATTACGTAGGTGTGAAAACTTACCTCACTCTGTTCAATTTTCGGGTGAGTTAGTACTAAAGCGAGGAGAATTTTAGAACAAACAATTTATTTAAGAATTTTTAAAACTGATGCTGGAGCTATATTACGGTTGTAGCACAAATGGGTTAGCTCGTCCACGCAAGGACCCTGCTCTTACAGAATACTACTAATTCTGTAGTGTTTCGTATGGTGAGTGTGGAGAACTGGAGATCCTTTTAATTGGAAACGGAGTATTTTTACTTAGTCCTCAGGAATGACTACGCATCTGCTTTTTGCATTTTAATCGAGGATAGATGTAGATGTCTGTGTGCTCGTGTTTCGCCCCTATTCTACATATAAAAATACCATACGTCCAACTTCGCTGATATCTCTATCAAAAACTCAGTATAATACATTTTTTGACATATTTTATTTAATTTTTTTATAAGATAAAAATTAATTTACGAATTTTTTCAACATGACCTAATAATAATAATAACGATTTGGTATTTTTATTTTTATATTATCTTTGTGATTTTTTATCGAATCAGTTATTGTGATTCGTGTTTCTGTCTGCACACATTACTTGTCCTTATGCTTATTATTTATTATAATGTGTATAATATCTATTATTAATAATTACAATTATATTAGGTTATTAGAGCCGAGGAATAGTAAAAAAGTACTGCAACGTAGCCTTAACACACTGGCGGCATCACGAATTTGCGGGGTCGCGTCGGTACATTGCGCTTTGGAACTTAGCTAGAGTGTCCACACTAAAAATCTATGTGGCACAAATTACTTTTTCATTCTTAAAAAAACCGACAGTGACCGATCACGTACGAGTAATGTAAGTAGTAGAAGTAAATGCAAAATTTGACACGTGAATTGGCGATGGCGATCGTACTATCAGATGTCTCGCATACTCGCGTACTTTCCGCAATGACTAAATATTATTCCGACGTTGATAGCTACAAGATCTATCCCTAAATATCTTTCTGGTTAGCTAGTTTTTCTTATTACGCCGTCACACCGAGTGAAAAAGTCAAGTAGAAAGTCAACAAATGTTTACGAATCTCAAATAAATTATCGAATATTGCAATCGTTAAGGAACCATGTCACCGTCAGTCGCAACATTACAGATCATTGGATACGGACAAATGAGCGACATGTGATCTATGCGCCGTATGTAAGTGGCGACCCGCTACAGAACGAGTTGCTCAACAATGTGGCCAGCGCACCTTGAGCGTAGTATTGCCAGAATGTATCTCTTAGATGGAATGTCTATATTATTATGTGGACCAATATACTTCAAGTTATAATATACAACACAAAATGTCTACAAAGGTATTATCATAAAACATTCCTTAAAAAGTCATTTGAAAATTAATAAATACATGAACGTAATTATTATTTTTATTAACTTTTAGAATTATTAATGCTGCGACTGTTAAAATATTTTTTTATTAATAACTGTTATTTTACTTAGATTAGTATCAGTATAGAAGAATAGAGTTTTTGATACGAAGTTTTTAACTTGTAATATTATGGATAGTTTGTGTTACAGAAACAGAAACTTTTTTATTCAATATAGATTATAAATAATACTTATTGAAAGTCACATTTGTTTAATTATCACTGGTTCGAAAAAAAGCCTCTGTCCTGGGAAGAACCAGCAAGAAACCCAGCGGGATTTTTTTTAAATAACAGCTTACCATCATATTATATGTCACACAATTAACCACACAAAAGAAATTAGAAATAGCTTGGTAGCGATCACCTCATTCCCAGGGGTTATTATCATCCATAAATTCCTTAATATTATAATAAACCTTTTTATACAAACTTTGTTTAATAAAGTGTTTAAACTATGACCAGGTCAAATTATGTATATTTTCGGGTATTTTGTTGTAAAAGCGTATACTTCACCCCAAAAATGAATTACTGATTCGGTGGAGTCGAGTAACTGGTACTACTAGCTTGTGTCTGTTCCTAGTATTTACAGAATGAATATCATTTATTTTTTTATAACTAATTTTATTATTGTGTACGTACATTACATTTTCATATATGTATGGATAGGCCAAAGTTAATATATTAATTTCCTTAAAATTTTGATAATAATGTTCTCCATATCTAATTTCGGTTATGGTGGTCGGTATCAACGGAGAATAGCTAATAATAGTAATAATAATAGCTAACTGCGTAGGAAAAGAGTACAGTGCACGAGTGTGTGCGTAGGTACAGGTGCACTCTCCATATTTTCGAGATATATCTATCCCTATAGATGTATTTTTATACGGATACGGAGGATATACGGACCGGACACGATCGGAGAGAGATCACGAGCAGGACTAACTTTGCAGAAACTAATGTTTTTCAAGATGAAGGCGAACTTTTTGACTGCTGCTGAGAATTCATTGACAAAATCCTCAATATTGAATAAAACTATCTCTTATGGATTTTATCGCGTTTAATTTACTTATTTTTAATTCCCGACGTTATTCACCTGTAAGTAGCCGTGCTATTACATCGGGCCGTCAAACATCTCAGTCCTACCTGTGACCATGGATGCTGTAAAGGACCCGAAACGACGGGAATTAAAAATAAGTAAATTAAACGCGATAAAATCCATAAAAATAGTTTTATCCAATGTGTAGTATTCGCGTAAATATAAGAAATCATTATAAAAAAAACTACTACTAATAACTAATTTTAGCTGGATCCGAGATACGATCCCGGACCCACAATACAGATTAGCTTGCGCTTTAGTTGCGCTTACGAACACGAAACATGCAGACAAATGTTGTGTATCCCATTATTTAGAGGTACATAAACATGTCCTACTTTGAAGACCAGAAGTTTGGATCAGGCAAGTTTGGAAAGGTGACGAAATCCTACAAGAAAGCAAAAATATTATTGCGTGAAATGAAGATTCGCAGTAGGTGAATGTTGCGGATTATGAAAGAAGACCTTAAGTTACTTACTTACCGTCTATACACAATAGATACGCTGAAAATCAGTACGCTGGTGGAAAATACAGAAAATTGGTTTTAATCATGAAGAACTACAAAGAAAAAAGCTCTAACTATGCCTCGCAACTATTTAGGAAAGTTCAACGCTTTCTTATCCTGCATCAGTCATGGTTTCGTGAGATATCAATGAGTCCCACCAAGGAGTCAAGTAGCTTTATTTTTGTAAAAAAGAAGTAAATACTTTAGTCACAGTTTATTAAGAAACTGTCTTGAATAGTGTTGTGATAAACTTTTAAAAATATACAATGGAACCAGGCACATAAATTTCCTGGAATGTTGCCTATTCTATTCTTGGTTACAAAGCACGTATTAGTCAAAACAGGCTAGGTAACTATGTTCTAGATTTCATAAAAACTGAAGACTAGCCCTTTTCTAATTGAGATCTAAACAGAATCTAAATTTCAATTTTGATCAGTACTAGAGGACGTGGCCGTTTTAGAAAGTTACTCTGACAAGAAATCTTTAGAATTAGCAGTAGCTGAATTCGCTATGGGGAGAGTGCGTAAATCCATAGATTCATGGCCAGAGTTATGAAAGCCAAAGGCGGCCACTTTGAATACAATTTATTTTATCGCTTTGACTTTAATAAATAAGAACAAATACGTTTTATTATTATTGCACATTTTCTTTTAAAAAGATATGCATTTTAATGTGTAACGGAATTTATGCTCATGCTAGGTCCTATACTTTACTTTGCTTGGTGGTATATTTTCGTTTGTCCGGTGTTTTTCTCCTTTATATATGGAAATCCCAATTTAGGCTCCGCTACAACCGGTAACTGTTACTGGCCGGTTGGTGTGAAATTGTACACCTTATAATATTTAAATGATGGATTAAACATCGTATTTATCTTATTGAAGTAAACCTTGTGTGACGTAACTTTCTTTTGCAATCGCTTTGGTTTCACTTGGGCATGCTTTCGTTCGATTTTTTTTGTTAAAAAATATAGTTTTATGGAGTTGCGCTGAGACTTTATTTGTAATATGCCCACATTAATAATTATACGACTTTTATCGTCGTTGACACGGCTTACATGGTTGCCGTTAACCATCCATGATATATTCATCTTCATTTCCCTGTTTCACAATATATGCCATTATTTTATAGGATTTCGTCCACTTATTATAGTTGAAGTACATAGGACGCGAACAAAGCGATAAAAAAATACTGAACCAATTTTAATATTTGGCTGATGTGGACCTCATAACAAACTTTGTACTAAATATGTAAAAATAATAAAATAAATGTTGGGAGATATTAGTATATGTTTAAGAAATTATACTTCAGATTATATATATAAACATAAGCATGTAAGACGAGAACTACTGCCGACAAACTGTAATGCAGTTCGGTAGATGAAATTGTTAAAAACGTTTATTGTATAATTGGAAGTAAATAAATAAAAAAAAGATATAGACACATAAGAGGAGGCACAGGAGTGATACGATTAGGATCATTTCTGTGCATCAAGGATGAACAGGAAATCGTAATCGTTGGGTAGTATCCACATTAAAAAAAGATAATCATACCTACTTTACTAATAAAGTCCTTTTTAAGCACCATCAAGAGGCTTGCAGGTGTTTTGCATAACTTGAAATAACTGTTCACTATCCATTCGTTGGCTACGCGATAACGATGATGCTGCTACCAACCACCTTTGCTGAATTGATATTTGACTTTTAAAATTGATTATACCACCTTTATTATGTCGCGAGAAACAGCGATGAGGCTGGAATTATGAGAAGTTGCTGCATCTCTCTTAAACACCACTAAAAATTTGTCACTTTAGGCAAAGGTGATACAATATCGTGTTTAACAATACATGACATCACGGTTCTTTTATTTATACATGCGAATACTGTACATACATTAAATAAATATAAATTTTACAGATTTTAATTCACTTATTTTTATAATTCACACGTTTTAAGTGTTTTGTATCCATGGTCACGTGGGTACAGAGGTGATCATCACCAAGACTTTGAACACCTGAGTCTTTAATAATCTAACGAAATACGGCTTAATAAATAGGTACTACAAAAACAAAACAAATCTACTTGCTATTTTATTTCATTTATTTGTTTATTTCAGACAACAAAAGACCATACATAAACATTAATAAATACAATCATAACTTGTAAACTAATTCATAATAAAGGGAAGACAAGTGTATTCGACATAAATGTGAGCAATAACAACTTGAACTGTACAAAAATATTGCTCTTCACTCTAAGTTTAATGCAAACACTTATTGCTAAGTGAATGTTAAATTTAAATAAATGACGTTGCATCGCGTCAATACAAGACTGCAATATAAGTGCAGTAGTAATTGTAACGGGTACATTGTACATGTTATTAACAACTTCATTGGTTATAAAGAAAATATAGAAATAGAAAATAGATAATATATTTATTTAAACAAAAAGACATTACATAATTAAACAATACACTGATTTATGCTCTAGGCTTGCATCGCAGGAATCAAGGACATTGTCTGACACCGTTTACACCGATAACTACATAGGACCCCGATTAAGTTGAATGTATGCTAAAATTTAAGAATAAATGAATGCATGAAAAAAACAATTATAAATAATATCAATAAAGAATAAAGAAAAAAGTAATGAAACTGCTAGGTGCTAATGAAACAAATATTTTAGTACTAGTAATTTTCGAGTTACTAATTGAATTTGAGATTAACTTATTTCACTCTCTCATTTTTCTTTTTCTGAAATTTCGTTGCATTTATTTTGTTGATTTTAATACACTTACTGAACTAAGAGATTTTCTTACGCTGACAATAAACAAAAATATTATATTAATTAATGTTTCGCTGTATTATGTACTACATTGCTATTTTTACTTACTTTTCCAGTTAAAATATTATTTCATGAATTAAAAAATAATATAGGTAAGTGGTTTGAAATAATGTACGCCGATAACACATTTAAATAATGGGTTTCTAAGTAACACAAGTGCAAGCTTAGATTTTTTCTTCAGACATTGACTGTCAATCAAAATAACAGGCCTAGTTAAATAAAGGTTTAATCATAATTTTTTAAAAGATTATAAGGATTAATAGTTTTGTATTGTAAAATTTATAAAGGCACATTTACAGAGCGCATGCAGGCACATTTATAGCACGTGTGGTCACTTTGTCTAATCGTACACTAGTCAGTACAACAAGCCATGCTTTAATTTTTTTAGCTTAGCATAAGTGTTATTTCAAATAATTGCGCCTCTTCATCTGTTTTTTTTTTATGTAAAAAAGGCATTAGGTGGATTTTTAAAACTGGTTCTGAAATACGCAATGTATTATCATAGATTTAAAAAAAATAACTTGAAATTAAATTTAATTACCTTATTGCAGTCTATAATGACGCAAGGGAATCCACCGCCCCATTTAGTCCCGTGGGTGTTTAAGAAGTGACTCTAGCAAATTCTAGAAAAATCTTATGGTTTTCAACAGATTGCGATACAGGCATCTTGCTTACGCCAGGCGTAAAATACCCAGATCGGCACTCAGCAGCGTCAAAATTGTGAGACGTCTGATGCTACGCCTGTAAGCCGCCTGCTAAATGTGACGATTAAGGCAAATTCTCCTTAATAAGGCAAAGACAGCAATGGACATTTGATGATGAAGAGGAAAACCTTGTAGCAAAGTTTTTGTAGAATAGATGAAAGCTAAGAAAGTTGGAGAATTTCAACATTATTTCTCCTCCTCTTCCCCTCTTATTTTCTCCAAAACTAATGATGTAGCTAAAGGAGGCGTTGCCTGTTTCGTACCCACTTCCCAGAATAAAATTGCAACGAATCAAGGGATTACCTAATCGTATCTATTACAATTTATTTCAAAACTTTAGATGCCATAATAAAATATAAATAGAAATAGAAAATCAAATATAATATATTATTATTAATATAAGCTTAGTGAAAGTATTTTTATTTGGAATTATTACATTATAAATTAATTTCAATAAGTATTATTTACAACCTGTCATCATCATGACTTAATTAACACTGGTTTTTAAAATACCACTGTACTAGGTAGAGCCAGCAAAAAACCCAGCAATGCTTTTGTAAGACCTTACAATTTTGTAATATATTCTACAATAAATTATTTAACAAATTTTATAATTTTTATTTATTTATTTATTTAACAATTTATGTACACAAAATCAACGGAAAGGACACATGATGCAGAGTTTGTACAAGATCGCTACTTATCCATATATATAAATAAAAGATTATAAGGTATGCACTTTGTTATATATATAGTCATAATTAAGTAAATATAAATAATAAAAAGTACAGTAAATAATATCAAAGATATGAAACTTACTTAGAAGACAGAGATAAATAATGTTCTTTTACACGTTTTTTGAACAATTTTGATGACTCAAATGGGAGGAGGAAGTGAGTTCCAGAGTGTTACTGCATGTACATAGACTGAACGGGAATATGAATGAGCTTTAAAGGATGGGCATTTTAAGAGGGTTTTAAGGTGAGATCTACAAACTGCATCTGGGGATTTAAGAAAGGTTAATTGACTACGGAGATATGAATTGATATTTGGACTGTGTAAGATGTTAAAAAGAAAACAAAGGATACGAGGATCATAAAATAAAATAAAATTTTACAAACCATAGTGGAAGCAGCTTAGTAGCGACCGCCTAATTTCCAGGGGTTAAAATATTTCTATCTATGTATTTTTTAATATTATAATAACCAAGGATTATGGTATAACATAATCCTTGTACAAATTTTTAATGAAGCCATGTGATGATTTCTTATACTTAAGTGAATACTATATTTTATTCAATCAAAGCCAAGGATATTTCGATTTGTGAGCCAATTCCTAAACATCGTGAATTATATGTATATTTTAGTGACTTATAATTATTCAGAGAAATAAATTGGAGAAATAATAATGTATCCATTAGCCTTGAAAACCGCTCGTTGCTATGAGATACGGCTATTAAGAAATGTAAATAATATACAATATCGATTAAACGTAAAAATTGGATAAATTAGTTAATTACAATAGAAGTATTACGTTTGATGATAAAAAAATATTTACAATAGGTGTTATTTACCAAATGGTAGAACTCCTTTTCTTTCTGCGAGTGGGTACGTCTGATACCACTGTGCGTATCATTCTCTTACTAATTTCTACGGCTAAGTAACCTTAGTAGCAATACATCCACTGGTTCTGGTCTGAACTCTGAACGATATTGAAACTCAGCCAGTGAGGCATTTCATCGTTGTCCTTCAACGCAATTGTGGTCTTCTTTATTCAGTTGCCAGGTATTATTGGGTGATCATTTTCATTTGTCACCTTGTTCGTTTGTCACCTTCCACCTTTTAAGAAAAAACATATAAAATACATATTTACTATTTAACTACGCCGTTTTCAGTCAAAGTAGCTCGAAAAAAAAACGAATAATGTAAAAAACTTAGGTGTAAATTGATATTAAAATTGATATTATACTTAGCATTTAAATAACATTCATATAAATAATCTAGCAAACATAGCTGTTTCGTAGATGTTCATGTTTTTACAACTATATAAACGAGAAATATCTAGTGTAAATACAACTGTGATTAGGCATAGCAATAGCGGTAATGCGAATGATCGCGCGCCGGGCACACATCAATTAGAAAAATATTTACGCAGGAGTTAGCAAACGGCGGCGCCCGAAACAGCTAGATATAATACGTAATAAGAATGCGGATCCGAAACTCTGAATCAAGGTAAAAATGTGATCAGGCGGCCGCGACACACAGGGATGTAAAACCGATGCCGTCTTTACGACGCTCGCGCAACTTGAAATAACAAGCAAAAATTTACACGAGCGTCTTCTGACGCCAGTTTATTGTAGATTGGACAAATGTTTGCATATCTTTGTTTGTTTTGATATTGTATTTTTCCTGATGTGTTTATAATGTTTGAAATCAAATTTAAAAGTTGGAGATACGTATATTTTCTTAAGATACATTCAAGTTATTAATGAAACATACATCATCACTAGGAAGGACTAAAAATGTGGTATTAAAAAAGGTTTGTGGCAATCTATGGGAGTTGTCTATGTTCAGTGATGGACTTGTGTAGGGGTGTAATGGTGATGATGATGAAATTTATTTTTAATGACCAACTAAAATTAGCTATATGATTTACTTTTTATTTCATTTAATTTAAAAGTATATCGGAAGAGGCGACAAAACAGTCAAGGGCAGCAGTGTCTTCATAATAAACGATGCTTTTTTCGTTTAAGCGTACATATTTAGTAAGTAATTGTAATTTGACAGCATTTCAAAGAACTTAATTTAAGTCACACAGGAAACACGTATTATCCCATTTCATATCTTCAAAAGTTAAATTACAAAATCAAACTTCTCAGAAGACATAAGACTTGCAACTACGTAGAGACGTTAAAACAATTTTGATAGTTTGTATAGGACCCATTAAGTACATGACACAATAGAACAATGGTTATGTGCTGTGTTCAATAAATCACCACCGCTGCTCGTAGGCTCTGCTTCTTATAAAATTGCAACACATATACGTATAATATGCGTTGTTATATGTGCTATATTACCAATATGTTTTATGACGATATTACGTCGATGACTCATTACTGTGAATATTAGGAAGTGTTGAGATATTTTTTAAATGTTCATGTTTACTTGATATAAAACTATGTGGCAAGCATTTACATTTAAAATACTATGACGCCGTATGACGCCTTGGTAGTATTATTTTATTTTTTAATTTAACAGACTCGTTTTTTTTTTGTCGGATGTCAGATCCGCAATGCGTTTTCGTAACGCAGGTGGGAATTGTTTGCGGTTTTGAATCACTCCGTAACTGCGTTATCTTTTTTCATTATAACTAACGAACAAACTAACCTATAAATAACATATGAATATAATAAATAAAAAAGTCACAAACAAACACCACAATATAACTACAATATAACAATTATGAATATAACCAAACGTCAGACGTCTAAATGAATAAAATTACGATTCTCATCAGAGCTACACAACACTACCGTCGATTTTTGATCGGATTACGGAAGTTTTCGTTCACATTAGTCGAATATCGGATCCGAAGACGTATACATATGTCTACAGTGATTTCATGGAGTTAATTGAGGTAACAAAATCAAAGGTTTCGTGGTAAAGGTTGTTATTGTAGTCTTAAAGGTAATATACATGTACCCCAACAAAACACGCCTGAAGGCTATGAAGATGTCAAGCGTCTTAGCCAGTATTTCAATCTTTGTATCTCAACAATTACTACTTCAGCCGAATCATTAAAAAAAAGTAGGGTTATTTCGTACTATGTATTAATTATTAACATAAAGTAAATGCTTTTTAGAAGGCCAGCGCGCACCCTGCTCAAACGAAGGCGAAGCTGTTCGTCTTCAGGATTCAAGACTCGAGCACGACTGGAGTAGCTGCTTCCGTTGCATTTGCAAGGTATGACTTATTCATTGAATAGTGGAAAAATTAGGTAGGGGAAAACTGTCTTAAAACATCATCATCATCATCATCATTGCAGCCCATGTAAGTTCACCGCTGAACTCCAACCGCATTAGCAATCCGGATGAAGGTTTAATGATTGTAATCAGTCAATATTCTGTGATGTTGGTGCTGTTAGCCAATGCGGCTCTTACAGCTGCATCCAATACTTAGCCAGGCGAATAAATAACATATGGATGCCTGTTAATAAGATACTTTAATACTAAACCGGGCGGTGTTAAAATATGTTTGCGAAAAATATATGTTTACTTAAATGGCGATAATTATGAATGACTAAAATTACGTAAAATGAGTTACTAACAGTGGGAAACAGTTAGTCTAAGCTGTAACTAAAATTCCGAGTGTCCGAATTAAATACTATAAAGGGCAATAAAAAATACTGAGTAAGTGACAGTAGGTTTAATGTACGTCTGGGGTGGCACTTAGGTCACCCTAAAACCACGTATATTATATTGAAGGAATTGAACTTTTTAATTTAAAAAATTCAAAAGGTATAAACCAAAAGTAGTTTTGACTAACATTCTTAGTAAACATATTTTTATAATTATTTCCCTAAATTAGTGTAGTAAGATAGTTATATTACTAGATCTTGCACATATCATATTGATGAAATTTGTTCGCTTAAGAATTATTATACTGATCGTTCTGAATACCTCGTTACTCAAATTCATATTTTCAAGCCGCCGTTTTCAATATTTGTGTTCGCCCTCAGTCTTTACCCCATTTAGTATTTGTGCGCCATAATCACTATTTTTACCACCCTTAATATAATCAGTAAACAGAATCAACCCACACCAACACGCGATGCACGCTGTACAATTACAGAATAAATAATAGTCATATAATAAAAAGTCCCCCCCTCCCCTCCAAAGTGGTGATGTAGATACGCAAAACTGTATAAAATAAATGTCAAACTTGCCTGCAGACGTGTTTATAAAAAAGCATACACTAAACAGTTCTCCAAAGATTAATGCTAATGATTGTGATGACGATGATGATGGAAATGCTTAGCGGCTCGACTCAATAGTTTTAACTTTGAATGACAGAATACATAATTTTACCCATTTTAGTAGTATACTACAATATTGCATGTGTCAATAAAAGCATTGAGTTGAAACGACATAAACTACCTTGTTGTATTATTGTTTCTCTTTATAGAACAAAGCTAGCATCGTTTAATAATGTTTTATTTATTGCATTGTCTACGAAGACACTGTTTTATGCTCTCTGTACTCATAATTGTCTCTCAGTTGTATTTAAAGGACGTTTGTATGCCCACATGGTGACCACTGTCACTAAATCAATTTATCGCGCGCCAAGTTTAGAATAATAATTTTTAGTATCGCTCGCGACAGACTCACACTTAAACAATAACTAGTAATTTGATTAGTGGCCTTGTGTGCCTCTGGGAATTCCTAAAGACCTCATTTTTCACATCTTACGACTTTTTTTCATTGTTGAATAATTAAAATGCTATGGAACTTTAACTGGTTAACGTTAATTTTATAGATCGATTGATCGCTATACATACTACGTTTTATTGACGAATAACGAAATTGTTGAAATAAATAATTTCATTACTCCGTAGCGAGTGTGGTAACTTAAGAACAAGGTATTAACCTTAAATTTTATGGTACGCGTGTTTAATTTAGTGTCAAGGCTACTGAAATTGTAAACTGCTCTCAACGCGGATTTACCACGTGCTCAATAGCGAGGGAAAAGTTCCATGTCTATAGAAATAACATAATAGATATATCTCTAGGACGTGAAGAACGCTGAACGAACGGGATATAACAGCACTCACGAGCAAAGGTTGTCTAATTGCCCCGCGAAAGGCGGAATGTTCCTTTTCTATGGCCCTGGCATTAGGTACTACGCTACATCATTCAGTGTCACTCTTAGACTATTTATAAGCAAGCTATGCTTACAAATACTCAAAGGTGTCACCCCGAAAGTACTCCTTAAATACCGCATGCGTATCTACATAAATTCTTCTTCTCTCATGCTTCTTCTACCTCACCCAACTAAACTAATATACATTAAGGTAGAGACTTCCACAATATTGTGAATTAACATACGTGCCTTCTTGACACATTTTTGACTTACCACGATGGAGTAAAGAGCACAATTTACTCTGTATCCTTTATTCACTCGTCGTTCATTATCCTAGTCGTGTCTACTATTTCTGCTAAACACACACATCCACTTGCTCAACCAACTAACTCCCTTTCTATTCTTATTTCCCGTTTCGTTATCGACGTGGTAGAGCCATGCTGCAGATATATTAATAGTATAGTTGTAGCACGAATGGGTCGGCTCGACCGGGGAAGGACCTCGCTCTCACAGAATACCAGCGTAAAATAGCAGCTTAATGCTGCTGTGTTTAGTATGGTGAGTGTAGAGAACCGGAGACCCTTTTTACTGGAAAAGAGGCATTCCATCTTAGTCCTCAAGGGTGACAACCCATCTGCATTTTGATTCGTAAACAAGGATAAATGTAGATGTCCATGGGCCACAGCAACCACTTACTATCAGGTGGACTGTGTGCTCGTTTGTCACTCAATCCTATAAAAAAAATCGTTTTACTTTGTTCTCTTTCAAAAACAGTAACTTTTAGGCATCACTTATAAAGTCGTATTAATTATGGGGAATGCTAGAATAATCTTATGGGTTCCGATAGATGATAGTATTGTATACGTGGTAGAGCCTTGCCGCATCTATATTAGTAGTATAGTTGTAGCACGAATAGGTCGACTCGACCGGGGAAGGACCACGCTCTTACAGAATACCAGCGTAAAATAGCAGCTTAACGCTGCTGTGTTTCGTATGGTGAGTGTAGCGAGCCGGAGACCCTTTTTACTGGAAATGAAGCATTCCATCTTAGTCCTCACGGGTGACAACGCATCTACATTTTGATTTATAATAGAGGATAGATGTAGATGTCCATGGGCCGCAGCAACCACTTACCATCAGGTGGACTGTGTGCTCGTTTGTCACCCTAATCCTGTAAAAAAAGTATACCATCTAGTTGACGTCAGACGTAAAGTACCCAAATCAAAAGTTGCGAGATGTTTGGTACCGCGATCATCAATTTGCCTGTCAATCATGACGATTACTGCGACGGAAGTCAGCTGTTAACTTTAACGGGTCTGATGATGGACAAAAAAAAGTACTTTACGGGTTAAATTAATTATCTTTTTATGTATTATGATATTTATGTTCCATGTATGTCGTTGACCAGGAAAGTTGCGTACCTTACTTATCGCCTTCATTGGGAATTATTATGATATATATATATATATATATATATATATATAGGTAATTTTTCATAGGGTATTCACTATACATTTCTTTTACACTTTCATTTTCCTTTGTAAAATATTGCGAGTGAACCTGCTTAGAACTTCTCTACAAAATTATTTAAATTATTTCAGGAACATGTTATGTCTAACCAATACGTAGTTTCAGATCAGAACACTGCGTGCACTGCTGTATTTCGATGAGAACGATGTTTAGTGCTAATATAATTACAAGCTATGAGGCATTCCGTCTTAGTTCTCAGAGGTTTTTTATAGTATACCTAGGGTGACAAACGAGCACACAGTCCACCTGACGGTAAGTGGTTGCTGTGGCCCATAGACATCTACATCTATTCTCGATTACGAATCAAAATGCAGATGCATTGTCACCCGTGAGGACTAAGACGGAATGACTCGTTTTCAGTAAAAAGGGTTTCCGGTCCTCTACACTCACCATACGAAACACAACATCGTTAGACTGCTATTTACGCTGGTATTCTGTGAGAGCGTGGTCCTTCCCCAATCGAGCCGACTCATTAGTGCTACAACTATACTACTATAATATCGCTGCAGCATGGCTCTACCACATCTCGAAGTAAAAATATCCATCTGTTGGTTGGTCTGGTGATTGCGTTACTAAAACGCGTGGGTTCGATTATTATCGTAAAGAACTCCTAACATAACATTGGCAAGCACGAAAGCAAGTAACGCAACGCTTACTAAGTGTTCAACGGGGGTATTAGTGGTGTTAACAGCATTCCCAGTATTTTATACGATATTAGTAGTGTTATCTCTAACAGGATATCCGGACTGCAAGAAATTTGATGAATAGGTTTGTTAAGATTTATTGCTGACGCGCTGTGCTCGAATGACCGAGCTTGACAACCGAGACAAATAACATAAGCATTTATTAGAGCTGCAGCGCTGACTGATTATACATATGAACACGCGCGCGGGTACTTAAGTAATAAGACGTACTATATCAGCTGCAAGTTCTCAGCTAAATATAAAATAGATTAGTGTCTGTTTTAACTATTTACTCATAACATATTTAGTACTCAATGTGAAATCATTCTTATGTGATAATTTTTAACGAAAAATGGTGACAAAATGGTGAATAAGTGATAAATGTTATGATAGAACTTTGTGTTATCTTACCTGCATCTACTAAATATCAAACTACATTTAGCGTCCATATATAGAGTAAGCAAAATTAAACTGCAAATTTCACACAATCTTAAGCAATAAGCATAGCTAAGAGGCTATAGTGTTGGGTTAATAATCCATGAGTTGAGGGATCGAAACCAGCCGAGAGAGGAAAGATTTTTAAAATTGTTTTTCACATTTTTTTTTTTGAGTGAAAATTTGTTTATTTTATTTTGAATTATTAGTTAAATAAAAGATATTTATACAGATTATTAAGGAGAATTTAAGATGACCAAGTGTTCTGGATGTAAGTCAAACGTGCTCGTTACGCAAAAACGAATAACGTGTTGCAATGTTGGTTGTCATCGCATATATCATAATGAATGTGTTGATTATACCGAAGTTGTTTCACGTTCTTCATGGATTTGTCCTGTATGTATTATGAATCGTAAAAAAGGTGACAATACAAATACACCGGTCACTACACAATATCGAAAACAAAAAGATACAATCACTCCAAATTCAACACCACCAACTGAGACCTCTAATTATGACCCTATCATTGCTGAAATTCGTAGCCTGCGCGCCGACATGAATGTGAAGTTTGAAGAACAGCAATCATCTTTAAACGATTTTAATATCACGTTAACAAATATGCGACAAGATATTAAGGAACTCAGCACTAAGTTCTCACTTATGCGCACGGAGCTAGATGAAGTAATTAATTCTTTAAAATTTCTTTCCGTTTTTCATGATGAGCAAGTAAAGTTAAATGATGATAATAGCAGTAAAATTACTAAGCTACTTGCGGAAAATGTAAAATTACAATCAGAGGTATCGAATATAACTACCAAAATGACAGCTTTGGAACAATACAGCCGGGATTCAAACTTGGAGATCCAATGCGTACCCGAACACAAATCTGAGAATTTGATTTCGATAATACGTCAAATTGGAAAAACAGTTTCCTACGAGTTGTCTGATGACGTGATTATGAACTTCCATAGAGTGGCCAAACTGACAAATGAGACGAATAGACCCCGTAACATAGTGGTTAAGTTGTCCAGCCCTCGTATTCGGGACGGATTTTTGGCAGCCGTAAAAGTATTTAACAAAAAAAATGCGGAAGACAAACTTAATACGTCTCATTTAGGACTCACTGGGAAAAAGCAGCCCATATTTGTACAAGAACATCTGTCGCCAACGAACAAGAAACTTCATGCGGCTACAAGGATAACTGCAAAACAGAAAAATTATCAGTTTGTTTGGGTCCGTAATGGGCATATTTTTATACGTAAAGATATCAAGTCACCTCCTAAATTAATTAAAGATCTAGGTTGTTTAAGCTCGTTATAATATTTAACTCTTATGTTATATAAATATTGCATGTTTATAAGCTTTTTTTTTTTTAATCATTCAAATTCAAACTTAGTATATATTATCAGAATGTTAGGGGCCTCCGAACTAAAACTGAGGACATATATGTTTCTATTTTATCAAATAATTATGATGTTATTATTTTAACAGAATCTTGGTTAAATGATACTGTTTTTGATCATGAGTTGCTGGATAATCGCTACTATATTTTCAGACGTGATAGGTATACAACTTCGTCTCATAAAACTAAAAAAGATGGCGGGGGAGTGTTAATAGCGGTTTTGAAAAAGTATCAAGTTTATAGAAAAAATGGTTGGGAATCTACGTGTGAAGATTTGTGGTTGTCCTTAAAATTCAGCAACAAGTATATTAATATAGGTACGGTTTACTTTCCACCCCCCTTAAATGAGGATTACGTCACAACTTATTTGAACACTTTAACTAAAGTAATGCATGCTGATGTTGACAATGCATTTCTTGTTGTCGGAGATTTTAATTTAAATAAGATATCGTGGCATATTGACAATAACAATAAATTAGTACCGATAGCTAATGGTAATTTAGAGAACTTATTTTTGGATGCTATGTCATTTAACAATTTGAACCAATGCAATAATATATTAAATAAAAATAACCGCATTCTTGATTTGATATTATCAAATAATAGGGCATGTGTTTCGGTGCAGAAAGCTAATATACCATTGGTTTCATTAGATGAACATCACCCTGCGATTGAAATAGAATTCCAAAAAAACTCACAAAGCATACTAAAGTCAAAACGGGAGCCGACATACAACTTTTTTAAAACTGATTATGGAGCTTTGATTAAGGAATTAGAGACGATTGACTGGAGTGTTTTATGGCAGGATTCAGCAGATGTCAATGATATGGTTAATGTGTTTAATGAAACAATAATGTATTATTGTAAAAAACATACTCCTTTATTTAAACCGAGAAATAAGAACTATCCTCCATGGTTTACAACTTCCTTAATCAAGGCTCTTAAAGAAAAATCGAAAGTTCACTGTCGGTTTAAGAAATATGGGAATGCATTGGACAAAGTCACTTACAACCTATTGAGAGCTAGGTGTAATCGACTTATAAAGGAATGTTATGCTAACTTTAAAATGCATGCCGTAAGTCATTTACAAAGTAACCCCAAATACTTTTGGCAAATATTTAAAAGTAAAAAGTCAAATTCTGCTTCTATACCTAATGAAATGAAATATAATGACAAGCGGGCAAAGGATGGTAAAGATATAAGTAATCTATTTGCAGAATATTTTCAGTCTGTATATAAAAAAAGTAACAAGCAAATATACTCTAGAGATGATTTATGTGGAACAATATCGTCTAGCATGTCGCTATACGGTTGTCATTTAGATGAGCATGAGATACGTGAATATTTACAATCCCTCGATAGTAACAAGAGTACGAGTACCGATTCCCTTCCTCCAATTTTTTTCAAGATCTGTGCGAGTTGCTTGTGTAAACCTCTTTCTAGAATTTTTAATAAGTCTCTATCTTCCGGTATCTTTCCTCATCAGTGGAAAATTGCCAGTATAACTCCAATATATAAATCTGGTAATATTGATGACGTAACTAATTATAGACCAATTTCGTTGCTACCTGTTTGTGGAAAAGTATTAGAGGCACTAGTACATAAAAGAATACTAAGTCACGTCAAGAATGAAATAAGCCATAACCAATATGGATTTCTTCCAAAAAGATCAACAGCTTCTAACCTTGTAAGTTATATATTGGACATTTCTGATGCCATTGATAACGGAGAAGAAGTTCACGCCATTTATACAGATTTTCGTAAGGCATTTGATGTCGTAAATCATGACATATTATTGCTTAAGCTGGAAGCAATGGGTATTCATGGAACACTGCTTAGATGGTGTGAATCATACTTGAGGAACCGTTCACAACTTATTTCTATTAATGGATTTAAGTCATTCTCTAGTGAAATCCTTTCTGGTGTTCCTCAAGGTTCTCATCTTGGTCCGTTGTTTTTCTTGATATTCATAAACGATATAAGTAAAATCCTTAATTCCAAATTCAAAATGTATGCAGACGACTTAAAAATTTATCGAACTATAAAAAGTGTCCATGATGTTATCGCCTTACAGCAAGATCTCGATAAAATTGATAGATGGTGTAGGGATAACCTCATGATATTAAATATACAAAAATGTTACCATATAAAATTTAGCAGAAAAAAGAAGAATTACACAGCTGAGTATTTTATTGGTGACAATGTCATAAAAGAAGTGTCTTGCTTGCGGGATTTGGGGGTTTTTGTAGATACTACTCTTTCTTTTCGACACCATTTTGATTACATAATCAAAAAATCTTCAAGACTCTCAGGCTTTATATGTAGGCAAATGAATGTTTTTAAAAACAGTGAACTAACTATAACTATTTACAATTCTCTCGTTAGAAGCCATTTGGAGTACTGCAGTGTTGTTTGGAATCCTGTTTATACCATCCACTCTGAGCGAATAGAGCGTGTTCAAAAACGTTTTTTGTATGTCCTCAGTTATGCCGAGAACAAATGTCATATACTTCATTCCTACAATGATCGGCTAAAACATTTTAAAATGGTTCCGTTGCAAATGCGTAGGAAAATGTTTGATATAATGTTTTTGTATAAATTGATTAATGGTTATATTGACTCACCAATAATTTTAGAGCGCATACAATTTTTAATACCTCGTGATAATAGTCGCCTTCATAATCGTAAAACATTTAGTCTTCCACTTTGTAGAACGGTTCTCGGACAACATTCGCCATTATACCGCATGTGTTCATCCAGTAACATGGTTCGATCTGAAGTGGATGTTTTCATGGGTTCGGTGGCCTCCACAAAAAACAAATTATCACAGTACCTTTTTTCCAAGTATGTAATTTAATTTAGCCTTAATTTAATTTAGTCTTAATTTAATTTAGTCTTAATTTAATTTAATTTGGTATTTGGTTTAGCATTACTATAACATAACTTTAAGTACCAAACTTTATTGTTAATCACAGATACATTTTGTGCAAGCTGTGTCTACATATATATTAGAATACAATTTTTGAAATCTTTGTTATATATAATACCTGTCAGCATGTTAAAATTGTGTTCTGTTTTGTAGACCAAATAAAGAGAAAAAAAAAAAAAAAAAAAAAAATGAACAATTCACGAAATCATCATCCCGATTCCACGTGTTTCTTACTTCACAACTGGACCGATTTTTTTTCAAACGTAAATGATATCTGTATGTTTTCCGTTACTTTTCTGCCGACTTCCAAAAAGGAGACGGTACTCAATTCGAGTGTATGTTTTTTTTTTTTTTTTTTTTTATGTGTGTTACCTCATACTGGGCGAACCGATTTCGATGATTCTTTTTTTATATGAAAGCTGATAGTTCTCGTGTGGTCCCATATGAATTTGATCAAGGTCAGACCAATGGTTACTGAGTTATTCTCAAATAACCTATATTGAAGTCGGCTGTACAAAATTTTTAATTTTAAATTATTATGTAGATTATTGTTTGCTGGATGTCTAATAACAACCGTAGAACTTGGCAGTACATATGTAATTTTAGAAGGTTGCTAGCTTTTTTATATCTCAGTGCAGTAGTAATTATTTATTTTCTCGTAAAAAATGTTTGCTTGTCCAAGAACAAAACAGAGCGATACGTTTGTATGGACTAAACGCCGCTCGGATATCCTCTTAGTTAAATGTATCTATTAACAATTGTACATATTAACTACATACTACCATTAAAGGCGCTGCACATTGTTATATAACCCTTTAATATTTTAAATCGTTGCAAATTGCACTAGTACCTATTCACGGGACTCGAGGCATGAACGGATGTGAAAGTCCTTGGTGCAAAATGCAAAACGTAAACAAGACAATATTTTGTTTAACTTTCGATAGTGATAGTGTGTAGTGTAGATAATGACAAAACATTTGATTTATACAGTATTGACAATATTAAAACGAGGCTACGATCTTGTAATCTTCATTTATAAAAATTACGTGTCACATTGTTTGTCCGCGATGAACTCCTAAACTACTTCAATAAAATTTGAAATTAAATTAACTTGAAATATAGGATATTTTTTGTCCAGATAAATGGATTCTCAATATTATTATTGCGAATTTAAGGATTTTTATAGGACAAAGTGTCGTAGAAGAGGGCAGAACAAAGTTTGAATGGCCAGCTAGTAAATAATAAAATATCTTGTATATTTTTTGTGTTTTCATATTTTTATTATAATAAATTTTAAATTATTTTTTAAAAAAAGAAAAACTCATAGTTTTTAATTTAGAATAAAACAAAATATAATTACAATGCAACATCAACTTCTGTATGTTATTTAACATTCACCGTTGATTAACTACGAGTCGCCTGGGTATCGACGACTTCGTGGCCCGTGATGCGTGATGGCGGCGCCTGTCGTGCAAAAACCGCCAATGCGGAACCTTCCGACAATAACAACAATAATTAACACACTAACGTCTCTCGACATTCCATTATTATTTTATTCTTCATCACATCCTTTATAGATACTCTTCTTTTTTGCAAAAAGTTCGCCGATTACTAATTTATTCTTAAAAGTCCGCGTAGTGATAATACTACACAGATTGTGAAATAAGACATTATAAATACGTTATCGCTGCACATTCGGCGCGGACACGACATCAGTATGTATGTAAGTAAGGTTGTGCACCTTCGTACATATGTGTGTGGTATTTCCCGGTCGATCTCACCTGGCCGGATGACTTGCGCGGAATTCGAAAGCCCATCGCGAGATTTATCGCTTCTTCTGTATTAAAATATACATTTGCTTACCTAATGGGCTTTTTTGTCACGTGCGATATAACTAAGATGGGATGTGTTACCGGTGATGGAATTTTTATGATTTATTAATTTGCGAGAAGGTGATTTAGAATGGGAGATATTTCGTAATTTAAATAAGACTTAATATATGGTAGCAATATAGCGCAACGAGCCTTCAGATTCTTCTAGTAGCACTGAGGAAGATTTTGTGTGTGTGTGTGTGTGTGTGTGTGTGTGTGTGTGTGTGTGTGTGTGTGTGTATCATAGAAAAGAAATTCCTCCGCTTAAATAGACACTTGGGGCTTACGGACGGCGAGGCGCCGCCTGACCCGGGGGTGCCATTTACCTTTTTATGCAGTCAAGTAGCCGGTTGATTGTATCTCACTGCACCCGCGCACCGCTTACTTTAATCAGGCATGTCATTTATCGAAGCTCGTATTGCGACTCTGCTGTAACCCGCTTATATCAACTTACATTACTCCATTTCCTCAGTCCACCCACATAATCAGTACGCTGGTTGTGAAATCTTGATTAAGTACAAATATTTCTTACCAATAAATAGGAAATAATTATATTATAAGATTTTAAAGTAGACTGGGAACTAAGGATGCAAATTTTAATGGTGCGTTACATCCAAATACTTACTGATTTTGCGTCAGTGTCGCATGTTAATAATGAATCAATATTACGATACGAGCTATTTTTGTCTTGGCCATACTGTCTATTAATAACCTATAAATTGTACTTTATATTTGCAAGTAAATTGCTGCTTCGAGTACCCGTAATAATCGCATCATACTGAGGCTACCAGGCTAACAGTGTTTATAGAACATATTATGTACTCGTACATACATACATACTCGCAGTTTGCGCCTTAGTGTAAACATTGACAAGAAAACGAAAATAAAGTTTTGCACCCTAAAACATTAAAATGGTTGAAATTACTACAGTTAAATAATAATGCTCAGTTTATAAAATAAGTAACTCCCCGTTTATTAATTTATTTTTAAATATTGTGTGTTGATAATGAGGAACCCAAATTTCAAACAATTTACATCAATTATTTTTATCGAGTTTCAATCAGTTGCTTAACACGGCAAAGGAGGATGGCATTTGTTTAGATTGTAATACTTAGTTGGCTCCAAGTTACGGTTAACGTTTAGAATTCCGGTGGATGCGGAAGCTTGTGCCAAAGGGAAGGCAGGCTGCAAGGCAAAACTGGGTAAGGAAACGGTTTCGATTAATGTGAATACCAGCGTAAATTAGCAGCTTAATCCTGCTGTGTTTTGTATGGTGAGTATAGAGATCTGGAAACCCTTTTTACTGGAAACGGGGCATTCCATCTTAGTCCTCAGAGGTGATACAACACATCTGTAATTCGATTCTTAACCGAGGATACATCTACATAGATGTCTATGGGCCACAGCATCGACTTACTATCAGGTGGACTGTGTGTTCGTTTGTCACTTTAATTCTATAAAAAAATGTAGGGGAGGCCTGCAACGAAACAGGCTGGAAGCGCAGCAGCACGCGCAGGTGTCGGCGAGGCCTTGCCGCAAGCGCGCGCGCGGTATGCGGTCGCACCGGTTCTTCTAGCAACGTGTATTTTTTACACGCCGCATATCATAGATATTGTTTTTGTGTTTTGCTATATTGCAAAAAAAGCTTGCAAATTTCGGTGTAATGAATTAACGATAGCTGCTGAGTATACTAAACTTGTTTGCTAGCGTTACGACCTTGCGGCATCCGTGCATTATAGTTTATGAGCAGGACAGCTATTTCCAAAAATAGTTTTTTTTTAGACAGTTTTACGTGCCTAATATATATATTTTAAAAATTGCCAAATTCAAGAACGTAGAAATTTTTCTTTTGTTTTCTCTTCCGAACGCAATTAAAGGACAGTTGGGATATAATAGTGGAAAGAAAAGACAAATTTAACAAACGAAACTTTATTATAAAATATTATACAAATTGTATAAGTCTGTAGGCTAAATCATGGCGCGCGGAAAAAATCCGTAGAAGCGAAGGCGTCGATCGGCGGCTGCCAGCCCACACTCGGCCTTGCCCTGTCGCCACCCGGGATCATTTACACGTCTAGATACTATTACAACCAGTGCAAACATCCACTTAAATATATGTAATTATCACGCCAAGCTTTGCACATTCGTATTACAAAAACATCGTTATTTCCATTTACACAAACGGTGTAAATGCCGGTGTACTAAAATACAGGCAGATGTATTTTAAGACCACTCGTGTATATAATTAGCACAGATAAAATAGGAGCATAGCGACATGTTAACATTAGATGCTTATCAAACATACCTAATTTATTTTAAAATATACGTAGCAAATACCGTAATATTTAAACAATGTGAGGAATCTTCACCGTTTAAACATGCTAGTTTTTAATTACCCTCACATTTTACGTTAATTTAATGTGTGGTTAAATACGACAAAACATGTCTCTATTTGAGTCGATTTTATTTTTTGAAGAAGTAGAGGTTTACCTCTGCGTTTCGCTTGGTGAGTGCAGGTGACCGGAGGCCCTTTTTACTGGAAATGAGGCATTCCATCTTAGTCCTCACGGGTGACAGCGCATCTACATTTTGATTTGTAATAGAAGATAGATGATAGATAGATACAGGTGGACTGTGTGCTCGTTTGCCACCCGTATTCTATAAAAAAAATGATCCTAGTGACAGTACTAGGTCATCATGTACCTAATTGTAGTATTGTCACAGAAACTGTGGTATCGTCATCGGTTCTTATTACGTGTGCAAAATTTCAGATTATTCAGATATATATGCGCAAAACATACACATGAAGCTAGCATAAAGCGTGTAAAAATCAAAATGAACGACCTTGTTTAGACGTTAAATTCCGATGCGCAAACTTGATTTACTACAGAATGACTTGCGAGAGCTTGGACAGTCTAGTTGACTTGCCGATGCCTTGGTCAGCTAGTTACCATGAAGAGTAAACAACACTATGACAACGTGTGATTAATTCAGTTCAAAAATTCTTTTAATATTTTTTCCAGTTTTGTTCAGCCCTTGATTAAAACTACTTTTACGGATGTCATCGCGTTTAAATTTAACTTTTTTAATTACCATTTTGACCGCTTTACAACACCTAGGATCATAGTTGATGTGAAACACCGATGCTCCGGTTCAACATTTCTACAATTTACGCATTAAATAAATTGAAATGTTCGTTACCCCTTGTTGTAGAGTCCAGCAACCCCTTTGTGCAGTCCATCAGCCGTAATGTCTCACAGCGTTACTCACATATAATTCAGGAACATGTTATGAACATCTTATACTTCTTTGTAAATATTACTATATTCTAATGTAAAACTTATATATTTCCAAACGGCGTTTATAAACGGCTTTTAAGAATAAATTTTAACTTTTTAAAATATCAAGCTTCCAAGTACTCTTAAATGTTGACTAAGCTGTGATATTAATCGGATAAATTAATGATTTTGATTATAAATATAATGAACACTGTAGAATTTAAAAGAGGACAATATAGATAATAGACAATCTCCTAAGATAATGTCCTAACACATATTTGTTAATTTTTTAAAAAATATTACGAATAACACAAAAATCAATATTAATAATAAATTATGCAGGACTATTAAATAACATATATTTTGCTCAAACTCTAAAATCTAGCCTCTAAGAAAAGTTTAAATCTCTTCGCTTAAGAACCAGTTCCACGATTTCCAAATTCAAAACAAAGTGCTGAGATTACGTTATATTAATTAGTATAAAGTCTTCCAAAAGTTGTGGTGATTAAGAAACAAATACAAACACACTACTAGCATAATTAGTTTTAAATTTACTAAGTTTGTTAATGCAAAACAAATTTATATGAAGAGTTTAATGCATAGAGTAATATATTGAAATAACTTGAAGTTTCGCAACAATTAAATATGTATCATAGAGCAGGTAGAATCGAATGGTCCCCGGGCTGTCTATGTGCGACTACATTATGTAAATCGTGAGATAAGTTTTATTTTAAAATACATAATAATACTTTGAAATAAAATTTATTTTAAAGCATAATGTAAAAGCAAACACGGGGATGGAGTCACTATTTTCTAAAAAAACCTTAAAGAAAAATTATTGAGCATTTTAATTAAAGTTTGTTTTAGACTCGGTTAATATTGTTGTTATAATTAGCGTTCCATTTTTTATGTTATAATAATTTAGTTTAGAGGTTATCGTTATCACATTTATGTTGCATCCTTTTTATATGGAAAATTATTTTATTTATCAAATTTTCCATTATATGCATACGAAATGTGTACTTATTTATTCCTTTTTATATTAAACAAGTAGGTCGTGATTGTTCATCCATTATGATAAGTGCGGGGTACTCAGGTGATAAGTACAACATGATCACTACATAGCATGTATGATTTTCGTACAGTAACTAAAATAGTATAGAATAGAATAGAATAGAATAATTTTTTATTCAATATAGATCACATTTGTAATACTTATTGAAAGTCATTTTTTACTTTACCACTGGTTCGAAAAAAAAACCTCTGTCCTGGGAAGAACCAGCAAGAAACCCAGTCTTCAAGTTTTACCGATCCTCCTAAAAATGACCCGCGATTACATTGAAATTAAAAAACATCCTAACTTTTATACAGAAGATGGCTGGGTGTCATCTGCTTGGGTTGCCATAATTAATCAAATTTAATTCAAACTCCTGCAAGACTTCAAGATAATTTTTTTTATAGGATGAGGGTGACAAACGAGCACACAGTCCACCTGATGGTAAGTGGTTGCTGCGGCCCATAGACATCTACATCTATCCTCGTTTTCGAATCAAAATGCAGATGCGTTGTCACCCGTGAGGACTAAGATGGAATGCCTCATTTCCAGTAAAAAAGGCCTCCGGCCACCTGCACTCACCAAGCGAAACGCAGAAGTAAACCTCTACTTCACGCTGGTATTCTGTGAGGTCGTGGTACCACCCCGGTTCGAGCCGGCCCATCCGTGCGACAGCAAAAGCTACCGCGTGGCTCTACCACTGTTAAAAGATAATGTAAAGTCAACCTGCGTTCATGGAATATTGAAAAGTTGAATCGTTAAAAAGTCTCCCTTCCCGGAACCATGGCTGGTGTAAAGCCCCCGAAACGTCGGGTATTTTAAAAAGTAAAAATTAAACGCGATAAAATCCGCAAAATAAGTATTATTACAGAATAAATAATTGGTTTTATTAAATGAGTTGTATTCGCGTAAATATATCGTGTTTTTATTCGTCATCTCTGCGTTCTTATACCATTCATCCGTTTTTTTTTATAGGATAGGGTGACAAACGAGCACACAGTCCACCTGATGGTAAGTGGTTGCTGCGACCCATAGACCTCGTTTGCGAAAATATGCAGATACGTTGTCACCCGTAAGGACCAAGATGGAATGCCTCTTTTCCTGTAAAAAGGGTCTCCGGTTCTCTACACCCACCATACGAAACACAGCAATGTTAAGCTGCTATTTTACGCTGGTATTCTGTGAGAGCGTGGTCCTTCCCCGGTCGAGCTGAGCCATTCGTGCTACAACTATACTACTAATATAGCTGCAGCATGGCTCTACCACGTATAAAACTTTTGAAAAGTGTTTAGTTTTCAAAGTTGGTCTGAAAAGTGTTTGGTTGGAGTGAGTGGTGAGTGACTCCTTTTAAGTTAAGTAGTCCGTCGAGGTAAGTACCAGTCTCATACCTATTCCTGTTGGCAAGTGGCAATATGTTTACTGTTTAGTTCCAGTCAGAAGGATATAGAGAGCCATTATTCTTTCTTTTGCATGAGAGATTAAATCGTTATACATCACACTGGATTTTTTAAGAGGAGGATGTGATGGTTACCGAATACGGATACCGCTTTACGACATGGCCTACTATATCCGGCGGCGCGCGCAAAACAACATTTTTTTTTAAGTTAACGTAAACAACAAACGAACTCACCATTCTAATGATAGTAAGTAGCTACTGCAGCTAACGGACACTTGCAACTTAAAAAACACTACAGATGACTGAAGTTGTCACCTCAGAGAACAGAGACGGAATGCGTTACAGATTGCACTATGCTAAAAAATGTAGCAACATTAATTTCGACTTTGATATTTGTATAATAGTTTTTTTTTTATAATTCAGTGTTTAGATAAACATTATTATAATTCATACTAGCGATCCGTCCCGGCTTCGTACGGGTGATTTCTGGATCTCGACAACAATGCCACCTACCGCGTCCAATTGTAAATCTAAACCATCCAGGGACCCACTCAAACACACACAAAATATTTCATAAAAATCGGTCCAGCCGTTTTAGAACGAGTTCATTGACAAAACACGTACAGAAGAATTATATAATACTAGCGATTTGCCCCGGCTACACACGTGTGATTTCTAGCTCTCGACAACAGCGCCACCTACCGGGTCCAATTTTGAATGTTAAACATCCAGGGATTCACTCAAACACACAAAATATTTCATCACAATCGGTCCAGCCATTTTTGGGTTTATGTGAGACTGACGGACAGCAATTGATTTTTATATACATATAAATATTATAAATAACAGTGATTACAATTAAATATACAGTTACTGCGTATTTGGCAGTGTTGGGTTGAAGGTGGAATACAGCAATGGATTGCGCAAGCAGGAAACGTCGAGGATATTCCGTGTCTGTGTTATCAGTGGAACGGGAAGTGGCATGGCGGTTACCCAAAACAACGCGACGAATTAATTGTGACGTACGATTTTTCTTATAAGATTATAACTTACATTACAGTGCTTACACGATTGACAACTTTAGAGAAAACAAGTGGTAAAATTAAACATTTTGTACAACCGACTTCAATTTAAATTATTAAGGATAATTCAAAAACTATTGGTCAGACCTTGATCAAATTTATATGGGACCACACGAGAAGCGCCAGCTTTCAAATAAAAAAAGAATCATCGAAATCGGTACACCTAGAAAAAGTTATGAGGTAACACACATAAATAAACATATAGGTAGTCGAATTAAGAACCTCCTTTTTGAAGTCGGTAGAAAAACAAATAAACGACTGTTAATAATAATAAAATATCCAACTCATTTCACCATATATGTAACTAGATCTATGTTTTTAAATGAATATTTAAAAATGTAATGAGTTTGCACCGTAATGAAACCGTTAATATTTTAGGTCCTTACATATGAAATTAGCGTTTTGTCGTACTGACCACTTTGATCTGAAATATCTCCTTTTTGGTTAAGAATTCCAAATTCAAATTTATAAATTCATTTAGCTGGTACATTTGAGTTTTGAAAACAGTCATTCATTTGTTTTTTCCTCATTATTTTTTTCTTTTGCGTCGCTTATTACCGCACAATGGAAAACATGAAATATCGATATATTTACTAGTACGAGTTCTACCGTGGCACCAGTGCTACAGAAACAGCTCGAAGGATTAATGATGTATACAGCGCTGGTGTTGCAAAACAAAAAAAAATCGATACGTTTTTGGTTTCAACGTTTTCGTTCTAGAAATTTCGACTTTCAGAACCAACCCCGTGGATGGCCGGAGACCAAAGTAGAAAATGAAGAATTAAAGGCTATTGTGGAAGCGAATGCATCACAAAGCACTTCAGAGGTAGCTGCAGGCTTACTAAGTAATAATACTGTACTAATCCCCTTGAAACAAATCAGGAAAGTAAAAAAAAACTTGAACGAACATGAATTGAGTGAAACGAACTTGCAAACACGCGTCGACTGCTGTGTTACTTTGCTCAACCGACACAATAATGAAGGGATTTTAAATCGAATCATTACTTGTGATTAAAAGTGGATACTGTACCATAATCGGAAGCACTCGTCGCAATGGCTCAACCCTGGAGACATCTTTCAAATCCTGCCCTAAACGAAAATTGACTCAGAAAAAGTTACTTATGAGTGTTTGGTGGACTAGCGCCGGTGTCGTTCACTACAGCTTTCTAAAATCTGGCCAAACGATTACGGCAGATATCTATTGTCAGCAACTGCAAACCATGAACGAAGAACTAGCTGCTAAACAACCGAGATTGGTCAATCGCTCTAGGCCACTGCTGCTTCAAGACAACGCAAGACCACACACTGCACAACAAACAACCACTAAGTTAGATGAGCTACAATTGGAATGTCTGCGACATCCACCGAACTCCCCGGACCTTGCTCCAATAGATTACCATTTTTTCCGGAATTTGGACAACTTCTTACAAGGAAAAAAATTCAACTCCGGTGCGGCAGTCCAAACCGCTTTCAAAGACTTTATTGATTCTCGCCCCCATGGCTTTTTAGTAAAGGGATCAATGAACTAGTGCATAGATAACAACGGTGCATACTTTGATTAATTAAATAGATTTTACAAAAAAAAAATGACTTTATATTCCTCCCGTACAAAACGCCAATTTCATAATATGTAAGGACCTAATAACAATATTTTTGAAAATCTAGGTGTTAGCATCTGAAATATAGGCAAGAATTATGCGCTATTTTGTTTAAAAGTCGGGAGTATTTATATAAAAGTAGTTATTATATACAAAGTAGTTATTATGTCCAGTGTTATTTATGTACAAACCTTCTTTTTTATTTATATTTATGATATTCAAATAGAATAAGGAAGAGACAAGTTACTTTCAAGCTGCAGGTACATCCGTTCGTAAAATATTTAGTGCCACCACAAAGGCGTAATTCCAACAATTTTTTTGACGTAGACGTCCGTAGACAATCTGTAGAAGACGATTTTAAAGAGTTTAACTAGATAATTATAATGTTTACGATAATTATTTATGTTTTTATATATTTGGTAGTTTTTATATATTATTCATTACATTGGCAATGTAAGCTAATTATCATAACTACCAAGATCTTTGGACTTCTCGTGTATATTTAAAGATACAACATAAAGAAAATAGCATATCAAGGAGAAATATATCGTGCAAATATATCGAATGCATGTATTCTAAAATGTCCTGTCTTCTATTATAAACGTGACTTCATTGAGTAAATTGCGTAAAAAGCTATTGGCGCATTAGATCTTATTTTGAGGTATACACTCATAAAAAACCGTTATAATTTCTTCTTATTCATCAGTAGACTTTATGTCTACTGCTTGACCCGAATCCCGGATCTCTCCCTTTGTAGGGAGGAGTTTGTAGTGTGGTGGCGGTTAAGAGAATCCATCATCACAGTAGTTCATAAAGCAAGAGTTATGGCTTCCGATAGATAACACCAGAGCAATCTGTGCCAAGTCGAGCAAAGAAGCGGCACGGCCGTACCATCCTTTCGCCAAAGCAGGTCAGGCCATTTTCGACCCCATATAACTTCGTTTTTGATAAAACTAGAAGCCTGAATTTTCAGTGACCAAGCAAGCATTGTATAAACACTGTATATTTCAAATTTCATTCAATTCGAACTAGTAGTTTAAGAATTATAACTAGTCAAGTTTTCTTCATTTTATCATGCCGTTTACGCCATGTGCAGAATACTGTTACGAGCTTGGGGTTCGAGACAATTACAAACTGCCGATTGAATTACCAAAATTGACTATTTAATCACACAACACTAATTACAATCTAAAACCACACTGATAATAAAACACAATCACTTTAGTTCGCAGTTATTTCGCTTCGAAGTATTCTCTTGTATCGCCAATTCAATACTGCCTCGGTCGTGGTCTATACCAGCCTTATATAGGGCCTCAGATAGTTTCCAGAACATTCTACTGTAGTGACATCCAGAATGTTCGAGTACATATCGGTCCCGAAATTTCTGGAAGGATCTTGACTCTCCTAGTTCTACTACTCGACACTAGAGGGCGCTAGTGTAACTAGTGTTGCCATGTACAAGACATTAATAGTGGCGCGCAACAATACTCAGACCGGCGACGGGCAGCAGCCAGCGTCAGAGGTGCGAGACGTCGCTGACCCGCGCCAGCCCGCCAGAGAGTGACGATTAAGGCGTTATTATTTACATACGAAGAAAAAAAATTTACATCAAAAAAATTTGAGACTTATTTGATTTTTACAAATTAATGATGAATTTTTAAAAAAAAAATCTTTCGTATAGCTTTAAATTCGAAGTTTAGTTTACACTTTAAAGGTAGTAGAACAAAACGATGGTTAGCGTACGCTGTAAGTTTCACAGTATGCAGTATGCAACCCGGGTTTGGTCCCCGTTGGCACCAATTAAATTGTTAATTGATTTACCACGTGCTCGACGGTGAAGGAAAACATCGTGAGGAAACCTGCAAGTCTGAGAAATAAGAAATAAATATTTTGAAGACATGTGAAGTTCGCGAACATGCATTGGGGCAGCGCGGCGGACACTTTCTTGTCCTAAAAACCCTTTCAGAAATGAGAGGAGGCCTGTGACCAGTAGTGGGACCCGTATATAGGTTGTAACTTTACTTTACTTTTATAATTTGGCACTTGATTTAGGTCTTAATTTTAACACAGACAAAAAAGCTAAAAAATATACGCTTTTTGACCTTCCCTGTACGTAAACATTGTAAACAAAATGTTTTAGATTATATACCGATAAAGTTTGTGGCGAAAAAAGACGATAGTGGTTTCTCATTAGATAGGTAGTTACCTATTTAATGTTTATAATTATGCGGTACACAAACCACTTTTAGCAATGAATTTTATCTTTCGAAATCGTGGTAGACAACTCTACCACAGCGAAACTCTGTTACGTGCTGTTCAACACGCACTTGGCCTATTTATTATTCAATGTAAAAACATGGAAATATTCTGATTTTTACGAAGTTTAATAAAATATTTTTATAGCAATGGTTCGTGTTCTGTAACATTGTTTTAATACCTACTACTATACAGAAATAATTATATACAGGTTGTAACGCGGGGAGATCATTAAAGGAAACCTCAATGTCTAGTTATTTAACTCCTTTGTGTTCGACAATACAGAATAGGGTAAATTGTATAGAAATCAGATTTTAATTTAAACTCGACAACTAACCTAAGTGTTCTACGACATACACTTTACAATTTTATTTATAACTATCGATCTGTCCTGGTTTCGCGTGTTGAGATGTATTAATGAACTTTATTTAGATTTAAGGTAATCAAAAGCCATTTCTTTAAAAAATCGATTTTCAAACAAATTCTCAAAGTTTTTCGAATAAAATCTAGCCTAGATCTCTACTGGCATTGTTATCTATCTGTAAGTTTTGTTACAATCGGTTCAGCCAATCCGGACAAACAGACAGACAACAAGTATAGTGAAATTAAAAATTTTGTACAACCGACTTCGACAATGTAGTCGAAGTCAATTTTTTTTTATAGGATAAGGGTGACAAACGAGCACACAGTCCACCTGATGGTAAGTGGTTGCTGCGGCCCATAGACATCTACATCTATCCTCTATTACAATTCAAAATGTAGATGCGTTGTTACCCGTGAGGACTAAGATGGAATGCCTCATTTCCAGTAAAAAGGGCCTCCGGCCATCTGCACTCACCAAGCGAAACGCAGAGGTAAACCTCTACTTCACGCTGGTATTCTGTGAGGTCGTGGTACCACCTCGGTTCGAACCGGCCCATCCGTGCGACAGTAAAAGCTGCCGCGTGGCTCTACCGCTGTTAAAAAAATAACTACGCATTATTAAGGATAACTCAAAAAGTACTGGTAAGATATTGATCAAATTTAAATGGAACCACATGAGAAGTACCAGCTTTCAAATAAAAAAAGAATCATCCAAATCGGTTCACCTAGAAATAAGTTCTGAGTTAACACACATTAAAAAAATACAGTCAAATTCAATACCTTCTTCCTTCTTTTTTTGAAGGCGGTTAAAATTTAAATAAAGTCAAAAAAGTGGTTATTTATGTTTCAATGGCATGCAAATACACCTACATGGCAATGTACCGGCGGACAAAGCGTAGGGCGTCCCCCCACTAGATCGAGTCACGAAGAAATGCAGGAAGTCGATGGATGCGGGTGGCTCAGGACCGTGCTTTGTGGCATTGCATGTGGGAAGCTATGTTCAGCAGTGGACTTGTGAAGGGCTGTAATGATGATAAATAATGATCATAAAACAAGATATCATGCTTAATATGCAAAACAATGTGTTATAATTTTTTGCAATTAATTTTTTTTTCTTTGACTTTTAAAGGTCATAAGCAAAAAATTGAGGCCTATGTTTAGCAGTGAACTTGTGAAGAGCGTAGTAAAATGATGACAAAGATGAAGTAATATAAATATTTATAGCTTTTCTAATAAGTGAGAAAGTTTGACATGTTTATTATCTTGATGAAAAAAATATCCCTATTACCTACTCTGTGTAAGTGATTTAAGGGGTGTTTACCTATATTGTTACACTGCATCTATGGCGGAGAACCATCTTATAAGGGGCGAAAGTTGAAAAAGTGTCCTACTATTTACTGAAAATAGAGGTTCCAAAACCTACCACAATAACGCTGGCGTCTGAAAAACTACGATATGAAGATAGCTGTTGTGAACGGAGTGAAGTCAGCTGAATTCAAATATTTAAAAAATTTCATGACTAGAGTAGTTAGTAAAATGCCAGTATACAAAATCTCAATTATTTACGTAGTACAAAACCAAGCGGATTGGTTGGTCCTTGTTTATTTCTCCATCTTATTCTAATTACTTTTGGCGCTTTTTTTTAATTTATCCTATGCTACTGCAACGCCACCCTTATTGGACACGTTTTTAGGGACCTTATTGGACACTTTTCATATATAGAGATGGTTCTCCTTCTACTCTACACTCCATAACTGCATCGTAACAACGTCGACTTAATACTTCTTTAATTTTGTACTGTGTATAGAAAATTGTAAAACACCGTAATATGGTTTTGAGGTTTGTGGTTATTATAGTAAATGAGTAATGATCATAGTATAATTTTATAAAGTTTAATCTTTATTGCATGCCGTAAGCGCCTAAGCGCGTCGGTTTGTTCTACTAGAGCCTAAAAATTTATCACTACCACGACTATCATACAGTTCTGAAAGAAATCAATATTTATACGAATAAATGAAATTGAAATGTCTCTATGTAATGTCAAAATAACAGCTTTTTACTATATGCATATAAAAGTATATACGGTACTTATAACAAAAACACGATTTTTAAAATTTTTGTCTGTCTGTATGTCTGTTTGTTCGTTGAATCTCAGAAAAGGCTTGACTGATTTTGACTGGACTTTCACTGGTAGATAGCTGATGTTATAAAAAGTAACTTAGGTTACTTTTATTTTAGAAAAATAATAGGGTTCCGCGCAAAAAAATAAAACCCATAAAATCCAATCGTAATAAATTATGCGCGGGCGAAGTCGCGGAGAACAGCTAGTATCAAATCATTACAGACTTAAAACGAATTTCATTTTAATAAAATTACTCGTATTAAAGTTGTTTTACAAAATCCGACACATTTTGATAAGGACTTTTTTGAAACATGTACACTTCTGAAACAAACTAATAAATGCGAAATTAAGTCTATCTTTATTTTTTTATTCTAAGTATTGCAGATTGTAAAGTATAAGTAGGGTAATAATCTTACACACACACTTGTACAATTGTTAGGTATCATGCAATTAGTTGTTAATTGTGTATAGTAAAGTCCAATCGAAACGATTTTTAATGTTATTTCGACATGTTAGTTGGACGATAACGTATTTATTACAGTTTGTAACCTAATTGAATTGGCCTATTAATCTATATTGTATACCTAAGTGGCCTGTTCTGCTTTATGGCTTGTACATTAAAATAAGTAATGGCGAGTCGACAGGTTGTGGTTAGAACGTTTATTTTTATCCAACGTATAACGTAAATATTTCGTTATTTAAGGCTTAGTTCAAAGAGAAGAAAAGAGCTCCTGAAATTCGGTCGATCGGACATTAAACATACCAGTGTGAGATGACCTCGCAGATTTATTACTATCTGACGGAATGCTATTATTATATGGGGATTATTACATAGGGAGCGTAAGGATTATGGCTTACATAGACAAAATTCGCGAGTTTTTAAAATACTGTTAAATAATTACGGAAATTAACATACTACAAAACATTTAAATAAAACTAGTTTTACGGATTTTATCGTGTATATTAAATTATTTTATATTCCTAACGTTTCGGGTGCTTTACAGCACCCATGGTGACGGAACGTCGGCAATATAAAATAACTTAATATACGCGATAAAATCCGTAAAACTAGTTTTATTTAAATGGGTAGTGCCCGAACACTAAATACTAAATATAAGAAATCATTATACTACAAAATGTTTTAAACTACATAAAAGAATACTTCGTTAGCTTTAAATTGTCAACTGCAACTTAAAGATTTCCATAGTATATTTATTTATTTATTTATTTATCAACAAGTTACAAATAACATCTTATAATAAAGCAAAAACTTAAATCTTACCACCTCACTATAACGTTACATATTTAAGTGAAGAGCTAATGCAAATTCAAAGGAGAATGGGATTTTTGGGCCTGAAGTTAACTGATTAGTTTATACTTTAAAAAATCGGCCATATTTTTCTAAAGTCAAATACAAAAAAATAGCTCTTTTTACAATCTAGCAATATTCTAACAATAAAATAAGAAATTAGTTAAAAAATCGATTGTAGTGTATTCCTTATGGCAATAAATCGATTACCATAAAGAATACACTTATGAAATTCTCGTTTCTGAACGTTATCTTCCAATAGAGGACTTCTAATTTTGACGCTTGAAGTGACAGTTCAAATTTCAAACTATTTAAAGAAAAAGACAGATTTTCGATTCGATTTGAAACGAGCGCAATATAATCGATTCTCGATTAAATTGGGCATTTTAATATCTATTTTCGATTATTTTTCTGTGTTGACTAGGGAGTTCAAAAGTAATTGCGTACATATCTACAAAATAATAATAAAACATACAAAATATCAACATTCCAACAAGTAACAGTTACAACAACAATTCAATCTCAGATCGATATCCCTAATATACACTTCACTTGTTGTTGTTTTAACTTTCGTTAATCGTTTCACCATTTCGTTTCATAATTAACCACAGCTTTTTGGTGCCTTTGTACCGATCGTACTTTTATATCTTTAAGTAATTATAGTGAAAAATAGCCTGTTACAGTGTAGTAACAGTGAAAAATCACCTGTTACAGTGTAGATAATAAATAATCACACTTTTACTTATTCTACAATAACTCAGCTCCTAGATTGACAAATCTTGCCAGATTTTCTGCTATCAATTGTTTATATATACGCTTTCAAATGGTCTTACTTTCATCTTGTTAACACTTGGGCCCAAATATGTATGGAGACGTCTCCTTCTCCTTTGTCGTTATTCCGTCACGCACTCGCTTCACTAACGTCGCTCGGGGCCATGGACACATACAAATTAGGACGTCACAATGTTTGGTGTTAAAACGCTTGATAAGTGTACAGATTTGTGTCAATATTATCCGCCAATATTGATCATGTCTGCCAACGGAGATGATAATAAGTCGCTTGAATTCCCTGGCCAGATAAATATTAAAACATCGTTTCCGTGACAAGATATGATCAGAAAATTTTGCGCAAAGTCCAAAATTATCTATAATTAAGAATCGTTAGATTTCTCATCAGTGCACCCACGCTAATGATAAGACAATATTCCCGATCTATTATATTGAGATATGATCAGAAAATTTTTGCGCATAATCCATAATTATAATTAAGAATTGTCGGGTGTCTGATTAGTGAGTCACGTTAATGTTGAGTTTCAACATTCCTGTTCTATTATATTCAAGATATAATCAGAAAATTTTTGGGCAAAATCACAGATTACTAAAGCAAAATGTAGATTTATAATTAAGAATTGTTCGAAAACTGATCAATGCACACTAGACTTAATCTAGACTAAAAACAAATTGGACCATTGTGATATAATAATATAACTGTTAAATCAGTCATAAAAGAGTCTAACAGGAGTTCAATGTTAAAACCAATGCGAAACAGCTTATGATTAAAACTAGATCAGAATATACCTAATTCTTCTTCTTGTGTCAGCCGTAACATTCCTCACCTGAACATTGTGAGAAGGATTTACCAGCGAAATTTGAGAAATCAGAGGTTTCGCATTTTTAATGCATTGTCTTGAGTATTTTACGCTCGGCATACATGAGATGGTATACCACAAAATCGAGACCATAAGGTCATTCCAGACCTTAATTAAGCCACATCTTACGAAACCCTTGGGATGATCTCGGTTGAAAAATTTTATTATGCCCCCACCATACCTTCAGGCCTTCATCACCATCACCATCATCACCATTACAGCCCTTCACAAGTCCACTGCTAAACATAGGCCTCCCCCAAGGAATGCCACAAAGCACGGTCCCGAGCCACCTGCATCCGTTGACTTCCTGCATCTTTTACCAGGTCGTCACTCCATCTCGTGGGGGGTCGCCCTACACTTCGCCTACCGGTACGAGGCTGCCACTCAAGAACCTTTCTTCCCCATCGGTTCTCAAATGCTGCTTGACGTCAAAGTTGGACTTACCTAGTCGAACTACTTGTCCTAGATAAATAGACTCGTCAACAACTTCGAGCTTAGTGCTCCCAATAACTACCAGCATAGAAATTACGCATGATCTTTGTTTTGTCCATGTTCATCTTAAGACCTCTCCGTTGGGAGACATTATTGAGGTCATTAAACATAGTGCTTAGGTCCTCAAGCGATTCTGCCATAAGGACTATATCGTCAGCAAATCGAAGGTGAGTGATGTACTCGCCATTGATGTTAATACCGTATTCTTTCCAGCCCAGTAGCTTGAAAACGCCTTCCAATGCAGTGGTGAAGAGTTTTGGGGGTATAATGTCACCCTCTCTTACACCTCTCTGCATTTGGATAGGTTTCGTACTCTAGTTCTGTACTCGGATAGCCATCGTAGCCCTATTGTACAAAGACATCGGCACTTCTCAATATACTGACAGTCAATTTGACACCGCTGAAGGGACTGCAGCACCGCCCAAATTTGGACGGAATTAAAGATATTCTCATACGACACATACGCAAGGCAAAGTGGCAGATTGTACTCTACTGTCTTCTGTACAATTTACCGGTACTAAAGCCTTTTCGGAAACCGGCTTGTTCGGGGGCTGGAAGTAGCCGAGTCTGAAACAGGCCTTACTTAACAAAAAATATAAACTAATTTATAATAACGTGAAAAATACAAGGAAAAAATGGTGTGTTTTACCTAGTTTATTTTTTTTTGCATACCTTAAGCGAAAGCGCAAGGTATGTTCTACTATCGCCTAAAAATTAAGATTCCAACATTTTAGCGAATAAAATCGTATCTAGCAATCATATTATACATATAAATGACATAAAAAGCACATTGTTAGATAGATAAATGATTGTTGAACTTATTAATAATTTTTTTAAATTGATTAATTGCTATTTTTAAATTAAAAAAGGGTTTTAGTGGCTTATGGTGTGGATTTATCATGTCCCTGTGGCTTGTAAACACGATATTATTATTATTATAACTTTTGAAAATATCAATTGTTTAACTCAATCTATTTTTTAATCTCTTCATCTATCATGTGGGAAGCCACTGAATGTAAATGGCAGTGTAATTTTGTTATGTTAAGCTATAATTAATTTTATTCGGCTCTATATATAAACTATTTCTGTAAATGGGGAGCTACAGCCTCAGAGTAGTTTAGTACGGCTTCAGTCGCCGTCGTGAGTGGACATTGTTTCGGGTGTTTGCAGCGGCTCAGAAAGATCGCTGTACAAATACACAATATTCGAATAACCAAATTTCTTAAATACTTGGTTATAATAATAATAAGTGATTTTTTTATTACAATATTTAAAAGCACAGAATAAATAATAGTAGTACGTACTAAAAGTAAGTAGTATAATTTTCTTTGTCATGGGTGACATTTTCATGCTTTTCGATGGTGTCAAAACCGATAGCGTTGCCGAAATGTAAATCCAAGATGGCGGCCGCAATAGGTATCAATGTTTTCATCATGGGTGTCATTTTCATGGTTTTCGAGGGTGCTGAAGCCGATAGTGCTGTCGAAATGTAAATATAAGGTGGCGGCTGCAATAGGTATAATTTTTTTTATCATGGGTGTCATTTTCATGGTTTTCGAGGGTGTTGAAGCTGATAGTGCTGTCGAAATGTAAATCCAAGATGGCGGCTGAATTAGGTACCAATTTTTTCATCATGGGTGTCATTTTCATTGTTTTCGAGGGTGTTGAAGCCGATAGTGCTGTCAAAATGTAAATCCAAGATGGCGGCTGCAAAATATATCAATTTTTTCATCTTGGGTGTTATTTTCATGGTTTTCGAAGGTGTTAAAGCCGATAGGGTTGTCGAAATGTAAATCCAAGATGGCGGCCGCAATAGGTATCAATTTTTTCATCATGGGTGTCATTTTCATGGTTTTCGAGGGTTCTGAAGCCGTTAGTGCTGTCGAAATGTAAATCCAAGATGGCGGCTGCAATAGGTATCAATTTTTTCATCATGGGTGTCATTTTTATGGTTTTCGAGGGTGTTGAAGCCGATAGTGCTGTCGAAATGTATTTAAACTACTTTAAAAATTCCGTATAATCATATTATACGTAATTTTTTTAATGCGCTTAAGGTATGCCCAATTGGATTTACCAATATATTTCTTTTCTGTTCGGGTTTCTATAATAGCGTACCACAATTATAACTAGCCTTGTATTTTCTTGTTCATCGTTGATGTGTAAATATTCGAGCCGGGTCCTCGCTCAATGTAGGAACTTTAATCGTCGCGCATAGCAGGTGAGTTAACGATCGCAGTACCATACGTCTTGCGCATTTGACGGTGCTATCTGTTGCTGATTTGGAAATTTTACGTCTAGTGTCAACGCGATGGTTATACTGCCGTTTTTTGTAAGCTATAATATTTTATGCTATTTCCCGTCGCTGTCTCCGATACTTACGAGACAAAAAGCGGTAATAGATTCTTTTACGCTGCCATCACATTGCAATAAAATGAACTAAAAATATCTGCCGTTTTTGCGTACCTTATCGCGTGGGTGTCAAGACTGTTAACAAAAGGAACTTCAAGGAAATTCGTGTGACCTCCGTCATATTTTCGTTTCTTTGTGTTATATAATCTTTAGCGAGATGAGACCCAGTGTAACCAACAACTTAACGTAACTGATTAAGAAATTAAAGTGGTTATAATTTGGCAATGGAGCTTAAAGATTTGTTAACCGGTAGGGGAGAAATGTTGTCGAGTGGTAACATTTTATGGCCAACGCAGTGTAGGTCTAGCCTCCGCTCGTTGGAGTTATGACTTGATTAGTACAGGTGGCTTAAGATTGTGCCTTGTAGCAGTCATTGAAGAAAGGTCTATGCAGCAGCTGACTTGTAATGTGCTAGGTACTCGATGATTTTAATTGGAATGTAGTGTTAATTATAATATTAATAGCGAAATTGTAATTTAAAAAAAACCGTCCAAGTCCGTGTCGGACACGCGCATGAAGGGTTTCGTACCATCGTAATACACGTTTCTAGTAGGGAAGCCCCCTTTAATTTTTAATTAATTATTATTTTTATTATTTCTTATTATAGCGGCAGCAAAAATGCACATTTTGTTAAAATTTCAACTGTCGACCTATTACGGATCATGAGATACAGCTCGCTGGCAGACAGACGGACAGACGGAGGAACGAACAGAGGACGCTTAGTAAAAGGGTCCCGTTGGTTACCCTTGGGGTACGGAACCCTATAAAATAGTTATTTGAAACTGTAGCCATTATCAATAAAGGAAGACTTCTGCCGCTCATAACATTAGAATTTATTTAGGTAACCTTTAAACAAATAGGTCAAAAAGATGTTTAGTAGTAATGAAAAACAAACGTGACCATTAAAATGTATTAATTACTTAATTAAGGTAATTAATTATTGGAACAAAGTTCCTTATCGGACGGCACGAGTTTGGCGGATGGGACTAGGCGAGAAAAAGTGTAAGATTTTTCCGTCACGACCCCTTCTGACGTAGTGTAGACGGCCTTGGCGGCTATAAGGAAGCGAGATGGAATAGTATCCATCTCCTTCGCACTTTTTCTTATCTTGTCATGGAAGAAATATTATTTTATTTTAAATAACGTTTCATTTTAATCATCATCATCATCATTACAGCCCTTCACAAGTCCACTGCTGAACATAGGCCTCCCCCAAAGAATGCCACAAAGCACGGTCTTGAGCCACCTGCATCCATCGACTTCCTGAATGTCTTACCAGGTCGTCACTCCATCTTGTGGGGGGACGCCCTACACTTCGCCTACCGGTACGAGGCTGCCACTCGAGAACCTTTCTTCCCCGTCGGTTGTCATTTTAATAGACGCTAGTAATTCATTTATTTCTATTTGTTAATCAATAATATAATACGTTTATCAATAATAAATAATATACTAGGATAGGAACTTCGTTCCAATCGAGTGTTCTACGACACTCGCGCATGTTTTTTTTAAATTTTATTGACCAGTTGTATTCAAACGCTATAATCATCATATAATTGCCGAATTACTAATAGTAATATAAACAATTACAGATATAATACTAACTGTAATATATAACATATCAAACTTTTGTTCAATTATACCGACACAATTACTTGTTTCTTTTTCAACCGGCAATATTTAATAGATGAATAATAGGTATGCATGATCTCTCTTACAAATCAATAAGGACCGTGGCCGAGCTCACTTGACTACTCTAGCGCCATCTATTATCTATCTACGGAAGCGGTTGCGATGTATATTGATATGAAAATTTGACGCGCTAAATACATCGTTCTTTATTTAATACATTTCCATAGATGTCGCTACATGGTACTGCTAAGTAAGATTGACGAAGTCATTGGGCTCTAGTATAATAACATAATAATTTGTAGGACATGTTTATATAATATCACACATATTACATAAGTTCTTTTGTTAATATTTGCGTTAATATTTGTTTGTAATGATATTAATTGTATAGTTCCAACCAACATAATGTGTAGTGGCGGTGTAAGAATATCCACTACCCCATATCATTCCTGTGGGTCTCGTAAGGGACGACGAGGGAAATAAATCAGGAGATTGGCAGCGGCGTCTTCTTAATAACGACGATAAATAAAAGACTGCTTTTGCCAACCCGCTTGCTAAGCGTGGCAACTATGGCAAAATCCCCCTTACGAGACAATCTATGAGAGAGGCCTTTGTTCAGCAGTGGAATTTAATAGGCTGTAACATTAATCAACATACAGTAGTGATTAAATATCTTTCGATCGGAACGGAACTGCTTGGGAATTGTTTTGGTAATATACATTTTTTATGCAAGGCTTGTGTAAAAAACATGTAATTTTTAAGAAATTTAACATTTATATAAAAATATTAAAAAATAACATTAATTTGGGGGAGGGGCTTAATAACAACTGCCTTGTTGGTCTAGTAGCTGTAAGAGTCGCTCATCATGTGGTCCCAGGTTCGAATTCTGGGTCGGGTTAACAATCTGTGATCGGGTTTTTCTGTGAAGATATTCTCAGTTGCAACCCGTTGTCAGGAACTTGGTGGTGTTTCACACCCATGTCTTGTCCCTACCCTCATGTGAACCTCCATTGAGACTGAACGTTGTGAGGGTCAGGAGGATGTTATTTTCTAATTAAATTTACAATAATATATGTGGTAGTAAGTATGAACGGGTCGGCTCGACCGGAGTAGCATCATGCTTTCACAGAACACCAGCGTAAATTAGCAGCTGAATGCTGGTGTCTTTCGTATGGTGAGTGTAGAGAACCGTAGACCCTTATTTCTGGAAACATTTTAATACTCTGAGGAGACAACGCATTTGCATTTTGATCCTTAATTAAGTATAAATGTAAATATCTATCGGCCACAGAATCCACGATTTTATAGAATAGGTTGACAAACGAGCACACAGTCCACTTGATGGTAGAATAGAATAGAATAGAATGATTTTTATTCAATATTGATTATTACATAATACTTATTGAAAGTCATTTTTTATTTACCACTGGTTCGGAAAATACCTCTGTCCTGGAAAGAACCAGCAAGAAACCCAGCGGGACTTTTTTTTAAACATAAATTCACTTAACAATAATTTTGTTTATACAATTTTAAATAAATTTTCATAGAACCTGCATGGGGGCGATCACGTTATTCCCAGGGGTTATTTTCATTCATATATTCCTTGATATTATAATAACCCTTTTTGTACAGTTTTTCTTTAATAAAACTTTTAAACTTGTTTTTTGACAAACTTTGAACATGGGATTTTGTTGCCCCATATATGAATTACTAAATACATATTATGAAAGTATATAATATAAAAAAAATTGTCTGTCTGTATGTCCGGCTAATCTTCAGAATGGCTGGACCGATTTTGAAGGGCCTTTCAATGGTCCGATTGCCGACTGCCTTCGTTAGTCTAGTGGTTACTAGCGTGACTGTGGATCATGATTTGGCCCTGGGTTTGAATCCCGGGTCGTGGCAAGTACCGTTATTGGATTAATTTGGATATAATGAGTGTTCTAGAAACCACCTTGATAGTCATATTACAGCCCTCATTCAAGCACTTAGATTTTTGGGTTTCCTCGTCGTACGTTTTCTTATAGAAAAAGCGGCAAACGAGCATGCGGGTCACCTGATGGTAAGTGACTACTGCCGCCCATGAACAACCACAACACCAGGGGAAATGCAGGTGCGTTGCCGGCCTTTTAGAGAGCAGTAAGCTCTTTTCTTGAAGGTCCTTAAGTCGTATCAGTCCGGAAAAATCGCCAGTGGTAAACAATTCTACAGAGAAGTTGTACGAGGAAGAAATTCCTAGTAAAACGCACAGTGAACTTTGACGCGATGTGGGTTCATGAAATATGGCGGCTGAGATTGAACCGAACGCACTCCCCGAGATAGATGCGATAGAAAATGCAAAGGGATGCAACATCCCTACGTAATGCCAGTCAATCGTGCCGATCAGAAAAAACTCGGATGTCGACGATTCGAACCGGTCTGCACTGGATGCGATCAAGTGGAAGGAGCTGACACTGGGGTGCGCCGGCCCAGAGACGAGAGGCCGAATTTGCGCTTTGTAAAGTTGAAAGCGATGTGCCGACATGAAATACTGCCCCGATCTGCTGAACAAGCCAAGCTTTTTAGAGGCCAATTTGGCCTTCCCTTCCAAGTGACCACAAAACTGCACACTATTCGATATGTCGACGCCGAGGGTTCCAATGATAGCTGAGGCAGCAAGGGGAGTGCCTTGAAACTGAAGAGATACGACAACGGGGTTCTTTTTAGCGGTAAGTGGTTGCTGTGACCCATAGATCGAGTATTCTCAAGTAAAGTTACGTAATACGTTTGAATACTGATTCTGATATCGTACTTAACAGGAACTACAGGGTTTTTGTTACATGTTATATAAATGTTGTAATAAGTATTTCAACTTGCCTCTAAAAGCGTGACTCATACCATTACATCCTATGAAAAGTTCACTGCTGCACTTTTTTATAGGATAGGGTGACAAACAAGCATACAGTTCACCTGGTGGTAAGTGGTTGCCGTGACCCATAGACATCTATATCTATCCTCAATAAAGAATCAAAATGCAAATGCATCGTCACCCGTGAGGACTAAGATAGAATGCCTCTTTTCCAGTAAAATGGGTTTCCGAATCTATACACTGACCATACGAAACACAGCAGTGTCAAGCTGCCATTTTACGCTGGTATTCTGTGAGAGCGTGATCCTTCCCCGGTCGAGTCGACCCATTCGTGCTACAACTATACTACTAATATAGCTGTAGCATGGCTCTACCACGTATAAGACTTACCATCAGGTGGACTTTGTATTCTTTTGTCCCTCTTATTCAATAAAAAAAATATACTAAACGCGTTAGTCAAAGTAGTGGCCAGAATTTAGACTATTAGAATTAAGCAGCTAGTGTTTAGTAGTAAAATTAACAAAATCAGCGTATCACGCAATCCAAAAAATTAAATCACTTGATGTGTTATCATTAAACAACAGGTTATATGTATATTTTGGCTTTCTTCAGCTTTTATTTTTTTAAACAGTAGAATAGAATAGAATATTTTTTATTCTATATTGATTACAAGTATTTCTTATTGAAAGTCATTTTTTTTACTCTACTACTGGTTTGAAAAGAAACCTCTGTCCTGGGAAGAACCAGTAAGAAACACAGCGGGATTTTATTTAAATAAATTTTACAACATAAATGGTTATAAATTATTTATTTTCGAAACAGCTTGGAAGCGACCACTTCATTCCCAGGGGTTATTATCAACCATGTATTCATTTATATTATATAATAAACCTAGCAAGCTAACAGCATAGCAAAGTGGCGAAGTAATCAGCTTTGTAGCGGTTTCTAACGGGAAAAAAAATTTCAAAATAGGAGGTTCAGATGCCTGGGTGACCAGTAATCGATTGCTGAAAACAGAATTTGAAAATTCGAAACCGTTCTCGAGATAATCGTGGGACAGACGGACAGACGGACAGACAGATGGACAGACGGACAGACGGACAGACATCGTTAAATCAATAAGTGACTTCGCAAGCTTCGCCACTTAATAACCATTTTTATACAGTTTTTGTTTAATTAAATATTTAAACTTGGTGATAGATAGCTAGTCCAACTACCGATAATATAGAGAGACCTTGAATATTTTCTGGGTCTTTGCTGTAATAGCGTATTACTGACTTTGTGGAGTCGAGAAACTAGTATCACTAGCTTGTGTTTGTTTCTAGTGTTTATAGAGTGTACACTTTTTTTACTAAAACTACCTTTGTTTTTGTGAACTTACATTAAATTTTCGTAAATATGCTGAGGCCAAAGTTAATATATTTATTTCTTTAAAATTTTCTCTAAGAAACACTTTCGGTTTAAGGTTGTAAATAGATCTTATGGCTCTCTCCTGCAAAATAAAATAGTTTCTAATTCAGTCGCATTTCCCCATAGCAAAATCCCATAAGACATTATGTTATGGAAATAACTGAAATAAACTAATTTAGCTATCTCGACACTAGTGAGATCTCTAATCTTTTTAAGGCATAAGTTGCAGAGCTTAGCCTGCTTGTTAGTTTGGATATATGAGGGCCACACAGAAGCTTTGCTTCGAGAGTGATGCCAAAATAAAACAGAGGATTCAACAGGGCTCAGTTCTTCCCCATTTAATAACACATTGGTATTCAGTATTGGTATTCAGATAACATTCGCTGTTGTAAATTTAATACCTTTAGTTTTATTGCCGTTTAAATGTAGATTATTAACGTTAAACCAAACGTTTTGAAATAGCATTATTCACTTCGTCACATTTAAATGATTGACGTTTAAGTTTAAAAATCAAGGAAGCATCATCAAACAAATAATACTATATCATGACTATCTCCTACAACGGAAGGTAAGTCATTAACATACAATAAAAATAAAAAAATGGGCCAAGAATCGAGCCTTGAGTGTTACCCATATGTACGGACGACCCGGAAGAACTTTTACCATTGATAATAACTTTCTGCATCCTATTACTTAAATATGAAATAATATGCTTACGCGCTGTGTTCTTAACACTATAGTACTGTAGCTTCCTGATTAATGCCTCATGGTGAACACAGTCTAAGGCCTTGGAAAGGTCACAAAATACACCCAAAGCATCCTCTGAATTCTCCAATGCACAAAAATATGTTTTATAAGTTCAACTCCAGCGTCGGTAGTAGTATATTGCACTATAAGGGATATTAGGGAAGGCACTGTTTCCTAAGATACAGGTGATTCATCACTTATTATGCATATGAATTTTTTTGGTTTAGTGACAGTGTGGAGTGTGTGTGGCTGTGTGGAGTGAGGTAGAATGAGGAGTGTGTCCCTTAGGGTGGTGGTGCGGAAATACCCAATCTTTTTATACTACACAAACCTACTTTAAACTACACATGTGTGTAGTGTAAAACGTTTGGGCAAATGTGAGTTTTAGTTATTTAAAAAAATAAGTTCTTTATCGTACAAACCGATATTTTTAAACCTTATTTCCAAAAATATTTAAAAAAAAAACTTACACTTTAATGCATCAACATGCTGGAGATGTGTGAATTTGTACGTAAATATAATAAGTATCATTAGAATTTTACATAAATATAAAGGCATTTTTATACGTGGTAGAGTCATGCTGCAGCTATATCAATGGTATAGTTGTAGCACGAATGGGTCGGCTCGACCGGGGATGGACAACGCTCCCACAAAACACCAGCGTAAAATAGCAGATTAATGCTGCTTTGTTTCGTATGTTGAGTGTAGAGAACCGGAGACCTACCCTGGTCGAGCCGACCCATTCATGTTACAACCACAATATAGCTGCAGCATAGCTCTACCACGTACAAAAGGTATTCACCCTCCTCTTCTGTTTTAAATTTTTATCGTTGCTCGAACACTCTTACCTTATGCCGATGATTTGCTACTATATATACAGATCCATCCAATACATATAATTCAATATCATTATCTAATATAATATCATTATAATATCATTATATATATATAAAGGTAATGTAATATATCATTCTACCTGACTATCTCTCCTGATCTGTAAACTTATGACCACCTTCATTACATTGAATTGCTTATAATTTTGCTTATAATTTATCTATTAGATTGTTCTTCTTTCCTTTTCTTCTAACAACAATACACCTACCATCAAGCAATATAAGGGAAACCTGTTATTGGCCATACTTTTAGTTTATTACATTAATGTTAATATTTTCTATATACGCTGTTGGTTTTCTAAATAAATAAATAAATAAATAAATTAGTAAACGGAAATTCACATTACATCTCTGAACAGTAGATTGTGTGTGGCATTAACGTAACGGTAGAGCTAAGCCGTGATGGAACATCTAAACCTAAAATTATTGCCTGGCTTTCAGGTAGCTTTAGATAATTATTTAATTTAGATTATCTTCTCCTTACCGTTAATTTTGTACAATAATGATATTATTCCATTCTCACATGTAAACAATCTCGGTCTGTACTTTGATAGTTCTCAAGCATCTATATCAAGCAGATATACATAGGTGGTAAGTCGCAAAGCTACTGCAGCGTTACGATCTCTTTAACGTCTGGAAAAATGTTCTTCCAACCGCTACAAAAACTTTGCTTGTCCAACTACCGATAATATACTTTATCGATGTGTGTCGCACATATTTACCTTAACAATTTCTTAACTCATCGGATCGTCTCTTTAAAGACTGCATGAGATACATTTATAGTCTTCTTAAATATGACCATTTATCTTGTTTTCATACTCAGCATAATTGGCTGCCGATTCTTTAGAGCAGGTAATTTAGAGTACTCGGCACTATTCACAATTCTAAACGATCCATATCTGTTTCGCATATTTTTTCGCATTTTTTTAATAAGATATGGGTGACAAACGAGCACACAGTCCACCTGATGGTAAGTGGTTGCTGCGGCCCATAGACTTCTACATTTATCCTCTATTACAAATCAAAATGTAGATGCGTTGTCACCCGTGAGGACTAAGATGGAATGCCTCATTTCCAGTAAAAAGGGCCTCCGGCCACCTGCACTCACCAAGCGAAACGCAGAGGTAAACCTCTACTTCACGCTGGTTTTCTGTGAGGTCGTGGTACCACCCCGGTTCGAGCCGGCCCATCCGTGCAACAGCGAAAACTGCCGCGTGGCTCTACCACTGTTAAAGAGCATGTTTTCTCCGTTTCCCGGGTCTCATTATATCTCAATTTGTTCACGCTTTTATACCGTACTGGTTATAAGTATGTCCACTCTTTCGCCCTTGCAGCTATAAGACTGAAACGCAATACCTCAATTTTCGTTTTAGAAATAATTCCGTGAACACATAAGTAAATCAATGCAAGTATGAATTAATGATATTTCTTACTACTGAGAAAGGTGTTACCGTCACAAATTTTTTCATATTATTAAAAAATCATAATCATTTATTTCGGAACTAGTCCATATCACACGTCATAAATACACATCGAAATTAAAATATTATATCTAAGTTATAATGTCAATTTTGTATCAGTTATATAAAAAAATATTTAATTTAAATTAAGTTATTACAATTACTTAAATTCATATAAAATACACAAACACAACAAAACAGATACACAGCTCTATCGTAATCTAAATTTAGGTTTAGATCCGGAGTGCTCGACATGCAGCCTGGTCCACTGTCGCGTTATAGGGCATGTAGCCATTTGAGCCGTCCCGTATGCGGTGCATCAGGGACGCAACTCTCTTCCGAATGATCGTTGCAAATCCATCTATATTTGCATCTTCAAACATCCCCGATGCGCTACATCAGCGTGGCAGCTTCATCAGTGCTCTGAAGGCGTTATTGTATAGAATGCGTTGGGTGTCATAAGATTTTTTTGTGTACTTGACCCATAGACTGCATGTGTAGAATGATAGGCAGAATTCTCTGAACAACGTAGCCTTTACTTCTGCAGTACAGCGCGCAAACCTACGTGCCAACATGTTAACCCGAACAGACAACGCCCTACGCTCCCTATCTATATTAATATCGTCTGAAAGCGTCTCAGTGACCTAGTGGTCCAAATATTTGAACTGAGAGACCTTTTTCAGGACACTACCATTTAGCGTGATTGGTGGGACAGTGTAAGTTTTGGTCCCGCCTTTAACACCTTGAGCTCGCTTTTGATGGCGTTGTATCGGAACCCATGGACCTCCGCATAACGCTCGCAGATCGAAATTAGTTTTCGAAAGGCGCTGATCGATGAACTCAGCAGCACCATGTCGTCTGCATAACTGATGTTATTGAGAAGAACGCCATCAATCGAACACCCACCACCAGTGTCGCTAAGCTCACGGATCAGGCGGTCAATGTACAGGTTGAAGAGGTTCGGCGATGTTAACCCGCCTTACCTTACACCACACTCCAATCTGTACTCGTCCGATAGTGACCCCGACCACCGCACAAAATTGATCTGATTCCCATACCAGTACTTCATGAGGTTAATATACTCAGAGGGAAGGTCCGTATCACTCGACAACTTTTGCCATAACCCGTCATATGCAACTTACGGTATGCTTGAGATTCAATATTTTTTATAAATAATATATTTATTTTATATAATATAGCCATTTTGTTTGTTTGATAAACCGGGGCGAAATCCAAACTGCGTGTTATGTAACTGTAGGTGTTGTCTTAATTGAATATCAGTGAAACCGTCCAGAACTTTAGAAATGACTGTTGCGAGTGAAATAGGCCTGAAATTACTTAATTTGGACGCGTCCCCCGTCTTGTTCTTTATTATAGAAACAACTACCGTTTTCATCTTAGATTCAGACAGGTAACAATGGCTCATGCAGAAAGTAAACAACACGGTGAGCACTCTCGACACGTGAACACCTGCATTCTGCAAGTGTTCTATGCTGAGTAAGTCATGGCCAGGGGATTTTCCTCGCTTCATGTTCCTCACTGCCTGAGCAACCTGTTTCGCAGTGATTCCAACAACCGGTTTCGCCAATCAAGTATCTCCTACCTCTGTCGCGGTATTCATAGGTCCCAATGTAGAATGCACCCTGAAATGTATGTAATTACAATCATATATGTATATATATGTAATTAAAAGTATTGTTTTACATATGTATAAACTAATAAAATATTTTATACATAGGTAAATCTTACATTTATGTAAGTGCATAATACGTATCGAATATTTATAATTATATTCTAAACGTATATTACTTATATAATACCACACATAATTTATCTATACTTATTTACTTTTTTAATTTCAGATTTTTTTGTACTATCTCTTAATGCTTTTCTCTGATTAACCTCGGCTGAAATGAATGAATGCCTGTTAAGGTAAAAATATTATATACAAAAATATTACATATTTAGAGTGGAGATATGCCTTAGCATATATCCTCCATATGTAATATTTTTGTACAGAAAAGTTTCAGTAAATAAATAAATTATAAAAGAATATTAACTGTAGCAATCGTATTTGTAGTTCAAATTATTATAATGTGAATTGAATAAATAAATTACATGTAATAATTAATGTAACAATGAATATATAAAATATTAAAATTAATAAATTAGGTCATAAGAATTATTAATATAACTAATAAAATAATAACAAATTATTTATAAAAAACAATAATGTACATATTAATCATCTTAAAATATATACGCATATGCAAAGTAAATACAAAAATATACAGCATAATATAAATATATAGAGTTTATATTAATATGTCGTGGTCATACTCATATATACCTATATTATTCTGTAGGAATAAATGTAGGGTGCTACTATTGACACGCACGTACTACCACCACCACCACCCACCACCCAGTAATGGCCATCACCAGCAAACACAAAACCAACGTCAAATTAACCATCGAAACTCTTAAACACGTTTTATAGTCAAGCGCCTTAGGCTCAACAGGGCTAGCATGAGCAGGAGACAAACATAGCAGGAGGAAAGGAGAAAATATTTATCCACTCGCTACGTTTTATCCACCTTTCGAGCATGGGCACACTGGTGGATATAATATCCACAGTAGATAAAATGGGAGATAGACTTAAACTTAGATTAGATTTTTTGTATGAATATAAACTTAAACCCACATCCAATGAACTAGGATAGAATTGTCCCTTTCAAATGTCAATAAAGCATAATTTTTTATCCTTCATTTGGCTCCATGCTACGGATGGGAGATATAAAATATCTACTCGTTATGTTAAACGGGGATATACTTCTCTCCGTTGCCATGCTTTGGCATAGGAGCAAGATACTTTTATCTCTTGTCAGTGGATATAATCGGGGGATAAAAGTCATATCGGGTTGCACGGCCCATGCCAGCCGTGCAGCCCGATATGGCGCTTTTATTGTTTTGTAAAGAAAACTATTAAAATATGGTTAATTGTAAAATGTATTTAAATCATAATAAGATGATTAAATATTAAAATTATATTCCTGTAGCATGTAGGTAGAAATCTCAATCAACCTTGGAGTAGTACCTATAAGTCGTCTTTTCAAACATTCGCTTCTTACAGTCCGCCGCTGTTTGACATGTTCTAGGTTAATTATTTTCGCCAGAGATAGATTTGTGTGCCAACCTCATTGCAAGAGTATTTAGAAAAGAAGTTTTAATTAGAAGGTATCCCTTTCATGGGTTCTTACGTACATAATGTACACAATTAAATTATTTCCACTTACATTATAGAACGGATTCGTGGAGTGTCGGAGCGGTGTGGAAGAGTGTGGACCAATGGACGACTGCGCGGTGGTGATGCCACGTGAAGGCTGTTGCGCCCGATGCAAGGGTTGCTGGTACAACGGCACCGAGCACGCCTCGCACACGGAATGGGGAGAGGACGGTCGAGTGCTGCGCTGCGAAGCCGGCGTGATCACTATCTCGCGGCCGGAGTGCTATGCGCCCTGCGAACGACCAAGACATCAGCGGCATACGCACTACAATTGTCCTGTGTGCGACGGTAATTTCTATTACATTACATTTATTCCATGATCCTTTTTATAAAACTGAAGTGACAAACGAAAATCCCACCTTATGGTAAGTGGCAACTAAATACAAAGTAGGCTACAGATTCGTTGTCAGGTCTGAGTACTAAGAGGGAATGTCTCACAGTTTATAATTATACTGACTCTCTTTACCCCTCGTACGGGACATAACATTGCTAGTATTGCAATTGGACGGCATTGGTAAGAGCTTGGATATTTTATTTTTATTGGATACCTACCGAACGGATCCTAGGCAGAAATAATTTAAAATTAAAAATTTTGTACAGCCGACTTCAATTTTTTTTATAGGATAGGGTGACAAACGAGCACACAGTCCACCTGATGGTAAGTGGTTGCTGTGGCCCATAGACATCTACATTTATCCTCGTTTGGGAATCAAAATGCAGATGCGTTGCGACCCATGAGGACAGATGGAATGCTTCTTTTCCAGTAAAAAGGGTCTCTGGTTCTTTACACTCACCATACGAAACACAGCTGTGTTAAGCTGCCATTTTACGCTGGTATTCTGTGAGAGCGTGGTCCTTTCCCGGTCGGGCCGACCCATTCGTGCTACAACTATACTACTAATATAGCTGCAGCATGGCTCTACCACGTATAAAATCAATATAAATTATTTAGAATAACTCAAAAACGATTGGTCTGACCTTGATCAAATTCATATGAGACCAAATGTGAAGTACCAGTTTTCAAATAAAAAAAAGATTCATCGAAATCGGTTCACTCAGTAAAAGTTATGAGGTACACATAAAAAAACATACAGTCGAATTGAGTACCGTGTCATTTTTGAAGTCGGCAGAAAAGGCACAAATGAATTATGAACTTTTCAGTTTCTATGATCCTGTATATTTACCCTACGGTAGGTTAGGACAACTGAGTTTTTCTATATTTTTAGAAATCAGTTCGGGTAAAAAAATCTTTCGTGGTACTTATTATTTTATAATTAAACAGCGTCCCTCCCGGGCTTCGGCTGGGTGGGATTTATTAACGTGGTTTCATTTATATTTTTCAAATAATCATTAATGACCATTTATTTTATCAATTTTTTTGTTTTCACAAAGAAATTATTCATGTTTTTCGGATTAAATGCACCCTAGATCACTCCTGGTTTTGCTCTCTATCTTTATGTCAAGTCTCATTTGAATCTGTTTGGCAATTCCGACATTTAGCCCGGACAGACAAACAGAGATTTTTTTAAATGGTTATTCATGTCTTAAATGCATGCAAATAACCCGTTTAGCTCAATAAAACGCACTTATTTCTATATTATAAACGGACACTTCAATATTATTTATATGTATCTATTGATGAAGTCGCGTGTGATAGAACTTTCAATTTCAATTCAATTCAATTAATTCAATTTCTTCGTTTGAAATTATTAAACGTAATATTCGTGCTCGGCCGTGAAGGACAACATCGTGAGGAAACCTGCATGTCTGAGAAATAAGAAGAAGATATATTTCGAAGACATTTGAGGTTCGCCAACACGCATTGGGGCAGCGCGGTGGACATTTCCTAGCCCGAAAACCTCTCAGAAATGAGAGGAGGCCTGTGCCCAGCAGTGGGACGTAAATAGGCTGCAACTTTAATTTTTTACTTTAATATTCTAAACGTGACAATAAAATAACCGCCTTAATTAGAAGGTTATGTTTTAGAGCAGCGCGTAGAAATGTTTATACCCGTATGAGTACAGAATAATTAAAGGGCCATGTATGTAGTATAATTTCTTAAAGTAATTGTCTTACAAAATTTGGAATTGAGTTTCTTGTGCAGGACTAAAATAAAACAAAAAATGACATCAAAACGTTCTATTTCACGCCGCATCTTCCCACCAAAGTACTTTTATCTCGGACCATTATAATTGCTGAGCGCGTCGGCGTATTCGTGTCTCGGAAAGCGCCCACCCAGACGCATGCACGCCAAAAAAAACACTACAATCCTATAAAAGCAAACAAAAGCCGGCATGCGAACTTAATAAAACAAAGAGCCCTGTAATTTACCACCGCTTTTGTACTTTAACGAGTATATTAATTCAATTTCAAATAATAGTAATCTTAGTGATAACCAATCCAATTTGCTTGTAACAATCACGGGTATATTCAACTTTATCGTTTTATTGTTCTTAATGTTTCGATTTTATTCATCGTTTGTTAATTATCTACGGTCGAGGACTTAAATAATAACTGTAAAGCTTGTTGGATTATAAATTTTGTCAAAATGTGCTCAAATTTAAAATGCGATTTCATATTGAAGGCGGCGATGATAAATTTGTCTTGATTTACTTAGGTACTCGTACCTGCTTACAATAGATGTATATAAAACTGAATTTTAAATCTAATAATTCTGCATGGTTTAAACTGGAACCTATTGTTTTGTTTCTCGCAATAGAGGGGAACGCGAATTTTCCGCAATATTCTAAGATATGTTGTAACTTAGGTTAGCTATAAACAACATGTTTGCTGTAATAACTGCGTGTTTTACAACTCAGTTTCCATTGTTGTGTGCCGTGGAGTGGCAGCGTTAGAATATACTACCCTATATTATTCCGTGTGTGTCACAAGACGTGACTGAAACACATAAAGTAGAAAATGGGCAGCAGCATTATTCAGAAATGAATTCAAAATAATAAAAACTGTAGTTCCAACATCGTCTGTCAATTGTTGGAACTATTGCAAATTTTCCTATAATTTATAGGATAGTCAATTTCCAACGATGAATGATTTATTAAGGTGTTTTATTTTTCTAAAATTGAAGTAAAAAACGAGCTTACAATCCGCATGATAGTGGCCACAGCATAATATGGATCTCTGCAACCAATTTCAAACAATTCTTCAGGCTACAGATGCGTTGTCACCTCTGTGGACCAAAATGGAACGCCTCATAGCCCATATTCGTCACGACTCTATGCCCTTCAGAGCACAACAGCAGTGCCAGTACTGCTCAGCATACGACAATTATTGTAAAACAGCTCTACCACTTAGTATATATATCTAATTATGTCTCACGTTGTTTGTCCGCGATGAACTCCTAAACTACTGAACTGATTTCAATGAAATTTTGCCCACTCTGTGCAGTTTGGTCCAACTTGAGAGATAGGATAGTTTTTATACCGATAAGTGATATTCAATACTTTTTTATTACGAATTTAAGGATTTTTTATATGAAGGGTCGCCGAAAAGGGCAGAACAACGTCTGCCCGGGTAGCTAGTATATATTATATATATAAAAAAAATTATGTGTCACATTGTTTGTCCGCGATGAACTCCTAAACTACTGAACTGATTTCAACGAAATTTTGCACACTGTGTGCAGTTTGGTCCAACTTGAGAGATAGGATAGTTTTTATCCCGATAATTGATAATTGATAATTTTTCATTTTTAATTTTCTCAATCTTTTTATTCCTAATTTCTGAAGTTTTTTTTTGGGAAAATAAATGGTCGTTCGGAAAGGGCAGAACAATATATACTAGCTGACCAGACATAGGTCAGCTGGTATATATTGTAGCAGCTAGTATTTAACAACGTTGACAGCACAACGTGATGACTAATTCTGGCCAACTCGTCCAAGTAATACTTGTCCGTTGTCTATGTATTATCCTATATATTGATAGACCTAGGTCAAGAAGTGGACTTAAAAAGGCTTTTGATGATATTTACAGTAGAAAGTACACAATCTCTACATTATTTCACATTTTCATTCTTTTGATTCTTTGCTACAGTGCTTTCCCAGAATAGCCAAAAATCTTGCCTTTATGATTGTTCTTACATAATATTGAAAATTGATATTCGAATAATGTTCATTCAAATAAAAATGAGTGCACGAATCTTGTAAATACGGGATACGTTTATCAATCGGCGGGTTGCACCGCGTGCGACACTTGAAGAAAAAGGCATATTTCAACGTATAACCTCAATTAATAAATCATAGACAATATTTGGATGCATATTACAACAATTTTCCGATCAGAGCTTACTATAAAATTTGTTACATTTGACCACCCATGTGGTGCTCGTTCCAGTATCCAACAATACTACTTTCCGGTATAAAATACAGAAGACGAAAGAAATGATTTTTATCTTAATACAAAACCATTGGCTTATTATGTTCCGGGGGGTTCATTAAAATTATATATCTTTGGTGTTCGAAAAGTCTCCCACGGCGTTGCGTCTCTATTATTGACCATAAATCAAAAAGTTAACAACCTACTTAAAAGGTTGAGGCGGGTGGGTTTTTGTATGGAGCTCAAAGCGACCGACGTCTACTTGGCTGCGGGAACGCTGAGGTGTGCCCTGTGTTTGTTTGTTTTAAGATCCCAACATTGCATTAGACTTTTTTTGCTTCTTTTCAATGTGGTTTTTATACGATTGAATTCTTATCAGTATCCGAGAGCCTTTTTTATTTTAGGTTCGAGAATAATGCACATCATTTTGTTAGTCGTATTCGGCTCTTTTAGGTCTATAATCTGTATGCATTCTGAATAGTAATATTGCTATCGTTAGTTTTAACATTTACAAAATACTCAGACTGTATGACGAAATGTCAACGTTTCGTTTGACTTCAGCACCTGACTCATCAAAATTCTTAAGATGTCTCGAGTGGCATCGTTATTATCGGGCATGGCTACGACGACAACCCAAAAAATTGAAATAATTAGCCTGTGATGTACGCATCGTACGTGCTGCGAATACTATACAGTTATGTAACTATTTTTTGAAGGAAAAACAAGTCGGTACTTGTTAAAATCATTTCAAATGTGTTATTATATTATATTAATGTAATTGTTAGCTTTAAAAATATTTCTGTGATAGTATAATTTACATGTATGCAAATAAATGCTATTCGGTAGCACCACATGAGAAATAAGGTTTCTTTTCTCATTTGGCTTAGGTGCTGCGGGGTGCGAGATCATATCCCGCACGGAAGCACCGAACATATTATTTGTATGGCCTACAAATAATTGTTTCTGGTGTGAACGCTTGTTCAATGCATTTTATGTATCCACAACGTCATAACAATACTGTAGAATATTATATATATATATATATATATATATATATATATATATATATATATATTATGTGCACAAATAAAACAGTGTATCGAGGTTTACAATTCGACTGTATGTGTTTTGTATGAATTCGCGGAATCTTCTTACCGTGTGAACCGATATTAATGATAATTTTTTATAACACTTATACATACTTCAGGAGTGATCCAATACAAATTTTATGAAAACATCCCCTATTTTACCCACCCTTAGGTAGTAAAATAGGGAATGAAGTTTGTAAGTAAAATAGGATATGAAGATTTTTTAACCCACACAAAAGGGAAAATATAACTTTTTATAAAAAGTAGGTAAACAAATAAATAAAAAGAAAAAAATCATATTCTGAACAAAGGTTAATTCTATAATATATTATCTTAACACCAACTTGAATATGTGAAATTATATTATTCTATTTTTTAATCTCTTTCTTTGTTTAGTCTTTTTCTTTCAATTCTATAATAAAGGTGCTTACAAATATATCGAACATATTGTAATAAAAGCTTACAACATTTCGTTTTAATATTGATTGGGTGACGAAGCAAAAATATTCACAGGCACCGTGCGGACTGGTGATGAATACTTGATTGTTTGTCTACAAAAGGACTGCCTGCTTTATTTAAGTTGTTTGTCTTGTGTAGTTTTACGACAGACACTTGACTGTCTTCATTGTCACAATTATGCGACGACTGCGGCGGTCTCCGTATGGTTGTCAACTTACACACTTGTTATTTTTATTAAATTAATCTATATTAGAAAAAAAATTACAATTTTTTATAAATTAAAAATCAAAGAGATTTAAAAAAATATTTTTATGTATTAACATTAAAAGGTTGATCTCTGTATTATTAGGAAAATAAGATTAATTTTCAGTGAAGTGAATATTCACATTTTGTTACTTTAATATTCTATGTGCATAAAAACATATCGTGGTTTGAATAATATGGATACAATTTAAAGTTATAAGTAAATAATACTTATCTGGCATCCCTGGACGTGCACTGAACTCTACGTATCTTGAATGTTCATGCCTATTGAATGAAACTTATTTAACAATACAGCACACATACAAACGTGTTGTATGTCATCCCGTTCTATTATATTCAAACACATATCTTAGTGCTTTAAACTACCTACCATAAAAAGCATTTTGATTGCGAAAAGAATAATCTATTCATATAAATAAAATTGCAGTGTCTGTCTGTAATATTAAAATAATTGGCTTGTATTAGGCTTAGATGGTTATGTGCATGCTGTTAAAACCGAAATAATTAAGTAACATATTAATCACATTATTAAGTAACTGAAGTGAACAAATTGTTACATGGAAATAATTTGATGTAGAAGGATATGAAATTACAATATCTAAATATAATTACATTAATTTAGTATTAAGTAGTGATCATAGTAATTAGTAACTAGACTTTGGTTGTATTATATGTTCAGAGCAATAAACGACTTCTGATAATTTTTTTTCAAGTTACAAGGGTGTAATTCTTTTTTTTATAGGATCGAGTGACAAACGAGCACACAGTCTACCTGATGGTAAGTGGTTGCTGTGCCCCATGGACATCTACATTTATCTTCGTTTGCGAATCAAAACGCAGATGCGTTGTCACTCGTGAGGACTAAGATGGAATGCCTCTTTTCCAGTAAAAAGGGTCTCCGGTTCTCTACACTCACCATACGAAACACAGCAGTATTAAACTGCTATTTGACGCTAGTATTCTGTGAGAGCGTGGTCCTTCCCCGGTCGAGCCGACCCATTCGTGCTACAACTATACTACTAATATAGCTGCAGCATGGCTCTACCACGTAAAATTCTATTATAACAAGAAAGTACAGGAAAACAAGCAACTTTTTTCCTAAAATTCAACATTCGAAAGGATTGGGATCAGTATTATCTGCCCAATAGTATTGTTTCGGTGTTAATTAACCCTATCGAGCGTGATGAGCATCTACAATGATTTAAAATAACTACGCCTGCTACTGTCTCGGTGTTAATTAACCCTATCTAGCGTGATGAGCATCTACAATGATTTAAAATAACTACGTCTGCTATTATCTCGGTGTTAATTAAGCCCCTCTAGCGTGATGAGCATCTACAATGATTTAAAATAACCTGCTACTGTCTCGGTGTTAATTAACCCTCTCTAGCGTGATGAGCATCTACAATGATTTAAAATAACTACGTCTGCTATTATCTCGGTGTTAATTAAGCCCCTCTAGCGTGATGAGCATCTACAATGATTTAAAATAACCTGCTACTGTCTCGGTGTTAATTAACCCTCTCTAGCGTGATGAGCATCTACAATGATTTAAAATAACTATGCCTGCTATTGTCTCGGTGTTAATTAACCCTCTCTAGCGTGATGAGCATCTACAATGATTTAAAATAACTATGCCTGCTATTGTCTCGGTGTTAATTAACCCTCTCTAGCGTGATGAGCATCTACAAGGATTTAAAATAACTACGCCTGCTATTGTCTCGGTGTTAATTAACCCTCTCTAGCGTGATGAGCATCTACAATGATTTAAAATAACTACGCCTGCTATTGTCTCGTTGTTAATTAACCCTCTCTAGCGTGATGAGCATCTACAAGGATTTAAAATAACTACGCCTGCTATTGTCTCGGTGTTAATTAACCCTCTCTAGCGTGATGAGCATCTACAATGATTTAAAATAACTACGCCTGCTATTGTCTCGTTGTTAATTAACCCTCTCTAGCGTGATGAGCATCTACAATGATTTAAAATAACTACGCCTGCTATTGTCTTGGTGTTAATTAACCCTCTCTAGCGTGATGAGCATCTACAATGATTTAAAATAACTATGCCTGCTATTGTCTCGGTGTTAATTAACCCTCTCTAGCGTAATGAGCATCTACAATTATTTAAAATAACTATACCCACTATTATCTCGGTGTTAATTAACCCTCTCTAGCGTGATGAGCATCTACAATGATTTAAAATAACTATACCTACTATTGTCTCGGTGTTAATTAACCTTCTCTAGCGTAATGAGCATCTGCAATGCTTTAAAAGAACTATGTCTGCTATTGTCTCGGTGTTAATTAACGCTATCTAGTGTGATAGGCACCTGCAATGCTTTAATAAAACTATGCCTGCTATTGTCTGTCTACTGGCGCTTTTTTGGGATTGTTTATGTCCGACAGTGAGCCTTTATTTTCATTTGATTTAATTTAATAAGACTTTTACTCTGGAAGGAATTTATGTCTGCCTTATTGTACCGTACCTTATTTATTTTAAACATAAAGCACGAGTATTTAGAAAGCGAGAATTAATGTGACAGAAATACAGATATTAATGACTGCCACGTATGTGTGTTGTACCGCAATTAGACTAAAAAATGCAACCATTTATCGCAAATTGGGAACGTTTTGATCACACAAATATTAAATTTCTTCACCAGAGTCGCCCTCACACTTTGATATTTCACACATTCTACAAGAATAATAGTTTGTTAAACATCCTCCATTGTCCATCACAATAACCTAGCAAAATGTGAATATAAAAACATTTCAAAATAAAAATTGTTTCTGGAAGAATTAAAGGTATAGACAATTGATACCGATTGATGGTAAAATGATAATGTATATATTGACAAACGGCGACATTATCTAATTGATGAAACGTTAATAATATAATTTTTAGACTTGATATTTCAAAAGATTCGTTCCTTTTAGGAAGAACGTTGTACACAGGTGGTCATCTCTGCGGTGGCCCGCCGTGTGCGGCCGTCCGCGCCTCTTTCGTTTATTAGATCCTAATTGATTCATCGACCAGTCGTTTGTGCTTTGTCACAACACCGCCACAATCCCCTTAATTTGCAACACAATGGATTGCTTCTTTGTTTTAATTCTTTAGTATTTAAAATTTTCTAAATTTAATTTTATCGTTAAAGAAAACAAACTTTCTCAAAAGCTACAAAAAAATCGACAAAATACTCAAACCGACAATGGGCAATAATATCAGAATGTGACGGTTCGTAACTTGAGAGGCTTATGTCCAGATTTGGATTTTGGAAAAGAAGTGGGTTGATGGAAAAGAAAAAGAACCTTTTGACTTCTGTTTATAAATTAAATTTGTCTTCCTTAACAATAAATTATATTAACAACACTTAATGGCAGATGCTAAATAATGATTTATTAGCGTCTACGAAAAATAGAACTGGCCAGTCAAACGTTAAGGTTACATTTCCGATTAAAAAAATAAAATCACCTTTTACACACATCATGGAATCCTCTATAGACTGTCTTGTTTTTTTTACTTCATGAGTAGTTGTAATTTAGTAGGTATTAAAATGGTTAGGGTTCTTACCTTAACTAAAATGACATGATTTAGATATAGTAAAGGTAAGGACTCTTTGTCATAACAAAATGTGAGTACATCACCTTGTCTTATCGCTTTTGTAAAAGTTGTCCAAAAACTTACCAAAAAATTTAGGATACAAGGAAATATTATTAGTCGAATATGGACAGGAGCGTCTATTAATACAATCACCAACCCACCTTCTAAGTCATCTTTGTTTTGCTTTAGCTATAAGAAAGAAAAAGGGACAAAACATACACTTTAATCACCAGCGAGGGGAAATTGTATAAATTTATATTTCATCATGTTTAAGCGATTTTTTTGTGTTCAATCGCTGTATGTGCCTTATGTTTTTGCAACTGCGTCGATTCTTTCAGCGCTTTTTATCGACTCGTCCAAACGCATTAGAATGATTATAATAATAAATAAAATAGTTTAAATATACAAACCTATCAAAACTATAGAGAAATACTGTTCATATCTAATGTACTAACGAAAAGCTTCTTCACATGTAGCCAAATGTCATCACGTGCTTTACACAAGTCTAAAAACAGGAGTTCGTGTGGGCATGTAGTTGTTGCTCTTCCAAATAAAGTATAGTAGTACTATTTGATCATTTCCTGTAGCATCGGTCATCGATGGCGGTATTTTTTTAATTATAAATCACAGCCTGCGAAAATTACAGTGAAAAATCGCTCGACAGTACAAGAGGTTAGGAGTGGTTCACGATAGTAATCGAATGGTGGCTTCGAACCCACGACCTCGTATCTTTATTATACACCTACTGTCGCTTAAACAACGTAACAACCCGACATCTCTTTCTCGAAAAATCTGATGAATAAATTTAATGAGTTATCGTTTCGACGATAGGTTTTCGATACTTTTTAAGATTTAAAACGTTATAGAATATTTTTTAGTTTATTTTCGAAACTGTCTCCGAATTTCTGAAAAAACGTCAATTATTCAATAATTGTCAATCTGCTGTATCTTGCTAAGCTACATAATATGCTCTTGTTTACATATCCAACGTGCATTATTATCAATATCATAATTTCAAACAGGTTATTTATAAAACCAAGCGTAATTACTTAGATTCTATTTAAGCCCATCAATCTTTTATTCATAATTCCTAAATCATTTATTTAATAATGAGGATGTAAAATAAAGTGATTCTAAAATACACGTACGTAGAATAATAAACCAAAATACCAACCTCTTGCCATCTCGTAGAAAATGTTATCGGAATTCCCCCGATGCGGGGTGCATGCATGGTTGCAACAAGAAACTTGTTTCCGATCTAAACAAGTATTTGCTTTTATTGCACGCTTTATGTTAGCTTGAACTGTATATATGTATAAATGAAATGAAATCCTATAATTCAGTTTTCACCTATATCTATCTATCTGAATAATCTGAAATTTCAATCACTTGGATCATCAGAGCCCATCAATGTTTGTTGATAAGTTTTGTTGAAACCTTAATATGATATTTATTACCAGTTATAACAGACTAAAATGTACTAGAGTTTTGAAAACCACTGGACTCTATAGAGTAATTCCAAAAGTGAAAGTGAGAAAATACTTGTTTAAGCAAATGTGTATACCATTATTACCTATATGTATTTAAATCTCCAAAGGAAAGGTTCCAGGTGATATTAGATGGTTCATCTTCATTAAATAATTTCTAGTGAATTTTCATTCGTGTTGACTGACACCTACACTGTGTCCACTAAATTTTTCCGTATGTTTACACGTATAACGTTTGTTTCATTTGATCATTTTTATTACATCCATTTATATGAATGCTAAAAGTCAGAAAAATATTACACAAACACTATTAATCACAAAGGTATATCTACATGTAGAAATAATAAATTGTGTGTATGGGAGTGGGAGAATATGATAAAGTACTTAAAAAAAAACTAATAAAAGTAATGTAGATGCATTTATTTTGCTGATGGGGCTGCCGCGCTTTTACAATGCGCCAGGAATGTTTTCTGAAATGCACGCTGATGGTTTCCATGCCATTATTAGAAAGCGTGTGGCATCGATGCTGAAACGTTTGCGGGGCAGCTCCAATAGCATTCTCAACACAATGGCAGATAAGTGGAACTCACCGCTGCTTGAGCGATGGATACGGCTACATACCACGGTATAAGATACCGGTACCCTCTAAGCGATCTCAAACATCTCCATTTACATTTGTGATCATTATTTATGTAAATTAATTTAATTACTAACACTATAATTGAATTTATGTTTCATTTCAACTTTACTAACATTTTTGTATGGGTTCTCTGTTGCCTGAAATAAAGATATTTTGTTTATTTTATTTTATTATTAATTTTGGGCATATCATTCGCCGTAGAATAATATAGTCAGGTGTGTTTTAATATCAGCAAAGTATATGCAACAAAATTGACCCATTTAAGTAGGGTATTTTTAAAGAAAAAAATATAACTTATTTGAAATTCATTATAATAGGATCAATTGAAAGTTAATCTGTTATGTAGAAAAATGTGACGACAGTTTGTCTGTTGACCTGTGCGTTGCCTCGATCACAGTTTCGTGATGCAACGATTCAAAACGACCTTACTATAAGATTTCATCCATCCTTTGGATGATCCCTTTCGTATTTGTTTTATTGCCTTTTGTGTGTGCTTAAAGATTAAAAGATATTTAAGAAAGAGAATCAACTTTCTGAGTTTTCCAACAGTTTACTGTCTATCTGTCTTCCTCTTTTTTTTTTTGGTAATGCAAGTGATTAAGGTGCTATTTTGGATTTTCCGAATTCATGTATCTTCTACTAGCTGTTCTCTGCGACTTCGTCTGCATGTAATTTATTACGATTGCATTTCATGGGTTTTAAGTTTTTTTTGCGCGGAACCCTAATTATTTTTCTAAAATAAAAGTAACCTAAGATACTTCTCATAACATCAGCTATCTGCCAGTGAAAGTCCCGTCAAAATCGGTCCTGCTATTTCAGAGATTAGCCAAAACATTCAGACAGACAAAAATTTTGTAAATTGATATTTTGTTATAAGTACCGTAACTTTCATATGCATTTATTAAAAAAGTTGTTATTTTCACATTACAAACAGATACTTCAATTTTATTTATTTGTATAGATGCTGATGCGAAACGTCGGGAATTAAAATAGTAAATTAAACGCGATAAAATCAGTAAAAATAGTTTTATTCAATGCAACTGTACATTTATCTGTTTTGCTTTCAATTAGAATGAAAGCAAATACTGAGCCTTTACCGATAGCAATTATTTCTTGTAGATACGATCAACGTTAAAGTAAATTAATATTAGATAAGTCTGTAACATTTTATATTTTTATTCTCAGCAATATTACATGTTATTTGCAATTTGTAAGGAATTTTTGTTCACGTTATATCAGAATTGTTGTTATAACTCTCTTGTTTTTGCTAATTTTAGATTATTTATTTAATTCAACTTGATATTTTTCAACTTCATAGAGTGCGTAATAAATGGGCAGCGAGTCGGAGAAGGGCGCGATGTGCGCGTGCCTGAAGAGCCGTGTCTATCGTGCCGTTGCGTGCGTGGCACGTTGTCATGTGCGAAACGTGCGTGCGCTGTGTTGCCTTGTCCGCGGGCTCACCAGCACACGCCTCCCGGCGAGTGTTGCCCTCGATGCTCTCACCCCACAGCAGACAAAATTCTTCCAAGTAAGTTAATTTTTATACATATTTTTAAAATATTCATAAAACACCCTTTTCTCGACAACCTGAAAGATGGAATTGGTTTTTGTGGTTAATAAATGTATTTAATTGCTTATTCTTGTGTAAGTATGGCCCCTTTTCTTGTGTAAGTAGTCAAACGTATTGATTGACACGGATCGAGGTATGAAATCTTTTCTTGTCCGTTATTTTGTAACACAATTTGTGTATTATGAAATGATATTCTTAAAAAAAACGTTTAATAGAAAACAAATCTTGCTGATGAAGAAGAAGAATAATAATTTCGTAAACAAACAATAAATTATTAAGTGGCGAAGCTTGCGAAGTCACTTATTGATTTCACGATGTCTGTCCGTCTGTCCGTCCGTCGGTCCGTCTGTCCCATTATCTCCGATTATCTCGAGAACGGTTTCGAATTTTCAAATTCTGTTTTCAGCAATCGATTACTGATCACCCAGGCATCTGAACCTCCTATTTTGAAACTGATTGCTCAACGGCAACCGTTAGAAACCGCTACAAAGCAGATTGCTTCGCCACTTTGCTATGCTGTTAGCTTGCTAGGTTTATTAGATTGTTCTTACCCTAAACTCATGGTAAACATGGTTTTTTACAACTTATACGGCCAAATATTGAAACGCTACGCAATTTTAAGATGTCGTTATGTCTCGTGTTGTTACAGTCACTTTGACTTAAAGCGATAGACACAGCACGAGATTTAACAGCATCTTAAAATTGAGTAGCGTTTAAGTATTTGAGCAATAGTCCAGCTGATATTAAGTGGCTACTGCAGCCCATAGACACCTGCAGCCAACTTCATACAAAGAAGACTACAGATGGTTGTTACATCTGAGGGCCAATGTCCTTCCTTACAGCCTATAATTATTAAGTGGCGAAGCTTGCGAAGACACTTATTAAGTGGCGAAGCTTGCGAAGTCACTTATTGATTTCACGATGTCTGTCCGTCTGTCCGTCTGTCCGTCCGTCTGTCCGTCTGTCCGTCTGTCCCACGATTATCTCGAGAACGGTTTTGAATTTTCAAATTCTGTTTTCAGCAATCGATTACTGATCACCCAGGCATCTGAACCTCCTATTTTGAAACTGATTGCTTAACGGCAACCGTTAAAAACCGCTACAAAGCTGATTGCTTCGCTACTTTGCTATGCTGTTAGCTTGCTAGGTTTATTGATTTCATGATGTCTGTCCGTCTGTTCGTCTGTCTGTCTGTCCCACGATTATCTCGAGAACGGTTTTGAATTTTCAAATTATGTTTTCAGCAATCGATTACTGATCACCCAGGCATCTGAACCTCCTATTTTGAAACTGAGTTCTCAACGGCAACCGTTAGAAACCGCTACAAAGCTGATTGCTTCGCCACTTTGATATACTGTTAGCTTGCTAGGTTTATTTCTATACTCTTCAGACCGGAGATATCATCAGAGAGATTGGAGTTTTGGTGGAAACTTGGTCGGTGGAGGATTGCTGCTCCTGTATTATTGTTTAAATAATGGTTTGAAGTGGAATTTGATGTGTAAAAGTGGTGCGATTTTGTGTATTAAGTGTCTGCGCATGTGAACTATTAGTGGAAACGGTGAAACAAGTGCTCTGACGGTGATGTGATTCTCAAGATAAGGTGTCTGTCTGTTTAGGCGCCTTGAGATACCATCGCCAACTTTCAGCTGTCTGCTGGCAATTATACATTGTAACTTCAGGTTTAGAAGGGCTAGAACCCAGAGCCGTAAAGCCAGTTAAAAAAAAACAGACAGACTCCTAAGTAGAAAAGGTGACCTACCACTTCTCGTCTTATTCATCATTATCATCAAGACTCGTGAAAATCCACAGCTGGACATGGGCCTCTCTCATTGTAGGGAAGATTTGCTTTAAATGAAACTAGTTTTACGTATTTTATCGTTTATATTAACTTATTTTATATTCCCAAAGTTTCGAACACTTTACAGAACCCAAAGTCACGGAATCAAATAGGAGATTAAATATAAAATTAGATAATATACGCGATAAAATCCGTAAAACTAGTTTTATTTAAAAAAAATGCTTTAATTGCGACTTCGCCCGCGTTTTTTATTTATTTGTATTTGTATGTATAGAGTATAGATTAATACTAATTCCAAAAGAAAGTATTTGACAACTTTTTTATGAAACTTAAGTGACAAACGAACTTACAATATACCTGATGGTAAAACGGTACTGCAGTCCATACACAGATGCGGTCAACTTTAAACAATGAAGATTACAGATAACTGTCACCCCTGAAGACTAAGATCGGATCTGTTTTTTTTTTGGGTTTTAGAGGAATGCATGGCTCTAGAGATATCCTCATACATTTGCTCTACCTCCTCATCGGGGTGTGCCGAGGTTGGTGCGTAAGCCTGTATGACCTTCAGCGAATACCGTTTGGTGATTCTGAGCATAAGGTCAGGTGTGTGTGTGGTGTAACCCTTGTCACGCTTGGCAGGTAGATCCCAGGCGTCTGATGACGATTGTCATCGCAATGCCGGACGTCTCGAAACCTTGGACGCTGCTTCCCGTCACCAATCTGGGTATTTTACGCTAAAGTTAACGAGATGGTTTAACCGCCATCTATCGGAAACCAAAAGATCTTTCTCATATATCCTAAAGTTCGATCAAAAACCCTATTTACTGGTAATGAGGCATTGTATATCAAAATGCAAACGCGTTGTCACTTCTGAGGAGTAAGACTCCTCTGGAGTGACTACGCGTTTGCATTTTGATTCTTAACCGAGACTAGGTGTAGGTGTAGGTATCTTTAGGCCACAGTATCCTCTTACACTCAGGTAGACTATGTGTTCGTTTATCAACCTTATTCTATAAAAACAAGTTTTATCAGAATGGTACCATTATCGAAGAACAAAGGCTTCGATGGAAACAACCTCAGTTACCAAAAGTGGTTATTCTAGCTAGGTAACATCTAATATCAATAACGATTATTCTAGACTATTTTAATTTTATATTTTACAGTTTCAGGTGGTTTGATACCGAAGCCATGCATTATTGGTAAAGAATACCATGCACACTTCAGTCGGTTTCAAGTAGACCCTTGCACGGATTGCACATGCATGAACGGAACCACTGTATGCACGCGTCACACATGTCCAGTTCTAACCTGCGGTGCTCGCGCTCTGCCGCCCCCTCCTGGAAAGTGTTGTCCGGAGTGCCCGCACGTTGAAGAAGCTAAAGCCGCATGTGTTATAGGAGGTGTCACCTACCAGGTAAATAATCCTTTGTTTTTTAGGAAGTTATTATTACTATGTTTTTGTTACTGTAATCTGAAAAATGAAAAACGTAATTATATAAAACTGTACGATGAAATAAAGTTTATACTTATAATGTCACTTATTTCGATCTGAACTTGGCTTTATTTTATTTTAAAAGATTAACTTAATTTAAGATCATACAGAACGGCGACAATTTGGTGCATCCGATTGCAATTTTTTTAACTTGGGTGTATTCGATGTTGAATAAAGTACTTACGAATTATTCGATTTATTCAAAATGGGAATGTATTCACTTATTCAAAATTGAATACATCGACTTAAAGTACATATTATGTCGTTTGCTTTCGACTAAAACTAGTTCTACTAAAGACCGAATAATAATTAAAATAAAAATGATTTCTATTGCCATTGTCGAAAATATGAAAACACTTACCAAGCAATTACAGCGACGCGACGGTAGGTAATGGTGTGGCTAATTGAATACACCTAAAATTAACCAACTGCAATCGGCAGCACCTAGTTGTAGCTGGTTAAATAAAATAAAGTAAAAATTTCGGTTACCGAATTTTAAAAAAAATTACATCGATCAAATAATATTAAATAACGAAAATGATTGATTTGGGTGATCAAATTGGGTAGACTATTAACAGTGTGGTTTTAATATCATTTCAGGATGGTGAAACATGGCAGTTAGATGCGTGTAAGTCGTGCGAATGTCATGGCGGCGAACCTAGATGTGCCATGGAGCGATGTCCTCCTTTGTCGTGTCCTTCCGACCAAAATCTTCGGCAACTGCCTGGACAATGTTGTCCAAAGTGCGTAGATATCGACGGCATTTGCACCGTTTTCGGCGATCCGCACTATAAAACTTTCGACGGCAAATTTTATAGTTTTCAAGGATCGTGCAAATATCAATTGGTATCTGATTGTGTAAATCATACATTTTCGATCAGAATTTCGAACGACGCAAGAAATACTACACATTCCTCGTGGACTCGTACAGCAACTTTGCGTATTGGTTCCACTAAAATAAATATGGGGCGAAAAATGCGCATAAAAGTGAACGGACAAAGAGTGGCATTACCATACAAAATAAACAATGTGGCCGATATCGCGCGAAGCAACGGATCCGTTTTATTGAAATCTGACATCGGAGTCCAACTCCTATGGGACGGTGACGGATTTTTAGAGGTGACTGTATCCAGTGTGTTTAAGGGTAAATTGTGTGGTCTGTGCGGAAATTTTAACTCGGTGGCTCGGGACGATATGAGAACGCGCGACGGTAGACTTTCAAACGATCCATGGCGGTTCGGTTCTTCGTGGCGTGTCGGCGGGCGTCGCGCTTGCTCGCGTCCGTTAGAGCGTCCGAGTCTGAACTCGCGATGTCAACAGTCGAAGCTGGTGAAAGCTCGTCGGCTGTGCCGCGGGTTCGATCGCTACGAGGCGTTCGCGGACTGCCGGGGGAAAGTGAACCCGCACAACTACCGCGAGGCGTGCGTGCTGGACGCGTGCAGTTGCTCGGGGAAGCGGTGTCACTGCGCGGCGTACCGTGCGTATGCGCGCGAGTGCACGCGGCTGGGCGCGGAGGCGGCGGGCTGGGCGCGCGCGGCCTGGTGCGAGGGCCCGCCGCCGCCGTGGCTCGCCCGCGCGCGCAAGGCCTTCCCGCGCGCCTCCCGCCCCACCAAGAAGACGTACTTGGACCCGGCAGGGGTACCGAAGCCAAACAACAACCGCACCCGACCACCGCCGCCTATACTCCATTGATGTGCGCGCATCGACGCTTCTACTAGTCAATTTTGCCGATCTGGCGAAGTGAGGTACGTCCCTTTTTTTATACGATAGGGTGACAAACGAGCACACAGTCCACCTGATGGTAAGTGGTTGCTGTGACCCATAGACATCTACATTTATCCTCAATAAAGAATCAAAATGCACGTCGTCACCCGTGAGGACTAAGATGGAATGCCTCTTTTCCAGTAAAATGGGTCTCCGGTTCTCTACACTCACCATACGAAACACAGCAGTATCAAGCTGCTATTTTATGCTTTTATTCTGTGAGAGCGTGATCCTTCCCCGGTCGGGCCGACCCATTCGTGTTACAACTATACTACTAATATAGCTGCAGCATGGCTCTACCACGTACAAAATACTTATATTTATTCATTGAGTTATATGGACTACGTACTAGAGAAGCCATTCCGAACATTGACTATATTCAACTGAACTGTACTGCAATCCGTACAAACTATAATTATTGTTACATTTCACTCAAAAATATGTTTCTTTAGATTAAATTAAGATATTTTATATTAAATTCTTATATGTACTCCCGCGCATGCGCGAAGACAGAGTAGATACAAAGGTACTCTGTGAGTAGGACACTGTGAGTAGGATACAATTTTTGTTTGGAATGGCTTCTCTAGTACGTAGTACATATAACTCAATGTATTTATTTATTCATGATCAATCGTGTAGTAGGGATGTAAGAATATCTATTACCAAATATCCTTCCGTGGTTGTCGTAAAAGGCGACAGGAAAACTGAAACAGGAGATAAACAGCAGCATCTTCCTGATAACAACTCTAAATTATAAAAACAAAAGCGGTTGGCTACCCGCGTGCGAAACGTGGCAACTATAACAAAATTCTTTCTTTTAGGCAATCTATAGGGAAGGCCTATGTTCGACGGTGAACTTTTATAGGTTGTGATGGATGGATATCATGATATTCTTATAAATATGACTACTTCCGTTTAGCTATTTTGGGAAAAACCGTGATTTGATTAAAATGTGCAATGTTAGAATTCATAATAGAAGCCACGACGACAAACACAATTGAGCAAATTCTGGCAGACAACCGATGGACAAGAGAGGTTCTCGAGTCACAGCTTCGTACTAGTAAGCGAAGTGTAGAGCGGTATCCCACTAGATCGATTGGCGACCTAGCAAGAGATGCAGGAAGTCGATGGATGTAAATGGTTCAGGACCGTGCTTTGTGGCATTTCTTGGAGGAGGCCTAGGTTCAACAGTGGACACGATAATGGCTGTAATAGTATAATAAATATTTTTCTAAAAATTGTTTATTAACAATAAATTATAATAGAACCAAACAAGTTTATACGTGGTAGAACCACGCTGCAGCTATATTATAGTTGTAGCAGAACGGGTCAGCTCCACCGTGATAAGACCATTCTCCACGCTGGTTAGAATATTTCCAACTCTGACTTAGCGTTCTGTTGGGTAGAAATTCTAATAATTAACTTTGTATATTCATTTCTGAGTAAATTAACATGATACTTTAATAATAAACTGTTTCATGTGTTTTTTTTTTCAGAGTATTACGAATAAAACGAAAGCTGCATCTGAGAGATGCTAGCACTCTGTGAGGAAGGAAGATTAGATCTATTTACGTTATCAGTATTCATGTAAAACTTATATTTTAGTGAAAAGTACATATTATACCAACATATTAATGGTGAAATCATCATCTGCTTAGCTCTTTATTACCTCGCGTTAATGAACCAGCATGCCCCTTGTATCCATTTCCTACCAAATAAATCTCGACTTAGTTTAATAGAAAGAACTATAATTTAAAATGTAATCGTTTTACTAAGTAATAAACTTCAGAGCTTCAATTAGTTATTTTAAGTAAATATGTCCGCACTAAGTTTTTTTTATAAGCGCAATTTAAAAAATAACTTTTCTCAATTTTATCTTATTTATGTTGAAATATCCTCCGAACGCCTAAGAGATTATAATAAAAAAAATTTTGTAGTATTCTCAGACCAACAAAGAATGAAAGACGGATGAACAGCGCTGCGTGCGTTTCAAGTGACGCAAAAATACGCTCAACTTCGTGACACGTACTCAAGCACAAGTCTTTCTTCCTTCTTTCCATAACAGTCCGTAATAGTTCACATTTGGACGCACACATATGCACCCAAAAGCATGTTGTTGGTTGCAAATTAGTGAGTGCGTGTTCTTTACAATAATTGAAGCATGGTTTTGGCTTAGTTTCTACGTTGCTTGAAATAAACCCAGCGCTACTCCCTTTCTTTTTTGGTCCAAGATATTATTACAAAAACATTTTTACTCACTGGTATGATTTTTACTATAATAAAGCTCTTACAAATTATAAGAGTAGATTTAATGTTTATTCCGTTATGTTTAGCCATAATTACAAAATTATCATCGTTAGTATTGAGTTAGCATGCATTATATCGATAGTAAACTTAATTAATATAAAAATGTGTCATTCTTTTTTTAAACGTTAAAAATGTGATATAAGCTTTGTTTATGACTTCTGATAGGAGATACGTTCGGTAAGGTATAGTTCAAAATGAGATCTCATCTATATATAGTTGTAGCTCTTTACAAAACTTAGACAAATCTAGCTATCTGAAGCCAAGAAGCTAAAAAATAGGAAACATGAAGTACGATGTAAAGTACATATTTTTATTTTATATAAGATTGTGTTCGTCCATGATTTAGGAATTAGGATGATATGGAAGCTAATTATTATTTGTTGCTCGCGTTAGTGCCATAATTGACAGTTCGAAACTTCATTCCTTCGTAATATAAGTATGCATTTCTTGTAAATAATGCCGTTAACTGCACAGTGTGTTTCTTTTAAAGGGGACAGCATGGAGAACTTTGAAGTTATGAGATATAGAGACCGGTGTTCCGGTAACCTTAGTTCATCTTTGTTGTCGAAGTTGGTATACGACGCATTATCATTTGTAGTAACATTACACTTATTATTTATTTAGTGTGATTTATAAGTTTTCCATGAAATGAAATTATGCGATTATACATGTAACTGAGTCGATTGTTATCAATGTGAGTTTAATTAACTTTTAAGGAAAACTCACGCTTAACCAAAAATTTTACATGGCTTAATATGTCTATATTATCATCACTTAAAAGATACACATTGTGATACACACGATAAATGTTGACTTTGTAACAATTGTGTAAGTGATAACTTTGGTCTTTACTATTTTTAGAAATATGCCGAAATAAGAAAATAATACGCTAGCGTTTGTATTCCACCAGTATAAATAACTCATAACTATTGTAGATAGATAGACTTAACTTTTGAATATTTGTATAACTTTAATTATGTAATAGTATTATTTTATATGTATATTTCCATTTAAAATATTAGTTTAAAAAAAGCGTTACCAATGAACTTTAATATTGACACTGAATGTTTTTTAAATTGTAACAGGCATAGGCATACCTCGCGCATACGTCTTTGTATATTGTTGGAGGGGTGTTTTTTATGAATTTTCATAATTTTTAATAAAATATTATGAATGATAGGTACGATGTGCCATCAACTTATGAAGTAAGTTTCCCTTTCCGTTAAACTATACTATTAAAATAAGGTAGAAATATTTTATTTATCGGTTATCATACATACAATTTATGTTACTCTCTTCTTCTATTATAAATAATTATGCTATAAAATTATCTAAATAATGTTCTGCCGACATTATATCTGTTACTCTAGCTTTAGATTAGAAGTCGTGTTTAAAATATCAGGCTATGAAATTTGGTAAAAACTATTTAAAAATAAATAAATTAGATATGAATGATTATTATGTCATAAATATTAAGAGATATTTAATTAATCTCTATCTTACTGCAAGAGCTAATGCTCTTTATATTTTATAAAAACAAACTATTAAATAAACACTTATCTTTTTAAGTCGTTGTTTTTGAATAAAATTATAATTACATACATTAGTCTGTATTAACTGCCATTGATTTTTTTATAGATGTAAAAATTATACATATATTTTACCTAACTACCTATTATGTATATGTAGTAATTTATTTATTATTCTCGATTTTCCTATCTACTTGCTTTTTCACCCGGTCTACGTTTTAAGTAGACTTTTAAGTTATTTGACATATTAATTTGATATACTTATTTAAATAAATACCAAGATGATGACGAGTTTGTATGTTTTATTGAACTGTAACTTTACTATAAAATAATAATGGCCTCCAGAAAATTATTTCAAACACATTAGCCAGTTCCAACGGATACTAGCCATCAGAGCAGGACAGGATTATAATGTACGACTGAGTGCGCAAGTGCAAGTGCAAACTCTATTGTCAACGTTACTCTCATTATCCGATGGGCCGGATATCTATACGACCGGAGGGTAATCAGGCGTGTGACCAACTGCTTTACATGCTTTCCGAGGCACGAAGGTAAAACCACGCCAACTTGACTCTGGGCTACTACTGAAAATTTCTTGGCAGATAAAGCCAATGACTGATTTAGGCCCGACCCAGGATTCAAGCCCAGGACCACGATTGGCAGTCACGCTTACGCTTTAAAGTAAAATAAAATACACAGCCTATATAAGTGTCACCGCTGAGCACAAGCCTCCTCACATTTTGAGAGAGTTTTAGGGCAAGGAAGTGTCCGCCGCGCTGTCCCAAGGCTTGTTGGCAGAATTTCCGTCAGTCTCCTCATTTCTCCTTCAACGCTAGCACGCAGGAAACCATCACTTAAAATTGCAATCAACAGTTTATTGATACCGGTATAGGTCGAACCTTTTTAGTTTGATCGTTTACTGTGAAATTTATGTCAAGCATTTAATTCTTGGGCTACCACGGCTCTGCCACGGGCAGAGTACAGTTAAATACCTAGTTTTTGAGTAGAAAGGAAAATAATTACAAATGATTCAAAAATTAATGAAAATATTTATTAGTCATTATGCGGATAAAATCTATGGCTACAAAAATCGATAAAGGATCCATCCGATAGTGTAGTGGCGGTGTAAGAATATATACTACCTACTATATTATCGCGTAGGTGGCGTAAAAGGCGACAGAGGGAAACAAACAAGGAGATTGGCAGCAGCGCCTTTTTTATAGAATAAGGGTAGCAAACAAGCACACAGCACCTGATGGTAAGTGGTTGCTGTGACCCATAGACATCTACATTTATCCTCAATAAAGAATCAAAATGCAGATGTGTCGTTACCCGTGAGGACTAAGATGGAATACCTCTTTTCCAGTAAAAAGGGTCTCCGGTTCTCTACACTCACCATACGAAACAACAGTATCATGCTGCCATTTTACGCTGCCTTCCTAATAACAACTAAATAATTTTAAATTAAAAATTTTGTACAACCGACTTCAATATAAATTATCAAGAACAGCTCAAAACTATTGTTAGACTTTAATCAAATTTATATAGGGTCACATGTGAAGCACCAGCTTTCAAATGAAAAAAGAATCATTGAAATCGGTACAAGCAGTAAAAAATTATGAGGTAACACATAAAAAAACATACTGTCGAATTGAGTACCATCTCCTTTTTGAAGTCGGTAGAGAATTAGAACCTGCGGTGGCCAAGCGAGGCAACTATGGCACTATGGCAAATATCCCGCCTATGCCATCCACCTTTACATATATGCACCGTCTTTGAGGAGGTCTACGTTCTGCAGTGGTCTTAAGACAGGTTCTAACTAATGATCCGTGGTAGCTCAGGTCGAGCCAATTTTGATTACCGCCGCCATCAAAAAGCTTATTAATTTAAATTTTAAGCACCGAATTTTCCGTTGGGCTATTCGTTAACCTTGTTCTACTGCGGATATTCTCATTATGAAATCTATCACGCAGATAACCTCCGAGTATAGTCCTCTACATAGCTTGCTGAGCGACCTTAAGCTTCTTTATATGAGAGCAATATTAAACAACTAGTTATGTATTTCTATAAAATTTTTCTTTCAAGTTCGGAGGTATACATAACGAGAAGATTTGTCGTAATCTCCCGATTGCTACCCTACCGAATTGGATCTATCGATTGACCTCCTGGTGGATGTTGGATTACCTAGTCAAGCAATTTGGACAACAGGGGGCTTCACTCGAACCTTAAAGCCGTCCACAACCATCTAGAGACGGCGAAGCCGGCCTTGCTCTTTTTGGGCGAGACGCAGGTGTCCTCTCCGTCTAATACTTCGTACCTGTCCTACGCGAGCTGGAGTTTACGTATACGTCAGAGAGGACCTGTCCATCCTTTGGCTGCGCGTAGATAGTGATGACCATCCTCGCATTTACGGGTGCCTCTATAGGTCCAATAGCGGTAATGCCGACACAGACAGACTTATAGACATCGTCCAAATGGCTACAGATTTCTTGCTACAGCAGATCCCATCAGTAGAGATCGTGATACTTGACGATTTTAATGCCCACCACGCAAAATGGCTCGGTTCACGTTTAACCGATCATGCGGGGAGGTCTGTTTATGACTTTGTATTGGAATATGGTCAGACACATCTGGTTACTTCACCTAGGCGGATTCCAGATTTGGAGGATCATACACCTTCCCTGTTGGACCTTCTGCTGGCCTCTCATCTGGACGGATATCAGGTCTCCGTCGATGCCGCTCTCGGCTCTTCGGACCATTGTCTGATCCGGAGTATGGTGCCACTCACGCTCCCCTCGCGGTTACGTTCTGCAGGCTGCGGCCGTGTATGGCATTACAGATCGGCGGATTGGGATGGAATGCAGTCTTTCTTTGCATCCTACTCATGGGGGCGGGTTTACTTCTCGCCGGATGACCCCAGCGCTGTTTCTGGGTCTGATACTGATGTAGTGCTACAGGGAATGGAACTATTTATTCCATCATCTGTGGTTCCCATTAGAGGAAGATCTCAGCCTTGGTTTGGTCGTTCCTGTAAGACGCATTAAGTAGTAAGTAAGCACCATCACGCAGTAAGCAGGAGTGTTATCAGGCCTGGGCTGAGGCTTCGGCGGCTCGGGATATAAACACCAACAAGCTTAAAAATAAGTATAACTTCGCCACCAGGTCCTTCAAAAATAGTTATTGCCAAGGCAAAGTATGAGCACGTTGGCAGAATTAACGAGAAATTAGTTCGCCTTCCTTCGGGAATGCATGCATTCTGGTCTCTCGCCAAAACTGTTCAAGAGAATTCCTGTAAGCCATCACTACCATCTCTGCACAGGGAGGACGACTCACTGGCCCACGCCGCAAAAGCAAAAGCCGGAATTTTAGGCTTCCTTTTTGTGTTCAACTCGACTCTCGATGACGGAGGGAACACACCACCACCAGTGTGAGTGCTCTATGCCTGATGTGCGATTCACACAATGCTCAGTACGAACTAAAGAACTCTTCTCCCTGGACAAGTCGAGTGAGTCTGACGGAATCTCGCCAATTATGCTGAGGACGTACGCTCTAGAATTGGCACCGGTTCTAATGCGTCTTTACTGGTACTCCTAATCCCTAGGCGTTGTCCCAAATTCATGGAAGACAGCTTTCGTGCGCCCGATCTCTAAAAAAGGTAACCGCTCTGATCCGTCCAACTACAGGCCTATCGCCATCACCTCCTTGTTCTCGAAAATAATGGAGTCCATTTTTACTGCCAGTTCATTAATTTCTTAATTCATCAATTTTCAAAATCTGTTTTCAGCAATCGATTACTGATCACCCAGGCATCTGAACCTCCTATTTTGAAACTGATTGCTCAACGGCAACCGTTAGAAACCGCTACAAAGCTGATTGCTTCGCCACTTTGCTATGCTGTTAGCTTGCTAGGTTTATTGATTTCACGATGTATGTCCGTCTGTCCGTCTGTCCGTCTGTCCCACGATTATCTCGAGAACGGTTTCGAATTTTCAAATTCTGTTTTCAACAATCGATTACTGATCACCCAGGCATCTGAACCTCCTATTTTGAAACTGATTGCTCAACGGCAACCGTTAGAAACCGCTACAAAGCTGATTGCTTCGCCACTTTGCTATGCTGTTAGCTTGCTAGGTTTATTGATTTCACGATGTCTGTCCGTCTGTCCGTCTGTCTGTCTGTCCCACGATTATCTCGAGAACGGCTTTGAATTTTCAAATTCTGTTTTCAGCAATCGATTACTGATCACCCAGGCATATGAACCTCCTATTTTGAAACTGATTGCTCAACGGCAACCGTTAGAAACCGCTACAAAGCTGATTGCTTCGCCACATTGATATGCTGTTAGCTTGCTAGGTTTATTTCTATACTCTTCAGACCGGAGATATCATCAGAGAGATTGGAGTTTTGGCGGAAACTTGGTCGGTGGAGGATTGCTGCTCCTGTATTATTGTTTAAATAATGGTTAGAAGTGGAATTTGATATGTAAAAGTGGTGTGATTTTGTGTATTAAGTGTCTGCGCATGTGAACTATTAGTAGAAACGGTGAAACAAGTGCTCTGACGGTGACGTGATTCTCAAGATAAGGTGTCTGTCTGTTTAGGCGCCTTGAGATACCATCGCCAACTTTCAGCTGTTTGCTGGCAATTATACATTGTAACTTCAGCTTTAGAAGGGCTAGAACCCAGAGCCGTAAAGCCAGTTAAAAAAAACAGACAGACTCCTAAGTAGAAAAGGTGTCCTACCACTTCTTGTTTTATTCATCATTATCATCAAGACTCGTGAAAATCCACAGCTGGACGTGGGCCTCTCTCATTGTAGGGAAGATTTGCTTTAAATGAAACTAGTTTTACGTATTTTCTCGTTTATATTAACTTATTTTATATTCCCGAAGTTTCGAACACTTTACAGAACCCAAAGTCACGGAATCAAATAGGAGATCAAATATAAAATTAGATAATATACGCGATAAAATCCGTAAAACTATTTTATCTATGATTTTATAATTTAAGCATTATATATATTATAATAATGCTTTAATTGCGACTTCGCCCGCGTTTTTATTTATTTGTATTTGTATGTATAGTGTATACATTAATACTAATTCCAAAAGAAAGTATTTGACAACTTTTTTATGAAACTTAAGTGACAAACGAACTTACAATATACCTGTTGGTAAAACGGTACTGCAGTCCATACACAGATGCGGTCAACTTTAAACAATGAAGGTTACAGATAACTGTCACCCCTGAAGACTAAGATCGGATCTGTTTTTTTTTGGGTTTTAAAGGTATGGCTCTAGAGATATCCTCATACATTTCCTCTACCTCCTCATCGAGGTGTGCCGAGGTTGGTGCGTAAGCCTGTATGATCTTCAACGAATACCGTTTGGTGATTCTGAGTATAAGGTCAGGTGTGTGTGTGGTGTAACCCTTGTCACGCTTGGCAGGTAGATCCCAGGCGTCTGATGACGATTGTCATCACAATGCCGGACATCTCGAAACCTTGGACGCTGCTTCCCGTCACCAATCTGGGTATTTTACGCTAAAGTTAACGAGATGGTTTAACCGCCATCTATCGGAAACCAAAAGATCTTTCTCATATATCCTAAAGTTCGATCAAAGACCCTATTTACTGGTAATGAGGCATTGTATATCAAAATGCAAACGCGTTGTCACTTCTGAGGAGTAAGACTCCTCTAGAGTGACAACGCGTTTGCATTTTCTTAACCGAGACTAGGTGTAGGTGTAGGTATCTTTGGGCCACAGTATCCTCTTACACTCAGGTGGACTATGTGTACGTTTATCAACCTTATTCTATAAAAACAAATTTTATCAGAATGGTACCATTATCGAAGAACAAAGGCTTCGATGGAAACAACCTCAGTTACCAAAAGTGGTTATTCTAGCTAGGTAACATCTAATATCAATAACGATTATTCTAGACTATTTTAATTTTATATTATACAGTTTCAGGTGGTTTAATACCGAAGCCATGCATTATTGGTAAAGAATACCATGCACACTTTAGTCGGTTTCAAGTAGACCCTTGCACGGATTGCACATGTATGAACGGAACCACTGTATGCACGCGTCACACATGTCCAGTTCTAACCTGCGGTGCTCGCGCCCTGCCTGCCTCCTGGAAAGTGTTGTCCGGAGTGCCCGCACGTTGAAGAAGCTAAAGCCGCATGTGTTATAGGAGGTGTTACCTACCAGGTAAATAATCCTTTGTTTTTTTAGGAAGTTATTATTACTATGTTTTAGTTACTGTAATCTGAAAAATGAAAAACGTAATTATATAAAACTGTACGATGAAATAAAGTTTAAAGTTATAATGACACTTATTTCGATCTGAACTTGGCTTTATTTTATTTTAAAAGATTAACTTATTTTAATATCATACAGAACGGCGACAATTTGGTGCATCCGATTGCAATTTTTTAAACTTGGGTGTATTCGATGTTGAATAAAGTACTTACGAATTATTCGATTTGTTCAAAATGGGAATGTATTCATTCATTCAAAATTGAATACATCGACTTAAAGTACATATTATGTCGTTTGCTTTCGACTAAAACTAGTTCTACTAAAGACCGAATAATAATTAAAATAAAAATGATTTCTATTGCCATTGTCGAAAATACGAAAACACTTATCAAGCAATTACAGTGACGCGACGGTAGGTAATGGTGTGGCTAATTGAATACACCTAAAATTAACCAACTGCAATCGGCTGCATCTAGTTGTAGCTGGTTAAATAAAATAAAGTAATTTTTTCGGTTACCGAATTTAAAAAAAAATTACACCGATCTAATAATATTAAATAACGAAAATGATTGATTTGGGTGATCAAATTGGGTAGACTATTAACAGTGTGGTTTTAATATCATTTCAGGATGGTGAAACATGGCAGTTAGATGCGTGTAAGTCGTGCGAATGTCATGGCGGCGAACCTAGATGTGCCATGGAGCGATGTCCTCCTTTGTCGTGTCCTTCCGACCAAAATCTTCGGCAACTGCCTGGACAATGTTGTCCAAAGTGCGTAGATATCGACGGCATTTGCACTGTTTTCGGCGATCCGCACTATAAAACTTTCGATGGCAAATTTTATAGTTTTCAAGGATCGTGCAAATATCAATTGGTATCTGATTGTGTAAATCATACATTTTCGATCAGAATTTCGAACGACGCAAGAAATACTACACATTCCTCGTGGACTCGTACAGCAACTTTGCGTATTGGTTCCACTAAAATAAATATGGGGCGAAAAATGCGCATAAAAGTGAACGGACAAAGAGTGGCATTACCATACAAAATAAACAATGTGGCCGATATCGCGCGAAGCAACGGATCCGTTTTATTGAAATCTGACATCGGAGTCCAACTCCTATGGGACGGTGACGGATTTTTAGAGGTGACTGTATCCAGTGTGTATAAGGGTAAAGTGTGTGGTCTGTGCGGAAATTTTAACTCTGTGGCTCGGGACGATATGAGAACGCGCGACGGTAGACTTTCAAACGATCCATGGCGGTTCGGTTCTTCGTGGCGTGTCGGCGGGCGTCGCGCTTGCTCGCGTCCGCTGGAGCGTCCGAGTCTGAACTCGCGATGTCAACAGTCGAAGCTGGTGAAAGCTCGTCGGCTGTGCCGCGGGTTCGATCGCTACGAGGCGTTCGCGGACTGCCGGGGGAAAGTGAACCCGCACAACTACCGCGAGGCGTGTGTGCTGGACGCGTGCAGTTGCTCGGGGAAGCGGTGTCACTGCGCGGCGTACCGTGCGTATGCGCGCGAGTGCACGCGGCTGGGCGCGGAGGCGGCGGGCTGGGCGCGCGCGGCCTGGTGCGAGGGCCCGCCGCCGCCGTGGCTGGCCCGCGCGCGCAAGGCCTTCCCGCGCGCCTCCCGCCCCACCAAGAAGACGTACTTGGACCCGGCAGGGGTACCGAAGCCAAACAACAACCGCACCCGACCACCGCCGCCTATACTCCATTGATGTGCGCGCATCGACGCTTCTACTAGTCAATTTTGCCGATCTGGCGAAGTGAGGTACGTCCCTTTTTTATACGATAGAGTGACAAACGAGCACACAGTCCACCTGATGGTAAGTGGTTGCTGTGACCCATAGACATCTACATTTATCCTCAATAAAGAATCAAAATGCACGTCGTTACCGTGAGGACTACGATGGAATGCCTCTTTTCCAGTAAAAAGGGTCTCCGGTTCTCTACACTCACTATACGAAACACAGCAGTATCAAGCTGCTATTTTACGCTGGTATTCTGTGAGAGCGTGATCCTTCCCCGGTCGGGCCGACCCATTCGTGTTACAACTATACTACTAATATAGCTGCAGCATGGCTCTACCACGTACAAAATACTTATATTTATTCATTGAGTTATATGTACTACGTACTAGAGAAGCCATTCCGAACATTGACTATGTTCAACTGAACTGTACTGCAATCCGTACAAACTAAATATTGCGTAAATTGAAGATTTGTGAATTCCATAAAATAATTACATTTCACCTAAAAATATGTTTGTTTAGATTAAATTAAGATATTTTATATTAAATTCTTATATGTACTCCCGCGCATGCGCGAAGACATAGAGTAGATACAAAGGTACTCTGTGAGTAGGACACTGTGAGTAGGACACAATTTTTGTTTGGAATGGCTTCTCTAGTACGTAGTACATATAACTCAATGTATTTATTTATTCATGATCAATCGTGTAGTGGGGATGTAAGAATATCTATTACCAAATATCCTTCCTTGGTTGTCGTAAAAGGCGACAGGAAAACTGAAACAGGAGATAAACAGCAGCATCTTCCTGATAACAACTCTAAATTATAAAAACAAAAGCGGTTGGCTATCCGCGTGCGAAACGTGGCAACTATAACAAAATTCTTTCTATCAGGCAATCTATAGGGAAGGCCTATGTTCGACGGTGAACTTTTATAGGTTGTGATGGATGGATATCATGATATTCTTATAAATATGACTACTTCCGTTTAGCTATTTTGGGAAAAACCGTGATTTGATTAAAATGTGCAATGTTAGAATTCATAATAGAAGCCACGACGACAAACACAATTGAACAAATTCTGGCAGACAACCGATGGACAAGAGAGGTTCTCGAGTCACAGCTTCGTACTAGTAAGCGAAGTGTAGAGCGGTATCCCACTAGATCGATTGGCGACCTAGCAAGAGATGCAGGAAGTCGATGGATGTAAATGGTTCAGGACCGTGCTTTGTGGCATTTCTTGGAGGACGCCTATGTTCAACAGTGGACACGAGAACGGCTGTAATAGTATAATAAATCTTTTTCTAAAAATTGTTTATTAATAATAAATTATAATAGAACCAAACAAGTTTATACGTGGTAGAACCACACTGCAGCTATATTATAGTTGTAGCAGAATGGGTCAGCTCCACCGTGATAAGACCATTCTCCACGCTGGTTAGAATATTTCCAACTCTGACTTAGCGTTCTGTTGGGTAGAAATTCTAATAATTAACTTTGTATATTCATTTCTGCGTAAATGAACATGATACTTTAATAATAAACTGTTTCATGTGTTTTTTTTTTTCAGAGTATTACGAATAAAACGAAAGCTGCATCTGAGAGATGCTAGCACTCTGTGAGGAAGGAAGATCTATTTACGTTATCAGTATTCATGTAAAACTTATATTTTAGTGAAAAGTTCATATTATACCAACATATTAATGGTGAAATCATCATCTGCTTAGCTCTTTATTACCTCGCGTTAATGAACCAGCATGCCCCTTGTATCCATTTCCTACCAAATAAATCTCGACTTAGTTTAATAGAAAGAACTATAATTTAAAATGTAATCGTTTTACTAAGTAATAAACTTCAGAGCTTCAATTAGTTATTTTAAAAGTATATATGTGCGCACTTAGTTTTTTTTGTAAGCGCAATTTAAAAAATATCTTTTCTCAATTTTTTCTTATTTATGTTGAAATATCCTCCGAACGCCTAAGAGATTATAACAAAAATAATTTTGTAGTATTCTCAGACCAACAAAGAACGAAAGACGAAAGAACAGCGCTGCGTGCGTTTCAAGTGGTAGAGCCACGCGGCAGCTTTTGCTGTCGCACGGATGGGCCGGCTCGAACCGGGGTGGTACCACGACCTCACAGAAAACCAGCGTGAAGTAGAGGTTCACCTCTGCGTTTCGCTTGGTGAGTGCAGGTGGCCGCAGGTCCTTTTTATTGGAAATGAGGCATTCCATCTTAGTCCTCACGGGTGACAACGCATCTACATTTTGAATTGTAATAGAGGATAGATGTAGATGTCTATGGGCCGCAGCAACCACTTACCATCAGGTGGACTGTGTGCTCGTTTGTAACCCATATCCCATAAAAAAAAAGTGACGCAAAAATACGCTCAACTTCGTGACACGTACTCAAGCACAAGTCTTTCTTCCTTCTTTCCATAACAGTCCGTAATAGTTCACATTTTTACGCACACATATGCGCCCAAAAGCACGTTGTTGGTTGCAAATTAGTGAGTGCGTGTTCTTTACAATAATTGAAGCATGGTTTTGGCTTGGTTTCTACGTTGCTTGAAATATACCCAGCGCTGCTCCCTTTCTTTTTTGGTCCAAGATATTATTACAAAAAACATTTTTACTCACTGGTATGATTTTTACTATAATAAAGCTCTTACAAATTATAAGAGTAGATTTAATGTTTATTCCGTTATGTTTAGCCATAATTACAAAATTATTATCGTTAGTATTGAGTTAGCATGCATTATATCGATAGTAAACTTAATTAATATAAAAATGTGTCATTCTTTTTTTAAACGTTAAAAATGTGATATAAGCTTTGTTTATGACTTCTGATAGGAGATACGTTCGGTAAGGTATAGTTCAAAATGAGATCTCATCTATATATAGTTGTAGCTCTTTACAAAACTTAGACAAATCTAGCTATCTGAAGCCAAGAAGCTAAAAAATGGGAAACGTGAAGTACGATGTAAAGTACATATTTTTATTTTATATAAAATAAAAATAAATCATGGACGAACACAATCGTGTTCGTCCATGATTTAGGAATTAGGATGATATGGAAGCTAATTATTATTTGTTGCTCGCGTTAGTGCCATAATTGACAGTTCGAAACTTCATTCCTTTGTAATATAAGTATGCATTTCTTGTAAATAATGCCGTTAACTGCACAGTGTGTTTCTTTTAAAGGGGACAGCATGGAGAACTTTGAAGTTATGTGTTCTGGTATCCTTAGTTCTTCTTTGTTGTCGAAGTTGGTATACGACGCATTATCATTTGTAGTAACATTACACTTATTATTTATTTAGTGTGATTTATAAGTTTTCCATGAAATGAAATTATGCGATTATACATGTAACTGAGTCGATTGTTATCAATGTGAGTTTAATTCGCTTTTAAGGAAAACTCACGCTTAACCAAAAATTTTACATGGCTTAATATGTCTATATTATCATCACTTAAAAGATACACATTGTGATACACACGATAAATGTTGACTTTGTAACAATTGTGTAAGTGATAACTTTGGTTTTTACTATTTTTAGAAATATGCCGAAATAAGAAAATAATACGCTAGCGTTTGTATTCCACCAGTATAAATAACTCATAACTATTGTAGATAGACTAACTATTATAGACTTAACTTTTGAATATTTGTATAACTTTAATTATGTAATAGTATTATTTTATATGTATATTTCCATTTAAAATATTAGTTTAAAAAAAGCGTTACCAATGAACTTTAATATTGACACTGAATGTTTTTAAAATTGTAACAGGCATAGACATACCTCGCGCATACGTCTTTGTATATTGTTGGAGGGGTGTTTTTTATGAATTTTCATAATATGTAATAAAATATTATGAATGATAGGTACGATGTGCCATCAACTGATGAACTAAGTTTCCCTTTCCGTTAAACTATACTATTAAAATAAGGTAGAAATATTTTATTTATCGGTTATCATACATACAATTTATGTTACTCTCTTCTTCTATTATAAATAATTATGCTATAAAATTATCTAAATAATGTACTACCGACATTATTTCTGTTACTCTAGCTTTAGATTAGAAGTCGTGTTTAAAATATCAGGCTATGAAATTTGGTAAAAACTATTTAAAAATAAATAAATTAAATATGAATGATTATTATGTCATAAATATTAAGAGATATTTAATTAATCTCTATCTTACTGCAAGAGCTAATGCTCTTTATATTTTATAAAAACAAACTATTAAATAAACACTTATCTTTTTAAGTCGTTGTTTTTGAATAAAATTATAATTACATACAGTAGTCTGTATTAACTGCCATTGATTTTTTTATAGATGTAAAAATTATTCATATATTTTATCTACCTACCTATTATGTATGTGTAGTAATTTATTTATTATTCTCGATTCTCGATTTTCCTATCTACTTGCTTTTTCACCCGGTCTACGTTTTAAGTAGACTTTTAAGTTATTTGACATATTAATTTGATATACTTATTTAAATAAATACCAAGATGATGACGAGTTTGTATGTTTTATTGAACTGTAACTTTACTGTAAAATAATAATGGCCTCCAGAAAATAATTTCAGTCACATTAGCCAGTCCCAACGGATACTAGCCATCAGAGCAGGACAGGATTATAATGTACGACTGAGTGCGCAAGTGCAAGTGCAAACTCTATTGTCAACATTACTCTCATTATCCGATGGGCCGGGTATCTATACGACCGGAGGGTAATCAGGCGTAGGACCAACTACTTTACATGCTTTACGAGGCACGGAGGTAAAACCGCGCCAACTTGACTCTGGGCTACTACTGAAAATTTCTTGGCAGATAAAGCCAATGACTGATTTAGGCCCGACCCAGGATTCAAGCCCAGGACCACGATTGGCAGTCACGCTTACGCTTTAAAGTAAAATAAAATACACAGCCTATATAAGTGTCACCGCTGAGCACAAGCCTCCTCTCATTTTGAGAGAGTTTTAGGGCAAGGAAGTGTCTGCCGCGCTGTCCCAAGGCTTCTTGGCAGAATTTCCGTCGGTCTCCTCATTTCTCCTTCAACGCTAGCACGCAGGAAACCATCACTTAAAATTGCAATCAACAGTTTATTGATACCGGTATAGGTCGAACCTTTTTAGTTTGATCGTTTACTGTGAAATTTATGTCAAGCATTTAATTCTTGGGCTACCACGGCTCTGCCACGGGCAGAGTACAGTTAAATACCTAGTTTTTGAGTAGAAAGGAAAATAATTACAAATGATTCAAATGCGTCAATCATTATGCGGATAAAATCTCTGGGTATAAAAATCCGACAGTGTAGTGGCGGTGTAAGAATATCTACTACCTACTATATTACCCCGTAGGTGGCGTAAAAGGTGACAGAGGGAAACAAACAAGGAGATTGGCAGCAGCGCCTTTTTTATAGAATAAGGGTAACAAATTGGTAACAAACGAGCACACAGCACCTGATGGTAAGTGGTTGCTGTGACCCATAGACATCTACATTTATCCTCAATAAAGAATCAAAATGCAGATGCGTCGTTACCCGTGAGGACTAAGATTGAATGCCTCTTTTCCAGTTAAAAGGGTCTCCGGTTCTCTACACTCACCATACGAAACACAACAGTATCATGCTGCCATTTTACGCTGCTTTCCTAATAACAACTAAATAATTTGAAATTAAAAATTTTGTACAACCGACTTCAATATAAAATATTAAGAATAGCTCAACAACTATTGGTAGACCTTAATCAAATATATATGGGGCCACACACTTTGAGGAGGCCTCCGTTCAGCAGTGGTCTTAAGACAGGTTCTAACTAATGATCCGTGGTAGCTCAGGTTGAGCCAATTTCGATTACCGCCGCCATCAAAAAGCTTATTAATTTAAATTTTAAGCGCTGAATTTTCCGATGGGCTATTCGTTAATCTTGTTCTACTGCGGATATTCTCATTATGAAATCTATCACGCAGATAACCTCCGAGTATAGTCCTCTACATAGCTTGTTGAACAACCTTAAGCTTCCTTATATGAGAGCAATATTAAACAACTAGTTATGTATTTCTATAAAATTTTTCTTTCAAGTTTGGAGGTATACATAACGAGAAGATTTGTCGTAATCTCCCGATTGCTACCCTACCGAACTGGATCTATCGATTGACCTCCTGGTGGATGTTGGACTTACCTAGTCAAACAATTTGGGCAACAGGGGACTTCACTCGAACCTTAACGCCGTCCACAAACATCTAGAGACGGCGAAGCCGGCCTTGCTCTTTTTGACCGAGACGCAGGTGTCCTCTCCGGCTAATACTTCGTACCAGTCCTACCCGGGATACAAATTAGAACACTTCTTTGTGCCCCGAGCTGGAGTTTACGTATACGTCAGAGACGACCTGTCCATCCTTTGGCTGCGCGTAGATAGTGACGACCATCCTCGCACTTACGGGTGCCTCTATAGATCCCATAGCGGTAATGCCGACACAGACCGACACATAGACATCGTCCAAACGGCTACAGATTTCTTGCTACAGCAGATCCCATCAGTAGAGGTCGTGATACTTGACGATTATAACGCCCACCACGCCAAATAGCTCGGTTCACGTTTAACCGATCATGCGGGGAGGTCTGTTTATGACTTTGTCTTGGAATATGGTCAGACGCATCTGGTTACTTCACCTACGCGGATTCCAGATTTGGAGGATCATACACCTTCCTGTTTCTGGCTCTGTTACTGATGTAATGCTACAGGGAATGGAACTATTTATTCCATCATCTGTGGTTCCCATTAGAGGGAGATCTCAGCCTTGGTTTGGTCGTTCCTGTAAGACTGCATCACGCAGTAAGCAGGAGTGTTATCAGGCCTGGGCTGAGGCTTCGGCGGCTCGGGATATAAATACCAGCATGCTTAAAAAGAAGTATAACTTCGCCACCAGGTCCTTCAAAAATAGTTATTGCCAAGGCAAAGTATGAGCACATTGGCAGAATTGGCGAGAAATTAGTTCGCCTTCCTTCGGGAACGCATGCATTCTGGTCTCTCGCCAAGACTGTTCAAGGGAATTTCTGTAAGCCATCACTACCATCTCTGCACAGGGAGGACGACTCACTGGCCCACGCCGCAAAAGAAAAAGCCGACCTTTTAGGCTTCCTTTTTGCGTGCAACTCGACTCTCGATGACGGGGGGAACACACCACCGATCATCCAGCAGTGTGAGTGCTCTATGCCTGATGTGCGATTCACACAATGCTCAGTACGAACTAAAGAACTCTTCTCCCTGGAAAAATCGAGTGGGTCTGACGGAAACTCGCCAATTATGCTGAGGACGTGCGCTCTAGAATTGGCACCGGTTCTAATGCGTCTTTACTGGTACTCCTAATCCCTAGGCGTTGTCCCAATTTCATGGAAGACAGCTAAAAAAGGTAACCGCTCTGATCCGTCCAACTACAGGCCTATCGCCATCACCTCCTCGTTATCGAAAATAATGGGGTCCATTTTACTGCCAGTTCATGCGGTACCTTGAGGAGCACCAGCTAATTAGTGACCGCCAGTACGGTTTATGTTGGGGTCACTCGGTTGGTGACTTTCTTGTTTACTTATACCTTAGCAGGTGTTGAAACAAAGCGCGTGTCAACCATTAGAGATCTTGGTGTGACATTTGACTGCGGGTTGACTTTCCATGCACACATGTCTGCCCTAGCTTCAGAATCTTACAGACGCCTAGGTTTTGTCCTACGCAATGCCCGTGATTTCAATGATCCTATTGTCATCAAATTATTATTTAACTGTCTAGTTAGAAGTAAGTTAGAATTTGCTGCAGCCGTCTGGAATCCCCACGAATCCACATATGAATTGTTGATTGAAAAGGTTCAGAAAGCCTTCCTGCGTTTTTTATATAAGAAGATTTACGGATATTATCCATTTATGTATCCTACTCTTTTCTTGCTGGGAATGTTAGGATAAAATTCCCTTTCAGTGCGTAGAGCTAGAGATCAGATCCTAATAGCCATAAAAATTTTAAGGAGCATGGTAGATTCCCCAGAGCTGCACAATACTTTGTGTACACTTTATGTGCCTAACAACTACCTGCGTCATAGGCCTACTCGACGACACCGGCTGTTCGCCACATCCCATTGCCGCACTGTGTCGCGCGCGCAATCCCCGTTGTGTCGCATGCATGGTGCTTTAAACTCTTTAATGGAGACAGTCCCGGAATGTGACATCTTTAATGACACACTCAAGGTGATCATGTCAAACTGTCTCATGTTATGTGAAAGCCATATTTGTTAGGTAAATAAGTTGTATGTTGTTATCACTTTATTCTGTTTTATATTATTTTATTTCCTCTAGTTATTGTTAAGTATGTTTGATCTCTGACTTGTTATTTGTTTTTGAATTATGTTAATTATGTTATATGTTTTTTTTTATAGGATTTTTTTAGTTTTACCTATTAATTACTGTCATTGGCGCAAGCCGTTTTAATTAATTATAAATAAATAAATAAATTAACACAATGGGTGCAAGCGATTGAGTCCAAGCGGGAGGCATTGGCCGTTACTTTGGATATAGGGACAGCCTTCGATCGGGTCTGGCACAAAGCGCTTCTTTCGAAGCTTCCTACTTATGGGCTTCCCGAGAAATTGTGCAATTGGATCATCAGTTTTCTGGCTGATCGGAGCATCAAGGTCGTAGTACACCGTGCATGCTCCGATTACAAACAAGCCTATTAACGCTGGTGATAAGGCTGCGTGTTATCGCCAACGCTGTTTCTTCTGCATATATATGATATGTTGCAAACCGATAACATTCAGTGTTATGCGGATGACAGCACTGATGATGCTCTATGCATCGGCCGTGCCAATATTTCTCGAGAAAACGTCGCCGAGTACCGAAAAATACTTGTGTCTGAAGTCGAGACTTTGCTGGACAAAGTCTCGAATTGGGGGCAACTATATCAACTCCAGTTTAATCCTCAGAAGACACAAGTTTGCCTCTCTGTTGAGCGAACTGAATTGTATGGCATATGATGGGTTTGAGCACTTCATTTTTGTGAGCGTCTACAGACTCCCATGTTCTATATTTGATATTTTTGAAGAAACGATGGAGGAAATTTTTGTTAAGCTTAATAAACAGAATAAATTTGTTGTAATACGTGGAGACTTTAATATCAAGTCTTTTTAATTTATATTTAGAGCGAACGGGTATTGCTGAATCTAGTGCAACATGTATAGATAACATTTTTACAAATGTTCAGCCGTTCCATAAATGTATAGTTCAAAATTTTAGTTCTGATCACTGTGGACAATTATTTTCGTTACGTTATGTTCACAGAAAGCAAGTAAATGAAAAATTTATGTTTGTTCCAGCAAAGGCATGTTGCTTGGTGAAATAACGTAGTAAAAAAAACTTCCATTACTTTCATACCGAAAAAATCCAGATTTTTTGTATTTTGTTTTTGTAGTTTGTAAACTAATTTGCAATAGAAACGATATATATGAATTTGATAATACTTTAACTTATAAAAAAATCTCCTTGAAGAATCGCAAGGCATTGAATGAATGAGCGAAAGTAGGAATTCATAAGAGCAGACAAAAGTTATATGAACTTTACTATGAAAAGTAATATAATCTTAGCGTCAAATTTGGGAAATATGTAAAAAAATATTCAAAAATAATTAAAAAGTGTGCTATGGAGCACACTTTTTAATTATTTTTGAATATTTTTTTTACCAACAAAATTACCAACAAAATTAAGACGGCTTCTAATAAAAATAAAATTACATGGAGTATAATTATTAGTGATACTGGTAAGGTCCACTCTTGCAATTCAAACTACTAGCTAAGTTTTAACAATAAATTAACTAAATCAGATCAGGACGTTGCAAAGGTTTTTGAGAAATATTTTATTGCTATTCAGATCTTAACCACTAAGTCACTGAATTCTTCTCCCGCCGTCTCCGAATCATTACTCAAACAAAATGTAAATGCGTGTACAAAGAATTTTTCATTTCATAGGTATCATCAAAAGATGATATGATGATATTAAGAAAACCGCAGATCTGTTGGGGATTTCCGTTAAAGTACCTAAGTAATGGATATTTTTAGTACTGGTATCGAATCTGGTGTGTTTCCTGATTTAATGAAGCATAGTAAAGTAATACGTTTATACACATCGTCAATTTACTGTCAAACACTTAGTAAAATTTTTGAAATAATTATTCTTGACCAAATGTTAATTTTTTTAATGTAAATAATCAATGCAGTTTCAGAAGGGGTCACTCGACAACTGATGCCGGTGTTGAGCAGATTAAATATATCTTCAATGCATGGGCGAATTCACAAGATGCTTTGGGTATATTCTGTGACCTATCCAAGGCCTTCGATTGTGTTCACCATGAAATATTTATCAGGAAACTTTAACACTACGGTGTAAGAAGGGATGATCTTAAATTAATTATTTCATATTTAAGTAATAGAACGCAAAAAGTTGTCATTAGCAGTATGAGTTCTTTCGGGTCGATAGTAAAAATGGAAGTGCCTTTGGGCACAGTTTTCAGCCTTACTTAAAGATTTACCTTACATTATACATACATAGATACAGTATTATTTGCTGATGATACTTCGTAAATTTTCAAATTAAAATGAAAATTATTAAAATATGACGAAGTAAATAATGCTATATCAAAATGTATGAAATTTATAAATCCAAATGTCAAACATTTAATAGCAATGTAATTTTAAATGGGGAAGAGCTGACTTTTTTTTATAGAAGAGGGGGCAAACGAGCATACGGCTCACCTGATGGTATGTGACTACCGCCGCCCATGAACAACCGCAACACCAGGGGAATTGCAGATGCGTTGCCGGCCTTTTAGAAAGGTGTAAGCTCTTTTCTTGAAGGTTCCTAAGTCGTATCGGTCCGGAAAATTCGCTGGTGGTAATTGATTCCACAAGGAAGTTGTGCGAGTGAGAAAACTTCTTCTAAATCGCACAGTGGTGTACCGCCAATCATCCAGATAGTATGGATGGTTACTCGAGTATTGTCGCGATGTGCGATGGTGAAATTGAGCTGCTGGAATTAGTCCGAACAATTCCTCAGAGCACTCCCCATGATAGATGCGATAAAATACGCAAAGAGATGCAACATCTCTACGCAGTGCCAGTGTATCGAGCCGGTCAGAAAGAACTCGGTCGTCGACGATTCGAACCGCTCTGCGCTGGATGCGGTCAAGTGGAAGAAGCTGGCACTGGGGTGCCCTGGCCCAGAGATGAGAACAGTATTCCATGTGGGGCCGAAATTGCGCTTTGTAAAGTTGCAGGCGATGTGCCGGCATGAAATACTGTCTCGCTCTGCTGAGCACGCCAAGTTTTTTAGAGGCCAATTTGGCCTTCCCTTCCAAGTGACCACGAAACTGCACACTATTCGATATGTCGACGCCAAGGATTCCGATGCTAGCTGAGGCAGCAAGGGGAGTGCCTTGAAACTGAGGAGATACGACAAAGGGGTTCTTTTTAGCGGTAAACGCGCAAACTTGTGTCTTCCGGGGATTGAACTGGACTAGATTTAGTCGCCTCCAATCCGAGACTTTGTTAAGCAAAGACTCGACTTCAGACACAAGTTTGTCCCGGTACTCGGCGACGAGAGTGAGTCTTGTCGATACCACCATTTTTCTTGGAACGAAGAGGTTCAATGGGGCCCCCATATATCAAAACTAGTAAGCAGACTTAGTTCTGCAGCATATGCTGTATAAAAAATTAGAAGTCTTACCAGTATTGAAACATCTAGCCTATTTTACTTTAGCTATTTCCAGCATAGCATATTCAGCATAATGTCGTATGGTATTTTGCTATGGAGACACGCGACTGATACTGAAATTATATTCGTTTTACAGAAGAGGGCCTTAGGAGCAATCTATGATTTAAAGCCTAACGAGTCGCTGCGACAAAAATTTAAGGAAATTAATATATTAACTTTGGCCTCTCAATACATTTATGAAAATGTAATGTACGTACACAAAAATAAAAGTAGTTTTACAAAAATAAGTGATACTTATTATGTAAATACTAGGGAGAGACACAAGTTAGTAGTACCAGTTACTCGTCTCCAGCTCCATTGAGTCAGTAATTCATTCTTGGGGCAAAATTTGACCTGCTCTAAGTTCAAAACTTTATTAAACTAAGTTGGTATAAAAATGGTTATTATTATTATAATATTAAGGAATTTATGGATGACCCCTGGAAATGAGGTAATCGCTGCCAAGCTATTTCTAATTTCGATTGTGATGTTAATTATGTTACATATACATGATTGCAAGCTGTTATTTTTTTTAAAAGGTCCCGTTGGGTTTCTTCCTGGTTCTTCCCAAGACAGAGGTTTTTCCGAACCGGTGGTAAATTAAAACAAAAAGTGACTTTCTATAATTATTATTTATAATCTATCTATATAAATAAAATGATAGAGGTTTGCAGTTGTGAGCGCATCACGGAAAACTACTGGATAGATTTCAATTAGGTTTTCTAAGTTTTATTTCTTAGACACTTGGCCCTTATTAAAAAAATATTGCGATATCTTCATTTAGTATAAAGTTGTTAAAGTTTTAAGAAACAACGATTTTTGTAAGCACTACGTGTTTAGTGATGTGTGTTTTCTTGCCGCGGAGAACTGGGGCAAGCAGTGTAGCGCGCATGCGTAGGAGAGGGGAAGTCTCTTCTACCTATGCCTCATGATAAAGTTAGAGCCAGCCGCATATTATTTGCGCGAGCGACCGGATGCTGTTCAGTTGTACCTTGATCAATTACCCCCCCCCCCCCCCCCCCGTAGTTTCCTATAGTTTTCGCAGTAAGTTTTCACCGTTAAATAACAAATTTTCATATAATTCGTTTTCTTACAGTCGTATTTATGTATTCTGTTTCTAATCCATTGAAAACGTCTTCAAATGCAGCGGTGAAGTTTCGGGGATATAACGTTACCTTGTTTTACACCGCTCCGCAGTTGAATGGGTTTCGTACTCTGATTCTGTACTTGAATAGTCATCGTAGTCCTAATGTACAAACACTTCAACACTTCGTTAAACCAAAATCCAATTTCCCAACGTTGGTTGAAGACACTGTACCACCGCCCAAATTTCGACGGAATCAAAGGTTTTCTCATAGTCCACACATGCAAAACAAAGTGGCAGAATATACTCTCCGGTCTGCCGTACTTTTTAAAGGATGTGGTTTACGGTTCTTTAATACGAGCTGTATTGAAGAAGCGCAAGCTTCCACGTATGCATTAGAAGAAGTGTCTGTTGAACTAACAGTCATAAGATTAAGAGTGATCAGAGAGTTTTTTTGGTTCTTCTGCGGCGGGCCTTGGAAAGCTTAGCTCCAAGCTCCAAGTCCATGAACAGTTTTCTAGGCACTGAAAATGGTTTTGTAATTAAAATTACAAAATTTTATACTCTCTGGGTTAGGACTGGTTTTTAACAGTGGTAGAGCCACGTGGCAGCTTTTGCTGTCGCACGGATGGGCCGGCTCGATCCGGGGTGGTACCACGACCTCAC